>CM048747.1:161555000-162885000 GCA_026315105.1 Locusta migratoria
TTGTTTGTTTAACTTCCTTTTTTTCCCCTAAGGCAAGTCCTTTCACTTCTGGGATTGGAATGACTCCTTTTCCACTTCCTTAAAACCCATATCCTTCCCTTTCTCCTCTCCTTTCTTCTTCTTTTCCTGAAGAAGCGACCAACGGTTGCGAAAGCTTGTATGTGTGTTTGTGTGTGATTTTGTGCCTGTCGTCAAGCCTGTCCTTTGGGTCAGCATCCGTTTTCTGTTTTTTATATTTGTTTATCCCACCCGGAAAGTTGGCTTCTATAATTTTCATTTTATTAATTTGAATCTTTATATATGGGGGGGGGGGGGGGGGGGGAGAGAGAGAGAGAGAAACAAACACAAATTTACAGCTTTATAAAATAACGGTTCTCCAACGAGATTTACAATTTGAAATCATCTGCTGAATTACAGTATTTATCTGTCAATAAATACATTAGTTTATTTTGTAAGGTATTTAAAGTAGTTATATTCAAATCAAATGGTGGTCTGTTCACCTTAGTTACCCCTCTTATTGATTTTTGTTGTGTAAATGGTCTGTCTGTATTGACTGGTGGTGTTCCACATCCACTCTCAATACTAAACCATACCAAATATTCATTAGTATCAATGTGAAATATATTTGCTTTAAGGTTTTATAGTCTGAGGAGATTGAGACATGTTTAACTAAATACAAGCTTATGTTGAATTTTTTTACAAATATGTTCCGCACATGCTTTCCATAACAGGTATTCACTCACAACAATACAGTACCCAAAAATTTGTGTTTGGTTATCTAAGGGCCAATGCAGATGTTAATTTTGCAACCGAGGGCTGCATTTTTATCCTTTGACATTGTAATGGTCACTGACAATAGCAGCTATGTTAAAATTAAATGGAGTAACATTTATATATAGATTACAGCTACATCTTCAGGTGCCAAAGTGGTACAATGTGCTAGTGTCTTGATTTAAAATACTTTGTTGCTCGATACAAATTTGAAAGGCAAATATTTAAATAAAAGTACAATAGTAAATTAATGTTTTTGTGTGGTACTTTTTGTATGCCTTTCAGTGTTCTATCGGTTGAGTGAGGATTTTAAATCATTACACTGGTATAGTACTACTGTGCCAATTATAAGAAAAACAGAACTAAGCTAAACTTAGTATTACACAAACAAGTGTGGTGTAACATATTGCACTACATGTGCAAATAATATCCCCTTATTTATTTTTCCTCTTACTTATTTTTCTTTGTGTATATTTTACTGGCTCCAGAACCTTGTGTCTGTGCAGGTTCCTGGACGTCAGAAGACTCAGAGATTATAAGTGAGAACACAGTGGGTGAAACTACTTCTCTTTGCTGCACCATTAATAAGCAAGAAATTAGTGTTCCATGTAAAGAAGAGAAAACAAAATGATTGACATTGTTAATACAGACTAGGAACAGTTCAGACATACTTTTGTCAGATGAAATGTGTCTGGGATTATAATAAACTTTAAAAAGTTACTGAAACTGTAAAGAAAGTTTTATTCAGTAGTTTGAAAACTGACATGTTATTTCACGAAATATCAGAAGATGAAACAGAACCTGGAAACATAGTAAGTCATGAAGATTTGACATATATTTATAAGGGATACTGAGTAGCAGGACCTCTTGTTCACCAAGGTCTATGAATTTATATTTCAGTTTAACCTTGCAAAATAAGGTGTTAGCTTCTGGGAGTTTTCAGGGATTAAACATGTTCGGTGGCTGTCAAAAGGAACTGCAGATTCCTGGAAATGCTCCAAAAGTGGGTATAATGAAACTGTAAGGCTAACAACTAAGTGCTCAGATAAAAAAAGGGGTGAAGACAGGGATGCAGTCTTTCTCTCCTACTGTTCAGTATATACATCAGAGAAGCAATTGCTGAAATAAAAGGTTCAAGAGTGGGATAAAAATTCAGGGTGTAAGGATATCAGTGATAAAATTACTGATTACATTTCTTTTCTCAGTGAAAGTTGAATTGTACAAATAGTTTATCAGGTGCAGAATATGGACTAAGAGTAAACCTCAAAAAAATCAAAAGTAATCACAATTAGCGAAAATGAAACTAGTGAGAAAAATAACATTTAAATTGTTAATCACGGTGTAGATGAAGTTAAGGAATTCTGCTGCTTTGGAAGTAAAATAACCAACAGCGAATGAAACAAAGTGGACATAAAAAGTAGACTTTCATGGACAAAGGTATCATTCAACGCCAAAAAGTAGGTATCAAACAGTAATTAGTATGTTTGGAGTGTACCTTTGTATGGAAGTGAAACGAGGACAGTAGGAGAACTGTAACAGAAGAGAATTGAATCAGTTTAGATGTGATTATACAGAAGATTATTGAAAATTAGGTGGACTGAGTGGATAACGGACGAAGTAGTTCTATGTGGAATTGATGAAGGTATGAAATTATGGAAAACACTGACAAGAAAAGCAGGATGATAAGACGTGTTAAGGGGAATCCTACCACCATATTTTGACAATGTTAAGGCCATAGAAACCATTGAGTATATAAATATGGTGTTTTTAATGCATGTTTTGTGACTGTACTGCTCTACAATCATTTAAAAGTAACATTTGGGAAAAAATATAAATTTAATGTAAATTTTCATAATTTTAACTATTAGCATATCATGGTACTATTTGTGTTATATGGTAAATAATTAATTCGTGTAGATTCAGAAGTGTCTGAGAAATAGGGACATTTATACTGAAAAATCATATTTTAAGAAAATTGCATTTAATGGAAAAAAATTAATATACAGTCAACTGATACAAATTTAATATGTTAGAATCCTCCTGTCTGGTATTCCTTATCTCCTCCATCTTCCTTGCCCAGTGTTGTCTTTTTCTTCAATCTGGTTTCTTTTGACAGTCTCTACCTTCACGAGTCGCAGTTGTCCAAGTCCATCACACTTTTAGTGGTGTAGTAACTTTTTTAAGGTGCTCCAGAGCCAGTAGTCTTCCAGAGTAGCCATATTTAAAAATAAGAACAGGATCACTTCCTTCATCAGGCAGGAGAGAAGAGAAGAAAAAAGGAATAGGGAAGAAGGGGAAGGTAATTCACAATCTAGGCTATGAGGCTGATGTTTCAGGATTGTGGAAGTCAGAGATACTGACAGTATCTCTGACTTTTACAATCCTAAAACATCATCCTCATGGCCTAGGTTGTGAATAACCTTCCCCTTTTGCTCCCAAATCCTTTTGTTCTTCCCTTCTCTTCTAGCTCAAAGAACCCTGTTCTGAAAGCTAGTACAATTTTTTTCAGCATTTTTTTTTCTTTGCGAGAGTATTGGCGGCAGTACAGCACTAAGGTAAGTGCTGACCAGCCAGTCTTTCTCTTTTGAAGTAAAATTTATCATCTCCGTGGAGAATTTCCATCCACAATCATATGTGTTATTTCACTAATTCAACAATCATTAAATTTGCATGTATATTCCTGTTAAAAAAACTACAGTAAGTTGTGCAGCATTTGGCTGAGGCGATGGACATAAGAGAAGTAAGGGGACGGGAGAGGCAGCTTGTGGAGTGTTGGACGCTGCACAACTGTCTGCCCATTGTAAATTCCAGGGCATACAGCTTGCGAGTGCGAGGGTGGTGCCGGAGCTGCGGGTGGTCATTGGCCATGGCGTGTGGACTGAGTGCAGTTAGAGGACTGCCGGAAAAGGGGCAGCTTTGTTTGGTACCTGCCTAGTGTCCTGGTGGGTGGGCGGCTGAGTAGAAGAGGAAAGAAGGCACTCAGATTAAGGGATCCATAGTGTTCGGACATGGAGACTACGTGTTGGACTCCTATAGCATGCACCTTCATTGCTGCCACATCAGCCCCAGCTGAATACACAATGGTGTCTGCACTTCCTCTTCTGTCTGAGAGAAGGCAAGAATTCGCTTTACCGTGTGACAGAAGACCCTTCAGACTGATTGAACAGCAATTGTTTCAGCTGCTGCATATGCGTTGAGTGTTTGGAAATAGTTTTGAATCTTGTCCAGTCACTGTAGGCTAGGATTAATATTAGAAAGAGAATTACTATTAATGTATTGTAGAAATGGTTTAGTTGTGAGTACCGTTAATCTCTTTCTGATGCACTGACAAGTTGACATGTTGATCATTTTTTTATTTCCCTTTTTTGTTTAATATAATAAATATACATATGAATAAGAAATAAATGAGTGAGTGTGTACTTACATTACCTTCAAAACGCCCATCCATTGGCTGTCAGATAGGAGAATAAGGCAGGCCGCAAGATGAGACGCAGGTCTATGATGTGATGCATGGTGACTCACGTCAAATTTCTCACAGAGGATGTGTCACGGCAACAATTGCTGCAAGTTGGATCGCAGTTCCATGCCGCAGTTTGCAGCAGAACGTCAGCTGCGCTGCATGAAAGTGGCGAGGGGTGGGGAGAAGGCGCAGCTCACGTGCACCTGGCAGAGATGGCGAGCACTTCTGTTGTGTTAATAGGTATAACTTCAGAAATGGATTGTGATTTCCAGTTTTTGCTCGAAACATCACTTTAATGAAACAAGAAGCAGAAAATGTGCATACATGAAAAGACAATCATGGGGAACTCTTTTTAACCCAGGAATTTGATGATGAAAAATTCACGAACTAATTTAGATTAAACCGTGATCAATTCCAATAAGTGCATGGTTTCATCAAGAATCAGACTGAGTGAGGGATGCAATGCGTCAAGACCGATTGGAACTGAGGAGAAAGTAGCTGCCTTTTTAAGATAAGAAATGTCACCTATATTGTCTATACTGCATTATGTAATATTATAATATGATCACCTTTGGCAGAGAGTAACAATTCAGCGTTTATAGAAAAATCTTTGTTTAGTAAACATAATTATATTCTAACAGCCAAAATGTTTTTCTAATAAGGAATAAAAATTGCCTCAGTACATTAAATGAAAATATCGAAATTTTTATTAACAGAAATTAAGTTTCCAGAGAAATTATTAATAAATGTAAGCAACTCGTGAGTTGCAACACAGGACTTCAGCTACAGCTTCAGATCCACACAATTCTTCTGCGGGGTTTAGGATGGACTGTTGGAATGTGATGAGTGGGTGGAGTTGATGAAGTGGTGTGGGATGAACTGGGGGTTTGGTTACTGTACGGGGACAACTTGTGATATGCTAGCCGCTGATATGTGATGGACTGTGGAGTTCTCAAGGGAACATTCAGCAATGAGGCCTCCATTTCTGTAACCACACGGAAAATTTCATTTCTGACAACAAACTGAGTTGATGTTGACATGTTCCTAGTCATCTGGTACATAGAAATGAAGAAGTGGTACTGAGGTTCAGCACTCGTATGGCTTCAATTAGATTTTTTCCATTGGGAACAAGGAAACACAATATCAACAGCCAGAGTCACCATTACTCCAGCAGGAAACTGCATACAGGAGGCTACGGTCCACAGGCTCGCCGTGCACAGCAGCTGCGTCACGTCATGCTGTGCTCCATCGTGTGCAGCTCCGGTCAGTCATGTGGCTGGCAGAAACTCAACGTGACTCGCCTTTTGTCACGTCACGGACCTGCATCTCAACTTGCGGCCAGCTTAAATAATGTGGCTCATACTACAGCAATAAAGGGCCTATTAGTAGCAGTTGTGACTTTAAACAGAGTAGACTTTCAAGTAAAACCTGTTATCACCTTTTACAATTGATCTATGGTGCTAGTCTTCATTTTTAGTAGCCTTGCATGTATTTTATGTATTCAGTTATGGCAAGTAGAGACAGCAATTTTAATTAGCATTGTTTTTTGACTCGGTATCATCTTTCAATATCAGTAGTACTATATAGCCGGCCGCGGTGGCCAAGGGACTGAGGCGCTCCAGTCACGGTCTGCACAGCCACTACGGTCGGGGGTTTGAATCCCCCCTCGGGCATGGATATTTGTGCCGTCCTTAGTATAAGGTAGTTGATAAGTAGTTTGTAAGTTTAGGGACTGATGACCCCGTAGTTAAGTCCCATAAGCTTAACAAACATTTGAACATTTTTAGTACTAAATAATTAAATGTTTATTTGTAATAATGCAGTTTTACTTATGACATTTAAGGATTCTGTATTACAAATATGGAGATATGTCACTCCTAATGCAACTCCATCCACCTGTCTTTGTGTTATTTACAGCAATTTGTTAGACTTGAAGTGTTGAATACTTTTCAGTAACAATCCTAACTGTTGAAATTTTAAAGGAAGGCTGCCATGTTAAGTGAAGCATAACCAATTTTTATATTTACCATACATGACATTCAAAACTAAAATATCAATTTCCTATAGCAGTTTAATACTACTATCAAAAATTCTCAAGAGATCAGACTATGAACTTTTTCCAAAGGTCAAGTGTTCGATCCCTACCAGGTCCTAGGATTTTTATCTGTCACTTTCCACTTATTTCTCCTCTGGCAGTTTTGCTGATGTGAAAAATACAAAGTAGCACCGTGGTTCGTAACCCACGTTAAACTGTAGGCCCTCCTATAATTGGCTAGGTAAGTCAGTTCGAAGGTCGGAGGAAGGCAGCGGCATACCATCTCCAAACAGGACCATGCCTAGTAAAGCACTGTGGTGTTCAAACCAATCTTCAGATGCTGAATTCTTCTAGAGTGCTGCCCTGCCTGTCGATGACCTTTTTAAAGTCTATAAAAGTGACCAATGTGTTTCTGGTTTCTCATCTGGAGAATCATTTTCAAGTTCCAGATCTGTTCTATGCAGGATCGCCCCTTGCAAAACCAGCCTGGTAATCTATTTGTTGGTCAGTTTGCTTTTCTAATCTGTTCATGAGAACATTTGAGAGGATTTTGTGTGTTATTTGGTTTTGTTTTGTCCCCCTTTTGTGAAGAGGGTGGATGAGTGCACATTTCCATTTAGAAGAGATTTAGTCCAGTTCCCGAATGTCTAATATGATTTTGTGGCGTTTTCTCATTAATATTTCATCATTTAGTTTCCAGAGTTCTGCAATAATTCCATCTTCCCCTGGTGCCTTGTTGTTTTTCATTGTATTGATAAATTGTTGTTTCCTAAATGGCCGGTGGTTTTGTCTCAGGATTTGGTGTATACATCTGGTAGTGAATATCCTCTGTGGGTCTTTCACAATTGAGAAGTTAGTTGAAATAGCCAATGAGGATTTGGCAGTTATTCTTCATGTTAGTTTCTAGGGACCCTCCTGGTTTCTTGAAGCAAAGACTGGGTGGCTGGTATTCCACAGGGTGTCCTTTAAAAGTTGTATAGAAATTCCTCTTGGTGTTCTCCTTAAAGTCTTGTTCTAGCTCATCTAATCGCTGTTTGTTGCAATTTCTTTGTTCCCTGTGAATTGTTTTTGATGTTTGTTTTCAGATATCTAGAAATTGTTTCCATTTTTCTTATGTTTTGTTAGTATTTACATTTTTCCAAACATTCATCCTTTTGTCTATTGCTTGGTCACATATGTTAAAATTATTATTATTATTATTATTGACAAAGAGGCAAGCCAACATTCTTTCTCTTGTTAACTAGGTCGAATATTGAGACAGCTGAAACATAACACACAGTTAGTAATCTACTTTGCAATTGAACAGAATGAAGAAAATTCACGGCTGGCCATCCAAATCGGTTGAAATTTTCTGCAAGCGTTTGCAATGACAAGAGATGCACACGATTAATATTTCAACACTAATGCATAGCTGCCAGTTATTACAAATTGTCTGTATCATTACAGATTTACTGAGTCTCGAGAAGCTCATTAAAAATGGTGGAAATAAGATATTATATGATCAGATGTTTTTAAAAAATTGGCAACAGTTAGCAGCAACAGTGGAATGGACGAGCACTCTGAGGCACCTAGCTGTGGTGTGGCTGGTTGCATTCTGTCTTAGGTTGTAGTGCTCCTTTGTGTGTGTGTGTGTGTGTTTGTGTGTGTGTGTGTGTGTGTGTGTGTGTGTGTTTTTTGTCCTTAGGGTATTTTAAGTAGTTTGTAAGCTACATTGATAACTGTAATAATGGAAAGTCCAGGTTGGAATAAATAATTGATAACTGTAGTAGATAAGTCCCAAAGATTTACAAAAATTTTAAAGTTAACAGTTCCCATAAAGACAAGCTGTGACGCAAAATAAAAAAGTGAAAATGATGATGCAGGTAAGTGAAAAAATATGATTCAAACTCCTGTACATGTTCCAAGTACAATAAAAAAGGGGAGTACTGCAAAAATTAGCCTAAGCAATTTTTCAAGTTCAGGCAGTAATACTGCAAAACATCAAAGTCTTAATACAGTGGATGAGATTGTAACAAAAAAGTGTAGAACTTGGCCGGAATGTTTAAATATACCCCCTTGATATTTACAACAACAAAAAAGTTTAGGTTTTGCCTCCTAACCTGATTGTTTTCATTTAGAACAGTTTTTATTTGTGGAAAATATTAATGTACAGAAAGTGTCAGAAAGCAGGTTTATAATTTTTAAAATTTTCTTGAGGAGACCGTATCTTCCCCCCCCCCCCCCTCCCCATCACCCACTCCCCGACACTTGCCGCCCCCCCCCCTTGATGTGACAAGTGATTACTAGTAGCTATGCAAATCCACATCATGGGGGGGGCATCACCTGCAAGCGATATATAAATGGGGAACAGACAGCCGAGTGAACATATTGGATTTGTTCTTTCACGTGATTGCCTTATAAGACTGAGCACCTTTTGAGCATGTTTTAGAGTTGGCCGAGGGGGTTTGCGGTTTGCGGATTGTCCTTCAGATAAATCGATGATTATGATAAGTGTCACCAAGAAGCTGTGATGTAGATCTGCAATTGCTGGATACAGGAGGGAAGGACGGAGTGAGGGAACCAATTGCACCCATACCATTGCACCACTACATATGACGAGATGCATTTGTGTGCATGGCATGATGAATCACTCTGCCACATTATAAATCATCTCTCACAAACTCTGTCTGATGTGCAATAATCTGTGTCCATTAGTAACATTTGAAATCACTTGCAGCAGAGTGGACTGTGTACAAGGCTTCTATTGTTGTGTTTACAACTGAGACTAAGCACAGGCACTCGTACTGGCAATGTGATGAAGGGTAGTCATGGACAACCAAATTTTCTGTAAAACATGACGTGAAATGTGTGTTTTGAACACCTTCTAAAATTAAGGAACTATTAGGGTTCGTTAAGGTTGATTTGGGTTTGCATAAGGCTGGTGTCTACCGTATCCCATGGAGCTGTGGCACGTCATTTATTGGTCAAACAATAGGACTGTGGAGGAGCAATGTATTGAGCATAAACGTCACACAGATTTGCAACAAGCTAACAAGTCTTCCAGCTATTGGGATTATGTTATAAAGGAAATGATTGAAATAAAACTAGTGGATACCCTATTGAATAGGGATTGAGGTTTTTGCTTAAATTCTGCATGAATTCCTGCTCTCTCACTTGTCCAAAAACAAAGGGACAAAATTAATGCCACCTCGCTTGCTGAAAACAGATGTTTATTATTGATATTGCTGCTGGTTTCTATCTTTGGTCGTGTGATGGCACTGTGTGCTTGCTTGTTGTGTTTTTTTTTTTTTTTTTTTCTGTTGTCATTGAGAATCAAGGTTTTAAATGTTGTTGCACAATGCTTTGTCACTGCATTATTGTTCTCCTATTGAAATATCGACCAAAATACTCGTTTTTTTTTTTTTTTTTTTAAACCTCTGAAGTGTTAGAACCTGTCTTTCAATATCCAGATGTCAATGGGATAATAAGCAACCACACTTTGCATGCAATGTTAAAGACTTCATTGCCCTTTGGGTTGCATTGTTACCTTGTGTATTTAGACTAAAGAAACAAATTCTTTTTCTTAAGTATTTTCCTTGTGTTTAATTATTCTTATTTTCACGAAAATAGTGGAAAGCCAGACGGAGGAAGTGGAGATGCCATTGCATGAAGCAGCTCGTCGGGGCAATCTCAGTTTTCTACAAGAATGTTTAAGACAAGGTGTATCTGGCACAGGATTGGATAGTGCTGGAAACACGCCTTTATATTGGGCAAGCCATGGTGGCCACATTGACTGTGTAAAGGAGCTTCTGTCATTACCTAATCAAATACTTGATGCTCAGGTACATAATTACATCTTTTAAAAATCACTGTGGCATAAGGAGTAAATTACTAAATTTTCATAACTGAAATTACCCTATAATTCTGTTTTCCTTTCAGAATAAGGTTGGTGACACTGCACTGCATATAGCTGCTGCCCGTGGACATACCGAAGTTGTTGAGATTCTTTTGGAAAGGGGGGCAAATGCTGATTTGTGCAACAAAGATGACCAAACACCACTGGATCTTGCAATGAATCCTGCTTTAAGGAACATTATTCAGTTGAACAAATCACATCGCACAATCAATCACTTAACTTGTTATAGTGCAGAGGACTATGCCGATGACTCAGATTGAAGCTACATTCTACTCTTCTTACATTGCTGTGATATTTTAAACACCAAACAAGTAAGATATCAGAAGACTATCTGAGCCAGTAGTTAAACATTCCATTATTTATATAAAATGAGGGAAGAACCATTTTAAGAGGTGTGTGCAATAGTTTAATGCATTGTATTCTTGTATTAGTAATGGAGGGCATAAATTGGTAAGAGTCTTGTTAATTGCAACTGAAGAAAATTATTTTTTACTTTGTAATATTTGATACCAAAGTAATATATTTTGTAAATACATTGGATACAATGTATCATTGCCCAAGTTACTTCAAGTTAATGACAAACTTTACGACCACATGGATGACTGATATGCACAGAATTCTGCCCCAGTCAGGAGAGTATGTACTATTTGCACACTCCAAAAAGGCACCCAATAAGATGGCTTTTTGGAGTAGCAGAATCAATAAAAGTTGTGAGATATATACACTTTAGGATTGACATTAACTTGTTTCAAGTTACTACCAACATAGTCAGCATACAAAGCAGCCTACACTAACATTCTGCGTACATCTTCCCAGTGCTGAGTTTTGTTTCGTGTGTAAGTAAACTCCATATCTCACATCCACTTGTTTATATAAAAAAAATGAATAAAGTGCTAAACTCGGTACTGTCTGTTCTTATGGTCAGTCTGCATTTTTATTGAGGGACAGCTGTCAGTGCCAGTTGAGTAGCTTCATTTTGTATCAACTGAATTAGTCCCTATCAATTAACACTTTAGTTGTCTCCAAGAAGTTTGCAATAGTAGATATTACTACCTGTGCATAAATTTTGCATTATGTTACTGGTAAAGTTTTTCTTACAGTAGTGGCAGCGTAGTGTACTGATGTTGGCAACGATTGTTGATTGTGCTTGGAAAACTCAAAAATATGGAATGAAGGGAATTGTCTTTGGTGCTGGCCAATAATGCTGTTCCTGTTCTTTAGTTGACAGGTTCTTGTATGTATCATTGTCCACTCAGTAAATTAAGTATCCTCTTAAAATGAATATTTTGTTGTCAACATCAGCAAACTGTGCCACTGCTGTTATAAGTAAAATGTAACCGTGTAACTTCAGTATCCTGGGTGCTATTAACATTGTTTTGTATTAGCTTATAAAAATAAAAATGATCTTCAGTTTTAAAGTTCACTATAAAAATCGCATTGATCCCTTACATATTGGCCTCAAAGAGGTGTCTCACTTATCAGTTTTAGCAATTGTTTTTAAATAGATCAATGTCCTAATTTATAATGTATGTAATACAAAATGCTGTGATCACTTATATTAACATGTACAAGCTGTTGTTTTAGTGATCAACTAAGGTAATTTAAGTAGTTTTTGAAAAATGTAAATATTTGTAACATCAAAATTTTAAAATTTTGTATTGTATGTATCCATGATTTATGCTGCAGTTAACTATACTGACCCAAGTTGTGTGAATTGAAACTATTTTGTACGTACTTTATGTAAGAAAACCGCAGCTTATAATGAGAATAATAGATGATGATCATAAAATTACTGTTATATTAGAACAATTATTTCAGAAAAGTGTTGCAATAAGAATATTCTGATTGTCTTGTTCAATCATTTCTTTATTTCACAATCTACTTGCACTAACATGTATTGGTACATTTTTATTATTTACATTTGACACTGTAAACATCCTGCTAGTGAAAGTTACAAGCTATGAATTTGGTTATCGAATTGTGTTAATGATTAGCATTGGGTATGAGTGTAGGCCACTAACCCATCAAATGGATGCTTTAAAAGTTGGCGCACTCAGATATGAAATCATTCTTATGCAAAATATTAATGTTCATTTTCTGTACTTACACAATATTGACATCTAATATTATAAATGCATAAGGAGGAATTCTGTATTCAAAAATGCACTAGTGATAGCCACACTTGGATTAGTGATAAAGCTTGCTTGCAAACTGTCTTGATGTTTATGAGTACTACATCATCCATTTCAGCACTATTACTGTTAGTTCAAACATGGAACTTCTTGCAAAAGTAACTTTAGACTTTGAAAACTTCAAAATCCTTTACATTTGAAATAGCAGCTATTTATCCAGAAATAATTGTATAGACAAATCCTGCACCTTTGTGCCTGTATGTTTTTCTGACACTGCACATTATTTACTGTATGTCTGTTTCTAATGACAGGCTTCTTGCTTTTACATGTGCATGTGTTTCAATTAAGAGATCTCTCTCTTTTTTATACTACATCAAATATCTGTTAACAGTAACCCCATAATTATTTTTATTTTGTATTCATGCAGTGCCGTTTAAAGTGACTTACTCCCATATATACTTTTTTATACAACAAATCTGCATTCTTCAGCATTGTGGGCGATTCCGTGTCAAATATGATAAAGTATAAAACTGACCTTGCATTTTTAAATCGTTAATATATTTTCCTTGTATCAATTACAGGTAAGAGAAAGCACCCTCCATAAAGCTATCTTTTAAAGGTTACTAGATTTAAAATAGAAATTCAGCAAAGTTTGAATACTTGTCTACTGTATCAGATTTCAGTAAACAATAATTCCTTTTCAAGTAGAATGTCTATTGTTGTTAGTGGGATATAACAGTAACATACCAGTAATTAATACAATTGTTTAAAACTTTTATTCACGCAGGAACCATAAAAGCATTTTTATAAGGATTAAACTGAAATGCTTAAACTTCCTTTGTATTATTCATTGATTTGCAATTTTGTAGATTATGTTATCCGATTTTTGGAAAATTAATTATAGTATTTAGTTAGCTCTAGTAACCCCCCCCCCCCTTTTAATTTTTGATGTCTCAATACAAAAATTAAAAAGCCTCAAATTTGTTAATTTCGTGAAATTTGGCACATTGCATGCCGCTGGCTACTGAAACAATAGTATTTTTACTAAATAATGACAACATTAGCTAGCTACCCTACTCTCCAACTCTTCATTCAGTATTGCTAGGCTTACATTTTACCATGGTTAATGTTGATTTCAGACTTATATTGTGAACAACATGAAAATGAGTACCAGCGATCAAAGAAGTAGCTTGACAGCATCATTTAAATCAAGAAGTGTTGAATTTGCAATGAATAATGGGGTTCATGTGGTGGAAAATTGTGACGCATTGAACACTGTGATAGTAGTATATAGTTTCAATAACATATGCATTTCATATAAAGTGTGACAAAATGATTAACAAATTGAGCCATCCTGAACGAACAAATGCGCTACTGTCAAATGGGACAACCATCTCGTAGGAACACGTAATTATCCCCCAAAGATTTAGAGCTTATCCAAAAAAAATTTTACTTTTACACTTGCTTCCTCTAATTACATCATCATAGAACATTTTTGGTATTTGACACTGTGTTTTCATTAAACAGAAGTGTGACAAAAACACAAACATCAGGTTTCAAATCCTTCACTTGCACTTCTTCGACACAACAGAAGTTTCTTCTGTATGAATTCCTACAGTATGGTCAGCATCAGTAAATTCATTTAAAATGACATTAGAATCCTGCAGAGAATACTCTGTTGTCATCACTTGAGTCTGATGTAGGTCTCATTGTCTTCTTTCCCTTTCTCAGAGTGCTTGATTCAGGTTCAAAGATGCACCCTTCTGCTTAAAAACTTTAAAGTACTTCAATGCCCTGTTCAGCTGGAACATTGTTTCTTTTTCTTTCTTATTTTCATAGATTGTGTCTTTTTTTCTGCTTTCTTAAAGAAAATTCTGGAATTATTGAACCCAGTTGTTACTAGAATCGAAATTTTCATCAATTATTTTTCATGGAGGAAGCCTCTTCAGAACTTGCTCACAGTCCAATGGCAAAATCCCTGCTGCTTGAAATCCCATCTTCAAATTTTGCTCGGTAGTTTCTTTTCCTAAGTCAGCAATTCACTTTTGGTATTTAAAAGTCGAGGTAATTTGTCTTTTGGCTCAGTAGCACGATGTTTACATTTCCAGACACTCTTTGGATACTGTCTGCATGAGCCATATTCTCCAAAGAATCTTTGATTGAAACACTTTAACATATTCTGCCCTTGAAATAATTTGGTGTAGCTCCTAAAGCTTCTCCATATTACTCGTATGTAGAAGGTTAGATTAGTAAACATTGTCCTGTTGGTGAGGGGAGGCGGTATTGTTATCCTACCTTTTTCTTACATAATCATTTATTGGAGGGACTTCAGTTTAATGTTGCCTCCAAACTACAATGATATTCAAAGGTAAAAGATGTGCTCTGCAACAGATACAAATCCTTGACTTTTCTCAGATTTTTTTGGTTTTGTCTAGTGTTTTACCATGAGAGTTCATAACAATGCATAAATGATCATCTTGTTTTGGGTGTCCTGACTGGAATTTGAGAAAAATGTAACAAACTTAAGATTATGGGTATGGCTCATACCTATGACTATTTTACTATTTTAAAACGGCGGATCTATCTTTTTGTAGTCTTGTAATAATAGCTTTATTTCTCCTACACTTTTATGTTTACTGCATAATCATTTGTTTCATCAATTACAATTGGAGTATGTTACAGACTAAATAAATCCAGTGATGTAAAGAAACCAAATCATTCCTGATACTAAGTCCAACACAATTTGCTAATTACTACCAGCATGGGTTTTTATTTGTCATTGTTTTCAGCTACTTCCAGTAATGCAATGTCATGAAAGAAAGCTTTACTTCCACATCATATCACTGTGTTAGATATTTAATTCTCATATGTCCAGTCATTCTCCTCGGAACTCATAAGCATTACCTTATAATGTCTTCAGTAATTGTATGTTGTTTTTAAAGACTCGGGAAACATTTTCCTTTCTAGAGTTTTCTGTAACATTGACCATTAGTCATGAATCCAATTCTTGTCTAAAAAAGTAGACTGCACCATATGCATGTAAAAAATTCAAGCACATATTTGTTAACTGTAAATTGCAGATGAACAACTCCACCTGCCTCCAGAAATGTAGGCAATTTAACCTGTCATTCATGCCTCCAAGAGCAGAAGACTGTCACGGAGGTAAATATTGCTTAAACAGTGTTCTTAATCAAAAATTGAAATAGTATATTTTTTTACATCTTTAACAAGGATCTTAAATGTAGCAATCAGGTACAAGAGAAGGAAACATTATAAACACAGTAACACAGCAGTCAATAACAACTGCTGCTGATAGCAGTGTCTGACAGATAACTCTGTCTTTCAACAACTACCAACTTGGGAGTAGGGAGCTGATTAGCCAACTTCACACACAGTGGCAGCATCAGCTGCACTCAACTCCATGGCTTGTGTTAATGATCCAATTAACAAACCTCTTTGATGCAGGCTTTTTATGAACACATTTCATAAAAAATACTGTAGCTGAAACAGTTCTTTCCTGTATAGATTTGATTAATGGCAAAATATATATTGCTATAAATGACTTCTTAAGCAGTATTTTGTGAAATATAAATTTTGTTATAAGTTATGTATAGATTTAATGTTACATATCTTTTTGGTACTCATATTGTAAAATTCAATAAACAATAATAAAAGGTGCATACAAATAAAGAAGATAGCACTGGTCTAGATGATGATAAAATTTTATTTCTGAATAAGTGTGTGTTCTTCCCTGGTTCTGGCTCACTTCATTTTAGCAAAGGATATCAGTACCAACTTTTTAATTTCAGAACCTAGTGACACTTATGTTGAATAGAAATGGGCTTACCTGTGAATAAATATTTAAAAAAAAAAAAAAAAAAAAAAAAAAAAAAAAATACATGCTTAATGAAAATGGGCAAAGCCAAAAACTATCCCAGCCTAGCTATAAATAAATAGCACCTTTAGTATAATTATTTAAAAGTGTCTTTTCTTGATCTGTCTGAAGGTTGTGGCTGACAGCAGTTACATATATGACCTCTTAATTACAAAGACTGCCAATTTGTGCTGATATGAAATCAATAATATGATTCTCATGGATTTGGAGGGGAGAGGGGGGGGGGAGTTGGGTTGCATAGCTGAAGAGGTGCATTTCTGCATCTGGCTCTGGATATGAGAAATTAGAGTGCACAGCAACAAGCTGTTTAGTGCCTGAACTAATGTAATATGAACAAATTGGAAAAAAAGATAGTAAAACCAGAAACAGAAATAAAACTGATCTTACACAATGTGTGCAGCTAAAGTAAAACACAGAAAACAATAAACACAAGTGAAGATTAAAACATTACCTACAAAAGAGAAAGGTTGGGGAGTAGTTAAAGAACTTAGTAGATGACCACTAAAAGCCTCCTGCCTAAAACCTTGGCCCCGAGTCCACACAGAACTTTAAAATCTTGATCATGCTCATCTCATTATCAGGTAAAATAGAGGGCGGATCAGCACCAATATCTGCTTCAGCCCTCTCAGCACAATACAAAACATATTCAGTTCAAATGTTGTGTACACTGATTTGCACATGACAGCCATTACAAAACTGGGGATTCACACACCCGAGTAAATAACTTTGTATCAAAGGGCAGTTCCATATTCAGAGGTGTGTCATGGTCACTTCATGCTGCCTGAATGACTGACAGCAGGTTCACCATGATCCAACAGTTGGTTTAATCAAATACAGTTTATTGGCTGTCACTGGCAGTCATGTCTACTCCCACAACTGAAGGGGCGTCTGCTGCAGCACAGAGAAGACATCCTCCAAGGGAATAGCACATTCTGCGACATTGTGGTCACTACAGGGCACCTTGGCAGCCAGATCAGCCTCTTCATTACTCTGAATCTTCACATGCCCTGTTACCCTCCTTCCCCTGCCAATGGAGGAAGTACAGTTGCTCATGAATCAATTGTTATTGTCTCAGATGTGTAAACGTTCTGCAGCGATTGTAGGGCACTAAGGAAATTTGAGAATATAATAAATAATTTACCCTCAACATGCCACACTTGTTCTTGTGAATCGCATGCAGCTCTGCTGAAAAAACAGAGTAGGCAGCGAGCAGGAGAATTGTCATGACATAATCAGGAAACAATATGGAACACCCAACGGAGTCCCCTTGTTTGCATCCATCAGTGTACATCACTGGAAAATAGTGATGCCTATCTAAAATGTTACAAAACTCAGACTGAAACTTGATGTCGGGGGGGGGGGGGGGGGGGGTTTGCAATCTTTTTTAAGATTCGTAAAGTCTAAAAGGAGTCTAGGCCTCTATAATAGTCACAGCGGAAATCTGTTCCATCCTCAATATAAAACATTAAAACCTGCCACACTATATCCAAAAAACAATCCTTAACATGGAACCCAAAAGGCCTTGTTGCTTGTATCTGATTACAAAAAAGCCTTTCCATAAAAATGGTATGATGCAGATGTATATGGTGTGGACAATGTGGGATATGCCTGGTGCACTGTGACAAGCTGTCGCCATGTGTGAAGTGGTGGCTCAGCAGCATCAGTGCCAAGACTTGATATGGGGCTGGTGCTGAATGCCCCAGTGGCTAGCCAAATCCCTTCACTGTGCACCATGTCCAACATCTTTAAATAAGAAGTTCTTGCAGACCCATAGAGCCAGTCAGGGCGAGATCAAAAGGCTCTATAAAACTGGAGCAGACAAGTCCCTTGGGTTCCCCATTAAGTGTGATTTAAAACACTTTAATAATATAGTAATAAGGACAGTTTACAACTCACCGCAAAGACACGGTGATGAGCTGCTGCGACAGGCACATATAAAAGACACACACAAACAACACTTTCAGCTATCAATGGCTGATAGCTGAAAGTGTTGTATGTGTGTGTCTTTTGTATGTGCCTGTCGCAGCTCATCGCCACGTCTTTGCGGCGAGTTGTAAACTGTCCTTATGACTATATACTGTGTAACTTTACAGTCAAAAGTGAGACCCAAAAACTGCACAGTGCCTTTAAAATTCAGAACTGTGTCCCTCATCTACAGTTCAGGTAAGTTAAAAACATTATGGGAAGAGTCGAAAAGAACACACACAGACTTCTCAATTGAAGATTGAAAATCCGTCTTCTCTAGCCATTCATCCAACCATCGAAGTGTTAATTGCAACTGACATGTTGTCATGGCAATGCTGGAGGAAGAGCAAAAGACAGAGAGGTCATGAACAAATAAAGAACATTAGCCAGGACGTTTAATAACTAATGCTATATTGTTAATAGCTAGAGCAAACTTTCACATTAAAAAAAAAAAAAAAAAAAAAAAAAAAAAAAAAAAAAAAAAAAAAAAAAAAACAAAAAAAAAAAAAACTACCCTATTCTGCACAAAATGATCAGAGAGGTTGTCACCAACTCAATACCTAAAATAATGCATCGCAAGAATGGACTGAATAAAAATGAGAAGACACGAAACCCCCCATTTGAAGGATCCCTTCAAATAGTGTTGTAGGCATTCTCGATATCAAAAATTACATTCAGTAGGTGATGCTGTCATAGGAAAGCCTGTTGTAAGGCCACATCCAGGAAGGTGAGGTCGTCAAAGGTGGAGTGATATCTCTTGAATTGTTGTTATTGTTGTTGGCTTTTAGGGGACTAAACAGCTAGGTCATCAGTCCCCTATCTCTTGAACCTACACTGAAAGAGACTATGAAGCTGCCTGGATTGTAAGGTCCAGACAAGGTGGCAATTGACCATCCGCTTTGTCTTTCTCAAACAGCTAGTGAGATCAACACTACGAAAACTACTCAGGCTCATTTGGTCTTTTCCAGGTTTTAAAAGAATATTTAAATCTATCTCCCTACACAAGTTGGGAAAGTGGCCTGACACCCAAATGACATTAAAAATTGCGAGGAGGATTTCTTTGTAATGTGTTGTAACATACTGTATTGAATCCTGCCATGGCCAGGACATGAGTCACAAGTTGCCGATAGTGCAAAATCAAACTGCCACATAGATAAGGGGCAGTTGTAATATTCATCATTGGTGGACATTAAGTCCAAATTGCCCCTCTCCATGGCCAACATTTGGCAATGGAATGCAGGATGCTGATGGCTGATGGACTTGACTGTGACAAAATAGGTTACCATAGTCTGTGCAATGTCTTGTTAGCAGTCATTTACCATAATAGCAGTTACTATATGCCCTCCCTGATGGTCTCCCGTACCTTGGTACTTCTTGTGGAATGGTTAATGGAAATCAGAAATTGTTGCCATGATTCCCTTATGCTCTCACAAATAACCTGCCGGCATTTAGCCCTTGCCACCCAAGGTTTTCTGCAGTTAGTCAACACTTGAACTGACACAGAGCCGCCCACCTGGTCCTGATAATAGAATGGAATTTGTCATTCCACCAATGGACAGGCTGCCTTTTAGACCCTCCTGAAGAATGTGGAATGGATGCATCAGCCATATGGTGGATCATTTCAGTAACATAATTCACCCGTTTCTGGTCACCATTGCTATGTTAAAAGTTGCTCTACTGACCACCCATTGTAACGGTTGCTGTACACACTCTATGCCATCTGGTAGGTGGATCAAGATTGGGAAGTGATCACTTCAATGAAGATCACTGACCACATCCCATTGTATAGTGTAGACAAGGGTTGGAAAACAAAGCGAGAGATCTAGGACAGAGAATGACCCTGTATCAGTACAATAGTGTATGGGGTGGCTGGTGTTAAGTAAGTGCATGTTCAACGTTAAGAAAAGCCTCTCAATTGCTCTAGCCATGGGCAGATAGTGGCAAAGCCCCAAAGCACATTGTACGGATTAGTCACCGCAGATGATAAATGGCTGGTGGAGTTGGGAAGAAGGTTTTCATTGTGTGTCTCATGAGGAGGCAGATAGAGGGAGCAAATAAGACAGTTGGTGACGTACATGTACAGACACTGCTATTGCTTGGAAGTTTGTGGTAGAGAGAGGGCTTGGAGTGATAGGCTGTATTGACAAAAATAGCTACTCCTCCTCTACCTCTCTTGTTCTTTCTATTTAGAGCATAACCACGTATCTCAAGGTTGTCAGAAGGCTTGAAATTTGACTCCTGGAGACACACAGCTGTAGGTCTACCCTGAGATAGTAGATGGGAGTTCCTCCACATGTGTTCTGAGTCCCTGTAAATTCAATTGCAGTATGGGAGCCATCGATAATGGAGGTTGCACCTTCACCTTCTCTTTCTGCCGGGGTGGGGTGGAGGTTCTGTCTTGGTATGATTGCCCCCAGACATACATCAAGCTCCATGGGCTCTGTAGCTGAGTCAGATGAAGCTTCTGGTATAATGAAAGTGACAGGATATAGCAGTTTACTTTGTTTTTAGCTGTGGTTGACACTTCTGGCTGCTGCCTTTTTTATGTTAAGGATGCTTGAGGATGAGCTTATGTTGCAATGGTAGTCAATGTTTGACCAGCCTCTGCTGTCTGAGAAGCCACAGGCTTTATAGTAGGTGTACCTTTACCTTTGTCTGATAATGTTATGCACTTCATGGCCTTAATAATTTCCTGTCTCTCTCTCTCTCTCTCTCTCTCTCTATCTTTTTTAACAGAGGTATTTTCCTTCCTTGCAAGCCACATGGTCAAGCCAAGGCACACAATTTCCATTACTGGACCACACAGTAATGGCTGAAGTGTTCCTAGAGGTACGGTTTCAGAGAACTGGGGGTTCTTACCGGTCCCGAGCTTAGCAGAGGTCTGCATCAATCAGAGGTGTCATATCACGGATTATGCGGCTGCTGTCACTGGATGTTTGATTCCTCACTTGGGCATGGGTGTGTGTGTTGTCCTTAGTAAAAGTTAAAGTGGAGTGTACGTCTAGGAACCACTGACCCTAGCAATTTGGTCCCTTAGTTACACCAACTTTTAACTATTTTGTTTTGATTTCGTGTTCCAGTAGGCATACTCAACACTGTTGTGATTGGGATAATAGGATATTTTCCCACTAGATTAAAAGTAATGAATCATGAACTTAGTAACTATCATTTCTAGTTCTGCTGGGTACAGAGACAACCACACAACTAAAGCAGAAACATTGGTAAACTTTCAGTACTATACATGACACATGCCATGCAGTGCGACTCAGTTGCACTGCATCTGCCCCGTTAGCACCTGTGCTGCCTATTAGACTGTTGCAGTGTGCTGCTGACCAGCTGACACCAGTAGCAGGTAGGCAGTGCAAGTGTCTGGCCTGGTGGCAGGTCACGCACCCCACCATTTGCTGCATCACCCTGGTCACGTGGGAGAGCCCTCATTTGATAGCGCTCACAGAATCTCCTTGGATATTTGTTGCATCTTCTTGAGAACACACATACAGGTGCCAACTTCCATTGTCACTGATCAGACAGCGTCATAGTCCCTTGTAAAGTACCCTCCACCATGCACCAAATGGAAGTTTATGTAGAATATGATCTTCCTCTTTTGTGGAAGACCAAGTGTGGAAGAGTTTTATCAAAATTGTAACAAAACTGTAGATTTGTATGCAATACAAACACACAAGACTACAAACAAAATATGGACACACTGCTATATTACTAGCTGAAACCCAGAGTTACGAGGTGTTTGTTTATTTGAATCTTTTGTTAATCCACTCCCTATTTCCTCCTCTCTTTGTCCATCACCTCCTCTCTCCCCTGTCTTTGTTCATCTGCTCCTCCGCCTCACTCAGTTCACCTTTTGTCCCCGTCTATGAAAAATTACACTTATGTACAAATTCCCATGGCAGTCAGTGAAATGGTGTCAAAAATTATTGGAAAGTAGTGTGTGCCATGCACATTAAGAAATTTTGTATAAACAGCAATTTTCCTTTTTTTTTGAATTATGCAGTGCAAAATTACATCATTATCAGAATAAAACTGTAGACTTTGTCAAAGTCCATAGGTAAAGTACCCTCTGCCATGCACCATATGAAATTTTATGTAGACTGTGACAGACATTCCTCATTCTGAAGGTCAAGTGTCCAAAATTCCATCAAGATTTGCATGCACTACAAACAAACATTTTGATTCAGTGGGTTGGTTTATTATATGTGTCATTGTTAATGAGATAATGATTTCTTAACTATGTGTTGTAGGTGGTTCTTACCATGCAATTGTTACCTGATGGTAATGAAAATGTGCACCAAATTTGGTAGAGACGTGCAACATTGTCACATGTTGCAGCAGTTTATCATGCATACCATTGTTCATGACCCCACACCTCTTAAACTGTGGGTTGTATGTGATCTTTACATCAAAAGTGACCATCCTCTTGGTTGGAAGGTCAAATGTGGAAAATCGCATCAAAATTGGAGCAAAACTGTGGATTTTGTCAAAGTCTGTAAGTGCAGTACCGCCGCCCCCCCCCCCCCCCCCCTCGCCATGCAACACTTGAAATTTTATATAGCAGTGACCTTTGTCTTGCCTTTAAGGTTTACTGTGCAAAATGTTATCAAGATCTAAATAAAACTGGAGGTTTGTCGAGGTCCTTAAGTAAAGAACCCTCTGCCACACACCATCATACGTGTCATATTTCCTGAATAAAGTACCGTAGCTGGTTCTTACCCCTACAGTAATTGTTACCCCATGCTAAGGAATATTTTCACCAAATTTGGTTGAAATTGGTCCAGAGGTTTAGGAGAATGTTGTATCTCCTGACTGTGAGTTACAAGTCATCCTTACACCCATGGTGACCTTCCACGTGGTTTCAATGTTGTGTGCAAAATTTCATCGATTGGAATGAAACTGTAGCTTTGTATGAAATACAAACACACTAACACCCTATAAATAAAGAAAAAGAATAAAAACAAAATGTTTCTATTGTTGTTCTAAATTATACAGTCCTTTGAATGGAATGATAAGAGAAAATCGAAAAACAATATTGGTCTGAGATGAGTATTGAGTATGAAATCAGACGGGTATAAACTTTCAGCTACAGACCCAACTCTGGCGGGCACATACACATCGAAAATCACATGGTACCCAGCCATATCCGCCTGTTGGCAGACCTCTGCAGCTAAGGGACTCTGGGTTCGTCAAGCTCATACCCAAAAAGTTAATGCTACTGAGGGGCAATTCAGCACCTCTAGTAGCTGTTATTGTGGTCTTCAATCTGAAGGCTGGATTGATGCAACATTCTGCAGTTCTATAACCTACGAGTGCATCTTTGTTAAAAACACATATTCTTTTGAACCTGCTTATTGCACTTCTCGCTCGATTTTACACTTTTACACTGTAATTTTAGCTCCCTTCTCTCTTCCCTCCTCCCCCTTTCCTCAATTTCCCTCTAACACTAAATTAAGTATTCTTTCAGGTCTCAGAATGTATCCAATCAATTACTCCCTGTCTTCAGCAGGGTTGATCGTTCTTGCTATTTAAAGGGGGCTAAACTGTGAGGGTATCGGTCCCCTGTTCGAAACAAAGCCGATTCAGCGAAGGTTACACCAAGATAAAATCGTCTTTTAGTACATACAGAGGTAACCCACAAAGTGGAGAGAGTGACAATAACCACTACACTGAAAAAAATTAGCGTAAAACAATAAAATACTAAAAACACAGGCTAAAGATTGACTCATAAGAGTACAGCAGAATACTGTGGCCGGTTGATCACGAAGATAATATTGGATGAGCCAGTCAGTCTGCACATACTAAAACTACCAGTCAAAAATATGACCAACAATACAAAAGGAACAATAGATTTAAATTTTTGAGTGTTGGTTGCCTGAACTATCAGGCTTAGGTACCACCATTACATCACATGATAAAAATCCCCTGTGTGAATAAAACCTAAAACACAGTCAGCCATAGAGGCGCCATCAGCTAAAATCAAGCTAAGCTCAGAAGGCAGTCCTTTAAAAGTGGGCAGTCCAACAAGATGTGGACCACTGTCAACAGAGCACCACAATGGCAATCTGGTGGGTTCTCATGACGTAAAAGGTGGCTGTGCGTTAACCACATATGGCCAATATGTAGTCTGCAGGGAACAGACTCTCTGTTAGAGGCCCAATAGGGAGGACTTCAACACGGCTGTAGAGGACTTGACTATACATAACTTATTCGACTCATTCAAGTCCACCCATTCCGAGTTCCAAAGTCAAAGGACCTTGCGAGCCATTTGTAGTTGGTGGTCTCTATGCTGGACACTAATCACCAAGGGCCAGTTTGTGGTGACCTGCTTGGCCAGGTGATCAACTCGTTCGTTGCCTGGGATACCAATGTGGCCCGGGGTCCAAACAAAAACCACTGAACAACCCGATGCACCAAGTGTGAAGATGGTGTCTTGGATATACCACACCAAATGGTGCTTTAGAAGAAACTGGTCAAGGGCTTGTAAGTCACTCAGAGAGTCACTACAGATAACTATAGACTTCCCGGGGCAGACTCGGAAATGTTGTAGGGCTCTAGAGATAGCTACCAGATCAACTGTGAAAATGCTACTCCTGCATGGCAAAGAATGTTGCTTGACGTAGTCACATATGCATGCCCAGCATGGACGTCTACAAGGGAACACTCCGCACTATGGAATGAGTCGATGAGTGCCTGGAACTGGTGACAGAGGGTCAATGGTGAAACAGAAGCTTTTGAAACCGAAGCTGTAGGCCAGTAATGGACCAAGGAGGTGTACGGGAAGGGTAGTGGAAAGTTGGAGGGATAGGAAGGGATTCAAGTGACGAAAGAAGGGAACGAATGCTGACTGCAATCAGGAGACCTGATCTTGGCTGTTCCGTGGGGAATGGAGGACAACAGCTGGGAAGAGAAGCCTGTGATTCGGGTGGTCAGGTGAGGTATGAATATGGGCAACATAAGAAGCCAGTAGCTGTTGCCGGTGGATTCTCAGGGGAGGAACCCCAGCTTCAGTGAAAAGACTTGTCACTAGACTTGTGCAGAAAGTCCCTGTGGACATGAGGATCTCCACTTCATCTTCTGTAGGAGAAGATGAAAATGTTCATGGCTTAAGAGCCACAGTATACTTTTTTTTTCTTCAGTTTCTTTTTTCTTCCCTCTTGCTGGCCCTTTGGTTTGAAGGGCTGGGAGGGATTCTTGGAAGGGGCATCAGGGACAGAAGAAGAGTGGCAAGCCCTTCGACTGGCAGTTTGTGGATCCTTTAGTCATCAGCCAGGATCCTCTGGAGCACTCTGAGAAGCATCAGAAGGGATTGTCCCAAGGGATTCCTTCTGATTGAGAGGAGCTGGAAGAGGCTGTGTCCTCGTAGGTGGGGGAGGAGTTGCCCCCACATCAGGTGGTGAAGGTGGGGGGGGGCCACTAATGGAGGGAGCAGCAGAAGATTGATGGCCACTAGGGCCCACTGAAGGAGGTGATCCTTCGACGGTGTCGTACCCATGGTCATTGGTGACGAGGCAGCAGCAGCAAATATGCGGTCATTCATATAGGGTGGAGCTGCTTGTACTTCCTCTTCGCCTCAGTGTACATTAACATGGTCCAATGTCTTTATCTCCATTATTTTCCTTTCTTTGTGCAAGACAGCACAGTTTGGAAAAGCAAGGTGGATGAAATTGCTTGCAGTTTACACAGACCGGAGGTGGGATGCATGGAGTGTCCAGATGTGATGGACATCCGCATTTCCTGCATGTGGGGCCAGAAGCACATCGGGAGGACATATGCCCAAACTTCCAGCAACTGAAGCATTTAATAGGGGGAGGGACGCATGGTTTGACCTCACACCAGTATATCATTACCTTGACCTTCTTGGGCAGTGTATTGACCTCAAAGGCCAGGATGAAAGTGCTGGTAGCAACCCTAGAGTCTTTCAGTCCCCTATGGACGCGCTGGACAAAATGAACACCTCGTTGCTGTAGGTTCTCGCGCAACTTGTCGTCGGTCTGTGTCAGGAGACTGCAGTGATAAATCAGGCCCTGCACCATATTTAACGTCTTGTGGGGCATGATGCTGACAGCCTTTGACTGAGCAGGAAATGACATCTGTATCAATACAGCCCCACTTCTCATCTTAAAGAAGGATGACACCTTGCCGAACTTGTCTTCCAGGTGTTTTACGAAGAACTGCGGCTTTGTCGACAAGAAAGATTCTCCACTGAACCTTGTGCACGCCAGATATTGGGGCGAATATGGCTCAGATCTGTGAAGTGCCCTGCGTTCGTCCCAAGGCATAGCCAGGGAAGGGAACGACTTTGGGTCATATGTTGCTGTATCAAACTCTGTCTTTCCTTACTTAATGACAGCGTGTTTGTGGGCGCCAACACTGTTATTTGCTCACTTCATTTTCAGCCCACGAGCAGCTAGGGAACTATATGTTCGCCCAGGGAGAGTCCTGTTTGCCTGGGTAAGCCTTATACAACTGAGGTGCAGCAGGTTCCTCGGAGGTTGCTCGCTAGCAACTGATCAACTTCAACAGCCATTTATCTCCTCAGTACATAGCACACCTTGAGATTGAGGGGTTTGTTATAGAGGTTTGTACCATGCTCGCAACCTGGGCAATTAAGCCAAGATCCCCGGACTCTGAAACATACAACATTCCACCGTCGTGCCAAATGATGGTTGCTGAAGCTTGCACAGAGCTTACGCTGTGGCAGACTGTTGGCACAACACAGTCCACAGCTCGGGATCCCAGGTTACCCAAACCCGTACTCAGCAAATTAATGCTGAGCCCCTGAGAGATTAGCAGGGTTGAGTCCTAGATTTTGGTCTGGGGAGGGAAGGAGGGGGCAGGTGCGGCTGTGCTCATATAAATTTTATGTCACTGACCTGTTTACAACTTTTTGTGTAAATGGAGGTGTTATCTTAATCTACTATTATTTACCATTTTACCATACATGATTTTATAGACTTAAGACTACTGCAGTGGAATAGCTGTGCATGCTAAGGCGCTCTGCTGCAGAGCACACGGCCATTCGCCATCAGAGGATCGAGTCCTTCACCAGGCATGGGTGTGTGTATTGTCCTTAGGTTAACTTAAGTAGTTTGTAACTAGGGACTGATAAACACAGTAGTTAAGTCCCATAGATTTACAAACATTTGATTTCTCTCTCTCAGGTGCAGTTCTGGGGGACACTATAGCCCCATAGCCCCTCCCTTGGATCTGCCTTGGTTCTTTAGTCAAGTTATGACACATTCCCCACCCTCTCCTATTCTATTTTCTCTTTATTTACACAATCTACCCTTCTAATTTTCACGATTCGTGTGCCACATTTCAAAATCTTTTATCCTCTTCTGAACTGCTTATCATCCACATTTCACTTGCTTACAAGGCCACACTCCCAACAAATGCCTCATGAAAAGACTTCCTGATACTTAAATCTGTATTTAATTTTACAAGATTCTCTTATTCATTAATGTTTTTCTTCTCATTAATATTCTTACATCTTCTCTACTTTGGTCATTACATCACTGCCCAAATAACAAAACTCATCTATTAATAATAATATGTAGATAGGGAACAACTCACTGTAAAGATGACAGACATAAATAAAATACACACAAACACACACACAATTCTAAATTTTAGGCTGTGGCCTTCCTCAGAAAGGTGGGCAACGGTCTCAACCTCCGCTAAATTTTACTTCCCTCCCACCATCTTTAACATCTTTGCTTTGGTTCTATGCACAGAGCCTCTGCCTCAAGTGGCATCTCTGTCTAACTCCTTAACTTCTTTGCTTTCTACAGTATGTCTGCCTAGGTGTGTTTGTGTCTGTGTAAATGTGTGGGTGAGTGTGTATTTGTTTACCTTCCTTTTCTTCCCCCAAGGTAAGTCTTTCCTCTCCCGGGATTGGAATGACTCCTTACCCCCTCCCTTAAAACCCTCATCATTTCCTTTTCCCTCTCGTTACCTTCTGCCTGAAGAAGCAACTGGGTTGCGAAAGCTTGCGTTTGTTTGTGTGTGTGTGTGTTTTATTTGTGCTACTATCACTACCTGTGCTCCTTCGCCTGGTGAGTAATCTTTATCTATATAAAATTGATATATGAACATAAATTGTATCTTAAACTACTCTGCTCAAAAAATTGGGGGATCAGGTGAGATTTTGGATGCAATACACATATAGTCCCGTATTTTATTCAGGAATTGGTCACATTGAGTATGATACAGTATAATATTTTGCTGCCTCAAGTCTTTACTTGTGGCATCATGGTGTTACCATAATATAGAAAAAGTCATTCCCATTCCCCTCTAATATGGTATAGACAGCCAGTACAGTTGCACAACTGCATGGCATGGACAGTATGACGTTATGAATTAGCTCTTGATGGATATTTTGCCTCTCTTTCTTGAGTGCAATATCCAGCTCTGCAACAATTGTGGGAGTTGCTGGTCTGGCTGCAAAGTGTCTGCCAAGTGAATCCCAGACATGCTAAATTGGGTTTAAGTCCAATGAAAAAGCTGGCCACTCCACTTGTTCAATTCCTTCAGATTAAAGCATGATGTCCATCAGTGGAGCTCTGTGGAGATGAGCATTATTGTCCACTAGAAGGGACACATCTCCTAAGGCACCAACATAGAGCACAACAAAAAGTCGAAGGATCTCGTCTCTATACCTCTGAGCAGTCAAAACGCCATTCTGAACGACATAAAGGTCTCTATGTCTGCCAATACTGACTCCTCCCACACTATTTGTCCACCACGATGATATGGTGATGTATACTGCACACAATCAGGATTGTTCTGAGTTCCACATTCTCTCCAGATGAGGAAAGAACGATTGTATGACTGAACACAAAATCTTGACTCGCCTGTGAACAGAACACAGCGCAATTTGTTACAATTCCAATCCTGATGCTTCTCCACCCAGTTTCTGCAGTCTAAACAGTATCGTGGTTTTAATGAGACACACACCACGGGCCTCCATGTGTTGTGGCCACATTCCCTAAGGCTATTTCAGCCTGTTTGTGTTGACATTGCGCGTCCTGTTTCTGCCTGGAGGGTGCATTGCAGCTGAGCTGCATTCAGCCTTCTGTCTTGACGGGCTGTTAATTAAAGATAACAGTCATTTCTTGCTGATGTTACCCATGGATGACCTTGGCCTTTTCTTCTTTTAATGGTTCCTGTTGTCTGAACTTGCTTCCAGGTCCTGGACAATACACTTTGGGATACTCCAATAGTTGCAGCCACCTTCCTCTGTGTCTATCCTGCTTTCAGCCTTCCATGCCATAGCTTTGGATATGTCATTTATTTGTTGCATTGTACTACCTGATCATTGCACTGTCTGAATCCAACTGCTGAGTATTTTGTTTGGTGGAGTAAACAAAAGTTAACATCAACCTCCTCTGCAGGAACTTCCTGTAATTACCACTATCTTGGTTGCCGTTACGTGATTGACTCCACTCTGCAAAACTGACAAAAAGATGTTGAACCATTTTAGTTTATTCTGCTGATGAAAATACTTCAGAACCTAGATATCTCATCTGATGCCCTAATTGTTTTGGCCAGTGTACAACATGCACACTATTTCAGTTTTCAACAAAGTCAACATAAACATTTGTAAACTACCTCTGCCAGGCACTTAAATGTGATTTGCATAGTATACCATGTAGATGTATATGTCATGGCACCATCTTTTGGATTCCAGCATCAAATTTGCCTGTAACAATTTGATATAAAACTACTGATCTTGAAACTTGTGGAAATTTCTGATGCAGCTCATCAATAGTGAAGTGCCCGTTTTACCAAATTGCCTCACTAACATCTTGTGGCAAATTTTGATTAATGACAGTATTAGAATACTGTCCAGATCAAAACGGGCACTTCACAATTGATGATATGCATCAGAAATTTTTACCAGGTTGAATTTCAGTATTGTAGGAAACAAAGAAAATTTCTTGCTGTTATTTGCAATAATAGAATAACTTTCTATTAACTGTCAAATGTAACTTTATTTACATCAAAGATTATACATAGAAGAACATAAAACTCTGTCAGAGAATACTTATTTGTACACCTTGGAACTTAAAAAAAAATTGCATTCAGATATCCACCATCCCCATCAGAATGCAAATCCATTTCATTTACACAATACAGATGTTTCTGGAACACTGTTCCTTTTCTCAAGATGTCAACAACCATGTCACATCCTTTAACAAACACAAACTTTATTTTTGTCTCCATAACATCCTCCCAGATAAAGTGCATACAGATATGTTTTGTCTTTGGTTTTTAGCAGTTTGTACATCTGCAGCTACATACATACTCCACAATCGACCATGAGGTGCATGGCGGAGGGTACACAGTAGCACTACTAGGCATTTCCTTTCCAATTCCACTCTCAAATAGAATGAGGGGGAAAAAAAGAATGACTACATGCCTCTGTACAAGCCCTAATTTCTCTTATCTCGTCTTTGTGATCATTTCGTGAAATGTAAGTAGGTGGCAGGAAGATCGTTCTACACTCAGCTTCAAATTCCGGCCCTGTAAATTTCCTTAACAGAATTTCTTGAAAAGAACGTTGTCTTTCCTCCAGCGATTCCCATTTGAGTTCCCGGAGCATTTCCATGACACTAGCACATTGGTCAAACCTACCAGTAACAAATCTAGCTGCTCACCTCTGAAATCCTTCTATGTCTGCCTTAAATTGATCTGCTTCATTTGAGCAATACTCAAGACGTAGTCATACAAGCGTTTTATATGCAGTCTCCTTTACAGATGAAGTACATCTTCCCAAAATTCTCCCAATGAAACGAAGTCGTCTGTCCGCCTTACTCACAACTGTCCTTACATGTTTGTTCCATTTCATACTGCTCTGCAATGTTATACCTCTGAACGACATGACTGCATCAAGGAGCTCACTACTAATGCTGTATTCGAACATTATGGGATTGTTTTTCTTACTCATAACATTACCTTACATTTTTCTACATTGAGAGCTAGCTGCCATTCTTTGCACCAACTAGGAATTTTGTATAAGTCATCCTCTATGCTATTACAGTCGATTAAAGATGACACCCTCCCATACATCACAGCATCATCAGGAAACAGCTGCAAATTACAAGTCACTCTGTCCATCAGATCATTTATATACATAGAAAATAATAGTGGTCTTATCACACTCCCCTGGGGCATGCCTGACCATACACTTCTCTGATGAACACTCGCCATTGAGAACAATGTACTGCGTTCTATTACTTAGGAAGTCTTCCAGCCAGTCATAAATCTGTGAACCTATTCCATATGCTCGTATCTTCATTAGCCTGCAGTGTGGCACCACGTTAAATGCCTTTTTGAAGTAGAGAAAAACGCAATATGCCTGTTGCCCTTCATCCATGACTCACAAGATTTCATGTGAGAAAAGGGCAAGCTAAGTAACACGTGAATGATGTTTCCTAAATCCGTGCTGATTCATAGAAAGAAGCTTTTCTGTCTCAAAGAAATTTACTTTATTTGAACTGAGAATATGCTCCAAAATTCTACAGGAAACCGATGTCAATGATATTGGCCTGTAATTATGTGGGTCAGTTCTCTTTCCCTTATTATAAACAGGAGTCACCTGCACTTTTTTCCAATCTCTAGAAACTTTGCACTGAAAGAATCACGAAAAATGCAAGCTAAGTAAGGGGCCAATGCCACAGAATACTCTTTGTAAAACTGAAAAACTGAACTGGTATTCAATCTGCACCAGGGGACTTTTTTGTACTTATCTCTTGCAGCTGCTTCTCTACAATGGAAATAGCTGTTACTATGTCCTCCATTTCGGAGTTAGTATGTTGATCAAATGATGGTACATTTGTGCAGTCCTCCTTTGTAAAATATTTATTAAAACTTAAATGTAGAACTTCAGCTTTCCATTTGCTTTCTTCTATTACTGCCCCGGAATGATCAACAAGTGACTGGATAGTGGGCTTTGACTCGCTTATTGATTTTACACAGGACCAGAATTTTTTCAGGTTCTCGCAAAGATCTTTTGCTAAGGTATGCTGCAGTAATTATTGTATGCTTCAAACATCAATCTTTTTGTAGATGCACAAATCTCTACTAACTTTTGCCTGTCATCATTTGCGTGTTCTTTTTTGAACCGAGAGTGCAACAGCCTTTGCTTTCTCCGTAGCTTTCTAAGATATTATTGTACCACGCTCAATCCTGTCCATCCTTAATCGACTTTACAGGCACATATTTCCCCAACCCTTTATTTACAATGCATTTAAGTTTAGTCCACAATTCCTCTACATCCATTGTACCGAAACTAAACGATGTCCATTCATTTTCTAAGTGCGATCCTAACAATTGCTTATTGGCTCTTCCTAGCCTTCTTGATTGGTTTATGAACTTTGGTCGCCATTGATGCTACGACGATATCATGATCACTAACTCCTATCTCTACACAGACATTGCTAATAACGTAAGGCCAGTTAGTAGCTATAAGGTCTAAAATATTTCCAATGCGTGTGGATTGCCAGTTCAACTGCTCAAGACAGTTTTTGGAGAATGTGTCCAAAAGTAGCTCACAAGACTGCTTGTCTGTACCACCTGAAATGAAACTAGACAGGTCCCAATCTGTACTCTTAAGGTTGAAGTCTTCCCCTGACTAATATTGCTTGGCCCGGATACGTACGCACTATGTGGCATAGACTTTCTTTAAATGACTCTAAAACTGCTACAGCAGCATTGGGGGCCCAGTAAAAACACCAAACTATTAACTTTACTTCTCTTAGATCTGTTATACATGCACAGATAACTTCACAGTTACTTTCAACCTCAACCTCAGTAGACACAATACCTTTGTGCACGGCAATGAATACTCCCCCTCCAATTGTGTCTGATCTGTCTTTCTGATATACATTCCACACTTTGCTAAATATTTCTGAACTTGCCACATCATGATTTAGCCAGCTTTCGGTACCTAAAACTATCTGAGCACAATAATTTCCTAGCGGCGCAGCAAATTCGGAAAATTTTTTTTAATGCTATGAAAGTTTACGGCTAATATCTTGATAGTAGAATTTTTGTACTGAATTCAGCCTGAATGTTGACAGGTGAGTGCTCATCAGATCTAGCGCCTAGCCTAAAAAACTCCATGTGCTACCTGAATAGCTGCTTCCTTAGTGTAGTGCACCCCTGATCTATCTAGGGGAGTCCAACAATTCCCCACCCGATAACGCAGATCTACAAATCTAAGGCCATGACTGTCACAGAGTCAGCAAAGCCTTCGGTTCAGACCCTCTACTTGGCTCCAACCCTGGGAACAATGCTTCAAATTGACAGCTCTGCTTGCAACCTGCGTGCGAGGGCAGCAACCTTCACCAATTCCGCCAGCCGCCCGTTGGAACTGAGGATGTCTTCAGAACCCAAGCGACAAGCATCATTGGTGCCAATGTGAGCCACGACTTGCAGTCAACTGCACCCCGTATGTTCGATAGCCACCGGCAAGGCCGATCCACATCTTGGGTGAGGGCCCCCAACAGACACACCGAGTGCGCATTGGACTGCTTTCCAGATCTCGATGCTATCTGCCTAAGGTGCTCCATCATGCCCCTAACATTGCAGCTCCCCCTCTGCACCTGCTCAGACCCTGCCAAAGGAGTGGCCACACTTTCACTCACAGGATGAATGGGCGTGGCTGGACGGCCAGCCTCCACATTGACCTTCCGTCATGAGTGTCGCAAATGCCATTCAACCCACCACTCTCCTTGTGGAGAGGGTGGCTCGATCACGTGCGGTACACCTGAAGGTGCCTTGACAGCAGGGACGGAGGGTGAAGCATGAGACACCTGAGGTGTCCCACTCAACACACCAGACTCCCCACTGCCGCTACACCCCAAGACAGCAGCCTGAAGATGGCTTACCTTGGCCAACAGCACGCTCAGCTGTTTGTGAACTGTTGCCAACTCCTTCTGCATCCACACACAGCAGGCACACATCCTATCGATACAATTGACTGTAGAAAGTAGTACACTAATCAACTTTTAACTAGTCAGTTACTTCAATAAAGGCGGCTGGCAGCTGACTGAACTGTGGTCAGTGGTAACAATACTGTCAAAACAAGAGACTGTCTCTGGCTGTTTTCAAAATAAACAAGAAAATCTATGGAATACACTGTTATCAAACATGCAGGAATAAAAGCTTTCTGAAAGCGAAACACGAAATAAAAAAGTGACAAGTTGATACTTAAATTACGTAGCTTGCAGCACAAATGAAATCTGCCAAGTACCGGTACGTGAGAAGAAACCTCTTAAAAAACAAAAGCACTAACAAAACTTAAGAAATTGATTGGCAACAAAATTTCACACAAATTAAATTATGATACTTACTGCACTGGGCTATGTGACAGCAGCAGAAGCTGGCAGTGGACTGACTGACTGACTTGTTTTGAAATAGTCACGTCACAGACAAAAATTATACACAATAATATTTATCAAAATATGTGAGAATAAACTCTTAAAACAGTAGCACAAATGAAATCTGCTGAGTATGTGAGAATAAACCTCTTAAAGAACAGAAGCACTAACGAAACTTGATTGGCAACAAAATTTCACACAAATTAAATTATGATACTTAGTGCTCTGAGCAATGTGACAGCGGCAGAAGCTAGCAGCTTCATTGTACTTTTATTGTCATTGTGTTTAACTAGCATGCTAATTTCTCACTGACCAAGTTCATTCTGTAACTGTTGAAGCCACAAAGCTTCCTGAACTGCCAGTGCCATTGACATATACTCTACCTTTGCTGTAGAAAGCTATACAGTTCACTGTTTGCACAAATTCCATGCAGTACAGAAATACATATCCATTATAATGACTCCTATCTTGTATTCGTCTTCTTACTGTCCCTTTTCTACAGTTCTGCCTTCTATATCATTTCCCTTATATAACTCCTCTATATATTCCTTCCATCTTTCCCTTCCTTCCTTAGTACTGGTTTCCTGTCTGAGCTCTTGGTATTCACACAGCTGCTTTTCTTGCCTCTGAATGTGTCTTTTATTTTATTCTTCTTCTTCTGTCATTCATGAGTTCATATGTATTATACAGTTCTTCAGTTTTATTTTCCATTGCTGTACAATATCATCAGTATATATACACTGCTCAAAACAATTAGGGATCAAGTGAGAGATATCATATACAATATACCGGGTGATCAAAGAGTCAATACAAATTTGAAAACTTAATAAGTCACGGAATAATGTAGATAGAGAGGTAAAAATTGACTCACATGCTTGGAATGACATGGGGTTAAAAAAAGATCTCTTGCACGCGTCGTTTGATGATGATTGTGTGCTCAGCCACTTTTGTCATGCTTGGCCTCCCAGGTCCCCAGACCTCAGTCCATGCGATTATTGGCTTTGGGGTTACCTGAAGACGCAAGTGTATCATGATCAACCAACATCTCTAGGGATGCTGAAAGACAACATCTGATGCCAATGCCTCTCCGTAACTCCGGACATGCTTTACGGTGCTGTTCACAACATTATTCCTCGACTACAGCTATTTTTGAGGAATGATGGTGAACATATTGAGCATTTCCTGTAAAGAACATCATCTTTGCTTTGTCTTGATTTGTTATGCTAATTATTGCTTTTTTGATCAGATGAAGCGCCATCTGTTGAAAATTTCTTTCTTTTTTTTCCTTCTCTTTTTTTTTTTTTTTTTTCCCCTAATAAAACCCCATATCATTCCAAGCATGTGTGTCAATTTTTATCACTCTATCTACATTATTCCATGATTTATTAAGTTTCCAAATTTATACTGACTTTTTGATCAACCGGTACATATGGAAACATATTTTATTCAGATACTGGTTACAATTATTACTTGTGTGGAATACAGTATGATATTTTGCTGTCTCAACTCTCTACTTAAGGTTTACATGATGTTTACTTAGAGCAAGGCACCATGGGGCTACCATAATAGTGAAAGTCTTTCTTGTTGCCCTCTAATATGGTGTTTGATCACCTCAGACAGCCAGTACTGTTGCACACATGTGTGGCATGGACAATATGATGTTATCAATCAGCTCTTGAGGGATGTTTGGCCATTCTTTCATGAGCATTGCATCTGCCAAGAGCATCCTAGACATGCTCAATCTGGTGAACTACCTGGCCACTCCATTTGTTCAATTCCCTCAGTTTCAAACATGTTGGCCACTATTTTAGCTCTATGGAGACTAGCATTATCATCCACCAGAAGGAACAAATCTCCAATGGCACCAGCATAAGGTACAACAAAAAGTCGAAGGATCTTGTCTGTGTACCTCTGACCAGTCAAAGTGCCATTCTGAATGACATAGAGGTCTGTACGTCCACTAATACTGCCTCCTCCACACCATTCATCCACCACCATGATATAGTGATTTTTCCCTTACATAGGCAGGATTGTTCAGAGTTCTACATTCTCTCCAGATGAGGGAATGATGATTGGCTAGCTGAACATAAAGACTTGACTCATCCGTGAAGAGAACCCATCACCACTCAATAAGCTTCCAATCTTGATGTTTCTCCACCTAGTTTCTGTGGGCTAAACGGTGCCTTGGTTTTAATGGGACACACAACATAGGCATCCTTGCATAGATGCCACATTCCCAAAGGCGATTTTGGACTATTTATGTTGACATTGTGTGTCCCGTTGCTGCCTTGTGGGTGCCTTTCAGCTGATTTACATTCAGCATCCTGTCTCAATGGGCTGTTAACTGGAGATAAGTCATCTCTTGCTGATGTTACCAATGGATGACCTTGACTTTGCCTTATTTTAGCAGTTCCGGTTGTTTGAAATCACATCCTGGTCCCGGAAATTACACACTGGGACACTCCAATAGCTACAGCCACCTTTTTCTGTTTCTGTCCAACTACCAACCTACCTATGGCTCTCCATACCAGAGCTACACTTAAGTCACATGGTTGTTGCAATGCACTACCTGCGAACTACAATATCTGAATGCAGCTGCTTGTTAATTCATTTGGTAAACACAAGTCAACACCACCTCTGCGGCAACTTTCTGTTATTACCACTATCTCAGTTGCCCTAATGTTGTTGTCTCCACTTTATAGAACAGAGCCAAGTGAAAGACATTAAACCATTTTAGTTTATTCTGCTGATGAAAATCTTCAGAACTTAGATATCTCAACTGATTGCCTAACTGTTTTGACTAGTGTATTACAAAGCAGGGGTGAAAGACTGCTACCTTGTCAAAGTCCAAAATTAATATTCTCTGTTCTTTTCTCATCATCCCCAGTTATTTGGATGGTTTTAGCATAGATCTTTTTAATTACCTGTACAGTGTGTATTGGTAAACCTTTTCTTAATACTTCCCACAATAATTGTTAATTTACTTTATCTAATCCAATGAAAAGAATGTATGTTATTTTATTGAATTTCTTGTTTCTCTTTTAGTCTCGGACTCTTATGGTAATTGGAGAAATGCTGTGAGTAATGAGAAATAATGGGCAGAGGCAAGTAGTGTGTGGACAAGTTGAGAATTTGTGTTTGGTGGAAGGAGAGCAGGGATAGCCCACACAGCTGCATTTATCGCTGTGTCCCCTGTGACACAGTGCTTAAGTGCAATTGCTTAGTAAGCTGGAGAACCCAGGTTCCAATCCTGGCAAATCAAAAATATCTGTATCATGGATCCCATCTCAGCAGTGTCTGTGATTCATGGAGGTGGTCTGGCACCTGACACTTTAGAAATCAAGCACTGGTTGAACAGGTAAATTTGTTGAACCCACATAATAAGCAAACACAATTAAGAAGATTGGATTGTTGTAATTTTGAATATGTGACATAAACCAAATTGAGCACTCTTGGAAGAAAAAATACCCCCACACAGATAAATGATGGAATGAGTATGGGAATGTTATGAACCAATTTTCCCCATTAACCTTCATAAATTTAGTTTTCATTGACGGAGTGGAGTGTGCTATAATGGTTTATATTCTATGGAGGTAATACATCTTTGCAGATATTACAAACTTCTGATATTCATAAATAGATGGAAAAAACCTATTGCAACAATTGGTTATTTCTACCTTATTGAATGAAGTGGAAGTGTCATGACTGTATATGTTAGATTGTGGAGTTATTAATTGGACTACAACAAACTGTGTTCTAGACCATAGAGGTTTCTTAATAATTTATGTCTATGTATCACATTTCAATCAAATAGAGATGACGGGTTACCTTTTCTCATAGATTTTCATTGTAGAAAGAAGGATGTGTCCTTAGATATGATTGTATCGTAAGTCTTATAAACAATAAAACAGCATCAATCTTTATTATAAAGTTAACATAAGATATAAATACAAAACATAAGATTTTTCACAACATTGTCGAGTCTTCTTTCCGCATTTCACTTCTTTGTTACCCTTATAAACAGTATCATACCTGTAAGAAATAATTTTTGTGTTAGTGATTAATTGCAAGTATTTTGATATAATCTCATTGTAAATTATTGCCTGAGATAGAATAATCCTATTCTATTGAGGAGCAGTTACAAATCTAATCTTATAAAAAATTTAAGTTTTAATTTATTAACAAATACTTGCACCAGAGTTACAGTTTTCCTCTTTTCCGGTAACATATAGAGTTACTATCAAACAATTCCTGATTTACGATGATAGCAGAGTTTTTGTTGACCACCTAATCTATGTAGTGTATATGTGTTCCTATGAACAATCCACTTATTCCATCTCCCTTTCCCATGGTGACAGTAACCAATAACGCCATTATTCTTAAATGACAAGGCTACAGCCAGGCTTTCTGAAAATCGCTCGCATACAAACTCGGCTTATTTTTTGCAGATCATGATTTTCCAGAAAACGGGCCTGACCACTCAGTTCATTTGGTTTACCCCTACCAGGTATGGAAACACACTTACTGTCTCACTGGTTTTAATTTGCAGTTATTTTCCTCTTAAGTTACTTATAGCAACATCATAAGTGCTGATTCATTCCAATTACCCCACCCCCCCACCCCACCCATCGACTATCAATACTCTATACAGATCTTGTTTAAAGATTCCTCTTAAATTGCATTTACCTTTGTTTTCTTGCAAAAATATAAAACACTTTTCTTCATTTTACAACCCATCCACAATCAAGACAGATATAATAACCTGTGCAAAGAAATACAACAGAGTTATGGAAGGGGCAGGTCACAGTTCATTAACAGTGTCTGTGGTAGATGGCAAGAATGGTAATCCTATTGAAGACAAGAAAGAGGATGATGTGAGGTTGAAACAGTATTGTGAAAAGTTGTTTTGAAATTAAGAACAGTATCGACAATCAAGCAGTTGGGCAACTTACATTGGAACCTATAATCTTACAGAGTGCAATGAGGAACACAATTCAGTATCTGTAGAATTATAAATTGGGGCAGATTATCAAAGAAATGGAACAGAAGGTGTTGTGCTAAATTTGCTATTTAAAAGAATAAGGAAAACTTGGGAATGACCAGAAGAATAGTTGAAACAGAACAAGCAGGTTTTGTTAAAGGAACAGGAAGTTTTGAACAGCTCCTTAATATTGCCAAATAATTAAGAAATCAATAGTTCCATGTTCCAGTTTTCATTTTCTTTCTTGAGTATAGGAAAGCCTTTGACTTGTTATCTGGGAAGTGCTCACAGAGGTTTTCTCTCACCACACTTGGTAACACTGTTATTCCCAAATTGTAAAGTACACCATCTTTGCAAACAAGTCATTAGGAGTTTAAATCAGAAGGATGGATTAGGTAAAACTGAAGAGGGTGTGTGCACTGCAGACGACAAAAGCATTGTCTTTATTGAAGTCAGTCAAAAGTGACTGTGAAGTCATCTAGACATGTATAACAGAACTAGGAGAAATGAAGTTAATGGTAGAGTGTTTGTACCAGCCACCTGGTTCCACCGTCACAGTTCTAGAGTCAGTCAAAGAAAGTCTATGCCGAGTAGTGTGAAGGTTCCTTAACCATGCAATAATAGTCGAGGGTGACTTTAACCTACTGATTATAGACCACAATGTCTATAGTTTGATTTCATTGATACAGACAAGCACTCTTGTGAATTACTATTAAACACCTTGTATCTTCAATGAAAGTGTAGAGACAGGGCTTAGCAATCAAGATGCCATAATGGCAATGGTTAACAAATTTAGTAAATCAGGCCAGGATACTGTTAATACTACAAAGAACTGATAATCAATTGTTAGCATCCCATTAAGAAAATGAATGGACATCATTTAGTTCTGGTACAATGGAAGATAGATTATTGGAAAAACAGAAATGCATTGTAAATCAAGTATTGGAAAAGTTAGTTTTGACAAAGTGGATTAGATATATAAGGTCCCCCATGAGTTAATATTTGTTAAATGCTGAGAAAGAAAAGACAGTTACACTCTCTGCTCAAAACTGGAAGGACAATTAGGGTTTAATGTCCCATTGGCACTATGGTCATGATTGGTTTAAAAAAGAACAAGTAAATGAAGACAGGCAAAAGTTAGTAAAGATCCATGCATCTACAAATAGATTGATACATGAAGTATACAATAACTACCACATAAGCTCACTTAAAAATTTGGTGTTTGAAAGCCTCAATCATCACTCATTAATCATTCTCGTATGGAAACAGAAAACAGCAAAAGAAAAGCTGAAGTTTTAAATTTCATGTTTAAGAAATCCTTCACGCAGGATGATGATAAAAACATACCATTGTTTGAATACCTAACAGATTCCCAAATGGAGACATAGTTGCATGAACCCGTAGTGTAGAGAAGCAGCTCAGAGAGCTGAAAACATATAAGTCACCAGGTCCAGATGGAGTCTCCCAATCAATTTCACAAAGAGTTACTTGGTTTGTATTTATCACAAATCTTTGGTCCATCACAAAGTCCCAAGTTATTTGGAAAAAGAAAAGAGCAGGTGACTACTGTTAATAAGAAAGATAAAAGAATGGATCCACATAATTACAGATCAATATCATTAACATCAGTTTGCTGTAGAATTCTACAACAGATTCTAAGTTTGAATAGAGTAATTTTCCTTTGTCCATGCATCAGCACAACTTTAGAAAGCATCGCTCGTGTGAAAATCAGTTTTCCCTTCCCTCAAATGATATCTAGTGAGCCATGGAAGAAGAACAACAGTCAAACTGCATATTCCTTGATTTCCAAGGAACAGAGGTACAAGCATGTGGAATAGGTCACCAGATATGTGAATGGTATGAACATAAGTAAAACAAAATTATAACTTTTTTGCAATGGCAAATGTTCATCAGAGACATGGGTATCATCAGGAGTGCCCCGGGAACTGTGATAGGATCATTATTAATTTCTCTCTCTCTGTCTCTCTCTCTCTCTTAAATGTAGAAAAATGAAGGTGATGCAGACCAGTAGCAAAAACAATCCAATAATCTTCAAATGCAGTATCATTAGTGTGCTGCTTGACAAAGTTGCATCAATTAAATATCTAGGTGTAATGCTGCACCACCACCACCATCATCATCATTAGAGACTGATTATGCCTTTCAGTGTTCAGTCTGGAGCATAGTACCTCTAATAAAATTCCTACATGATCCCCTACTCAATGCTAACATTGATGCCTCGTCTGATGTTATGCCTTTTACTTCAAAATCATTCTGCACCAAATCTAAGTACTTTCTTCTTGGTCTACCTCGACTCCTCTTACCCTCCACTGCCGAGCTCATGAGTCTCTTAGGTAACCTTAGGTAACCCCACCATCTCAGTCTGTTCGCTCTAACTGCTTCATCTATGGTGTTCATTCCCAGCTTTTCTTTGATTTCCTCATTATGGACACCCTCCTGCCATTGTTCCCATCTATTGGTACCTGTAATGCTGCACAGCAATAAGAAATGGAATGAGCATATAAGGACAGTTGTGGAGAAGGCAGAGGGTCGACATGTCGGGTTATTAGGAGAATTTTGGAGAGATGTGGTTTATGTGTAAAGGAGACCACATATAGAATGCTTGTGAGACCCTCTTCTTGATTATTGCTCAAATGTTTGGGATCCCCACCAGATTGGTTTAACACTTTTGCTGCGGCATCGGTGCAGGCGCGCAACTCTCAAGTGCGGCCCGACAATGTGCGTGTGTGGGCCTGTAATGTTCGTAAATGGGTGATACTGCATATTATGTGGTTCTTTATGCCAAGACTCACATGGTTTATCTCTGTGTGGCAGGTTGGGCTCCTTTTCATTGTCGATTTCCACACAATCATTGTGATCTGTATCGTCAGATTTGGAACTGTCACAAAACAAATTTACAAGCTGGGCTTCCACACTGTCATCACTTTGCAAATGACAATCTCCACGGTGTGCCTCAACCTCACTACACAGAAAATAACTGTCCTATAGTACACTAAATAATGTTCTGTCATTTTAACACTTTTCCTGCTCCTGGAAGGTCTAGGTGTCAGTTGATTAGCCACCATTACGAACAATAACTGACCACACAAAACAAAAATTTACAAGCTTTGATGCTAGCTTAGACACTGCAACTAGACTAAGTAATCCGACAGTGAGTGTGGACGTTTATAAGCATCAGCTGCACTGGCTCGTGGCTTGTTTTGATGATTATAAGGATCAGTCACAGCGAAAGTGTTAAGGGAAGATACAGAAGCAATTTAGTAGCGGGATATTAAGTTTGTTACTGGTATGTTTGATCAGTGTGAGAGAGTTACAAGAGCTGCTTCGGGAACTCAAATCACTGATGGGTGCTGATATTCTTTTCAAGAAACACTATTGCAGAACTTTAGAGATTTGGAAGTTGAAGCTGACTGCAGAATCATTCTACTGCCATCAACTTACATTTTGCATAAAGACCACAAATATAAGAAAAAATAGGACTCATGCAGAGGCATAAAAGCATTCGTTTTTGCTCGTTTTCTGTCCATGAGTGGACCAGAAGGAGATATGAATAGTAGTGGTATGAGGTACCACTGCACAACGGATAGTGGAGTATAGATATAGATGTAGAAAGCTCTTGATGATTATGTCATCTTAATTAGAGGAAGAATATAAAGAATCTCTATTTTGTTGATGACACTGTGCTTTTAGCAAGCAGAAAGGATCAAATTAATGAGCAAATATTAAAAATTAAGGACATTAGTCAATCATATGGATCAGACATCAATTTCAGTGAGTCAAAATTCACCGTCATTGATAGAGGAGCACAAATCTTAGGTCAATTAAAGGAACAGGAAACTGTACATCAATATTAGGCCAACATTCTGCAACACAGGAAGTTTTGGAGAAGAGAGACAGGTAGGTTGTGTATCTAGACTTAGATTTATTTGAGCAGCATTAGTTTCAAGTCAATGGAATGCATTCAGATACATATTTGTCTTGTCAGTATTAGTTATAAAATGAGAAAATTTCTTTAACAGATACAACACTCCACTGCAGAGTGAAAGTTTCATTCTTGAATAGAATATTATTTGCTTAGATAATTAACAAAATAATTGTCACCAATATTATACAACAAATTTACATAAAGGTACCTTCGTTTAACAATATATACAAAGTCAAACACAAATACAAGGTTTCACCACCACTGGCAGCTTCTTCAGGAAAAAGAGGAAAAAAGGGGAGGAGAAAGGGAAGGATATGGGTTTTAAGGAAGTGGAAAAGGAGTCATTCCAATCCCAGGAGTGGAAGGACTTACCTTAGGGGACAAAAAGGAAGGTAAACAAATACACACACACTCACACATATCCAAACGCAAACACACCTAGACAGACATTTGTAAAGAGCAAAGAAGTTGGGCAAATGTCTGTCTAGGTGTGTTTGCGTTTGGATATGTGTGAGTGTGTGTGTGTATTTGTTTACCTTCCTTTTTGTCCCCTAAGGTAAGTCCTTCCACTCCTGGGATTGGAATGACTCCTTTTCCACTTCCTAAAACCCATATCCTTCCCTTTCTCCTCCCCTTTTTTCCTCTTTTTCCTGAAGAAGCTGCCAGTGGTGGTGAAAGCTTGTATGTGTGTTTGAGTGTGATTTTTATTTGTGTCTATCGACGAGCCAGTCCCTTTGGGTAAGTCATCCGTTTTCTATTTTTTATATTTGTTTATCCCACCAGGAAAGTTTCCTTGTATAATTTTCGTTTCATCAATATATACAAAGTTTTAGATACATATTAGCCCACTCGTTTAATTCAGTTGAGAGAAGTTTGGCAATTGAGTATAAAGGGTTTTCTATTAGAAGCTGTTTAATCATATGCTTATACTTTTGATTTGGCACTGGTGATGTGTGGGGGTAATCAGTTGTACAACTTTATAGTCATGTAACCACTGCTCCTCTCAAACTAAGTTGTGTTATGCTGTGGAATTCTTAATTTCATACAGTTTCGAGCATTGCAGTAGTGTACTTCTGTACTTTTTATAAATTTATCTTTATGATTCCAAGCTATTAGAAGAATTTTGTAAATACAGAAACTGACAAAAATATTGTTTTGAATAGAGATCTGCAGCTGTCCCTTGATCTTTCATTTTCTATTAGTTTTATTACTCTCTTTTGCAATTTAAAGATTTCAATAACATCAGTTGAGTGACCCCAAATTTCTATTCCATTGCTCATTGTAAAATTAAAGTATGCAAAATATACCATGTGCAGATCATCTCCATTTATCAATGGCCTAATCTGTTGAGAACAATAACTGCACTAGCAAGTTTAATTAATGCTTATAATGGCAATGTGCTCTTTCTATCCTAAATAACTATCTATAGTGACCCCTACAAACTTCATGTTTTCAACTACTCCTACATTTAGCACTTGCAATTCAGTTAGATCCTTTGTTTTACTTCTGTTGTGTCAAACAGTATTGCATTTGTTTTCTCTTGATTGAGATTTAACCTGTTCACTTCAAGCCAGTGTGATATTATTTCAACAGTTTGATTACTTGTTCTTATGGCCTCCTGCAGATTTGGTCTCAGTTATACCAGTAGTGTCATCTGTGAAGAGTATAAATTACTCTCTGTGTTTGATGGTAGATCATTTACATTTATCAGAAAAAAAGGAGGGTTCTAGAATGGGGCCTTTGTGGCACATCATGATCTATGTCTTGTAGGTCTGATAGGTGTTTCCCTGTTTCGTATGACATTTCCACTGCTTGTTTTCCATTCTGCAGATACAACTTTACGATATTAAGACTAGTGCCTCTAATTCCATAGTGGAGTAGCTGCTGGATTAAAATTTGGTGGTTTAAGAGAGATAAGACTTTAGCTAGGTCACAAAAAATACAATCAGGGAATTGCCTTTATCTATGCCTGCTGAGATTGTGTTAATAAGTTCAAATGCAGCTGGTACTGTTGATTTCCCTCTCTGGAATCCAAATTACCTAATGTTTATGATCTTGTTTTTCATAAAAAATGACACTAACCTGACACATATTATACTTTCTAGGACTTTTGATAAAATGGACAAAAGGCTAACTGATATAAAGTTATCTGAACAGATGGGGTTGCTTTTTTTTGAAGAGTGTTATTACTCTGGCAATCTTCATTCTATCTGGGTAGATTCTTTTTTCCAGACAAGCACTGACTAGGTGACAAAGAGGTTTAGCAATTTTCTTATTGGTTAACTTCAAGATTTTATTTTAAAGGCCAATTATATCTGTGGATGTTTAATTTTTATGTTCATCTATAATTTTTTTCTCTCTTATTCAGTTGCTATGTATTACTGGGTGAGTTTTGTTTATACACTTAAGAAGTTTTTGGGCTCACAGGGGATCACTATTATTACCTTGTGTAAGCTTTTGGCATATGCTAGTAAATGCAAAGTTTCCCAAAATAAGGTACTACAGAACAATGACAAACAGTACCAACATCCAATTTACTGCAACAGTCATATTTTGAGTATTCTCTTATATTTTTGAAACATGCACTCTTGCAAATAATCATGAAGGAAACACCGAGGGCACAAAACTTAAGGAGAGAACAACAAAAGGGCTGGGTAGATCATATCAAGGAAGATCTACAGTCTACCTCTTCAGCAAGCTATAAGAGAAACTGGTAATCATTTGCACTGGAGAAGCTTGGTCACAGTTTCCAATAATATGTACAATTTGTGTAATTAGAATGATATAACAAAAGGTGTGATGAAATTAAGTCCAAACTTAATTTTAAATTTTTGTTTCAAAAGGATGTAGCCAATACTTTTAAAACAACCACTGTTCTGTCTGAAGTATGTGCAAAATATTGTGAGGTTGAATACATACCAAAGAATATCATCACTGCCACTGCAATCATGAGCCAAAGCCAACATTTCCAAGCCTTTCGACTATATTCTTGTAGTCTTTCAGATTCAGCTTTCAATCTAGTTATATTTTTATCTGTTTGTACAGATGATTTGCTTAATACCTGGGAATTGTAAAAACAGGAAAAGCATAACAATTTTAAATGATATTATTTAATTACTCATGATGTAAACAGATTTAGTGAATTAATATTAACCTCATTATCCTTGTTAATGATGCTGCTGGCCACTTGGGATTGTTGTTTCAAATTTCGAGCTAAGCTGATCATGTCTTCAGCAATTTTCTCCTGCATTGAATGATGTAATTTTAACAAATCATCCAAATCTTTTCCTGATGTCTTTTGCTTTCTCTGCCTGATGTCACTATCTGTTCCTGCACATTATTTTCTCTTTGTAAACAACACCAAAATATGTCTTTATTTTTGTATTACAAACATGAAAATGGGAGTATTACCTTTTTCTGTTTGTAGAAGCTGTTCTCGCAATTCTTTATTATATTTTGAGGTAGTTTTCTGATGTATTTCTTTAATTATTGTTTCCGATGCTGTTGCTGTACCATGTGGTAGTAACTGGGCAGCAACTACTTTTTCCGCGGGATTAGTCTACAAAAGTAAGACAATTTTAGTCACAAGATTACCAGATATTTAATAAAATTTTCTAAGGCTTCAAGCTATGTACAGTAGTTACACATCCAGATGCTTTTGGTAAAGTGCTCCTTGGCTATTGTTAATTGGTGTGGTGATGGTTGACTGATTGTTGCTCTCATAATTATGTGGTTGGATTATAATGTCCCCTGTACTATAAAAATCAATAATAATGAACATATAAAAGTTAAATTAGTACCGATCATAAACTGAACTGTCCTCTACACCATACATTATATCAATGTGCTGTCATTCATTGAACTCAAGTATAAAAACCAATTTGGGAGAGAGAGAGAGAGAGAGAGAGAGAGAGAGAAAAGAAGAATTATTTCGCCCCATTGTCTTATTTCAAAGCTGCATTAAGCTCATCCACTGTGAAATTATATACAGTGACTGTATAGGAGATCAACAATATGTGATGTTGGGTGAAGAAATGTGGTAACAGGGAAATAGACATTGCAGGTCAGCACTGGATCTAAGGAGGGCAAACTGGGGTATCTGCCAAATGGTTTTCACGACTAGGTGTCATGTTATACCCCTGTTGAGCAGGATTGGGAGGGAGGATGTTGCCACAAAAAAGGGGTATGCCAAGCAGGGGGGGAGAGGGTGTTGCTGATAAAGGAAACATTGAGTGGGAGAGGGTTGGGGCAACCAGCAAGTTTGTGTCCCCGTTGGGAAATGTAAATCCGGCACTATTGCAGATAAACCATGCAGTGGGCAACCAATAACTTCTGTGACAAGCCAAGTGAAGACATGAATCAACAGCTTTAAAATCACTGTGAGGAAAATGGGACAACAATTCATGGATATAACAATGCTGTAAATCAGTAGAGGACCATGTTGAGTAGAAACTATTGAATTTTGTGGCATGGAAGGCATTAGTTCTTGATTTACCCTCAGATATAAGTTACTTGCCATTTTAAAATGATGGAGAGCAGTTTGCCAAAAGATTGTGGATGTATAGCTGTGGATTTCCTCGTGGCAAAAGGACTGAATAGAATCATCATTCATACAACTAAAGTTCCTATTTATAGAAATATTTATTGTACCTGGTACAACAATTTTTATACACAATAAAACAATTAAGTAAATGCATGAATTATTTTTATAATGCCATGGAATGTTCTGAAACTTAAACATGAAAACATAGGGGACTATTTAAAATTACATAAAAGGATAACTTGGTTCACATTTGTATTAAAGTAAGTCTAACCTGAATAACATGTTAAAAATTAATGATAGAACATAAATATAACACAAAGTGTGGAGAAGGGATGAAACATTGGCAAATATAGGGATTACAACATGTTAAAAATACTGTTCCTTTGGGTAAAAATTGAAACAGTTTGACTCATGAAACTATTATTTGAGAGACTACATTTAATAAATATTGTTGAAATGAGATAGAATGGCTGGCCAGTACTTACCATTGTGCTGTACCGCCGATAGTAACACAAAATGAAAAAACAGAAAAAAAGGGGACAAAGGGACAAGCTTTCGGAACAGAGTTCCTTCGTCAGGTGGGAGAGAAGGGAAGAATAAAGGATGGGAATAGAAGGGAAAGGTGGTTCACGACCTAGGTCATGAAGGTGGTGTTTCGAAACACCACCTTCATGACCTAGGTCGTGAACCACCTTTCCCTTCTATTCCCATCCTTTATTCTTCCCTTCTCTCCCACCTGACGAAGGAACTCTGTTCCGAAAGCTTGTCCCTTTGTCCCCTTTTTTTCTGTTTTTTCATTTTGTGTTACTATCGGCGGTACAGCACAATGGTAAGTACTGGCCAGCCATTCTACTCATTTCAACAATATTTATTATCTCTGAGGAGAATTTTCATCATTAATCGTAGACTACATTTAATGATAAGCAATACATGTTACAAAATGTTGTCAGGCAGGCTTTCTCATCTTACTGAATATTTTATTTAAATCAGTCTCACAAGTATTAACTAAAACCAATGAACAAGATGATCAGTGCTGTAATTTAACAATGGAGAGTCCATGATGGAATATCAATAATACAACGAGGATAATCCATTATATTGTTGCTAGGCATTTATAATGTATTCCAAAAGAAGAACTGAATAATTCTACATCTGGGGGAGAGGTACTGAACCACATTTACTTGTGGATGAATAACCAGATTGGAAGAGAAGAATGAAGTTTATTTTTATTTTTATTTATTTATTTATTTTTTATTTATGATGCCATGTATTGTGCCTGAAACCTTGTAAAATAAAGCTGGTAGTAAAATGTACAATAGCCTTTTAAGTTAATACTTCCTTGCCATTACCTTTTATGGTAGTCAAAACAGCAAAATGAAGGTGGAACTGCCCCTGTGAAACATCACTTGAGTGCTCTAACACCCTATCCAATTATTTCTTGCCACAAAGGAACTTGATGCAGCATGGAGCCTGGAGAAAATGTTTTAAAACTGTGTCTGCACACTAACCACACTACTTTAACATAAAATGGAAGTAGATGGAGTTGCCTCCATTGCTGAATGGTTAGTGTTGTTGCTTTCAGTACAGACGGACCTAGGTTCAACTCCTAGTAGCACTTCAGCTTCTTCTGAGCTAAGGTGGTCTAGAATGGGGTCTATTCAGCCTTTTGAGACCAAATGAAAAGCTGATTGAATAAAGAGGCAGGGTCGTCACCAGGGTTCATCTGCAGGCAGTTATAGCTGGTAGGACTGCTGACATGCTCATCAATAGCCTGCAGTCACAGGTTACTCCACATATTGCCATGTAGGCAGCAATGAGTCAGCTTAAATACCGTATATTTCTGCAGATAAGATGAGGTACAAATTTTCATCAAAATTTTATAGTTTAAGCATAAAACTGCCCTATAAGACGATCCTCAGGCTACCGTATTTACCCTAATGCAAACCGCAATTTTTTTTCCAAGTTTTTGGGATCTAAAAATATGCCTGTGGCTTATATTTTGAGGCAAAGCATCAGGAAGTTCTGAAAAATACCGCTATAAGCCACCATAAGTAGGTTTTGCGAATGGTAGTTCCAAAAAATGCCACCAGAAGTGCCCATAAGCAGTTTCCATGATTGGTACATCTGGATTTCACACTTCATTGTAGTGTTTGTGGTTTGCTTTTGAACTTTTTTTTCTTTACACTGCGGAATTTAAGAGAAAAGTAATTTCTTTCACCGAGACGACATTTAATCATGCCGATGCACGTTTTATGCGGGTGAAATTGACTAAGAACAGAAGAAAAAGAATTTCAAAGGAAGCCACAATTCAAACTTTCAATGTCTGATACAATCAGGTTAGTTCTCTATTTCCTTCCCTCTTCTGTGTTTCTTTGTACCCTGGAACTCTGTTCTACAGGCCCCTTTCATTTGCCCCATCCTGTATAAAACAAGTTAACATGGTTTCTGCCTGTAATATGTGTCAAAAATATGCATCATAGTTTGAATCCTACTTTAAATTGTGGGTCCTAGTTGGATTAAGGCAGTTCAAAGGCCAGAAGAAAGTAAGAGCATACCACCTCAAATAATCATATGTGTAGTTTGAACTAAATATCTGACTAAGGACAGCTTTAATGTTTCAGAGTGGATAAAACCAGGGTGTTTCATTTGCATGCTGATTCTACAAATTAAACACGTCAAGGATTAGATCTATCATATATTTTCGCACATAAGAACAATGGCTGGATCATTAAAAGAAAGTCCCCAAAATCTGAGGTTGTCTTATAAGACGGTATAAAAAAATTGGTTTGAAATTTAGTGTGAAATATACACCATGGAGGAAAGATTTATGAAAACAAAGGTTTTCATAATTTTTTAAAAAAAATATTTGCTTTACGAGCATTATTAATTTACTGAGCGGACAAGGGCACATGTGATAACCTATAGGGCCTATGCCATTGAGCAGGAATAGAATTAATTATTTACAATGCAGCTTGATTTTAAAATGTCGCTTTTCAAAAATATTTTCTCAATATATCCAGAGTCGCACTGAAACGATTAGCATATGTTTAAGTACGGACGGTCATCATAGACTTGCGGACTCCCCAAAAAAAGTAAATGGACACTGACATATCAGGTGATATGGGCAGCCAGCTAGAGCTGTGACGAGACTGACCTTTGCGAACAACTGTGCTAGAAATGAATATTGTGTAAATGTGCTCTGAGGCTCGGTTGGCTGTATGGACAGTCAATCTGCACTGTTGGAAGTAACTGTGGTGCTTTTCCTCCTCCATTAATGCTGCTACAAATGGTAGTCACTTTTTCAGGTCACTTTTGTTTGCATCACCCTGTATTAAATCTTGCTCACTTTTATTACATTCACAATTCCAGCATTAGGTGATGAAAAGGAAAAAGGAAGGAAGATTAGGATTTAACATCCCATCTACATCGTGGTCATTAGAGAGGGGCCATATGCTCTGATAGTTTTTGGTAGAGATGCAGAAGGAAATCGGCCATGTCTTTTCAAAGTCACCATCTGACCTCCCCCCCCCCCCCCCCACCAAAATGAAGAAACAGTTTTTCTGTAGATGCTGTAAAACTGTCACATCAGGCATGACCTTGTATCAAATAAAGTTAGCATTACAGATTTGTATGTTACTATTTATTTTTGTCTGCGAGTCTCCCTTAGTTCTCTTCCATCCAAAATTAAGCAATCTGTTTTCTTAATCTCTTTCTATACAAAATCAAAAAGACACTCACTCACTCACTGACTAAAGATGAAATCTCAAAAACTACTTCACCTATGAAGCTGAAATTTGGCAGTAATGTAGATTATAGGTAGAAAACGTCAGCTAAGAAAGTGTTTTGTGATAGGTGCATGGCAGAGCATATTTCTCCTATAGACTCACAAAATCTACAGTTTCATTCCGATCTTCACAAAATTTCGCACCCTTGATCTTCAAAACAAGAGGAAGGTGACTGTCTACCTTAAGTTTCATATGGTGCATGGGGGAGGGTACTTTGCAACATAGAAATGGATCCCTAAATACCTTGCTCGCGCCATAACTTGAGAACAGCTTGACCAACTTCACAGATCCTTTTCTTGTTGTTCTCGTTATTCTCAGAAAAAGGGTTATATGAAATAAGACTGGAATATTTGAGAACAACAAGGTGCATTTTTCAATGTGATCCTGCTTTTCTATTGCTTAGAAATCTTTAGTTTTGTTCCACTACTGATGAAATTTTGCACACTCTACCTTAAAAACAAGAGGAATGTCACTGTCTGTATAAAATTTTGTTCAGTGCATGGTGGAGGGTACTTAACTTACATAATTTTACAGAATGCATAGTTTTGTTCCAATCTTTGCGAATTTTTGAACACTTGACCTAAAACCAAGAGGACGATCACTGGGTACATAGATGTTTGTATGGTACACAACAGAAGGCACCTTCCAGAAAACTGCTGAGAGAGGGAAAGGTGGAAATGAACAGGGAAATGGGAGAGAAAGAGGTGGATGCAGAGAGAGTGGGAAGGGGAGGTAGACTACGAGAGTGTAGGATAAATAAACACCTCAGTAGTTATTTATAAATGTTGAAGGTTATTTTGGCACTCTAAAGCAAATTTACATTTTGGTACACTAAGAAAGCAAAACCAAAATGTCTAGTACAGGGGTTGCCAAACTTTTTTGTCTTGTAGACTCCTTACCAACTTTTTCTGCCCTGTGTAGCCCTCCTGATTTTGTGTACTTCATTTTTTATGAATTCCTAACTTCATATGTGTTTTGCCGACTGATATGATGCTGGTAACTTTGATAAATTTAACTGTAAAATCATACAGTGAAGAATATGAAAAAAGGAAAAGAAAGATTTTAAGTATTATACATTTATCGATTTAAACAAAATTAATATATATTAAACAAACTGTTACATACAGGCTTTTAATAGGAGGGATGTGTTTTTTTTTTTTTTTTTTTTTTTTTTTTTTTTTTTTTTTTTTTTTTTTTTTTAGTAAATTATCAATATTTGGTTTCAAGTTTATTAGGTTTAACCTTAAATCTCCTCTTTCAGTGATTTCCAGCCTGTTTCTTCTTTTTGTAAGAAGATTGGCAAAAGTGCTGAAACCTCTTTCCACCACGTTTGAAGTTGAGAAAATTATCAAAACCTGTCTTGCGATAGTTCATAATCAAGGGTAAATAAGAGGTATGTCTCTCTGGATCCATAGTTTTAAAAAAGGTCATCCACCTTCGTTTCTTTGACCGCTCTTTCAAATGTAATAAATAACAAATTCTGTGCAGTAGGAAGTGCTGCACAAAATGCAGAAAAACTGAAGAAGCCCACATTCACCCAGTCCACACTATGCATTTAAGAAAATGTAATATTTTATTTATTTTTTGTGAGTAATGAAATGCCAAGATCGCAGTATTTCATTTTTATTTATAACAGACAAATGGTTTCGATGTACATAGACAGCATCTTCTGGTCTCTAAGGACAAACATAAAATATATGGTTACAAAAAAATCAACAAATGAATAGGTCAGTGTGTTTTTGAACACTAGTATCACTATGACAAAAAGGCAAACTTACCTGCCAAGATTCCAAACATGAGGATGATCTATGGAGTACTTGAAACTTCTTGCAATGGTTGCACTACATAAAATATTTTTAATTTTTCTACATTAGTGTGGAAAATGATTTATTCTGACATGTAGCCAATGACAAATTAAGTAAATAAGGTACGAGTGGTCAAGTGGAATGAAATATTGCATGACAATGCACCACATTCTGATGGGGTGGGCAAATGCACTAATATGGGAAAATGTGCCAGCATGTGCTCACACTTTTTCCCCCACCACCTCTCTGCTAACTATAACTCCCGATGGATATTTCATCTTGCATTTATAACTCACTTTACAGCTACCTGAATATCTTTGAGTACACCTTCGCAGGCTAGTCATCAACTAAGTACCAATATTTTGGACGGTGGGTTTAAAACAAAATTACTGTTGTGGAGTGTTGTACTTCTTGTAACTGCTGTCAACTTGTGCTCTATATTACTTTGCTCATTACAGCATAACACAGTGATAATATTAATAATAATATGTAGATAGGGAACAACTCACTGTAAAGATGAACATTGAGCCACCGACAGACACAAATAAAAGACACACAAACACACACACGATTCTAAATTTTTGGCTGCGGCCTTCCACAGACAGAGAACACTCATCCACACATGTCAAACATCTCTGGCTGCCCAATGCAGTCTCGATGACAATATGGTTATTCATTTGTTTGTCTGTCATTGTAAGTAAAGTTGTCATTGTACGTCTACCAAATTTCAGCAGCCAACTGCTTTTCTATCGTCTGTTGGTGCCATCTGAATGTGTGCACCTGCAGTAAGTAGATTCTTTTTTTTTTTTTTTTTTTTTTAAATGAAGTGGGAATGGTACACTCACTCTCACACAGTGGCGTGCTGGTCACACTGTGAAAAATATAAAAAATAATAATACCAGGAATACTTATAACATGATTATAAAATCAAGTCTCAGTTTAAACTCATAAGAGATGGAAAGGAAGATGCTGAGGATGAGCTATGTTCGAGTCATCATCCACAATCACAGTCCCACACAAAATTGAATGAGTGCAACGGGTAGTTGGAGATGATCGGCCTACTTCTTTCTGTTTCCTCGCCTTAAATTAGCCCTGAAAGGCTTACACTTCACACCAGTTGCGGAGATCCAATAATGCGTGACCTCAGTGCTTTGAGCGATTCCACAAGAGCCATTTGCTGACAGTTTCCAACAGCTGTACAACCGATGTCAGAAGTGTATTATAGCCAATGAGGATAACTTTGAAGGCCAGTTAAGGTATTTTATTTATAACTCTTGTTTCCTTTATTTCCTGAGACCATTCACTAAACTTTTCAGATGCACCTTGTATTCTGAAAAACTAGAGGTGTGATTAATTAAGTATTATTTCACTTTGATTTTTAATGTTTCAGCATTTTCATTTTTCTGTCCCAATATATACTGGAAATCTGTTATTGTCTTTTGTACCAGAATGTAAAACTCATTTATAAACCCTACATAGAGTGTTCAGAAACAGTATGAAAAGTTTGTACAGGTGTTGCAGGGTAGGTTTTGCTGAGAAATTATTGTTAAAAAAATGATATTTACTCATTTCTTCTGATTGGATTGAAGTTAGCCAATATGGTCATTATGACTGCCAATTCAAGTCCCTGCCAGTGATGTAGTTGAATCTGCGCCAATGGCTAAGCAGTCTCATGTGCTACAATTTTTTCGTTCGTTTGGTTCAAGCTAACCAAATGAAGTACATTTTTAGCAATACCGTTTCTGGCAGCTGCTTAAATTTTGCATGCACTTCTAATAGACTGAAGAGCCAATGATACTGGTATAGGCATATGTATGCAAACACAGATATATTTAAACACTAAGAGGACAGTAGTGAGGCCGGTAACACGTAAATAAATCAACAGGTGTCTTGTACAGTTGGTGTGACTACAATGGCAGGTTATCATGATTTAAGTGAGTTTGAACATGCTGTTATAGTTGGTGCATGAGAAATGGGACACAGCATCTCCGAGGTGGCAATGAGGTTGAGATTTTGCCAAATGACCATTTCATGAGTGCAATGTGAATATCAGGAATCCAGTAAAACATCAAATCTCTGACATTGCATTGTCCAGAAAAAGATCCTGCAGGAGTGGGACCAGTGATGACTGAAGAGAATTGTTCAGCCCGACAAAAGTGCAATACTTACACTAATTGCTGTAAATTTCAATGCTGAGCCATCAACAAGTGTGAGCGTGCAAAACATTCAGCAAAACATGATCAATATGGGCTGTCAGAGCTGAATTCCCACTCATTTACCGTTACTGATTGCATGACACAAAGTTTTACACCTTGCCTGGTTCTATCAACACTAAAATTGCACTGTTGATGACTGGAAACATATTGCCTGGTCTGATGAGTCTAGTTTCCAATTGTATTGAGCAGATAGACTTGTATGGATATGGAGGCAACCCTATGAGTCCATGGACTCTTTACATCAGCATGGGGCTGTTCAAGCTGGTGGAGGCTCTGTAATGATGTAGGGCATGTGAAGTTGCAGTCATATGGGGGCACTGATATCTCTAGATATGACTCTAACAGGTGACATATACATACGCTTTCCTGGCTCATCACCTGCATCCATTCATGTCCATTGTGCATTCTGATTGATATGGACAATTCCAGCAGGACAATGCTACACTCCACACATCCAGAATTGCTACAGAGTGGCTCCAGAAACACTCTTCTGCATTTATACACCTCTGCTGGCCACCAAACCCCTCAGACATGAACATTATTGGGCATATCTGGGATGCCTTGCAGCATGCTATTCAAAAGAGCTCTCCACCTCCTCAAACTCTTATGTATTTGTCAAAAGCCGTGCAGGATGCATGATGTCAATTTCTCCAGCACTAATTCAGACATTAGTCGAGTCCACGCCATGTCATGTTGTGGTACTTCTGCACGCACACAAGGGCCCTACACAGTATTATGCAAGTGAACCAGTTTCTTTGGCTCGTCTTGTGTGTGTGTGTGTGTGTGTGTGTGTGTGTGTGTGTGTGTGTGTGAGAGAGAGAGAGAGAGAGAGAGAGAGAGAGAGAGAGAGAGAGAGAGAGAGAGAGAGAGAACTGCCATTTTGCATTCTTCCCGTTCCCAAAAAAAAAAAAAAAAAAAAAAAAAAAAAAAAAAAAAATCAAATGTATGTATAGCTTATGGGACTTAACTACGGGGTCATCAGTCCCTAAACTTACAAACTACTTATGAACTAGCTAATCCTAAGGACGGCACAAATATCCATGCCCGAGGGGGGATTCAAACCCCGGACCGTAGTGGCTGTGCAGACCGTGACTGGAGCGCCTCAGTCCCCTCGGCCACCGTGGCCGGCTTCCATTCCCCCTCTGTCTGTGAAGTATGTAGAAGAATATTACTCACACACAATTCAGACTGAACACTTAAGACAAGAAAGACAACTGGTTAAAAAGGCACTCAACAAGGATGGCTGTGGCTGCAACCTAAGTTGCCTGTGTATGAATGTTTTTCCTTATGTTCCTGTCAGGGCTCAACGAATGTCTTTGCGGGGAGTTGCAATCTATTCTCATTATATTGTTCAATTCCAACCTGGACTTTCCATTGTTAGATATACAGGAAACTAATTTGTGGCAGCATTACACTACAGTGCTGTATTTTCTTACAAAAATCTGTTTTACTGGAAGAAATGCTATGTACCATACCTGCACCACAAAGAACAAACTAATTTCTAAATATTTTGAAACCACTTGACAACGTAAGACAGAGCAAAACAAATAAAATTGCATTTTAAATAAATCATATGATAGTTATATGTATCTCTTTGTTCTGCTCTGATACCACAAAATACCTGCTCTGTAACGAAAAATATGGCAGCTTGCACTGTTTATGAAAATACCTAGTAGGATTTAAATTGAAAAAAATCTTACCAGTTTATTGGTTTCTGCAATGCCCTTTAAGAACATAACTCTTCTAACGTATTCAGCCATGGCATCCTTATTTGGTTTGCTGTAGAAATGCAGATTTACATACTGAATTTTACTTTCTGACATGTCGAAGAATATTATACATGAAAAATTCAGACCAAACACTTAAGGGAAGAAAGATAACTGGGTAAAAAGGCACTCAACAAGGATATGACCATGAAATTATTTTCCAGACAACAGTATTCTAACGTGGGGACAATAACTAAAGAAAGTGTAGCTTGCTGTACAGAGACAACATTCACAATAAAGTGATAGAAAATCCGTTACATTTTCAGACAATGGATTGCTGAATGAGAGAGAGTCGTTCAGCCAAAGGTAGTCTGAAAGGTGCATATAGATGGAATTCTACACAAATTGTACTAACTATTGTTATGGACAATGTCTTTGCTTAGTACTCTACTTTGTATCTTTCAGGCATTTTGCAGTATGGACTTTTGTCAAAGTTCCAAGAGTATATTTCTAGAATAGTCAACCAATATATTGTTTCCTTGCCTCGTCTGTGCATTCTTCTGTCCAGGAAGAAACCATTTTAAGTGCAACTACATGACGATCACTTAAATGTGGTTCTTGGAAATTTGTATATAAGCTTTTCTGGTACTGTTGGTATATGTCTTCAGAATCTTCCAGTTAAGGTTTCTTTCAGCATTTACTATTTCTGAGCTACCCTTCTGTGTATAAATTCAATATCCCATACTTGCTCTATCCAGTACATTTCCCGTAAATGTTTAGGGCAATTTTATACAATTTGTTACGTAAAAGATTCAAAATACTGGTCTCTTTTGTAGCCAATTTACTGTCTACTTCACTTATAAATGCATGTATGTGAAGTTCAACTTCATATGCCCACAAATTGTAACACCCAGCTATTCGTATGAGTTCACTGATTTCAAATTATGACATATAGTATTGATACTCTCAATTCTTTTTTTTTTTTTTTTTTTTTTTTTTTTTTTTTTTTTTTGTGAAGGGCACCATTTTACATAACTTTTCTCATTGTAGGTATCAACATAATCTGTAAAAAGCATGAGATTATTATTAATACTGCCTGCCAGATTATTGACACACAGGATGTCTCATTTAATCTGTCAAAAATGTAAATAGCTCAAAATATACATGCATCATACTCAAAAATGTCCCAGACACAAAATGAATATCTCCAAGGGGAACGTCTACCTGATCTAATATCACCCCCCTCCCCTCCACCCCCTAATGGAGACTTTGAAGTCTTAAACAAGAAACCCCATTTTTATTGCAGATTTGGATTCCCTGCCAAAAGTACGCAGGGTTTGCTCAACACATTTTTCATTCGTGGTAGATGGCAATGTAATTGGTTAAATATGATAAATATGAGTTATAATACGTTTTGAAACATTAGACAGCAGCAATAAAACTTACTTTTTCAGTAATGTAAGACAAGACACACAAACGTGCTCAATAAAAAATCCTTCTACTCACAGAGTGGTTAGAGTTGGCAAATTAATAATTAGAGATTTTGAATTGTCTTAGAACCTCTAGAAAAATACACATGAAAGAGACGTAGCACAGACCATTTGAATGATAAACACATGTTGCACCATACATGAATGTCATCTACCATACATGAATGTCGTCTACTTATTTGTATTCCTGTATTACGCAGTACATGGCAGTGTAATATAGTAGCACTGCTGCTGCAGCCATACAGGAGACTATGGCTCATAATAAAAGGCAGTGCATTGTGCTTGGATTTCACTTTACTTTATGAACTCTAGACAGAACATCTATCTCTTTAGTTGCAAGAGATGTTGATTCAATTTATAAGAAGTGTTACATGTAACATTCCTTCTATATTATTTCGGCATCATGGATCATGTTATTGTCCACAAAAAGACTGAAATGATTTTCATTTATGGCGAATGTGGGATAAATTTCCCTGACAGAGTACCATCATTTTTCTCTTTTGTTGAAGTTAAACAGTTTCCTACAGGCAGAAGGGAACAACTGGGAAATCAAATTGTGTGCAGCTACTATTTGTGACAAAAATAATTAAATATCAGTATTAGCTACTGTGGCTCATAATCCACATGTTAGTCACTAATCAGAAATTTTTCATAGTAGTATTTGGAGAATACAGAAGTTACAAACATTTAATCTGTATCATGAGTCTGCGTATAAGGAACTAATTGGTGGTGACTTCAAAACTGACACACTTTTTGTCAATGGGCAGTTGAACAAATGCAAATAAGCCCAACTTTTTTTGGTCGTGTATGATTCTCCGATAAAACAGCATTTATGAACCACAATGAAGTCAACCGCTGTAACATGCATTATTGGCGTGTAGAAAAACCTACACTGGATTCATTAAGTAAACCATCAGGATCTGTGGAAAGTTAATGTTTGTTGTAGAATAATTGGTGATAAGCTCATTGGACTATATTTTATTGGTGGTAATATTGTCACATGAAATTCCTGACTGTGAGATGAATTTTAATACAAATTTTTAACACCAAACTTTCGGTAATTACAAGTTTATTGTAACAGAGGAAGAAAAAGACTTAAGTAGTAAAATTAGCCATCTTATTTTGAACGACTTAATGGGAAATCCAAGCACAATAGAAGCTGAAAACTGTGTCCTCTGGGTGGCAAAGAGCCTTGTACCTAGACCTTGCACAAATAATATGTCGATCGTGATTCGTATCTGATCAAGTATTCAGCTTGGTGATATTGTTCAGATGATACAATATTTTGTCAAACTACCTTGTTGACATCCTAAAGTAGTGATATCAAATGCCTGCAGTAGAAATATTAGACATACTAGTCTAGTGAACCCAAAGGCATCCATCATGCATTTGTTCTCTGGCCAGGCGACAGGCTATTTTAATTGTGTTCCCAAAATAGTGTCAAATCTCCATTGACATACATATGGACATAATAAATCACTTTCCTCTTCTGAAATCTCTGCCAAATTCATGTTATAGGAATGAAACGAGACACAGATATGAATACTTGGTGATAGACTTAGCAGACTTTAACTATGACATAAAGCAAATTATAGGGTGTAGCACATGGGATGACCCAATAAAACTTTTGGATAAGTGAACCTGAGATGGAGGCTGTTCTATATTAGCCACCATTATTCTAATTTTGTGTTTAAAACATTTTCTCTTAAAATGGAAACATTGCTGTTCAGAATATGCAAAACAGCATTGCAAATATTTTATCTCCTTTTGTTACATGCACCCTACAAGTGTTATCCACATTTCAAAAGATTTTTTATTGTCACCAGTACCATAATAAATAGCTAACTGAAATAAAGCAAAGTTGATATAGCTCCTTGACATTAAGACAATAGAGGAACACAGCTGCAATTATGCACCAGTGTTAAGTAAAACCAAAATTTTAAAGAAATTTTTCCACTTACTTTGGTAACTTCTGAAGACTGGAAATCATCTCATCAAGAGCTAAAATATACTGAAAAGAACCAGAGAATGCATTACTGAAAAGTCCAAGTTGGAATTAACAATACAGTAATAGCACAATTTACGACTCACCACAAAATCATGCCGATGAGCAGCAACAGGCACATAAAAAAGGCACACACATACAACACTTTCAACTATCGGTCATGGCCTTCTTCAGAAAAAGAAACATTCACACAATCACACAGGCACACTACACAATCACACAATCTTCATCTTCGGCAGCCGCACTTTGAATACATAGCCGGAGATGATGGTTGTGTGACTATGTTGTGTGTATGTGTGATTTTGTGAAAGTTTCTATTTCTGAAGAAGGCCATGGCCGATATCTGTAAGTGTTGTATGTGTGTGCCTTTTTTATGTGCCTGTTGCAGCTCATCATCATGTCTTTGTGGTAAGTCGTAAACTTTTCTATTTCTGTATTATTATAGAAAATGCATTAGGACAGAACGGAAAAAGTAGAAAGAAAGAGTTGAAAAAATATGTTTGAATTTATTTATATTACATTTTATCATTTTGTTCAGAAATGTATGCAACTTTGGCCAAGTGAACTATTTGATGCTGAACATTATGTCAAATTATCTTAGCTATAGTACATTTACATTCTGAGAACAAACCTAAAATATTTTGCAAGATGAATTTTCATTTTTATGTTGTTTACTGAGAACACTGTAATACCATCTGAAGAAGACCAAAACTGGCTTTTGTAAGTAGGAACATTTATTAGCCCCTTGAACCACAGACATTGCCAAGGTAAGGTGGTTTGTGTGCCTCAACGATACAGATAGCCATAAGCACAGTTGTAAAAACAGTGGAGGGGTATCTTTGGAGAGCCAGGTTCCTCAAGAAGGGCAGCACCCTTCTCAGTAGATACAGGGGCTTCAGTCTGGATATTGACACAGGTATGTAAGTTAGACAATCTGAAAAGAGAAATCAAAAGGATGAAGTTAGATATGGTGGGGTTTAGTGAAATTTAGTGGCAGTATGAACAGGATTTCTGATCCAGTGAGTACACGGTTATTAGTACAAAATCAGTTAAGGGAAGAGGAAAACATGATAGTGATAGGGAACTGGAACTCAGTAGAAGGAAAGAGATGAGAATGAAAAATCTTAGATGAATATGGACTTCAGAAAATGAATGAAAGAGAAAATTACCTGGTAGAATTTTGTACAGAGCAAAATTTAATCACCTGGCATGTTTTGCCTGGTGGAGAGCGATCCTATGGGTTTTTATTGTATACACCTTGATTTTAAGATCTTTAAGGCAGAATCACAATTTTTATTTTATTTATTTAAATTTTTTGTTTCAACAATATGAATGGCCTTTTTTATTAATTTTACATTATGACAAGAGACTCTTTGTTTCTACGAGGTCTCTGAAGTTTATATTTGAGGCAGGAAATAATGTGAATCTGAAGATGATGATTTATATTTCTGAAATTAGTAATTTCAATAAATCTTGGCTTAAAGACCTTAAAAAAGGTGTAAACGAAAATTTAATCATCAAATCATGAAAGAAGGTTGTATACATGGAAGATAACGGGAGACACTGGAAGGTAAGAGAAAGCTTTTGAAACCAGGATTTTAAATGTAAGATCTATCTGGGGCAGATATAGATTCTAGTCATAACTTATTGGTCATGAACTGCAGATTAAAACTTCAGAAACTGCAAAAAAGTAGAAAAGTAAGGAAAAGGGACCTGTATACATCAAATGAACCAGATGTTGAGAGTTTCAGAGGAAATATCAGGCAAGGATTGCCTGAAACACAGCAGAAGAATAATGGGTAGCTTTGAGAGATAAAACTGTAAAACAAAAGAGGATCATGAAATCCTTGGATAATGCAGGAGATAATGAACTTAATTGACAAAAGGAGAAAATATAAAAATACAGCAACTGAAACAGGCAAAAGGGAGTACAGACGGCTAAAAAATGATGTTGACAAGAGGTGCAGAGTGGCTAAGCAGAAGTGTTTAGATGGCAGATGTAAGTCCATACAAGAATGTATAATTAGAGGAAAGATAGGTGACACCACCTACAGGTAAATAAAATAGATGTTTTGAAGACAAAAATCAGTGGCTTGAATATCAAGAGCTCAGATGGAAATCCTTGGGAAAGCCAGCCATGAAGACATTGTTCCACCTCATGGATAATGCATGGACAATGTGTATGAGACACTGGAAATGCCCTCCAACTTCAAGAAGAATATAATAATTCCAGCTCAAAAGAAATCAAGTACAGACAAGTGTGAAAATTACAGAACTACCAGTTTAATATGTCACAGTTACAAAATACTAACACGAATTATTTACAGAATCTGACCTTGGGGAAGATCAGTTTGGATTTAGGAAGGAAGGAAGGTTAGGGTTTAATGTCCCTTAGACATCTGGGTCATTGGAGATGGAGATAATGCTCGGATTTTGGGTAAGGATGGGAAAGGAAATCGGCTGTGCCCTTTCAAAGGTACCATCCCAGAATTTACCTGGTGTGTTTTAGGGAAATCACATAAAACCTAAATCTGGATGGCCGGAGGTGGATTTGAACCACTGTCCTCCCGAATGCGAGTCCAGTGTGTTACCACTGTGCACCTTGCTCTGTTTGGATTTAGGAAAAATGTACGAACACATAAGACAACACTCAACTTACTGCATACCTCTTTAAAATACTGAAGATAGCAGGGTAAAATATAGGGAATCAAAAGTTATAGATAATTTGTACAGAAACCATGCAGCAGTTATAAAGAGTCAAATGGCATGAAAGAGGTACAATGGTTGGAAAGGGAACAAGACACATCTGTAATGTTTCCGCAATGTTATTCAATCTGCACAATGAGCAAGCTGTGAATGAATCAAGGAGAAATTTAGAGACGGAAGTAAAGTTCAGGGAACAGAAATAAAAACTTTGCAGTTTTCCAATGGCATTGTAAATCTGAGTCAGGCAGCACAGGATCTGAAAGAGCATTTGAATGGAATGGACAGGGTCTTGAAAGAAGCGTATAAGATGTACATTGACTAGGACAAAAAAGGGTAACAGAATGTAGTCTAAGAAAAGCAGGATATGCTGAAGGAATCAGATACAGTAACAAGACAAAAAAACAGTAGATGAGTTTCGTTAATTGGGATGGTAGAAGTAGGAAAAATATAAAATGCAGAATGGCTATGGCAAGAAAAGTATTTCTGAAGAAAAGAAATTTGTTTATATTGAATATTAATTTAAGTGTTATGAATTTTAAGGCCCTTGTCTGTAATTTAGCCTTGTACAGCAGTGAAACGTGGATGATACGGAGTTCGGACAGAAAAATGATAGGTTTATAATTTGATGATAGGAAAATGTTTAAACTAAAATAGGTAGATCGTTAACTAATGTAGAGGTACTGAATGGAAATGAAGGAAAAATAAATTTTTGAGAAGGATAGGTTGCTACTCATCACAGAGCCGCAGAAAGACATACGTAAGAAATTAAAACTGAAAAAAGATTACGGCCATTACAGCCTTTGCCAGTCAGTCAGAGAAACACACACACACACACACACACACACACACACACACACACACAAACACACACACACACACACACACACACGAATACACGACCTCCCTCTCCGACAACTGTTGCCAGTCTGCAGGACTCGGCATGGCCATGGGGAAAACAATCACTGGAGGGGGTGAGAAAGCAGCATGGAGAGGGAAGCAAGAAGGGAGGAGAGGGACGCATGGTGGGTGTAGGGGAATATGCCAGTGCTATCTGATGTACAGGTAGGAAGGGGAGGGAAGGGACTGGAGTATGCGGCAGAATGGGAGATATACAAGAGACTAGAGTGTGGGCAGGGGAGGGGAGGGGAGGGTGGTGGGGGCAGGAACTAGCAAAGGTTTAGACCTGGCAGATTCAAGGAATTTGTAGGTTATATTGTAGGGAGAGTTCCCACCTGCAAAATTCAGACAAGCTGGTGTTTGTGAGGAGGATCCAAATGACACAGAATGTGTAGCAGTCATTGAAATGAGCCACATCATACAGGGCTGCATGCTATGCAACAGGATTCACCTGGACAGACAGCTTGTTGCTGATCATGCCCACATAGATAGCTGCACAGAGGTTATAGCTCAGTTTATAGATAACATGACAGTTTTCACAGGTTTCCCTACATTTTATGGGATAGGAAATGCATGTGACGAGACTGGAGTAGGTGGCGGTGGGATGGTGAATAGGACAAGTTTTGCATCATGGTCTATTGCAGGAATACAAGCTGTGGGGCAAGGGGTTGGAAGCAGGGATGGACAAGTGTATTATGTAGGTTTGTTGGGCAGTGGAGTACCACTGTAAAGGGGTGTGGAGGATATTAGGCAGGGTATATTTCATTTCATGACAGGATGAAAAGTAGTGGGAACCTTCATGAAGAACATGGTTTAACTGCTCTAGTCCTGGATGGTACTGGGTCACAAGAGGGCTACTTCTTTGTGGGGGAGTGGGGGAGCTGGTGGGTGGCTAGACAGACAGGTTCCATGAGATCTATTTCTGGACAAGGTTGGGATGTAGACCTACACCTCAACAATACCTCCATTTCAACAACTGCCACCCATTCCACATCAAAAAATCCCTTCCATAAAGTCTAGCTACCTGTGGTCATCACATCTGCAGTGATGAGCAGTCCCTCTCCAAATACGCCAAATGCCTCACTGAAGCCTTCAGTGACCACAATTACCCTCCAAACCTAGTTCAGAAACAGATCTCATGGGTCCTGTCTGTTTAGTCACCACCTCCCTCCACACCCACCATCCAGCCACAGAGAAGCACCCCTCTTGTGACCCAGTACCACCCAGGACTGGAGCAGTTGAACCACATTCTTCATCAGGGTTTTCACTACCTTTCAAACTGCCCTGAAATGAGAAATATCCTACCCAATATTCTCCCCATCCCTCCTACAGTGGTACTCTGCTGCCCACCAATCCTATGTTACATCCCTGTCCATCCCTACTTCATGCCTGCTCCCAACCCCTTGCCCCAAGGCTCATATCCCCGCAATAGACCTAGATGCAAAACCTGTCTGATCCACCATCCCATCACCACCTACTCCAGTCTTGTTGCATGCATTTCCTATCCCATAAAAGGCAGAGAAACCTGTAAAAGCAGACATGTTATTGACAAACTGAGCTGCAGCCACTGCGTAGCTTTCTATGTGGGCAAGACCAGTGACAAGCTGTCTGTCCAGATGTACAGTCATTGTGTGACCAGAAGACAGCTAGACCATCCTGTTGCAGAGCATGCAGTCCTGCATAGTGTGGATCACTTCAATGGCTGCTACACAACCTGTGCCATATGGAACCTCCCAACAAACACCAGCTTGTCTGAATTGGGCAGGTGAAAACTCTCCCTACAATATACCCTACACTCCCACAATCTTCTAGGCCCAAACCTTTGCTAGTTCCTACCCCCACCATCCCTCTCCTCTTCCCTGCATACACTCTTGCCTCACGTACATCTTCCATTCCACCACACCCTCCAGTCCTTCTCCATCTCTTCCACTCTGTCTGTCAGACAGCACTGGCATATTCTCCTACTTCCACAATGCATCCCTTCCTGCTTTCCTCTCCATGCTGCTTCCTCATCCCCTCCACTGGTTACTTTCATCTCACTGTTCTGAGTCTCGCAGACTGGTCCCAGTGGCCAGAGATAGTGTGGTCATATGTGTGTGTGTGTGTGTGTGTGTGTGTGTGTGTGTGTGTGTGTGTGTGTGTGTGTGTGTGTTTCCATTTCTCTGACCGATGAAGGCAGTAGTGACTGAAAGCTTTTTTGAGTTTTAATTTTTTGTGTGTGTTTTTCTGTGGGTCATTAGGTTGTGTATGTGATATGTAAATACCTATTGTTCTCAAAAAAATTGTTAAATCCTTTTTGGAATTTCCATTGTTTGAAAAAATAAAATAAAATAAAAATTTCTGGCATATGTTGCCTAAAAGAAAGGATTGACTGATATGGGACACCATCAATTAAGCATTGGATTTATGTAGGGGCATGTAGAGGGAGACAAATATAGCAAGTAGGTTCAGTAGGATGTAAGTTCACATTCTTATGCTGGTATTACACGACACAATTAAAGTTTTTGTGAGTCAGGTCTAGACGGCCTGCCACCTAGCGGCAGAACAGCTGAAGCTACACTTTTAGCAGGCGGTTTATCTGCCATGGGGAAATAGGAATGGTTCTATTCTGCCATGGATGTGGGCATGCACAGTAGAGAAGGTGTATTCGCACATGCGCAGAAGCTGTTTCCAACAGGCTTTCTGATACTTTCTTCAGCAGAGTGCAGATGACACTTGTGTTCTACTAGTCTTCAGATACAAGCTATTGAACAGTGTTCGTAGACATGACCACTGTCACAGCAAATGCTTCAGAAATAACTACATCCTCCACATTTAAAATACTGTGAACCACAAATATAGATTAATAATATGCGTGTACCATCACAGCATAAAATACAGTTTAGTCTATAATTTTGTATAGGCCTAATCATAACGTATTGCTTGGTGTACAAGGCTAACATAATAATAATAACTTGTACCAGCTCGATATAAAACTATTTGGTTCATTAGTCTGTATAATAATGAAATTCTAAGCTAACTGCACAAAAGAAAATTAAATATAATCAGATATTGACTATAGGGTGAACATTTGAATTAAAAATTATTCCAAGGCCAGGATACAATATGAGACTAAAAACTGTCTCAGGAACTAAATGTTAATTGACGTAAATTAACTCATTTGCTTGAACCAGTATGATGTGAAATGAACTAGGTAGTTCACAGCTCCACATAATCATAACGAAATTCCAATATAGCTGTACAAGAGAAACGTAAACATAAATATTTGTTTGTATCAATAAGACATCAAAGAACAGTTTGATTCACAACTCCCTGTAATGGTAATGTAATTTCATGCTAACTAGACAAGAGAACAATAATTGCTTAATAAACACGAACCTGGACTTCTCAAAAGATTAATATGAGCAAATAACAGGTTGTCTAAGAGATAAACTATCCCTCACAATGAATAAACATGTAAACAAGACCGCACTTCTGTAGGTGTAACTTTGAGGCGCCCTTCCAGACATGTACATGTTAGGTCTGCCGTGTAATAGGACGGAAAAAAACCTTGGGGGTTCCAGACTTATATGCTTGTGGTGCTGGTGCAGACTTGTGTATGATAGGTGTGTCGTGTAATACCGGCTTTATACAGAGATGATGAAGTTTGTGCAGGTAGGGTGGCATGGAGATCTGCATCAAATCAGTCTTTGGACTGAAGATCACAATAACATTAACTCTGGCTTACTAGCCATGAAATAGGAAAATAATTCAGGCATTTGTAGTACAAAAGTTGACTGTGATCATTCACCAGAATTACCACCACACTGAATAGCAAGTTTGGAGTAACTGATATTACAGCTGCTTCAGTCCTGTTTCTGAAAGTGGGTAGTGAAGACTCAGGCACATGCTCCTTTTGAATCATCAGTCTTCTGACCCGCTGGTAATTCCTTTTTGTGCGACTCTATTCATGTCAGTTGAGAACTAGTGCTCTATGTTGTCAATTGTTTGTTGAATATAATGCAAAAAAGATGTTTCCTTGCAGTTTCTATGCTCTACATTTAGAACCATGCACATTATACTCTGATGTGTTAACTAAGGTCCTATTACCCTATTCTGTTTTCTTGTAAACATTTTACATACGTCCCTTCACCACAGAACCCCTCACTCCTTATTATATCCTTTGTGAATTCAGAAAAAAAATTGCTGAATGGTGTGTGACTTAAAAGTAAAAGCCCTATCACAAACTCTCATTTAGTCCACAGCAATTCATCAAGCAGTTAAAGCCTTCATTAAAAACCTAATTACCTACTGAATTGTATCACTGAGAAGTTCTCTGTTTCACCTTGCAGTTGAGAAATAAAATATAGGTATAGGAAATAAAGTTAAACTATTGCAGTCTTACTTTTTCAGTGAAGACAAACATCCAACAAATTTGTGTTCAATATATGACACACAGAAAAATCATTTTTGGGGAGTTCTGTTAGCAACTTGGTATTTGATGTGATTATTTGTCTTCAAGAGGCATACATTATGATTACTTAAAGTCCACGATAAAGCAATGAAACTAACAAGATTAATAAAATCTTCATAAATCAACATCTAGTTTGCAAAATTGGCACATGAAGCCTTATTTGCAGTTTTAGTGCTTGTGAAACCTGTAAATAATATGAAAGCAGTTTCAGGCATTTCATTACTACTCTCCACACAGACAGCTGATTCAGTTCCTGATTTAGTCAGTACAATCCCTAATTTTCTCTGTTGATATGTGCCGAAAATTCTTAACAAGAAAACTCAATCTGACAAACCAAGAACATTTCAAAAATGGTTGCATTTAGATGGTCACGAAAGTCAATTGTGGAACTGGAAAACTGCTTTAGAGAAGCAGATTTCCAGAGCTGATTTTGAAGTGTTTACATGACCAACCAAAAGCACAATTGGGAAATCAGTTTACGAAATCCGTTTTTGGGAGCTTATGTAAATGGGGTGGTTGAGGCACCTCTGCAATGTCTGTGGTACATGGGGGTGGGTGTAGTGCATAGAAACCACATAGCAGATTAGAAAAGTTAGCATCTTCTGAACTGCTGCAAATGATTTCTCTCTCTGTAACTCTCCTGCCCCCTCCATCTTCCCCCATCCCCTATAGGATTCAACTTCTCTCTTCTAAATGCAATATGGAGGCAGTCCTCATTAATTTGTTTGTAGAAATAAAATGGAATGCCCTTTTCTATTTGAATATGTTCTATAATTATTTAAGTGTAGCTACACAGCCTTAGCCAACATAATAAACTCTACAAATGAAAGATAATACATACAGTAACACCTCGTTTTTACATTCCCAGTTTTTACATTTTCCTGCCATTTACACCATTTTTTGTCAGTCCCGTCAAATTTCCTATGTTCACGATGTTAATTTACCCCCATTTTTGCATTAACATATTTAGACTTTTCCTATGTTTTACACTTTTCGAAAGCATATTCGTGAAGAAAAAAATGGCGTAATCTATATAAACTGATGCTGGCATGGCTTTCTCCTTAAAGTATAGCGATTATAAATTTTTTGCAGTAGATTTTTGTGACACTTTGCATTTATTCAAATACATATTTCGCATTTCATTATTGGCAGTATGCGTCTAGTTGACTTATGATGTGCCGGCCGATTTGTGGCGGTGTAGTTCCTCTTTCCCCTAGTTTCTTTGCCAGAGGGCCTGGTGTGTACTCAGACAAACAGAATAACCCCGATTTGTGACAGTGTATTCCTCAGTCCGCCAGCTTTTTTTGCCAGAGCGGTTGGCGTGTCCTCAAACAATCAGAACCAGTTGCTATGTTGATGTGAGAATAAAGAGTTGCATTGTTTTTGTGACACCTATTTCTGATTAATAAAGAATGTTATCTGTTAAAGTTGGGTACCATAATACCCACAATCCCAAAAAAGCAACAACAGTGTGAGATGCTGATCCTATGCAAACGTAAGAAAAATACTTATGCATATTTTTTCACACAAGAACGCGAATAAATTCTCTAATATAACATTGAAAAATACTAAAAGAATGGAACTTTAGGAGTTTAACTATTAAATAATTAATGCTGGTAAAAGGCAGTAATTTTGAAGATGTTTTACATAGCCTGGCAGTGGCATCCAAATGATATCTATCGAAGCGGTTCAGGTAATTTTGAAGATGTGTTACATAGCCTAGCAGTGGCATCCTCGATTGTAATGAATGAAATTACATCAAACATTTCTACTTCCCATAAAATTGCCAGTTCTTCCCAGCGCTTAAAACTGTAAAAATTTGGATAACCTTTATTATACAATAAACTTCCTGGCCAGTATTTAGATGCCTAATACGTACATATATTACAAATAAACTACAAAAATGTAAGGCTGATCCAGTAAGCATTTTTTACCATTTAAAACATTATTTCTTGCATTTTACACCATTTCACTGAAGTCCCTTGAAAAGTGTAAAAACGAGGTTCTACTGTATAGTAAAAAAAAAAAATGCATTTTCAATAAATACCTTATCAAGTCTCCAGTCTTTCTTGTCTTCTCTTGCCAGCTCATCGCAATGCGACAGCAATCGCTGCAAATTGACTTCCAGCTTTGACATCCCCATACTGCCTGAAAGCTAAATATAAAACTCTCATTAAAATTCATATAGTAGAAAGTTATTACAACAGATATTTAGATGCATTCACATTTCAGGGTGTGTCATGTGTCAAACAAGCTGAACCAAGATGTTATGTAGGTCGTTCAAATTTTATATTACAGAGCAACAGTTATTAATGGAATTAATTTTTTAATTCTTTACATGTAGTGTAAAGAACACCTGATAAAAACGAAACTAAACTCCATCCAACAGGCCTTGAGAGGCCCACTGGGTACTGATCGGCCACCGTGTCATTCTCTGCCCGATGGCAGCAATAAATGCAGTATGGAGGGAGACGTGGTCAGCTCTCTGCACTCCCGGCCATTAAGTCAGTTTTTGTGACCAGAGCCACTACTTCTCACTCAAGTAGCTCCTTAGTTAGCCTCACAAGAACTGAGTTCACCCTGCTTGCCAACAGTACTAGGCAGACCTGGGCGGTTACCCATCCAAGTGCTAGCCAAGACCGACATTGCTTAACTTCGGTGATCTAATGGGAACTGATGTATTCACTGCAGCACAGCTGTAATTGACTGATTATTTCATTCTGTTGTATTTGCAGATTAATCCATACTTCTGTCAGCTGGTGAACATATGTCAGGTACAGGCCACATTCTTACTACATGAGAAAAAAAATTATTATTTAAAAAATATATTTTACAAAAATAGCTTTTAAATATGAAGTTGTAACAGTGGGAAAATGAATAATAACAGCATCACTCTGGTAATGTATGGGTGCTATGAGAGGTTCACGAGGGGCAACACTGTGGGTCGTATAAGGATTGGATATAGGTACTCCGAACAAATCCCGGTATAATCATTCTCCCTGCAGATAAAGGTTCCACCACTGTAGTTATGGATCACAGTGACTATCTGGCAGAAGGGCTCCTCCAACTCTCTGACTCTTCCACCTACAAGTTGTGGCTGAATGTCCCCATCCCAAAAGTCCAACAAGATCTCCAATCCCTGTTAAAATTCTATGGCCTCTCCCAGAAGCTCTCCCCTGAATCCATCTCCCTCCTCACCCCAGCAGCACCCTGTACACACACCTTCTACATGCTCCCCTAAATCCACAAACCAAATAATCCTGGACACCCAATTGTGGCTGGTTACTGTGCTCCTACAGAAAGTGTTTCAGCCCTCATTGGCCGACACCTTCAACCAATTGCCCAAAATCTTGGCTGACTCTCCACCATCACCACACCTTTACCTCCTGGATTGCTACTTGTCACAGTGGATGCCATCTCCATATACACCAACATCCCACATGCCCATGGCCTTGATGCTTTCGAATACTATGTCTTCCAATGTTCTTCTGAATTCAAGCCCGATATTGCATTTCTCACAACCCTCATCAACTTGATCCTAACAAACCATTACTTTTCCTTTGAGGGTAAAGTTTACCATCAAATCCGTGGCACAGCCATGGGCACCTGCATAGCACCCTCCTATGACAACATGTTTATGGGTCGTCTGCAGGAACCCTTCATAGCATCCCAAACCCCAAACCTCTGGCCTAGTTAAGGTTTATTGATGATATTTTCATGATCTGGACTGAACACCCTATCCTCCTTCCTTCAGAACCTCAACTCCTTCTCCCACATCTGCTACACCTGGTCTTCCTCAACCCACCATGCCACATTCCTGGACATCAATCTCCACCTCACTTATGGCTCCAGTCACACATCCAATAATATTAAACCTACTAACCACCAATATAAAAAAAAATCCCTCCCTTATAGGCTGGCCACTCGGGGACAGCGTATCTGTAGTGACAGGAACTCCCTTTCTTAATATTCTAAAGGCCTCAAAAACGGCTTCGCAGACAGAAACCATCACTCAGACCTAGTCAGTAAACCAGATACCCATACATCCCTTCCTCTAGCACCAGTAACCATCCACAAAAGAGCACTCCCCTTGTCATCCAGTACTACCCTGGACTCAAACAACTAAATTGCATCTTCGCCAAAGTTTTGATTTTCTGTCCTCATGCCCAGAAATACCCAAGATTCTTCCCACCCCTCCTAAATTGGTGTTCCATCACCCTCCTAACCTCCATAACATCCTAGTCCATCCTTATGCCACCCCAAAACCCAGCCCACTGCCACAGGGACCATATCACTGTGGAAGACCCCACTGCAAGACATGTCCAATCCCAGCACTTCTTATTTCAGTCCCTTCACTGGCTTATCCTATCTTATCAGAGGTCACACCACCTGTGAAAGCAGCCATGTAATTTACCAATTGTTCAGCAATCACTGGGCAGCTTTCTGTATTGGCATGACCACTAACCAGCTGTCCATTAGGATGAATCGCAAGCGCACAACTGTGGCCAAGAAGAAGGTGGACCACCCTGGGGCACAGTATGCAGTGGAGCATATGCTTGATTTCGATGGCTGCTTCACAACCTGGACCATCTGGATCCTCCCACCCACCACGAACTTTTCTGAACTGCAAAGATTGGAGTTATCCCTAAGGTACACTCTCCGATCCTGAAATTATCCAGGCCTCAACCTAGGATAATTCTCCTTTTTTCCATACCCAACAGTTGCTGCCTCTCTATCCTAAACTTCTTCTATTTCGAGTAGTGTGTGCACGAGATTGTCATGCATGTTGTTTGTTTAATTTAATTTAATTTTATTTGTTGTGTTTTAGTATCCTCCCCTTTCCCGCCTCCCCACTCCATGCCTAAGCTGCATCTCGTTCCTCCAATCTAATACATACATGTCCTGCAAGGCCATGCTCTATCCATCCCCACCACCGTGACGCAGCCTTCCTATCCCCCTTCCCCTCCCCCATTTTTACACTGCAGAGTGTGATTCAGAGTGCAGCTACCAGAGATAACGGTTGTGTGACTGTGTTGTGTGCATGAACTATTTTCTGTATAAGGCCATGCTTGATAACTTAAGTGTTGTATGTATGTGTCATTTTTATGTGCCTGCTGCAGCTCGTTGTCATGTTTTTGGGGTGAGTTGTAAACTGTCCTTATTATGGGTGTTCCTTTCCTTCCTCCCTGCTCACCCCTCCTTCCAACAGTCTCCTGACCATCACAGCACCTAGTTGCCTGACCTGGCTCACTCTGTATTACAGCTCTGGTATATTCTCCCTCTCCTCCCTGCTTTGCATTCCTATCCTCCTGCCTCCCTCCCCACCCTGTCTTTTCATCCCAACTACTTCAGCTTGAGACAATGGTCATGTATGTGTGACACAGTGCATGTGTTTCTATTTCTGTTGAAGGCTCTACAGGGTGAAAAAAAACAAGAAGCCTTTTATGTGTGTCTTTCTGCAACTCATCAAGATGTCTGTGAGGTAAGTAGCAATTTATTCCTTTCAAAATATGGTTTTAATTCTAATTAGACTTTTCATTGTTTTATTGTTGCTTATTGTTGGATTTGTATGGACTGCAGTTTGGATGTGAGCATCAATTAGAGTGAGGGCAACTTCCAGGTAAATAGTGATTTTTGAATTGGGAGGAAAAAGAATTCAGATGTTGCAGGAAGAGGGGGAGTTGTTCTCCACCATGATACAGACAGCAAATTTGTTATTAATACTATCATTAGCTGACATGGCCAGTGAGGAGAGTGATTGTAAATGTTTTATGCATCAGCTGACTGCAATACATGTAGTCAGAAAGCCTGGATCACAATTGAAATTTGTTCAGCTGACTGCTGAATACATGGGATTGTTTATACTTATATAATAGTGGGAGAAGCTGTTATCGAAGTATTAGGCATTCTTCATTGGTGTTTATATTATAGACTGTGATTGCAGGGAATAGAGATACCTCATTGGTGGTTGCACTGTTTATTTCTATTGGTGGAAATTGGCGAATGAGAGGCAGGCGGCGGTTATAACGTTACGCTGTTTACTTGCTACCTGGTGTTGGCTGGGGCACTCTAGTATGTGTACGTAGGGCTGCAGTGGTCTCCCGTGTGCGTGAGTTGGTTTGTGTGCTGTCTTCCTGCAATGCCACCTAGACACAAGGCCTGTGCACTGCCTGTCACGAGCAGTCATAACACAAGCAAACTATTTGTCTTATGTAGCATTGTGCTGAGTTTGGGAACATGTGCACGTTGCACACTGTGTTTCAGAATGTTCTTAATGTCATTTGTGTGATTCTCCATGCAGATTTTCGCTGCTATGAGACAAAATACCTAATATGAATCATCTGATTCCAGTATCAGTAAGATATCTTACTAATAGTTCATAAATATCATACACCAACACAAATTTGTCTGTGAATCACATAAACAACATTAAGAACATTCTGAAATGCACTGTGCAATGAGTATGTATTCCCATACTCAGTACAATGCTACATAAGACAAATAGTTTGCTTGCGTTATGACTACTCGTGGCAGGCAGCGCACAGGCCTTGTATCTAGGTGACGTTGCTTCCTGAAGAGTTGTCACTGCTGGCAGACAGGACTCCGGTAACCTGTACCCATCCTCTCTGTTCAGGCTGGTGGATTGCTTTGCAATTGCTATGGCCTCTCTGATTTTCCTCCTTGTTTGAAATGGCTGTTTCGCTACTACACGTGCTTTTCTAAACACTATTTCTTTTCCACACTCCTCCTAGTGTTCTGCCACCGCTGACTTTGTGTGTTGTCCTAGACGAATGTCTCTTTCATGTAGGTACCCGCTCATGGTGGTGGTCTTTCTGTGGACTCTGTGGCCAAGTTTACCATCTGGTTTTCAGTAGATTTCCACGTCAAAGAAGGGCAGCAGTCCATTCTTTTCTATCTCCATTGTGAATTGTATTTTATTGTCCTGTTGCTTGAGGTGTTCGTGGCAAGTCTGTAGCTCTTCTTCTCCAGTGTCATCCACAAATCAGAGCCAGCATTTTGGATGTAATGGAGATGACTGTAGAGCTGTTTCTTCAAAAGCCTCCTGTAGATGTCCACCACAATAGGCAATAGGGGGGAACCCATAGCTACACTATCTTCTGTTAATAAAATTCTCCTTTCCTCCTGAAATAGGTGGTCGTTAAGCAGTGATGCACAAGCTCACAAATGTCATGTTCTACACATTCCTCCAAGATGTTTATGGTGTCTGCCACTGGTACATTTGTGAAAAGTGACTTCACGTCAGTGGCCAAGATGCACATTCCGTCTAAGAGTGCCACAAAATTGGGTGGAATCCTTGACATACGCATCTGTGTGGCCCACTAGATATTGTAGCTTTGGTGACAGTTCTGTTGCTAGTGTATAGGTTGGTGAATTACTACTATTCACTATGGGCCTCAGTGGATAAGATTCTTTGTGGATCTTCAGTACCCCATATATCCTTGGTGGTTGTGAAACTTGGGGAATGAGTCTTCTAGCTGTGTCAAAATTCATTCTGGATTCATTCAGCAGTGCTTGCGTCAATCTGATTATCTTGCCCGTTAGATCTCCTGTAAGTTTCCTGCAGACAGGTTCCTTGAGAAGATCTCTCATTCTTCTATCATAGTCGGTTGTGTCCAGTACTATGGTGGTGTTGCCCTTGTCTGCCTGTATCACAACCAAGTCCGGGTTCTACTTCAGCTCGGTGTTGCTTGGCATTCCTCCATAATGGAGGAGTGCTGCCCTTCCTCAACGTGGAAGTCTACCGAAAACGTGGCCAAAGAGTCCACAGAAAGACCACCAGCTCCGGCAGGTACCTACACACCTCCTCCTACCATCACCCCTTGCCAAAGAAATCTGTCCTTCACACTTTAACTAAGAAGCTCAAAGGACCAGAGATAAAGAACCCTTGAAGGTGGTACTACAAAACCTCAGATATTTGTTTGAGGCCAATGGTTATGGGAAGACATTGATAAAGGAAATCATGACCAGAAGGTAACACAAAATATTGCTTTATTACCATACATGCGAGGGGTAACAGAACGTATGGGAAAAATGCTATGGAGAGCTGACATCAAACCTATCTTCACAATCAACAACAAAGTAAAAGATGTTCTTCATTCAACAAAAGAAGCAGTCGACAAGCTGAATACTGCCGGAGTTTATGAAGTCAGGTGTGAGTGTGGACAAGTATATACAGGCAAAACGGGATGACCTATCCAGACCAGAATATCAGAAAACAAAAGATACATTTGTCTAGAACAACACACAAAGTAAGCGGTAGGAGAACACCAGGAGGAGTGTGGAAAAGAAATAATGTTTCAGGAAGCATGTGTACTACCAAAACAGCCATTTCAAATGAGGAGGAAGACCAGAGAGGCAATAGAAATTGCAAAGTAACTCACCAACGTGAACAGAGAAGATGGGTACAGGCTACCGGCATCCTGGCTGCCAGTAGTGACAACTCTTGTTAGGTTAGGTTGTTTAGGGGGGACGTGACAACTCTTCTTGATGACAGTATGCAAACCAACTCATATGCCCGGGAGACCTCTGCAACCGTATCTACACAGAGTACTAGCACGCCCCAGCCAACACCAGGAAGCAAGTAAACAGGGTAATGTCATAACTGCCACCTGCCTCTCACTCGCCAATTTCCACCAATAGAAATAAACAATGCATACAACAATAAAGTACCTCTATTCCCTCCAATCACACAGGCTATAATATAAACACCAATGAATATCTTCTCCCACTATTATGTAAGTATCAGCAATCCCTTGCTGACAGTCAGCTGAACATCTTGACAAAGGCCACTTGCAAAAGTGTCCGAAACGTCAGAATTTTATATAGTGACAATGTGGCCAAAAACCCCGAAGAATTTTATTGACAATTTAGGACACCATCTGAGCAGCTCTCTTAAACTGATTGCAGATGATGTTGTCATTTATCAGTTAGTAAAGTTACCAGAAGATAAAAACAAGTGCAAAATGATTTAGAGAGGCTGTCTGCATGGTACAAAAATTGGCACCTGAATCTAAATAATGCAAAGTGTGAAGTCATACATACTAGCACCAAAAGAAATCTATTAAACTTCATTTACACAATAAATCAGTCAAATTCAACTAAAAATTGAGGAGTTACAGTTATGAACATCTTAAACTGTGAAGAACACACAAAAAATATTGTGGGGAAGGCAAACCACAGACTATGTTTCACTAACAGAACACTTAGAAGATGCAACAGTTCCACTATAGAAACTGCCCACACTACATTTGTCTGTCCTATTTTGGAGTATTGCTCGGCATTGTGAGACCCTCACAATGTAGGACTAAGAGAGGACATAAAAAAAATTCAGAGAGCTTGTATTATCATGATACAGTGGAGAGAGTGTCAGAGAAATGGTGCAAGTGTTGACACAACAAGAAAACCAAGAACATTTATGCATTATCTCTGTTTTGTCTTATAATTTAATTTGTACTCCTTCCTTGAATATGATATCTCAGAAGGCAGAAGTAGATATTAAAATTTTCTCATTATCGTAGTTCACTGAATGATACATCCCTATACAATCTTCTACTACAGCAGACTTATCAGGTTGTAGTAAGGATGTGTATCCTCTGTGTTCAATACATCCCTCTTGAAAGGTGCATGCTATCTGATCTAAATATAAATGGCAAGTATCATGAATTTGACAAAGCTGATTCTCCAATTTTGACATTAACTCACATCTGTCATAACTGAAAAACAATATAAAAAGTCAGTTTGGGTGGAAAAACAATATCTATATTTATGAATGCTGCCTGTTGAATATAAGACAATCACTTAATCTCAACTGAGTTTCAAAGAACACTGTTCACGGTAACTAGGCATACAATAGAGACTACTGGCAGATGCACCAATAACACAAGCTCGTTTACATTCAAATGTTTCTTGGGGGGACTCAAAATTAAAATATATAATAATAAAGTTGTATCATATTTTCAGGTAATGAAATATCAGAACAGTTATGAGATTTGTAACTATCATGCAAAAATTTGCAAGATTTTAAAGGCAGTACACGTTCCAGATATCTAGCACTGTATCTACTTAAAACACTCAATTATCCAGTAATACACATCCTTCCTCAAAAATATATCAGTATGATGCACACAAATAACATGCTTAGAGTAATTAAATAAACTACAATGAAAAACAAAAAACAATACTTGGTGTAAAAAATTTCTTAAGAGGAGAAAAGCATCACAACATTTTTGAAGGTTAAGTTTTACAACAAAGTACATGGCCAAAAGAAAAATGGTATACACTTCCTATTGCAGCAATTTATTAATAAACTCAAGGCATCAAACAACCTAAAACAAAGAGATCATTCACCTTTGTGGGTTTTGCTGGCTATTTTGAATGGTATATAATTCTACATTACTTCTAATAATTTATTAAAGCTTATTGATTTGGTGTGGTGTCTGTTCTTTTGGACGTCCGAAAGAACAGACACCACATGAAATCAATAAGTATTAAATGCGACAACGGCGATAGCTTCCGTTATTTCACCGCAGATGCGGTCATACATCCGACCTCGCACGGGAATCCGTAATGGCGAGTGTAAGAGGGCATGGGTGATAGGGGCGCTACAAACATAGCGTGCGACTTGTGAGAATTTGAGATGGACGGGAGGCGAGCACGGGTGGCCAAGTGGTTAAGTTGACCGCTGGTCCAAAAAGGGAGACCCGTGTTCGATTCCCGGTCCAGCTCACATTTTCACTTGTCGCCATTGCTTAATATCAATGCCCAAATGCGGCCACTGTCAATCCTTTCTTTCCTATCCTTATTCCTTCCCTTCCTTTAACAAACATTTGCAAATTTATTAAAGGCTTCACAAATAACAGAGGGAAGGGAAACATAATTTCGTCAAAGAGAGGGGCAGGGTATAAGTTTAGGAAATATAATATTTCATAAGGTAATACTAATAAGAATTCACAGCAACATCAGAAAAGCTTTTTTAGATTTGAATACAAATACCATTAGCCTACTTGCAATAAAAGTAAATTTATAAACTGTCATCAACATTACAACATACATTACATAGAGAATTAGTTCTTTTACTGTACTTTGGTGGATTTTTAAATATAATTTATCCCATCAAACATATAAAATACTGAAACTTTTAATGATTAATAATTTCTGACAGCATTAAGTTATAACTACTGCTGACATCAAAGAACACAAGATTAGTCCAAGATGTCCACCCTTACATACTTACACATTCCAAATAAACAAACACACTGGAGCAATACAGATTTGCAAAAATCACTTCTCATCACCTCTGCTCATGCATATATTTGCAGCAGAGGAAAGTATGTAAACACAAGGAATTCAGCCATATGAAAAATTGACATTGTCTTCACTGAGAGAGTTCTTTGATTTTATATATACTGCTTCCATTCAGATGTATTTTGTGCCTTATATGAAGAAGTTTTTAATGACACTTTTTACTGTAGGCATAGACAGTAATGTGGACGGATGCAATAAAAAGCTTTAAATGAGGATTAGATAAAAGGGTATCAGACAACTTCCTGTCAGTTAGGCTGCAGGGGGAATACATGCTTCAGTTGCTTTGTGTTTGAGATACATAATGTACTCTGCTGTTTTACTCTTCTTTTTTACAGTGGGAATCTTGTATAATAACGTTAATTCAAGTAAGTACAGTATTGTACATTTAAAAAGTTATATCCAGTTTGTGTATGCTATTACAGGTTACTTAAATTATAGCTATCTGTCACAAATTTGTAAATGATTTAACAGTTATAACAAATTTGTGATTGGTACAGTAGCAGTAATTTAAGTAATTCTGTTAATTATTTACACATTGTCAATATCGGTAAACAGTCATTTCGGCTTTCAATTATCGTGCATGCTTGTTTTCATGCACATAAAACAACTTTAAAATTATTTTCTTACTTTCTTTCAGATCTACAAAATGGGTGCCAGACTGAATTTACTGATACATATGCATACAAAAATTTTCATCCCCTCGATGAAGTAGCTACGTATGCTAAAAATGGAATAATTATAAATTTCTCCGTGAGAGCTTCAAGTGATGCCCACATCCTTCTGTCTCCAACCTCATCACTTACATATGCTACTCCTGTATATGAGATTGTTCTTGGTGCTGGACAGAACTCCTTTTCTGTCATTCGTGGAAAGCAACGGCGAAGGACAATGAATCACACAAGAACACCATTAATTTTGTCAGCTACAGAGGAACGAACCTTCTGGATTCGTTTATCAAACAGCCAAATCCAAATTGGGAAAGGAGGTGAAGATGAAGTAATTTTGTATGCAGCAGATTCTCTTCCTCTACACGTTCAATATGTTTGCTTCAGCACGTGGTATCAAGTAACTGGAAAGTGGATATATGGTTGTCCTACCACCAGAGGTACAATAATGAAGTTCATGCAACTTAAGGTGTTAAACTTAAGCCTCTTAGATGATATCAATCATAATTTATTGTATGCCATCTTAAAATGCCTGGTTATCAATTTGTATTAATTTGAAAAGTAAGGACTATAGCTTATGGAAAAGTGACACTTTGTAGTTATGCATTTAAATACATAAACTTCATTCAATATGATGCTAAAAATATTGAAATGTGCAAAACACTTTCATTAAATTAGTATTATAGGTTTGGCAAAGATGTTTAACGAGGGAACACGTCAGGTATCACAGTGCAAATAAACATATGTTGTCTGTATTTCCCTGCTATCAGATACAGATTAAGCTATCTAGAGACAGTTTGATAGAGAAAATCTACAAGAATACTCCAAGGATGAAAGCTTTAATATATTTGTTACACTTAATGAGAGTTTTTTTATGATTACTGTTTTATATGATGCTGGTTACCACAAATATCAATAGTAATCACCTTAACAATATTGTGGCAAATAGTCGATCTTCACTTGTTCTGTGCTTTGCAGCCAGATACTAACTTTTTGAATTGTTACTTAAAACACATCTCACTCTCCTTCATGTCATATTCTCTTACAAAACGAACACGTACAGTCTTAGTTAAAATATTATAGTCTTTAAAATTGACATCATATTTCACTGTATCTCACGCCCAAACAACATATTCTCTTATTGCAACTAATATAAACTGAACACACTACTGAACTAAATTAGCAATTGCCTCAGTGATTCAATTACTTTTGCAAAGGTCATGTCTTGCACATTTAGCTGCAAGACCTCTCTGTGATAATAGAGAATCCATCCTAACAGGCCAACTGGCGTTCATTCTCACACATAAGTTGTCACAATACAATTTAACTGTCTTTATTTCTACTTAGATTGTTGGTCCTATTACATCATTTTCTACTTCTCTGTGTCTAAAGTGAGTTAACTGTTAATTCTTTTGACAAAGAAAATTTTTTCCCCCTTTAAACAGAATGACTTTTGAAGAAATGTATACTTTTAAGGCATACAAAACTATTACCAAATTATTACATCATTCATAGTTTGTCATTATTCACTTTTTATAAGAGATCAGCCAAAAGACAAGTATTCCTTTCTCTTTTTCTTTGCACCTGTGGCACCTATTACTGCAGAAGGTTGGTCAGTTTCTACATTTTGCAGGAAGGAGGTTCCATCTGTCTCAGTATGTAACACAATATGTACAAATATTATAGACGAAAAATTCCTAGCAGGAAAAATTATATATAAGAAATAGACGAAGATTATTCACCAGGCGTAGGAGCACAGGTGTGACAGCAGCACAAATAAATAGATAAATAAATGAAAACACACACACACAAACGCTAGCTTTCGCAGCCTAGCTGCTTCGTCAGGCAGAAGGGAAGGAGAGGGAAAAGGAAATGATGAGGGTTTAAAGGAGTCTGTGTAAATGTGTGGGTGTGTATGTATTTGTTTACCCACCTTTTTTCCCCCCAAGGTAAGTCTTTCCTGTCCTGGGATTGGAATGACTCCTTACCACTCCTTTAAACCCTCATCATTTCCTTTTCCTTCTCCTTCCCTCCTGCCTGACGAAGCAGCTAGGCTGCGAAAGCTAGTGTTTGTGTTTGTGTGTGTGTGTGTGTGTGTGTGTGTGTGTGTGTGTGTGTGTTTTCATTTATTTATCTATTTATTTGTGCTGCTGTCACACCTGTGCTCCTTCGCCTGGTGAGTAATCTTCGTCTATTTTTTATATACAATATGTACAAAGTTATACTGAACATTTTCAAGCTTTGGTGACACTAATGACCATTTGAAATGAAACATGAGAACCCAACAATGGTCAATCATAATATGTAACACAAAATACACATTTCTAAAGCACAGTAAAAGAAGAAAATGTCAGTTAGAAAAAAAGATTTACATTTTAGTTTGGACTTACCGGTCTAACAAACCAGTTGAATAATTGGTAATTGCTGTTTTCTTGTCAACAGGATATCAGGAAGAAGAAAATTTGACTGTAACACAGAAACTGCGCAAGGACATGCTGACCTATTATGATCCATATTCACGACCCATTGTCATGGAAGATCAAACCACAACAGTAAAGATTCATCTACAGTGTTTAAATGTGAAACTGGTAAGTTTAATATGAAAGATACTCCACACTACAGAAATATGACAAAGATACATGTGTAAGATTTCACAATAAAATTCCTTCTTCAAGCAGAAGAGAGGAGGGAGGAAAAGGGGAATAGAACGGAATGTGGATATTACTCACAGTCTAGGCCATGAGGTAAAGTAAATCCTTTTTTCCTTCTACTCCTTTTCTCTTCCCTCCACTCTGAAGATGGGATTTTATTCCAAAATCTTGCAAGTGTATTTTCATATTTTATGTGTTACTATTAATAGTACAGCATCAAACTGGTAAGTGTAACCATCAGAACAGAAATCAGGTGAAAAAAAAAAAAATTTTTTTTCTGTGCATCTTCAGCTTTTTGGCAACATAAAAAATATAGGCATCCTATTACATTTTTGATATACAACTTATAACATTACAGAACAAATATTTACTATGACCAGTTTAATGTGATATAAATTTGTTTTCCTTTTATTTATATATGCAATGTGAGAGAATACTAAAATGTCGTGATTTCAATGTTTATATATATATATTTTACAGTTGACTAAAGTGGTCAATAACACAACAACAACATTACAGAACAAATAATTACTGTTGTTGTTGTGGTCTTCAGTTCGGAGACTGGTTTGACGCAGCTCTAGACAATACCCTATCCTGAGAAAGCCTCTTCAACTCCACATAAGAACGGCAATCTACATCTGTCTGAATCTGCTTACTGTATCCATCTCTTGGTCTTCCTCTGTGGTTTGTACCCCACATACTTCCCTCCAACACTAAATTCACAATTCCTTGATGTCTAAGAATGTGCCCTACCAATCTATCCCTTGTTTTAGTCAAGGTATGCCAAAAATTTCTTTTCTCACCAATTCTGTTCAGTACCTCCTCATTAGTTACGCGATTCACCCATCTAATCTTCAGCATTCTTCTGTAGCACCACATTTCAAAAGCTTCAATCCTCTTCCTGTCCGCACTGTTTATAGTCCATGTTTCACTCCCATACAAGGCAACACTCCATACAAATGCCTTCAGAAAGGACTTCCTTAGGCTTAAATCAGTATTCGATGTTAACAAATTTCTCTTTTTCAAGAACGCTTTTCTACCCATTGCCATTCTGCATTTTATATCCTCTGTAATGCGATAATCATTTGTTATTTTACTGCCCAAGTAACGAAACTCATCTACCTCCTTTATTGCTTCGTTACCTAATGCAATTCCTTCAGCATCACCTGATTTTCTTAGACTGCACTCCATTACCCTAGTTTTGCTTTTGTTAATGTTCATCTTATATGCACCTTTCAGCAGACTGTCCATTCCGTTCAATTGCTCTTCCAGGTCCTTTGCTGTATCTGACAGAATTACTATGTCGTCGGCAAAATGCAATGTTTTTAATTCTTCCCCTTGAACTTTTGTCCTTCACCAAATTTCTCCTTGCTTTCCTTTATAGCTTGCTCAATGTACAAATTGAATAACATTGGAGAAAGGCTACAACCCTGTCTTATTCCCTTTCCAACCACCCTTTCATGCCCTTCAATTCTGACAACCGCTGTCTGGTTTTTGTACAAGTTGTAAATAACCTTACACTCCCTATATTCTACTCCTGCTTGCTTCAGAACTTGAAAGAGTTTATTCCAATCAACATTGTCAAAAGCCTTCTCCAAATCTACAAAAGCTAGAAATGTAGGTTTGCCTTTTCTTAATCTATCTTCTAGGATAAGCCGTAAAGTGAGTATTGCTTCCCGTGTTCCTACATTTCTCCTGAACCCAAACTGATCTTCCCCGAGGTTGGCTTCTACCAGCTTTTCCATCCTTCTGTAAATAATTCGTGTTAATATTTTGCAACCATGACTTATTAAACTGATGGTTCTGTAGTTTTCACACCTGACTGCACCTGCTTTCTTTGGAATGGGGATTATAACATTTTTCTTGAAGTCTGAGGGTACTTCACCTGTCTCATACATCTTCAACACCAGGTGAAACAATTTTGTCATGGCTGGTTCTCCCAGAGACTTCAGTAGCTCTGAGGCAATAACATCTACTCCAGGGGCCTTGTTTCTGCTTAGGTCTTTCAGTGCTCTGTCAAATTCATCTCTCAGTATAGTATCTCCTATTTCATCCTCTTCTACTTCTTCTCCCCTTCCTACAATATTGCCGCTAAGTTCATTTCCTTCATAGAGCCTCTCTATATACTTTTTCCACATTTCAGCTTTTCCTTCTTTGCTGAGAACTGGTTTTCCATCAGAGTCCTTGATATTCATAGAGCTGGTTTTCTTATCTCCAAATGTTCCTTTTATTTTCCTTAGGCTGTATCTATGTTTCCCCTATTTATACATTTTTCTACATCCTTGCAGTTGCCTTCTAGCCACGCCTGCTTAGCCATTTTGCACTTCCTGTCAATCTCATTTCTTAGTCGTCTATACTATAATTACTATAAACAGTTTAATGTGATATAAATCTTGTTTTCCTTTTGTTTATATACGCAAGGTGAGAGAATACTAGTGCCGTGATTTCAATGTTTTTGTATATATTTTAAAGTTGACTAAAGTGGTCAATCACACGACTGAAACTTTACAGAACAATTACTATAAACAGTTTGTGATATAAATCTTGCTTTCCTTTTTATTTTAGATATGCAATGTGAGATAATCCTAAAGTGTCCTGATTTCAATGTTTATGTATACTTTTTTAAAGTTTACTATAGTGGTCAATCATGTGACTACACGGAGCTGGGAGCAAGGGAGGCAAGGCGCGAGGTCTTTTGCTTGCCGGATGTCGAGTAGGTAAGGTAGCTGCTTATAGCGGCATCAATGCGGTTCGCATTTTATACGCCACGTGTGGCGTTCCGAAATTTGTAAGTGCGCTCGTACGCGAATGTTTTCCGTTCTTGGCTCCAATAGTTACTTGAGTGGCGAAATTGTTTATTGTAAATTCTGATATATAGTGTAAATGTGACTAAAGAAAATAAACTAATGTAGAAGCACAAGTGTGGACTTATTCATTAACGGTACTGTACCTGGTTTACAGACATAAAATTTAAAGGGTAAAAGCAACAGTGTTACAACCGCCCCTTAGTAGGCGATACATTTATGTTGGGTTGTACACGAATCCTGGCCATTAGGCATGTTGCAAACTGCACAAAAATTCCTTTTTTCTCCTGGTATTTCAATTATATATCTTATGGCAATCCTCGGGGAAAGTCAAGGGACTAATAATAGGATGCAAACAATTGCCTTTAGGCACCACACCAGTGACATTGTGTATACAAATATATAGAAAATGTGCTGGTTGGTAGCAAAGAGGGCATCTTGAAGAAGTGTGCTCCCTATGTAAGTTGAATAAGAGCTTAAATTGTTTAATTATTTTGTTATATATATTTTTAGCAACACTGTTGAGAGTCTTCTGAGAAGGGGAAGGCTGGATTTTATGCCTCATGCATCAAACCAAAAGCACTGTCATAATTTAAGTCTTATGTTCACTTAATCAACCTCTAAATGATAAGAGCGTTCTGCAGAGTGCTGAAGGGAGTATACTGTTTATGTTTAGTACACCTTTTGTGAATGGTTCATTTTATTTGTCACAACTCCCACATGGAGTCAGGTACACATTTGCCTTACAAGCCAATGAGTTATCTATGACTGAGTGAGCAAAACTGAGTCTGCATAGGAGGAAGAAAGATCAGTTTGATTACTGAAGATCTGTGCTAGTTTCAAAGAAAGAACACTTTCAAAAAGCAAAAACATAATGCACCTGCATGTATCACCCCATCTTTCTTATATTGAACCTTGTTATTGATCTCATGCAAAATGCCTCCATAATCTGTTAATTAGTACATCCATATAATTCAAAAACATTCACCAGGCATGTACCAAAGTTTTAAGAACACTGTTTGTGAATGTAATAACAATCAGCATGGTAAGTAGAGTTTTGTGTATGATGGCTGTGGTATATAGCATGTCGTAAGGCACCAATGGGCTATGTTAAGCAATAAAAAAGACATAGTTGTAAATGTATCAATACTAATGCATTTAATGAGATAAATAATGAGGAAAGAGGAAGGAAAATAATTTCTTTTGCCACACTAGGTATCTAATGGTGATAAGTAAAAATTTGTGATGGACGGGAACTGGAATCCATATTTCTTACTTAATGTGAGTGGGCATCTTTACCATCTCAGCCTTCTGAGCATGTCTCCCACCAGTCCCAAATTCTCACAAGTCACACATTAAAGACGGCTGAGTGTCACTTTTTTTGGATATGCATGGCCAAATAACAGTCCCTAAACATGGTTTTCAGCTGCTAAGCAAATGCATTTAGTGAGAGAAATGATCCAAATGTTATTGTTGCATAAAAATGCAGATATAGGTAGTGTTTTTTCAGACATCCATAGAAGGTCTGTTGTCTGTTATTTTGGGCACAGAACACATACAACACTATTTAGGGCATGAACAAATGAGGACACTACTTCTGTAGCATTTGTTGTGTGAGAATATGGTTTGGACAAGAGGCACACTAAGCTGGCCAAGTTGGTCTAGGTGTCTACTAACTTTAAGCAGGAAATCTGGGTTTAAGTCCCAATAAGGCACAAATTTTCATTTGTTGCCATTCAATCATTTCAGTGTCCTAGTACAGCCAAAATCATTCCTTGCCTTCATCTCATTAAATGCATTTGCATAGTGGCATATCTGAAAGGCAAAACACACTCTATATTAATACTTATGTTTCTTAGTTTACTGCAGCCAAACATTCTATAATTTTTAGCATGCAAACTAAGAGCTACAGACATTACATAAACTTCAAGTTATATGATATTTTAAGTAACAATGTAGTATCTGGAAACTAATGGTCAACATGTCATAATGTTTTTTATAGTGTTTAGTAATGTTTTTTCATGTTCTAGATACAGCAACCTACTGATGAAACTAGTTTTGGAAAGAATAAACAAAAGTGTTTTGCATCAAAGCAGGCCCACAATCCCAAATTTATTTATAATTTCTAAGTCAAGACTGAAGTACTGGTTTCATTAATCACTACTTTTATAACAAAACTATTAAATACAATATCTGACCATAAGTTTTTTTCTAAAGAATATTAAAGATTGTACATGTTTATCTCGAAGTAATTTGAGTAATTCCTTTGTATTTTTATGATAAGCAATAGCAAATAGTTTAAATTTTCTCATATATTTCATACAATAAAACTTTATATTTCTGTATTCTCTACCTAGGATGAGAAGAGATTCATATTCACTGTGAATGGGGTTATGCACATGGTGAGTCTTATGTATGATTCATGCAATTTTAACACTATTTTCATTTATGTATCAATGGCTGACAGTGGGAACTCTTACATGCTGTTTGGGTTTAAAGACTGGAATGAGCTGTGATGGTGTTCCTAAAAGTGAAACCTCTCAGTGAAATATATTTTGGTCTACAGACTGCAGCTAGGACAGTAAACAGAGTTCCTAATTGCTATACAGTGTACCAGAGCAAACTAAAAGTGTATATCATTGTTGACTGGGAGATGCCAAAGGTATAGTATTTACTTCAGTTTACTGATATTTTGTTCCAACATCCTGGACAAACCTTAAAAGTTATTATTTTTTCTCCTTGAACTTTAAATTCCATTGCTTATAGACACATTCTTTAGCTAAAGATTCACAAAATTAATCAGTTCTGGCCTCCTCCCCAACCACCTCAGTTTAATGATGGCTTGCAACATCTGTGCAATTTAACATTAATGACAGAAATATCCTAGGGTTAGCTGGGGACTGAACTCGGAGCTTTTTGTTTGCAGACAGACACTTGCCTCTTACCCCACACTTAAATTTAGGTTTTTCATTAAATTATTTCCAATCCCGTAGACACAAGCACAAGGCCACAATGAGTATGATGAATTTCACAATGACTATCTTTAGAGGTCTGCGCAGATGTGGATATCCGCGAATATATCTGCAGATATCCACAGTATTTTGTACTTTCCGGATAAAATTGTGAACAATGCAGATTTCCCCGGGTTATATGTGGATAAAGAGCAAGGTATCCATCCAGTAAGTCTGTCGAAACATTAGCTGAAAACTTCAAGCTTGCGGACATTCTTGGAATCTTTGCAGGGCCTAGGTAGAGTGGAAGTCTGTTGTCATCCACTGGCCACAAAGGACGTAGCTGTACCCCAGCGTCCATTTAGGTGACCATGTATTACCTAAAGTCTGGCAAGTAATTTCTGGGTGGCAAACCGGCCCACCGCCCACCAGAGGTATCATGCCAAATTTCCGCTGCCTTCAGTTGGTGCTTTGTAGTGACCAAGTGACAACATATATTGTAATGAATACAGACAAAGTTCTCTATTAAAATGAACACGGCATCAATGGATACCGTATCATGTAAAGTGAGAAGGAGTGATTTGACATTAGTGAAAGAAAACAAATTGAATCATAAATTTGGTGAAAAATTTGGATACATATTTGATGGCAAGGAAAATATCAACAATATAGTAACCTGTTTTGCATGTAAAAAAAGTATATTCTTACACTGGACACAAAAGTGGAACTACAAATTTGCTGAAACATTCATGTGAGACAGGACAAAGTAGCATAATTACGTGTTTAAATACCAAGACTGATGGAAAAGTTCCTGGAGTACCACCAAATTTGAAGAACAACTGTGAGAGAAAGACATTTTACCGTTCAAATGTAAACACAGTAAAATCTCCTCTATGCCGATCAGTTTTAATCCTGAAATTTAAGAAGATGCCTGTATTACACAACTGACATAGTGCTCAGACCACAAGGGCTCCGAAGCACTACTGTGTGTGTCCAGAGAAACAATGTTATCCTCTTTTGACTAGGTATAGAACAGTTGCCATGATTCGAGAAGTCAAAAGTAGTTGTCACAGGAATGACACTCTAACAATAATTATATCATTACATACCATGGTTATAAATACTGCTATCTATTACCCATTCAAAACTGCATTTTATATCTTCCTTACTTCGGCAATCAGAAATTATCTTGATACCCAAATAACAAAACTCATCTACTACTTTTATTGAGTCTTTACCTAATTTAATTCCTCCGACATCACCTGATTTTCTGATGCTATATTCTATAATCCTTGTTTTACTCTTGTTTATGTTAATCTTATACCCTCTTTTCAAGACACTGTCCATTAAATTCAATTGCTCTTCCAGATCCTTTGCGGTCTTGGACAGAATTACTATATCATTTGCAAACCACAAAGTTTTTGCTTCATCTTCCTCAACTTTAATTACCTCTCTAAATTTATCCTTGCATTCCTTCATTGCTTGCTCATTGTACAGATTAAACAACATTGGGGAAAGGCTACAACCATGTCTTACTCCCTTCCCAACCTCTGCATCCCTTTCTTGCCCTTCGATTCTAATAACTGCTGTCTGGTTTTTGTATCAGTTGAACAGAACTCTTTGTTCCCTATATTTCACCCCCGAGACCTTCAGAATTTGAAACAGTGTATTCCACTTGACATTGTCAAAAGTTTTCTCCAAATCTACAAAAGCTAAAAATGCAGATTTGCCTTTTTTTAGCCTATCTTCTAAGATAAAACGTAATATGAGTATTGCTCTCATGTTCCTACATTTCTCCTAAATCCAAACGGATCTTCCCTGAGGTTGGATTCCACAACTTATTAAACTGATAGTTCTGTAATTTTCACATTTGTCTGCACTTGCTTTCTTTGGAATTGGAATTACAATATTCTTCTTGATGCCAGAGGGTATTTCCCCTGTCTCATACATCTTGCATACCAGTTTTCTTCATGCCTGGCTCTCCTAATGATATCAGCAGTTCAGATGGAATGTCATCTACTCAAGGGGCCTTGTTTCGACTCAAATCCTTCAGCGCTCTGTCAAATTCTTCTCACAGTATCATATCTCCTATCTCATCTTCCTCCACTTCATCTTCCATTTCTAGAATACTGCCTTCAAGTTCATTTCCTTTGTATAGGCCTTCTATATATTCCTTCCACAGTTCAGCTTTCCCCTCTTTGCTTAGTACTGGTTTTCCGTCTGAGTTCTTGATATTCATACAGCTGCTTTTCTTGTCTCCAAATTTTTTTTTTTATTTTCCTGTAGGTGGTATTTATCTTTCCCCTAGTTATACAATCTTCTACGGTTCTGCATTTGTCATCTAGCCACTCCTGCTTAGCCAGTCTGCACTTCCTATCAATCTCAATTTTCAGACGTTTGTACTCCCTTTTGCCTGCTTCACTTCCTGAATTTTTATATTTTCTCCTCTCATAAATTAAGTTCAGTATGTCCTGTGTTATCCAGGGATTTCTATTAGGCCTTGTCCTTCTGCCTATATGATGCTCTGTGGCCTTAACTATCCTATCTCTCAGAGCTACCCATTCTTCATCTACTGTATTACTTTCCCCCGTTTCAGCCAATCCTCGCCTAATGCTCCCTTCGAAACTCTCAACCACTCTGGTTCCATCTCCTAACTTTTCTACCGTTCTGCAGTCTCTTAAGTTTTAATCTGCAGTTCATAACCAATAAGTTGTGGTCAGCGTCTATGTCTGCCCCTGGATATGTCTTACAGTTTAAAACCTGGTTTCTAAAGCTATTCCTTACCATTACACAGTCAATCTGGTACCTTCCAATGTCTCCTGACCTCTTCCACATATACAGCCTTCTTTCATGATGATTAAATCAAGTATTGGTGATAATTAAATTGTGCTCTGTGCAAAATTCTACCACGAAATCTCCTCTTTCATTTCTTTTTCCCAGTCCATATTCACCTACTACATTTCCTTCTCTTCCCTTTCCTACCACCAAGTTCCAGTCCCCCATCACAATCAAGAATTCGTCTCCCTTAACTTTCCGAACGATTTTTTTGTTTTGTTTATCTCCTCATAGATTTCTTTGATATCCTCATCACTAACAGGATGCCAACTAGCACAGCCGATGATGAGAAACTGCATGGTATGAGCCAAAATCACAAAAAAACGAATGAACCCACCTCTCACAGAAAACACATTGCCAATACCAAAAGCAAACCATGAGGTATAAATAATATCTCCAAGAGAGGAGTCTTCACACCACTTTCCAGATGATCAAACTTCCTGTTAGTGAGCTTTAATTTAAGGAGAAATCCAACATTTTTTCAGCAGTCTTATAATTTAATTTTACTGGAAATACGTACTCATTTTGCAGGTAACAAGTGAAAATATAAAAATTATCATTTTGAAATTATTTATATTTTTAACCAAAATATAACTGAAAAGAATAATATTTTATCTTTCTATTGATGTGATATGCTACTGAATAAATATAAAGTTCTACTTTTATGTACGAATAGGTATTTTTGTCAATTATTTTTGTTGCAGAAATGGAATGATGAGAAAATGAGATGGAATCCACTAGCATACAACAATGTTTCATTGTTGTATTTCACAAATAGAGAAATATGGCAACCTGATATTATTCTTGTGAAGTATGTTTATTTTTGTTATTGATTAACATGCAAATGTCTTTCACTAAACAATAAACATGATACATTATTGTCTAAAGATATTTTAGTTTCAAACTTTCAGTAGCACTCTCCAGGTATATTATTTCAGTACAATGAGAAGGAAATTCCATCCATAGTTCTCTAACGGGCTCCTCAGCATGATGTCTATGGCACTCATTGTGTCATAGTAGATAAGAAATTTCATGACACAACCCAACCATATGTCAGCTGTGCCATTGCTTCAAATATCACATGTTGTTCTACATTAAATATTGGTTTAGGATTGAATCTGATTGGTAGAGTTGGTGGCAAAAAAGTGTATCCAATTTAGAGACCAAGAGGAGGATGGAAGGTCTTTAAAAAGTCTAGAGTGACAGATTTTGGGAGTGGGACAAAGGTTTTTGGAAAGTAATGATACTTCTGTGGGACTGTGACTTTTGGAGAACAAGTTCATGGTGGTCTGAATGGTCTGTTTGGGTTTTAAACTCTGTAATAGTGAGAGGGAGTTTCTGAGTATACGGTAATTGTGTTAGGCTTGTGAAGCAGGGTTGGTTAGCTGTGGGGTGGTTCAGGGGGAGTTTGATGGACACTTTCAGAGGTAAGGCATTTGTATGGATTGTTGCCTTGTATGGGAGTGAGATATGGATGATAAACAGTGCGGACAGGAAGAGGATTGAAGCTTTTGAAATGTGGTGCTACCGAAGAATGCTGAAGATTAGATGGGTGGATCACGTAACTAATGAGGAGGTACTGAACAGAATTGGGGAGAAAAGAAATTTTTGGCATACCTTGACTAAAAGAAGGGATAGATTGGTAGGACACATTCTTAGACATCAAGGAATTGTGAATTTAGTGTTGGAGGGAAGTGTGTGGGGTAAAAACTGCAGAGGAAGACCAAGAGATGGATACAGTAAGCAGATTCAGACAGATGTAGGTTGCCGTTCTTATGTGGAGATGAAGAGGCTTGCTCAGGATAGGGGATTGTGGAAAGCTGCATCAAACCAGTCTCCGGACTGAAGACCACAACAACAATAGATAGTAATAGTCCAAGGTGGAGTGGAAAGTGAATAGATTGGAGAGTTCTTTAAGGTTGCATTGTGGATGTTGCTCTAATTTCAAGAGGGCAAGATTTTGAGATATGAGATGTAGGAATGTGGGCTGTCACAGTAGGAGATTTTATGGACGGAAAGAAGATATTGCAAGAAGTGTTTGACCTGATTTGTGTGGTTTTGCAGGGATAAATTGGTGAGGGCTATGGAATAAGAATTTAAGCCAACAGGGATCATTGTGAAGGAGGGGGGCTACAGCTGGAGACTGGTGATTTGATGGTCAGGCTGTTCAGGGAATACTCCATGAGCTAGGCAACAGAGCAGGAACAGTATGTGGAACTGGGCTGTAGCTAGGGATAAGGGAAGGAAAATATTTCTGTATTTGGACAGATAGATAGGAGCAAGAATTAAAAAAAACATTTGGGAGGAGGGGAGATGAGGGAGAGAGAAAAATCACTAAATATAAAACAAGACAGGTGTGGCAGTATGTGTCCAGCTGGTACCATGTAGGATGTCAGGTGTGTGTGTGTGTGTGTGTGAGAGAGAGAGAGAGAGAGAGAGAGAGAGAGAGAGAGAGAGAGAGAGAGTGAGTGAGTGAGTGAGTGTGTGCACAGGCACTCGTGTGAATAACTCAAAGCTTCCATCTTTTGGTGTTTTCCTCTACTCTTAAAGCATTTACATTCCACTGGAACTTTCCTACTGTTACAAAAAGGTACACCTCTTCCTGTCCTCAGACTGTATAATGCATTACCAAAAGCCATGAACATAATAAAAGACAGAAACGATTTCAGGTCAACAATAAAAGATTACATGGAGAAACAATGCATCCACACAGTTAGAGAATAGTCAAAAAACACAACTATAGTAACAGTTGAGACTGTTTTAAGTGTATAGAGCAATAAAATATCATAAAATTTTGCTTAAAATTATGTTTGAAAACCAAGATATGTCATAGTAATTACATAATGCTGCAATAACTTTTGCAGACAGTATGTCTACTGCCCTAGATTCATAAGATCAATAAATAAATAAATAAGCAAATATTTTTTTCAAATTTTGCACTTTAGCCTCACTGCTTTATTTTTATACTAGTATTTTCCCCATAGTGATGCCTACAAACATGTTTGATACATACACTGCACACAGCTTCTCCTCACCCCTCTGCCCAATTGCTCCTCCTCTGCCTCTGAACATCTTGTCCTCCTTCCAACTCTCTTTCTAATTCACCCTCCCCACCATGCCCATCCTCATCTGACCCTCTTTGTACGTCCCCTTGTAAATGCACCCCCTCTCACTCTCTCTATATCTCCTCCTGCCCCATTTTATCTGTACTACACATCCTGTTAACCCTTCCCTACTTAACTTCTCCCCACTTCAACCTATTCAAGTCCTCATAACCCCTCTTCTTCCTCTCTCTCTAACTAACAATCTACTATTACAACTCCATCTGTTCATCTGTCCTTCTTCCCTCTCTTACTGATCACCTCAACTGCCCTTTCTCACACCACTCTTCCTGCTCCCTTCCTGAAATCCCCCCTCTCTATTCATCCCTTTAACCCCTCTATCTCTCCCCATTCATCCTCCGTCCTTTTTAATTTTCCCTTACTTTGCCCATAGATGCTTGTGACACTGCAGTGGCTGGACATGGTGATTGTGTGTATATAGTTGTCTAAGTGATTGCGTGAATGTTATGTGTTTCTTTTTCTGGCAAAGGCCATGGTCCAAACTTTAAGTTGGGTGAATGCGATTATCTATTTTTGTGTGTGTCAGAAATTCAGCGAGCCTTTTTACAGTGAGTTGTACTCTTTATAAGCTATTTTAATGAATCTATGGTCTATAACTTACTTCAATTCAACTGTGTAAAAGTCCCATTTTAACATTAATTTTGTTGTTTATTTACTAGTTTATCACATCTTTATTGAAATAAATTACTATCCTTCAAATATTTGTGAGAAAACTACACTGACATTGTCTTAGTCATAGTCTTTCTGTTCCAAGATTTTTAAAGTAACACTCTTTAATATTATTTTTTTTATCTTAAATAACTATAAAGAGATTTTTATTTCACTATCTTTCAGTGCTGCTGGCCATGGTTCAGGTCTATTTGGAGAGACTCCTGTAGTTGCAAACTCAGACGGTTCTGTGACCTGGTCATCCCCAGTCCATTTGGAGGCTTGGTGCCCATCAGATCTGAATAACTGGCCAAACGATCAGCACACCTGTGAACTTACACTAAGCTTCGCTTCCAAACATCAACTGCTTCAGATGTTGTTTGAAAATAGTACAATGGTATGTACAATATACTTTCTGTTAAACAATAATTGCTTCAGATCTTGCCTGATTGTGATTTTTACAATATGACAAAAGTCTCACATAGCTAGTACAAATGAAGGAATTATATGATTCTTTAAGTACAGTATTTTCTTATTCTCATATATTTTGTTCAACATCAAAATTTAAACTAGCCTTAAAAATAATAATAATAATAATAATTTTGTGTAGCTCATGGCCTGGAACAAGTCTTTCAATTGTACACCACTTCGGTGACTTACATGGCCCTAACTCACCCCAGTAATCCTACCGGGGAAAGGGGACCTAAAGTTTAATATGGAATCTGAAAACACATGTCGTTTCTAGTGACTCCTCACATTGTTGAGAGGACAAGGCTGGGTTAAAACACAGACTGAAAAATACCAAGATCTGACTGGGTTTCAAACCTGTAAGCATTTGGTTTCCTGTCAAGCGCCTTAATCCCGAGACCATCATGCCCAAATAAGCTACCTTAGGTGTTATATATATATATATATATATATATATATATATATATATATAATAAAATCACACACAAACACACATACAAGCTTTCACCACTACTGGCAGCTTCTTCAGGAAAAAGAGGAAAAAAGAGGAGGAAAAGGGAAGGATATGGGTTTTAAGGAAGTGGAAAAGGAGTCATTCCAATCCCAGGAGTGGAAGGACTTACCTTAGGGGAAAAAAAGGAAGGTAAACAAATACACACACACTCAGACATATCGAAACGCAAACACACCTAGACAGACATTTGTGAAAAGCAAAGAAGTTGGACAGAGATACCAATTGAGGCAGAGGCTCTGTCCACAGAACCCAGGCAAAGATGCTAAAGATAGTGGGCGGGAATTTGAGTTAGTGGAGATTGAGACCAGGTGGGCAACGGGAGGAAAGAATAAGCTGAAGGGCAAGTTCCCATCTCCGGAGTTCTGAAACGTTGGTGTCGGTGGGAAGTATCCAGATAACCCGGACGGTGTAACACTGCGCCAAGATGTGCTGGCCGTGCACCAAGGCATGTTTAGCCACAGGGTGATCCTCATTACCAACAAACACTGTCTGCCTGTGACCGTTCATGCGAATGGACAGTTTGTTGCTGGTCATTCCCACATAGAACGCTTCACAGTGCAGGCATGTTAGTTGGTAAATCACGTGGGTGCTATCGCAAGTGGCTCTGCCCTTGATCGTGTACCCCTTCCGGGTACTGGACTGGAGTAAGTGGTGGTGGAAGGGTGCATAGGGCAGGTTTTACAACGGGGGCGGTTGCATGGGTAGGAGCCAGAGGGTAGGAAAGGTGGTTTGGGGGTTTCATAGGGATGGACTAGGAGGTTACGAAGGTTAGGTGGGCGGCGGAAAGACACTCTCGGAGGAGTGGGGAGGATGTCATTAAGGATGGATCTCATTTCAGGGCAGGATTTAAGGAAGTCATATCCCTGCTGGAGAGCCACATTCAGAGTCCGCTCCAGTCGCGGAAAGTATCCGGTGACAAAAGGGGCACTTCCGGGAACTGTAGAACAGTTCTACAGTATGTCTGCCTAAGTGTACTTGTGTCTGTGTAAATGTGTGGGTGTATGTGCATTTATTTACCCTCCATTTTTTCCCCCAAGGTAAGTCTTTCCTGTCCCGGGATTGGAATGGCTCCTTACCCCCTTCCTTAAAACCCTCATCATTTCCTTTTCCCTCTCCTTCCCTTCTGCCTGATGAAGCAGCTAGGCTGCGAAAGCTAGCATTTTTGTGTGTGTGTGTGTCTGTGTGTTTATTTGTTGCTATTACTGCCTGTGCCCCTTCGCCTGGTAAGTGTACTTCATCTATTTTTTACGTATATTTTTCCTCTATAATATTCGCATCATATATATATATACACACAAATAAACACACAGACACACACACACACAAAAATGCTAGCTTTCGCAGCCTAGCTGCTTCATCAGGCAGAAGGGAAGGAGAGGGAAAAGGAAATGATGAGGGTTTTAAGGAAGGGGGTAAGGAGCCATTCCAATCCCGGGACAGGAAAGACTTACCTTGGGGGAAAAAATGGAAGGTAAATAAATGCACATACACCCACACATTTACACAGACACAAGTACACTTAGGCAGACATACTGTAGAACTGTAGAAAGCAAAGAAGTTAGAAGTCAGACAGAGATGCCACTTGAGGCAGAGGCTCTGTCCAGAGAACCAAGGCAAAGATGTTAAGATGGTGGGTGGAATTCGAATTTAGCGGAGGTTAAGACCAGGTGGGCAACGGGAAGAGAGAATATGCTGAAGGGCTAGTTCCCATCTCCGGAGTTCTGAAGGATTGGTGTCAGTGGGAAGTATCCAGATAACCCGGACGGTGTAGCACTGTGCCAAGATGTGCTGGCCATGCACCAAGGCATGTTTAGCCACAGGGTGATCCTCGTTACCAACAAACACTGTCTGCCTGTGTCCATTCATGCGAATGGACAGTTTGTTGCTGGTCAATCCCACATAGAACGCTTCACAGTGCAGGCATGTCAGTTGGTAGATCACGTGGGTACTATCGCAAGTGGCTCTGCCTTTGATCGTGTACACCTTCCGGGTTACGGGACTGGAGTAAGTGGTGGTGGAAGGGTGCATAGGGCAGGTTTTACAACGGGGGCGGTTACAAGGGTAGGAGCCAGAAGGTAGGGAAGGTGGTTTGGGGATTTCATAGGGGTGGACTAGGAGGTTACGGAGGTTAGGTGGGCGGCGGAAAGACACTCTCGGTGGAGTAGGAAGGATGTCATGAAGTGTTGAGGGAGAGAGTATTGCCTTTCCGGAGGTGGGTGACCAGGAGATTGGATAGTTTTTTGAGGTGCTGGGTGGCATGCTGTTCTAATTTGTGGTTGGCCTGAAGGAGGATATTCTGAACTGCAGGTGTAGATGTAGGAGAGGAAAGGTTGAGGATTTTGATTAGGGATAGGAGTTGACAGGTGTGTTCATTGGCGGAGTTGATGTGTAGGTTAAGGATTAGGCGGGTGAGGGATATGGATTGTTCAGTTTGGAATTGGTATAGGGTGGGATGAAAGGATGGATTACAGCCAGAGATGGGAACTTTCAGTGTGAGGCCCTTGGGAGTGATTCCAAATGTCAGACAAGCCTGCATAAAAAGAATGTGGGAGCGTAATCTGACTAGGGAAAAAGCATGTTTACGGAGGGAATGTAAATAAAACTGGATGGGGTTGTTGTAGGGATGTTGTAAGGAAGGCATAATATATGGATGAAGGAAAAGTGAGAAATATGGGCTATGTAACAGGTTGCAATGAACGAATAAAATAATATAATAAAATAAATAAAAAAAAGTATAGAAATATATATATATATATAAATATAAATTTAAAAAAACTAATGTGAAAAGTAATTCAGATAAGCAAAAAGGAAGGAAATAGAAAAGAGAAAAAGTCGTTAAAATTCGTTGTTGAAACTGTGGTCACCTTAAGTGGTCAACCACGTAGTATTAATGGTTAGGTAGTGGTATGGCGGGCAAACGAGGTTTAAGGATGGTGAAAATCGGAAAAAATCGGAAAAAAGCGGAAAAAAGTACGAGAAAATCGCGTGAGAAAGCAAGGAAAACGTCTAAATAGGATTCCTACTCCACCGAGAGTGTCTTTCCGCCGCCCACCTAACCTCCGTAACCTCCTAGTCCACCCCTATGAAATCCCCAAACCACCTTCCCTACCTTCTGGCTCCTACCCTTGTAACCGCCCCCGTTGTAAAACCTGCCCTATGCACCCTTCCACCACCACTTACTCCAGTCCCGTAACCCGGAAGGTGTACACGATCAAAGGCAGAGCCACTTGCGATAGTACCCACGTGATCTACCAACTGACATGCCTGCACTGTGAAGCGTTCTATGTGGGAATGACCAGCAACAAACTGTCCATTCGCATGAATGGACACAGGCAGACAGTGTTTGTTGGTAACGAGGATCACCCTGTGGCTAAACATGCCTTGGTGCATGGCCAGCACATCTTGGCACAGTGCTACACCGTCCGGGTTATCTGGATACTTCCCACTGACACCAATCCTTCAGAACTCCGGAGATGGGAACTAGCCCTTCAGCATATTCTCTCTTCCCGTTGCCCACCTGGTCTTAACCTCCGCTAAATTCGAATTCCACCCACCATCTTAACATCTTTGCCTTGGTTCTCTGGACAGAGCCTCTGCCTCAAGTGGCATCTCTGTCTGACTTCTAACTTCTTTGCTTTCTACAGTTCTACAGTATGTCTGCCTAAGTGTACTTGTGTCTGTGTAAATGTGTGGGTGTATGTGCATTTATTTACCTTCCATTTTTCCCCCCAAGGTAAGTCTTTCCTGTCCCGGGATTGGAATGGCTCCTTACCCCCTTCCTTAAAACCCTCATCATTTCCTTTTCCCTCTCCTTCCCTTCTGCCTGATGAAGCAGCTAGGCTGCGAAAGCTAGCATTTTTGTGTGTGTGTGTGTGTGTGTCTGTGTGTTTATTTGTTGCTATTACTGCCTGTGCCCTTTCGCCTGGTAAGTCTACTTCATCTATTTTTTACGTATATTTTTCCTTTTAGGAATTTTTCCTCTATTTTATATATATATATATATATATATATATATAGAGAGAGAGAGAGAGAGAGAGAGAGAGAGAGAGAGAGAGAGAGAAGGGAAGACAAGAAGTACTAACTGAAGACTGGAATAAATAAATACCCAGGAAGTGTCAAATTTACCAGCTAGTATTCCATTTCATGAATGATGCTCCTTCAACACATCTAAGTCTTTAACAGAGCAAATAGGTAACAACTAAACCTTCTGAGTTAACAGATCACTTTCTATTCATTTGCAATGTGCAGAGGTTCATTTTCTTTTCCAATAAAGACTTGACATCTAGTCAATACAAAATCAGAGGTGAATCAGTTTATCAGGTGCTATTATGCTTAATCCTAGAACGGTCGGGTGAAAAAAGTTTCATGAACAGTCGGGCTGGGTCTGAGAGACCCAATATATAAAATGCTTTTAACAAGTGACTAAACATACATTTTCATAAAATGACTAATATTTAGTTTGTTCATAGTAGGAAGTACAAACGTCTGAAAAATGAGATTGACAGGAAGTGCAGAATAGCTAAGCAGGAGTGGCTAGAGGACAAATGCAGAACCATAGAAGAATGCATAACTAGGGGAAAGATACAGTAGATACAGCCTACAGGAAAAGAAAAAGAGGTATTAGGAGACAAGAAAAGCAGCTGTATGAATATCAAGAACTCAGACGGAAAACCAGTACTAAGCAAAGAGGGGAAAGCTGAACTGTGGAAGGAATATATAGAAGGCCTATACAAAGGAAATGAACTTGAAGGCAGTTTTCTAGAAATGGAAGACGAAGTGGAGGAAGATGAAATAGGAGATATGATACTGTGAGAAGAATTTGACAGAGCGCTGAAGGATTTAAGTCGAAACAAGGCCCCTTGAGTAGATGACATTCCATCTGAACTGCTGATATCATTAGGAGAGCCAGGCATGAAGAAAACTGGTATGCAAGATGTATGAGACAGGGGAAATACCCTCTGGCATCAAGAAGAATATTGTAATTCCAATTCCAAAGAAAGCAAGTGCAGACAAATGTGAAAATTACATAACTATCAGTTTAATAAGTTGTGGAATCCAACCTCAGGGAAGATCCGTTTGGATTTAGGAGAAATGTAGGAACACGAGAGCAATACTCATATTACGATTTATCTTAGAAGATAGGCTAAAAAAAGGCAAATCTGCATTTTTAGCTTTTGTAGATTTGGAGAAAACTTTTGACAATGTCACGTGGAATACACTGTTTCAAATTCTGAAGGTCTCGGGGGTAAAATATATGGAACAAAGAGTTCTATTCATCTGATACAAAAACCAGGCAGCAGTTATTAGAATCGAAGGGCAAGAAAGGGATGCAGAGGTTGGGAAGCGAGTAAGACAGGGTTGTAGCCTTTCCCCAATGTTGTTTAATCTGTACCATGAGCAAGCAATGAAGGAATGCAAGGATAAATTCAGAGAGGTAATTAAAGTTGAGGAAGATGAAATAAAAACTATGTGGTTTGCAAACTAATTCTGTCCAAGACCGCAAAGGATCTAGAAGAGCAATTGAATTTAATGGACAGTGTCTTGAAAAGATGGTATAAGATTAACATAGACAAGAGTAAAACAAGGATTATGGAATGTAGCATCAGAAAATCAGGTGATGCTGAAGGAATTAAATTAGGTAAAGAGACAATAAAAGTAGTAGACGAGTTTTGTTATTTGGGTATCAAGATAACTTCTGATCGCAGAAGTAAAGAAGATATAAAATGCAGAATGGCTATGAGAAGAAAAGCATTTCTAAAGAAGCAAAACTTGTTAACATCCAATATTAATTTAAATATTAGGAAATCATTTCTGAAAGCATTTGTCTGGAGTGTAGCATAGTATGGGACGATAAGGACGATAAACGTAGACGATAAGGAGTTCGGATAAAAAGATGATAGAAGCTTTTGAAATGTGGTGCTACAGATGAATGATGAAAATTAGATGGTTAGATCATGTAACTAATGAGGAGGAGCTTAACCGAATCGGGGAGAAAAGAAGTTTCTGGCATATCCTGACTAAGAGAAGGGATAGATTGGTTGGAAACATTCTGAGACATCAAGGAATTGTCAACTTAGCATTAGAAGGAAGCATGCGGGGTAAAATTTGTAGAGAGAGATCGAGGGATGAATATAGTAAGCAGATTCAAAGGGATGTATTCTCAAATGAAGAGACTTGCAAAGGACAGGGTAGCATGGAGAGCTGCATCAACACAGTCTGTGGACTGAAGACCACAACAACAATAGATAGTAATAAATGATACAGTGACATTAGTTTACCAGTCTCACTTGTACAATAATTATAATAAAATAAAACTGAAAAACATACAACTTTGTAGCACCAAATATTAGTAAACTGAATATACAAGAAAATGTCATTGAAATATGAATATAAATGAGAATAAGTATAATAAATAAAAAGCAAAAATGTAGAATTCTCATTACATAAATGGAAAAAATTCAAATATTTGTATAGCTTATGGGACTTAATTATGGGGTCATCAGTCCCTAAACTTACAAACTACTTATGAACTAGCTAACACTAAGGATGGCACAAATATCCATGCCCAAGGGGGGATTCGAACCCACGACCATATGTGGCCGTGCAGACTGTGGCTGACGCGCCGCAGTCCCATCGGCCACCGCAGCCGACATAAATGGAAGTTGTGAACATATGAATAGTTTGTGAGGTATAGGCCTCTAAAATCGTCACTTTTCAAAACATTCACCACAAACCATGTCTGCATGGGCCAAGCATAACCACATCTTGCAAATGTTGCAAAAGTATTTTGTTTTGCTTTCTTTGCATTTGTAGCATCTTCTCCTTCTCTGTAGTTGTGGATCTCAACTATGCCTTGTTCTGGGGTGCCGGAAAGGTTAGAAGTAAGCCTGCGAATTTGTAGCGGAAGGTTTGCCTTGGTTGTGCACATTTTCAAATATGGTGTTTTCTGCTGGCTTTGAACACAATGTAGTCATCCAGAGCTGCAATGTTCAACATCTGAAAAAAGAGACAGAGAGGCCAGCGTCTTGTTCCTCTGGCAACTGTGTATTCACCACACATAGCATCGACAACATCTATGCCGCCCTTGGTTTTGTTGTAGTACGTTATTATATTTGGTTTTTTTCTTTCGCCTCTGTCACTGTAATTTCTTCATCATTATGCATTGATGACAAAAGCAGTACTGATTTGTTTGTACTGCTTTGATACATATGAAAGCAATGTGACATCTTTCTGAAATTCAAACATACTTTTGTACACTTGTTTAGAAATTTTGGATAAAAATTCAAACGTACCAACAACAGTAATATTCTTCTCATGTAACAATCTCTTGATGATGTCTACAAGACGAAAAACATTGCCGTCTGCCTTGTTACTGACTTTGTATGGTTCTTCTTGCTGTGGACCTGCACAGACTTCCAAATGTTTTACATAGTATGTTTTAGAACAAACCAGGTTGAAAAACCATGATGCCATACTTCACAGGTTTAATCGGGATATACATCCTGAACTTGCACCAGCCTCTGTAGGGAATGAGCATTTTGTCCAAAGTAACGTTTCCTGATGGAGCATAATATGAATTGCATTTGGATATCAAGAATGGTTCTTATGGCAGCAAGATTATTTTGTTTTTTTTTCTTTCTTCCCTTGTATGGATGTTGTCAAAGATGATACATCAAGTCAAAAATCTGAACCTTTTCAATGACATACTTGCTCAAAAGATTTCAATTTGTGTCCCATCTGTATTCCAGAAGTCTTCAATATTCATTTTACCGCCATGCAATGTTCCGGATAAGTAAAGAAGGCCAAAATATGCCATTAGTTCATCAATACTTGTAGGCCTAGTCATGTCTGAGTCACTACTGAAATTGTCTCAAACTGTATCAATATAGATATTGGTTGATTCAAGAACAGTTTCAGTCAATGACTTGCTAAAAAATAACTGCCATGATTCTAGCAGCAAGTGTACATCCATCACAGCTCGAATATTTGCAGGCAAATGCATGGTAACTATGTTGTGGCATCTTGTACAAACACTTTGTGGGAAACAAGTTTTTCTCCATTTAGTTGCTCCATTCCTTCCTTTGTAAAAGCTTTTAGGTGAAGTTTCTGAGCCAGAATCTACATCTACATAAATACTCTGCAAGCCACATTGAAGTGCTTGGCGAGGGTTCATCAAACCACTTTTATGATGTTTCTCTATGGTTCCATTCTCTAATAGTTCAGAGGAAAAAAGAACACCTAAATCTTTCTGTTTTAGATCTAATTTCTCTTATTTTATTTTCATCATCATGTTTTCCTATGTAGGTGGGTGCTGACAAAATATGTTCGCATTCGGAAGAGATGCTGTACTTGAATCAATAACAGTAGGTGCATCAATGTTAACAGAAGGCTGTACATCATCCTCTTCATCACCATTTATTTCACTATTGCTGTCATGGTCACTGTTTATTACAAAGTCTGGGTCTGCATCAGAAGCATCTACTTCACTGTCATAGTCATACAAAATTTTGTAAATTTCACTGTATGAAAGACTTTCTCTTGCCATTTTATACTGTAAACTATTAACAACGATAGCTTGGTGTTAGGACATCACAAATAGTCCGCATAGTAACTGGGAACTCAATGATGCAACACAATATAAGCGGGATCACAATGGCAGAAATTAGTAACAAAGACAGTCTGACAGACCAGTGTGCATTTTGAAAGACTGCCAAACAATGATTAAACAATGAAAAACCTCATCAAGCTGTCACTGCTTTCTCTTGGGTGTTTCAGGAAGCTAGAGGACCACTCGAATCAAATAAGCAATTATAAGAATATAAAATCAGTGAAACAAAAACTAGTGGGTCTCACAGACCCAGCCCCACCATTCTAGGGTTAACAGGGTTCTGCAATGAGGTTCTTCTTGTCTCTGTAATTTGAGCCCCGCCCTTTTTTGTTTGCTCATTTGTCAAATTTACTAATATAAACATGTATGAAGTTCCTACAGATTACATTTTTGGGTCTCTTCTCTTCTTGATTTATCTGAATGATATAAAATACTACTTTCCAAATTATAAAAAATACTCTATTTAGGTGATACATTAAGTGAGTGCAACACAAAGACTACTGTAGTTTAGAGCAGCTATTATATAGATTGCTGGTACCTTAGAGATAATGAAAGGGCAGCAAAAATTGTAGTTTCAACGATATTAATTGCATTTACCAAATAAAATTATAACACTGTATTTTACAGAAACACATCATTCCACGCAGGTTCACATGCAGGTCTTGTTGCCATGACTGCATTGTTGAACAAGATAAAAAATAAAGTGCCACGAGACAAGTTATTATTCCAGATTGAGCTCCACCTGAGATATTCCAACCAGACTGGTATGGTCAAGAGCCAGGTTCTACAAGGAAGGGAGGGGAGGAAGGTGGTGGGAGGGAGGAGGAAATAAATCCAGAAGGAATGCTGAGGGGTGCTCCAATGCCAAATCAATGACGCACATTCCGTGCATTCCTCATTTAAAAATGGAAGGAAAATTGAAGTTTCAAATTTTGTCGATAATGTGGTAATTAAAGATGAGCATTCCTGATCTTGAGGTTCTGTGCAATAGTGATAACAATTAAACAGTCTAGTATTTAAGAGAAAACCATTAAATATCAGTGCTACAAAATTTGCAATAACTGAATTTAACAACAAGAAAACAAGAGTCTGATATGTAACTATTCAAAGGAAACAACACCATAAAAAAGGAAATTGTACAAAATTCTTGGGAATCACGATCCTTGTCAATCTCAAATGAACCACACATATGGATTCCTTAGCTTGTAAGCTATTAAAACATATATGAATAATATAGTAATAAGGACAGTTTACAACTCACCACAAAGATGTGGCGATGAGCATACAAATGACACACACATACAACACTTTCAGCTATCTAACATGGTCTTCTTCAGAAAATAGAACATTCACACAATTAACAGGCACACAATACAGTCATACAACCATCACCTCCGGCTGCCGCACATCGAATCACACTCTGTAGTGTGTAAATAGGGGAGGGGAGGAGAGGGGGGATAGGGAGGTTGCGTCACAGTGGTGGGGATGGGTACAGCACAGCCCAGTTGGGAGTAACGAGATGCAGCTTAGGAATGGAGTGAGGAGGCAGGTGAGAGGAGAAAATAAAATAAAATAAAAATAATAAAATAAAATAAAGATAGATATAAAAATAACACACACACACACCACTCAAAATTGGAGAGGTTTAGGATAGAGAGGTAGGAACTGTAAGGTGTGGAAAAAAGGGAATGCTGATGATTTCGGGATCGGAGAATGTACTGCAGGAATAACTCCCATCTGTGCAATTCAGAAAAGCTGGTGGTGGATGGGAGGATCCAGATGGCCCAGGTTGTGAAGCAGCCATTGAACTCAAGCATGTGCTTTGCTGCATGTTGTGCCACAGGGTGGTTCGCCTTGTTTTTGGCCATAGTTTGGCAGTTGCCATTCATTCCACTGGACAGCTGGTTAGTGGTCATGCCAATATAGAAAGCTGCACAGTGGTTGCAGCACAGTTGATAAATTGCATGGCTGCTTTCACAGGTGGCCTGGCCTCTGACAAGGTAGGTTAAGCCAATGAAGGGACAGGAATAGGAAGTGTTGGGTGAGTGGATTGGACAGGTCTTGCAGTGGGGTCTTCCACAAGGATATGATCCCTATGGCAGTGGGCTGGGTTTTGGGGTGGCATAGGGATGGACTAGGATGTTATGGAGGTTGGGAGGGCAAAGGAACACCACTTTAGGAGGTTGGGAAGGATCTTGGACAGGATGTCTCTCATTTCTGGGCATGAGGACAGGAAATCAAAATCTTGGCAAAGGATGCAATTTAGTTGTTTGAGTGCAGGGAAGTACTGGGTAAAAAGGGGAGTGCTCTTTTGTGGATGGTTACTGGTAGTAGAGGGAGGATTTGGGATGTGTGAGGATATGGCATGGGATATCTATTTGCAGACTAGGTCTGTGGGGTAGTTTCTATCTATGAGGCCTTTGTGAGACCCTCAGCATAATCAGGAATGGAGTTCTTGTCACTGCAGATATGCCATCCACGGGTGGCCAGGCTGTAAGGGAGGGATTTTTTTATGTAGAAGGGATGGCAACTGTCAAAGTGTAGGTACTGTTGGTGGTTGGTAGGTTTAATATGGACAGAAGTGAGGATGGAGCCATCAGTGAGATGGAGGTTGACATCCAGTAATGTGACATGGTAGGTTGAGGAAGACCAGGTGAAGTGGATGGGGGAGAAGGAGTTGAGGGTCAAAAGGAAGGAGGATAGTGTGTCCTGGCTCTGAGTCCAGATCATGAAAATATCATCAATAAACCTGAACCAGGCCAGAGATTTGGGGTTTTGGGATGCTAGGAAGGATTCCTCCAGACAGCCCATAAACAGGATGGCATAGGAGGGTGCCATGTGGGTATGCTGTGCCACGCATTTGATGGTAAACTTTCCCCTCAAAGGAAAAGTGTTCCAGAGCGACAAGACCATGGGTATGTGGGGTATGTTGGTGTGTAGGGAGGTGGCATCTACTGTGACAAGTAGGGATCCAAGAAGCAAAGGGGTGGGAATGGTGGAAGTCGGTGAAGGAAGTGGTTGGTATCCTTGATATGGGAGGATAGATTTTGGACAATTGGTTGGAGGTGTTGGTCAATAAGAGCTGAAATTATTTCAGTAGGAACACAGTAACTAGCCACAATTGGGTGTCCACGATTATTAGGTTTGTGAATTTTGGGGGGGGGGGGGGGGCATGTAAAAGGTGGGTGTGCGGGTTACTGATGGGGTGAGGAGGGAAATGGATTTAGGAGAGAGCTTCTGGGAGGGGCCGTAGGATTTTAACAGGGATTGGATGTCCTATGATAACTTCTCTTTTTTCCACACCTTGCAGTTCCTACCTCTATCCTAAATCTCACCTATTTTGAGTGGTGCGTGTGTGCACATGTGTGCGTGCATGTGTGTGCATGTATATGCAGCATGCATGTGTTTTATTATTTTTTAAATATATTTTTATATATTTATTTTGTTTATTTTATTATTTTTAGTGTATTTATTTTTCTCCCCTCAACCGCCTCCCCACTCCATTCATACACTGCATCTCATTATTCCCATCTAGGACATGCTGTACCCATCCCCACCACTGTGATGCAACCTTCCTATCCCCTCTCCTCCCTGATTTATAAACCACAGAGCATGATTCGAAGTGCAGCAGCTGGAGGTGGCCAATAGCTGTAAGTGTTGTATGTGTGTGTCTTTTGTATGTGCCTGTCACCACGTCTTTGCGGTGAGTTGTAAATTGTCCTTATTATTATATTATTAATTTCAACCTGGACTTTCCATTATTAAAAACATATATATATGAGAATGATTTAATAAGTCTGGAAAAATTCCATGATATACTGGAACAATTCTGATGTATGATAAATAAGCTTGATTATTTCAATTATTGTACAAATAATTTCAACAATGTATAGCACACAGTTCATTGTTGACAGCTATATGAATTGGTTATTGTGTTAACTGCAACTAAAACTGGGGGGGGGGGGGAGTTTCATGCTGTTATTAAACATATTCATTTGCAGGGTTGGACAGTCATACACATTAGAACAGAAATGTATTAAGTTTATGTGGACATGGCAGCATCATTGAAGACCATTTACTGTTAGATTAACGAATTTAAACATGTTAGGAACTTGTGTTATAATAACTGATGAAAGTTAGTTGACTTGTAATGTCAAGATGGACAGCCATATGGCTGTCATGTTGTGGTGGGCTGGCATGCTGTGCCTTGATTGGTGTTTTTGTGCAGTCTGTTGGTTGCTTGATCACACCCAATCCCTGCCCCATTATTTTTACAAGTCTATAGCATGCTCAACTGCATGTTTATCATGATATCTAATATTTTCATATATTGTATCACCCTGTAATGAACTGAATGTAATAAAAGCCTATTTAAAACAATAAAAATTAATTAAAAAGCCCTAGGTCTGCAATTATAAAGATCGAAAGAATGATTTCTAATTTTTACACCTGTGCCATCTGCCGTCTACAGCACCTACTACACATTTTGCACAACTACCCCCCCCCCCTGCAGTTTGACATGTTATATATATATATATATATATATATATACATAATAGAGATGGTTTAATTTACGAAAAGCACAGGCTCATTCACAGATACCCAAATAAAAACACACAAAAACCTAAAAATTCGAGCTTTCTCAACACTGGGTTGCTTCTTCAGAAAAAAAGAGCAGAGAAGGAGAGGGAAAAGGAAAGGATGCGGGTTTTAAGGGACTGTGTGAGGAGTCATTACAATCCTGGGAGAGGAAAGATTTACCTTGGGGGAAAAAGGATAGGTAAACAATCAAAAACACACACACACACACACACACACACACATATAGATACAAACCAAGGCAGACATATGTAGAAAAGCCTTGTCTGCCTTGGTGTGCAGTATATATATTGTGGGTCTCAGATCAAGATCCAGATAGTTATTGGCAAGATGTGTGCAGAAAGTCATCAGGGGAATAGTCCTTGGACTTTAGGATGAGCTTCTGCAAGGCAAGTGACTTCGTTGGTGTGGGCGGAGGTTTGGTGGAGTTGTGGGCACCCTTAGCAGATGAAGATGACACCAACTTGGAGCTATGCAGTGTCACAATGTCAGTATTGAATTAAAAGTAACAGGTTTGCATGGCCATGTCTCTCTCTTTGATTGAGGTGTAGCAACAAATGTGCAGTAAGTGCCAGAAGGTGGTACAATAGAATTGTGACTGGTTGGTATACATCTTTCAGGCAACATGTGTAGGCACCTTTCCCCTCACCCTGATCTCCTGAATGGCTCGCTGAACACAGTAGATTGGAAATTCTTGTGAGGAGGCTGCATGGTTAACCATACAGTTTATGCAGTTGGGGGAATGGGGTGGACAATCACCCTCATGGGCATCCCTGCCACAGGTGACGCATCTGGCAGTGTTCTTGAATGACTGGCGGAGGTGGTTGAATCACTGACACTGGAAGCTAGGTGTAGGGTTGGGAATATAAGGTATTTCAGAAATGATCTCATTACCAGCCTTGATATTTGGTGGGAGGATCACGAGATCAAAGTTCAGGAAAAGGATATATTAATTCACTGTCAACATTATTCATCACATGACGCACTGCTGCAATGCCCTGATATGCGAGAGTGTCTTTAAGTTCATTTTCAGTCAGTTCATCAAGCAAGTTGCTGAAAACAACCCCCACGAGAAACAATGAGAGTACAATGAGCCTCCAGGTGAAGAGGGTAAATATGCAGATGAATGGCTTGCATCAACTCTTTTTTGGATGACAAAAGGATTGATTGTGGATTTTTTCTTTTTCTGTACGGGATACCACTGGAAACCTTAGTGCAGCTAGGATAGATGTTGAGTCTTTGGGTTCATTTCCTTATACTTCCTTTTATTAGATGAACACATCATGAGGGAATTCCCTACGATTGCCAGAGCACCTGATGGCATGCTCCTTGGAATATTAGGGGTCTCCTCAGTGGGGGCTGAGGAGACCCATCTTAGGTGATCATCTAGCGCTCCCTGGCCCTGGTCTTTACCAGGGGTTACGTGTAAACCCTACATGTGAACCCAGGGTTGGGAATTACACATTACCCAATCACCTTGTACGCATCAAACACGATGGTGGTCTTCAAAAGTGCACAGAGGAGAGAAGAAGGGAAGAGAGGCCTCAAATGCCAAAGTGGAGGGAAAAAAGAAAAAGGAGGAATAAAAAAGTAAAAATCTCAATCTTTACAGAAATACCATGTATTGTTTGAAAGCTTCTTCAAATTTTTTGTTTTCTTTAGGATGTGTGAGACTATACCCAGGATACATACTGTTATATTTCACTGTCAATTCATTAACATTAAGCACTGTGTTGTAATTTCAATATAAAATGGTGGTCTAAATGAAAACATCAACTGACAGATCACTTGTTATTTTCAACTTACAAAGATTATGCATGGTTTTACCAGTTATGGAGTAGCAATATGTACTGCTGTGAGTATCCATACATGTTTAACAGTATTCCACTTTAGTGGATTGGAGTCATAATACAAGTAGACATGATTGTGGAGATGACATAACAAGCGTATATGTAGGTAGGATGGATGGTCAATAGTGTAGGAAAGCTGATGAGTACAATGTCCTCAGGCGCGAAGAAAATACATGTACAAACTGGCATTTTACGTCTCTCTCTTTTTCTAGTTAACTAATTTTGAATAATTTCCAGATTAGGAAAGTATCAATTACTAATACACTATTTTTGTATGGTTAATACATTAAAATGTAGTACTGAATTTCTTTCATGTTTCTTTTCTAAAGCGGCCTGTCCAGACCACTGGGTCGGAGTGGGAAATAATTTCACATGTGGCTGAATCAGCATTGGTCTCAGTTCCTGGTTCAACAGATCTATTATCTGGCATTGTTATTCAAATTAATCTCAAACGAAACAACGGATCATACAAAACATTATTTGTTGGACCATTCATTGGTAAGTACATTATTTCAGCATTTCAAAGATGATACAATCAGGGGTGGTTCGTTCTAAAGGGCCCTCCAGAAAATTTGTGATATACCTTTGCAGTATTATATCAAACAGTTGGAGTGTGACATGATCCCCTCGACATCCTAACTCAATTTACAATGATGCGATAAAATGGTTTGCTTGCTTCTTGCTACAGCATAGCTGAGGGCCCGATAGCATGTGCCCAGTGGATGTAGACCCTTTTCTCTTTGTTACACAGCCATGCCGACAGCCAAGGGCCAGTGGCGACTGGCACGTACTCCCCTTGCACCCCGAGTCCTAAGACTGCAATCACAGTGACAACACAGAGCTGTTTCCCTTTCCTCTCCTTGCCCCTCGCCCTAGTGCTGCTTGGGGCCCCCATGCCCCTCTCCCCCTGCAACCCCAGTGAAGTGGGCTGTACCTGTTGTGCTCCCACTCCCCACCCAGTGGCGACTGGCCCGTACTCCCCCTGCACCCCGAGTCCTAAGACTACAATCACAGTGACAACACAGAGCTGTTTCCCTTTCCTCTCCTTGCCCCTCGCCCTAGTGCTGCTTGAGCCCCCATGCCCCTCTCCCCCTGCAACCCCAGTGAAGTGGGCTGTACCTGTTGTGCTCCCCTCCCCACCCCTCGGGCACCTGTCGAGTTTGGGGCCGGCGACCCTGGGCCCTTCACACCTGCATCACTGCATCAAGTGCCTTTCTGCATTCCTCCCCCCCCCCTCCCTCTCCCCCGTTCCCCACTGCCACTCATCAACAGGAAACAACAAACCAGGCTACCTGTCAGTAGTGTTCTCTATTCTTCTGGAGCTGTGTAGTTGCAACTTGAGTGTTCATAAACTGAGTATAAAATGAATACAGTAGACTCTTTGCTTAAAATGCCCTTTCATTTATTAAGTATGGAAGAGAAGCTAGAAATCAAGCGGTTAGGCGCACATCAATATAAAGATGTCTTGCTGTCTCAAATCAATGGAAAAAAGAAGAGAACTTTCTGCAATACATGTTTCTGCAAAGAGTCTTGGCTAACTGTGAGTCAAGAGAGACAAAAATTGTTTTGTTTCTACTGTGTGTTGTTTGGTGGTGAAAGATAGTGGACAACAGTCAGCTGCAAGGATCTAAAGCATTTAAGTGAATGAATTAAGAAACACAAGGAAAGTGGACTTCATTTAGAAAATGCTTGTAAATGTAAAATGTTTGGCACAATTAATGCTGCTGCTCAGATTGATTCAGCATATAAAATGTCAACTCAGAAACATAATGAATTAGTTACAAAGAAGTGACGATATTAAGCAGAATAGTCGAGTGCTTACTGTTTTGTGGAACACATGAGTTAGCACTAAGAGATCACAATGAAAAACAAGAGTCAGCAAACCGTGGCAATTTCTTAGTCTTGTTATCTCTTTCTGGGAAATCTTGAGAGTGTATTAGATGATCACTTAAGCAGCTCTAGTAATTTCATGCGTAAATATAGATCACACATAATACGAAATGAGTTTCTTGACTGTATGTATCAAGTTTACATCAAAGAACTGATTAAAGATATTAACGATGCCACTTTCATTTCTGTGCAGGCTGACGAAACAACAGATATTACATGCAGTAGTCAATTTATCAATATACTACGGTATATTAAGGGAAAGAAAACTGTTGAAAGACTTCTTTCCTTTGAAAACATTAATGATGGACAGCATATGGAGTTAGTGAAGTTTTAAAAAGAAGTCTAGAACATTTCAATGTTCAAGAAAAACTCATTGCTCAGGCGTACGATGGCGCCCCAGTAACAACCAGCAGTCACAGTGGTGTGCAGACACTGATGCTGATCACTTTCCCACATGCCAAGTATGTCTACTGCTATGTGCACCAAATGAATTTAGTTCTTCAGAATGCTTGCAGTAAAATCATAAAATCAATAAGATTGTTCTTTGCAAATATTGCTGGTTTTCCAACATTTTTTCTTCATCTACCAAGCAAGGTGATTTGTTACAGACAGTCTGCAACAAGAGAATTCCTTCAATCTCTTCAACTAGATGGAGCTTCTGGTCCCACATGATGTTACAATAAGAGAAGTATTTGCCTCAAGAAATTTACTACAAATCAACACTTTTTATTCCTCCTAAATGTTTTCTACATCATGAAATATAATAGATATTTTGTATAACATAGATCAGATGCAGAGTGCAAATACTGTTACCATATCTGATGCATTACATCGTTTTGAGTGTGCTAGATCTGAAATATGAGAAAATATTCAATGGTTTCGAGTTTCTGATGATGAGTGAACTTTATCCGACAGCAGATGCCAAAGAAGCATGTCACATTATGACCAACCAACTGAAAGGGAGATTTCAAAACTCATGTATTTAGCAGCTTCAAAATCATTGACCCAAAAAAGTTTGCTTCTTTTAGAGAACATTTCCCAGCCACTTTGGTCAATACTTTTGTGGAACATTCCATTGAAGAATTGTTCACTTTGGTGCACAAAACATTACAAATTGCACTAACTACACCAATTTCAACAGCAGAAGCAGAGTGCAGTTTCAGCATCTTAGAAAGAATCAAAACCTTCCTCAGGAACAGTATGAGTCATGAAAGGCTGAACTCACTGGTTGTTTGTTCCATTCACAAGGAGGAAATCAGTGATATTCCAAACTTCAACAACAGAGTAATTGGCAAGTTTGTCAGTCAGAACAACAGAGGTGCACATTTACCATATAAATAACCTGTCAGAACACAGACTTCATTAGTTAATGTGCTAGTTAGGTAAAATGCACATGCAACTGCTCCTAGACAAGGTTTTTCCCAGAGTTTTTGCCTTGGCCATAAGGCAAAAGCCAGGAGGGTCCCTGTTGTCTCTCTGGTGCATTCCCAATCGGGAAGACGTCACATACGTCCTCCCACAGTTCATTTTGGTTTTGACATCACAATCAGTACACAGAAGCACAACTACAATAAGTACAAACTTCAGCATGAGAAGAGCTGATGTACTTCAGGTTGAATCCAAACACCTCCAAGGCCCCCCCTCCCCCTTAAAGTTCTTCCATAAATTGTGTCACCACAGCATAAACTCAGACACCCACAAAAGTACACGGAAAACCAGAGGAGGTGGTGGACCAGTCCAACTACAATATTACACAAACATAACACCCCCTAAAAAAAAATACAAATACTAATAAAATAAAAATGTTTATTGCACATTTATATAAATTTTTATTAGCTACAGTGTTTCATGGATTATATTAATTACTGCATAACTAGCATATTTAATATCTTTCTAATGCATTTAAATGATGTTATATAAATGGAGGTTACATAATGAACACTTCAGACTGATTCCATTAAACTTTGTACTAACTTTTTGTCTGGGTCCCACCAACGAAATTGAGCACGATCCACCACTGGATTTAATGACTATACATATATTATTACATTCCGTGAACTTTAGTCTGAATGAAATCATCTCTATACTTTTGTGCGGCTCTGTAGCATAGTGGTAGAGTGCCAGACTACAAATCCATAGGTCGCGGGTTCGATCCCGCCAGGTCCTAGGATTTTTATCTGTCACTTTCCACTTCTTTCATCTCTGGCAGTGTTGCTAATGTGAAAATTCCCGAGTAGCACCATGGTTCGAAACCCACGTTAAACTGTAGGTCCCCCTATAACTGGCTGGGTAAGTCAGTTCGAAGGTCGGCATACCACCTCCAAACAGGACATTGCCTAGTAAAGCATTGTGTTGTTCAAACCAATCTTCGGATTGTTGACTGCTTTACCTTTTTTACTTTAAAGTAAATGTACTGACTAATTAAATAATTCATCTCCACCCAGCCTAATCTGCTTACGATAGAAATGAGAATTTTGGAAATGATGCTAATCTTATACTAGAGGCATCGTTTTTGAAAGTATTTTTCAAAATTTCACCCCAAAGGGGCTGAAAGTGTTTCTGAAAATATGTTGTTGTTAACCTTTAACTGCTGACATGCTGTCTGTGAGACCGCATGTGTTTTCCTGCACGTGATTTAAATACTTTCCCATGCTCACTAACTAGTTCTAACTTGCCTGTCTAGTTATGTGAGTGGAGCGATAGTGAACACAGGAAAGTATTTAAATCATGTGATGGAAAATGCGTACGGTCTCACAGACTGCACATCAACAGTTAAATGTTAAGGCAATTTTGAAGCAGGAACTACATGGTATTTGGTATCTCTCACAGAAATTAAAAAACCATGATAAAGGGAAGGTTTAGAATTGTGTATGGAGAGGGGGGTGGGGGAGTGATTGTAAAATGATAAAAAAATGAAAACAATAAAAAATAATAAATAAAATATAAATAATTGAAGCAATGTTGAAATAATTAAGAAATAGTAAATAAATGAAATAAAGTATTGGTACAAGAAAAGGGGTGAGACACAGTTGGAAGAAAGACATGAATAGGAGGAAGATACAGGATAGTGAGTGGGGGAGGAGGGACTGTTAAGCATGGCGTGTAGGGATGGTAAGTTACCTTAGACTGAGGCATGCAACCACCCTGGCCTCAACCTAAGATAATTTATCAGTCCTACACTCCATGCCTAACAGTCCCCCCTCCCCCACTCACTATTCTACATCTGGCTCCAATTCACTTCTTTCTTCCAACTGTGTTTGGTTGATTGGTATTTGGTTTTGGAAGGGACTAAACTACAAAGGTTATCAGTCCCTTGTTACAATCATAGAGAGATAAAACGGTGGGTTAAACTTCTTCAAATGTAGGATTTAACACCTTATGGATAAAAGTAGAATTAAACAAGGAATAAAGTCTAAAAATTTTAAAGATATTACCAGATTGTTATGGCTCGCTGGTCACAAAATTAAAAGTAGGACATTCAGACACACTGTTACACATTAAAAACCACTTGCCTGGTATACTTATGTGGATTGGTGTCCAGACAAAAGCGACAGAACGGCCTGGTTCGTCAAGGGCGAAGACAGCGTCTTGGATTGATTGCACCAAATGATGCTTGGGAAGAAACTGGTCAGAGGCCTGTAAGCCACATAGGGAGTTGATACAGATGACAAACAACCCCCTGGGGTGAGTTCTGGGATATCAGAGAGGTCATAAAATGGCGGCCAGCTTTGTGGAAAAGACGCTACTTTGACAAGGCAACGATTGCTGTTCAGTATGGTCACCACAAGTAAAGGCATACCCAGCATGGCCATCAACAAGAGAACCGTCCATGTAAATAACTGCTGCATCCTGGTATGAATCAAGCAGTGCTTGGAACTAGCAACGGAGATTTAACAGTGTTACTGAGTCCTTCAAGTCGTGGGACAATTCCAACCTAATCTGTAAGCAAGGGATACACCAAGGAGGGATATGGGAAAATAGTGGAAAGTGGGAGGGAAGGGAAGGAATTCAAGTGACGAAAGAAGGAAATGCATACGGGACACAATCAGGAGACCCGACCACGGCTGTCATCGTGGGAAAGGGAGGGCAGTAGCTGGAAAGAGAAGCCTGTGATTCGGGTGGGGAAGTGAAGTACGCGGACAACATAGGAAAGGGAGCAAATGTTGCCAGTGGAACTGCAGGGAACGGACACCTACTTCGACTAGGAGACTCACCACCGGACTTGTTCGAAAGGCTCCCGTCTCCTTAACACGAAGGGGTTCATCACACAGGTATAGCTCTTGGTCAATGTGAACTACCCAATGGAGACAGAATGCATTATGCATGTTTTCTGTGTGTAAAACTGGAATCCATAGGCAGAGGCCTATTATTAGGCCTTTTGGATAGACCCTACAGCTGGAGTTTGGTGACACCAATAGTAACTGAGCTGAAATACAGGCAGAAGTCATTGGCGAACAAGGAGAAACAGACCAGTGACCCCGCAACCACAGCAAGACCGTTTTTTGTCACTAAAAATAACGGTACATTGAGGATGGAGCCCTGTAGGACACCATTCTCTTGAATACAGGGGGAGCTAAGAGAGGCTCCAACCTTCACACAAAAAGAGCGGTGGGAGAGGAAATTCTGAATAAAAATTGGAATAGGACCCAGTAAGCCCCATTCATACAGCGTAGCCACTATATGGTAGCATCTTGTGGTATCATACATCTTGCGAAGATCGAAGTATACCGCAATCAGATGCTCACACCTAATGAAGGCAGTGTGAATAGCCGACTCCAGTGATACGAGGTTGTCAATGGCAAAGCGGCCTTGGCGAAAGCCCCCCTGTTGCAGAGCAAGGAGTCCACGCTCTTCAAGGATCCACATGAGCCGCCGATCCACCATACGTTTGAAGAGCTTGCATAGAACGTTGGTGAGGCTGATCAGATGGTAATTGTCAGCCATCGGAGGATTTGCACCAGGTTTCAACACCAGGATGATAGTGCTTTCCCGCCACTGTGACAGGAATACCCCCTCTGCCCATAGATGGTTAAACAGGGTGAGAATCCAGTTTTGAAACTCTGTTGAAAGGTCTCAGGTGAACTGGCTGTCAATCCTATCCGGTCCTGGAGTTGTATCGGGGCATGCAGCAAGGGCAGTTTTGAACTCCTACTCACTAAATTGGTTGTCGGGTGGGTGTGGAATGGTAATTGTTTCTGCTGAGCCCACTCTTTGAGGGTGTGAAAGTCGTCACTGTATATGGCAGTCATGGAACAATGTGCATAATGCTCTGCCATGTGCTTGGTGATAGCTGTTGGGATTATGCAGAGCATACCCTGGATGGTGAGGGATGGGATTGCTGTCAGTAGGCAATATCCAAAGGCGTGCCATACTTGTGTTCGTACCCAAGATAGGGAGGTGCGGGAGCCAATATTGGCAACATACCTCTCCCAGAAATCCTACTTACTCTGCTCTATCAGTCGCCGAGCACACACACGGAGCTGTTTAAAGGCTACCAGCGTCTCCATGGAAGGGTGGTGTTGATGGCGATGGAGTACTTGCCGACGTTTCCAAATAGCCTCAACGATCTCCGGTGTCCACCAAGGCACAGACTTGTGCCTAGTGTTCAAGATGCAGAGTTCTTACAGCACCAAGAGTGCCTCAAGGTCCCTACCATGTCCTGTTATGTGAGTTCCAACCCACAATGGTTGAAGTCCTCTAAGAGGAGATATGGTGGGGGGGGAAGTTGGACTACTAAGGCAGCAAGGTCTGCTGGAAGCACTACCTCATCCGGTGGTAGATAGATTGAACACAGTGTAAAATCTTGCATTGTCTTGATTCTAACAGTGACGGAGAGGCACAGCAGCACTGGGGACTGAGGCAAGGACGTATACACATATACCTCCGGATACTCTGTTGTAGATGGAACGGTTATTGTAATAACCCCTGTAGCCATGAAGGGCAGGGGACCGCTGGGCAGGAAGCCAAGTTCCCTGCTGGACTAGCAGAGTATAGGGTAGCAGCATATAGTTGTTGCAGCTCAGCTAGATGGTGAAAAAAGCCGCTGCAATTTCATTATAGGATTACATTTCCTCAGTTCTGTGAGGCCATAATGAGATGAGAAAAATGTTATTCCGTAGCACCACCTCCTGCTGAATTTTCTGAAGCTATAGGATCTGGAACCATAGGTTCTAGGGATCCCGTTACTGCGAGATACTCTGGGAGGCGACGATCTCCACCTCTTCATCTGAAGCAGAAGATTAAGGAGAGTGTGGTTTTAGATCCACCAAAGATTCCTGTTTCATTTTCTGCTTAGCCTCTCACTGGCCCTTTGGTTTCAAGGGCAGGGAGGGCTTCTCAGTAATGGCGTCAGGTGCTGGCGAAGAGCAGGAGGCCCTTTGACTAGCAGCTTGGGGACCTTCAGTGTCTGGCTGGGGTCCTCTTTTGCACTAGGAGAAGCCTCAGAAGGGAGCGACCCAAGGGACCCTTTCCAAGCAAGAGGGGCTGAAGAAGGCTGCTGCTCCTCTGGCTGGATGGTAGGGACTGGTGTCCCTGGTGTTTAGGGGTTAGTTGCTCCCAAGATGTGAAGATTGGGAGGGACCAAGAGGATGTTCCCCCAACTATCACGGGGGCAGGCAGAGATTATTAGGCCTGGTGGCCTATGTGCGCCGGTTGAACCAACTGGTTGATTGCCGCTGAGGATGGTGACGATGAAGCTGCTTTGGCATACAACAAGAGAATGTTAACTGGATGAAGCTTTAGATATTTCCGCTTCGCTTCCGAGTAGTTCGGCCTGTCCAGTGTTTTATATTCCATTATCTTCCGCTCCATGTGGAGAATGCAGTCTGATGAGCATGGGGCTTAGTGCTGGCGACAACTGATGCAGACCAGAGGAGGGGCACAAGGGATGTTAAGATGAGAAGCACGTCCGCCATCCCAACAGGTGAGGTTAGCCTCACACCTGGTGGACATGTGCCCAAACCTCCAGCACTTGTAACACCGCATAGGGAGAGGAACGTAGGGCTTTATGTCGCACTGGTAGATCATTACCTTGACCTTTTCAGGCAATGAATTGCCCTCAAAAGCCATGATGAAGGCACTGGTGGCTACCATGTTGTCCTTCGGGCCCCTATGAATTCGCCTGATGAAATGAACACCCTGAAATTCCAAATTTGCTCGTAGTTCATCGTCACAGTACAAAAGTATATCTTTATGGAAGATAATACCATGGGCCATATTTAGGCTCTTGTGAGGAATTATGGAAATGGGAACATCACTCAGCTTGTCACAGGGAAGCAAGGCCCATATGACTAGGCTAGGGATGACGTCATTATAAGAACTGACCCAGATTGCATTTTGGACTTCCCCTCCACCTCCCCGAACTTGTCCTCCAGGTTCTCTATGAAAAACATCATAAAAGATTCCCCATTAGTTCGACTACACACCAATTACTTAGAGGCATAAGCCTCATCTTGCTGATGGGGCCCTATGTTCCTCCCAGGGTGTGGTCAGGGATGGGAACTATTGGAAGTCATACTGTGCATACTCCCACGAACCACAGACATTGCCGAGGTGGGGTGGCTTGCGTGCCTCAACGATACAGATAGCCGTACCGTAGGTGCAACCACAGCGGAGGGGTATCTGTGGAGAGGCCAGACAAACATGTGGTTCCTGAAGAGGGGCAGCAGCCTTTTCAGTAGTTACAGGGGCAACAGTCTGGATGATTGACTGAGCTGGCCTTGTAACATCAGCTAATGTGGCTTTGCCACACAGCTACTGCGAACGGCTGAAAGCAAGGGGAAACTACAGCCGTTATTTTTCCCGAGGACATGCAGCTCTACTGTATGAACATATGATGATGGCATCCTCTCGGGTAAAATATTCCGGAGGTAAAATAGTCCCCCATTCGGATCTCCGGGCAGGGACTACTCAGGAGGATGTGATCATCAGGAAAGACAATACTGGCATTCTACGGGTCGGAGCGTGGAATGTTAGATCCCTTAATCGAGTAGGAAAATTAGAAAATTTAAAAAGGGAAATGGATAGGTTGAAGTTAGAGATAGTGGGGATTAGTGAAGTTCGGTGGCAGGATGAACAGGATTTCTGGTCAGGTGAGTACAGGATTATAAATACAAAATCAGTTGGGGGTATCACAGGAGTAGGATTGATAATGAATAAGAAAATAGGAATGCGGGTAAACTACTATGACCAGCACAGTGATCGCATTGTCATTGTCAAGATAGATACGAAGCCAACACCGACAACAGTAGTACAGGTTTATATGCCAACTAGCTCTGCCGATGATGAGGAGATAGAAGAAATATATGAGGAGCTAAAGGAAATTATTCAGACAATTAAGGGAGAGGAAAACTTAATTGTTATGGGAGACTGGAATTCGGTAGTAGGACAAGGAAGGGAAGGGAAGATAGTGGGTGAATATGGTCTGGGCAAAAGGAATGAAAGAGGAAGCCGCCTGGTAGAATTTTGCACAGAACATAATTTAGTTATAACAAACACCTGGTTTAAGAATCACAAAAGAAGGTTGTATACGTGGAAGAGACCAGGAGACACCGGGAGATACCAGATAGATTTTATAATGGTAAGACATAGATTTCGGAACCAGGTTTTGAAGTGTAGGACATACCCAGGGGCAGACATAGACTCTGACCATAACTTGTTGGTTATGAACTGTAGGCTGAAACTGAAGAAACTACAGAAAGGTAGGAAAATAAGGAGATGGGACCTAGATAAATTGAAGGAACCTGCAGTTCTTAAGAATTTCAGAGGGAGCTTCAGGCAACAATTGACAGAAACAGGGGAAAATAAAACAGTTGAGGAGGAATGGGTAAAATTGAGAGATGAAATAGTGAAGGCAGCAGAGGACAAAATAGGCAGAAAGGCAAGACCTACAAAGAATCCTTGGATATCACAGGAGATACTAAATTTAATCGATGAAAGGAGAAAGTATAAAAATGCAGTAAATGAAACAGGCAAAATGGAGTACAGACGACTAAGAAATGAGATTGACAGGAAGTGCAAAATGGCTAAGCAGGAATGGCTAGAAGGCAAATGCAAGGATGTAGAAGAATGTATAAATAGGGGAAAAATAGATACAGCCTACCGGAAAATAAAAGAAACATTTGGTGATAAGAAAAACAGCTCTATGAATATTAAGGACACTGATGGAAAACCAGTTCTCAGCAAAGAAGGGAAAGCTGAAAGGTGGAAAGAGTATATAGAGGGGCTCTACAAAGGAAATGAACTTCGAGACACTATTGTAGGAAGGGAAGAGGATGTAGATGATGATGAAATAGGAGATACTATACTGAGAGTTGAATTTGACAGAGCACTGAAAGATCTAAGTCAAAACATGGCCCCTGGAGTAGATGATATCCCGTCAGAGCTACTGAAGTCTCTGGGAGAACCAGCCATGACAAAATTGTTTCACATTGTGTGTAAGATGTATGAGACAGGTGAAGTACCCTCAGACTTTAAGAAAAATGTTATAATCCCCATTCCAAAGAAAGCGGGTGCAGACAGGTGTGAAAACTACAGAACCATCAGTTTAATAAGTCATGGTTGCAAAATATTAACACGAATTATATACAGAAGGATCGAAAAGGTGGTAGAAGCCGACCTCAGGGAAGATCAGTTTGGGTTCAGGAGAAATGTAGGAACACGGGAGGCAATACTCACTTTACGGCTTATCCTAGAAGATAGGTTAAGAAAAGGCAAACCAACATTTCTAGCTTTTGTAGATTTGGAGAAGGCTTTTGACAATGTTGATTGGAATAAACTCTTTCAAGTTCTGAAGCAAGTAGGAGTAAAATATAGGGAGCGTAAGGTTATTTACAACTTGTATAAAAACCAGACAGCGGTTGTCAGAGTTGAAGGGCATGAAAGGGATGCAGTGGTTGGAAAGGGAGTAAGACAGGGTTGTAGCCTTTCCCCAATGTTGTTCAATTTGTACATTGAGCAAGCTATAAAGGAAAGCAAGGAGAAATTTGGAGAAGGAATTAAAGTTCAGGGTGAAGAATTAAAAACATTGCGTTTTGCCGACGACATAGTAATTCTGTCAGATATAGCAAAGGACCTGGAAGAGCAGTTGAACGGAATGGACAGTGTGCTGAAAGGTGCATATAAGATGAACATTAACAAGAGAAAAACTAGGGTAATGGAGTGCAGTGTAAGAAAATCAGGTGATGCTGAAGGAATTAGATTAGGTAACGAAACATTAAAGGAGGTAGATGAGTTTTGTTACTTGGGCAGTAAAATAACAAATGATGGTCGCAGTACAGATGATATAAAATGCAGAATGGCAATGGGTAGAAAGGCGTTTTTGAAAAAGAGAAATTTGTTAACATCAAATATTGATTTAAGCCTAAGGAAGTCCTTTCTGAAGGCATTTGTATGGAGTGTTGCCTTGTATGGGAGTGAAACATGGACGATAAGCAGTGTGGACAGAAAGAGGATAGAGGCTTTTGAAATGTGGTGCTACAGAAGAATGCTGAAGATTAGGTGGGTGGATCACGTAACTAATGAGGAGGTACTGAACCGAATTGGGGAGAAAAGAAATTTCTGGCATACCTTGACTAAAAGAAGGGATAGATTGGTAGGACACATTCTTAGACATCAAGGAATTGTGAATTTAGCGTTGGAGGGAAGTGTGTGGGATAAAAATCGCAGAGGGAGACCAAGAGACGCGTATAGTAAGCAGATTCAAGTGGATGTGGGTTGTCGTTCTTATGAGGATATGAAAAGGCTTGCTCAGGATAGAGTAGGGTGGAGAGCTGCATCAAACCAGTCTCTGGACTGAAGACCACAACAACAACAACTGTGCAGCATTATAGTTGCCTCTTCCTCTCTTAGAGATGGCTGTTATATGTCCGCCAATGTTTCATGATCTCTTCATGGTGGTCCCAGGAGCAGCTAGGGAAAGAATAGTCCACTCAAGCAGAGCCCCACTTGCCTGGGTAAGCCTAATACAACTGAGGTGCGGCAGGTTCCCCAGAGGTTGCTCACTAGTGATTGTTCAACCTCAACAGCCATGCATCTCCTCAGCATGTAGCACACCTTGAGATTAAGTTTTCACCGTCCACAACTCAGGAGGCCGGGTTTGCCAAGCCCGTACTCAGCAAATTAATGCTGAACTCCTGAGGGATTCCAACTTTTCTTACACTTTATTTTATTTATTATTCTTCTGAAATATTTTAATATCCCTTTAATTACTCTATCTTATTTTTTATTCTTCTTATTTTTATTGTTTTACTGTCCTCCCCCCTAACCTTCCCACAAACACATGTACACTTCCCTTTCTCACTCTCCCACCCCGTGCCTTAACTACTTTCCATGCTGTAACTCACATTCCTACCTGTCAGACCCTTAACAATCCGTCATGCAATGCAGAAAATTCCATCCCCATTATTATCAGGCATCCTTCAACCCTCCACTTCCATCCTCACTCTCAAGATGCTTGTTACGCTGGAGTAGCCAGAGATTGGTCAAGTGTGCTTGGGCTATACGTGAGTAAATGTATGAATTTCTTTTTCTGATGAAGGCCATGGCCAAAAATTTTAAAGTTGTGTGAATGTGATTGTCAAGCCATGTTTTCTCCAGCAGTACTAGTCCTACAAGGTTTACAGGAGAATTTCTGTGAAGTTTGGAAGGTAAGAGGTGAGCTACTGGTGGAACTAAATCTGTGAGGATGGGCTACGAGGTGTGCACAGTTAGTTCAATTGGCAGAGTGCTTGCCTGTGAAAGCAAAGGTGCTGAGTTTGAATCCCAGTACAGTATGCAGTTTTAATCTGTCAGGAAGTTTCATAACAGTGCACACTCAACTGCAGAGTGAAAATTTCATTCTATATTAACTTGTTTGTGACAAGTTTTGATATTAGATCGCAAATGAAAAATTTTAAGTTTTTTATCTATTTCAAATTTTTTATGGCCATTTCAGTTAGGATTTGTTGAAAAGTAAGTAAGCATATGGTATCATGTTTTGTGACACATCCTACATTCTGGCTTATCTCCTCACAGTGGATTGACAGAATGAGAAGCCTTTCTAATCTAATACAAATTTCATCTTAATTGCAATAAATACAAACAGGTCATTGTGTTAGCTAAATGTGTCATAAAAATGACATCTAAAACTGCAATTTATTTCAGACCTGTTACAATGGTTTGTTGGGAGTAGCTCTGAAGGTTAATTATTCTAAACAGTTATTATTCTTTTTCAGCTTGCATTTTGATGACATTAATATCATTTTGGCTTCCTCCTACTGACCAATACAAAATTCTTTGTACTTGTTGTGGTATGATTATACTGTCAAAATTTATAATTGAATTTGGGAATCTCTTGCCAACTCCAGCTTATAACGTACCACCTATATGTGAGTATGACTCATTATCTAAACTGAAACATACATAGCTGAACAGTGAAAGATAAGTTCCTACTAAATTATCTGTCTCTCTTACAGTGTTTGCATACTGTTCCGGACTGATAGCAATGGTTCTCTCACTTTTAATTTCTATTCTTGTCATCTGCCTCACACGTTATAAGTTACAATGTAGTCTTCCAAGGAAGGTGTGTTATATTCTGTCAAATAAATATTTGCACAGAATTCTGTTTCTGCCACCAATAATGAATACAGTAAGTAAATGTTATTTACAAAATGTTATAGCTTTACTTATATTTTTTCTCGCTAAACTAAATCAAATATGGTGTTTCAGGAAGACTACTCTTACACACATCTTGATGATTTAGGCTCAAACAACAAAGAAACTTCTCCAGAAGAAACAAAAAACACCGAACAAATTCAGCAGTACTGGACAATCCTGGCCACTGTAATTGACCGTATTTCATGTTTTACATATGCTGTGTATTTAAGCATTTTACTTGGAACACATAGTCCATAGCATGTGTGTGTTTATTTTTACCAAATATAAGGTACATTTTATGTTATAATAATATGTACATGGTTTGTAAAAAAAAAGGTAACTTATGACAATCATAAATATGTGACATATTCAAAATGAGGAATTCTTACTGATATAGGTAAAGTAGCAAATAAATGAACTTTATTTGAAAAACATGATTGAAAGAAACATATCATTGCACAATGTAGTACAATATGATGTTGGAATGGTAACTTAAAAAGGAGCGCAGCAGAATACATTAAAAATATGAAAGCAAAACCACCATAAACATGAGGTGTAAATACAACTGAAAGGGATAGTATGTGCAATCAGGAAAGTAAAACAATAAAAAATGAACTTACAAAATGAAAGTAATATTTGATTAATGATTACTGGCAATGCCAGTCTATCTCTACTGACCAGCCAATCGATCCCTTTTGAAAAATAATTTACAAAATGAAAGTGCATATGAACTCAAAAGAAGAAATGAAACATAACAAGGCCAAATACAGCCAAGTAAACATTCCTAGCATTACTTTGCATTTAATTTTATTTAATTTCCCTTCTGTATTTTGACTTCCTTGTTGTTCCTGCTTTTCATCTACCAGTTAGTTGTTCTTCTAATATATCCCTTTGAGTTCTCTTCACCTATACACTTTTAGGAAATAAATATGCATATCTGGAAGTCATGATGATATGCAAATTTTTCAGAATTAGACATCTTATATGTTGGTTTCACACGTTATGTGAGCATTGCCGTCAAATACATGTTTTTTCAACACACACTAAAACTGTTCAAATAATGAACAACATCATGTGAGATGATGCAAATGACACAATGACATAGTGTAAACAATTACATTTTTGTAATTTGTTTATAATTACAAAGCTTATTAAAAATTAAGCCTTTGCCTTTCAAATGTGCAAGATAAATCATACAGATAAAACCAATATTGCTTCACAAACCAAATCAGGCCCAATGAGATGGTGTTCCAGTTGACTGTTTGTATTAACTTAACATACTTATCTGCTTAAAGGAAACAGATATTATCAAAAGTCAACAATATGACAAGAAAAAGCTAAAACACAAAAACTAAAGAAACTTCTGTTCCTGTTAGGGTTAGTGTATACCTATTTGTAATTAAAGTTTAACAATGGAATGTCCAAGATGGAATGTAATCAGGTTGGCGTGTCAGTCGAGCTGCAGCAGCTGGAGACAGCAGTCATGTGTCAAGTTGTACCTCTATGAGTATGTTAATCTCTTTTTTCTGGTGAAAGCTATGGCTAAAATTTTAAGTTATGTATGATTGTTTTTCTCTACATGCCTGCTTACAGCTCAGCAAACTTCTCTACAGTGAGTTGCAACATATCATCATTAAAGTTTGTGTAACATCTGCTTAATTTTGGAGACTTTCAGCACAGGGCAGTGACACACTCAGATATTAAAAGGCAGCACCATATAGATTGCCACATTTGCCATTGGGCAGCACAATCTCAATAAACTGACAAGCAATTGTAATACAACCCTCAAGCAGTTTATACTTAGCTCATTGTGCTACTAAACTTTCACATGTTCGCTTAACTCCACTCATGGGATACTCAGTACTTTTGTACTTGGACCCTGCCTGGCTCTAACTCGGAGTCGTAAACAAATTCAAAAATAGTTTTTTTCATTAAAGTGATTTATGCTTTACATGCACATTTATTTGTGTGTGGAGTTACAAGTGGCAATGAAGGTTGAATGTTCACTTGTGTTGCTCACTAATATGGTTAGAATTCCTTTGGAAAGGGACTGAAGGAAGATTAGAGTTCAACAACATCATCATTTAAGGCACGGCACAATCTTGGATTGGTTTTCCTAAGGACAGAAAAGATAATCAACCATGCACTTTGTAAGGAAATATCAAAACATTTGTCTAGGATGATTTACAGAAATCACAGAAAACCCAAATCTGAAGGCTGGAGGCAGGTTTGTTCCACAATCCTACAGAATGTGAATCCAGTGTGTTAACTACACTATTACATCACCTTGCTCTACATCTACCTGTTTACTCAGCAAATCACATTTAAGAGCCTACCAGAGGCTATATTGAACCGTCTTCCTAATATTTCTCTACCATTCCTTTCTTTATTAGGGTGCAGGAAAAAGAAACACCTAAATTTTTCTGTTATTGATCAGATTTCTCTTATTATGGATGATCATGTCTCCCTACGTAGGTGGCTGCTAACAAAATATGTTCACATTCATAAGAGATAGTTGGAAAAATAATGTTCACTTATAGATCTAGCTGCAACGAGTAATGCCTTTCATGTAATGATTTCCACCCAATTTGTGCATCATTTCTGTGATAATACAAAACAAGCTGCCCTTCTCTGAACTATCTCTTTAGTAACAGTATATGACATAGCTCTGTTCAGTAATTCGAAACAGTCCTCCAGAGTTGTGCACTTGATTAATGACTTAACAACTAGAAATTTCAAAGAAAGTCTACAGCGTTTAGACTGGGATGAGGTCTATAAGCAACATGTTAATTTAAAATATAGCTTATTTCATGATACATTTGTAAGGGTATTTGAAAACTATTTCCCCAAGAAATTAGTTAAATATAATTGAAAGAAACCATGCAAAAAAACATGGCTTACTAAAGGAATAAAAATATCTTGTAACCAAAAAGGGAACTATATCTATCCACAAGAATGAGTAATAACCCAGAAACAATAAAATATTATAAAAACTACTGTGGAACATTAAGAAAAGTTATTAAAAAATCAAGAAGCATGTGTATCATGTCTGAGATTAGTTCCTCTGATAATAAAATTAAAACAATTTGTAATATTATTAGAAGGTAGACAGGACAACCAAGGGCAGAGGACGAGGATATTACCATCAAAACAAATTAATACTTTAGTAACAAAAAGTCACAAGTTGAAAATTTTTTTAATGATTACTTTTTAAATGTTGTAGAGAAAATAGGATCTAAATGTTCATTAGAAGGAGCAAGGCAGTTAATGGAAGAGGCCATACCTATACAATTGAAATTCCAACCACCTCTCCTTCAGAAATTAGGAAAATAATAAACTCTCTCAAGAGTAAAAGGTCATATGGAATTGATGGTATTTCCAGCAGGGTATTAAAATCTTGTTCCCAAGAGATAAATAGGATTCTCAGTCATATATGTAATATCTCTTCAAAGCATGATATTTTTCCAGATAGACTGAAATATGGTAGTGTTCAATCTTTGCATAAAAAAGGGGAAGATGCTAAGCCAGTTCTTTTTGCTGATGCTACAAGAATAGCTATCACGCCAGGCAAAACAGGAATTAACTAGTGAAATTGTAAATGATATATTTCAGAAAATTAAGTGGTTCTCTACAAATGTACTCTCATTAAACTTTGATAAAACCCAGTATATACAGTTTCATACAGTAAATAGCATGACACAATCAATAAATTTAGAATTTGAACATAAATCTGTAAATAAGGTAGAACATTCAAAAAATTTAGGTGTTTGCATTGACGAGGGATTGAATTGAAAGAAACACATTGAAGATCTGCTGAAATGTTTGAGTTCAGCTACTTATGCTATCAGGGTCATCGCAAAATTTGATTATATACATCTCAGTAAATTAGCTTACTATGCCTATTTTCATTCACTGCTTTCATATGGGGTCATATTCTTGCACAATTCAACATTGAGTAAAAAAGTATTCATTGCACAAAAGCATGTAATCAGAATAATTGCTGGAGCCCACCAAAGATCATCCTGCAGACATTTATTTGTGGATCTAGGGATCTTCACTGTAGCTTCACAATATATATTTTCGCTCATGTAATTTGTTATTAACAATCCAACCCTATTCAAAAGTTATAGCAGTGTGCATAGTTACAACACTAGGAGAAATGGTGATACTCACTATTCAAGTTTAAATCTAGCTTTGACACAGAAAGGGGTGAATTATGCTGCCACAAAAGTCTTTGGTCACTTATGAAGTAGCATCAAAAGTCTGACAGAATTTTTAGACAAAACTTCAAAAAAAATGTAAATAAAAAATCTGTAAAATATTGATTGTCATGTATAGAAAACATTTACTAAACTGACATGTTCCGCATCATTACGAAATGTCATATATATGAGCTATGGAACAAGTATATCTAATCTCCCACAATGTGCAACAATACTCCAAAACAGAATGGACAAGTGTAGTGTAGGCAGTTTCTTTAGTAGAACTGTTGCACCTTGTAAGTGTTCTGCCAATGAAACCTAGCCATTGGCTTACCTTCCCTATGATATTTTCTGTGTATTCTTTCCAATTAAAGTTGTTCATAATTGTAATTCATTGTTACGCTCTGGCCTAAATGGCATCTTAACAATGACAGGGGAGGCCAAGGGTGAATATGGGACATGACCACGCCACCTGGCAAAGTGTTAAGGCACTGATAGATGGGAATGCGAACTGCAGCTTCAAAATGTTCAAATGTTTGTAAATCTATTGGACCAAACTGCGTGGCCATCAGTCTGTAGCTTACAAACTACTTAAACCTAGGTAAACTAACCTACGGACAAACACACACACCCATGCCCCAGGGAGGATTCGAGCCTCCACGGCGAGCAACCGCACGCTCCGCAGCGAGGTGCTTTAGACCGCTCAGCTACTCCACTGCGGCAACTGCAGCTTGGGAAGCTGTAAAGGGAGGGGGACAGGAAAGGAGAGGAAAGAGGGAAGGGGCAGACAGTTAAAGAAAAAAAAACAGAAGTAGTACAAAAATAGATGCTGCACAGGTGGAAGAAAGAGATCAATTGAGAGGAGATGGTGGGACTTTCAGACATGGGATATAGAGATCATAGGTTACTTAGGTCGAGGCCAGGTTGATTGGAGGACCATAGAATGTATTTTAAGGATAACTGTTATCTGTGCAGTTCAGAAGAGCTGGTGGTGGAGAGGAGGATCCAGATTGCCCAGGCTGTAAAGCAGCCATTGTAATCAACTTTATTATTCTCAGCTGCTTGTTGTGCCACAGGGTGGTGGTTTTTTGCTTTTGGCCACAGTTTGATGGTGGCCATTCATTACTATGGGCAGCTGGTTGGTAATTAAGTCATACCAATATATAGAAAGCTGTGCAATTGCAGCCTAGATGGTAAATCACATGGCTGCTTTTGCAGGTGGCCAACCTCTGATGGATAAGCCTGTGATGGGACTGCAATAGGAGATACTGGGGGTGGATTGGGCAGCCTTTGCATGGAGTCTTCCACAGGAATATGATCCCTATAGTAAAGGGTTGGGATTGGGACTGGTATAGTGATGGAACACCCCTTCAAGAGCAGTCAAAAGGATCTTGGGTAGGATGAGTCTTAATTTCAGAGCATGCTAACAGAAAATCAAAATCCTAAGAAAGAATGTGGTTCAGTTGTTCCAGTCTGGGATGGTATTGGTGACAAGGGGGGGGGGGGCTCTCCTTTGTAGTTTTATTAGGGATGGGAAGGATTAGTGATGTACATGGATATGGTATGGGAAATGTGTTTGTGGATTAGGTCTGTGGGGTAATGCCTGTCTATGAAGGCCTTTGTTACGCCTTCAGCACATTGGGTAGGGCGTTCTCACTGCTGCAAATATGCTGTGCACAGATGCCAACACCATATGGGAGAGATTTTTTTTTTTTTTTTTTTTTTTTTTTTTATGTGGAATGGGCGGCAGCTGTCAAAGTGCAGTTTTTGGAGGATAAGAAGATTTGCTCTAGACAGGCCATAAATTAATTTGAATAGGAGGGTGTGCCATACAGGTGCCTATGGCTGTGTCACAAATTTCATTATATATTTTTCCTTCACAGGAAAAGTAGTTACTTCTTCAGATGTAGTTGCTAAGGGTTATGAGGAATGACATATTAGGTTAGGAGTCTGGGAGGTGTTGGAAAAGGTAGAGTTTGAGAGTTGCAAGACCATGGGCATGAGGGATATGGTTGTATAGGGAAGTGGAATCAACAGTGACAAGTAGGGATTCAGGAGGTAAAGGGGTGGGGATAGTGGAGAGTTGGATATAGGAGGCTAGATTTTGGACAATTGGTCAATGAGGCCTGATATTCTTTCAGTGGGAGCTAGTAACAACCCTCAACTGGGTGGCCAGGATTATTTGGTTTACAGATTTTTGGGTGCAAGTAGTGGTAGGTGTGTGGGGTGTTGTTGGGGTGAGGAGGGACGTGAATTTGGGGGAGATGTCCTGGGAAGGCCATAGCATTTTAGCAGCAATTGTCAGAAGTGTTGAACTTTTGGGACAGGGTCATCCTGGCACAACTTGTACGTGGAGAGATCAAGCAATTGGTGGAGTCTTTTATTAAGTAGTCACTGCTGTTCATTAGATTAATCTCACAACAATGGCAGAGCCTTTGTCTGCAGTGAGGATGATTAGGGAATGTTTTGTGTTATTAGGAAGGAACATGGGGAAGGATGGTAGAGGCCAAGTTTGAGGTGAGGAATTCTTGGAAGGTGAGGGCAGCAGACATGCTGGTATTGATGGATATCCTGCAGCAAGAAGACTTTTTAATGTCTCAAAGCATTCCTTTTATTCCAGGAAGCAATAACATCTTTTACTAAGACTGATGTTTTAATTCTTGCTGAAATAATTTTTTTGCTGGTGTACTTCATACTGAACTAAAAGTTTTTGCAATGGAAAAACCATCGAATGTAGTGCTATTAAGTATTTTAGTTCAGTCCATTAGACCTAAGGGTTTGGAAATGAAGGCAAGTGTAAGCTCAGCTGCTCGACCAGCTAAACTGCAGAGTCTGTTGCCCATGCGCTGCAAATGTTGGCGACACTACAGCAGTCAACCACAGCAGTCAACACCACAGCAGTCAACCATATAGTAAGTATAACATGTTTTATTTATTTTCTGATCTGTATGAAACAGTGATAATTTTAACTCAAAGTTAGGTTAGATATTTGTTAAACAAGAAGTCTTTTTTTAGTAAGTGAGGGCGTGTAGCGTCCGAATCTCCAGTTCAGAAACACTCAAATTATTGTTTTCCCATAGTCACTCGCGGCAAAGTTCCAACATATGTGCAATGCAAATAGCATGGGCAACAGACTCTGCAGTTTTACCACTCGACCTTTCATCTCCACTTCCTTGATGATTTCGAAAAGAATTTCATAGCAATTTAGTACAACTCTGTGCACTAGATCTGTTAATGTGTTTCTTTGACTAGATGTCAGAATGCTCTCTATGAGTGATATTATAGTTCAGCCAAAATACAATGATCCCTGGTGCTTGCGCCAATCGGCTTTGAAGGCCGGCTGCAGCAGCAAACCATTGGAGTTAGTCAAAGGCCAATGTTGCTCTGTGCATGCGCACTTCTGGCTGCATTGTGCACTTTTGTCAGTTCTCTCAGACAACAGCGACCATTAGCTACAATGTCCGGCAGCGAACTAACTACTTGGCAACATGTCTGGATTCCAATTCTGCGACGGGGGCGGTCTCTCAGCCCAGTAAGCAGACCCATGGATCATCGTGTTTCAGCCCGACTATAATAAAATAGTTACAAACTGAACACTTCTTCCTAATCAAATCGACCCTTCTTGATAAAATTTTATTCCTTACAATAACTTTCACTGAATTTACAGGTATGTTTTGGCATTGCGTTTTGCACCTCACAGGCAACAATACAACTAGTATGAGAAGCCACCAGTACTGTTCATCTGACAAAATATTTTTATAAACTGAATTCCAGGACTTCTGAGTGATGTGAAACAATTTTTCAAGACACCATATGTTACTATGAAAAACCTGAGCAATCCTGGTTTTCCTGGATATTCGATCACCCTAGCCATTACCAATTACTTTTTTTCTGTTCAGACAGTAATGAAAAATGAGTGTGTAATAATTTTTGCACAATGCTTTCACTACCCATTTCAAAACTGCAGCAATGTTCACATATGCAGGAAACAGAAGACGTAAAACACAGTAGCCAGTCAGCCAGGAGCTGACCAAGGTGTTGAAAAGTGAAACAGTGCTGTTGCTGCCAACCACTGCCCAGGGCTGATGCATGCACAGTTAGACACTATTCAGCTGCAATGCTAACTCTGTCCAATGCCTCATGTTAAACTTCTTGCATACCATGAGGGGTTGGGCTGGTGATAAATACTTGAAACATTATCCGAAATCACGTTCCTTAAATGATCTGAGGATTTATCAGTTAACTTCAGAGATATAATGTACTCTATATCGACTAAGAATAATATCATAATATCTTCATTTTATTCAAGCACTGATGCACAACCTGCACACTCGGAGACACCACTAGTGTTTAGCATGTCTGGTTGGAGTGTTGCCAATCGCCATCCAAACCTGACCACTGGCAATTGTTTGTTATTTAATTTTTAACAGTTCTAGAAGATTTGTAATATATTCTGGAATATTCACAGTGTACATAAAACTGCCATTCTGATGTTTTAAGAAGTTTGCATATACAACCTTATGTTGTCTGTCCAAGAGGCAATATATTTTCTGGCTGTCCATTTGTGTTCACAATAAACATGTTTGCATTAATAATTATTGTATCTCATTGATGATTGCTGTTGGGAGGAACAAGATGTCCTGGCCGAAAGCAAAAATCATGAAAAATGTCATCAATGAACCAGTCCAACAAACACTTGGCAGACTTGATACATCTGCTGGAACAGAAAGTGGTCAGTAGGTACTCCTTTGAACCCAAATGCCATATCTAATCTAACAAATTTTCCATGAGAGAACTGTCCTCCACAAGGACAGTTAAGACAGACCACTGCTTTCTATGCCATGACTGCTGTAAGTTGTCCCAGAATGGGGATTTGTTATGACACGAGATGGGTGGTGCACCCATGAGAAGGGCAGGTGAGTTGGTAACTGCTGTTGCCTCATTAACAAGCCAATCAACACACTGTCAAACATGGCTGTATGGCCTCTGTTCCAAAAGAACAGATGTCATTTCTGATCCTGTTATTGTTTCATATTCACAGAATGTATGACATCAACTGCGTATGGGCAGAGCTGAAAATGTGTAGCCAGCAGGGATTTGAATCCAGGTCTCCCACTTTCTAGGTAGTCGCACTGACCACTACCCCACTGTGGACATAGTGATCACCACATCTGCAACGACTACTTACCCAAAGTGCAGGCTCGTTGACAGACACAAAAACACACACCAATACACAAAGATCCAAGCTTTCGCAACTGCTGGGCGCTTCATCAAAATAAGAGGAAGGAAGGAGGAGAAAAAGGAAAGCATGTGGGTTTTAAAGGAGTGAAAAAGGAGTCATTCCAATCCCGGCAGTTGACTTACCTTAGGGGAAAAAAAGGAAAGGTAAACAAGCACAAGCACACACACACACACACACCCACACCCACACCCACACACATACACATGCAAACAAACCAAGGCAGACATTAGTTTGAACATTTCAATTGCCAAATGGCAACACTAGGCATTTGTACTATCTATATAGTTTTTTGTGTTCCTTTTATATTTTGGGTTGCGCTTTTCGCTTGCTGAAGCTTTACGCATATTCCTAAATGATGATAGTGTTGAAGATACTTTCATAGATCCTCCAGATGTCAATGTAAAAACAGGTGAGGATTTAGGAAATGAGACCTCAAACCTCAAGAACTGCAATGTATAACATGTACATGTGCTAAAAAAAACAAAATGGGCCAAAATCTGGGAAAAGACTGAATTGAAATTCATTGTGGGAAATGATTTATGTAGCTATGCAGAATATTTGAATTCTTCAGGAAAAAATCAGGCAGATCAAAAATTTCTTAATTACGATTGAGGCAGGAAACATCAAATGTCTTGTTATGTAAGTCCCAGGTACCTCCAAAAGGACCTAGAAGACCACAGGCCTTGAAGATTTCAACAGATAGCTTGATATCTAATTCCACTAATTCCAGAAGTTTTGACTAAGCTGATCACTTTACTCAACACAGAGCACAGGAAGGGATGCAGAGAGAATTGGAGGGGGGGGGGGGGGGGGAGAGGTAGGTGACCATGAAGTAACTATGTCAGTTGTAGGGATAGCTAAGTTCACTACATGTTTATGGTTTTTGTTCCCTCTATATGTATCACATATTTTGCGGCTAATAATTCATTTACTGTATACTTATATGGTTAGTTTTATCATATCTATATTACAAATCTAAAGGTGGTCATGTCCTACATATAATGAGGGCTTAAATAAATACATAAGTTTAGCTCTTTTAAGTATTGACCTTTGCCATATGATAATGGCATTTATTTTGAAAATTAAAAAATTTACAAATATTCTTACACTGCATTTCATTTATTTAACAAGCCTTTATTTAAGGGAGTTAAAAATTGGACAAAATTAATTATGGTGCTAATGGATTAACATGGTACGTGAAAACACACAGTGATATTAGCAACAAGAATGTCATTATCACATTATGCTCTTAGGCTTCAATGCCTCAAAGTCTGTTGTAACACCCAATATATCAATGTCTTTAGGTGGATGACATACTATTCCTGATCAAACTATGGGTTTCTTTTCTGAGACAAAGACACAAAACAGACAAATTTTTCAAACAACAGCAAGGTTAATATGAACAATAACTAGAAGGAGCAGGTTCACTGTAACCAACTGTTATAAAAATTTTGATAATGGAAAGTCCTGATTGGAATTCAACAATACAATGACAAATTCTTCGTTTGTGTAGCCATAATGTTGTAGGTGCTTTCATAATTATGAATAGCAGTGTTTGTCCGTCTTTGCAACTACAATAAAAATGTGATTTTTCTCACCGCTTTTGTCTTCCACCTCACTTCACATCCCACCTTACCACATCCAACCACCATTCAGTCATTTTTCCCTACTACTCCCCCCCCCATCAATAATAATAACAATAATAATAATACAAAAATAAATAAATGGAAACATCTCCATTAAATATAAATATGTATTATTTTGTCAATAATTCCAGTCCGCTTACACCAAAACTAAATACACTAAAACCTAATTTATTATAAAACATAGAAAAAGAACTACATTCGTGATGTTGGCAACACTCCAATAACACACTGTGCAGACTCAGTCAAAACAAAAACAAACACGTCTGATCTGTGAAAACAATTATGGGCAGTGCAAAAGTGACAGTGGAAGTAGCGGAAAAAACGACACAGCATGAAGAACCGGTGGTACTGCATGAAATAGACCGGAATTTCATGATAATAAAGCGAAAACAAGACAAAATTTCCGTGAGTAACAAAACATTAGGCCTTATTCGATTAATGATGAAAATTCTCCTGAGAGATGATAAATATTGTTGAAACGAGATAGAATGGCTGGCCAGTACTTACCTTTGTGCTGTACGGCTGATAGTAACACAAATGAAGAAACAGAATAAAAGGGGACAAAAAGGACAAGCTTTTGGAACACAGTTCCTTCATCAGGTGGGAGAGAAGGGAAGAAGGAAGGATGGGAACAGAAGGGAAAGGTAGTTCATGACCTAGGTCATGAAGATGTTTTACTGTCATTAAAACGAAATGCGTCTAGTGAGAAAAATCGCATTTTTATTGTAGTTGCAAAGACAGACAATCACTGCTATTCATGAATATAATGACATTTTACAGCTCACTCAGTCATTGGCGTTCCTCATAATACAGAACATTTACACAATCACACTTCACAATCACACAACCGTCATTTCCAGCTGCAACACTTCGAAGCCTGTCACAGCTTGTTGTATGTCTTTGCGGTGAGTTGTAAACTGCCCTTATTACACTACTGGCCATTAAAATTGCTACACCAAGAAGAAATGCAGATGATAAATGGGTATTCATTGGACAAATATATTATACTAGAACTGACATGTGATTACATTTTCACGCAATTTGGGTGCACAGATCCTGAGAAATCAGTAACCAGAACAACCACCTATGATCGTAATAATGGCCTTGATACGCCTGGGCATTGATTCAAACTGAGCTTGAATGGCATGTACAGGTACAGATGCCCATGCAGCTTCAACACGATACCACAGGTCATCAAGAGTAGTGACTGGCATATTATGACGAACCAGTTGCTTGGCCAACATTGACCAGATGTTTTCAGTTGGTGAGAGGTCTGGAGAATGTGCTGGCCAGGGCAGCTGGTGAAAATTTTCCATATCCAGAAAGGCCCGTACAGGACCTGCAACATGCGGTCATGGATTATCCTGCTGAAATGTAGGGTTTCGCAGTGACTGAATAAAAGGTAGAGCCATGAGTCATAACACATCTGAAATGTAATGGCCACTGTTCAAAGTCCCGTTGATATGAACAAGAGGTGACTGAAACGTGTAACCAATGGCACCCCATATCATCATGCCGGGTGATACGCCAGTATGGCAATGATGAATACAGGCTTCCAATGTGTGTTCACCACAATGTCACCAAACACGGATGCAACCATCACGATGCTGTAAATAGAACCTGGATTCATCTGAAAAAAAATGACGTTTTGCCATTCATGCACCCAGGTTCGTCGTTGCATACACCATCGCAGGCACTCTTGTCTGTGATGCAGCGTCAAGGGTAACCCCAGCCATGGTCTCCGGGCTGATAGTCCATGCTGCTGCAAACGTTGTTGAACTGTTCGTGCAGATGGTTGTTGTCTTGCAAACTTCCCCATCTGTTGACTCAGGGATCGAGACATGGCTGCACAATCTATTACAGCCATGTGGATAAGATACCTGCCATCTCGACTGCTAGTGATACGAGGCCATTGAGACCCAGCACGGTGTTCCTTATTGCTCTCCTGAACCCACTGATTCCATATTCTGCCAACAGTCAGTGGATCACAACCAACATGAGCAACTATGTCGTGATACGATAAACCACAATCATGATAGGCTATAATCTGACCTTTATCAAAGTCAGAAACGTGATGGTACACATTTCTCCTCCTTACACAAGGCACAACAACAACGTTTCACCAGGCAATACTGGTCAACTGCTGTTTGTGTATGAGAAATTGGTTAGAAACTTTCCTCATGTCAGCACGTTGTAGGTGTAGCATCTTCTGTCTGTCGGTTAAATTTCACGTTTGTGGCATGTCATCTTCGTGGTATAGCAATTTTAATGGCCAGGAGTGTATATTGTTTTAAAAACTGGATATCTTAACTGCACCTAATGCGTACATTTACAAACATGTTTTGCAAATCTCCCTACTAGATCTATACATTATCAATGAACAAGTGCCAACTTGGACTTACACTTACAAAGGGAAAATAAATAAAAAAACTCACACCTGCAATTTTTTATCACAGAATAAAACTAAGTAATAAATTCAGAATGAAACTTCACTCTGCAGCGGAGTGTGCGCTGATATGAAACTTCCTGGCAGATTAAAATTGCGTGCCAGAACCAGGACTCGAACCTGGGACCTTCGCCTTTCGCGGGCAAGCGAACTACCGACTGTGCTATCCTGACACGACTCACGATGCCGCCTCACAACTTTACTTCCGCCAGTACCTCGCCTCCTACTTTCCAAACTTCACAGAAGCTGTACTGCAAACACGTAAGACTAGCGTGTTTGCAGGACAGCTTCTGTGAAGTTTGGAAAGTAGGAGGCGAGGTACTGGCTGAAATAAAGTTGTGAGGCGGCATCGTGAGTCGTGTCTGGATAGCACAGTCGGTAGTTCGCTTGCCCGCGAAAGGCAAAGGTCCCAGGTTCGAGTCCCGGTTCCGGCAAGCAATTTTAATCTGCCAGGAAGTTTCAAGTAATAAATTGCCCAAGGAGGAGAAAAAGATTATCTACTAAATGTAAATTTGTTTAAAAGGCTACTATAACAAACTTGATAATCAATGTATACTATAAATATTACTTAGAAAAATTAGAGCAAGGGTTCACTATGAAATTGGGTAACTTCAACAGCCTGCCCCTTTACACTATTTAACCACAGTACAATATTTTCTAATAGAAAATCATGTACTAATATCTATAGTGTACGATATCATTGTGCTACCATTCTCATGAACTGACCATCTTATGATGAAATGCTCACTTTATTTTCATATGAATTGAAAGGAGGGCATGAACTGGTAGGCCTAACTTGGACTTGGTAGCATTTGTACAGGCATGGGGTCAGTTTTCTGAACAGAATTGAGGAATCACATGGTGCACAGCAGAATGTTCCTGGTGCAGGAGTCACCATGAGGCAACCCCTAGCATGTGCAATGATAAATTATGTTTTAAATTATTTTATCTTGTGCAAACTGCATATGATCAAAACAACATTGTACAGCAGGGACCAACTAAATAAGGCAGTGAAGCGATTAAGATACTGAACTCATATTGGGGATGATAGAGTTTGCTGCCTGGTTATGCTGATTCACATTTTCTTAATTTATTTCAGATAAATGCAGGTTGGTTTCTCAGTAAGGCTACTACTAAAAACATATAAACGAAAATAATTATGAAAATATAATTACTAGCTGAAAAATATTTTCACCAAACAGGGGCAGGAGAACACAAGCATAAATGTTATGGAAAATGCTAGCTTTCAGAACCACTGGCTCCTTCTGGCAGAAGGAAAGGAAGACGGATGAAGGTGAAGAAATGGCATTGCTTAGGAAATGGGAACAATTATGAAAAAGTCAACCAAAACTCCTGAAAGGAGACTTACTAATAACTATCTACAATTTCCTAACCTGTATCAGTAATTCTCCTTCATCCTGTTTCCTTTTCTTTCTGCCAAAGGAGCTACTGATGGGGAAAGCTTCCATTTGTTCATAAATCATCTACATTAACAAATAAAGCACATCTTTCTTATTTTTGTATTTTTCTCAAAAGCTTTCAAAATTTTAAATTTATTCTATTTTTATTGGATGTGTTCGTAGTATTTTATCAGCTTGGAGAACTAAATTTCATATAGGTCTGTAAATTTTTTATAATAGGATTGTTTTAAACGTTTAGCTTTTTGAGATGAATTATGTCTTTCTTCTCATTAAAATGGGTAATTACTGGACTAATAACAAATACTTTATTATTAACAATTCATTGTTTCTGGTAGAGCTCAGCAAATGTACCATACAGATACTATTATTACTAGTTTTAGTACATAGTCTTCATTTATCAGCGTTAATATCGGAAAGGATGCAACCAAGCACAGTTACAGTGTAGTTTATAAGTCTGCGGCTGATGCTTGACATGTAGACGTTGGCAATGGTGAGATGTACACGCCTCTAACCATTTAACACTTTCGCTGCGGCTGACGCTTAGAAGCGTCCGCGCTCAACGTAGGATTGATAGCGTCAGCCGCAGCGAAAGTGCTAACAATATAAGTTGCACGTGAAAGTATAGGCTACACAGGAACTATGAAGCTATTGTGGAAATTTAATTAAAACAACAATACGCGAAAGGGTATTATATTTGGCTCAGTGAATCTATTTGCAGACGCGAAAATCTTATTGTAAAATTAGGTGAGAAATCAAAAGCAAATTAGCTCTTCGTGTTTGCAAATCCTGAAAGACAATGTAACAAATACAACAGTAAACATAATGCGAAAATGACAGATCAGCAACGTAACATTCAAATAACAAAACGCCCATTATCATCAGTTTACGTTATTGGCTTATGGAAAAGGGGATTATAACTAATGGCTTTACAAATGGTAAGTACGATAGTTGGTCTACAGGCAAGTATAATAAATAAACATACTGTTAAGAAACCAACTGTGTGTTCTCGGACATTCGTCAGTAGCGTATGGCAAGCTCACTGTTATGTTGGCTACTGATGAGATAAAACAAACGAAGCAATGAATAACAAAAGACTACCGCTCTGAGTGTTTGTGTGTTGCCGTGGTAACGCTTTGCATTCGCTATGTTACGGAATTATACGTTGTTGAGGATTTTGTTGACATTATATATTGCATAATTTTTCCAACTAACGCTTTATCGGACGATACCCAACGAATGCGATCAGGTAATGACAGTTGATGAGAGCGTTCTCAGTCTCTCTATTTTTTCGTTTATACGTTAATTTGATGCAAGGTCTATATTTCATGTGTCTGTTCACCATTAAAATATAGCATTAACTTCTTCATGTGAGAGTAATAGGAACGTTGAGGTTTTGGTTTTCAGTAAATGGTCGAAGTGTAGTCCTACTTTTACGATGTAAACGTGTGTTTAATTTCTTTCCCGCTTTAACCGTAATTTATATATATTGCGCACGTTGTAACAGTTATTTTATGCCAGCGAAAAATCCGGAGTTGCTCAGATATTATTCCAGTTTCCTATTCGTCCATCTCCTCCTCTCCTTTCCACTCTCCCTGTACCTCTCTCCTCATCTGTTCATGAACCTCCATATCTCTCTCCCCCCCCCCCCCTCTCCCTCCCATCCGTCCCCCTTTTCCCTCCCACCCTCCTGCTCATCTCCGACCTCTCTCTGTATATTCCTAAACTCTCTCCTTATCTCCTCCCCCACCTCTCTCATTCTGTCGCCACCTCCACCCTACAAAAAATTACATCCATGGTAGACACCAGTTTTAATGGTGATTGGTGAAACATTTAAAGTTTATTGCAAGGTAGGCTACCCTTTTGGATCAACCATATGTTGGCTTGCAAAGTTTGAAAACCTTCTCCATGTAAACAAACACATATGGGCAAACTTTCAAGGTCAAATGATGTCAATTATTGTTGTAAAGTACCCTCTGCTAGGCATCACTCAAAATATTCTTTTGAAGGGCAAGTGTGCAAAATTTCATAAATATTAAAATGAAACTGTAGCCTGGTGTCAAGTCTTTTTGAAGTATCCTCAGCCATTCCCCCTATGAAATTTTATGTAGGCCGAGGTCCCTAAACTGTGACTTTTCTCTTATTTTAAAGGTCAAGTGTGCAAAAATTCATCAAGATTTGAGTAAAACTGTATATTTGTATGAATTACAAACAACCTGATGAATATTATTCTTTGTATAAAAGGTGTTTGACATAAAAAAATATCACTGTGAAATGATTATTGAACTTAAGAGTACAAGTTCGTCACTGTAACTTCAACAAAACTAAAGTTTGAGACCCAAATTTCCAACGAGCTTCAGGAAATTTTATTCCTGGGTTTTTCTCTTGGTGTACAAGCACACAAAATCAATGCCATGGTTACTAACAGCTTCAATTCTTAAAGGGAACTAGTATTTATTATAATGTAACGGATCATCTAGTTAAAGTGCAGTTTATGAGCCTGCAGCTGATGCTTGACATGTAGACGTTGGCAATAGCGCAATGAATGAGGCAGGGGAAGACATCCAAACAGGAGCCACATTTAGGCTGTCAATAAGGAATAGCTTTAGTCTTTATGGTTTGTAAATGTGTAGTACTTATGAGGATAATTAATACACACATCAGACAAAGTTACAGCAAGAACCTTTCAACCAAAGGGCAGGAACAGCATTATTTATGTATTTCATGATAGACACAAAAGATTATTCCCCTCATTTTCTCCCAATGGGTTCTGAAAGAGCGTTTGTTGTAATCACAGACAACACCACTCTCACAACTACTACATTGAATAGTGACGTGCACTGGCTGTGCGAACACCCGCGAAGTGAGCTCGTACCTGGTAAACAACACACTGGGGATGGAGCACAACTCCGCACTGTTTATGTCATCGACTCGCCCGTGGCATGCTCTGGCGTTTGCCGCATTTTCCCGCGGCCGACTCCCGACGTGTTATCGGCTGTGTCTGTGCCTTACAGCATTCCTTTCTCCTTGGGGAGGCTCGGATGTGAGCAACGTCCATGATGTCGTCATCTGTTGGGCCCTGTGGGCCCTGAGGTTGCGGCCGGGCACCGCTGCATAGGCTCTGAAGTACTTGGGGCGCGGGCAGCGTCGGCGCCCTTCCCCCGACAGCCCATATGGTAGGACCGGTGATTGTGGCTCGGTCTCCATCTCCACCTCGGGCCCTGAAGCTGGTGATGGTGATAGTGATGGTGGACCCAAAGGGAGCAATGCATCAGGAGGAGGTGAATCCAGCATGGGTGGTTACTGTACCCGCTAAGTTATAGGTACCTGAGGGGTGGGACCTGGGTCTGTCCCTGGCTGAGGCAGGCAACTTGCAGGTAATGGCAGGAACCTCTCTTCGGCCTGTGGACTGGTTAGAGGAGCAGACTAGTGCGGTAGCATCGGCCGAGTGATGGCGGGCTCCCGATATTCCACAGGCAGGCGCAGCTGGACGTGGTGATGTGCAGTGATGCCGTCTTCTGTGCGTATGTTGCAGAGTCTGTAGCCGCGGCATCTGGTGACAATAGCAGGAATCCATTTCGGTCGACGTCCAAACCCACGTGCCCAGACAGCCATCCCTGGTCTGAAGCGAGGGGATGGAGACATGGGTGAATGTCCCAGGCTCGGATGCAGGAGATGGAGCAGAGTCCGGGGTTGCCGGCCATGGCGAAGTTCCGCGGGACTCTTGTCACCAATTGGGGTGAACTGAAAAGATGAGAGGAATTGATCAAGGGCAACATCCGAAGGGCACCGAGCCACATACTACTTCAACTGGGTCTTAAAGGTGCGAACAAATCTTTCAGCCTCCCCATTTGACTGTGGATGGAAGGGTGGGGCGAGGACATGGTGGATACCCCGGGTGTTGCAGAAGGAGGCAAACTCGCGTGATACAAACTTAGGACATTGTCTGACACCACCGTAGTGGGGAGGCCTTCAATCGAGAAAATGCGTGACAAGGCTGCAACCGTGGCCGTGGCTGAGGTTGAAAGGCAACGGACCACATACGGGAACCTAGAGAATGCATCAATAACCAGTAACCAATAGGAATTAAGGAAGGGGCCCGCAAAATCAATGTGCAGGTGATCCCAGGCCTGCGAAGGTTGAGACCACGGGGCGAATGTCGCTCGAGGGGAGGTTTGATGTTGCGCACATAGCAAGCACGAGGTAACCATACGAGACACGTCACTGGCCAGACCTGGCCAAAACACATGATGGCGGGCCAATGCCTTAGTACAAGATACCCCCCAATGATCGGCGTGTAGCAGCTTGAGGACCTCTGAGCGGAGGGCCGATGGAATGACGACCCAAGGAGAGGAATCCTCAGAATCAAGAAGAAGCACGCCATCCACAACAGAAAAACGGTGTTGAAATGCATAATAGTTTCTGAGGGGTCCGATGCCCGTTTCGGCGGAGTTGCAGGCCAGCCCTGTTGGACCAAACAGATCACCTTGTGGAGGACCGGGTCTGCGGCACTAGCCAGAGCCACCTTGGCACCCATGACTGGAAAACCGTCCACTGTTTGCTGAGCAGCTATGTCAACATGAAAGCACAACAATTCTTCCTGATCAAAGTCTGGGTCTGGTCCAGCCGGAAGCTGGGAGAGCGCATGCACATTTGCATTTTTGGATGTAGGGCGGAAATGCATCGCATAGTTATATCGAGATAGGAACAGCGCCCAACGCTGAAGACGGTGAGCGGCCTTGTCGGGTAGTGATACAAAAGGGTTAAAGAGAGAGACCAGCGGTTTGTGATCAGTTATGAGATGAAATTTTACGCCATACAGAAAGACATGAAACTTCTTCAGAGTGTAGACAATAGCAAGAGCCTCCTTCTCAATTTGTGAATATCTAGTTTGGGCCGGAGTGAGCGTCTTAGAGGCGAAAGCGATCAGTCGCTCAGATCCGTCCGGATATTTATGAGCGAGCACTGCCCCAATCCCATGTTGGGAGGTGTCCGTTGCTAAGACAAGGGGGAGGCCAGGTTGATAGGTTACGAGGCAGGGGGCCGATTGTAGCAACTCCTTCAATGTGCAAAATGCTTTGTCATAGGCCGATGACAAATGGAAGGAAGTCCCTTTGCGCAGTAGGTCATGCAGGGGTTTTGCAATAGATGAAGCCCCCGGCAATAATTTATGATAATAAGTGACCTTTCCTAAAAACACTTGCAGGTCCTTGACTGATGTCGGCTGAGGGAGCTCCAACACGGAGGACACATTCTGACAGAGGGGCTTGCTGTCCTCACTAGAAACCTCAAACCCCAAAAAAGTGATAGAAGGCTGAAAAAAAATGGCATTTCTCCAGTTGCACGTCAACCCTGCCGCCTGCAGTACTGTGAACAGCGCACATAAGTTGCGTAAATGTTCATCGGCTGAGGGTCCGGACACTACTATATCGTTGATATAATTGACACAACCGGACACCGACAGTGTGAGTTGCTCGAGGAAATGCTGAAAAATTGCTGGAGCGCTGGCCACCCCGAAGGGCAACCTGAAGTATTGGTACAAACCAAAGGGCGTGTTCAGGACCAAGAGATGTTGAGAGTCAGCATTGAGAGGGACTTGCAAATATGCATCGGAGATATCTATCTTGGAGAAGTACTGTCCACCAGCCAATTTCGCAAGAAGCTCATCTGCGCGCGGCACTGGATATGTATCGATGATAGATTGGGCGTTCACACAACATTCGAAATTGCCACAAAGGCACAACCGCTCTGGCGTTTCTTTTTTTTTTGACATGGTCATGGAGGTGCAATCGGAACCGGCCGAGCTCCGAAAAAACAGGGCCTGGTGGAGGGCTTCAAGGTATTGTGGGCTTGGAAATTATTAGCACAGCCCAACCCCACTGAAAACAGCATCGAGAAGTTGGCGCATAAAGAGTCTAGTTGCGGAAAAGGCACCTGGTCCAAGATAATGTTGACTTCGTCAGAAATAGTGAACCCAAACCCCTGAAAGTTGTCAAGACCAAACAAGTTGTCCGTGTGAGCATTGTTTACAACAAGAAAAGTGAGCCTACGAGTGACTGATTTGTTTGTCACAGGGGCCGAGAACTGTCCCAGGATCGGAATATTTTGTTTATTGTATCTGACCAATTTCCGTGACACTGGTAAGAGAGAGGGAGAACCCAGATCCAAATATGTCTTTGAGTTTAATAAGGTGACAGCCGCGCCTATGTCCACTTGCATTCGCAACTTTTTGTGGAAAACCGTGACGTCAATAAAGAGCTTGTTGGGTGCATCCGAAATCGCTTAGTCGCAATTTACGTCCATCTCGGCAGGGACACGAAGGAAGCATTTTCCGGTTGCGTGACTGCACGCCGCCTGGCCCGAGTTTCCGCTGCCTTGCAATGGGCCGATCTCCCTGGCGCCGAGGCTGCGTGCGGACTGCCGCGACCACGTCATCTCTTTGTGATCCTGCTTGTAATGGGGAAGAAGTGGGGTTGGATTTCTGCCACCTCACACCAAGCCTCAATTTGGTTGCCTGCCACCCGCGAAACCTCGAAAGACTGCGCAATGTTAAGGCCCTTTGAAACAGAATTTTCGCTTAGGAGAGCACGTCCGTGAACCTTGCGATCAGGGGAGCCGTATAATAGCATCACGGACCATTTGATCGGCATACGATTCTTTATGCACATCCGTAACAAAATGAAAATGTCGGTTTAAACCATGGAGGTCCGTGGCCCACGCCCGATTAAGACTGTTGTGGCTGCTTCCTGCAGCGGTAAAACTCAATGTGGGTCGCTATCACGTGAGTCCGTTTGCAGTAATATTGTGAAAAAAGGCCGCACATTTGATCGAAAGACAGCGGTGAAGGATCCTGCAAAGGGGCGAGTTGGCAAAGGAGCTGATACAGACGAGGCGACAGCCACGACAGGAATAACGCACAACAGAAGGTGCCATCAGACCAGCCAAAAGCCTGAAAATGTTGTCTTAACTGTTTTTCATAAGCGTCCCACTCTTCGACGGACTCGTCGTAAGCTGGAAAGGGTGGCGGGTAAGACAGGGGGCATGGGGGGCGAAACAACCTGTGGGGTCGACGGGGGTTGGGACCCACTATACAAGGCTGTAGCAATAGATTGTAATACCTAGTTTTGAGCGTGAATCGCCGTTGTTCAACGAGGCGACGTAGAATCTCATCGGTAGAACCAATAGACATTGTGTAAGATGAACAACCACTTAATATGGAAAACGCTTGGAGAAAAAATACCACACTCATTGCCAAATGTTGTAATCATGGACAACACCACTCGCACAACTACTACATTGAACACTGGCATGCACTGGCTGTGCGAACACCCGCGAAGTGAGCTCGTACCTGGTAAACAACACACTGGGGGTGGAGCAAAACTCTGCACTGTTTATGTCATTGACTCGTCCGTGGCGTGCTCTGGCGTTTGCCGCATTTTGCCGCGGCGCACTCTCACGGCTGACTCCCGACATATGTTATCAGCTGTGTCTGTGCCTTACAGCAGCGTTCACCACGAAATAAACAATTAATGCTGCTCCTGCTGTATGGCTGACAGGTTGTTGATGTACTCTTGTCCACTGAATACATTAATTATCCTTGTAAATACTACATGTTCAAATGTTTGTTAAGCTTAAGGGACTTAACTGTGGGGTCATCAGTCTCTAAACTTATGAACTACCTTATACTAAAGACGACACAAACATCCGTGCCTGAGGGGGATTCAAACCCCAACCATTGCGGCCATGCAGACTGTGACTGGCATGCCGCAGACCGCTCGGCCACTGTGGCTGGCATGCTACATGTAAATGGTCGGTTGTTCAGTATATCACTCCCATCACAATCACATATATTGTAAAAACTGTTAAAAACCAACAAGATTAGCTCAGATTATAAATTAAATATAAATTATGTTTCAGAAATTCTGTGGCCAAACTCCAGAATAAATTTTAAAACTGACACCAAATTTACTAGACATCAAACATGCAATCTTATTGGCCACCCAAATGTGACTTCTCACTAGTTGCCTTCAGCTCCTCTCATCCATTGCGCTGTTGCCAACATCTACATGTCAAGCACCAGTCACGGGCTCATAAACTGCACATTAACCAGAAAATATTGCTAATGAGGATAACTTGGAACCCATTACAAAGAAAGTAGTGGATCCTTATATAGTTAAAAAAGCTACTCACACACACAAACATATCTTTTTGCCACATACTTCATCAGTACATATAACATACATATACACACACAAACACACACACACACACACACACACACACACACACACACACACACACACACACACACACACTCATTTATACAGTAAACTTTCCCCTCAAAGGGGAATAGCTTAAGTGCTGTATTTGTGTGTTTTTTTTTTTTATGTGCCTGTCACAGCTCACCATTAATTCTTTGCAGCGAGTTGTAAACTGCCCTTACCATATTGTTGCATTTATAATCTCCAGTATTACCAGCCAATACTTCCCATAAATATTTTTGCTATAATAATAATAAAATGATAATAATAATAATGGTGATAATAATAGAAAAAAAAACTAAACAGACTACCAACCCAACTGTCTACTAATACAATACAATATCAATTCTTATCATATTCCACAATGCACCAAACTATTGTCCAGTCCTTAGGCATGTCCTTCCAGCTCCTCGTGGTTGCATCTACCACTTCTGTGGTTTGTTGGCTCTCTGGTTGCTGGGGATGGTTTCACTATTTCTGCATGAGGTGTTTGTATGCCTCAGCTATTTACCTCAGCTTCCTTCACTCCATTGCTTCTTCATCTTTGTCTGCAACCTCTGGTTGTAAATTAGATAAGATAGCATGCTACCCATGCCTGTCTAGAGATAGTGTCAGCATTGTTATCCAAGTTTTGCACAGTATTTTCTTGAAATTGAGTTTTCTATGTTTATTCAGCTGCTGTTGATATGTTTCAGCAATATTGACATACAACGGACATTTCCAGAGTGTATGTTCAGTTAACTTGCTCTGTGCACACTGTACAGTGATGTGAATTAATGTGTAGGACTATATATTCCATGGTTGATATAAATGTTCTGTGGTCTATGTTCTGTGTGTGTGTGTGTGTGTGTGTGTGTGTGTGTGTGTGTGTGTGTGTGTGTGTGTGTGTGTTTTTTAATGTATATGTTGAATGGATGGGAACACATGAATTAAATAAAATACATGTTCCTAAATTAGTATTTCAACATATTTTGCTGTGATATATAAACCAACAGGTTATGAGCCCAGTGTGGTTTACTTAAAAATAAGTTTAACCAGTGAATGGTAGAAAATGTTAGTGTTTGATGCCAGTAATAATTTGCAGTAATTATATTGAAACTGTGCAAAGTGTCCACTGCCCAGATACCACAGATTAAGAAGCTTATGGGTCGAGAGAATTATGCTACTTGGAAATTTGCATTAGAAGCTTATCTGCAGTTAAATCAATGTTATTGATGGAACATTAAAATCCACAGATTCAGATTTCCAGAAGAAGGATCGTAAAGCAAAGTCCAAATTAATTCTTCTAGTTGATCCTGTAAACTATGCACATATAGAAAAGGCTAGCACAGCAAAGGCAGTATGGGTAAAAGTAACTGGATGCCACAGTGCTTGCACATTTGCGCAGCATCGAGCGATGTGGCAGCAATGCTGTTGTAAGTCAATCATCTTTGATCCATTGTGTGGAAAGAGGGGATTCGTGATAGCGGTGAAGTGAAAGTGTACAAGAGCATGCAAGGGCACAAGTAAATTTAGAAACTACAGAAGAAGAAGCTTTTCAGGATAATTCTGATATGTTTATTGAAAATGAAACAGATGATGAGATTCAAGAAACTCCAGTGACAGAGCACATTAATTTACGGCGTTCATCGCGGACAATAAAACCCAAGTTGTATCCAGATTATGAGACTTATATGGCCGCTCAAACATTCAACAATGAACCTCTGACAGTAGAAGAAGCCTTGGCCAGTCCAAATGCAGATGATTGGAAGAAAGCAATAGAAAACGAATTGCAGTCTTTTCCCAAGAATGATACTTATGAATGGGTTGATAGACCACAAGGAAAGAAACCATTACGAGTGAGATGGATCTTCAGAATTAAAACCCCTGAAGAAGCAATACCTAAATTTAAAGCTCGTTTGGTGGTAAAAGGTTGTTCCCAGAAAGAGGGAATAGACTGTAAAGAAACATTTTCACCTGTAGTGAAATATGCCTCTTTAAGACATCTTCTATCTTTTGCTGTAAAAGAAAATTTGTTTATCCACCATATGGATGTAAAGACTGCATATCTCAATGGAGAATTGGCAGAAGAAATTTTGTGATTCCACCGGAGGAAGCCAAGAAAATTCCTCAAGAAAAGAATAAAATTTGGCCCCTAAAAAAGAGTATGTATGGTCTTAAACAGAGTGGATATTGTTGAAATCAGTGCTTACATAAATCCTTGACAAAAATGGACATGAGTCAATCAGTAGCTGATCCTGGTCTATATTACAGAAGAGATGGAAAGGAAACTATCATTGTGGCTGTATGGGTTGATGATATTTTTATTTTAACAAAAAGTGAAGATTCAATTAATAACTTGAAGAAACAACTTCATTCTGATTTTGATTTGCATGATTTAGATGAAGTGAAACAATATCTTGGGATGAAAATTCTAAGGAATAAAAATGGGGAAGAATTGTCAATTGATCAGTCAGTGTACACAAAGAGAATACTGGAAAAATTTGGCATGAATGATTGTAAAGCAGTTTCCACACCTATGGAACAGGGTGTAAAGTTGTCAATAACAGAAGAATATGAATTGAGTGATGAGAAACACAATGCAGGATCAGAAGTGACGTCTGTTCTTTCGGAACAGACACTACATGTATATATATATATATATATATAATATGCCGGTGACGAGCAATGATCCTATCGTTAGTGGGGAGGGGTGGGCAAAGTTTGAAGCCCTTACTTTTTCAGCTTTGCCCAATCTCAGTTGATGTCGTATATTCTGTGAATATTAAATAATAACAACTGCAGGATCAGAAGTGATGTCTGTTCTTTCGCAACAGATGCCACATGTATATAAATATTGGTATGGTTCCCGGTTTGAAAGGGTGGTTTGCCTTAAAGCCGCACACCTGACCCAGTCTGAGAGAAAATAGGGGAGTAAATTTGTTGCAAAGAGTTGAGACTCCATCGATCGGGTCCATCTCGGACACAAAGTGAATAGTCATCCACTGTAAAGCCTAAGCTTGTGAAGGCATCTAACTCAAACAAATTAGCTGCATCCATGGATTTGACGACGATGAAAGTTAACAGCTGCGAAACTGAATTGTATTTGGTGGCAGCGTGAAACTGCCCCTGAATGGGAATCTGTTCATTGCCATACCCACACAACTTACGTGTTACCGGCGCGAACTGAGGGGAGTCTAATTCATTGTATATGGTGGACTTAAAAGAGTAGCCACCGCACCGGTATCGACACATTGCGACCCAGAATCTTAAGCTGAATCAGAATTTTGGAGGATTCAGGGGAAATGTCTATAACTCTGTGCACCGTCGTGGGGGATTCGTCAACATCAGAGTATCTTCAACCACCACCTGTATACGGGTTTTTGTATGACAGACTGTCATGATATGACCCCGTTTTTGACAATTTTGACAAATTGCCTGACGCTGAGGGCATTGAGCGCAGTCATATTTAATAAAACAACCAGGGCAAGATGGCCACTTGTTGGGTGAGCCGGCACTACCCTGCTGTGCCGGAGTAGTAAACACGGCATGCTGTGTTTTCCTGCTTTGCAGAGCAGACGGAGCCACGGACAGCAGCCCGCCTATCGGGGCAACCTGTACTGGCAAAGTTCCAGCCCACTGATCTAACTGAGAAGTGACAGCAGAAGATATTTCATTTGCCGTGGCTATTCTAATGACTTCGATAAAGGTAGAATCTTCGATCCGTAACAGTTGTCTGCAGATTTCAGCAGCTGGTGCAAAGCATATCACTGTATCCTGAACCATTGACTCTGCATACGAATCGTTGTGAGGTTTGGAAATAAAGCGGCAGTGCTTGGCCAGACCTTGAAGTACGGTAACCCATTTCTTGTACGATTGTGATGGTTGTTTTCAACTCCTGTGAAAGGCGACCCTAGATGCCATTACACAGGATTGTTTGACTTAAAGCCCAAAAAAGGAAACACATTTTGGAGATCTTCAGTGCAACGGGGTCCCGAACAGGGGAAAGTTCGAGCAGCCTACGATGCATAGACGGGGACAACCATGACAAAAACAATGCTTTTTGCTTACCTGGATAAGCACCGAAAAAAACCATGAAATGTTGACGCAGACATTGCTCTTAAGATTCCCATTCGTCAGTAGTCGTCTCAAACGGAGGAAAAGGCAGCACTGCTACTGCTGACAGCGCACCGGTGGCCGCCCCTGGGGCCAAATGTGATACCACAGATGCCAGGGAGGACACAGCCACTACTAACAGTTGTTGTTGGTCCACGATCAACGACGGAAGAGCCTGGAGGTGGGCACAGACAGCCCAAAGCATCTCGTCCATTGCGAGGCCACAGCACATGCGGATGCAAAAACCTCATTGCCACTTTTATGACTTCAAGTTCTTTTATTTATTAAACAGTACAGGTTTGTGTCAGTACAGCAACTGCCTGAGCGGCTTGGCCACCTGGATTAAAGCACGCTTCTCCCCATCAGGTGCCGTCCAGGCTTCCTCGTACGTCCTCTGTTGGTGGCCGGTCCATCGTGTTTCCTGTGTGGCCTTTGGTGCTGTACCACAAATTGTGGGGGGCACGACTTGTAAATTGTGTCGATTTCGGAGTATTCCATACCTGGGACCAATAAACCGAGTGCAGTTGTTGACTCTCATTTATGGCTTCCAGTTCTCGGCTGCTCTGATAAGCATTATTTATATATCAGACAATGAAGGGTTTCATGGCAAGTGTTGTTATTAGTTAAAACTTCTGGTTGAGATGCTGTGGTGCATGCATTAAACTTACCCCTGGTGTTATGCCTTCAACTGCAGAAGGCATCCTCAGACGTATACTGACAAACTGTAACCAGAGTTGGAATGAGTGCCTTACATATATGCACTAAAAATGGTATCATTATCAATCACATGATTTTGCCAGCATTCTCAGTTTACAATAATTGATTGTCTTTTGTCACTGCAATGTTGAATAACAATGTTATCCAGTTAAACACCTTCTGCTTTCCTGTTAAAATTATTTCTGTGTTTAAAAAATCTATGGCCTCTCTTACTTAAGCACATAATAATGTAGAGTCTTTGCTATGATGCTCATCTCACTGAAATTTATTTCATGGTCGCCTGAATAAATGTGTTCTGTTACAGCTGATTTAACGGTATGTCTTAAATAGGAGTGTTTTCTAAGTTCTCTCAGATGGGTGTTAACACTTCTTTTTGTTGTTCTGATGGAAATATGTTCACCATTACAAGTATTTTATAAACACCTGTTGTAGTGAGAGGATGTTGCATACCTTCTGCAGTTCTTATAATACTTTTATTTTCCTAGTGATCTACAGTTTCCACATCATGTTTGCTGAACACTTTCCCAGTGCAATCTGAGACATTATTGGTAAATGGGAGAAAAACTTTCCCTTTTGGCTGGCGACATTCCTGCTTAGGCGAAGTGCTTGATCTCTTTCCTTGTTAGAATAGCCATTCTTCTTGAATGTCAGTCAAAGTTGTTTAATCTCATCTTCCAACTATACTGGTCTACATATATATTGTAAGCCCATCTATTAATGTTTTTATCACAGCTATTTTTTGCCTTGGGTGGTCTTTAGAATCTTTATGTAGGTAATGCTCAATATGTGTGCCTTTTCTGTACACCTTGTGGCCCAGTACCCCATCTTTTCATTTGATCACAGACACATCTAAAATATTTTGTTGCCCATTGCTTTCCATCTCCATACTATGCATATTTGTTGTCACTGTACAGTCCGTCCCCATCCGTATCTGTATCTTGATGGCTAGTTCTTCACAGTGGTGGGCTGTCATTGTTTCTTGGGACTGGTCTTTGATGCCCACTTGACATGACTTTCCCACTTTCATGAACTTAAGCGAACACATAGGCTGCACGTCAGTGATCTTCAGTGCCTCAGCAATCACACTATTCTCCTTTTCCTAGATATGTAGTTCAACCTGCTGCAGTTACATCTGACATGAAATGAAATGACCACATGGCTTTGTTGGCAATTCTTGGGGCAGTTCATTCACCTTTTACAAGTCTCTTTATGTGGCACCATGTGGGCAACTTGTGTGTCAGTGGATGATGAAATCATGATGAGGACAACACACATGCCCAGTTCCCAGTCAGGAATTGAACCTGGGCCCCCTGTGTGATAGTGATGCTGTCTACTAAGCTACAGAGGATGGATGGCAGCCTAGGTCTGAGATTATTATAGAAATGTACATCTGGTCACTCTTCTGTGACTCCAGTTTTTCCCTTTACTTTGTCTTTCCCAGGCTCACTCACATGGACCTCCATTGTGCATTTCCTGGCCACAGCTCTGTCTAGACCTGTAACAAGGACCGAAAGACACGGTTGATTCTGAAAGCCACTCCTGTCTATTTCTCTCCATTGTGGGTGTGTTTTGGAGCTTAGAATTAGGTTATTCAGTTTGCTCAATGGTTGTGCCAGTCTGGCTTTGCTCAAATTCATGTAGGGTATACTGAACTTAGTTTCTTTACAGATGGCTGCAGTGTTTTCACTGCAGAGTTGGTAGTCATTTATTTTGCTCTTGAGCTTATTTGTTCCTGCATCAGTGAGTCCTTGCTCATATCTAGCAACTCCTTGAGCAAACTCTTGACCAATGTTACCCGTAGCATTCCTTGGGCTATTTCAAACTATGTGGACACTTGGTGGTCTTTCTTTGGGCACCAGGTCACACCAGGATCCAGGGACATGAACTCGCTTACAGGCTGGCCAAATTGGCTATTGGTAAGCCAATTTTTAAGATCAGTATTCTGGAATCAGACCTTTGATCCTTTGATCCATATTATCTCACTAATTTATGGACATCTAGAATCTGTACAGGCACACACTGACTTCATCAAACAAACTGTGTGATAAAGGAGACCATGAATTTGTGAAAGCCTTCCATATGGGTAAGGATTCTTATCATCCTTTGCTGGCTCTACATTGGCCATACTTGGCTGACTTGTGGTCATCTCCTCTGTTGTGAGAACTGCCCCACTGTCATTGTGGTTCCCATTAGACAGTGGTCCATATTTTGTTAGGCTTTCCCAACCCAGCTGCCCTGTGACAGACTTCCTGATTGCTATCCCATGTGGTACTGGATCATACCTCAGTTGTGCATTTTATTGCTGAACATGGTCTTTACTGCTCTCTGTAAGGGCGAACATCTTAGCCTTAATAGTCCAGTGAGGGCTTAGCAGAACACTGTTGACTCCTCTCCCCTGACCTGGATGCAGCTGCGAGGGCTCAGTGGTCCACCGTGCCTCTCACCCTACCAACTGTTTTACTCTCCTTCTCCCCTCTCACAGGATTGATTTGGGCTTTTTCTTTTGTTTTCCTGAGCTTTGCTCATCTTGTCCATGCCGCTAGTCTTTCTTTGTAAGTAGTGGGGTAGTATGTCCCCCATAACACAACTCTGCTTTAGTGGTGCCTCCAACTGTTCCCTATGTGGGGCACCTTGCCCGCCTGTCTTACTTTTTCTCTATTTCTTTTTCCAAGTTCCTTTCTATGGGCTTTTTTGACCATTAGTAGACATTGGGGCTTTCTTCCCCTGGATCTCGCACGATACGGCCTTCTGTTGACTTGCCTGTTCCAGATCTGAGGAACTGATGATTAAGTAGTTTGATCCCGTTGATCATTACAGAAACAAAACAGTCTACACTGACTTCTCAAATGTCATGAGATAGTGGGCCACAAAGGGCAGGTATGTTGTTTGAAAAATTGTTGTGAGCTGAAACCATAGGATCGAGATTTGGTACTTGGTGCCCAACATATGTTAATTTATATCTTGGCTGTGGTGCACGAATTAAGCCTCACATGCTCAACCATGTTCAGGGTGCAGTATTATTGGTTGAATGAGGATGTTTAAGTCCACAGCAGATGAACTACTGGCTGTCCAGTCACCATTGATGACCTTGACCACATACGTCCAAGTCGGATTGACATTAACGGCAGAAGGGCAACTTTGCAACAAATCAAGACTCATTTCAACATAGGACTTGCTGGACAAGTCTCCCAGTGGACAGTCCATAGGAACATGGGCTACGGGAGCTTTCACCACATACGAGTACCACTGTTAACACAGTACCATCAGGATCAATGGTTTGCATTTGTCACTGATCACCAATGGACACTGGAACAACAGCAGAATGTAATATGGTTAGATGAATTGTGATTTGAATCATGCTGTGCAGAATGGAGGCACTGTGTGAGGTGCAGACTACATGACTTGATGGATTCTACTAAGAACAAGGTGGGGTTCGAGGTGGTGGTGTCTGTGTTATGGTCTGAAGTGCATTTTCCTGCTATGGAATGGCCCTGCTAGTAGTTCTGGAAGACACTGTGAATGGTCCATAGTATGTTGAGCTGCTTGGGGACCACCTTCCAACACCCTAACAGTTCTGTTGTGTTTCAGTATGATAATGCACCTCCACATCATTCCCATGCCACATGGGAATGGTCCCAGAAACACGCAGTCAAGGTCCAGAGACTGAGATGTCCATCACGGAGCCAAGATTTCAACCCAATTGAGCATATATGAGATGTCATGGAACACGTGTTGTTCGCTTGAATCCTACACCCAAGATCAGACCAGAATTTGGTGCCTATTTGCAAATGATGTGGTGTCAGCTGCATTAAGAGAAGTATCAGAGACTGGTGGATTCCTTCCACTGGGTCTCACTACTGTCCACAGGGCTAGAGGAGCTCACATACAATATTATGTGTCTGTCCCATGACATTAACTATGTTAGTGTACAATACATGTTTTATAGTTGTGGAGGTTCTTATCGCATTTTCCCTATTTGTGCACATGTCTTCCATACATGATTTCAACAGATTTATTAGTATGAGCCAGCACCAATTTTGGGCCCCTCTATTCTCCTAACTTTCAGGGATGAATGACAGTCATCCCCTCCTGCCAACTTGTCTCATCTACAATCAAACTACCCAACTATTCAAGATGTCTTAAACACTAATAAATTTAAACTGCAATAAGACACCCACATTTTTCTCAAGTAACTCCCAAACACTATCAGTCAAAGGAAAGATCCAATTCTTCTGACCACAAGACAAGCACCCACTCTATTTGAGGTGTTATACAGTGCTTATCTGATAATATCAGTACTAAATCCCTATGGGTACTCAACATTATACTTAGGAGGAGAATCAGGGTTGACTGCCCTGTTATTCTTCTATCTTTCACTTTATTATACTTTGTATTTGTGCCTTCTCAGTGTAAGTTACTTAGTTGTTAGTTTCCTGCAAATCACAAAAAGTAAAGGGCTCTCATTTACATCTGTTAATCTATATTTAGATAGGTAATCCACAAGACACTTTATTGTGTGACACTGCAGCTACATCATAACACACCTTGGCATTTTCTTTCCTTTCCTACTCCCAAATACAGTTAGGGAAAAAGACTAGGGAGGACTCGAACCTCTGACATGAGCTAATTTTTTTTTAATGTTAGTTGACAGTGAGCTTCAAATGGCTTTAAATTTCCTCAACAGTTTCCCAGAAAGAACTTTGCTTTTCCATCTGGAGGAGTCCCATTTGAGTTTTCAAAGTACCTCTGTGGTTCTTGCTTGTTGAACCAGGTTTTTACAACAAATCTAGCAGCGCACTTTTGAATTGCTTTTTCTTCCTCTAATCTGGGGGATCGTAAACACAAGCCATACTCAAAGCTGGCAGTAGTATTATATTTGTAATCTCCTTTACAGATGAACCACGTCTATCAAAATTCTCCCATTAAACTGAAGTTAACCCTCTGCCTTCCCCACGACTCTCTTTACATGGTCATTCCATCTCTTATCACTCTGCAATGTTACATCAGCATGACTGTGTCAAGCACCACACTACTAATGTATTCAAACATTATGTGACTTTTTCCTACTCATCTGCATTAACATTTATTTTTACACATATTGAGTTAGCTGATAGTCATCAAATAAACTAGAAATTTTGTATAAGTCACCTTGTATTTCTACTTCAGTCACACAGTGACAATACCTTCTTATGTACCATAGTATCATCAGCTAACAGTCACGATTATTGCTCACCCTGTCTGTCAATTCTTTTACGTAGATGTATAGTTGGCGTCACCTACGAAGGTGGCCCAGTTTTCAGCCGTTCTGTGCATCCCCCTCCATTACCGCAGTGACAACCAATAATGTACATTCTGTATGCACCTGGCTGGCCATTCCTGATTTCACAAAGGGTTGTCAAACAGATGCAAAAAGCTACTTGTCTATTTCTTTGGTGTTAGCATGTTGTAGAATTTTGGAATATATTTTATGCTTGCATATTATGATATTTTTGGAAATGATCTCCCCTATGAGGATCAACATGGGTTTTGAAAGCAATAATTGTGTGAAACCCAGCTCTCTGTATTTGCCCCAGAGACCCAGAAAGCAGTAGATACATGTTACCATGTAGATGCCGTCTTTGACTTCCAGAAGGTATTTCATAGAGTTCTTCATTGTTACTTGCTAACACTGAAAAATTGTAATGAAACACAGAGGTTCTGTTGACAATTGAGGCTTACTACAAGAAGTGGCAATTGATGGTCAACATAAACAAATGCAATGAATTATGAGTAAACAGCAGAAAGATAACATGAATTACTTACTGATGAATGTAAAAACTGATAGAATCGAACCTCGGGAAAGATCAAATTGGATTTAGGAGAAATGTAAGAACGCGTGAGGCATATGTTAGAAGATAGATTATGGAAAGACAAACCTATAGCTTTTGTAGAAATCTTTTCACAATCTTAGAATACTCTATGTCAAATTTTGAAGGTAACAGGGGTAAAATAAAAGGAACAAAAAGTTATGAACAAAAACAAGACAGCAGTTATAAGGAGTGGAAGGGCATGAGACACGGCAATTAGGAAGGGAGTAAGACAGGGTTGTAACCTTTCCCATGTTATTCAATCTGTACACTGAGCAAATCAAGGGGAAATTTGGAGAAGGAATTAAAGTTCAGGGAGAAGAAATAAAACTTTTGTGGTTTTCTGATGACATTGTAATTCTACCAGAGGCAGCAAAGGACCTGGAAGAGCAATTGGATGAAATGGACAGTGCCTTGAAAGGAAGATATTATGAACATTAACAAGAACAAAACAAGGGCAATGGAATGTAGTTTATAATCAGGCAACACTGAAGGAATTAGATTAGGTAATGAGATAGTAAAAATAGTGGGGGAGATTTTTTGGGTAACAAATTAATGTATGGGGACCAAAGTAAAGAGATATAAAACGCTGAATGGCTATGGGAAGAAAAGCATTTCTGAAGAAGAGAAATATGTTGACATTGTATATTACTGTAAGTGTTAGGAAGTCTTTTTCTGAAGGCATTTGTCTGGAGTGTAGTCTTATATGGAATTGAAATGTGGCTGATAAACATTTCAGATAAGAAGAGGATTGAAGCATTTGTAATGTGGTGCTATAAATGAATGCTGAAGATTAAGTGGGTAGATTGCATAACTAATGAGGAGGTATAGAACAGAATTGGGGAGAAAAGAAATTCATGGCATATCTTAACTTAAAGAAGGGATCAGTTAGCAGGACACATACTTAGATATCAAGGAATTGTGAATTTGGGATTGGAGGGAAGTGTGTGGGGGTACAAATTGTACATGGAGACATAGAGACAAATACAGTAAACAGGACATAGGTTTCCATTCTTTCCAGAGATGAAGCAGTTTGTGAAGGATAGGTTAGTGTGCAGAGCTGCATCAAACCAGTCTTTGGACTCAAGACATGACAACACAACAGAACAAAGGTCCCCCCCCCTCCCCCCAGGGGGTTACACTTCTTTCGTGAGTACATGCATGGCGAGCACGGGGGGCTCGAGCTAACGCAGTCATTCTTCTTTCTTTACTTCCCGGACTGCATTTCCTTTTACCCTCCCCTCCTTTCCTATCCTCACTCCTTCCCCTCCCCACCTCAGCAGTTTAGTCCCCTTATCCCAACCAAACAACCCAACCAACCAACAAAGGTTCTTTATTGAATGAGTACATAATTGCAGAATATTTACTGTAAGCAGTTACTTGCATAAAATATTGACAATTAATCATGTTTCTGATACTGCAAACAATATTGCTCTCTCAATCAAGTACACTATGTGTAGTTTTCACAACAGTCTGCTTGCCATGCATCATTCCGTTATTTCACTTTGATATTATTGAGCTACATCATCATGTAAGCTGTCAGTTTTGGTTTCCATTGTTGTATTCAGATCTACATATTTTGATTGGAACATGATACCTAGTGGCCTATTCTGCTACTTTAGTCAACATATTCCCCAATGTCTAAATCATTTCCTCATGGTAAAAATTTTACCAATTTGTAAAGATAGTGCTTAAAGGAAATAAGTTTCTTAAACTTTAAAAAACTGGTACTAATTTTCTACTAGCAAATATCATGTATGCTCTCACAAAAGTAAAGGCTGATTAGATACCAAATACAGAATATCTGCAGTGATATGCTTAGACTTCAAGTAGCAAGCACAGATCCTCTCTACCCAAGTGTGAAAATTCCCCTATACGGTTCTTACTTTCATAGTGTTTGTCAGTGGCTTAAAATGTCTACAAAAATGAGAAAATTACTGGAAAAGTAAAGAGAATTGTATCTTTCTTCACATGAGACTAATGACATGGGTTTTCCATGTCAATATAGAGCCTGCGTTGTTGCATAAATTAACTAAAGCTGAAAATTTTTGTTGCAGTATGCAGAGAAAATCATTACAGCTGTATTTTGAAACTGATAAAGTGTATGTGTGTTGGTTTTATGAACCTCATAAGTACATTAAACAAACTTCCAGGAACTGGCATTGTGCCTCATTGATTGCCTGTGTCAATGCATACTCTTACATTGTTGCACAAACTATTAAATATTTCAAAAGTTAAGGAGCACTTTTTGTAAATTTTGATTTTGCACCCAATGTCTGTCAAGTCTCTCCAAAAGAAAAGCAAGCATCAACTTGAAGGTTGGTTTGAACACCACAGTGCTTTTTACTAAGTATGGTCTCATAGAATGGGTATACCCTCACCTTTCTCTTTCCCTTGGAACTGACTTAGCCAGCCAGTTATATGTGAACCTACAGTTTAATGGGGACTCCCTTGTTTTGTCGGTAATCTACATACATACTCCGTAATCCGCCCAAAGGTGTGTGATGGAGGGTACTCAATACCGCTACTAGTTCCCCGCTTTCCTGTTCCCCTCCCATATAGAACAAGGGAAAGACAAATACCATATATTTCCGCAGATAAGACGATGGTGGAATCATTAGAAAAGGGCCCCAAAAATCGACTTGTTTAACCTATACCTAACCGTCTTATGGCTACGCTACAGATAACTTTTCTGAAAGTGTAAGTTAGGTTAGGTATAGGACAAACAAGAAATTTATTTAGTGCTAATCTCCTGTCCAGAAACATTCGCTTATTCCATTCATATTGTTTCCAAACTTATCGGTTCGATATATATCATTTAGAGGTCGAAGCCGCACTGTGCAACACATCTGCGATATTACCCTGATGAAATTTTCATCGTGGAGGAAAGATTTAGGAAAACAAAGTTTTGTGTATTTTTTTTTTTTTTTTTTTTTAATATTTGCTTTACAAGCTTTATTAATTTATTGAGTGGACAAGTGTACATACACTAACCTATATGCCATAAAGCAGGAATAGAATTAATTATTTACAATGCAGCTTGATTTTACAATGTCGCTTGTCAAAAATAATTTCTCAATGTATCCAGTCGCACTGAAATGATTAGAGTAAATTTACATATGGAGTAGTGAAAGGGTTAAAATATTTCGGAGCTATACGCAACAATTGCGACTTCCTTTTTTTTTTTTTTCCCAGCTTCGCGGTGTAAAAACAACATGCTTCTTCACAGTCGGATACAACGTAGCACTACACGCATGAAAGTTCAAAAGCAGACCGCAAACACTGCAACAAAGGGTGAAATCCAGGTGTACCAATCACGAAAACTACTTTTGGCGACTTCTAATGGCATTTTTTGGAACTTCCTAAAGCTTTGTCTCCGAATCTATGTCGAAGGCATATTCTTAGATCCCGAAAACTGGAAAAAGTGCAGCACGCATTCGGGTAAATACAGTAACTTGGGGGTCATCTTATAGGCCAGATACATGCTTAAACTATAAAATCTTGATCAAAATTTGTACCTCGTCTTATCTGAAGGACGTTTTATCTGCGGAAATATACGGTACTTGTGTGCAACTGTAGGAGATGCCCAAACCTCTCTAATCTTATCTTTGTGGTCTTTATGTGGAACGTACATTGGCAGCAATATAATCGTGCAGTGAGAAAAATAATGCATAGTGACAGATGAAAATGCTAGGAATAACGAGGAACTGAATCCCAGATGTTTACATTTATAATCTGTTATTGAACAACTTAGGCCCCAGGCACATTTTCCTATCTCACATGAAATAACTTGCTTTTCATGTATGGAAAATGTTCAATTCTGGCCTGATTGAATGACAGATACTACAGTTTTATGCAGAAGGTTCAATAAACTTGTCCCATCAAACCAAAAGCACTTGCGGAGTAATAATAATAATAGTGTGTGTGGGAGGGGGGGGGGGGTGCAACATGAGAGCACGAACTTGACTGTGTGGCTTTCGTCAATCTTAAGTGATATGTCAATTAAAACACTGTAAAAATATAAACATATGCTTTGATGTTATTATTACAGAGTTAAAATAACTGTAGACTCTGAAGTTGTTTCTTCTCTTTTTGTGGTCTTAGGGCAGAATGAAGTGAGGTGGACAGATAGAACCCAAGGGCTGAAAATAAGTAAATACATTTCTGTTTCTAAAATATTATGAAAGTATATTTTTTAGTAATCATTTTCCTTCGCTACACATTCAATACAGTCTTCATATTTGATCATGACAGATTTTTTGCCATGGATTTTCTGTATTTTTCTGTAATTTGTAATTTGTCTTTTTTTAAATAAATGTGACTAAGTACATACAAATTCCTTGGTTCATTCAGTGACCAAGAAAGTAATTCATACATATGTTACAATCTTCTTAAGAGGTATTTGTATCTGTAAAACATAGTTTTACACTTGTTAAATTATTTACATAGAATACAATTTACATATATTAAGTATATGTTACATCTTTGTATGTACAGTTATTTACATTTTTGTACATTTTCCTGTGCATTAATGCTAGGTAATATTTGGCTCCTTATAACGATCCAATATACAGGTAAAGTGGCACACTTTCTGTACAAATAGTATAAAATTAAAAACTCTGTTTTATAAATAATATATATATTTATATATATGTTTATGAATATATGGATATGTGTTATGAAGAAATGACATAAATGCATTTACAAGCACAAAACTGCGTAACGCAGCTCATAAATTAAATGAAATCTGAACTGATATTATAAATAGAACTATATAATTAAATTAATGGTGTAGTGATTCCCCTCGGACAAAAATGGGGGCCTGTTTTCCTTCTCTCTGGTCATTTAACTATGTCTTTGCCAATACTCCTTCAATTAAATATGCTATTTGAGGATCTCGTATCACAAATACTTGATGGTAATTCATATGAAATATAAGTAGCTAATCTATAGATAAAATTTATGTTAAAATACAACTCATTTTTCTTGGAAATTCTTTTGTTGTTAAACATTTGTGACATTGCTTACAATTGTGCTCAAAATGGAAAGTATTTTTGTGGGTAAAGTAACACTTGAAAAACTAATTAACAGGCTTTTAAAAAACTATTTTGGTACATTGCACTACTTTCCATATTTAAAAAATGTAAGAACAGTTTCTTACTACAGTAAATGTCACTAAAACAACATTCTTCGGCTTCTTATTTTTATAAAAACAGCTTGGTTTATTTTTTATAGGCGTTATTAACTTGATGGCTGTGGATAAATCTATTTCTTAGAGACTAGTAGTATAAATGTTTTAAATGACCCAGAAATTGGAAAGACATACACTTGGGTTTTGTGAGGTTCACACTAATAGTGAAATTGTGCAGGTACATTAATTTATACTTGTTTGTTGCGTGTCCTATGGACAATGGTAACATGATATACTAATGATTGGTTAAGAAGTATTTTTGTCTGTCGAATCACGGTCAGAGCTTGAATCCCTCCGACGACTCTGCCGAGACTTGCTACTGGATTCTCTTTCCATTGAACCTGAAAAGAGAACAACAAATTTTTTCATTAAATTAGAATTTCAAAACAGTTTTTTTAAATTATATTGGACAAAGTCATAAGAGATTATTTACTTCTTCAAATTGAAAATAGATAGCATAAAAAAAAAGAAGAGTACTATGGGTATGGTGGTGTTCCAGTGAACTAAGTATACTAGTTCTGTAGTAGCCTTTTTAAGTTCATTTCATTGTGCCTGAATCTGCAGTTAGGCTAAAGTAGATTTTATTATGTGACCACAGCAGAACAAGTAACATACTTAATACTTCCTCTGCCTGTCATTAAGGTAACATTTTCCAGCTATTTACGTTTTATGGAACCATGTTTGAGGAGTTAAAAACTTATGTAATTGATATAAATTGAAGCTGGCATGATTTTCACCTTCAAATTGTGTTTAAAACGTTGTGCAGTAAAGTTGCTAGACATTTTTTGCGTTTATTGGAATGCATAGTTTGCATTTCGTTGTGAAAGTTCGCGCTAAGTTACCTTATGGTGCAGTGACTCATGGGCTGACAGTAATTTACAATTGCTCCCATCAGCCTTCGCATCTACTGTTTATTAAAACATAGTTTTTTGTGCTTATTATGATGAGTTTTGAGAATGAATTTATTCTCATTGTGAACTGAAAATATTTATCTAACTACTTTTGAGACATCTCATAAACAGTGTGAACGATAGTTTGTGTATGAGTTTTTTTGCACATTGGAAGGGAGAAGGCAGTACAGTGCAACACATATTTGCACTTGACAATACAATTTAATTCTCAAAAATCGTCGTCTGAAGCAGGGAAAAAAAAATTAATTAATTAAAAAAGAAAAAAATATGAAGCATGAAAACATTTGCAACTGGTGCAGTGTTTCACTATTTAAAGAATGAAAGACACAGATGCAGCCTTCACGAAAACCTTGATTATGATGAATAAAATTATTTCACATGTTTTCTATGAAGTTACCAGTTTCAGTTACGCTTTGAAATTCAGATAAAATTTATTAAACAATTAAAAAGAAGGCCCTGCCTAGTATTGCGATGTCTGTTACATTATGTATCGTATAAAAACTATGAAAATGCAAGTGTGATCCTATAAGCAACTTTTAGTGCTAAAAAAGTTATTTCCCGTATTTTACACCATTTTTTTTTTAAATCCGATGAAAAACGTTAAATCAGGGTCCCACTGTATTTATATTTCATACTTACGCTGGTAGTTTATTGATTTGAAAAGCATAACATAGCAAATTGATCTATTACAGTCAAGTTTTCCGTTGTTGACCAAACTTTGTAGATATTACAGTATGTAGAAAATTTGGAGAAGTTGGATTAAAATATCAGATGTAATGCAGTAATTGGCAAAATCACTGAAAGTATGGTTAAATTTTAAAGACTAAAAACCCTTCCACTCACTTGGTATTGGTGTATGGACCTCAACCTTGACATGAGCCGTAGCAGTGACCTTTGTCGTAACGTGCGGCTGCGGTGTCGGTGTTGAGGTTGAACTTTGTGATGAGTTATCGCTGTTCTGCGAGGAACTCTGTAAATAAAAAAATAAACAAATAAATAAATAGAAAATTTAAAAAAAATTAGTTCTGCTAGCAAAATTTACATAGTCATGAATGACACATGATATTTAGCACACTAAACCTGAAATACTATTTGTTGGTTTTCTAACAAAAATTGAGCAATAAAATCAGTAAAAATAGTTTCCAATTTTATATTACCAGCAGGAAATGTATTGAAATATATTAATGCAAGAGTTATTAATTTGTGCTGTAATTTAACATAAGTTGATTGCGAGACTACTATGAACAATGGTCTGCTAAAGCAGTGGAAAGATTAATGATATTATAGGTTTCATCATGAGGTAATGAAACAGATCTAAATGTATGCAAGCACAGTTTACAAATTTGCAACTAACCCAATAATTCCAAATTTCATTTAAAGTATGTAATACTATAACTAAAATAGAAAAAGAACTTACTGAAGCTGTTGCTGGAGCATATGTTGTTTCAACAACAAGTTCTGGTTGCACAACTATTTCATGTGTTGAGTGCCACGAGTTTCCTTCCTCAGTAATTGTTGTGAGGGAGGGTTCTGCATGAAGACGGCTGCAGTGTGCACTGCGACGTGGAGGAGCCACTTTTGTTATCCGACAAGAACCTGATCGGCCATGTGCAGGTGATGGAGGTGGTGTAGGTGTGGAAATACGATCAGTGTGCTCGTGAGGTATTACCTATGTAATAAGAGTACATTTTTAAAACTTGAGAAATTTAACTAAAGACAGGCAAAATGCTATATTTATCTTAAGTTGGTACAGGGGGAAAAAATAAATAAATAGAAGAATCAAATTTATAAGTGAGCTATGATTGTTATTTGACAATCTCTCCGAAACATAAATGTATTTCTTACCTCAGCTGGAGGTCCGATCATTGACAGCAGAACAGGAAAGAACAAGAGCCCATTAAGAAGTCCCACAGCAATAAGTATAAATAGCACATAGAAAAAGTACCTGAAAATGAGATAAATGGATGTTAAATTATTGCAGATAATAAGAAAGGGTTGCATCCATGTCTTATAAATCATGTTTAAGTGTGTAAGCACAAAAGTATTTTTTAGAAAAGACGGCAAAAACTTGTCAATAAATACATGCAAGGTGTGTGTCACCTAGAATCCCTTTCAGGAACACTTGAAATGTAACACTATTATAGTTTAAAAGTTATGATAAAAAGTGAGAGTAAAACACACACACGAGTAACAATACATTTGGTAAGTCGACTAAGTTGGGGTGTGGGATGGAGTAGGATAGGTCATGCGCATGAGGGCAAGTGGCTGGAAAAGGGGGTTTTGGAAGTGGATGATTAGTGGCTGTGGAGAGGCAGCCAGTTAGCTGGCTAGTAATGTGAGAGAGAGGGGTGATAGATATACAGGCTGGGCACATGATGTAGAATTATCTGAGCTGATAGAGAACAATGCACAATGTTGGTGATGAGAAGGCGTGAACTGAGAGGGGTTGATAGAGAACAGGGAGGTTGTGTTGGTGGTAGGTTACCAGAGGTTGAGTCTAGAATGATTTTGTTGGCAGACGGTGAGCTCTAAGGATAGCCCACATCTGCATAGTTCAGAAAAGCTGATGGAGGATGGGAGGATCCAGATTGTGAAGCCACTATTGAAATAAGGCATATTATATTTTGCTGCATGTTGGCTACAATTTGGCAGTAGCCATCCAGTCTGGTTGGTATTCATACCAATATAAAAATCTGCGCAATTTATTGTAGTACAGCTGGTGCATAACAGGGTGGCTGTCACAGACCTTTGATGAGGTAGCATAAGCCTGTCACATGATGGAAGTAGTAGTGAAAACTTGATAGGTGGATTGGGCAGATCCTGCAGCTGGGTTTTTCATAGAATTTTGTAGAGGTTGGATGTGTGATGGAACACTGCTTCAGAAGAGGTGGGGAGAGCCTTGGGTAGGATGGCGCTTATTTCATGGCGCAATGATAGATACTCAAATGAAGAATGTGGTTCAGTTGTTCGAACTGGGGTAGTATTAGTTGTGATTATAACACTCCATTGTGGCTGGTTCAAGGAATTTGGAATCATATGTGTGTGTGTGTGTGTGTGTGTGTGTGTGTGTGTGTGTGTGTGTGTTTTCCCCATTTTTTGAGTGCACCTGTTGATGATTCAACACCTCCACTTTTTGGTGAGTGCTCTCTCCTATATGTCTTAGTATAATAAAGTGGAATACAACAGTCCTAGCATTTCAACTGCACTGATATTTTATGGAATTAGTGTCTTGTTTTATAGGATTTTTTGTTCTTGTAGTGAATGATACCATAGTGTCCGAAAAATTTGATAAAGCAAGGACTTTAGCTTAATCATAACTGTTTTGCTGACTGTTGCACTTCCCCCCCCCCCCTCTGCGCACATACATATCACACTTGTTATCTAATGCTGTTGCACACTATACTTCCCCAATAAATATACAGAAAGCAACACACAACCCTTCTGTTTTATATATTTACAGTTAACATAATCTTCACATCAAAACATTGTTTTCGCAAAGCACATGTAACATCTAGTACTGGAAATAAAAAATAGTGGGAGCACCCCTGCATTTATTTTAAAATAAAAACTACCACTATAATGTAGAATTCAGTTATTATTCCTATTTTATTTTGACTTACCTTACTATAAAATCAAATTCTGAGAAGGCAAGCATAAGAACTCCCAGAAGAGTAGCGAATGCACCATGCACCACTGGTGCTAGCATATACTCCAGTGCCAATTTTGTCCTACGTTCTCGGCTTCCTATACTGGTCACAAAACCCTGAAGAAAAAAAAAAAAGGCTTAAATAGTCATAATTAAATGGAACTTTAATATTTCTTATATGGGTATATTTTTAATCACATATGGAAAAAATAAATAAATAGAAAAAAAGGTCTGTGCATTGTGTTTAATGGGTGGCTTACTGCTGGGAAAGAGGGAATAGTTATGGCTTGAAAATGTTGTCAGTGGAACTTTTTGCCTTTTTTGCTTCCTTTCCCTTTTTGTAAAATCTAAATGTATTGGTTTAATATTAAGATGCAGACAGAGAAGATTTAATTTGGACAAACCACAAATGAAGTATATTATTTAAAACTGCAGAAATGCTTTTATATATTTAATTACCTTAAAAAAAAATAAAAAAAAACTACATTCTCCCTCCTGCCTTCCTCTTTAAAAACATTTATTTTCGAAATACAAATCTCTTTTGTGAATTTGTCACTCAGTTTATTGCTACTGAAAATAAGAATAGACAGGAAATTACTAATTAAAAATCTTGTTATTAGTCTTTTTTTCTTCTTTTTTTCTTTTAACACAAATGAGTGAGAGAAATGTCTTACCAACCAATTTTATACTACATAAGCAGAAAGATCATCAGTTGGTATCTAATGGAAAATATCATGAGTCAACAAATGATAAAGGGATAAAAGTAAAGACTGTAATAAACTGAAATATTGTTTTGAACACCTGAGTGCTTTACTAGGCATGGTCCTATTTGAAATGGTATGCTGTTGCCAACCTTCAACATTTGAGCTGACTTAGAGGGAGTTGTAGGGGGACCTAACATTTACCTTGCATTCAAAAAAAGATGTAACTTGGCATTTTTCTGATAAATAGATACAGCTAGAAGTGATAAGTGATGGAAAAAATTTGTAAGATTGATTGAGAATCAAAACTAATACATTTGAATTTGCAGTCTACACTATCACTGAGACCATAGTCAAATCTTTACTGTGAGGTGAATGTTATAAAAACACTTAGTTTTGTAAGAAATGCACCAGTAGAAAAGATTAGGGTCTAACATTCAATCAGCAGTGAGATTATTAGATGAAAGGATGAGAAAATTAACTGCTTAGGAAATATCCCATCTTAAATTTGTTGAAAATCTGAATTGAGATGGCCTGATGTGGTTTAGAGTTATTCAACTTTCAAATATGAATCCAGAGTCCAAATTACTGTGCCAGCTCGCTTGTCACAAGGGTATGGGCAACAACAGGTTAAGGAGGGAAAAGGAGTGTGTTTATATATTAATAGTTCCCAATTCAGTTACATTTAGTAATAATTTTGTGAAAACAGTATTTTCGTGTCCTTGTATCCTCAATCAAAAGAAATTCACTTAAACAATATAATATGCAGTAACTTCCCAGAAAAAGGTAAATTGTTATAAGGAAGTGGAATTATATAATCCTAATAAAGCTTGGTGAAGACTTACCAGACAGATGTGGACCGTGAAGTGGACTCCAATCCCTACAGCAACAATGAGCAGAACTGCTGGGATAGCACTGAGCTTGATGCCAAGCATGCCCATGGCTCCCAGTAGCTGGAGCACAATGGCAGCCAAAGAGAGTGTGATAAGAGCTGCTGCACGTGGGTTCACCAAGAGGACAGTGACGACGACAAAAACTGCTGCAAGTGCACAAGCTAGTGCCAAGCTCAGTGACTGACGAAGCCCAAGGTACTGCTCCCAGAAGAGGAATGGTATTCCTGATGGGAAGTTTGGTAGGCCACGTTCCTCAAATTTTTCACATACTGCACGTACCTGGTATATCACAAGAACACATTAAATTCCTCTTTAACAGATTCAAATTGTGTAAATTAAAAATATCCTGACTATCATTCAAAAACATATAAAAAACTGTGAATTTGGTGCTAAATGAGATCAAATATCTGTAATGTACACAAATACATTTCTATCTCATTGGCTCTAGTTTTCGCCATGGCACACTGATACGAGAGTTCACCATGAAATCTAGACAGTGATATTCCTACATTGTTTGAATGTGTACTATTGTAGTTGCATTGATTTACATATTTCAAAAATTTTAGAATATGTCTTACCTCTCCAATTAGATGTGTGATGCTCTGTGTGTCACCAAGCCCATGCAAGTAGAAAGGCATCTGTGCATAAGTAAGTGGTGCAGACTTGGGGATCTTGAGGCCAACATCACTGGGAGCATGCAGCCATGAACGTGGCTTGGGTCGCAGGTTGCCCTGTGATGCACCGTATGCCAGCACATCGTTTGTAGCCCAGGCACTCAAGTAGTTATAGAAAGCCTTTGGACTTATAATGCCCTCTGAATCGACAAGGCGCAGCTGTCGTACTTGTGACTTGTCTACAGGGTTGTCTACATGTCCTGTCTGGACTAACAGTTTATATGCTAGGATGGCTTCATCAGACGCATTTGCATACCATTTCTCCTGTGTTATGCAGCCACGCTCCCAGTCATGATCAAATGCCTTCTGGAGCTCTAAAAATAAAAAATAAATACCATTTTTGATGATTTTAATGTAATACTGGTCTTCAATGTGTATATAACTTGTTTATTCCAGAAAATAGCATTCTTACAGAAATGGTATGTAAGAAAGAATATGAATATATGAATCACTGACTAGCAGACATAAATTGCTATACAGTCATCCATATTGATAGTTTCATTATACTCTGTGTCATAATTCTACATTCCTTAATTACAATTGTTATCTGAGCAATCCATTCCTAATGTCCTATCATACATTTTCTCAGGTGAGGCATATATGTACAAGTCTCTAGAACTCTGCACATGTTTTCTTATTCCCTTTTTAAAATTGTTTTATTTAAAATAATAATAAATATAGTAGTGATTTACATTGTTTCCTAACTAATGCTAGCAACTAATGTTAGTTAAACATGATTCAATACATCTCTCTATTAAAAGTAGCCTCTTCGATTTAGGGTAGGGATTTAAAAACAAAAGTTAACTGAACCTGCACCAATATATTTAATAAATATTTAATAAAATCAAATTTAAAAAGTCCACTCATGTCTAAGTACAGTTTCTGTCCTACACTTGCTTATACAAATATTTTTGCCTTAATGGTGAGTTTTTGTAGAATGATATGAGAGAAACTTCTTTTAAGTGACTTGACACACTATTGCAGTGGTTCTTAAACTTTTCATTGCTTCAGGCGTATTTAAAAGGCCACAAATAACTATGGGGCCACTATATACACATTTATGAAGTATATTTTACAACAGTCAATACATGAAATAGATACTGTGATAAAAACAACTGAGTCATTTTATTTTGAATTTCGTGTCCACACAAAAGAAAATACTAAAACCATACATTATCACAATGTTGTTTTTGTCAGTCCACACTACCATGTCCTGTGCAAGTCTCCTCATCACCGAATAAGAATGGCAACCTGCATCATTTTGAACCTTCTTACTGTATTCATCTCTCGGTCTCCCTCCATGATTTTTACCCCACACACTTCCTTCTAATGCTAAGTTGATGATTCCTTGACATCTCAGAATGTGTTCCACCAATCTATCGCTTCTCTTACTGAAGATATGCCAGAAACTCCTTTTCTTCCCATTTGTATCAAGCACATCCTCATTAGTTGCATGATCTACCCATTAATCTTCAGCATTGGTCTGTTATCATTATCATGATATGAAAATATTTTTGAAAGGATAGGTTACTACTCACCACAGAGATGCCCTATTGGCCACAAAAAGGAACACATAACAGAATAAACAAAAAATGTAGCTTTTGGCTGTCAAGCCTACATCTGCCACAGAGAATGTGCGTGAACACACACACACACACACACACACACACACACACACACACACAACACACAACACACAACACAAACCCAACTGCCATCTCTGGCCGTTGCGGCTGGACTCCAGCTGTGTCCAGCCGCAACAGCTGGAAACAGCAGTTGGGTGTGTGTGTGTGTGTGTGTGTGTGTGTGTGTGTGTATGTGTGTGTGCGTGCGCGTGCATGCATTCTCTGTGACACATGAAGGCTTGACAGCCGAAAGGTACATTTTTTGTTTTTCTGTTATGTGTGTCTTTCTGTGGCCAATAGGGCATCTCTGTGGTGAGTAGCTACCTATCCTTCCCAGAATACTGTTGAATCGTTTAAGGTCAAGATGAAAGACAAGATAAACTACAGGGTGCACCGATAAATGTTCTCGGGTGTACCAGTGCACTCTGGTGTATTGCTGTATTGTAAAAATGTCTATGTGGATGTTAGACATATGGTCTCATGGTGACAATATCACAGGTAAGTTCATATTTTAAAAATGGTTTGTGTCATGTAGTTCTTGGTGTAAAGAACACTCACCTATGAGCCAATCCCTGAACATGCTGAGCCAGAAATCTGGAAGACCACCATTGTCATTTTTAACAATGTTGGGTACTCTCATAAAGGCCTCATGGTATTCATACAGCAGCCTCTGATTATTTGGATACTCAAAGTTCCCCTGCGTGACGGCATACATGTTGTAAAAGCCAAAATATTTTTCTTGTGCACCAAGAAAGGCATGCTCTTCTGTGTTCTGTGGCACAATGTCTGTCAGGTCTAGCCCATCACTGACTTTGAATACGCCCCACACACTGCCAGCGAGGACGAAGATCATTAACACCATGGAAAATACCTGTTTGGAAGAAGAGTAAACATAAAAATACTAATCGAACACAATAATAGCGTTTGTTTGATGTAGCAAATAAAGTATTCTTGTTAACTTTAGTTTTACACTGAGATATGGTTGGGTTAATAAATGTATCATTTTCCACTTCAGTAAGTTGATTGTAAGAGTTCTTTTCATTAACTTATACTGTGTCCAATTCATTATTGTAATGTTTTGAAGGGAAAGAAAACAGGTTACTTAATGGCAAAGAGAAAACAGATGCTTTCTATATCTGCATCAATTTTGTTGACATAAAGACCTAGTTACTCTGAAGTCTTATCAGGCATTTTAAAATGACAAAGTCTCAACGTGGATTAAAGTAATTGCATTTTGATTGGGATTTTCAATGATATGTTTAAAGTGATTTTTTATTTATTTATTTCCTTATTAGTGCTTATTGTGAAGAATACTGATATTGGGGTTTCCTAGTTGTATAAAGTAACTGCACACACACATTCTGAATAGTGTTAGAGACAGTTACCATATAAAAACTGGCAGAAAGTAAAGAGTTGACAGTTTCTAACACTGTATGTACATACCTTGACACTTGGTTTGGAGATAAAAGGTGCATAATGTTGCGCAGCTGCTCGTGTCAATGACCACCGCCAGCAACCATGGATTGGGCAACTAGTGGAATGCTGTTCACCACTCTCTGGATCCACTGTCAGTACTTCTCGTGAACCTACCCAACATTCCTGCAAGCAATTTTACAGTGCTGTTACATTTACAGAGATGGCACAAGTTATTATACATTTTTTCCAACTGCTCTAAATTTGTACCCTCAAAATTTCCTGTCTACTGTATAGTGTGCCCTAGCTCTATATATTTGTTTATTCAAGTAAAGCTTTGTTGTGGGTCAGCAGGTTTATTATCAGTATTTTCTCAAAATCTTATGTAATTTGAGACAATAGGTGTATGTTATTGAAGGCTGCTACAAAATTCATGTAAGCTTGGGTTCATTTGCATAAATCATTTCTGGAAATAAGATGTTTGTTTCACCTCTGGGGAGCAAGGAAAAAAATTTTTTTTACTTGTATTGTGAGATGTATTTGATGAGTGCACATAAGTGCAGTGTGTGCGTGTACTATGTTATGTCAAGTTTGTATTGTGTGATAATCATAGAAGAGAGATAGTGAATATCAGAGCTTGCACACTGCATACTTCTCTTGGATATTATTGAAAGGCACTGTCAAAGATAATGCCTTTATATGGCATGTAAATCACTGTCTACATTGTGCATACTACATGTAAATTTATTTAATCCCACAAAGTCTGGTAATCAGGAACTTCTCTGCCACTCTATGCCTCCCCTTTGCCAAGAAAATACTGACACTAGCATAAAGATTTGAAATCACTAACTCCAAGTTGAGTAACACCACACAGATACACATTTGTGACCCTTGCTAAGCAGGCAAATTAGGAGTATGCAATGTAAGAAGTCCCATGTAAACAGCAGTACTGGTCGTGTAGATTTTCTTGGCTAGCTTCATAAAAAGGTAGCCCCTAAGTGGAAATATATTGCTGTGACAAATAGAAGATTGATTGCATCACATTCATATTGTACTGTCAACAAAGGACATACAACTTGTATTTCTTGCTTCTTCTAAATCGCTTCTCAAAGTCAAAAGTAAGATATGGAATATGAATACTTAAAAAGTTTCATTTAAATCAAACAAACTGTTTTTTCAGAGGGTTATGATTATTTCTGTGTCATACTGTGTCATACTCATTTTTGCACAGAATTCTTGTTGAAATAAATAATTTGGTGGGATTGGCAGAAAATTACAGTAAAACCTCGTTTTTACATTCTCGGTTTTTACGTTTTCCCGCCATTTACACCATTTTTTTGTCGGTCCCATCAAATTTCCTATGTTTACAATGTTAATTCTCCCTCGTTTTTGCGTTAACATATTTACACTTTTCCCGCGTTTTACACTTTTTGAAAGAATTTTCGTGAAGAAAAATGACATAATGTACATAAATTGATGCTAGCATGGCTTTCCCCATAAAGTATAGCGCTTAAAAATTATTCACAGTCGATTTTCTTGACACTTTGCATTTATTCAAACGTATATTTCGCCTTTCGTTGACGATTTACGACGCACCGATTTGTGACGATGTGGTTCCTCTTTCAACCAGCTTCTTTGCCAGAGCGCTTGGCGTGAGAATAACGCAGATTTGTGGCGGTGTAGTTCCTCTTTCCGCTAGCTTCGTTGCCAGAGCGGCTGGCGTCTACTCAAACAATCAGAACCAGTTGCTTTGTTGGCGTGAGAATAAAGAGTTGCATTGTTTTTGTGATACATATTTCTGATTAATAAAGAATGATATCTGTCAAAGTTGGGTATCATAATACCCACAGCCTCAAAACAGCGATAATAGTGAGAGGTGCCGATTCTATGCAAACATCACAAAAATACTTATTAATATGTTTGTACTCGAAAACGCGTATAAATTCTCTGATAATGTCGTGTGAAACGTCTAAAAATACAAAAATAACGGAACTTTGAGTTTTACTATGTAAATAATTACGTAATGCCGGTAAAAGACAGTAATTTTGAAGATGTGTTACATAGCCTGGCAGCAGTGTCCAAACGATATTGAAGCGGTTCAGGTAATTTTGAAGTGTTACATAGCCCAGCAGTGGCGTCCTCGATTATAATGAATGAAATTACGTCAAAAATTTCTACTTCCCATAAAATTACCAATTCTGTTTGGGGCTTAAAATAGCGGCGTCCTCGATTATAATGAATGAAATTACGTCGAAATTTGTAGTTTCCATAAGATTACCAGTTTTGCCTGGCGCTTAAAATAGCAGCATCCTCGATTATGATGAATGGAATTACGTCAAATTTCTACTTCCCATGAAATTACCAGGTCTGCCTGGCGCTTAAAATAGCAGCATACTCGATTATAATGAATGAAATTACGTCAAAAAATTCTACTTCCCATAAAATTATGTTTTGCCTGGCGCTTAAAATAGTAAAAATTTGGATAACCTTTATTGTATAATAAACTTCCTGGCGAGTATTTAGATGCCTATTATGTACGTATATCACAAATAAACTACGAAAATGCAAGGCTCATGCAGTAAGCATTTTTTACCATTTAAAACATTATTTCCTGCATTTTACATTTTCCTGCATTTTACACCATTTTACCGAAGTCCCTTGAAAAGCGTAAAAACGAGGTTCTACTGTATTGTCTATCTAAAATGCACTTCATGTACACTTCTGATCTCGCCATTTGTCTTCCACCTATGCCGATACTGTCAACTAGCTTGAGCAATACGAAATATTTTCATGCAATTTAACCTTATTGCTCTTAAGGTTCACATTTTCACAATTCCCTACTTGATTAATTTAACAGTTTTCTGTTTTATTATCTCAATTTTTGTACATTTCTCCACACACTGCTTTCAACCTGGTTTATTTTGAACCCTTGTTTATATCCAGCCAGTTTCTCCAAAGGTAATTATTATTTATTTATTTTTCTTACAGTTTTATCTGCATAGGTCTGTGAAATGGTTCACCAAGTTAATGAAATGAATAAAACTTTTGGAAGTTGTCATTTTCTAGTCCAAACTTGTGGCTTATCTAGTACTTGGTTCCACTACTATACAGTGAGGGATTATTTATTTTTGTTTTTGACTTCATCAATTAAAAGCAAGGGAACTGAGATACAAGTAACAGCTGATATTATGCACTAAACAGTGAGTACTGAATACAGTTAATACCATATGTGGAAAAGAAAGGTATATGCTATAAACATGTTCAATATATAATCATAAAACACAAAATTGACTAGTGTGTGAAATAGAATTTTTATATCATACTCACAGCAGAATGGTGTGTTCTTGAGGCCATTGGTGAAGGTGGAGCTGTTGAGGTACTCTGGGCTGTTTGAGGTGGTGCAGCAAGCACAGTGACAGTCTGTTGACGGTCAGGAGGTAGTGCTCGTGTGATTGCTGTCAGCTTGCGTGGCTGTTGTGGGGGCGGCTCAGGTGTGATACGTGTAGCCCTGGGCCGCCCCCGATCAGATTCCACATCTGACGCCACACAGCTACCTGTAAAAGCTGGCTGCTGCGGACAGGTGCAGCAACAGAGGACATCAGCTCGACCAGCACGTCTCCGCCGGAGGTCGAGGCTTACGATTGCGGGATACACGAGCAGCATTGCTGCCAGGTTAAACAGCATGAGCACTGCTGCCTGTAAATCAGAAAGGGTGCATTACAAATAAACATTACAATATAAACTATTTTAACTATAGAAAATATTGCCTTGTACAAGAGAGGTTTACAGAGTGAATGCCAGTGTAACAGAGATATAATCGATGTCTCATAAGTTTATTCTTTATATCTTTTTAATACAAACCAGTAACTTTAATTAATTGTTATGTGGAAGAAAGCCAGTAGATATCATGTATCCTACTTACAACAACAGGTATGGACACAGAACTGTCTACAGATACAATAATAATAATAATAATAATAATTATTATTATTATTATTATTATTATTATTATTACTTTTGCTGTAATGTGTGTAATAGATAATATAGAGACAAGGATATTTTTTGGTACTGATAATTAAATGACTATCTCATCACTTACATTCTGACAAGTTTGTTTTTGATAATTCAGAACATTGAACTCTAGAAAATGATGTCAGTATGAATAATTTGAAAAGTATACTATTGCTTCATCTTATTTTATTCTCCAGTTGCAAGAAAAAAACATCTTCCTAGGACGGTTAAGCAGATTTAATGACTTATGTGCATATGCAGTAATAAGAAAATGTGATGAAGGGTTGTATTTGAAGAAAAGCTTCACACAGAATCCTGATTTAAAACTAAACGTAATTGTGACATGAAGTCCTGCAGGTATAATGCAACCATGAAGTGCTGCACAAATGCTGTATTCATCATAATTTGAAGCCTGACATGGACCATAAGTTGATGCCGGAACATGAATGCAAGTGTATTACGAGCACTGTTGTAAGCATGGCTTGTTCCCTCCCCCCCCCCTCTCCCACCCAAATCCCTCCTAACGCCTCACCGCCCCTGACCCCTCAATGACTGATTTGCTAGGAATTAGTGGACAGAACTTGCTTCATCCCCTTCCCTCAAATGTCTTTTTACCCAACTGTAAATAGTGTTTTATACTAACCTGCAATGAAAAGACCCGAAGAGCAGGAATAGGGATGAGCGCAGCAGCAAAGAAGGCACAAGCGTTGCTCAGTGACGTCAGAAGTACACTGAGACCCGACCGCTTCAGGACCATGCCTGTTTGTTCCTGTAACAAAAAGAATAGACCTGATAAAATACTGAATAATTGCAACATTGGTCATAGTAATTCTTCAATTGTTATACGTTTTTTCACTTGTTAGTACAAATCAGTATCTTCAATGGGTACAAATTGTTATTTTGAGTTCTTGAACACCACTTAAAGTGTAAGAGGAAAAAGAATTCAGTACCACAGTTGTAGAGAGTCTTGTTGTAATTAAATCACTTTTCAAATTTTTACTACAACTGGGTTTGTCATCTTACAACATAGTTTGACATGTGAGTAGAATGCATTCTGCAGACAAGAATAAGATGGAAAAAATCCCTTTGCAGTTTGTACTTACGTCTGTTTGGATGTTGGTGACTTCCTGGTCAGCATAAGTGTGCGTCAAGAGAAACATGTCGTCAACACCAAGTCCGAGTGCCAAAAACGGCACAATCTGCAATGGAGAGCAAATTGTGAGATAGCCTGTTGATGGGCAATTTATGTGGCTATAGCAAATAGCTGCATGCGAGGCACTCACCTGCGTGGTTGAGGCATTGAAGGCAATGCCAAGTAGTGCACAGAATCCCAGACCAGCAGCCACTGTAATCGACACTAGCACCACACCTGCCACACCCACTCCCGTCTGTGATCGTACTGGATCGCTCCAGCGCAGAAGCGACAGCCCAGCATATAACAGCTGGAAATAAATAAGAAAAGAACCCATATTCATATCTCTGTTTGCTGTGTACACATCTCAAAATGTCTGAGGTTATGAAATTTTAACCATACTTCTTTTTTTTTTTTTTTTTTTTTTTTTTTTTTTTTTTTTTCAGCCTCAGGAGTTTATTGTGTGCAACATTTTGGTACAGGTAGATGTACTGTTGCCAGAATTAATGCTCATCTGTTTTATGCTCAAGTTGGGTGTTACTTATAAGTATTCTTGGTGAATGTGTCACAATATACTAAGGTAATTCATTTTATCAAACTTAATACAGAATGTGACTTGTGTTCACTATATCCTAATGCCCTGGTGAATCACCCGAAAGATATTTTCTACATAGGAGAGTTCCTAACCCTGATAAATACATTTATTTTTTATTATTTCATTTGATGCAGTAGCAAAAGTTAGTAGACTGTTGTATGACCAGTTTTGGACTTGGTTCATTTTCAAACACTTGGACTTAACTACAACGCTGCTAGGCCTACATATTGGTATTTACTGTACATCTAAAAGACTGCAAATTTCCTTTGTGTTAAAGAGGCTTGATGACACATGTTAATTTAAAAATCCATTTGATTCAATGAATCAAGCTTCTTTAACACAAAAGAAATGTGCAAAGCCTTTTACACACATGTTGAAAATGTCAATATGTAGTGGCATTGTAGTTTAGACCAAATTTTTGAAAATGGAGTAAGTCCAAAACTAGTCACACAATGGACTTTGGATGTTTGCAACTGTGACAGCTAAAAGTATATTAAAATTCCCAACTGCTGATCCCGGCCATCCATCAGTATGAAGGATTTTTCACTAATATATTTCTCTTTTTAAAACCCAGAGGAATTAAAACCTTTTTAGTTATGGCAATTATAGTAACTAACACAATAAAGTTTATTGATAAGAAGGCTTTAACAATGCTTCATAGCTGTAAGAATTCACTCCCGACCATATCTTTGTAGTTAGTTCAAATGCTTAGCATTCCAAACAATCAGAAAAATTCCTCTACTACTGCAGGGAAGAAAACATTTCATGCTTTTTCAAACAACAATAATTGTAGTTTCTTACTTTTGTCTTAATTTTTTAATTTTTTTTACTTATTTATAGAAGATTGTATATTAATAATAATTTACAGCAAACTAAAACTCATTTCTGCTGCTTATTGTCTATGGAATTTGATGTTACATTGAGAGTAAGTAATTTAGTTTTACATTACTCACCATTAATACATATCCTGCGATTACTTTCTCCAATCGCAGTTCCGAAAATTGACTTAGAATATCATTCAGTGTAGTAGTGGAAAATGAATACATGCTATAAGGAGACGTACCGTTGTCCCCATTCATATACTTTCGAAGTTCCTGCAAGTATGGAAAAAAAATGTTGAAAAGGAATGTTGGAAAAACAGTTTGTATTTAATATCACTGGAAGTAGATAAATTCATACCTCCGAGAACTTCCTCTGCCAAGTATCTAGCACCAAGGCAGCTTTTTCTGGGGTCCATTCAACATGATGGACTTTGTACGATGCTGACCAGAAGTCGTATAACTCACGTTCTCCCATCAATTGCACAACAGTTTGGAGAGCTCGAGCTCTGAAAAATATAAATAGATATTAATGATGGTGAAATTGAGTATTAATTGTGGCAACTATAACAAAACAGACAACAGCTTACTTTTTAATATGTCCAGTCTTATTCTTGACTGTGCCTCCAACTATCAAATCCTCAGGCCAATGCATATATTTTGCAGCAAACCCATAGCAGCCACCTGTCAGTTCTGCTCCTATATCGGGTATCTGGAATGACATTTGGGGAAAAAATAGTATCATATTCACTTATCAAATATTTCAGAATCAGTATGATATGAAATGAAAGAGATAGAGAGATGAATAAAAGTAATGCACAAAATATATAGCTATATTCAGGGAAGATAGGGACGATTGCAGACCATGGCTTTTAATATACTAATTATTCTACTACCAATAAAATATTTCAGCAAACAAAATGTCTGTAATGTGAAAATTCTGCTGTAATGGCCTGTTTCCTTTCACCATAGATCCAAAGTTAAACTAGTACAATACTGAGTAAATCCTCTGCCCTTTGGAGCATATTTATAACTGGTCTGATGAATTATTCATGTCCTGAAAGATCTCATTTCAATTTTCATAAATATTTTGACAATTTTCATACAAAATGTAACAATCAGTGATGTCTTGCTGTACACACAGAACCAGAGATACAACCCTTGTGATGACATAACTCAATGGAGTGCATATGTTAATTTTGTATTAATTGCAAATCACCATTAATTTGCTCTACCATCTTAGTGGTTTATGTGGGTTGGTGGCTGTGTTAGTTCCAGACTAGTATTTAGACATCTAAATCATGAGTACTTTGACTTGTAACACATTGTTACATAACAAATTTCTTGTTTGCAGTTCTGGCACATACTAGAATTATTGGGCCACACTACTAGAGATATCACAGCTCGTTGATTTAATGGAATATGTACAGAAGGCAGTCAGACTTCTAACTGGAAAAACGTTTTTCTAGAATCCTCATGCACTAAACGTCACGCAGAGGTGCCGACTTCAAAATACTATTGTATGAGGTAATACATTTGACAGATAACATTGTGTTTGTTTACTTGTGCCCAACATTGGTTTTCTGCTTGCTCTCAACCACTCAGCTTCATGTAAACACATCATCAGCCCTGCCAAATGATCCACTAATTCATTATAAAGTCGCATTAAGTATACTCTGCTTTAAAATTAATTCCAATTGACAGATTGCAGTGGCGGGGGCAGTGTTGAAGGCGTGTAGCCGGCTAGGCAAGGCTTTGCATGTAACAGTACCTAAAAAACTGACAACACAGCGAGTATTTGGTGCTCGAGAAATAACCACTAGTTACGACTGACTGGCGACAGAACCCTATTACTCGAGTTGCTGCAACATCAATCACAAAGCAATTTAAAAAGAGTGGGGGGGTCACTAGTGGCACAGGGCAAAATCGAAGAAGCATTCCTTAATTTTTGACCGGAAATGTACCGTACTACTCCTCAGTTCATTCGTGCTTGTGAACTCTTCATGTATGGCATTTAGCTCCAATGGTATTAAGACAATTCCTCCTCATTACTGAATGTAGGTAAGTTTCCACATTCGTGCTTGTGAACTCTTCATGTATGGTATTTAGCTCCAATGATATTAAGACAATTCCTCCTCATTACTGAATGTAGGTAAGTTTCCATCCTTCACAGATAAGAATAATAAGAATATGATCACTTTGCAGTGCTGGATGTTGACATTACTGTAATTGTTTGAACTTTGAGGGGGTGAGGCTCCTACTTATAAAAATTGGGGGGGGGGGGAGGTGTAAAGTCGGCGCCTCTGATGGCACCATACTGTTGCAAGCTGCTATTGAAGCAGTATTTAATCTCCCGAATGCATGAAAATTATAATAATAATTCCGAAGTCGTAATTAATATTTATGACTACCTCCCATATATATATTATCTCTTAAGATTTTTTTTTTTTCTATTTATGACAAAAGTAGAGTTTGACAACGGTTCAGGTGCTATTGAATTCCGGCGACCATAAAGTCAACTTTGTGCAATAAACCAAGCCATACGCGATGGAAATCCAAGAGAAAAATACCAGTAGGCAGGAGGGGTGGGGGGAGGCAGTGGACCACCGACTGGACATGCCAGGTGGCAGCCGTGGCGCATTGTCGGGCCCGGCTCACCTACCTGCCGCTATTGTCACGCGGCGATACATCAGGCTGGCCGCTTTGTGTGCGGACGGCCACGCTGCCCATTACGAACGGAAAAGTGTCCCACAAAAGGAGTTCCCGAAATTGAGATATCCGCCGGGCTGTGGCTTCTAGCGACCACACAAAACGGCGCCTTTTAGGTATCAAAAGGAGGGAAGCGTCTTTTCGCCATTCCCCTGCTCCTTTGCACGGAACAGAGGAATTTTTGCCATGTGTCACATATGTACCGCGTCTTTCGCGGTTTTTTAGCCAATGAAATATTTCGGACGTTCACGATCTCATTTTCTGCATTCCTTTTTGCCGTTGCTGTGGATTCAAATTTGGATATACATCCCAGAGCGATGTGGTTGTGTAAGAAATGACGCGCCCAAAGAGCTGAAGAAAAGGAAAATAAATTTTGGTGGCTTGATATAAAACTCAAATGTAATAGATCTATTTAAGATTCTTCTTGTCAGTGAAAGCATTTCGTTGTATGTGTGATAATTGAACAATGAAACCGCGCTAAGACACAATTGGAGTCATTCTCCGGTAACTGCGATAGAGTTTATACGGAGCTGTTGCCGCGTCTGTTTATATGAACATCACGACGGACTTCTTGCGGATTCTAGACGAATTGGTGGATTATCAGGGTAGAATAACTGTCCACTCGTGGTTAAAATGTACATAAACAGTACAATTTCCAGTATTTGCTACTTCTGTAAGTTACATTCTCAATGTTGACACGCCCAGAACGTCGATGTTGTGTAATTAAAGGGCCAAATATCGTGGTCGGTCGAGTGGTCGGAGACAGAAGGGAGACTTTAACTAAATAACTTTAATGATGAGCGCATTGTAGCCGTGAGACACGCCTAATTAGACGTCGATATATCCTTCAATCGCCAACACTAGGTACTGATCAGCAGAATTACAATCGGACGATACAGTAATAGACTGCTTAGAGTTTATGTATCGCAGCCACAGAATATCTACAAAATTTAAAGACAACTACATGCATTATTGACATTTTCAGTGTTGAACGATAATCGGATACCTGGTTAATGATTAGGAAATTAGGGCCGTATTTCACAAGATATCGTGCATACTTTTGACCTCCTAAAGCATATAATCATTACAAACCGCTTTCACACCATGGCTCACCACATATATGGGCGTATCCGTGCTGTATCGGCTTGAAGCCAGACGGTACATGTCATGGATACTGGATTAAAGAAAGTGTACTTTCTTTTTCGCGAAGTGTGAAAACTAGTTCGGCATTCAGCATGAAATTAAATCAATACCAATTGCACACCAACGCCCACGCCCCAACTCAGAAATTTTTGCCCTTTTTATTTTATTTGGGAGAGGGGTGAAGATAGGGGAGCATGTTCTGGCACAGTGTTGAAAGCCTTGGGACCCTGTGGTCTCTCTGCATGGCAGATATTGATTCCGTTTTCTGCTGTGGTAAATGAAGGAAATTGCACTAGCACAGTTGAACTGTGCCTAGAAACGTGCCACTTCTACCCAGTGATGATAATCTGACTAGCTACAATTACGTTGTACCTATTAAAAGAAATGGGCTCTAGCCTTAGTTATTGGAGTACTTGCAACGATTCTCCCCAGCGTACAGATAATATTTTCTGAATGAAGATATTGAATTAGTTGCTTCTCTCCTACTTCTTTGCAACATATGCCCGAGGAGTTGGTCAACGTACGGTACAGTGTGTTGGTAATTTACAAGATAAAATTTTGTGCGAAACCTGTGAGCTGGCTTACCTGCCCAGTCTTCTTGTTCGGCGCCGTTTCTGGACACTCCGGGTCCAGTGGATTGAGACAGGGCTTCTCTTGGTATGCGCTGCTTATTCCCGCCTGTAACATAGAAGACAAGGACGTCAATGAAGCACTTTCCGCAGAAGTGCAGGCTTATTAAAAAAACTCGGATATCTCGTTTACTGGCTACAGATTGCAAAACATATGCCTTACTTGCGTAATGTATCACTGATAGACACTAAATTGTAAAGAATTTTACGTTGAGTGATCCAGTTTTATCTATTGACATTATCTAGCTGAAGTACATCCCTTTATTTAATTAGCTATATAACTGATTTGGGGTTATGGTGAGCACTGGACTAATATTGGAGATTGTACATTAGGAAAGAAGTGGACGACTGTATTGCCAAAAAGCAGGAAACGTTTCTTCATTTACCACTGAAAAATACATTATGTCAAGCCTGCATCAGTAATCGATGGTAATTTATTGTGTACAGAACCGAGTTGTTAATCCTTGACTAACAATTTAAAGCAAACACTGATGCAAATTTTGTCTAGTAATTAGTATCCATGAAACGGTAAATACAAGTTCATTGTATGAAACAGAGACATGGAGAGATTTAAAAAAAAAAAAAAAAAAAAATAGAAGAAGAAACTGGAGTCGCAGAAATAGAAGTGTTGGGACGGTCACTGAAAATATCCAGAAAAGGGAAGAAAATCATGTATCGAAATTAGCGTAAAGTGATATTTTGCCAAGTAGAATCAAGTGACGAAATTTTCAAGTTTAATTACTTTTAAGCTTTAATTACAGAAAAAACATGTTATGGAAGAATAATGACTGAAAATAACAATTCTAACCATATTTTTAACATAAGAAATAGCCTATTTATTATCATTTATTAAGACTGATTGTGGCTTTTAGCATTAAGTCTGGTACATAGTACACTTGACAAAACTCCTTCACGATCCCCAATTCACTCCCAACATCGATGCCTCGTGTGATGTTAATCCTGTTATTTCTAAATAAGAATTCAATTTCTTTCTCCTTGATGCACTACTACTATCCTCTACTGCCGAATCCATGAGTTTCGTCCGTAAGCGTATAACTTGACACTACCACCATCTAAGCCTGTATTAACCTGGACATAATAGTAAGGCGGGGTCCACGCATTGGAACCAACGTTGGTACGGATCCGTTGCTTGTCTGTATTCTGACCAAACATCAAAGGTCGTTGGGCCAATATGGGTACGTCGTCCGCATGGTGGCGCCAACGTTTCATTCTATCTTTGTCGTCTGCTCGTGTCGAAACTGTTTCTTTCTTCATTCGTTCTTCGTCGTCGTTTATTTTAAAGTTTCAAAATCTCTTATTAAATATTAGGACTGTATCAGAAAGTGATTCATTTATGAAAACAACCACAGAAATCAAAGTGCCACATGAAAACTTCGGCGCGATTAGTGAAATTAAAAACGTTTTTACACTTTAGACACACTCAATTACTGAATGCAATTTTTAAAATTAACATTACCTAATATTTCCTGTCAAGTTTCATACATTGCTTTACAAACTTCATGCACTATCAGTAATATCAATTATAAGGTTATTTTAAAAAGGAAATGTAAGCTTTTAAAACGGTCTCCTGTAGCATGAAATCGAAGCGTCAGTACTAAAAGAACTTTAGCAGGTGTAGCATCCCTCCAAAACGTATCATTTAAAATAACAAGTGTAAGTTTTAGTAATATTTATCGATTACTTATAACATATTTTAAAACTTGCTCATTTCGTAATTAATGTTGGGTAGGACGTGATAAACATCTTTTTACATATAAGTCCTTTCCTAGTCGGCAATGACAAAAAGTAATTATTCACACTCCAAACCGTTAATGCATCGGCCGCGATTTGTGCGTCAGATATGTTTACGTTGGCTCTCGACGAATTCAACTGAATGTTGGCTCCAATGTGTGGGCGCTGTCGAAGAAATGTGACCAATGTTGGCACCAGCGTTGATAGCAATGTGTGGACGCGGAATAAGAGTTAAAGATGATTAATTAAGTTGAAGCCCTTTTTCTTGGTCCGTGTTTGCTGTATAAATATGTAAGTTACTTGGTTTTGGATTAGGGTCTGTCTTGAGCAAGACCCTAATCCAAAACCAACTAACTTTTTAAAAAGTTAATTAGTCCTGCCCTGTGAATCTTACAACAGCCGACAGTAGCACTGTAATGTCACAAGGTGGGCCACTACAAAATTTCACCATCTTCTTCTTCTTTCACGTGATCAGGCCTCATGGACAGCACGCTGATACAAGTTTCCGTCACCAATGCTTCCTGTCCATTGCTGTTATCCGCCACCTGTTCACATCTATTGCTGCTTGTTTCGGGTCTTCATGGAGGCCATCCCTCCAACGTTGGTCTTCCTAGGGGTCTCCTTCATCCAGGGACGAAATCCAGGAGCTTCTGAGGCCATCTTCCATCCGGGCCACATGACCGGCCCGCTGCATACGCTTGGCTTTTATGGTTTCTGCTATGCTGGGCTGTTGGTATAATTCCTGAAGCTCTTGGTTGTGCCTGATCCTCCATTCCCCTGTGTCTGCATCCAAAACCGGACCGTACATCTTCCGAAAAACTTTTTTCTCAAAAACAACGAGCTTGCGGAAGTCATGTTTTCGAATACTTCATGTTTCACAGCCATATAGCACAACAGGCTGGATAAGGGTTTTGTACAGTCGGATTTTTTGGAGCAAAGCAGTTGCACTAGGGTGTGATGGGATCGGTTTCTAGCTTGAATTCTGGCATTGATCTCCGCTTTACAAAGAAGAGTTATCTGTGAAAAGTGCCCCCAGGTATTTAAATCCACGCACTCTCTTGAAGGACATGTCTCCCACCTGCAGTGACTGTAGATGTCCAGCAGTCTGTCCATGGGTCATAACGAGATACTCTGTCTTAGTTTCATTGATGAGTAGCCCAAATTTGCTGGCGGCCTCCTTTAGTGCAGTGGTCATTTGTTTTAACTCCTCTTCAGAACTAGAGAGTAGACAGATGTCATCTGCATAGGCCAAGTATGCCAGCCTGTTTCCCTCAATTTCAATCCCTTCATTCTTTTGGCAGGTTACGCGAACAGTCTTCTCGAGGACAACATCGAACAGAATAGAGGGGCAGCCCATCTCTTCGCCTGAGTCCTGTCACAATTTCAAATCCCTCAGTTACACGATTTCCCATTTTCACTTTAGCATGTGTGTCGCTCAGACAGATCCTTATCAGATTGATGAGTTTCTCTGCCATCCCTTAACTGCCCTGGCGGGGTCATATTTGACCCCAGAGTTTTTATTTTAATATTTATTCGCTAGGTGACATGGTGGGGAGCTTTTACGAAGCCAAGTCTAAAGAAGGTAACCAACATGTTTTTTGTGCATTATAAACAAATGTTCAAATGTAGAACTTATGGGACTTAACTACGGGGTCAACAGTCGCAAAGCTTACAAACTATTTATGAACTAGCTAAGACTAAGGACGGCACAAATATCCATGCCCGAGGGGGATTCGAACCCCCGACCGCAGTGGCCGTGCAGACCGTGACTGGAGCGCCTCAGTCTCTTCGGCCACCGCGGCCAGCTTTTGTACATATTTGAAACATTATAAAAAATATAAATCAATATTCAGCGTAGGAATTTAAACAAATATGGTTTGCAAATCATCTTTTGTGTTTTCATATGGCAAGAACCATGCCTTCAGAAGTGCAAAACACGGAAAATAACGTCTTTCTAATGAAAACAAATTTTTATGTGAATTAAAATACGTCAGATAAATTCAAATCTTTTTAAAATAATTTCTTTGTGGTTACTTCTATGTTTAAATAAATTTGTTTACCTTGACAATTTGATATTAACTAGAAAATAATTTGGGGTCAAAAATACTCCGCCAGGAAATGAAAGTTGGTGGCCGAGGGGACTGAGACGCTTCAGTCACGGTCTGCACGGCCACTACGGTCGGGGGTTCGAATCCCCCCTCGGGCATGGATATTTGTGTCGTCCTAGTTCGTAAGTAGTTCATAAGTAGTTTGTAAGTTTAGGGACTGATGACCCCGTAGTTAAGTCCCATAAGCTTGACATTAAATGAAAGTTATGTACATCCGCCAGGGCAGTTAAGAGTTGAACATCTGAACAGGCTCTTGCGATGTATGCAATCATAGGCTTTCTTGAAATCTGCAAATAAAATATGTAGTCGTTTACCATATTCACCTAGTTTTGTTCTTTCTTCAACAAAATTTCTCCGTCAGGAATGCTTAACAGAAGCGTCATACGCACACGGCTGGCCAAGACAGCCGAGGCACGGCTGCAGTACGACCAAACAGTACATTCCAGGCGCCCGGGCCGTTCATCGCAGGGCTGTCCACCGAAAGCTCTTAATTGTTCTCCGTCGGTCGATGGCCGTACCCGTTTGATGTGTGCCTCTCTCCTTTCTTCCGCTCCCCCCGGATTTACAGCGGCGGGAATTCCAGAGAGGAGAGGGCGGCCGAGACAATTGCGTTATTTATGCGTGGCGTGCGTGCCCGGGCCGCAGCCCCTGGGTGGTCCCGGCTGACAGCGGCTACCTCCGCGCCGGTGGGCCGCGCCGCTCTCAAAATACTCGCCGGGGCCGTTTACAAAAGGCTGCGCAACCGCACACTTACCCGTCTCCAGATAATGGCGCCGCTTTAGTTAACCAGCGATCAGACAATGGACTCGCATTCGGGAGGTCGGGTCTTCACAGCCCGCCCATCCATATTTAAATTTTCGCTAATGGGGATATTTTCCTTAAGAAAGGCACGTCCGATTTCCATCCTGACGCGCGGAATGGCCGCGTTGTCCAAGGCGTCGTACTACGGCCTGGGCTGACGTTCCCCCGGAGGTTCGAGTCCTTTCTCGGGCTAGTGTTCAAATCAAATGTTTGCAAATCTGTGGACTTAACTACCCTGGTTATTAGCCCCTAGGCTTACAAACTACTTAAACTAAGAACAAACACACACACTCATGCCCGAGGAAGGACTCGAACCTCCGACGGCAAGGTGCTTTCGAACGCTCGGCCACTCCATCGCGGCTAGGGCATGTGTGTTTGAGTGTGTGTGTGTGTGTGTGTGTGTGTGTGTGTGTGTGTGTGTTGCCCCTAGTGTAAGTTTAAGTACATTTCATTCCATTCCATGATGGTGGTGGTGACGGCTGGTGCAGTAAAAGTGTTGAATAATTAAATAATTCTCAGTCTCTATTGCAGCATTATTTATTAATCCAATTACGCGTTTCGCACTGTTAGCGTATCATCAGATTGGGCGGAGATGGAGACACACAACCACCTAAAGCTGTGTGGAGGTAGCTTAAAAATTTGTGTTCTGTCATTGGGCCCCATAGCAGCAGAGGAGTTGCTGTCGCGGCAGGTCCACGTTTACAACTGTTATTAACAATACTTCCAGTTGTAAACGTGGTCCTGCCGCGACAGCAACTCCTCTGCTGCTATGGGGCCCAATGACAGAACACAAATTTTTAAGCTATCTCCACCACAGCTTTAGATAGTTCTGTGGCTCCATCTCCACCCAATCTGATGATACGCTAACAGTGCAAAACGCGTAATTGGATTAATAAGTGTAAGTATTTTGTAAGTTTAGGGACTGATTGATGACCATAGCAGTTTGGTCCAATACGTTTACAAACATTTACGTTTCCATCTTCTTTGTAACGCCTCCCTGACACTTTTTTAAGTTTTCTGATATGATCGCGTAACAACATTTCTGTACCCGTAATAAAATTTGTAATATCAAGAAAAGTTTTAATGTGCTCGCTAATGTTTGTAAATTCCAATGAAAAAATTTGTATTATTCTGTAAAAGTACCGTACGAATCTACAGACATACTCTGCAGTCCACCCAAAGGTGGGTGGCGGAGGGTACTCATTATCACTACTACTTACTTGCTTTCCTGTTCCACTCCCATATAGAAAGAGGGGAAAAAAGAATACTTGTATGCATCCGTACTAGCCCTAATCTCTCTGATCTTATCCCTGTGGTAGTTTGGCGGCAGAAGAATCGATATGCAGTCCGCCTCAAGTTCATGTACTTTTCAGTAACCGAACTAGATGGCGCAGTGGTTAGCACACTGAACTTGCATTTGGGAGGACGGTGGTTCGAATGCAGCTCCGGCAATCCAGATTTAAACAATAACTATATAATAACGTTGCTGATTATTTGAAGTCTGTGAATATTGTTAATTAATATATCACGGTAACTGTATTGTCTCTCCGCGTGATCTAAGCCGTCATGTTACGGATTGGGCTTTCGCTCCCGCTGGAGGTTCGAGTCCTCCCTCGGGTATTAGCATAACTTACTTTAAGTAAAAGTAGTTTGTAAGCCTAGGGGCTGATAACCAACTTAGTTAAGTCCCTTAGATTTACAAACACTTCTTTTCCCTACAATGTCCTACCGTTGTTCTTATTGCTAGTGGGACTAGCTGAACTATATGTCAAATGCTGACTAAATTAGACTACAAAGTAACTGATGACAAGCATTCTTTCGCAATTTTGGCATACATGGCAGTACATTTAAGAAGATTAACTTATACTAATGATATGATGTTTTTGATATACTGTAAGATCTCAACTAGACACGCAAAAGTCATGGAGCAGCAACATGAAAATAGTCCAGCAAGATTTACATGAAACATCGTTTCGAAAATTAATTGATCCTAACTAGCACATAAGTCGGCGCATTTGAATTAGATTATTCAGTAATCTAAAAGAGAAGAGACCGAATCGCACTTACTCTCTTCATGTAACCTTCCAGCGTATCGAAGTGGAAGTTGAAGTCGAAAGCTTTCATCTGTTCAACCAATTTCTGTGGGTGTAAGTTCGTCCACCGCACGTTAGATCCGATGACGCTGTAAGAACAGGAAAAAAATGTGATTAGTAATAAGGTAGTTCAAGGAACACTCATCTGACATCAGTAAGCTAGCGTCATGCACGGAGAGGTATCTTTAACATTGGATTGGCGAGGAGAGATAGTAAGCGGCCACTCACGGGATGGTAACGGGGTAACCAGGCTCCGGCCCCAGCAATTTGGAGCCCTCCCAGAAGCAGTCCAGTGGAGAGATGAAGGTGCACGGCATGATGTTCTCGAAGATCTGCGCAACAAAATGAAAACGAATGTTCAACCTGCTCCTTTCGCAGCATGAAAAAAAGAGATGATGAGAACGGACAAATTACACGTACCTGCTCAATGTAATGCTCTTCAAAATCTGGCACACTAGGTGAATAACACAGATCTTTCAATCTCCACGTTCTGCAACAGAAGAAGAAATCGAGGCATTGTTTTATAGAGATTGTTTGTAATACGAGTTTGCAATAAATATGAGAATTAACAATAATGACAAGTTTAAATCTTGAAAGCTGTCATCAACTGGTAACATTTCGTAAAATGATAGAAAAATAAATGTCTACAAGAAAGTATGTGTCATCCACAGCTGTACCAGAAATGTTTATTAATGATAATCGATTTCGGCCCAATTCAGACCATCTTCGGGTCTCCTGTACAGAAGAAGAATAAATACATAATGTGTGAACATGCACTATCTCTTTTAAAAATTTGTTAGCAGATTATACACATAAAACATTGCCATAACATTTAGGTATTTCTTGTACATTTCAATATTGCTAACCATAACTCTTTATAGATTAGCTGTTCCATAATTGTTTTTCAAATTATCGTGATTGTTACACAACCTTAGACTCACCACAATGAACGTAATCAATTCTTAAGCCAAAGCTCGAACATATGATGCAGGGCCTTTGGATTACGGTTGTGTAACAACACCTTGTTTTGAAAAACAATCTATAAACATATATGATTAGCAATATTGAAATGTACAAGAAATTCCTAACTTTGAGTACTTTCTCATGAATATGTGACCCCGCAGTTAAGTCCCTTAAGCTTCACAAACATTTGAACACACAAACATGCATGGCAATGTATTCGGTATATAATCTGCTAATAATTTTAAAACACATAGTGCATGTTGACACATTATGTTTCTATTTTTCTTCTGTACGGACGACCCGATGTTCTGATTTGGACCGAAATCGATAGTCACTAATAAATATTTATGGTACAGTTGAGAAAGAGTACATTGCCCTAAACATTTCGCAAAGCACTATATACTTTGTCTTGCTAAACTAACTTCTGAACGAAACGTGTAGTTGTCACGTGGCCGTTGTCATACGCAAAATACCGTCTTTTGAGAAATTTCATTTTCCTGGTCCCTTTCTGACCAACAGATTTCAAAACTTTCTGTGCCTACTGTTCCGACGCTATCATTCGCAAGGCCTCTACTCGATGCTCGACAAAACTACTGTGATATTTAGTTTAATCGCACATTGGAAACACTTTGTTCAGATATATGCCCCAAAAAGTAAAGCAGTCAACAATCCGAAGATTGGTTTGAACATCACAGTGCTTTAATAGGCATGGTCCTATTTGGAGGTGGCATGCTGATGCCTTCCTCAAATAAAATTCCTATATGCCCTACAAACAGGAAATAAAAAGAGTCCCAGCCTGGCACAAAATTTTAACTGGCTCTACGTATTCATTGTACCTCACACCAGTTTACATTTCATGTCTTTATTCTTCATTGATTACCTATAGATTTCAGTGTTACTTTATTTCGTATATACCATAACAATTTATGCTCTTTATGTTGCATATAGTGTCACTAAGAGTCTACTGTAGCTTATCTTAATTTGTAAAACTTCGTTTTTATCGATTCTTGTGATTTAGCTCCGCGTATGTTTGTAAACGACCGGATCTATAGTGGTTTGGCAATATATAAATCCCACGGATAAAAATTTGGCCGAGCGCATTAAGGCTCTATGCTCCGATGCGCGAGGCCGTTCCCCGTCGGGGGTTCGAATCTTCCCTCGGGCATGGATGTTTGTGCTGTCTTCAGTATAAGTTAGTCTATAAGTAGTTTGTAAGTTTAGGGACTGATGACCCTATAAGCTTAACAAACATTTGAATTTTGATAAAAATGTAAACAATCCCTCAGACTGGAGGATTACTTTCTCAAAACAGCCTGAGGAAAACTTCTCTGCCGCAGCGGAGTGGCCGAGCGCTCTAAGGCGCCTTGCTGCGGAGTGCGTGGTTGCTCGCCGTCGCAGGTTCGAGTCCTCCCTGGGGCGTGTGTGTGTGTGTGTGTGTGTGTGTGTGTGTGTGTGTGTGTGTTTGTCCTTAGGATTAAGTAGTTTTTAAGTCTAGTGACCGATAACCATAGCAGTTTGATCCAATAGGTTTATAAACAATTGAACATTTTTGGAAACAATGACTCTTCTAAAATACGAGCAAAGAGATTTATTTACGTAACAGTGAATTGTTGTTCTTGAACACTGACACAAAGCAACACTAGCATAACTCAGGAACAACAATATGAAACTTCAAAAATAAAAAAGGACCTCACACGACGCAGGAAAATGCCACACACGTGCTCGCTCACAGCGCGCGAGGACTTGTTCAAAGGTGTCGTACTTCTCCTCTCCTCCGTTGCACCGCGCGCCCGCGAGCATAAATTAGCCACGGCTAAAATATTTCCGACAAGTATTTACCATGCGCCGGCCGCCTAATGAATAAAGGCGCGTGCCTTGTTTGTAATTTACACTGCAGTTACAAACGGCGCAGCGGTCGGCACTATTGGTTGTCAGTGAAGCGCAAGCCGGCTCGTAAAATGCAGGAGCGAGCGTGGGCGAAGCCTGCGAAGTAGGCAACCCGCCGCACGCCGCTGCCCGCGGGCCAGTACGCGAGCAGTCTGAATAATTACACAATCATCGTCCTATATATTATTTCTCATTGGTGTTTTTGTGGGTACGTCATATTTCTAATATTAATTATCCAAAATTAATGATTGAGGTATCATTTTCAAGGTTTCGATGTCCACTAATGACGAAAAATACAGAGATAGTTTAAAGCTATTGTTTTCATACACACAAAAAAAACCTTGATTTTGAAAAAAAAAAAATTCTTGTGTTCGTATAATGTAAGTTGGTAGCCGGCGAACGATCTGAAATGGGACATGTATTTACGGTTGCTCCCATCAGCTACCGCGCCGAGTATCTACTTAGTTTGCGCGGCCGATATAAAAGCAGTGTAGAAGGTGCCGTCGATTGACAATCTGTTTAACATGAACGACAGATTTTGCAGTTGTTTAGATTCTTTATGCAAGCGAAAGATCTCCTTTGATACAAGCATAGTTTATCATACTATTTCGGTTATACAGGTCGACATAACGACAAAAATACACATATAATTTAACTATCGGCTCTGAGTTCTTTTTTATGGAATCGAATGAATGCCAACCTGGAACCTTCTACTTGGACATAACTGTCAACAATATATTGAAATAATTTACCTGAAGCATGAAGTATACTGAAACCCTCTCGAACTGCAAGAGCTGTCGTGCCTGTTGCTTAAACAGATTGTCAATAGATTGCACCTTCAACATTGCTTTTATATCGGTCACTCAAAAACTAAGTTGATACTCGGCGCGGTGCGTGTTGGGAGCAACCGTAAATAATGTCCCATTTCAGATCGTTCGCCGGGTATCAACTTAGATTGTACGAACAGAAGAATTTTTTCAAAGTAAAGTTGGTGTTTGAAAACAATAACTTTTAAACTATCTGTGTATTTTTCGTCATTAGTGGACAACGAAAACTTGAAAATGATACCTCAATCATTAATTTTTGATAAGTTAGCTCACTTGGCTTCTCTCGTTATGGGGCCTCCAAATCTCGAAAGCAATTTTTTTAAAGCCTGTCCCGTGTCTCTAGTCTCTGGGGGGGGGGGGGGGGGCTCCAAATCTCAAAACTTGTTTAATACTAGTAAATATATTTCCAAACGGACGGGGGGCCTCATTTTGTATTGCCGCCGCCCCGGGCCTCCGACAGCCTTAGACCACCACTGCATCTACCTTTTCTCCATTACTATCTTACCTATCTGTGACTTATCGGGATAGAGAGCGAATTATTCGCGCGGGACAACTAGTCATCGTACCTGTTGTACATCCAAACGGCCTGTATCTTTGAACTAAAGGGTGTCTCACGAAAGACGCTTGCCAGGCGACCGCGGATCGCGCGGTACGGCTCCCGGCCGTCACCACCACATCCGCCGGCCACAGCAGCGCCCGGTTCTCGGACTGTATTGTGCCGCGGGCGCATACACCGAGTTAAAGTCTAAAAAACATTGCCATCTGAGTAACCTAAGCTTACCTTTATTTACAGTAGATGTTCAAAATGATTTCACTCTAGGGAAAAAGCGGCCTGACATCTCTTGAACACATTTGCGAACCCTCGACGAATTTCGGCTGCCTAAATCTGGGAAATGACTAGTCGAATCCTGTCTTCCAAGTCTTCGAGTGAATGGGGATAGCTTGCACACACCTTGTCTTTTAACATTCCCCAAAGATAAAAGTCACAGGGATCCAGATCTGGAGAACGAGGAGGCCAGTCAACTATCCTATCATCAAAAACATTTCGTTTTGCTGCCATAGAAGATTTAGGTGTTCCTTTTACCCGCGCGTTATTAGAGAATAGAACGGTAGAGAAATATTATGAAAGCAGTTCGATAACCCCTAGGCCAGACACTTAAATGTAACTTGTTCAAATATTTGTCAAGCTTATGGGACTTAACTGGGGGGAGGGGGGGCAGTCCCTAAACTTACAAACAACTTATAAACTACCTTATACTAAAGGCTGCACAAACATTTGTGCCCGAGGAGGGATTCGAACCCCCGACGGGGTAAATGTGACTTGCAGAGTACATATAAATATGAACTAGAATTCAATTCCCTGAGACATATATTGTTTCATAATATCGAAAATACTGAATAAAGGGGAACATCGGCGCAAGAGTTATAATATGCGTTGTGGAGAGAGACGTGGCTCAGTGGGCCCGATCAGAGGGCTAAACACACACACACTATATATATATAGCGACTGCTTCGTAAGCAGGAGGCCCCAGGTTCGAATCCCTACCGCAGCACAAATTTTAATTCAACACATCAACGTAAATTCAATTCCTTTACTTATGTAGCTAGATGTACGGTACGCCCTGTTTGAGCAGTAAGCAGTAGAGGTACTCACATGTCGAAGATGGTGACGGTGGCGGCGGAGGCGGCGCGCACGGCGGCGAGGTGCGCGAGCAGCGCGCCCGCGTGCAGCAGCGAGCCGCCTGCGTCGGCGTCGCGCGGCGTCTGGATCAGCAGCTGGTGCGTGCCCGCCGCCGCCTCGCCCAGCGCCTCGCGCGTGTACCACAGCTCCCGCTCCAGCCGCCCGCCCTCTGCCAAACAGTAACAAAATGTCCAAATGATAGCAACAGCTCCTAAACTTAATAACTACGTATAAACTAATACTAAAGACGAAAGGGGGGGGGGGGATTCGAATCCACGCCGGGAACGGCCGCGCGCATCGTAGCATAGCGCCCCGATGCGGGACACGCAACATCACAATGTTACCTGAGCCCTGGGCGATCGGCGGAAGTCGGCTGCGTTCGTGCAGCTCCGGAATCTTTATGCTCTCTGCCACCCTTACCGACGTAATAAACAGCAGTATGAGCCTTACCGGGAAGGAAGGAAGCTTATGGTTTAACGTACCTTCGACAGCTTGATCATTAGAGACGGAGCTAAGGCTCGGAGTTTTGGGTAAGGACGGGGAAGGAAATCGGCCGTGCCCTTTGAAAGGAACCATCCCGGCATTTGCCTGGAGTGATTTAGGGAAATCACGGAAAACCTAAATCTGGATGGCCGGGGTTGGATTTGGACCACCGCCCTCCCGAATGCGCCTTAGCCATTCAGTTCTTATACTTGATGCGCGAGTCTAGTTCGTCATTTCGTAATTTCAGTAAGTTTTTACTTATAGTGTTCGTAATTAGTAGAATAAGTGTATGTTTTTGATTAGTCATACATTAAAGTGATGCTTAATTTTGTGTCCCTTCTGTGACACATTAAGCAATTACACTTCTATTTAAAAGCTGTAAGCAATACGATATGAGCTGGCTGCACTGGGAGAAGGAGGCGGGGCCTATCCTAACAACCAATGCGCTACGAGCCGAATGTAAACATTAGACTTGCACATAATAGTTCGCGATCTGGAGCGCTCAATTTAGTTCCTGGCTCTGCCGCGAACTAGTTCGTTCTTTTAGTTCGTCCGCTCCCAGTGACGGCTGAGTGGCTCTCCCCTAGACTTCAAATTTTGGAGGAGCAAGAGACGGTTTCAGCCTCCTCCCATATTAACTTGATTTTATTCCTCTCCTTACGTCTCATTTTTCAGCCTGTGACTGCTAATATGGGACAACATCTCTACACATATGTATCAAATTCTGCCCAGCACTTTGGAACAGGTGTTACTGAGACATGGGGCGCTCCCTAGCTCTGAGGTAGTACCGTTCTTCTGTGTCAAGAAAGTGATTTAAAAGTCGCTCTTTATATACATGTGGTTCAACACTTAAGTACTATCATATAATGATGTTTTACTTCGGCCCTTGCTGTTCCAAGGCGTCGAGTACAGCGCAAATCCTCCTATTTCTCTCTCTGTTTTTATTTTATTTTTTCTCTTTTTTGAAAGCGGAAACGGGAAGACCTCGGCTAAATGAAAGTTCCACGACTTCGCCCCCTCCGCAGGACCAAAGTCCTGGATTCCCACTGTGCGAGACAAAGTCAGCATATAGGTTTTCTTGCCCCCCCCCCCCCTCTCTAAAGAAATAGTTGGTACGCCACTGGTGAACGTCTATAAAATGTCTACGAACTCGCTAATCTGTTTCTGTACGATGTTCTCAATGAAGATACATCTGTTACTGCCTCTTATACATCCAAAGAAATGGCATACCTGCCAACTTTCAAAAACAGAAATCCAGAAGATCCCGAATTGCATGCCTCATAAGGTCTTCAAACATAGCGGAGAAAGACTACACAGAAAGAGATTACATATAATGTTAACACATATAATGTAGGCTACTTCTTAAGATCGCTATATTCGGACTCTCAAGTTAGGTACTTCCACAAATTATTTGCTGGTGACTGTTTATTTGTTGTCACTTAACATTAGGAACAGTTTACACACACTACACAAAAATGAGCTTTTCGGCAAGCAACATTATGAATGACAGAGTCAAAATTACTAAACAAAACAGTTATATCACACGAACACACGGAACAGATAAGAATGTTTCACGTTTCCGCGATCTCATTATACACGGAAATTCAGCAGAATATGGATCCCTGAAAGACTGGTAATATCTTTTCTTAGTTGAACTTACCACGAAAACACTAAATCGCACAAAAACTCGTCACACAACTGCACGAATACTAGAACCACAGTAAAAACTGCAAGCATAGCTTTCCCCCTAACATGCAGTCGAAGCTCATTGTGTGAGATATGATTATCGATAGAACGTTCGATCGGCTTTCGCCGGCGGTGTTTCAAATACACGGAGTTAGTGACAAAATCGCAACGATATTTTCCGAGAACGGATTATCGACAATATTATCGGTCGTGATTCAGTTAAATTTCAAACACTCGCGTCTCAGAATAGCAGCTATTGAGTAAAAAATATTAAAAAAAAACTATGTTCATCCGGAAAACCTTGGGGACTACCTCAAAATCCGAAAATCTTTCGGGAAAACCGGAAAACTTGGCACGTATGAAATGGGTATGTTTTCGATAGATCGAGCTACAGGCAATTTTATGAATGTTCGAAGTTTTTCGTATCATGTCAACGTAGGTCGAGGAGAAATGCGCCTATGACATACACAGGTGATGCGAGAAACTTATTTTTCGTGCGTGCAATTGGCTGTCACTGGATTATGTCGCGATCTTGATTTGGCGAACGTGTTAGTTGTCGGTGAGGCAGTGGATTGGAGGCCGTACCCCCGGCAGCAGCCCGCGCCGTGCGCTCTGCAGTATTCCAATTACCAGCAGCCGCAATTACAGCCTACGCTCTGTTCCGGGGCGCCATTACCGACCGCTAATGCATTAAGCATCCTGCTCTCGAGGGCCGCTTCACCCTAATCGCGCCCTCTGAATAGAAAAAAAACCAACTTCGCCCACCGCTCGTCAGGAACAAAAATTCGAATCTCCGTGTCCCTGTGTTTGCTTACGTGATTGCCTCTTCTGGAAGCAAGTAATTTAATGACCCAAATCAACCCCTGCGGCACGTTCTGTTTCGACCGTGTAGCCGCCATAAATCAGAAAAAAAATTGGCACGTGGGTAGCCAGGAGATTGCAGACGGGTAGAAGCACATCCCTCCGTGACCAATGCGCCGCGGCCTGTAGATCACGGCAACCAGGCATTTGTTACATTGTTAAGAGACCGCGGCCGTGCACGGAAAGAGGAACGGGAAGATCCAGAGCTGAATGTGACGGCGGTGTCGATATCAGCACAGACAGAGCAGGATATATATATATATCCCACATCTTGAGATGTGTGGAACAGGGAAGGATGACATTACAAGCATGGAGCTGGATTCCACCACAAATAAATAAGAGAGAGAGTACGTATAAAGCTGCTAAATAATATAAATATATTGCCGCTTCTCGCGTCCTGACCGCCATCGGCCCTGGTCTGTCCGATCACCTTCTTCCAATCCAAGTTTTTGCATCTTGAATATTATTTAGCAGCTTTATACGTACTCTCTCTCTCTCTCTCTCTCTCTCTCTCTCTCTCTCTCTCTCTCTCTCTCTCTTATTTATTTGTGGTGGAATCCAGCTCCATGCTTGTAATGTCATCCTTCCCTGTTCCACACATCTCAAGATTCCATTCATTTTCATTTTTATCGTTAATTTGATCTATAATTTACTATTACTTCAGACTTAAACTGGAAAGAACACGTAGATAATGTCGTGGGAAAGAAGAAACCAGAAACGGTGTTTTATTGGTAGAACCCTTAAAAGATGCAACAGAACTTCTAAAGAAACTGCATACACTACACTTGTCCGTCAATTGTTGAAGTATTGCTGCCCAGTGTGGGATCCTTATCAGGAGCATTTGATGGAAGGCATCGAAATAGTCCAAAGAAGAGCAGCTCGTTTTGTATTGTCAAGATACAGGGCAGACAGCGTCACGGAAATGATACAGGATCTGAGATGGGAATCATCAGAACAACGGCGCTTATCGCTGTGGCGTGGGCTACTTACGAAACTCCAATCGCCAACAATCTACCTCCGAATGCGAAAGTTGTTGCTGGCTCTTACATACATAGGTAGAAATGATCATCAGAATAAAATACGAGAAATCAGAGCTCGAACGGAGTGATTCTGGTCTTCTTTATTCCGGCGCGCTATTCGAAAATGGAATGGGAGATAAATAGTATAAAGGTGCTTCGATAAAACCTCTGCCAGGTACTTAAATGTGATTTGCAGAGTATCCGATGTAGATGTAGTTGTAGCTATCATCCTTCCTTTAACGATTTCATCAAATAATGTTAAGCTGTAGTATCTTCTCCAGTATGACACCTCTACAGCATGTAGTTTCCGTTCCCTATTTTTATCTATTTCCAAATACCCCAAGACTAGCTTATAAACTCGCGAACTTATTTAATAGAGGTCCTGAGATGGAAATTCAACCGGCTCACACAGACAACTGGAAGAAACTGTGGTTAGAGAGGGAGAAGAAAAAGAAGGAGATATGGTCAGAGTTCTACTCTTCAGGGGCCAGATCAACAGAGCATGGACCGGCACAAACCAGGAGTTGAGGCACTTTGTAAACTCCATGCCAGTCCACGGCTACCATCACATAATCTGCGGGTGAAATCAGTCATACACCTCTGGTTTAAATGATGTATCTTAATATGCACAACTTGTGCGCAATAAAGTTTATTATTCTTATCTATGACTTTCATTTACGACCCATACGTCATGCCTCGTTCTATTATTGACTTAAATATATTCTTCCTCACAGTATCAGGTGTAGTCTTAACCATGTTCTTTCCTTTCCCTAACTTCTTCCTTGTGTCCTCATTCCTTCAATCTTCACTAAATATAATTGCTAGATATTCATAATCACATTTATTGTCTTACCTCTCTCCAGATCTTTGTCTTGTCTTTACCTCCCATTACCATACACTTTGTTTTCTCAGTATTAACTTCCAAACCTCATTTACCATATTCTTTCAAAATGTTCAAATGTTTGTTAAACTTAAGGTATTTAACTGCGGGGTCATCAGTCCCTAAACTTACAAACTACTTGTGAACTACTTTATACTAAAGACGGCACAAACATCCATGCCCTAGGGGAGATTCGTACCCCCGACGGCACGCATGATCGTGCATCATGCTGTGAGGAGCTACATCCTTCATTGGCTGCTCTCCTATGGTGATCGTCGAGGCAATATTGAACAGTCCACAGTACACTGAAGCCATCATTCAACCTGTCTTGCTACCATTCATGCTCCAACAAGACAACATGTTTTTCCAACAGGACAATACACGTCCACATGTTTCCCGCACCACCCGAAGTGCTCTTCAAGGTACACTGAAAAGCTCAATCTCCAGACCTGTCCTCCATTGAGCATGCTTGGGACCGGATGAACTGTAATCTTTTGCGGTCTGTATGAGAGGCACGAAATCTGTACCAACTAGACACCAGGTGGAAATTTCATGGTAGGCCATTTCGCAAGACTACATTCGGCACCTTTACGATCGTCTCCATGGGAGAACTGCGGCTTGAATTGCTACAAAAGGGGGCTGTACACGGTACATTGCGTACGCTCTGGTGCCTGTACTCACGTGCATATGGCGCTGTCTGCGTGATCGTGTCTTGTATACATCCTCAAGAAAGTGACAATAACATTTCCCTCTATTGTATCGGCGAATTCCATGTGTTCTTTTTTTCATTTTGCAGGAGTGTATACCGCCACATACATCCGTTAGCAAATTTCATGCTCCTCGAAAATGATGGAAGCTTCGCAGCGTGAACTATGAGAGACCGAGATTACTTCACGAATGTTATGTTGTTGTAGTTTTGACGTAAAGTCCCACATATTTGTACCATTATGGCAACCTACAGTGAAAAGGAGCGTTCATGATCCTTGATGTGTTTTATGAACTTAACCTGCCGTTTGACAAATCCTGCACCATCAGTCTTCTTCAGGATAAGTGATTCGAAACGTCCAGATCGGGCCAAGTACCTGCCAGAAATTGGAGAATAAGTATGGGAAGAACGATGTTGACTGATGCCAACCGCGGTGGGCGACCAGAATAAGAAACGACCCGTTGTTGGAGTATGTAAATGGCCTGTCGCGAGCAATTTCGTATCGTGACAGCCGCCTCGAAGTGGGCAACTCGACAGTGAAAAACCTGCGCTCTTTTCCTTCATGTCTGCTGCGGCACTGCAAATCAATCTCGTCTCTTACATACAGTACCAGTTTTTTAGAAGGGCTCACCGACGTCGTTATTTTTCGAGTGATGGTGCCGTAGACTCTCCTACAAAATCGATGTGCTCGCTTCTGGCAGACTTAACTCACTGCATAAGACATCACTTCTAATATTTACCACAAACAGCAATACTACAGCTCGTACGCCCATGACAGTAATGTGATATGTAGCTTTCCCAAAGAGGCGCATTGAACAAGGGAATCCGCAGTCAAAAGTGACGCCACTATCGATACTCCAGTATTGTATCATTGTAACAGGTCAAGTATCTTGAGCCTTTTCAAAACTAACATATTACGACGATGTTCGCTTCATGGGATAAACACGTCATGCGATTAAAAATTCTATTTGCCAGCAAATAAATTAAACACTCCACATGGAAAAGCTCCAAGAGAATCACTTTCAAATTTCAGTCCTACGCATATACTTGGAATAACACAAACTGGGAGAAAAACGACGGTAAGAGTAAAATCTCGTCATCATCATCTTCAATAGATAGCATGCTTAGGGGAGGGTGACAGGCGTAAACAACCACTGGCTTCTCAGGGACGATAGGAAACGAAAATCAGAACTCCCGGGTGAGAATTTGAACACCAGACTGCAAATGGCACCACGCTCGAAGATTCGAACTCAGTATTTGATCTCTTCCGCATATAACTGTTAAACACCCTTCGGTCAGTGATCTGTGTTCGGCACTTGCTCAGTATCACCATCATAACCGGTATTAAGAATTGGGTCGTGGAAGGCAGCATATGGCGTCTGTCTGGTTTTATAACGATCAATCTGCCTTACGGAGCAGTTTCTCCACGGACTCGAAATAGCTTAAGCAGGACCACCACTGAGATTGTTGTCAATTATACTAATTAATGACTACCTAATAAGGAAGCCAGCTGATGGGTGCATAGATTGCATGGAACTAGACCAATCATCATAAATTGACTCGAATTTCTCGTTGCGGAATGCAGTGTACCGAAAGCTGTATATGTACGCCACACACGTTGTTTACACAACGAAGTAATAGTTTGGATCCTAGAATTTCTGAAGGTGTAGAATATTCATATGAGGGAACCGCAATAAATGTTATTTCTCAAGTGAAATATAAACTAATTTGATAAAGCTTAGATTTTATGACGTGTGCAAAACAATAAAATATACAAAAATGGGAAACTAGGTTTAGTTTTCGTGTGACGTGTATAGGACGAAGAGGTATATTTCTCCTGCTCCTGTCTTAAAGAGTTCTTCAGATTTGAGATCATGTATGACAATCGACTTGTACCTAATACTGTGATCTCTCTCTGGATATCTGAGTATGCTTATCGTTTCCGACTTATCAGCTTCAGGGTAGACAGTTTCCATTTGTTTCTCGAACGTGATCGAATCCAGTAAGTGAAAATTTTATGTTGTAGCTTGTTTCACATTGACGAATGGTTATGGTTAAGGTCTGCACGGATAAGAAAAGTGTTATCCGCATCCGCGCCACATCCGCAAAGCCCATATCCGGAACCGCATACGCGGCACTTTATCCGCTCAGATAGTAGAGCGCTTGCTAGCGACAGGGCGAATTGCAAAAGCCCTGGGTTCGACTCGCGGTTTGGCACACAGTTGGAATCCGCCCGGGGATGTCATATCAGCGTACATTTTGCCGCAGAGTGAAAATTTAATTCTGAATTCAGAGGCCTTGAAGGCATATTGCGAGGCGTTTGAAAAGTCCGTGCAAAGCCCAAGACATTGCACCACCGACGGGCACGGAGGTCATGTTTAGTTAATAGCAACTCTGAAAAGAACACACCCCAAGTTTCAGTCATATTGGTCTATTTATTTGTGTTTGGCATTCGTGTGAATCAAGGAAGTAAAGTGATTGTCAAAGAATGGACGAAAAAGAATTTCGTGTGGTGATTAAACATTATGAAAGGCAAAACGTCTCAGGAGACTAAAGATAAGCTTGATAAACATTATGCACCTTCGATTAGAACAGTTTATAAGTGGTTTCAAAATTTTCGGAGTGGCCATCATTGATAAAATCCATGATATGGGGATGGATGACAAGAGTTAAGGTGCGTGAGATTGCTAGTGCTGTGGGCATCTAGAATGAATAGGTACATAATATTTTGCAGAAAGGTTTGGATATGAGAAAGCTATCAGCAAGATGGGTGCCGCGATTGCTCACACTTGACCAAAACCGAATCGTGTGAAGTGTTGCACGGAAGTTTTTAGCTGTTCAGGAAGAATCCGCAGGACTTTAAGCGTCGTTTTGTCACCGTTGACGAAAATGGATACATTAGTATACTCTTGAGACCAAAGAACAATCTAAACAATGGGTTACCAAGGGAGAATCTGCACTAAAAAAAGGCGAAGACCGGTCAATTGGGCGGAAAGGTAATGGCGACTGTTCTTTGGGATTGACAAGGGATAATCCTCATCAACTATCTGGAACAGGGTGAAACTATTACAGGTGTATATTATTCATCGTTATTGGATCGTTTTAAAAAACGCCGGCGATTGGCCCACAAAAAGCCCGTTTCCATCACGACAATGCACAAGCACACGCCTCAGCAGTTGTGGTCGCAAAATCATTGGAGATAGGATTCCAAATCGTTTCATATCCGCCCTGTTCTCCTGACTTGGCTCCCACGGAATACAGTTTGTTCCCCAATTTGAAGAAATGGCTAGCAGGATGAAGATTTTATTCGAACGAGGAGGTGATTGCAGAAACTAAAAGCTATTTTGCAGGCTTGGACAATTCCTATTATTTGGAAGAGATCAACAAATTGGAACAGCGTTGGACGAAGTGGGTGTGTCTAAACGGATACTATGTCAAAAAATAAAAATGTTATTCCCCAAACACGTTAATAGCTTTTATTTTTGCACGGCTTTCTCAAACGCCCATCGTAAGTGTGAAAAAAAGTGGGAGCTGTTAGTATGACTTGGTGTTTCAGTTGGTAAACGTCGCTGTTCACATGCAAATTCAAATGAATCTCGATGGAAGAGGCATCCTGACGTGCGGAGAGGCCAAGTAAAATATTACGGCATTTGAACAAACCATCGGGTTGACGACCGCCTTAAATTAAGATTACAAGTATTAACTATTTAAACAGCGTCCTGTTTCTGCCAGTTTTATGGCGAGGACAAGTCTGTTAGAGCAATATCGGGACGTGTTCAAGAGAGGTAAATAGGCGAATAAATTACCGCGTTTCAATAGATGGCCTATCAATAAGAGGAGAGAGATGCAGCGCGGGAAGTATGGACCGCGGCTCGGACGTGACAGATAAAGTTATCGCCGCGAGTCGTCGTTAATCCGTGGCAGCGGTGGGCCACACACGTGGACGGCCGCGCGGCGACCACACAGGGCGAGGCGGCCTGCTGACTCACGGCTCGCCGAGGACCGGCGCAGCTAGCTGGGGCACGGTTCCGGTCTCCAAAGCTGCACCAACCGCTGCTCAAAGTGACAGCCTAGTTCCTCCCACTAGCGATATCACGCGGGGGCCAGAGGAAAGATCGACAGTCGTCGTGGAGTGCCCGAGCGCTCTAAGGTACTCTCGGAATAGAAACGTCACAGGCACTTATTGATACAGTCGCTCCACGTTCTCTGCAGCCGCCCGTACCAGTTGGTCATTTATAGCCGGCGCTTGCTCACATCAAAATATACTTTGTAGAACACAGTTACAGATCAAAAATGTTCAAATGTTTGTAGAGCTTACAGGACTTAAATAAGGGGTCATCAGTCCCTAAACTTACAAATTACTTATGAACTAGCTTATACTAAAGGCGGCACAAATATTCATGCCCGAGGGGGGATTCGAACCCCCGACCGTAGTGGCCGTGCAGAACGTCACTGACGCGTCGCAGACCGCTCGGCCACAGCGGCCGGCCACAGTTACAGGCTGACTGACCTACCGACAACACGAGATGCCCATGGCTAAGGACTACCACAACATCTTACAAAAGCGGAATCCAACTAACATGATAGAACATCGAACGACACCCGAACGTCTGCTGGAAAAAGGTGTGGCGGCCGATTCATTCACATTTCCTGCTAGCAGAAGTACGAACATCGTGGTACATACTAGTGAACGAAAAATTCCCCAATCGTCAACGATTACATTCCATTCGACTCCTTAGCTACCCCTTATGTTCACAGTGTGTAGTCGTTGATTCCGACGTGCATCAACTAACTTGCACTGCGAGTGTTTGTTGGAACCTTACAAGACAAATGCTGGCCCTTCTTCTACGTCGCCCTTTTACGTCGATCCTATCTACCCTGATGGCGTCTATTTCGCATCAGCGAAGACGAATGCAATTAACTGAATTAAAAGCATGGCGCTACAATATTTTTACTGCGATGGCGACAATGACAGCCTCGATTTCTGCCACTACTTGGTTGAAACACATACGACTGTACAACGCGGAGCATCCTACCGAACCACTTTGGCGAACTATTTAGGGTCACTGTTCACGAACCCTCCACACAGCTGGGGTGTACCAGGTGTAAGAAGAGAATAATGATGAAGTCCATAGAACCTGATCTATCCCAACGGTACAAAGGCTATTGACCTTGAATGCGAGAAGACGACTGGGATACTCACGTGCGCAGGATTGTCGACGGATTACGTCCTACGAACGGTTGCCCCCCTTATTATAATAATAAAATGAAATAAAGCAATATATAACAACTTCCTAACAGAGGGTACACTTTACCTCTACTAGGCACTTCCGTTCCTTTCCTATCACAGCAAGGCCTACTGTTTTTCAGCAGCTTTGCTTCCAACTGTTGAAGAGCAAGAGGCGATTGCATCTTTCAACACGATGCAGCACCTGTTCATAATGTACAGCCTGTGGCGGAGTGGTTACACTACGATAACATCCCTGTAATGGACCGACCTGCACAATGTGGTGACGTGAATCCTATACAACACCTCTGAGATGTTTTCGAACGGCGACTTCATCTCGGCAGGTGGCGAGATGACATAAACAAAAACACTGTTTACTTACATTTAATAATGTTGTATCCAAATCGCGACTGTACACATGACGCACTTTTTACACACTTTTACGAACACACTTTTCTTTGATAACCTCCTTACTTCTATTCTGCTTGTCATTGGCAAGCGCGATTTGGATACAATATTAAAATTAAGTAAATAGTGTTTTTGTTCATGTCATCTCGCTACCTGCAATTGGTTTCTCTATTATTAATACAAAGTAATTTGTTTTCAAACAGTGAACCCCACCAACAGGCTACACATGTAATACTCTGGAAGTTTTAAGCACCTGAAGATGGGCACAAGGCCGAAACCAGTCGTGTCAAACTTACAACCTACTTATGAACTAGCTAATATTAAGGACGGCACAAATATTCATGCCCGAGGGGGTATTCGAACCCCCGACCGTAGTAGCCGTGCAGACCGCAACTGGCGCGCCGCAGATCGCTCGGCCACCGCGGCCGGCCAGTCGTGTCATATATAAATAATACGATCTTTAATATGACTGGTAGCGGATTTTATTCTTCCCTGACATTTTAGTTACTTGTTGCCATTACAAACAGAGCCTCTAATTGGACATCCGCATTAAACGATTTAGAGGATAGCTTTCCTGTATTTCTTCAGGATACTGGAAGAATGATTAGAGCCCAAGTTCTACAGAACGAGAACCCCGCGCTCTTCCGCAGAAAGGGGTAAAGATATCTGTGGAACGTGGTGGCTGTAACTGGTGTTGAATGCCGCTTCCTGTAACCGCCGTGTTGTGTGCTAAAACTGTGAGTTGCGCAGCTAACAGCCGTGGCGCCCTCTTCGGCCGCGTGTGGCGGCTCCGGCGAGCTAACAGAGAGAAGTCCTTGGCGAAACATCTGTCAGCGAACACTCGCCGAGGGGAGCAGGGGGAGAAGGAGGGGGGGGGTGGGCCACCCCGGCGCCGGAAACACCCCAGCTGCCATTCCACACTACAGCCTGCCCACGCAGTGCCGTGCTCGGGTCCCACGCGCGCAACCACGCTAACACTCGGCCACTGTTGTAGCTAGCGCCGATCCACTGCTATGCACGTAGGCCAAGCGCTTGCTGGGGGATACGGAGAGGGCAAAAACCGACCGGTTAAAACCTATACCGGTATTTTAGTTCCGAATAAAGGTTTTTTTCGGTATTTATTTGGTGTCAGTTGTATTTTTTTTTTTTTTAATTGTCAATAACCGGGTGAAGATACAGACATAACTACTCTCTATAGTAGTAGTAGTGCTAAATCGTTATTGTTTTTAAATAATTAAAAAAAATTAAAACAAGTAATACTTATTTCTAAAATTTCCCCTGCTATGAAATATTAGGTTATCGCAAAAACTAGGAAATGCGATTGGTGATAATTTAAGAACAATCGCGAGTCAGCAAACGCGTGACATAAGAATTGGAAACAGCTGTTGTTGTCCAAGGTGAAATGGCCGAGCACTCTAAGCGCTGTTGTTAACATGTTGAAATGTTTGTTAAGCTTATGGGACCCAACTACGGGGTCATCAGTCCCTAAACTTACAAACTACTTATCAACTACCTTATACTAAAGACGGCACAAACATCCATGCCCCAGGGGGGATTCGAACCCCCCGACCGTAGTGGCTGCGCAGACCGTGACTGGAGCGCCTCAGTCTCCTCGGCCACCGCGACCGGCCGCTGTTGTTCCCCGTCGGATGTTCGAGTCCTCCCTCGGTTATCCTTAGTTTCAAGTAATTTGTAAGCCTAGGGGCGGATACCAAAGTAGTTAAGTCCCATAGATTTACAGACATTTAAACATGTTCAGGCATCAGTACATCTATTGGCTTGTGGCGTGGCCTATTAAACGACGCGTATACACGTAGAGTGTGCAAAACGGCCTACGTCTGGCCATACGGCAGTTCCTCGCTGAAACAATGATTGGACGTCATGGAAGAGGCAGTTCGTGCACAAAATCGTGCAGCAGCATCACTTTCGCAATTATGGATGGACCTTCTTACTCCCCATTATTTAAAACGAGATTTACAAACGCCTTAATTATGGAAGGCAGAGTGACCCTATATTTTAAAGCACTCAAGGAAGATACGGCATCTCACGGAATCGTTTCAGCTGCATGACGAGATTCATCTGAATTGCTCTTCTCTTAATTCAACAGTCTAGGGTAGCAAGATTTTTACTAAACATGACCGATTTAGGCAAAAAGCATATGTCATCTTTGGATACAGTCCACTGTATATAAATACAGAAGGTACAGGGTTACATAATGTTGTCAGAACTGCATTACTACACACAAGTGACGGTTAAAAAGCGTATCGTTAACCATTCTGCTGTTGCTAGTAGTCTAGAGCAGCGACACGTACTAATACGTAGGTCTGATAACGATATGTAAACCTGTAGCTTCTGTATTTATTTACAGTGCAGTGAATCTCTGACGATAGGAACAGCTTTTGGCCGAAACCGGTCATTTTAAGTAAAAATATTGTAATGCCAGACTGTTGTATTAATTAATTTTATAGTAACAGATCGCTGAATTCCCATAACAAGGTAATCTAAAATTATTAATGTTTTTCACGAAACCTCGACGACCATATTTTTGAATGTTTCCCTACCCTTTTCAAACAGTTATAGCTGTTATAAAGGAAATCGGGACTTTTATTGTAGTCCTCATTCTTCTCTACGGTCTTTGGCTCTTATTTCCAGTCTGGCAGTAACGTCCAAAAGATCCGATTCACCTATTACATCGATATCGTTTGTAAACTTTAAACAATAAGGCTTCCGCTACCGAGCATGTAGTTCCAGATTTATTTAATAAAATTTTGTTCATCGTTGACCGCTTGTGTCGGCCGGCTCAGCAAAGCCATCAGATAAAATGAATGAGAATTATAGGAAGGAAGGAAGATTATGGTTTAACGTCCAGTCGACAGCATGGTCATTAGATACGGAGCTTATGCTCGGGTTTTTGGGTAAATATAGGGAAGGAAATGGGCAGTGCCCTCTCATAGGAACCATTTCGGCATTTTCCTGGAGTGGTTCAGAGAAATCAGGGTAAAGCTAAATATGGATGGCCGGAGGTGGATCTGAGCCATTGCACCACCTTGGTCGGTAATGAGAATCACAGGAAACAGGATAGCTAGACCAGGTACTTAGCTTGTAGATCGGTCGCGTCGATGCCGCTAGTAGGGTCTCCGCGCTGCTTCATTGAAACTCGTCGCAGCCGATACGTCCGTCGATGGGTGGCATGCCCTGCACGTCGCTTCGCCGAATCCATTACGATGCGACCCGGGAGGACCGCTGTGTTCGCTTCCGTAGACAAAATATGAAACGAGCAGGAATTTAAAAGGACTGCACAGTGTTTGTACCTCTATCCACATTCTGAGCACTCACACTGAAGCGACGTATTCTTGTTGTATAGACAGCGTATTAATGAAAAGCTAGCGGTGTTTCCTCATACGCTAGTTTTCTTCACTCGCTAGAAGCACAAGCAACAACTGGAAACACTTGAAGACTAAAGCCATGAATACCATGAAAAAAAGGAGCATTTGGGATTTTCCTGTGCCATCTTCCTAAAGGTGCCAATAAATCTAAAGGGGGCAGCACTCTTCAGTCTCAGCGACAGATGGTTCGGTATTCGACTCGAGAGCTTCCCGACATGGGAAGTCCAATGGGAACGGGGAGACCTATTCCCGCCGACAACAATCACAGCATTCTATGTTTGCCACAAGGTTTCGTCGTTTGTCTGAGACATGGGCGTTTAAAGAAGCAGGAAATAACGAAGGACGTACTCGAAATGTTCGGACACCAGACTTGAAGGCGACCGCCGTGTCGGGACCAGGCAGTTCGACCGCAAGTGAGGGTAAGCCAAGACTACCGTGTGGAACATTATGCTTGACTGTTATTACTTCCATTATTACTTACAGCGCATGCGGGGCTTTCTAACTTCCCATATCGAGAGCAGTTTTGTCACTGGTTTATTCACCAGGAAAACACGATTCCGTGATTTGTGTCATTAACACTGTTCGCATATGAGGCCACATTTATGAGGCGTGGTATCTTCACCTTCCATAACAGTCATCTGTGGGATAGTATGCAGTCGGAATGTGTGGGCCGAGATAATCCGCGACCGTATTTTGAGACCAGTTTTTTTCCACGTCGCCTAAAATCCCGGACCAATCGGCGTTTGTTGCGGGCGATTTTTCCTCCCTTGCTGGAAGAAGTGTCATTAATGATTCGAAGGGTTATATTGCTGCTACATGATAGTACTCAAACAAGACAAGTCAAATGTTTGTAAATCTGTGGGACAAAACTACTGTGATTGTCAGTACCTGGGCTTAGAAGCTATGGCGGATGTTCAAATGATAACTTACGGAAGTCTTAACTACCAAACTGAAATTTGAATATGCCGCTTTGAGATAATATAGTGTGACATATAAGGGACGTAAAGCATGCGTCGTCACCTCTCCCTAAAAAATTCACGGCTGTGCCCTCAGCCGGCAAGGTGATGCTCACCTTTTTCGTCGCCCGAGGTTCATCGAATTCCTCGAGCATGGAAATACCATTGACAGTGACGTAGCCTACGCAGGTCCATCAAGAGCTAACAGCGTGGGCTATTCACAGCCGTAGTGATTCTGCTCCACGATAACGCGCGTCCACACGTCTGCAAGGTCACACAAAGTGTACTGACCAAGTTCAAGTGGGAGCAGCTTGAGTAGCCGCCCTACAGCCCGGATGTGTCACTCTCTGACTTCCGTCTGTTTTGAACGATAAAAAAAGAGATAACTCATAGGGAAGCGCTTCAACTCGGACGACGAACTGAAGGACACAATGGAGGACTGCCTCTTGTTACAGCCAGAAGAATTCTGGGAACAGGGAATCATTCGGCTCGTTAGATAGTGGGATAGTTGCGCTCAGATCTCTGGTGATTACTTTGAATAAAGACCTCAATTGACCCACAGTGTCGTTTCTTACGTTTTCACTTGAACACCTCTGGTACTGGAACTAACGTAAGGACAACACACAGTCACTGATGCCCGAGGGAGGACTCAAACCTCCAGCGGGAGCAGCTTCGCAGTCCCTGACAAGGCGCCTAGCACCGCTCGGCTATTCCCGCACGACGGTACTGAAGCCTACTTCGCCGTTAACGTACAGACGCAATCGTGTTTTCCCTGGTTTCCCTGGTAGGCTGATCGGAGGAGGAGGTCCACTTGCATGGCGTGCTGATTTCAAATAGTACGATTTGTGGTAATGGGGCGATCTCAAAAGTATCGTGTATGCAGCGGACGTTCCGGACATGGAGCAGCGTATTCATGCTGCCTTTGACAGTGTGGGATGCAGCCTGGCCGATGAGAACGGATGAGAGAGAGGACACGCTACGGTGCGTCGAGGCCATGGATACCATTTTCAAAACATACTGCAACTGTCTCTGCGTGGTAATCAGACCCGTCTCTGTAACAAATTATCATTGAACAAATGGTTTTCCGATCCATCCCTATAATGTGTACACCAGTGGCAGCTGGTGCTTCAAATGACTGGGGGTTTACTTCTTTCAATGCCGATCTACGATACTTCCGACCCGGTGCTGATACTTGATAGAGCCACCCCTCCTAACCTTACACATGCTCAAAGGCTGTTCTCCCGCACCTCTTTCCAAACAGTTACCCTCAAAAATTGCTACTCATTCCCAAAAACGTCCAAAGATGTTGCAAGTAACAATCGAAAAGTCATTTTTGTTCCCTTTTCTGTTAAAAGGAAGGTTGGATTTTAATAAATTACAGTGGAGCTAATGCGCTCCTCGCCTTGCGCAACGGTAAATCCTCCCTTAATGTAACATCCGCCCTTCACATCTGCTTTTGGCGCATTGAAGATTCATCAAATACACGTCCTATTTGGTAAAATATAAGTGTCATTTAAAGACGTAAAGGTAAAGCAGTCAACAATCCGAAGATTGGTTTGAACACCACAGTGCTTTACTAGGCATGGTCCTGTTTGGAGGAGGTATGCCGTTGCCTTCCTCCGACCTTCGAACTGACTTACCCAGCCAGCTATAGGGGGACCTACAGTTTAACGTGGGTTCCGAACCACCGTGCTACTCGGTATTTTTCACATGAGCAATACTGCCAGAGGTGAAAGAAGTGGAAAGTGACATAAAAATCCTAGGACCTGGCGGGGATCGAACCCTCGACCTTTGGATTTGTAGTCTGGCACTCTACCACTGTCCAACCGAGGAAAAATTATGTCTGTAAAATTTGGCGCTGATCGGTTGATCGCTTCGACACTTATATTTTACCAAATAGGACGTGTATTTGATGAATCTTCAATGCGCCAAAAGCAGATGTGAAGGGCGGATGTTACATTAAGGGAGGATTTGCCGTTGCGCAAGGCGAGGAGCGCATTAGCTCCACTGTCTTTGCTTCGGGACCAGGAGCTGGTGTCTCCACCAGCTCCAACGCCAATGTTACAAGCGGCATTTCCCCTCGCCCCTCAGCGCCGCGGGAGCGCCCATATGTTGCCTCCAAGGGGTTCAGAAGAGAATTTGAACCTCAGCCGCACATGCATATTGCAACTTCTATTCGTATACGTGCTGTCTCCGGAACGTAAAACGTTTCACATGCGATAAAAATACTTTGAATGTCCATTTAAAATGATCTAATAGAAGAATGGAACGAAAAATGATAGTTGAAAAACATATTTTTAAAGCAATGATTTAAAATTTGTGATGCGGCCAGGAATCGAACCTGGACCTCCATGCTTACTAGGCAGACGTCTTACCGTTAGACCACCGCATCTCTAACGTTTAAGGCGCCTCGAAATAGTCTAAGCACGACTTCCCTCCACGTCACAAACTTTAATGCAGTTTCCATGTTCCATAGATAATTGCCACTACTGCCAACGCTCTCCATGCAGCCGAATAGCACCTCGGCAATGCACATGGTGGAACATTCCTGCTAAGATGACATAATGTCCAAGACATTACAGATAAAGGAGAAGCAATGAATTAAAATTTGTGATGCGGCCGGGAATCGAACCCGGACCTCCATACTTACTAGACAGACGTCTTACCGTTAGACCACCGCGTCTCTTACGTTTGTGACGTGGAGAGAAGTCGAGCTTAGACTATTCCAAGGCACCTTAAACGTTAGAGATGCGGTGGTCTAACGGTAAGATGTCTGCCAAGTAAGCATGGAGGGTTCGATTCCTGCCGCGTCACAAATTTTGATTCATTGCTTCTCCTTTATCTGTAATGTCTTGGACATATTCGAGACGAAAAACCGTTTAAATTGCATTTTTTTAAACTTTATTTTCCACAATGAGCTTTTTCCCGGGGGTTCACTGAACCAGTGAACACGTGGGACGATCCGGCACTGGTCTACACGGTGGGAAACCGTGGCGCCTCAGGTGACGATGCGGCGGTGGGCACCGATAAACTGCTGCTGCTCGTTACAGAACTCGGCATCGGGCTTTGGGCTCGTAAACATGGCGCGCGAGTCCGTAATGAGGCGGTAGCGGGGCGGCGGGCGCGACCTCGGCAGCGCGCTGTGGGTCACGGCCGCCTGCTGTAATAAGCCGCGCCGTGCCCTCATGTACGGCCGCTCCCCCTGCTGCTGCTGCTCCATTTCCGATACCCCCCCCCCCCCCGCCCCCGGCTACTCACGCACCAAATCACTGCCCTGCCCGACACCTTTTATGTGCCTATAACATACCCGGCTCTTACTTTTCCACTTCCGGACTGTGTGACTCTTCGATTATTGGTTCCCGCGGCAGATGGGGTGATACTACAGGGTGTCCGAAAACTTTCCCTGATTACATAAATTGATAACTCAGGCTAGATGTAAGAGACAAATATGAAACTGGAGTCCAATTGTTTACAAACTATCAAAGTTGTTTTTTTTTTTTTTTTTTTTTTTTTTTTTTTTTTCCCACACATCAGTAAACTTCCACATGAGCACCCTTGGTAACACGTAGCACATCTAGGCGATATTGTTTCCGTCCACACATTAACCAACATAACTGGAGGGATCGATTCAACGACTGTGGTTACCCGTTGCCGCAGGGTTTCAAGATCTGGTCCTCGTCCTTGACATAACCCCATAAAAAGAAGTCTAATGGGGTTATGTCAGGAGAGCGTGGAGGCCAAACCGTTGGCACATCACGACCAATCTAACGCCCAGGAAAGTTCACATCCAGATAAGACACGGACGTCCAAACCCCAATGAGGCGGTGCACCGTCTTGCTGAAACAAGACATCGGGGTGATAACTGAAGAAGCTGAGGAACGGCATACAGTTGCAACATGTCCAGATACACTGCAGATGTGATGGTAGCCTCAGCGAAGAAGAATGGCCCGATAATTCGAGCGTGCAATAGCGCGCACCAAACATTCACCTTTGGACTACCTCAGGTGCACTCCATGACCTCGCCAGGGGGTTGTGAGCTCCAAATGCGCACATTATGGCGATTCACTACTCCACTGTTAATAAAGGTCGCTTCGTCGGAAAAGGCAATTCGTCTGAGATAACCATCATCGTTCTCAATACGTCATAGCATTTCGACCGCAGTCATATTGACGTGTACAGTCATTGGGCATTATCAGTACATCCCACGGGTGGCACGTGCACATCATAGGATCAAAATCAACGTCATGTTTCCAGGTGTATTATAATTTTTTCGGGGAGTGAATAGGTAGAGTATAGGGGGTGATGGGAAGAGACATAAATAAGAGGTTCGTTCGAGTGACCCAAACGCTGATAGTTACTGACGGTTTGGAAGGCCTCCACTGCGCATGCGAGCTTTTTGACAGTTTCCAACTCCGAAACCAACTCAAACGCTTATTTCACCTGTTTCGCAGTTTGGCCACCCATAGCGCTAGTTGGCATCTTTGCTCTCTTCGGCATTCGCCCTTGTCTTATTCATCGTACCCATTAACCAGATTTAAACCATGCAGACAATTTGTTAAATTCTTCATACTGCACCTTACATTATAAATCATTTGAATGTGAAACAGTAAGCCACAGTATATCTCATTATTATTTCCCCCATTTATAAATAATGTAGCAAATTAAACCTGACATAAACCACATACAAATATGAGGTAAATTAGGATAGCGGCGTGTGAAAAGAATTTTCGGTAACATACAACTTCATATTATGAGTTATAATAAAATTTAAAAAATAAAACATACAAATTAATAAACAAAAATTTGCAAGTGCTGTGCAAGAATTATCATCGAACATGATTTTCCCAGAAACTACACATTTAGTGTAGGAACGCCCACGTTGGCACTAATAGATATCTGTGATAAATAACCAGAAACAGACGGACACAGTAACTGTGAGACGCTATAGTGGCACATATAAAGCTACATATCGGTTATAAAAATCGGTCAATGCTAATGTCTGTTGTGTAGGAAATACTGCCCCACATCATTCTTATGTGTCAAAAATGTTCAAATGTTTGTAAGGCTTATGGGACTTAACTACGGGGTCATCAGTCCCTAAACTTACAAACTACTTACGAACAACTTACGAACTACGACGGCACAAATATCCATGCCCGAGGGGGGATTCGAACCCCCGACCGTAGTAGCCGTGCAGACCGAGACTGAAGCGCCTCAGTCCCCTCGGCCACCGCGGCCGGCTTAGGTGTCAGTCACTTCATTTACAGATAGCACCGAAGATCTCAGTAGGACTATTTTGACTTCATTTTCAGAGGAATATATCACAATACAAACTGTAAAAACATATGCATTCATCTTTAAATTCGTATGTTATGAAAATGTCGACACCTTTCATTTATAGTATAAAGGTAAAGCAGTCTACAATCCGAAGATTGGTTTGAACACTACAGTGCTTTACTAGGCATGGTCCTGTTTGGAGGTGGTTTGCCGTTGCCTTCCTGCGACCTTCGAACTGACTTGCCCAACAAGTTATAGGGGGACCTACAGTTTAACGTGGGTTCCGAACCACGGTGCTACTCGGTATTTTTCACATGAGCAATACTGCCAGAGGTGAAAGAAGTGGAAAGTGACAGATAAAAATCCAAGGACATGGCGGGGATCGAACCCTCGACCTTTGGATTTGTAGTCTGGCACTCTACCACTGTGCAAGCGAGGCGCACATTTATAGTATGTATGGAGATGTAATAAAAAGGGGATGTACTGTATTAGAAGGCCACATTAAGTTGAAACAATGCTAGTCTAATATACAAAACTCACTTTATTACAGATATTTAACACTGTGAGAACAGAAAAAAAAAAAAAAAATATACTCCTCGCAAATGTGCAGGTTTATCTTTTGGAAAAGGAAGCTTAGGGTTTAACGTCCCATCGACAGCTTGGTCATTAGAGACGGAGCTAACGCTTGGAATTTTGGGTAAGGATGGGGAAGGAAATCGGCCGTGCCCTTTGAAAGGAACCATCCCGGCATTTGCCTGGAGTGATTTAGGGAAACCTCAGTGTGTATGGCCGGAGGTGGATTTAAACCACCATCCTCCATAATACGAGTCCAGTGCGTTACCACTGCGCCACCTCGCTCGGTTATCTTTTGGAGCAAGTTTGTTAAACGCTTTGAAGTCAGTCAGAAAATCTGCTTACTTAGATAAACTATTTCAAACTATCAACTCCGCCACTCGAACACCACATTGGTCAGTCAGAAAGCGTTAGAAGAGCCACTCGAACGCCTCAAACGGTTTCTGATCGTCACTCGAACGAACCTAAAGGCCCCTACACACACTCCGATTTATCGTACGACCAACGAACCAACCAATTAGTAGCAGCCTACACACATTCCGACCAACTGCACGCAGAGTCACTCTGTTCTGGTGTCTGTCTGTCGAACTGTTTTTGTTTTTGCGTGTTCGCTGCGCACACGACCTCAGGCATTGCAGTTGGTCGGAAAGCGCTACACACGGTACAATGTGTCTTGGCAGTGGCGTAACTAGGACTTGGCTTTGGGGGGGGGGGGGGATTGATTAAAATTTTGCTCGTCTAGCAGATCTGTTTCCAGACAGACTGCCATCTACTACTTCCGCTGAAGAAACTAATTCACTCCCATCCAATAAAAGATTATGGTAAAACACCCCAAGTTTTCAATCTTTACCTTTACCATATTGCTGTTATACGATTTTTTTTTCGGGTTCTGGGGGGGGGGTTCTATCCCCCTCATCCCCCCCCCCATAGTTACGCCACTGGTGTCGGGTGAAGTGGTGGGGGGGAATCGGAGATCGGGTGGTCAGGCACAACCAACCGGCCGACAAGTTGGTCGGGTAGTACTTAATACCGCCCAATTTATCGGGTGCGCAGCGAATTGGTGCAATAAGTGGCATCGTGTGTGGGGCCGTTTAGAAGGTGTGGTGGGGTTGTCGCCGCGCCGGCGCGGGGTGCCGGTTGCGCTGGCGCGCGCGGGCCGGTGCGTGCCGCGGCTCCGGCCGTGGCTGCGGCTGCGGCGGCTGCCGCGTTGCCACATGGCCCGCGGGCGACGTGTGTGGCCGCCAAAGGCCGCCGACCACCTGCCGCCCCGCGCTTCCGGACCGCCGCCTTACCTACTTCTGCCCAGGCGAGAGGCGACCGCCGCGCGTCTGCGCCGCCTTCCACCACCACTCGCTCTGCCCCAACAGCTTACGTCACAGTTCCGGCAATCTCGGGATCTGTTCCATCCGTGAGCCAGAGATATTTACTGCACTTGGCATTAAAATTGGAACCCACATCTTTAAGTCACGTGACACGGGGCATGAAGTTATTTTCATCATTTCGACCACCATAGGCCAAAGACAACATCCATTGCGTGTAACATTGGGCCGTATGAATAAAATTGTGTATCTATTTAAACTCTGAATTCCAGAGAACATACTCTGGTTCGCATGAATAAAGAGAGTCGGAGAATATACTTCAGCCGAGTACGTTCTCATCGTACCGGATAACATTCTCCGATTTCTGAACTGAGCTCTCTCTAGCATACTTCGGGCTGAGTAACTTCTATTTAGGTTACGTTTTAATGTGGTTTATAATAAAAATGACAACATGTTTTCATTACTATCATAGAAATGAAACAAGTGGATTCAGCTGCGTGTTTTACCCATTTGTTTGGAGTGTATATTTACAGTTGTAAACAGCTACATAGCAAAAGAATATTGTTTTTAAATAGGGTCTACTAGTAAGGCCTTATGATTTTAGTTCCAAATAAAGTGCATCCCAAGACTTCACAGTTTCTATCTCAGCTGAAATCGAGTGCAGATTTTAACAATAAAACGTTAGATTTTTACTACGGTTTCTGAGTCTCAGCAGCTAATAGGTCTTGTAGTCATCCAATATGGACATGTCAAAAATTTGTGACGGGCCGGGATTCGAAACGTGGAACCTTCTGTTTACAAGGAAGTTGCGCTAAGCCTCTGCGCCCTATCAGGCACACACGAGTTTGACACAGCTCGGAGGTCTACCCAACCACGTACACCTTCCGACCCAAACGTTCATATGGCCTCGTACGTCGCAGTAGGACCTCTATTCTGCCAGGACTCACAGTCACAAATTAAAAGACTGACAATTGCGGCTCTGTGACTGAAACGCGACGTCACCATCTTGCTTTACATCACGTCAATAAGTTCCCGTATCGTACTGCACTGATCAAAACAATTAGGGGGTCAGATATCTATGTTCTGACATAGTGTCATCGGCAAAATGAGCTAAAATCGATCGACATCTTTCAGTCGGTTCTACGGAGTGCAGGCAACAATATTACGGCAGCCGAGACAGTAGTAATAACACAAAGTTGCAACAAATGGGGTTAAACGTTCAAATGTTTGTAAATTTATGGGACTTGGTTATTAGTCCCTAGGCTTACAAACTACTTCAACTAACTTAAGGACAATACACACACCCATGCCCCAGGGAGAACTCGAACCTCCGACGGCGAGAAACCGCGCGTCTGCAGCGAGGCGCCTTAGACCGCTCGGCTACTCCACCGCGGCAGAGGAAGTTAGTGTGAACAACGAGATACAATTAACACGCATGCTTCACAACAACAGAACGCTGAAACGGCTTGTCGGTTTGTACAGCAACCAGTAAATAGAGCAACTCGAAAAAATGTAGTTGGTAAAAAATAACTAAAGTTTCTACGTCGGAGCGAGGGTTATATTGATTCTTCTGACGACGTGTCTCGGCCCAGGGGCCTTCCGAAGGGCGGAAACGGTGCCGGCTGCGGGGGTGATTCTGCGGGACCGGAAGCGACGTCACTGGAGAAGATGCGGGCGATAGCGCTCACGTCACGGACGCATCGCCCGGCACGATCGCCGATCGCATCGCGCTGGCCTCTACAGCGGCCGGAGACAGTGGTTGCAGGCGAGACTAATGAGCCGGCGCCATCCTGTGTCTAACGTGGCCATCGCCAGCCAACCGCATTGCCGAGAACACGCCACAAACATACACTAACTAGACTGGCGAAGTCGCAGCTATTTTGAAGGCCAGACACCGCTATCTTATCTACACAAAAGGCGGGACTCTGCGCAGGGTACAACGAACTGCAACAAACTATGACGCATTTATTGACCATTACGTCTAAACTCTAAAAGGTTTATTCTTATTTTTTATGTCTGTTCTATCCACAAATAACTAGCTGTTTAAATACGCTTTAGAATGGTAATACGGTGGCTAGTGTAAAATACTTGTTTCACTGGGACCAATTACATGGCAAACTGTATTGACAGTTTAGTTGACGTACGTCTGTGGGACAGCCTCACACTGTGATTCCAGCGGCAGAAGTCTCTCAGATCTTTTCATCTACACTGTTCAAAACCATTAAGGGAGCACGTGAGATATCATAGACAATATACATATGGTATCCTATTTTATTCAGATACTGGTTGCAATTGTAATGTGTGTGTGATACCGTACGATATTTTGCAGTTTTAACTTTTTACTTGAGGTTTACACGGCGTTTACTTAGAGCGAGGCACCAATAGCTCTCGATGCCATAGCTTCTGGTAAGTCACGTAGTTGTTGCATTTCACTACCTTCTCACTACAGTATCTGAACGCAACTACGTGTGTCATTCGTTTGGTAAACACAAGTCAACACTAACTCTCTCTGGAGCAATTTTGTATTATTGCCACAATCTCTGTTACCATAATGGTTTCTCCACTCCATAGAACCGAGATATCGAAATATTTTTCATTCTGCCGATAACATTACTTGAGAACCTAGGTATCTCAACTAATCCCCTAATTGTTTTGACCAGTTTACATCTACGTGGCTATTATGCAGTTCAGAATACAGAGCCAGAGCCAGATACGGGGTCTGCCGGCCGCGGTGGCCGAGGGGACTGAGGCGCTCCAGTCATGGTCTGCACGGCCACTGCGGTCGGGGGTTCGAATCCCCCCTCGGGCATGGATATTTGTGCCGTCCTAGTTCGTAAGTAGTTCATAAGTAGTTTGTAAGTTTAGGGACTGATGACCCCGTAGTTAAGTCCCATAACCTGTACAAACATTTTTTTTTTTTTTTTTTTTTTTTTTTTGAACGGGGTTTATCGAACTTTCAGATTATTTATCCACCATTTCTCTTCTCTAACTGCACGCGACAACAAATAACGCCAAAATCACTCCACTGGAGCTCTGATCTCTCTCTTCTATCGTTTTCTTGGTCATTTCTCCCCATGGAGGACTCGAACCTCCGACGGCGAGCAGCGGTGCGCTTCGCAGCAAGGCGCCTTAGAGCGCTCGGCCACTCCACCGCGGCCTGGATTTCTTCCCCTTCCAAACTTCCAGTGGGATATGGAAAGCGGCATGGACGATTGCTTTTATGGGTCTGTGCGCTGCAACTATTCTACCAATGGGCCCCTACAGTAGTCATACACGGAGTGTTGTGAATAGTCCCAGATTTCTCAGTTAAAAGTGGTGCTTGATATTTACAAGTTATCATAGGTTAAAACAACACGGAGTGTTGTGAATAGTCCCAGATTTCTCAGTTAAAAGTGGTGCTTGATATTTACAAGTTATCATAGGTTAAAACAAAGATGGGAACACGTTTGAATGAATTTTCTAAGCAACTTTGAAACGACTTAAAATGGATAAAATTATGTTTATTTCTGTCGAGAAGAGTCTGGCAGTTAAGGTTTTTCTCGGCATTTATTTGGTGCTCTATTGCAAGTCAAACAACGGAAATGTCGAGAAAATTGCGAAGTGGGTTTGTAGTAAACTAAACCCAGCAAAAACTGCTTTTCCAAGGTAGAGTTAATTAGGAAACTAAAATACTAGCAGTTCACCATTCATCTATTAAAAAGTCTGAGAGTATTAGGTCGGGAACGAGTTTACCCTTGTAGATTGCTGCCACCGCAGCTGACAATGCCGGATACTGCCAACCGGCCAAACCAAAATATGCGCTGGGGGCCGAGTAGGGAGAGCCTGGATCCTGCGCCGCCAGCTGGCCTTCGGGCGGCGCGGCGAGCCTAGATCCTGGCTGGGCCGGCCGTTACGTCTTCATTAAGAGCGCGGTCGGCCCGTGCGGCGGGGCCGCTTTCGCTCGGTTCTTGTTGTATACCTGCTTCCGGCCACACACGGCGCCGTAACCTGGACAAACCGGCAATGGCGCCGCCGCGCCGCGCAGCTTCTGATGGAATGCCGCACCTACGCCAGCGCGCGCCGAGCCTCGCCTACTTCTCTTCCTCCGCAAATCTGCGGCTCGTGTTGCGTGCCGTCATCCCTATTATACTCTTTATTGACTCTTCCTTCCTTGTGAGAATATCGTGTTCCACACCACGAAAAGATCGGAGATAAAGTACTTGATAAACAAATAATGGGAATAAATAGAAGCGAATTAAAAGTTTAAAGAGCTGCGAGTCACCGTTTGTTTACTTTTATCTAATATATAAAAATTAATGTTTGTTGGTTTGTCTTTTTGTTCGTATTTTATGCACAGCCATACCATACACCCAATTGCGATAAAACTTTGTCAACTCATTGCACTCGCGCGGAAACTATAGGCATTTCTAAAATTAACTTCGTATGGTACATACTGGAGGGTTCTTTACAACAATAGTCTGCGTCACGTAGGAAGGCGGACCAGTTTTCAGCCGTTCTGCGCATCCCCCTCCATTACCGCACTGGCAGGCAGTAATATTTATTCTCTAGGCCCATGGACTGCCGAGAGTTACGCAATGTTTCTCCCGCAGCCTCAACTGTTGGCGCTCGGCCATAGCTTCTCCCCACCACACTTTCCCCACATCACTCCGCCTCTATGCGCCTTCCTGTGTGACACGAACTATAGTCAATTCGTTTCTTACGCCTTTACGCTGAAATGGCTGGACGGATATGAATGAAATTTGGAACAGAGGTAGCTTATACCCTGAATTAATGCACGGGCTACAACTTGTAAGCCACCATACTGTGGGTGATACGAGGGTAGTTTACAATGGGTTATACATTTGTTTCTCTTCACACTGGAACAGTTGGATGGATTTGAATGAAATTTAGAGTGCAGATAGCTTACACCGCGAATTAACGGATGAGCTACCTTTAGGAAGCCACCGAATGGTGCATGGCGGTGGGTACACTACAGTTGGTTAACACGTTTGTTACTCTTTACGCTGAAACAGCTGGACGGATTTGAATGAAGGTGGCATATACCCTGAATTAATACATGGGCTACCTTTCGTTAGCCTCCATAGGTGCATGGCGGAAGGTACGTTACAACAAACATCCAATTTGTTTGACTGGTCACTGTGAAAGTCAGCACATAAATGTATGCTTTCATGAAGGATATTTTTATAATCTCCAAACCAGAAAATTTAGCATGGTGGAGGCTACCTTGTGACTAACACAGTTTGACCTGTCACCATTGTGTGTGTGTGTGTGTGTGTGTGTGTGTGTTTTCATACATAGGAAGGAGGAGCAGGTGGAGGAGAAGATGGACAGAAAGGAGAGGGTGGAAACGAACAGAGAGGGGAGAGGAGGAGATGGACAGAGACAGGGAAGATGAGGAGAATAAGAGAGGGGCGATGGTAACAGACAGGTGAAAGGAGATGGCGTATTTTATGCGCTACCATAACGTTCATCTGATTATGATCAAACTTCGTCAACTTATTTCTTGCCTAGAAAATCCATATTTTTCATGTGGCCAGCTGTATGTTGCGTGTTCGCAAGTCAGGTCAGACAGATAAGAAATTTGTTTGTTTTTGCTGAAGACGGAAAAACAAAAAAAATTGTTCTCTGCCGTAAAGCACTTGAATAATGAAGTGCCGGCCGCGGTGGCCGAGGAGACTGAGGCGCTTCAGTCACGGTCTGCACGGCCACCACGGTCGGGAGTTCGAATCCCTCCTCGGGCATGGATATTTGTGCCGTCTTTAGTATAAGGTAGTTCATAAGTAGTTCGTAAGTTTAGGGACTGATGACCCCGTAGTTAAGTCCCATAAGCGTAAAAAAATAAATAAATAAATAAAATGAAGTCAGTAAAATGAATGTCATTTACACTTCTCCTTTAGGTATCGTTAAATTTCAATAAATGCATTTATTATCGTGTATTTGCAATTAAACAAGATAACACATTCATATTTCAAATGTTATTTGCACAATTATTGCTTTTGCGGCAGCAACGCATCGGGTGCCAGCTAGTACATATTAAAATAATTGCAAAATAGGACGGAATGATGCTGTCAGTAGCCTGTATCTTCCACGGTTTTCCGCGTATCCTCTGCAAATATAGGAAGTTTACTGTTGACTTCAGTATACAGCTGCCCATACTATGGAGCGTGGAGTTGACTTCCACTACAATAGCTGCTTTCCTACTGGAAGCCGTATTTTCAGAAGGTTGCCACTGACGACAGGGTAGACGCTCTCATCACCACAACACAACGTTGCGTCATCCTCTTCCCAGTTGCATCATTCGCGATCATAACCGGGGTTCTCGGCGAAATAGTGTAAAACGACGCCTGATGAATCTATATCCACATACGCTATTAGATCAACTGCATCAGTCATGTAAGCAGAAAAGGCAGTACCTCCACTCGTTATGAAACGAAACCTCATATGTGGTCGATAGATGTTCAGAGTCAGATCCTCTGTCAAATCACCCGTTACAATGGAAATTACCTAGGTTACTATATTTGATAGAGACTAAATCATACTGCCCGAAGAAGTCCCTGCTACCTCTAACGTGCGGTGAAATCTGGAACATTCTACAGCGTCACACGGAATGGCCGCGCGGTCAAAGGTTACGGACTGGGCGGTCGTTCCCGACGGAGGTTCAAGTCCTCGCTGGGACATAGCTGCGTGTGTTGCCCTTAGTGTAAGTTAGTTCAAGTAATTGCTAAATCTAGGGACTGATGACTGTCAAATGTACATGACAATTGGTTCGACTGGTACAAATTGTACACCGATGGTTCCAAAATGCCTGTGTCTGCAGGAGCTGCATTTTATTATCACCAAACAGGATACGGTACAATTTGTACTAGTCGAACCAATTGCCATGTAGATTTGACAGTCATCAGTCCCTAGATTTAGCAATTACTTGAACTAACTTACACTAAGGGCAACACACGCATTCTTACCATATACGGGTGTAAATGAGGAAGTGGAATGGGCGCTTTCTTCCGCCGCCGACAAACATGAGGCCCCGGGTTATCTGGGTTCACTTGGTGCCCATTACTACTTACAACTTGAGGCGCGTCATCGCTCGAACCTTCCCCAGGTCACACCCATTCCCTGCCCAGTACGTATTCCTCCAACAATCGTACTATCGGGCAAAGTTTTCGTGGAACCGTAAACGCGGTATTGTGTCGAAATTGAAGACGTTGGCATTCCATACCTACACAAACGCTAGGTTACATAATCGTTTTTCATGGTTTTGTTCCCTCTGTAGTTTAGATATTCCCTGCTCAGTACTAGGAGGGAAAGTCAAAAATTATCCGCAATATAGCTTGTTCATACGGAATTCTGTCCTACCTTATTTTATTGTCACGATGTTGTGGTCCTGCTATGAACGTTTGATCTTAATTTCTCCATTTGTCTTGTTGCAGATAGATCGTGGCTGCTCCATTTGAAATTTGTACCAAAGAGGAACAACGAGCAGCGATCCGATTTTTGTGGTCGAGAGGTGGACCAGACGCCAAAATCCACCGACTCTCGGCACAATATAGGATCAGTGTCTTGCCACAGCGGAGTGTATACGAATGGAATGGAAAATTAAAAACCGATAACACAAGTGCTAGGAAGGAGGCAGACGACCGTCGACGGCCACAGATGATGACATCACTGAGCTGGCACGTGACATAGTTCTGTCATACGGACGAGTGACTACTGAGCAAGTGGCACGTCGTCTGAAAAATTAGTTATGGTACTACCTACGAAATCATACACAACATACTTGGATGTCATAAACTCTGCGCAAACTGGGTCCGAAAACAACTCACAGAGTTCCATAAAAAGATACTACTGGACATCTGCCAAAAACATTTACATCGCTAATGTTCTAATGTTCTAATGTTTGTATAGTCTATGGGACTTAACTACGGGGTCATCAGTCCCTAAACTTACAAACTGCTTATGAACTACTTACGAACTAGGACGGCACAAATATCCATGCCCGAGGGGGGATTCGAACCCCCGACCGTAGTGGCCGTGCAGACCGTGACTGGAGCGCCTTAGTCCCCTCGGCCACCGCGGCCGGCAACATCGCTATGACAGAGGTTCCAACCAGTAAGATTTAATCGTAATTGTTACGAAAATTGTTTAAAATTACGAGTTTACGATTGGAGTGGTTCAAATTACGATTTTGAGGTTTAAATAACAATCTTAGTCATTAGTTTTTTTTGTCGGCGAAACTCGGTTCCTTTCGAGTTCGTTCGTGTAATATCATCGACAAAAATAAATGGTTATGAACAACAACTTCTAGCATGTCCTACTGGAAATCACCAGTACTGAGAGTAGTTTCCACAAACTCGAAAATTATACGGCATACGGGATGAATCTACAAAGGCACGCCATTGTGGAATCTAGCAGAAGTCGGATTCTGACATAGTTGATATATAAAAATGAACTTCGCATCTGTGGAATACTTCTTAAGTTTCCAATCTTCTAGTGAGATTGAAGGTCTAAAATAAGAGTTCAGTAGCTTTCAGTTTTATCCTTTGAAAGATATTTTTCATGAACGAGCAAATATCACATGGTGTAACATTTTCCAATTTGAGGATTCCTCGGGAAAAACGCGTCTTGCAGGATTGTCCAAACTGATTTTGAGAACTCTGTCGGTGCCACAAAGTAATTCAGCCACTGAGATTTTAGCATTGTGTGTTAAAGCATAACAGAATTCTGACAAACTCTTAGCACTTCAATATTGAATTCATTAGTAGTGGAAAAATATTTAAATGATTTCTTCAAAAAATCTCTGCCAACAGTTAAAACTTATCGAAAAGCAGTTGAGCGATGCCTAGAAAGCGACTAGGTTGTACTATTCAAGTTTTAAGAGCTCCATTGTCACTTCAGGTTCTCTCTCTCTCTCTCTCTCTCCCAATGCTGCAATTTTCATGAATGCTTATCCCCTTGGATCCCTTCTAACCCCCACCCCCCGCTCCCCTCACTCACACATATTAGGTCGCATTACTATTTGCCATACTCAAAAGTTGGAACCTCTGCTATGATTAACGCACGTGAAGTCATCATTACGAGCCGGAGAGTAAACGGCAGAGTATGGAGTGAAAACATCCGCAGCCTCTCAGCAGGGAAGACCTTCAAAATCCAACCACCCGCAGGAAAACTGATGCTTCTCTTATTTTGAATGCAAAAGGCGCGGTAGTGGAGCATTATCAAGAGAGTGGCATTAACATAAATCGTTTGCGTTTTCGAATATGCGAACCCCCCTTTTAAGTAAAGTATCAGTTAGATTTAGTATCCGGCAGAAAACCTGAAGAGACCTTGAAGATTTATTACACCGCGAAAGCCTACGATGACAGTGTGGTGAGCGCATTGGGAGCCGTTTGCCTGGATGAAGACATCCCATCGGCGGGTGCCGGCGCGGCGGCAGGTTTCTGCGGCTACTGCGGCGTGTTTGCCGGTGGGATTCCCACGCACAGCCGTGTTTGGCCGATAATAGCCGTCGGCGTGGGTGTGCGGATGGACGCTGGCCCTCCATTAGCAACCATTGTGTTCGCTGACGCCGCAGCCGCTGCACCCTTAAGCCGACCGACTGCGCGGACGTGCCAAGCCTCCGCAGAACCTCTTAGCTCGGTTACCGAATCCCATCACGGGAATCCATCCATAATACGGCTGTAATCATCAGCGACGAGTATCGGAGTGCTCTTACCTGTGATGAAGTTGTTGTTCTCTTAAGACAGCTCTAATGCCGCGGTGGAGTGGCCGAGCGCATTGAGGCGCTATGCTCCGATGCGCGAGGCCGTTCCCCGTCGGGGGTTCGAATTTCCGCTCGGGCACGGACGTTTGCGTCGTCATTAGTATAAGCTAATTTGTAAGTTTATAGACTGATGAGCCCGCAGTTAAGTCCCATAAGCTTAACAAACATTTGAACTGCTCTGATGCCGCACCGAACACTGGTATAGCTATGTACGCCTGTTCATCATTACGCAAGTGCTGCAACTTATATAATTTGAACCTACTTACTGAACTCGTTCATTGGTTTACCTGTATAACCAGGATAAAAAAAAAAAAATAAAAAAAAAAAATAAAAAAAAAGCGGGGGGAGAATTCGGTTTAACGTCGCGTCGAGAGCTTGGTCATTAAAGCCCAGGAGAGACGGAAGGAACCTTGGAGTTTAATATCCCGTCGACGGTGGCAGGAATATCGGATTGAGCAGGGTAGTAACGTATCACGTGACTCACCACAACCGGAAGCGACCTACCGAAATAGGTTTTATTTACCATTGAGCTAAGTGCTTTTGGCGCGTACTTGTTCTCGAACTTAAATAAATAAACCGAAAAAGTGAAGAATGGATTCAGAGAAAACATTGGAAGACTTAAAGGAAATTCTGGAAATACGTAAGATTAACAAATTTTCCAAGTTCAGTGTGCATCATGCAAGATGTTAAGCGTTCCGTAAGTATTGAACCGTATCAAAGCTATATACTGTTTCGATTTGTGCACTAGTGGGAAATGTTACATAGTGCGAATTAATTTCCTGTTTGTTGCGTTGGGAAATTGTTTGCCGTTTTGTAGGAAATTCGATTTGCTTTCTAAGGACGGAGTGACAAATTTCGTAGCCTGTGGCGAGGAACAGTGCGGAAAACTAAGAGCTGTGATTACCCCTTCCAGTTATGTTTGCAGGTGCACGAAGAGAGCGAGAGTAACTAATTTACTTGTCGAAGAAGGTTACATACAAGAACTTGCCAACCATAGAGCAGGATCAGCATTAATTATTTACTTCATGGTCAGCGCAAAAATGTATGTTTCTATAGGATTCGGTTTTCAAATAATATTAGCTGAATCCTACAGAATTACAAGAATACTTTTTGGTGCTGAACATGAAGTAAATAATTTATGCTGTTACTGCTCAATGGTTGACAGGTTCTTATATATACCCTTCGCCGCTCAGTAGCTAGCAAACAGAATTCTCCACAAAACCACAATTTTCCAACTCACTCAAACAGGGAATTAACTCGCACCAAGCAAGAGTGCATGTAAGCCGAAAATGACGGGAAAATAGAAGGCACTACACCGCCCCATATTCAAACACAGGAGAAAGATGGTCCATCAATATCTACTTCGTGAAAATGAGCTGAACATACTCAGCTGTATTTAGACGAGGTGCTGGCTTCACTTTTTCGCGTGCAGGTTGTCTCCCTGTATCGTACCCTCCTTCGTATGAACGCCGACGCTTCCATTCAACGATATGCAGTTAACTTCCGGTTTCGATGTGTCACGCGATACATTGGTACCCTGCTCAATCCGATATTCCTGCCACCCCGTCGACAGCGTGGTTATTAGAGACGGAGCTTACGTTCGGAGTATTTGGGTAAGGATGTGGACGGAAATCGGCCGTGCCCTTTGAAAGGAACCATCCCGGCATTTACCTGGAGTGATTTAAGGAAAACACGGAAAACCTAAATCTGGATGACCAGAGGTGGATTTGAACCACCATCCTTCCGAATGCGAGTCCAGTGTGTTACCACTGCGCCATCTCGCTCTCTTTAAGGCCCAGTTTACACGACGATCGGAAGTTCACAACAAAGCTTCTGGTCTACTGCAACGCTCCAGTCGTACTAACCTCGTACTAATGACTTGTGGTCATACAGGCAAAAGTGCAATTTTTTTTCCGAGTGATCATCGTACAGGCGTAAATACCCTGACGTAGCAAAACCGCAGGTGTACAGCGAGAGGTAATTTGTAGGTGTGGACGTTGGGTGCGGCGCGTTTGAGGCCCCCGCGCTTTATAGTCCGTAGTCCGGCCTGCTCGCCTTTAGTTCTGTTTAATTGCGAGCGCGCGACCTACCGCAACGTCCGCGCGTGTAACTCTCGCAATTACAGCAGCAACAGCTCCCTAACCCCCCGCTACGTGCCCAGCCGGACGCTACCGAGTCGTTTTACCTTCTCGTGACCTTGAGCGCAAGGCACATCCGCTTCTTCTTACTCGATACAGGAGTAAATTCCGATCGCGATGACAAGAAAGTTGTTTACTTCAAATAGGTGGCACAAAATGCTGTCTAATATTAATAGCAGTGGCGGCTCGTACAAAATTTGACCAGTGTGCTACAATATTACAAAAATAAAAAGGAAACAAAATATACTAAAATAAGAGGTCAACTTTTCTATGATTGCCTTTAATTAAATAACAATTAATACTGTATTGACAGTAAGGCATTATGAAGCCAATTCGACTGTACAAAACGACATCTACTACGTAGCTACTTTCTCACTGCCATGTACTGGGGCCCGGAAAAACGACCGTCATCTTAGACGGAAGGACCCTCATATGAGGAGCGCTCTTAGCCACATTTCCAGGGTCGATTCCAGCTGGAAAGTGCCCGCGGGGACCGACGAGGACGGGGCGCCTCCTAGACGAAAACTCGGCATCGGAATCCCAGTCGGTGAGCAACGCGATCAGATCTGAAACTCGTAGTCCAGTATTCAGTCTGCGATTGGCCAGACCTACTCACCAGCTACGCTCGGGTTTGACCAGGTACTAGGCCGTTTTCAAGCAGTACCCTGCTGATCGGGCCTGCATTAAGATATCTACTACTCGTGTCGGCAGATTCAAGTCCCGCCACGTTAGACGAATCACCGTCGAGGGTGCATAAACATGCAAGCCTCTACCACGCATCTACTACGTACCTGAAAACGCCCGTTACCCAGTCCAGAAGCGCCTCAACAGACTGGGATTGGGTAGTTTCAGGCAGTTCTAGGGATGAAAGCCGCGTGGTCTGCCAAGGGGTGCATCGTATCCCCAAAGGGGAACATGGATACTAGGCTCACGCGAGGCCAGACACCTCAGACGACTTCCCCAGCTTTCATTCCATGTTTCCCCATCCAACGATGGGTACTCGTTTTGGCGTAATTCGACGTGCCACATGACGAGTCGCTGTTCGACGTAATCTATAACAGCGCTGCCAACTGCATGTATTCACTGCAGGTAGTAAATATAACGTTTAAAAATATTAATTTTTTTGACAGAAATTAAAAATTTAGACTTAGAGGTATTTGAATACGAGCCTCACTCAGGTAGGTTTGAGAGACAATGCGCAAGACACCAGAGTCAGCGCGCTATTTGACTCTGTAAGCCACAATATTCGTCATATACTATTCTTCCGCAGCCGTTACACGAAGCGCGGAGAGAAATATTTGTCTGGTGCTGCAGTCAGTCTCAGCACACATGAGTCGCCAGGCCTGAAATCACGTCTGCGCATGCGTACTAACGAACAGACGACTGCGCCGCCTGTCTGCGCACGTACCAGCGCGGCTGAATCCCACTTCAGCACACGGAGCTGGTTTCCAGCTATCGCGGCGAGAGCGCTCCAAAATGCGTTTTCATCCTTATTACTAATACGAATTGGAAGGAAATTGGCATAATTTTATTGTGATATCTGGCTCGTATTCCAAGAGAAAGGATGTAATTTTGCATTCGAAGAGAAATTGCATAATTTTAGTAATATATTTACAGTGTGCTGCAGCGCAAAAGCACATTATCACGAGCCGACACTGATTAATAGTCCGATTCAATGGTGTGCAATTTGACAAAATTCAGTGTTTGTACAATAGGACGCATCATTGTGTGAAATCAATGCCTGACAACTGAGTTGCGTTCCAAATTAAGAAAAATATTGTTTTTTGGAAAGAATTTAATTTATTAGTAGAGAACGATGATATCCTCTGAGCAGTGGCATATAATAAGGGAAGGGCCAAGGGCCCTGGACCCCTCCGAAATAATAAATATAGAGAAAAAAGCTAAGTACGGTTTTCTGACCTATTTTAATGAATGATGCGTGAAGGTATTGCCGTGATAGACAAGTCATACTTACCTGTATTGGTGACAGGGGTAGGGTGTTAGTGGTGTGAATTTCGTGCCAGTTTTTTTTCTAATAACTATATTTTTTATGATTTAATATCAATAATAATAATATTGATATTGGTAAAGTAAATGGGTCTTCAGCGCAAATCATCCTCTGAATATGAGCAGCAAAACTGATACAAAATTACTTGTTGTTGTTTTTGTTGTTGTGGTCTTCAGTCCAGAGACTGGTTTGATGCAGCTCTCCAGTCTATCCTGAGCAAAACTTTTCATCTCCTCATAAGAACGGCAACCTACATCTATTTGAAGCTACTTACTGTATGCATCTCTTGGTCTTTCTCTGAGATTTTTATCCCACACACTTCCCTCCAGTGCTAAATTCGCGATTCCTTGATGTCTAACAATGTGTCCTACCAACCGATCCCAATTTGGCGCGGTCTGTTTCAAATGTTTGTATAGTTTATGGGACTTAACTACGGGGTCATCAGTCCCTAAACTTATGAACTACTTACAAACTAGGACGGCACAAATATTCATGCCCTAGGGAGGATTCGAACCCCCGACCGTAGTGGGGCGGTCTGTTCCAGCTACGAAAATATTAGGAGGAATGTAAGAAGCAGACAAGACGCTGTATAATACGCGACATTCGCCTTTCGGGATACAAAAGTGTAGCAGTGGTCGGGCGCTCAAGGCTCCTTGCTGGGGATTGCGCGGTGGTTCTCCGTCGGGCATGGCTATGTGTGTTGTCCTTAATTTAGTTTAAGTAGTTTCTAAGCCTAGCCTAAGCGTTTTGCCGATGACACAGTAATTCTGTCAGATACAGCAAAGGACCTGGAAGAGCAGTTGAATGGAATGGACAGTGTGCTGAAAGGTGCATATAAGATGAACATTAACAAGAGTAAAACTACGGTAATGGAGTGCAGTGTAAGAAAATCAGGTGATGCTGAAGGAATTAGATTAGGTAACGAAGCAATAAAGGAGGTAGATGAGTTTTGTTACTTGGGCAGTAAAATAACAAATGATGGTCGCAGTACAGAGGATATAAAATGCTTGAAATGTGGTGGTACAGAAGATTGCTGAAGATTAGGTGGGTGGATCGCGTAACTAATGAGGAGGTACTGAACAGAATTGGGGAGAAAAGAAATTTTTGGCATACCTTGACTAAAAGAAGGGATAGATTGGTAGGACACATTCTTAGCCGGCCGCGGTGGCAAGGGGCCTGAGGCGCTTCAGTCACGGTCTGCACGGCAACTACGGTCGCGGATTCGAGTCCCCCCCTCGGGCATGGATATTTGTGCCGTCCTTAGTCGTAGGTAGTTCATAAGTAGTTTATAAGTTTAGGGACTGATGACCCCGTAGTTAAGTCCCTTAAGCTTAACAAATATTTGAACATTTTTGAACACATTCTTAGACATCAAGGAATGGTGAATTTAGCATTAGAGGGAAGTGTGTGGGGTAAAAATCGCAGAGGAAGACCAAGAGATGGATACAGTAAGCAGATTCAGTCAGATGTAGGTTGTCGTTCTTATGTGGAGATGAAGAGGCTTGCTCAGGATAGGGTATTGTGGAGAGCTGCATCAAACCAGTCTCCGGACTGAAGACCACAACAACAACAACGGACAAATCGTAATACTTGGCATGTCTGTTACTCCCTTCGGTGATACGTCCAATATCTATGTCAATGAATAGGGCCTATTTTTCACACAATTTGTTCGACCGTAAGTTGACAGGGCAATACCGGCATTACAGTGTTTTTGTTCGCTGCCTCGTTGCGTAACATTACGCCGCGCGGCGCGGCGCGGCGGCGCCACAGTGGTGGGCAGATAGGCGGCTTCGGCAGGAGGTGCGTGCGGCAAAGCGGCGACGGTAGGCAGAGCGAGCAAGCGAGCAGTGCGGTGCGCGCGGCCGGCTGTTTTCCCCGGCTTTCCATTGGCTCCATTCATCGCGGCCGTGTGGTCCGCGACCTGGGTGGCCCCCTCCCCTCCGCCCCCCCCCCTTAGGCAGGCAGCTGCGCCGGCCCAGCACGAGGGCAACCGGTTTGTGACGGCGCCTTGGCCGCCGCGCTGGCCGCCGCTTACTACACAGCCGCCCTGGCAGGAGAGAGGCGCGCGGAATGCGCGCATGACTCACTGCGCTGCGTGGCCGCCGCCTGCCCGGTAGCACCGCGGCGCGCCGCCACCCTACCCCACCTACAGCTGCGGCTTCAGATATGCTCTGCCATCAAAAGTATCCGAACAACCTCAAGAACTTAGTTTTTTCATATTAGCTGCATTCTCTTTACTCGCACGAAGTGATGGGTGCTATCGACAAGGGTTCGCAAATAGATTCCGTATTTCTCGATTTCCAGAAGGCTTTTGACACCGTACTTCACGAACGGTATTTAATCAAATTACTGGTTATGAAATATCGCCCCAAATTTGCGACTGGTTAGGGGATTTCCTGTCAGAGAGGACACAGTTTGTAGTAATCGATGGTAAGGAAGTTTCGAGTCCTCCCTCGGGCATGGGTATGTGTGTTGTCCTTGAAGTAGTTTCTGAGCCTAGGGACTGATAACCGCAGCAGCTAACTCCCATAGATTTCGAAACGTATAAACGAACAACAGCTACTAATGTAGAAAGAGAAGAATGGAGAGCGAAAAAGAAAAGCAAATAATAAATCATTTCTAAAGCCATTAGTGAAGTACGGCCTGTCTGTACTGCCGACGATGTATATAAAAAAGAAACTTCTCGTCTCCAGTTCCCGTAAAGGAAAAAAAAAACTGAACATTTTTTTAACTCGCCGTGACACCCACGATTTCACCTTAAGGGGATACAACGAAACTGTTGTGTAAGCAACAGCTGAGTGTAACACCGCCATTTCGAAGCAACTTAGACAAAATATTGGATGACAGTGTAATACTCCCGTCGGTGATACGTCCAGTATCTAAGTCAATGAATAGGACCTATTTTTTCACACAGAGGTGATATCGGGCTTTCCACAGGGTAATGTAGCTAAAATGTTCAAATGTTTGTTAAGCTTATGGGACTTAACAACGGGGTCATCAGTCCCTAAACTTACAAACTACTTATGAACCACTTACGAACTAGGACGGCACAAATATCCATGCCCGAGGGGGGATTCGAACCCCCGACCGTAGTGGCCGTGCTGATCGTGACTGGAGCGCCTCAGTCACCTCGGCCACCGCGGCCGGCATCTAAGTAGCTCTCTTAGGTTGTCTGCAGATGACGCAGTCATTTACCGTCTATAAGTCGAGCCGTCGAAAGAACGACTCTGACAGCTAGCGGCTATGTTGCTAATGCTGCTACGCGACTGTTTGTTGTTACGCCGTGCCAGTCGCCGGCATACGAATATATACGTCCGTATCGCCTCGGCTGCACAGTGGTAGAGTGCCAGACTACAAATCCAAAGGTAGCGGGTTCGATCCCCGCCAGGTCCAAGGATTTTTATATGGCACTTTCCACTTCTTTCACCTCTGGCAGTGTTGCTCATGTGAAAAATACCGAGTAGCACGGTGGTTCGGAACCCACGTCAAACTGTAGGTCCCCCTATAACTGGCGGGGTAAGTCACTTCGAAGGCCGGAGGAAGGCAACGGCATACCACCTCCAAATAGGACCATGCCTAGTAAAGCACTGTGGTGTTCAAACCAATCCTCGGATTGTTGACTGCTTTACCTTTATATTTTGGAACCGTTGCTATGTACTACTAAAGTGTGAGCGAACAATAACGACCACGAAGTGATGAAAAACATTATTATTATTATTATTATTATTATTATTATTATTATTATTATTATTATTTGCAGTTAAAAAGAAAGGTTTAAAAATATATGTCGAGTTAAACTAAGCTTCATATGTTCCAGTATTCCATTAAATATAATGTATAATTTAATATTCAGCCAAAGGTCACTAGTTGAAGAATTTTGTTTATATATTTCATCTTCTATAACCATTTTCCACAAACCCGGTGTTATTACTCAGACACTGTATTGTGGCAGTCTACCGAGAGGGTAAAGAAATAAGGACTACCACTTCACAAGTAGTAAAATCGCCTCTTCCAGTGAAATGGTTTGTCTTCTTACATAAAAAAGAAGAGTTTTTTGCCTCATTCGTTTACGGTCGCTGTTGACTACCATAGTATAGTATCCGAGTAATATCATCAGATCAGTTTCGACAGCCAGTCTATTGATTACAAAGTGACTTTCTTACGGTTACAGGACGAAGCCATCTCACACACGTCTGAAATTAATAACAAGTAACACGGCACGAAAAAACCGGTAACGATGAACACACGACAGATGCTTCGCAGCGACTGAAGCATTCCACCCGCGCGACCTTGAGTGCCTGGGTGGCAACGCGGCACCGTTACCCGGCAACGTTTACGAATTCCAGAGCTCAGGTTGGTGGTTGAGAGTCCCCCCACCCTCTGCGGCCCATGTGCGAGAACTGTCAGGGTCGTTCTTTCGGCGGCCCGACTATAGTAAAACCTTTTGAAAATCAAAACCAACTGCAGAACAATCCCAATAAGATATCACTATGGTGTAAAAATTGGCAATTGACTCTAAATAATGCGAAGTGTGAAGTCGTTCACATGAGTACGAAAAGAAATCCGTTAAACTTTATTTACAAGATTAATCAATCAAAAGTGAAGGCCGTAAACTCCACAAAATACCTAGGAATTACCATTACTTCAGACGTAAACTGGAAATAACACGTACATAATGTCGTGGGAAAGGCGAACCAGAGACTGCGTTTTATTGGCAGAACCCTTAAAAGATTCAACAGAACTACTAAAGAGACTTCATACACTACGCTTTTTCGTCCGTTTTTGGAGTATTCTGCCCAGTGTGGGATCCTTATCAGCTGGTTTTGACAGGACCTGGGATGGGAATCATTACAACAACGGCGCTTATCGCTGCGACGTGGGCTACTTACGAAACTCCAATCCCACATTATGAATTCAGTCACTAAACAGGCTACGCACCAACACTGCACGGTCAAGAGACAATCTTATGAAGTGGGATATTCTACTGTATCGAACCTCTGTGACTGTGGAGACGTGCAGACGACCCAGTACATGTATAGCTGCTCTGAATGTCGTTCACACTGCACCTTAGAGGACCCGATGTTGGCAACCCCAAATGTTCGAAATGTTCAAATGTTTGTAGAGCTTATGGGACTTAACTACGGGGATATCAGTCCCTACAACCCCAAATGCTGTCGACGTAGCCCGAGTTTGGGCCAAATGTATATACAGTAATATTTCTGTCTGTTTGTTTGTAGTTCGTAGTTTACATGTATGTAAGTTATTTCTGTATGTAATACCTTTATAAACTTCTGTACACATGATGCTTCTGACACGAATAAAATAAAAAAATCAGCTTTGGAAAAATTAAAATTCAGTGTTTTTTGTATTGATACGGTGCACTAAACATCAACACATATGTTATAAGGGTTTTGATCGAACTATCGTTTTTATGTCATGTGTTTTATGCACAACATCGATGTTTCTATCGAGGTATTTTATTACATGGGACGTTATTTTGTTGGTAGTTAACACTGTCAGATCAATAATGATAGCATAATCTTCACCACAGAGCCAAAGACAAGACAATTCACTGATGAAATAAAATAACATGAACCACACACACGCTCACACTGCCACGTACAGAGGGCAACGTATCACAACCTCAAAGACGGACACATTATTGCCTCTAGAGTTCCTACACGCCGTACCAGGAGGCAGAATGTCGTAGTAGAAGCGTGTTGTTCATCAACAACAATGCGACTTTAAGGATTGATACACTAAATTCGGTATAAATCAGCTTTTAATATGATGAGAATGAAAGGTTTAATGAGAAATCACAATAGCGAAGTTGTAAGGGTGAGGCTAGCCAGCCGAGGTGTGCGCACGGCGCAGGCGCGCGGCTGCAGTGTGTACGCAGTGGGGTGGGTGCCCGGTGAGTAGTGAGGCCGCCTTATCAGCTGACGAGGGTTTCCGCACGGCGGCGCGTCTTGGCAGCGACTCAACAGAATTCCGAACCACTTACGCAACCCGCCGCCTCACTGAGAGCCGTTGCTCTCGTGGCCCAGCTCCGTACTCGAACAGCTTCATTTTGTTTTCCAAAATGACTAAACTAACATCGCGATCCACTATTAGGTCGTCGGACGACTTTTAGAATGTCTGAGTCATCGGCTTATTAATTTCATATTACTATCAAGTTCTATCGCTTCTTTATTTAAAATAACGATTATGGGTTACTGTTTTTACGTTACGCCCACTAAAAATGGTTAATTTATACAAATGTTCGTAGTGTAGAGAGCAGTTGACCAGTCGGATAATGCCTAAGACCTAATTAGTGATTGGCGTGATGTTTACAGCGTAAAATAAAAGATTGCGGATGTAGAACATCGGGGTCAGCATCTAAAGGACTCTGGTATCGAGACGGTGTTGGTGTTAATTTATATCTCTGTAGCACAAAGTGGTGTATTCTTAGAAAAGATAGGAGGAGCTGTAGAAACCTGCTACACTACAACGCCACACAAAGGCGAGTGCTACCAACACTACGAGACTGACACCTTATGATCGGAATTGTACCTATATCGAATTAGTACCACCTTACCCTATAAATTTCACCATAACGTCGTCGTTTGTCAACAGTAACACCTGGCTGGACACCCCGAGGGGTTTTGCATCAGTATACTCCTGTGGGAATGTACACTGACTTAGCGAATGTCAGGGGATAGTGGGGTACAGGTGTGTTGTTTTCACACCACACTCCGCCTCTGGTAGCTGCAATTGTATAGGAGAAAAACCACAGAAATTGCACGGTGGTCCCGCATGAGTTTCAAGTCCCCTGTCGAGCATAGGAGCATGGGTGTATGTTTTGTTCATAGGTTAGTTTGTAAGCCTAGAGACTGCTGACCAAAGTAGTTCGGCTCTACGGATTCACAAACATTTGAACATTTTTAAAATTTTTATTTTGCGCAAAGGCATGATCCAAGGTGGTGGTGCCTTCTGTTATGGTCTGGGGACATTTCCAGGTATGGAATGGTCGCCTAGTTGTTTAGTTTACTAGCTCACGCTCGGATTTTTCAGTAAGAGAATGTTCAACTCTGAACTACTCGGAGAATATCTTCACCAAGTTTTGACCTTTCACCAAGTTTTGACCTACCAACAGCCTTACGCTTCTGGGGTGATTCAAGATGTTATTACCTTGGAACAGAGCATAACTGTGCTAATTCCGCACGGGAATGTTTGCGGGAACATGTAGAGGAGGTCCAAAGACTGAGACGGCCGCTTCGAAGCCCAGATTTGAACCTCGTCAGGAGTATCTGTGACGTCACGAATCGCAGGCCCCGTGCCGTGGGTAATGCACTCGCGAATAGACCAGAACTGGCTGCCGCTCTGGCAGACTTGAACTCATTGTATGCGCCCGCAGCACAATAGAGTCCGAGATTCGCGCGCTGCCGTGGCCGGCAGATGCGGTGGCGGCGGCCGGGAGCCGTACCTCGCGATCCGCGGACGCCTGGCAGGCGTCTTTCGTGAGACACCCTGTATATTTAATGACCTTAAGAGCGTATTAAAAAGCGCAAGTGTTCCGTAGTTTTTAAATGCGTGTCTTCAACATGGGACTGAAAATAGCTGATTGTTCTACTTGTACTATACACTGATCTACAGAGTAGGCCGCGAACGAGTAGCCGCTGCGGCTCACCCCACTGACTCGTAGCGCGCAGCCAGTCACGTACGCGATCGCGGCCTACTGTGTGTGACGTCACACGGCAGCGCCTAGCCTTCCCTTTGCGCCCAGAGGAGGCGGCTGGCGACGCCAAGAAGAGCGGCAGCGGCAGCGGCGACGCCCACGCACGCGGCGTGATATAGGGGACAGCAGGCGCTGTAATGGCGGGCGCGACTCCTCGCCGCCGGTAAATACGGCGACGGCACAATGGAGGTCCGGGCGTGCCCGTGGCAAGCATTGCCCGCTATCGCGCCTTGTAAATGTTTCCTAAGCCAAACAGCGCCCACCGCCTCTACAGCCCGCACAAGGCTTTCGTTCCCTTTGCCGCTCTTACAGGTCGCAGCAGGTAGCTTCGGAAACGAAGTGCAGAGAACGGAGGGAGCACTACCTTGCTCCCGTGGTGTAGCTGCCGAGAAAGAAACTGCATATTGTGCATCACTTACAAATACGCTGCTTAAAAGTTTGTATAGTTTATGGGACTTAACTACGGGGTCATCAGTCCCTAAACTTACAAACTACTTATGAACTAGCTAATACTAAGGACGACACAAATATCCATGCCCGAGGGGGGATTCGCACCCCCGACCGTAGTGGCCGTGCAGACCGTGACTGGAGCGCCTCAATCCCCTCGGCCACCGCGGCCGGCAAATACACTGCTCAAAACAATTATGGGATCAGCTGAGAAATCATACACGATGTATATATTAAGACGTTGTGTGGCCTGTGTGAATGGGGCTTAGTTCGTCGCTAGGGTTGCTTGTCACTAAAGCACTCCAAGCCACACAACGAATCAAACTTCAAACAAGAGAAGTTCTTGCTCAAGTTAATAGCAGCACATTCTCCAAGGTTCTTCTAGCAAAATAAAGTCGTTGTTAGATGAGAACGGATTTTTATTGATTCTTCCATCACACTACAGCACTGTATACATCTCGTCTAAAGCTCCTGGCAACCGGACTTACAAGAACGTACCACAGCTGTCTACGACGTTTTCTGCGGCTTACAACTCCTTACAACTTACAACTGCCATCAACTGCTGCTTGCCGTCAGTAGCGGCATGTTTAAATACATAGATTTTGCCGCCCAAGTCGCGAATTCGTCACGCCACGCCACGTTTACAAATTCTGTTTCAAATAAATTGACTACAAATTTCGAAAAAATTTATACAGTTCGATTTAGTGGGTAACAAATAATATAACTGGTTACAAAAGTTGGTAAAAAAAAGTGACAATTCATGCAATGAATGAAAAGGTAAGTGGTGTGTCTTTCGCTACACGGTCGCTAGGTGATACAATAACCTTTGAGCTGTAAGTTCATGTAAACAAACGAGTCCGCACCTGACGTCGTATGACTGATATTACCAAGTGAAAAAATGTTCATAAAGGTGTATGGTTTATCAAGACTTAATCGATGACAATTCTAGTTTTTCGTAAATAGTTCGAAACTGATATAATTTTAGACAAACTGTTAGGTTCATAAAATTTACAATATTCTCGTTTCAATAAAAAAATCTTAGTAGAGAGTTTTATCGTGAGGTTTTTATTTTATCCAGATATTGGTTACAGTTGTGATGTGTGTAGGATACAGTAAGATAATTTGCCGTCTCAACTCTTTATTTGACGCTTACATGGCGTAGAACGAGCTACCGTGAGCTTACCATAACAGTGAAAAAGACTTTCTCACTCTCCTCCAATATGGTGTGTAATCACCTAGAAAGACCAGTACAGTTGCACTCCTGCGTGGCATGTACAGTATGAGGTTATCAATCAACGCTTGAGGGATATTTGGGCACTCTTCCATGAGTGCAATATCCAGCTCTGCAACCGTTGTGGACGTGCTGGTCGAATCCCCCCCCCAATCCCTTGGACATGGATGTTTATGTTGCCCTTAGATTAGTTTCCCTTAGTTTAAGTAGTTTCTAAGCTACGGACAAACGACCAAGAAGTTACGTCCGATAGATTTACAAACATTTGGACATTTTTTTGAACGTGCTGGCCTCGTTACAATGTGTATGCCAAATTCATCCCAGATTTGCTCAATCGGATTTAAGTCCGGTAAACAAATTGGCCACTCCATTCGTTTAATTCCCTCCGTCTTGAAAACACAACCACTATAAGGAAGATACATGATAATCTTTAGTACCGGGCGATGAAAAAGTCAGTATAAATTTGAAAACGTAATAAATCGCAAAATAATGTAGATAGAGAGGTAAAAATTGACACACATGCTTGGAATGACATGGGCTTTTATTAGAGCAAAAAGAAAAAAAAAAAAGAAGGTTCGAAAAATGTGCGGCAGATGGCGCTTCATCTGATCAGAAAAGCAAGAATTATCATAACAAATTACGACAAAACAAAGATGATGTTCTTTACAGGAAATGCTAAATATGTTCACCATCATTCCTCAACAATAGCTGTAGTCGAGGAATAATGTTGTGAACAGCACTGTAAAGCATGTCCGGAGTTATGGTGAGGCATTGGCGTCGGATGTTGTCTTTCAGCATCCCTAGAGATGTCGGTCGATCACGATACACTTACGACTTCAGGTAACTCCAAAGCCAATAATCGCACGGAGTAAGGTCTGGGGACCTGGGAGGGCAAGCATGATGAAAGTGGCGCCTGAGCACACGATCATCACCAAACGACGCGCGCAAGAGATCTTTCACGCGTCTAGCAATATAGGGTGGAGCGCCATCCTGCATAAAAATCGAACGTTCCAGCATGTGTTTATCAGCCAGGCTGGGGATGATGCGATTCTGTAACATATCGGCATACCTCTCACCCGTCACGGCAGCAGTTACAAAACCAGAATCACGCATCATCTGTCGGACACTTTTTGAACTTTGCTTTATTTTTATTTATAATTTTTTTGTTCTAATAAAATCAAATGTCATTCCATGCATGTGTGTCAATTTTTACATCTCTATCTAGATTATTCCGTGATTTATTAAGTTTTCAAATTTATACCGACTTTTTGATCACCCGGTATATCAGTACAGACTACCATCATATCTCACGCTGTGTGGGGAGTGGTTTCCACAGATCGTAAACAGGAGGAGCGTACCGCTGTGATAGCGAAATAAAAATCCCTGCTGTCAGCAGCGGGAGCAGCTATCGTAAGCTTTTTATGACTTAATTGCCCGGGTTTCTTACGAGCGTGTAGAGATTACGCGGAGCAAAAACGATAACGGCGACCTCTGGGCTGCCCCAAGACGCAAAAACTGCAGGCGGAAACTGCAGCGCCGAGTTCACGCATCAGTAGGTGCTCTCCTCCCGTTTTTCTTCACGCTCCTGTGCCGGTCAAACAAAGAAAGGAGCTAGCGGTTACGATTCGCGGAAATGCTGATTCCTTTCGTGTTCACTTCCAGAACGACCGATCGTTTAAAGGGCTTAACCGCACGCGTGGGCGTTGAGAGTATTTTACTTCACGTGGCTGAAGTATTGAGTAACGTATGCGGTAGCTAGAATGAGCTGAGTCGGCAGTGCTGAAGGAAGGAAGGAAGATTAGTGTCTAACGGTCCGTCTTCCTTCCTTAGGCAGGTTTTCCGACCGAGTGGCTGGCAGGAGGTGTAATATCTGGCTTCTGAGGCGCTTATCCTAAACAGGAAGCACCTACTAAGAACGGATGGAGAATACTGCTTTATGCGGTATTGGTATCTCATGGATGGATTCAGGGGCGTCTCCCGACTGTGAAGCGTGCCGCGATAACTCAAACGGTAGAGCGCTTTCCCGCGAAAGGCAAAGGTTCCAGGTTCGAATCCCAGTTCCGGCCACACGATTTGCCAGGAAGTTTCATATTAGCGCACACTCCGCTGCTGAGTGAAATTTCATTCAAGATGTGATTCGTCTGTAAAGGAGACCGCATATAACACGCTTGTACGACCCCGTCTTGCGTATTGTTAAAGTGTTTGGGTTCTACACTAGTTCGGTTTAAAGGAAGATATAAAACCAATTCAGACGCAGGCGGCTTCGTTTGTTACTGGTAGGTTCGATCAATGCACGAGTGTTATTACTGAAATACTTCGGGGACTCAAATGGGAGTTGCTCGCACATTGGTCGAACCTACCAGTAACAAACCTAACTGCTCGCCTCTGAACTGCTTCCATGTCTTCCTTTGAACTGATCTGCTGCGGGTCCCAAACACTTGACCAATACTCAAGACGTGGTGGTACAAGCCTTTTATACGCGGTCTCCTTTACAGGTGAAGTACATTTTCCCAAAATTCTCCCAATAAACCGAAGTCGGCTGTCCGTCTTACTCACAACTGTCCTTACATGTTCGTTCCATTTCATATCGCTCTGCAATGTTACGACTAGATATTTGAACGACGCGACAACATCAAGAAGCTCACTACTAATGCTGTATTCGAACATTATGGGGTTGTTTTTCCTACTCATGCCAATCACCTTACATTTTTCTACGTTGAGAGCTAGCTGCAGTTCTTCGCACCAACTAGAAATTTTGTGTAAGTCATCCTCTATGCTATTACAGTGAGTTAAAGACGAACCCCCCCCCCCCCCCATACACCACAGCATCATCAGCAAACAGTCGCAAATTAGAAGTTACTCTGTCCATCAGATCATTTATAAAGATAGGAAGTAATAACGGTCCTATCACAGACCCCAGGGCACGCCAGACAGTACACTCGTCTCTGATGAACACTCGCCGCCGAGAACAACGTACTGCGTTCTATTACTTAGGAAGTCATCTAGCCAGTCACAAATCTGTGAAACTACTCCACAAGCTATCTGGTCCCCCTCTCTGCAACCTCGCCCTTCTCCTTTCTCTGCCAATCATGTCCTCTGTCCACCTCCACAGCGGTCCTGTCACACTCCCCTGGGGCACGCCTGACGATGTCAATGCAAAATCACAACAAACTCAAGACTGTGACGTATCTCCTATGTGTGTCACCTGCAGTCTCATTGACGAAGAATAATATCGACCGGTTTGCAGTAATGCAAAAAAAAGTAGAGTTATCCATCATAAAGATGTAGCATGTATCAAATGGTTATAGAACTAGTTCAAAACACTGATGTTCCTCCTAAAAATGTTCGAATGTGTGTAAATCTGAGCCTCTATTCTCTTCCTGTCCGCACTGTTTATCGTCCATGTTTCACACCCGAACAAGGCAACACTCCACACAAATGCCTTCAGAAAAGACTTCCTTACACTTAAATTAATATTCGATGTTAGCAAATTTCTCTTTGTCAATAATGCTTTTCTTCACATTGCCATTCAGCATTTTATACCCTCTGTACTGCGACCATCGCATGTTATTTTACTACCCAAGTAACAAAACTCATCTACCACCTTCATTGTTGTATACCTCGTATTTAGATTAAAGCAGTTGCAAATGCGTATAAAACAATTACCATTGAATCCATGTAGATGGAGATACTAATAATTTTTGGAGTCACTAGTGACCTCACGACAGTGAAAAGTATTGATAGTAACTCGGGGTTACAAATGTGAAGCGCCGTGCCTGTGTAAGTAGATGGTAGATGAGTAGACAGTAGACGGCAGACGACGTACCTTGCACCCAGAGCTGGTCGACGCGCGAGTGCAGCTGCGCGGACTTGAGGCCTACGCAGAAGGTGGCGAGCACGAGCACGGCGACGAAGAGCACCTTGCCCGCGTGCCGGTGCAGGAAGCGGCCCAGCTGGTGCAGCTGGCCCTGCAGCCAGGCGCGCGCCCACAGCGCGCTGCGCACGCCGCTCGCCTTGCCCTGCAACACCAACACACGTGCCGGGTTACCAAAATACTCCGATCGTAATGATGACACATCGTAATACATACATCCAAGTTTGCTGCTAACAATATTTATTCACCTCATGCAAATTGACTCCACTACAAGCTGGTTTCGGCTTTTGCCACTTTCAAGTGCACCTGGTGATGTATAATAAAATAATTACCTACGTTTACAATGTACAATTTTTGATAAAAAAAATTTAAAAAATTATTTCATTACAAATTCACTTACGTTTAAGTTTGACTGACGTCCATAAAGCATATTAGAGTAAGTGTCTTTTTGTAACAAGATGGCAAGGTCACGTTTTATCTCATTATATTTGGTGCAGCAAAGCTAATGCAGTGAGTGCTCAGCTGAGATCTACTCTCTTTTGCAAGAAGGAAGTAAGTACCAAGACTAAGTTAGCAGTGCACCGTTCTATCAAAAAAATGTTCAAATGTTTGTAATTCTATCGGACCAAACTGCGTGGTTATCAGTCCGTAGCTTACAAACTACTTAAACCTTGGTAAACTAACCTAAGGACAAACACACACACCCATGCCCCAGGGAGGACTCGAACCTCCACGGCGAGCAACCGCGCGCTCCGCAGCGAGACGCTTTAGACCGCTCAGCCACTCCACCGCGGCACCGCTCTATCTTTCGACCAACTTTGTTGTAAGGGACTGAAAGTTGGGTGGATACAGGTTGCCTTATTCATAAGGTGGAGGTTACAGATATGAAAGTAGCAACAATGATTGCAGGTACTAATAGATGGGAACAATGGCAGGAGGGTATCCATAATGAAGGAATTAACACCATAGATGAAGCAGTTAGGCCGTGGTGGAGTAGCCGAGCGGTCTAAAGCGTCTCGCTGCGGAGCGCGCGGTTGCTCGCCGTGGAGGTTCGAGTCCTCCCTGCGGCATGGGTGTGTGTGTTTGTCCTTAGGTTAGTTTACCTAGGTTTAAGTAGTTTGTAAGCTATGGACTGATGACCACGCAGTTTGGTCCGATAGATTTACAAACATTTGAACATTTGGAGCAGTTAAGAGCGAACAGACTGAGATGGTGGGGTCATGTTACACGCTTGGGGGAAGCAAGGTTACCTAAGAGACTCATGAGCTCGGCAGCGGAGGGTAAGAGGAGTCGAGATAGAACAAGAAGAAAGTACTTGGACTCGGTGCAGAATGATTTTGAAGTAAAAGGCATAACATCAGACGAGGAGCCATCAATGTTTGCATTGAATAGGGGATCATAGAGGAATTTTATTAGACTGAACGCTGAAAGGCATAATCAGTCTCTAATGTTGATGATGATTTTGATTGACAATAAAATGTCCGTTTGAGGCGTAGCTGTGACTATTGGAGGAAAAAAATATTAAAAAACTAAAGAGACGAGAAATAAATGGAATAATTAAAATAATAAAATATAATATATAAAGCAGAGTGTCCGTATGTGTGTACGTGTTCAATACAAATCTTCTGTTTTGTTCCAATCTTTATGAAATTTTGTACAAGTGAGCTTCAATCCATGTGGACGGTCGCCGTAAGTGTAAGAATCACGTACGATATATAGTTCACGAGATATGACGTCATGAACAATGAGATGTGCGAAAATCTGCTGCATTTTGCGACAATGGTGCTTAGTTTCTCCTAAACCACTGGGCTGATAGCAACCAAATTTGGTACATACATTCCTTACCGTGAGGTAACAATTGATTCATCGTTAAGAATTACATACGGCACATGGTTCAAAAGATATTACGCCATAACCAATAGAAATCTTAAAAAATGCCATGTAATGCGGCGAGACTTTCCAAATACACTGAATGATAATGACAGTACTTAGCGACTTGCAACAAACTTTAACCGTAATTTCAAACCTTTATTAAACTTTTTGTCGCTGGCAACCATAGTAAAATGATGAATGGAAAAAAGTTTCTCGCTTACTACTTTTCCGCTGTTTATGGATTAAAACTACGGCTCTCGGTATGACGTTACAATTTATAATTTGAACACTACAAATTGTAGCGACAGGAAATTTTACAGACGCTGTACACACATGTAGTTGAACGTACTTTTAAATTGTATCACAGTACGACATGTAGTTCATGAGATATGAGCACATGATCAGTAATATTCATGGAAAACCGCCCCATCACGCACTAAGTTTTGATCTATTACTTCTTTACTACTAATTGTATTTCCAACAGATTTTACAGTCATACAGCCCTTATACAAATGAATATATACGTGAAAATGGCAGGAAGAAATAGGTAAATACCCGGGCATGGCCGGGATTTCAGCTAGTAAAAAATAAAAACCACTTGTACGAGTATTCGTGAAAAACTATTAAATCGAACTTTACATTCGTTTTGCCTTCGCCAGAAAGTAAAAACAAGTGTGATAATTAATCAAATGGTGCTCAGTAGTTTATTTACACATGAAAGTAACGTAACAGCATGAGAATCAGTATGTCAAATCGTAGCGTAACTACAAGTGTACCCACAGTAGTGAACTTAGCGAAGCACCACCGTAGTAGATAAATTTGGTATATGTTGTAGTCTGTGCTAGGCAGATGACAACAATGCATTGCGATATTTCTGAAATAACACTGGTTCAGAAAATATTGCAACGAAAAATAGTATGTGGCCAAACTAATAATAATAGCGGAATCCGTAATTTCAGGTGGGGCTTCCGTAAGATCGTAATTTTAACCTAGAAATCGTGATAATTACGGAAAAATCGTAATACTTGGCATGTTTGCTGCAACAACAGCACACACTAGCTTGGCTGTCTGTCCAGACGGGCTCTACACTAGGGTGACCAGACGTCCCGTATTTTATGGGATCGTCCCTTATTTAGCCCAAGTGTCCCGTTGTCCCGACAAAATAAATGCGGGACGTATATATTCCTGTTTTTTACCAACCGTCCCATAAATTTTGAAAAACATGTTTCTGAGGAATGTAAAGCTTAAGCAAAAGCGGAACAAATGTGGACATAATCAAGCAATAAAGAAAATAGGGTTTAACTCAAATGAGTCATGGTTTCTGAATTTCTTTGGTTGGTACCACATATTGCTTTGGCATGACATGGACACGTTTCCCAATAATAAAATTTTAGTCATTAATTAGTTTACTAGCTCACGCTCGGATATGTGCCAATGTTAGTATACTATTGGACCAAACTTATGGTGATCGGTCTCTACACTTACAAAGTACTTAAACTGACCTAAGAATAAAACACACACACACACACACACACGCGCGCGCGCGCGCGCGCGCGCGCGCGCGCGCGGTGTTTGAGTAAGAATGGGGAAGGAAATCGGCTATGCCCCTTCAACGGAACCATCAACTGATTCATGGAAATCACGAAAAACTTAACTCTGGATGGCCGGATATAGATTTACACCACCGTCACCCGAATGTGAGAGTTTTACCACTACATTAACTCGCTCGTTTTCTATACTGAAAAGTCCGACTTTCTGGACACAACACACTAGTAAAAAAGAACGAGAGAAGGAAATGTAAATACGATTCAAATGTTCAGACGTTTGTATAGCTTATGGGACTTAACTGCAGGGTCGTCAGTCCCTAAACATACAAACTACTTATGAACTACCTTATACTAAAGACGACAAAAACATCCATGCCCGAGGGGGGATTCGAACCCCCGACCGTAGCGGCCGTGCAGACTGTGACTGGCGCGCCGCAGACCGCTCGGCCTCTGCGGCCGGTCCTTGTTTATGGTTGCACTATTTTATTAGCCAGACCGTCTCTTTGAGAAGAGCGTACCGCTGCGCTTCCGAAAGCAAGCAGTCCTCGGCCCACGTTATCCTCCAGGAAAACGTCAAAACATGCTTCATCAGATACCACGAGGTAATATCACTAATTTTGGACAGATGCTATTGTTACTACTCCGTATAACCAGTCGCCGCTATTAGAATTAATGATACGAAGTTGAATAAATTTCTTGCATTTAAGCTCTTGAAATGTCCATTTATAGCACTATAGCGTCTGAGCAAACAGTACAATTTTAGTAATGGAAATATGGACTTTCCTCTGTGGCCGAGAGGTGTGGCCTAACCAGTAGGCGAACCGGGCCGTGACAGCAGTCTCTGACGGGCGTTTATGCTAATGGGAAGACGGTAGCCGTGTTTATTAATGGAGTCTCCTATCGAGATAATTGGGAAATGTGATGTGGTCACCACCACTAGAATTACCACAGACGTTGGTATTCTGCTGCTTCTACCGCCACAGTTTGGAGTTCCTGAAGGCCGGGGCTGCATGAACTTGGTCGCGGCGGAGTGGCCGAGCGCACTGGGGCGCCGTGCTGCGGTGTGGGCGGCCGTTCGCCATTGACGGGATACATATAGGTACCGAAGATTAAGAAATCAAATGTCACCTTTACAACATGGCTGCTATCCTTTAAAGCTTATACAGAATCATTGTCTAGGTGTGACTCATTAACGCAGACACGAATTAATACAGACACAGCAAACTAAGAAACAAAGCTAGAGTTTCTTTCTCACACACAAGCACCTCGGCCGCAAAAGTAACGTGTCATATTTGGTGGCTCTCGTATTTACAGCCGCGGCGGAGCGGCTGAGCGCATTGAAGCGCTGTGTTCCGATGCGAGAAGCCGTTCCCCGTCGGGCGTTCGAATCCTCCATAGGACATGGATGCTTGTGTTGTCTTTAGTATAAGTTAGTTCATAAGTAGTTTGTAAGTTTAGGCACTGATGACCTCGCAGTTAAATCATAAAGCTTAACAAACATTTCAACATTATTATTATTATTATTATTATTATTGTTATTTTGTACGGAATTGCTAATACCGCGGATTGCAAATGCCTCGCTGTGACTACGTCACGGCCCAAAGGAGAAAAAAAAAAGAGGAAAAATAGGTCACTTACTTTGCTTCACAAATATTCCGCATTTCCGAAGGGAATGAAAACTGTGTAAAAGAAACGGCGCGATCTGTAAATCTACTGCTATAGTCCGCTTCATGAAGCAGTCAGAAAAGAAACTCTACTGTCGCATTTTTTAAATTTGTTTATGGAGCTACTGTTTACGTGGCAATTCTTATGAAAATGCTGTGTTGCAGGTGTTCATGGAGAACTGCAGAACGATCTGAATAAGATATCAGTATGGTGTAGAAATTGGCAATTAACTCTAAATAATGAGAAGTGTGAAGTCGTCGACATGAGTACAAAAAGAAATCAGTTAATCTTTGTTTACAAGATAAATCAATCAGGAGTGAAGGCCGTAAACTTCACAAAATACCTAGGAATTACTATTACTTGAGACTTAAACTGGAAAGAACACGTAGATAATGTCGTGGGAAAGGCGAACCAGAGACTGCGTTTTATTGACAGAGCCCTTAAAAGATGCACAAGAACTACAAAAGAAACTGTATACACTACGCTTGTTCGTCCATTTTTGGAGTATTGCTGCCCAGTGTGGGATCCTTATCAGATGGGTTTGACGGAGGACATCGAAAGAGTCCACAGAAGGAAAGCTCGTTTCGTATTGTCACAATACAGGGGAGACAGCGTTACGGAAATGATACAGGATCTGGGATGGGAATCATTACAACAACGGCGTTTATCGCCACGGCGTGGGCTACGTACGAAACTCCAATCGCCAAGATTCTCCTCCGAATGTGAAAATGTATTGTTGACTCCGACTTACATAGGTAGAAATGATCATCAGAATAAAATACGAAAAATCAGAGCTAAAACGGAGAAATTCAGGTGTTCTTTCTTCCCGCGCCTTATTCGAGAATGTAATGGGAGATGAATAGTATAAAGGTGGTTCGATGAACCCTCTGCCAGGCACTTAAATGTGATTTGCTGAGTATCCTGTGTAGATGTAGTCAGCAAAGATACTCTGCTGTCGCATTTTTTAAAATTTGTATATGGAGCTACTGTTTACGTGGCGATTCTTATGAAAATGCTGTGTTGCAGGTGTTCATGGAGAACTTCTAGTTCATTAATTAGCAGATGTTACAGCGACGCTTGGTGTAGCCAGAAAGTGTGAAGCGCTCCCGTCGAGCTGTCAGTAATGGGGTCGGCTGTGAGCAACAGGTCTGTTGGCGAAGCCAGATAAGCACAGTCGGGTTCAACAGGTGTGTAAATCAACTCCAGTGAAACAGGAGCGTCTGGGCGCACGCAAGCCGAAGCCCCGCGCTGCGGTTGCGGTGTGCGGTGGCGAGCACCTGCCTGGCCCGTGTGGAACTGCGTCGACAGTTGCCAAAAGTGAGAAATCGCACACCATACAAAAGTGATCCATCTAAATTTGGTGGAATCACAAGTAGTAGCAGGTAGGCAAAGATGTATTTTGCGTTGCTTTTCTCTCCAAAGAACTGACACCGAGCGAGGTGGCGCAGTGGTTAGCATAATGGACTCGCATTTGCGATTGGGGGGACGGCGGTTCAAAGCCGGTTCTGAGCATCCAGATATGCAATCCCGAAAAAAAAAAAAAAATTCAGTACACCTGTAAAGACGACATTGATGATTCCATGATGACAGATGTCACCTGGGGGACAGTAGATCTACGGATATTCCCACACCAGTTGGATCAGGCGGACGATTTGGAGAAAGTTCAGAGAAATCATTATCCCGATAGAGTAAGGTGGTACAATATCGATCATTTCTGATAAATGTTATTGTAACTCGAAATATATTGAGAAAAGAAATAATTTTAACTTGCTCTTGGATGTTTAAAGAATAAAACTGAACTCCGCCCCATACAGGCCGCGAGGGCCCAAGGTGTACCGACCGGCCGCCGTGTCATCCTCTGCCCGCAGGCGTCACCGGATGCGGTACGGAGGGGGGCGTGGTCAGCGCCCTACACTCTCGGCCGTTTTTGCGTCGGTTTTCCAGACCTGAGCCGCTACTTCTGCATCAAATAGCTCCTCAGTTTTGCCTCACAATGGCTGAGTGCATCCCGCTTGCCAACAGCGCTCGGCAGACCCGGACGGTAACCCATCCAAGTGCTAGCCAAACCCGACAGTGCTTAACTTGGGTGATTTGTCGGGTACCTGTGTATCCACTGCGGCACGGCCGTAGGCAACGTTTAATGAATATGTAACGCAAATGTTAGACAATTACAAATGTTGGTATAAACATAAACAATGGTTACAGAATTGAGACAAAGTTGATCGAAAATGTACCACACTAGGTAGAATTGTGATCACTTCCTGGTACAATTTTGAGTACCGGCATCTTCATCTCGAATGCGCATACACAACATTACTCTTTCAGGAGGGGTGGCTATAGACGTTAACTCCTTCTTTTATGACGCCTAACAATCAAATAGGGCAATAGCGCTTGTGAGTCACACTGTTAAGCCCTTTCTATACGAGACGTGCAACACGCACAAGGAAGTCGTTGTCAGCTGCAGCGCACATTGCGATTGACCGTCGAACTACAAAGAAGCGTTCAAACGGTAAGCATTTGTTCAGTAGTCTGCTCCACGAATCTACTTCGTTTGTTGTCTTACAGCAAATGAATCGCCGCGTTAACATCACTTTTCGAAACTGTATGATATATTGTGATGATTAAAACATTTATTTGTTTTTTAGACTGCCACTGTGAAACTGTATTTAATTGTTTTCGTGCAGTTCATGCATAATCACGTCGCTCACATGTGTTAACGTCCGCATTATAAAATGCGATTACATACTTCCATCCCCTGCGATTTCCGACGCCTATGTATATGACGAACAAGGTCAGGTGTCTATACATAGACCTTTCACTTTGATAAAGCTTCAAGTAATACTCATCTGTTAACTACAGCATGTTTAAGGAAAAATAGGAAATATTTTAGAAGATGGCAATAAAGACGATTTGCAGTTAAAATTTTATATAACGTGTGTCCAATTTTTACTGGGTACAGAGACGCAGTTCTTGGCATGTACAACAAACTGATTTGGATATTTTGACTGGTTCTTTCGTCGGTTCTTGGTAGGACACCATATTGACTTTAAATAAAGCCGGCCGTGGTGACCGAGGGGACTGAGACGCTCCAGTCACGGTCTGCACGGCCACTACGGTATGGGGTTCGAATCCCCACTCGGGCATGGATATTTGTGCCGTAGTTCGTAAGTTTAGGGACTGATGACTCTGTAGTTAAGTCTCATAAGCTATACAAACATTTGAACATTTTTTTATTGAAATAACCGATTTTCGACGTAGTTTAAATCTGAATATGTCCTAGTGTGCTGAAAACCGGGTAACTAACGTGTAGAAGATACACAAAATTCTACTTTTAAGTAAGTGTGATGTACTACCAAAACCGAAGGATAAATCAGTGAAAATTTCTTGATTTACATTTTCTCTATGTTTGTTTGGATTTTATATTAACAGCTATATCTCTGTATTCAATAAAAATTGTACACAGGTTATATTAAATTTTTAATGCAATTCCTCTATAGTACAATCTCTTAAAATACGACTGAGTCGGAAAACCGCGTTCCTCTGAGCAGGAGACAAGTGCATATTCTCAAACTAATTCCCGACTTGACTTCGTTTGTCAGCTGGGTTCCCCATTCCGTCGTCTACGCATTTGCAAAGCACTTCGATACGCGTGAGAATAGGATCCATCCTATTCCGTCTACAAGCGATCGTAGGCGTGTATCTTGTGCAAGTGGACGCGTCTACACTGTACGCGGACGGTGTAACCGGTGCATCATGGGTAACCTCGTAAGCTCTCACTTCCAGTAAAAGGGCTTTAGTTGGAGTTGTCCTTAGACTTAACGACAACCGCTACCCCATTTGTCCGACGAACATCGATATGAACCATCCCTGACAGAGATAACCTCTGCAACATCTCTCTCGGTCAGAAACGGTGTATGTTTTAAATTGTTTTGTTTCCAGCAAAACTCAGCGAGTAATGCTGCGAGCAGTTGAAGCCGCGTTTTCGCGTTGCAGTAGCAAGTGGATGCGAGGATCCGATCGAAGGCCGACCTCGAGGGCCGCGGAGCGCCAGAGGCCGGCGCCCTCTCAGTTTTACGAGCCATAAATTCGGCCAGATTTAGGGAGAGGCGGGCAGCCGCGGTGTCAAAACACAGGCGGCGTCCGCACACTGGTGTTCCGCACGTGCTCTCCCCAAGGCCGCCTGCTGGGGCCACCGCCGCGTTACACCTGCCTCACGACTCCACTGCTCAGCGCAGGGTTCTTCGAGTGACCACTCTCACAAAATCCCTCTCCGACATCTACACCCACAGTGCGACTGCATAGGGGATTTCATGTCAGATAGGACACAGTTTGTCATAGCTGCCAACCTGAGAAGAGAATGTCAGTAATAATTCGACAGACCAATGAGGAGGAGGAGGGTTTGGGGGTCATCCTTCAAGGGAAATTTTAAAAATTATAAGCCCTATTTAGACCATTAAAAGCTATATTTACAACACTCTCCGTTCATAATTATATTCCTCGAAAAAAAAAAAAAAATCTAAATGAACAGGATCAGGTTAGGAGGAATAACCCAAAAAATTATTTTTGTAAATACCGAGGGTGACATAGAAACATTCCTGCAATTTTCAAACACTTGTCTTCAAGGAAAGCTAACAGTTGCAGAAGAAAGAAATAAGTGTGCAATTCCTTGCATATATGAAATAATATAAAATCCATAGCAGGTAACAATACGTACCAAATGGTTTGGTTTTTAAAACAACGAATAAACCAACCTACCGCAATTAATGTAACATTTTGCCGAAATATCATAACTCGTATTTATTTCTAGCGGCACAACACTGCTATAAAAAAGTAAACTGGCGAAAAAAGAAAAAGAAAGAGAGAAAAAACAGTGGAAACTTTTCGGTAACGAATTGGCAAACTTCTGACGTCTGATAAAACACGTGGACTCTTTAGCTGAGACGGAAGACCAAGTACTAGTTGTGAACGAACGAATTTACGTAGCTCTTGCCGAGTGGGCGTTCATTTGGTAGCTATGGAGAACAGGCGGGACTTTTTGCACTGAAAATGCTATCTTTAACGTTTCCTACATCTTTGCTACGAACTCAGGAAGAAAATCATGACAATCAATAAAACTTTCCCTAGCATTATGATCAGCTAAATATGAACAGTACCATTCCGATTTTCTTAAAGTATATTTAAATATGTCTAAATTCCGTAATTTTTTACTAACTCCCCGTAACACCGTAGATAAGATGATAGATCCGAAACAATTACGGACAATCCGTAATAGTTGGCAGCTGTGCAGTTTGTAGTAATCGATGGTAATGCATCGACTAAAACCGAGGTGATATCGGGCGTTCCACAGGGTAGTGTCATTGGTCCTCTGCCGTTCCTTATTTACATAAACGATTTGGGAGAAAATCTAAGTAGCTCTCTTAGGTTGTTTGGAGATGACGCCGTCATTTACCGTCTAGTAAAATCACCCGATGATAAAAACGAACTGCAGAACGAGCTAAAAAAGATATCACTATGGTGTAAAAATTGGCAATTGACTCTAAGTAATGCGAAGTGTGAAGGCGTTCACATGAGTACGAAAAGAAATCCGTTAAACTTTGTTTACAAGATAAATCAATCAAAAGTGAAGGCCGTAAACTCCACAAAATACCTAGGTATTACTATTACTTCAGACTTAAATGGTAAAGAACACGTAGATTATATCGTAGGAAAGCCGAACCAAAGACTGCGTTTTATTGGCAGAACCCTTAAAAGATGCAACAGAACTACTAAAGAATCTGCTTACACTACGTTTGTTAGTCCTTTTTTTTTTTTTTTTTTTTTTTTTTTTTTTTTTTTTTTTTGGAGTATTGCTGCCTAGTGTGGGATCCTTATCAGATGGGTTTGACGGAGGGCATCGAAGAGTCCAAAGAAGAGCAGCTCGTTTTGTATTGTCACGATACAGGGGAGACAGCGTTACGGAAATAATACAGGACCTGAGATAGGTATGATTACAAGAACGGCGCATATCGCTGCGGCGTGGGCTACTTGCAAATGCAAAATGGCTTTCTAAAAAAGCGAAACTTGTTAACATCCAATATTAATTTAAATGTTAGGAAGTCCTTTCTGAAAGCATTTGTCTGGAGTGTAGCATTGTATGGGAGTGAAACGTGGACGACAAGGAGTTCAGATAAAAAGATGATAGAAGCTTTTGAAATGTGGCGCTACAGACGAATGATGAAAATTAGATGGGTAGATCACGTAACTAATGAGGAGGTGCTCAACCGAATCGGGAAGAAAATGAGTTTCTGGCATATCCTGACTAAGAGAAGGGATAGATTGGTTGGTCACATTCTGAGACATCAAGGAATTGTCAAGTTAGCATTAGAAGGAAGCGTGTGAGGTAAAAATCGTAGAGGGAGACCGAGAGACGAATATAGTAAGCACATTCAAAAGGATGTAGGTTGCCGAACATATTCTTAGATGAATAGACTTGCACAGGGCAGGATAGCGTGGAGAGTTGCATCAAACCAGTCTTCGGACTGAAGACCACAACAACAACGTCATACAAAGTTTATAGAAAAAGTTATATATTCAATAAATGTTGTATATTCTATATCACGTAAATATTCATACCATTTCTCACACGCTCTCTGTATGACATTAGGTATACATTAGCGTTTCTAAAGAAGCGAAAATTGTTAACATCCAATATTAATTTAAATGTTAGGAAGTTCTTTCTGAAACCATTTGTCTGGAGTGTAGCATGGTATGGGAGTGAAACGTGGTCGATAACGAGTTCAGATAAAAAGTTGATAGAAGCTTTTGAAATGTGGTGCTACAGACGAATGATGAAAATTAGATGGGTAGATCACGTAACTAATGAGGAGGTGCTCAACCTAATCGGGGAGAAAAAGAGTTTCTAGCATATCCTGACTAAGAGAAGGGATAGATTGGTTGGACACATTCTGAGACATCAAGGAATTGTCAACTTAGCAGTAGAAGGAAGAGTGTGAGGTAAAAATCGTAGAGGGAGACCGAGGGACGAATATAGTAAGCACATTCAAAAGGATGTAGGTTGCCGCATATATTCTCAGATGAAGAGACTTGCACAGGACAGGGTAGCGCGGAGTGCTGCATCAAACCAGTCTGCGGACTGAAGACCACAACAACAACAACGTCATACAAAGTTTATTGCAAAAGTAATATATTCAATAAATGTTGTATATTATGTATCACGTTAATATTCGTCCCATTTCTCACACGCTCTGTGAATGACATTAGGTAGAGGGAGTTAGCTGGCAGTAGGACGTCGCGCTTTAGACGTAAGGTCACGGGCGAGACGGGTCCATCCACTTTAAGGATCGCTTCTGGCGGCCCTCCAGCCGGCACTGAATGGCCTCAGGCGCATGCCTTCTGAGAAGAGCCGCTTCCTGATTCCAGATAACGAGTCCGCATCACAGATCGCTCGGTCACAGCACTACTGGACGCGGAGGCAAACTGTGTCTCTGCTATACTTAAAAACCGAGTTCTCTACACAGCGCCTGTATCAAACGCGCGATCACCATCCCGTCCCGCCACAGAGATGTTCTTCCATAGCTGCCAACCTTGAGAAGAGACTGTCAGTAAGAATTCGACAGACCAATGAGGGTGAAGAGAGTTTGGGGGTCATACGCGCATCCTTCCAAGAAAATTTTAAAAATTATAAACCATATTTAGACCAGTAAATGCTATATTTATGACACTCTTCGTTCATAAATATTCCTCGAAAAGAAAGAATTCTAAATGAACACGATCAGGTTAGGAGGAATAACCCAAAAAAATTATTTTTGTAAATACCGAGGATGACATAGAAACATTCCTGCAGTTTTCAAACACTTGTCTTCAAGGAAAGTTAACAGTTGCAGAAGAAAAAAATACGTGTGCAATTCCTTGCATTTATGAAATAACAATATAAAATCCTTAGCAGGTAACACTATATACCAAATGGTGTGGTTTTTAAAACAACGAATAAACCAACCTACCCCAATCAATGTCACATTTTGCCGAAATATCATAAGTCGTATTTATTTCTAGCGGCACAAAACTGCTATAAAAACGAAAACAGGCGAAAAAAGAAAAAGAAAGATAGAAAAAACAGTGGAAACTTTTCTCTTCGGAAACGAATTGGCTAACTTCTGACGCCTGATAAAACATGTGGACTGTTTAGCTGAGACGGAAGACCAAGTACTAGTTGTAAACTAAGGAATTTACGTAGCTCTTGCCAGGGGGGCAAGAGGAGGAGAACAACAGGCGGGACTTTTTGGAGTGAAAATGCTTTCGTTAACGTTTCCTACAGCTTTGCTACGTACCCAGGAAGAAAATCATTGCGATCAATAAGACTTTCCCCAGCATTATGATTAGCTAAATATAAACAGTACCTATACCGATTTTCTTAAAACATATTTAAAATGTCTTAAATCCGTAATTTTTTACAAACTTCCCGTAACTCTGTAAATAAGATGATAGATCCGTAACAATTACGGACAATCCGTAATAGATGGCAGCTATGTTCTTCTTGAATTTAAATAATACTTTGATCTGTTTAAAAGTATACTTGAGACAGTACCAGCATATGAGGCTCCCGAAACAAGACTTCGTAATACGATTCCACTGCAGGGCTTTTGGTGTTTGCGTAAATACTGTAATATCGATGTAAATACAAATAAACAATCCCTGAGACGGATTTTCGACTCGAATATGTCAATGACATTAATGATAAATCTGAAGCATTGAATTAAAATGTGACGCGACCGGGAATCGAACCCCGTCCTCCATGCTTACTAGGACGACGGCTTACCGTTAGATCACCTAGTATGTGGCTGCAGAAAGAGACTGCGATCTGAAAAAATCGCACTGACGTGTTTTACGGCCCACCTTAGATTTGTACTTTTATAACTTTTTGGACCAAAATAATAATATAAATAATAAAAAATTAATTCATAAATGTGCCTGAAACCCCTTTACAAAAAAAAATTGGTCCAACGCCTTGCCCACTACGTTAAGGCTTCCAATCAAAATATGAGCCCTTTAATCTTACACTATTGATGGCCGTTGTTAACTGATGCTAATATGGCATTTGTGGACATTAGATTATCATTTATCGTACGAAGAACGATGTGTTTTTGTTAATTCTTCAGTGCGCCATTGGTTTGAAATGACAACGTGTAAGTTACAATAAGAAAATCATCAAATACGCGACGCAAGATGGCGTATGCCAGAGAGAGTTTTGGGTGAGGAATGTCACGTGACATTTCCGAACGGCTAGTTTTCGTTAATTCAATGGAGGATGTCAAATCTCCGTAATTTTTGCAAATATGCAAGATATGAAAAGAAAAAAAAAAAAAAACATAAGGGAGCTAAGTTGTAGAGAATTTTCTCCTCTACCAATTAGGTTATTCAATTTCCGCGTCAGATGAACGGTTCGTTTACAATTATATTACAAACGGCTTTTTTGTATTACTACCGTATTTTTTGTCCGAAAAATTCGAAAAAGGAAGGTTCTGGTCTCTGGCAAGCTACAATGATGTCTGTAAAATTTGGTGCTGATCGGTTGAACGGTTCGTCTTAAAAAGAGGGAACGGTTCGTCTTAAAAACAGGGAACACGTTACGGACAGACAGACAGACATACATCCCAAAATCGCCGTTATTTTTACAAATAAATTTGAAACGCTAGGAGATATAAAAAAACATAAGAGAGCAATGTAGTAGAGAATTTTCTCTACAAATTCGGTTATTAAATTTTCGTGTCAGATGAATAGTTAAGCCGTTATTTTCATTTAAATTTCGAGCTGTCAAAAGACGATCGCAAAGGCCCAATTTTAGTGTTATTACCGTAACCTAAAGTGGGCCAAAACGATATGGATGCCACACTTCGAGTCGTGTGTCCATATTGCTAGAATGGGGCCTAGATAGCATTGTAGAGAAGTGAAACTATAGGTAATCCAGTAAATGATAAACTGAAGGTATTTTAAATGTTGCGCTTTCGAAACACCCGGACGTGCTCAAACTTGAGTTGACAGATGCCGTACGAAATGAAGTGCTAAAAATCCCACTTGTTCGTTATATGTCATTGCATAGACAAGATTCGTCACGTTGATGCCGGATATTTTACTTCTAAATCGAAGTCTTTCAGTCTCGCTGTCGAAAATAACTGGTATACATTCTATAGGAAGCTTTGCAGTACACGATCTACAGCGCGAGAAAAATTCGATGGTCCATAACAATTATTTGTGGTGTATCCTAAGTTACAAAAGAATAACATTTCAGTACAGAACTACAGACTCACGACGAACTACTTTTCCGATATAATTACATAGTTGCCATTACTAGCCCCCGCGAAGGGCAGACCCACATGATGGCTAGTGTTCATTTCGCGAGGTTACGGCCATAGTAAAACTAGTTCTAAATTGCCGCCTATAAATGGGAAGATGATGAGCTGTAATAGTCATAAGAGGGGTTCGTGCGGGCGGAGACGGACGTACCGTTGTGAACGCCTGGTTTTTTTGTGCCTGTTTGGTAGCTCTAGAACGCCTGTACGTTGCTCTCGGCGGTATGGCGTCGTGCACAGCGGAACAGAAGCCATATATTTTTGCTGCCGCCCATTAAAGACAAATCGGACCACTAATTACTAGTGCTTGCAGGTGGTCCACATCGTTAGATGAGGTTCCCAACTCCCCATTGTCGAAAAGTTTATTGTGACAACCCTCCACATTCGACTTCCACAATTCGTAGCCCTTAATGCACGTCATCTGAAGTACAGCAGCTAGCGTATCAGGTGCACGACTGAGAAACTGCCTCTACGAATGTTTTTCGCTGTCTTCAGATGTAAAAGAATTTATTCGAGATACAAAAAACTTAGATCATCTTTCGGGACAAGAGGGCGAATATTTATTAAAGAGTATTAGGCTGCGCCGCAGTGTTGAGGTCTTCGATCCAACGACTGGTTGTATGTAGCTTTCCACGCTATCCTATCCTTTGCAAGCCTCCTTATCTCTGAATAAGAATGTCAAACGAAACGCGTATCTGCTGATTACTGGAGTCTTCTATCATATTTTTCTCTGAACTCCATTTCGTCCATGTTTCACTCCCATACAATGCTTCACTCCAGACAAATACTTTCAGAAACGATTTCCTAACATTTGAATTAATATTGTATGTCAACAAATTTCTCCTCTTCAAAAATGATTTTCTTACCATAACCATTTTATATGTTTCTTACCTCGACCATCAGAAGTTATTTTGCTACCCAAATAACAAAATTCATCTACTAATTCTATCGTTTCGTTACCTAATCTAATTCCTTCAGCATCGACAGGCTACTTAGACTACATTCCATTACCCTTGTTTTGCTCTTGCTGATCATCTTATACCCCTCCATACAGGGCAATTGCTCTTCCAGGTTCTTCTAACAAGAGTTACAATGTCGTCGGAAAACCGAAGTTTGAACTTAAGTTCATTCTCCAAATCATCTCCTTGCCTTCCTACACAGTTCGCTCAGTGTACATAACGAATAAAATTGTGCAAAGGCTACATCCCTTATTCTCTTCCAACGTCTCCATCCTTTTCATGGCCTTGGTGTACTACACCATTACAAATATTACTTCGACAATTACAACGTACGAGTTGCAATTGCCTTCAATCAAGTACAACGATATTTTTTAGGCATATGAGAATTTCAGTGTACTATACCGAGCGTATTGGTAACTATATAGGGGAATTATTCCAATATGGAGATGGTGAGGCGGCCTTTTTCAATTTCCTTTCTAAACTCTGTAATACACGATAGGCTACTGGCAAGAGATGTTTTACCATTCTCGCTGATGTATTAACGTTAAATGCATTCATCCCGTCACATCCGGCGCCTAGATCTTGCGGGTGCCGATTCCGTTCGCGAGCGACATAGCTTTGAAACGGGCCTAGCTGCGGCTAGATGGCCCCGCGCGTGCTAAAAGCCACTCTGCGGACCCAGGTCACGTCACAGTCGGCGCCTTTTATTTTGATAGCCCGAATCGTTCGCCTTAAATCCGGCCGAATTTATGGGTCGTAAAACTGAAAGCGGCGCCGACAGTAGCAGCACCAAAGGACGTTGGCCTTGGAACTTCCCTTAGACGCTTAGGCATTTCTAACAGGAACCGCTCGTCTAATGACCTCTTTCAGATTCAAATAGCAGCAAGTGAAGTTCTTCTTATGTTTGGAACACCTGTGCAGAGTGATACTTCTGCTGAGATGCATTTCTGCGGAGAGTGGACCTCTTTCTGGGATAGGCCGATTTTCACAGGTAGCACAGAGACCACTACGAATTTGTTACCTATCTAGCAGTGTAGGCAGTGACCTGAAGAAATTGTGTCTTAATAAATAACTGGTAAAGGGACGCCTTGCACTGTTCAAGGGCATTGGTTTGCTTTACTAGATATACAGGGAGCGATACCGCACAATAAACTTAGTTTCGGTGTGGGCAGAGGCGGGTTGGACCAAGAATGTTTTGGCTTCCCCGAGAAAATCAAATCAAATCAGTGTAGGCAGTACTGTGTACTTCATGACACGTGTTACAAGGAATTCGATTTGTCGGAAAGTTAAGTAATTATAATTCATTTAGCATTTACCAGTTTTAGGCTAGTCTGCTATCTTCGGAAGGGTACACTCGAATGCGGTAACTTTTAACGAGCACAAGACGGATATTGGAAAAGGGTCAATGAACCCATCACTGGAATTCGGCAACACTGCACTCAGGTAGCAGAAACACCGGACCGTATTAAATAAATTCCATAGTTTTCTTGAAGTGGATTAGTATGTGCATTGTTAGTTGATTTTTAACCGGCCGCGGTGACCGAGGGGACTGAGGCGCTCCAGTCACGGTCTGCGCGGCCACTACGGTCGGGGGTTCGAATCCCCCCCTGGGGCATCGATATTTGTGCCGTCCTTAGTTGTAAGTAGTTCATAAGTAGTTTGTAAGTTTAGGGACTGATGACCCCGTAGTTAAGTCCCATAGACTCTACAAACATTTGAATTTTTTTTTTTTTTTTTTTTTTTTTTTTTTTAATGTACGTACATGTTGTTTTCATCTATATCTCATTCGCTATATCGCTGTTTTCAACGTTGTAGTGAAACCATTGCAAATAACGGTAGAAGGTACAAGTTGCCGAATTCGCGTGCGCTGCTTCAGACGAGGTCCAGGTGAAATGTGAAAATTTGTGAATTATTGAAACTAATAAATATAAAAGACTGATCTATAGGGTAAGTTGAAGGAAGGAAGGAATATTACGGTGAAACGGGGGTCGACTGAGTGGTCATTAGAGACGAAGCAGAATGTGGAAATAAATCGGCTGTACACTATCAGAGAAACCATCCCGGCATTCGCATTCTAAAATACGATACCTATGTGGTATCCTTGTCAGTGGCAGACTAAGGGGAAGATCGACCTGAGCCTCTCGTCTTTTAGACTGTCATGTGCCTCTCGTCCTAGGTGGCCTCCAAATCTCAAAAGTTACTTGTTCATATTAGGCCTAATACATGTATTTCCAAGTGGACGGGGAACCTCATTTTGTTTTGCCGCCGCCCCGGCCGTCCGACAGCCTAGTCCGGCACTGCTCCTTGTTAAGCAAGGAAGTTTTAATTAGTACCGAGTGTCAAAAGGCTTTCGGAAACCTACAAATTTGCGAGATGTATCTGGTGCTGAGTCGTGTTCCCAGTTACGCATCCAGCCGCGCGCAGACAAGCGACCTCCGTGGCGACCGCAGGAGGCGCCAGGGACGCGTGCGGCCGCGTCCTTCGCGTCGCCTCGCGTCAGTCAGCGAGGGCGTGCCCGCGCGCGGGCGTGGGTGGGGATAAGCAGCGACGCGGGTGGTCCGCGGTGACGTCACGCCATTGTCAGACGGGCCGCCGCGGCGCCGCGGTAGCGCACCAGTGCCGCATCCGCCCGTGCCCGCAACTAGCGACGTGATCGCACAGGTAAATGCCGCGTGTCTAGTAATAGAGATAACAAACGGCCGCGACGTGCAGAAACGGATTAAAATGGCCGACGGTAATGTTCTGGCCATCTCTGAATGCTCCCCTGTAACGATCAAACTCGTTTGTGAAATTCGCTTTGTCCTGTTCACGGATTTGTTTGTCAAACAAGAGCACATCGCAAAAAAAAAAAAAAAAAAAAAAGAAATAGTTCAAATGTTTGTAAATCTGTGGGACTCAACTACTCTGGTCATCAGTCCCTAGGCTTACAAACTACACTCCTGGAAAATGAAAAAAGAACGCCCTGAATTCATAGACCTAGCAGAAGGAAATTTTATTGACGCATTCTTTAGGATGTATACAACACACGATTACACAGAGTCATACGCACGTGAGTAGTCACCAGAACGTGCGCATTGTCGACGCTAATATCGTGTATACCCTCCTTTTGCAACAATGCATGCTGCAGTTTTCTCTTAGAGACGATCGTAGAGGTGCCGAATGTAGTCTCGCAGAATAACTTGCAATGCGTTGGTCCCGGTGGTCTTGGGGTAAAGTGCTCGACTGGAAACCGAAGGGTCGCGGGTTCGATATCCAGTCGGACCTTGCATTTTTTCAGTCTGCGTTTTCGCCTCTCAACGATGTGAGGAGTCGTCAGAAACGACACGTGGTTCGGATTCCACGTTAACCTGTAAGTACCCTTTCCCCGGTTGGATAACTGGGGTAGGCTAGGGACACGCAAGTCGCCGAAGTGGCGTCCAATTGAAAGACTTGCACCAGGCCAATGAGCCACACGAAATGGTTATACCTGCCATACAATTTCGCCTAGTGCCTCAGTAGGGCCCTATTTCGTGAAGGTCGTGCAGCTGCCACAAGATGACATTTCATTCGGTTCCAAACTTTCTCAATCGGGGACAGATCTGGGGATCGTGCTGCCCAGAGTAGTTAATATAGACCTTGAAGAGAATGTTGGGTTGTACGGGATGCATGCATACGTGCGTTGTCCTAGTGGAAAAGGCATATAGCGTTTTTGGTGCATGAACGGTAGCAAGACGAGTAGAATGATGGTTTCAGTGTACCGTGCACTGTTCAATGTATCCTCGACGGTCACCACACGAGAAACACCAGTGTAGGATATGGCTCCCCATACCATGATGTTCCTTTTGTCGTATACAGACCAGATTTTCGCGCTCCCCTGCACGACGTCAGACATGTGTGTGAACATCACTGAACACCACACGTAATCATGCACCCTTCCATAAGCGCCTATTGCTAGAGGCCGGCTGAACGGTGTTAGGCGGTGGGTGGAAGACGCTCTGACCCATGATCATGCACCTTGGTGTGGGGAGACAACTCCTACACTGGACGTTCTCCTCCGGTATCATCGAGGGAACACTAAACAGTGCACGGTACACTGAAACCATCATTCAACTCGTCTTGCTACCGTTCATGCACCAAAAACGAGATATGCCTTTTCCACTAGGACAACGCACGTATACATGCATCCCGTACAACCCAACGTTCTCTTCAAGGTTTACGTCAATTACTCTGGCCAGTACGATCCAAGAAGAGCCTATTAGTCAGCAGACAGGATAAACACAGAACAGAAAGTAACTATACTAACAAAGACCAGAAAGCTCATCTTAGCAAACGATTCTAACCTGACAAGTGGTAGTCCTACAGTCCGTTCGCAAAACACCGCGATGTATTCTTCGCCATGCACCATACGGTGGCTTGCGAAATATGAGTGTTGATCCAGAATTGGGAAATCATGGGCGTAGATAACATTTTTTGGTTGATTTTTTTGAAATTATAGTTCGATGCTTATTCACATATTGCAATCTAAAAAAATAATGAATTTCTCCTTGGCCGATATATTATTCCTTTGATGTGAAGTGCCTAAAAACAGCAATAAAAGTAAAAACAATTACCGATAGTTTTAGAATTTGTGATTGTTCGTCTGTCTCTCCGATGTTTGTACAAGCAGAAACTAAATCACGAAATTGGATGCGATATTCACAGTTGTATTGTTGGAAGTCTACATTTAAATCTGTTTCATCTCGATCAGTGGCCTAGAAACTGCATTGTCACTACATACAATATGGTCTTTTCTGGATCAATAAGGGGAAAACGGGAATCCTTAGACATGCAGGACAACTGGCCTGGTACTATTTCGTGAATACAATATTACCATAATGGAATACTTAATTTCTTCAAGCGTGAGCTGTTCACGAAAATTAAAACTTGCAACCCCTTTTGTAGATGCAGATAAATTCAGTTTTGTATAAGGAATATTGCATTACTTTAGAAAAAAAATGTCTGGGCAGCAGAAATTTTATGAAACTGAACTAACTAAAATAGAAATTACGGAATTTGTAAAAAGCAGGATTTGGGAACGTAGTGTCACGATAATAATGTGAACAGTCTACAACGCTCAACAGCCAAGAGATAATATAAATGAGAATGTGTTCATCTCACCGACAGTAAGTATAAAGAGTTTAGAAACTTTCAAACAAGATGGTAGCATTCAAATAAAACAAAGAAGTAAATTAGTTTTCAGTTGAATGCTTGATTAACGAAAGCATTTAATTTACTGTAACTGCGCTCGCGAGAATAAAATGATACTAACGAGATCCGTTGTGGACACAGTATTCACAGACGTCACTAAATCGCAGCACGACCTAGAACTCGCGAATTAGATTGAATCGTGACTTAATATTTATTAGGTAGCTTTACAATGGGCGTATTAGAGTACTATGTTGTGCCAAAATTTCAAATCAATAGGTCAAGAACTTTCCGAGATTTGCTATTAAAAACAAACGAATAGAAAATGTAAATGATAATAATCGCAAATCTATGGAAGTTCTTGACCGAATGACTTGAAAGTTCGACAAAACATTGCATTGGAATTCTCCCTTAGTTTTATATACTTTTCTTTGTAATATATTTAGGAATATCTTTAGTAGTAAAGAAGTAAATAATAAGTACCTGATACATTTTTCACAAATATCTATGTTTATGACAATCATATGTTTTGCACACGAATTTGCATTGTCCGCCAAGTTATAATTAGTCAAACGAATTTCCATTAGTTACTACGTGACAAATAATTGCTAGATTACCTCTGGATTTGAAATTTATGTTAATAAACGAAGTTACAGACTCGCGTGAGTACGAAATCGAAACATACTTCCTTTTCGTTTTCTTGTAATACTTCATAGCGGTCATATTGTAATTAGTCAAGAAACCATTGATCTCTATACAAACTGGATGTATAACTCTGGTATCTGAATATAGAACTACAGCGTGCTTGCACATTCAGATGTTTTCCACATGTTTTCGCATTGTTTAAATTTGTTTCGCCATGTTTAAATTTGGTATACGAATTTCGATCAGTTATTACATGACAAATAATTTCTTGCTTACCTCTTTATTTGAAATTTATGTCGATACGCGATGTAACAGGCAAATATTGAAGCGCATTAGAAAGGTAATTTCTTCGCGTTTTCTTGTAATACTTCGTAGCAGCCATATTTCAATTTTGCGAGAAACGAAATATGAACATCTGTGATTAGCACGGTCAGACAACGGAAGTTCAATTTCCAGAGAGTATAGTGAGCACTGCAAGAAACAGAATATGAACATCTTTGGTTGGCACGCTCAGACATCTATAGGTTAACATCCAGGTAGTATAGAGATCACTGGATGTGATGATGGTTATTAACGTCGCTAGACACATCATGACGATAGTAACAAAATAAATCGCTAGATGGTGCGATCGTAAGGTCGAACAGAGGCCGAGCATTCTGGAACTGCGACGTCAGCTGAACGAACAGATGAAGTGGCGAGCGCTAGGTGAGGGACAGCGTGCCGGCTGTCCCCACTTCGAAGCCGGCTCTGGCGCGTCACTGGCTGATGTCAGCGTTACGTAAGAGCCGGCATGCGCCCGCGGCTCCATTCATGAGCCAGCTGCCCGCCTGCCGCCTGGCCCAGTCGGCTGCGGGCGTTCGGCCCAGCCGCTACTGTGTGCCGCGCTCCAACCGTCGTCAACTAGGGCTGCCAACGTTCCCCGGAACTCCCGTATTCTTCCGAATTCTTAAGCTAACTCTAGTTTTTATTTTAAACGGCAGCTTGTATCTCCCGTATTTAAAGAAAATGACACCGATTAAGATTTAAACATGCAGCATATCTTTTATATCTCGTTTATGGATGTTCGTTACAACATCGATTAATCGACATGGCATAGTATTATCGATACAGTTACTACATCGATATGTAGAGTACAGAAGACATTACACCTAGTGTTACTTAAACATCGATTGTTGGCACATTCGATGTTATCGGTAGTATTATAAAATCTATCTACAAATCGATTAATTATCGGTTGTTTTGGACTGATATTTTAAATGAAAAATAATATTCTAAGAATTTTTTATTCTTTAGAATACTGTACAACAATACAAGAAAAAAACTGTCTTAGAAAAAGTATGGTTGTTAAACTCTTGTCCTTTACTCCCTTGTTGAAAACCCACTACAAGATACGTAAATTTTGTTTTATAACAAGTAGGGTATTTAAATGCTTCTCCTTTAGCCTGTTGCGTTTTTCATTCATTATTTCTTTTGCCTTGGAGAGAACCCTTTCTGCAGGAACTGAAGTCGCTGAGCAGCACAAACATTTGTTGGCCATTACACGCAACAAGCTATCAGATTTTGCCCAATATTCTATAATATGGGCATGCTTGTCAATTACAGGTTTTCAAACTATTGACGTTGATTAATTATGGAATCAATGACAGGATTAACGACGTTGATGTTGCGCACTGGCCAAAAAAAAAAAAAAGTAGATATCTGATTTCAAACTGGTAGGCTTCTCAGTAGTCGAATTAGCACTCGTTTGGATCGCTTCATTGGTTTGTATTTTCGAATCACCAAGTGAGATTGAAAACACTTAAGTACAATGAGAACTCAGAAACAAAAGGACAATAGTGGGCGTGCTTAATTAAAAGAAAAACTATTTTGCAGTATTCAGTACACTCATAATTTACTTTCCCTCTGTACCCCCACACACTACGGAAGCAGGCTAATACGATCCGATAATTTTTCACGTGCCAATTAAAATAGAGTTGCATTATAAATGATGGGACTATCGATAGTTAAAACAGACTACCGATAGTGACGATAGTGCAAACACTATCGATTAATCGATAGTTAATCGTTGTTTAAGTAAAACTAATTACACCGTGCGCGCGTGACGTTGCGATTATCCCGTTTCTTTGTCGTTTAGTGTGATCCGAGTTACGCGACATAGAAGAATCCAAAATTCCAACTAAAAGGAGAGGAACGTACTTCCGTACCTTCCACAAGAAATGGGAAGAAACTCATTTGTGGGTTAATCCTGCAATAGGAAACATTCCCAAAGCCTATTGCATCCTTTGCAAGCGTGAATTCAACGTAGCATATGCTAGTAATGCAGAGTGTCAGCAGCTCCCCAACACCGAAGGACACATCTAAGATATATTTTCGTTGCCTAAGGGATAGTCCCACTAGCAGGGAGTTAGCGTTTATCATACATTGAGATACAACCTATGTTATAGCAGCATGAACTGTACAAATAAACTTGCAAAGAACATATTTATGGATTCTAATGTCGCCGGAGAAAAAAAAAAAAAATAAATAAATAAATAAATAAATAAATAAATAAATAAATAAATAAATAAATAAAATAAAATAAAAATAAAAAAATAAATAGAAGTTGTGGAGGACGAAAGCAGAGTCTAATGTAGAAAACGTATTAGCGCCTAGAAGTGTGATTTCCTAGATGTGCTTAATGATCCAGTCACTCCTTTTTTCTGTGGGTTCAGATGTGACGAATCAGAAGAACAGGAAACTGTTTCCATGCAATAAACCTGTTTTAAGATAGAATTCGCCTATTCAGTTTGTCAGGTCGAACACTCATATATATATATATTAAAGTTGGCAACCCTATTTGGAACTGCTCGCTACTACAATAATCACGGCAATCCGGAAAACTGCACACGGGCGCGAAGCCTCAGTTTGGAAAAACCACAGTTATAATGAAAATATTCATACACTACTACTTTTTCCATTGGATGCTGTTCTGAAAACAAGGTCAGATAGCTGAATGCGGAAAACGGTTTATGTTTTACCATGCAGTAACAGAGCAGAACTCACGGCCATACTGTTTATACGTAATAACGTTAGTTAGCAGTTTTCATTTAACAATATTTCAAGTGAAATATCAGCTTTAATGAAGGAGGAAATGCAATTGTTCATGACGTTATCAATTGCGTAAGGGGAAATAACGTAATGGATAAGGTAAACAGGCTTTACTGTCTGAAAGAGATCGGTCGCAATGAATGTTGACAGTCGATACTGCGGTATAACTCGAAAGTCTGTGCTTCAGTTCGCTTTTTTCCGATCTTTACGATATCACTGGATCTTTATCAAAGAGGAACCTCTTTGGTTATCAACGATTATTTTGATATTCTCGGAGCCATATTGTTGGTTTCATGTTACGTGCTGTTTTGCTGTGTTTCGAGGTGCTTCGCTGTGCTTTGATTTGCTGTTTATTTTATCACTTAAAATGAGTGAATCTAAATTGTTTTGCAATTAATAAAAGTACTGAGGTCAGTATTTGCTATTCATAAAAGTGCGATCAGAGGACATTTACATATGTGAAGAATCAGACAAATATGCAACCACTGGCAATATTTTTATGAATTAAACGAAACGTGTAAGGTGAAATACATTTCACTTGTGCTCTTAAGTGTTTTGCAGCAAAGAGTAATTTTAGTCAACATGTCATCAAAATTAAGCGAAATTCAAACACGTATAACATTATTGTGATCCCGCACTCTGTGTGTAACATATCAAAGTGCGGTTCCTGCTATCTGCTAACAATGACAGTTTCGCTTCGCGGCACGTTACCACAACGTTATGTAGTTTGCTTTGGCCATTAATAAAGTTTATCATAATTAGTTCCTTAATTATTTTCATCATACGGTATTCGGCTAAGCGAATTGACGTGACGGATAGTGTTAATGCACACTGACGTGACAATGACTCACAAGCCGGTGACGAGACGGCCAGTATTAATTGGCCATAATGGATGGGAATATACGAAAATGTGGACGGTCTGATTGGGTTTCGAATTGCGTTCTTCCCAAAAGCAAGACTCACCCTGAACTATGAAATTCATTACAGATTGTTTACGAAAAGTACTGGCACAGACGTACTCGCTGACAGTAGAATTCCAACAGAACATGGCTCTCTAAGGTTCATCAAAGCTTTGGACTCTTTACCGGGTTTATGTAACGAAGTTTGTAAACCGTTGTCGCCATATTACTACAGGAGTTTAATTTATTTAATGACTGCTGACGGGCCTGTACTTATAGTTACAAAGTTACCGCAATTGCATGAATATATACACTTGTCACATAGCTGAAGAGTTATAGTTTGAGATTTCTGTCAGAATGATGGGCGTTTTCACCAACACGGAAGTCAGCAAATTATCAATTCTTGTCATTCTATTACAAAACATAGAACTCAACATAGTAAGAGCATTACTTCACTTTAGAGAACATCTTACGAAATACATTTTTCGGCGTCGATCGTGAATCATTTAGTATCAAGGAAATAACTATTCCGTTTATGTTCATTAATGACTTGCACTTATTACGAAGCCCTGTTATAAATGCACAATATGAGCTGTTGTAGACCACAAAATCAAATAAGAAGCGGTCACGAAATACAACAAAGTCTATGGCAACTTATGTTGTCCAGTTGCTCGAACAACACAACAGAAACTACATATAAGTAAATGATGGTCATAGGACTACCTTACAAATGCAGCAAGAAATATAGGTAAGAGTGCAAGACATAGTGTAGCATAAGGTGAGTGAAGCTTTAACATCTTCAAGATTAAGTATATCTTTCACTCTATTTTAATTAGTCCACGTATGTTGTATATTCATAACAATAAACCTTCATAGCTCTTGGGCCCCAGTAAATTCAAGCAATTGGTAAGAACACTTGGTCAGTGAGATCAAAAAACGCCAGATTTGGATTTTATTCCTTTTATATAATGTTATTCTTAATTTTACTATTCCGGGCCTGTATTTAACACTTGCCCTGTACAATGAACAAAAGGTTTGTGCTGAAAGAGTTTAGACTGTTGTTATTTATTTGTTTGGAAAAAAATACATTTGTACGTTTACGGAGTGTCAATCAAACTAGAAAAGTTATGATTTAATTGAGAAATAAATATTCATTACAGAATTGCAGCAACCAATGACTTAAAATATCATATATTTTACAATTATCCATTTCAAGTGACGTACTTCGTAATGTCGAGTTAATTTTAGTCTGAATGTTGTCGTTGGCCTCGGCACCGAAAAATACCGTGTAAATTGTAAAATAATTTATTATTAGAAGATCACTTATGGAAGACTTCTTATTAAATATTTGACAATGAGCAGGACTGCAATATATTTCGTTAAATATTTCTCATACATCTTCGACTGTAATAAAAGCTGTATGTATGAGATGTGTGAAAAATTTCTCTTACGTTTCACAGCATTAAGCCAACATAAATATTAACTGCATTGGACACGTTTTTTGTATTAATATGAAACATAAGTAACAGGAAGGGAGATAATGATACTAAATTTGCATTTAAAAGCTTTATGCAAAAACGTTCAACTTAACAATATCGTGCTACATGACAGCATCTTCCCACGATATGTTGTAAGGTAAATGACAAATCAGAAATTTAGTAGTTACTAAGTTTAACGGTTACGCGACGCCACAATGAACCCGGAAATGATCGAATTAATGTATTTAATTGACTTTCTTATTGGTGCTTGGCAGGACATGATAGAAATTAAAAATAAAAACGAAATCCTTCCAAATGTTCTGGAAGCAATATTTATTCGGCTGCTAATCGGTTTTCGGCTTCTTGACCACAGTGAAAATACTGGAAATCACCAATAAATTTTCCATTCCCCCCTATTTTCTATAAATTTTCAGTTAAAAATATGTACAGAATTTATCATTTGTTGAATGTACATAATTTTTTTCCATTTTTCGTTAGCGAAATTATTTCTTTATGCATTTACAGAAACACATTACTTTGTCAAAGTCTTCTGTCTAAATAATATCTTTGTAAGACGCATCTTCTTCTATGTGTGTCTGGGACATTCAGCTGTCGCCAGATGACATAAGAAGTAAAAACCGGCTATTGAGTGAATATATATGTTATTTACAGAACTAGGAAGTATTTTCTTTTCTAACGGATTAATTGTTAATATTTGCAGCCATTTTTTATGTTACAAACTTTCATTAGGCATATTTATAATGACTACAGGTTTGGATAAAACATGTATGATTCTCTATTACAGACTACCGAAGATGACCGACATCGAAACATATGGGGAATTGGATTATAAATTTCAGTTGCAAAGACGTAAATTTTGCCTTCATGACAGAATGTACTGAATTGAACGAATTTATGCTATTTTGTGCGGTAAGCTGCCTGGTTTTTATTTAAGTGACATTAAAACTGGAGAAATTATTGATATGTGTGGCCGTCTTGTTCGTAGTTGCTGTACAATTACGAAGGATTTTTTTGGGCGCCTAGCTTGAATAAGACGCGATGTTTTTGCCAGAAGTGTTTTATTGAACATAAAACATTTTCCGTTGCCCGCAATGATATATATTTACAATGTATTTTGTTTCATTAGATCGAAAAACAGTTCGTTAGAAAATAAGTAGAATGTTAATCTTTTACTTACGGAAATTAACCCTAAGTAATGAAAACTGTGATCTATATGGGCACTAAAAGAAATCCGTGAAACTTCATTTATACGATAAAATAGTCAAATCTAAAACAGCGTAAATTCCACTAAATACCTAGAAATTGCTATTACGAACAACTGTAAGTGAAAAGAATACACAGTAAATATCGTGGGGAAGGCGAAGGAAAGGGTACGTACGTTTCATTATCAGAACGCTTAGAAGATACAACAGTACCACTAAAGAAACAGCCTAGACTACACTTTTCCATCCTCTGCCGAAGCTGAAATGTAATTTGCAGGGTAAATTTGTAGATGGAGATCTGGAGATTTTCGCCTCAAATCATAAAGCACTGACGTGTTGCACGTCTCATGTCATTAAAGATATCCGTCATTGCAGATCAATAAATAGAAACGCTTGTGGTGAAAAACATTCCATCTTATTGTAGTCTCATAGGCCGGTATTACACTGTAAAAGGTCTTTGACAAAGATTTTTGCATCTCATGACTGCCTTTTCCGCTGAAGATGTCTCATTGATATCCACAGACAAAATATATTCGAGCAGAAAGTAAAATACACGAATCCTACAGTGTAGGCCTATCACTTCACGTGTTATTCCAGTCTAACGTGAACCAAAATTTAAATCACTTGCGGTGGAATTACGAGCTTAGTGTAGAGAGTACAAATAAAGACATTTAATTCAATTATGCATCTCCATATACCCTTTGGTCCATGTAATGTCTTTCCTATCATCATACACAGTGAGCCACTTTGAATACAACTGACAGCAGTAGCTTTTTCTTTCAAGAATTCTAACCGATTATTTTAGAAAATGTGTTTCGTATTAAGAAATATTCCGTACATTTCATACTTTGATACGATCATTATGGCAGTAGCGACGCAACAAATACACTTTAAGGTTAAAAGGCATCAAAGCAAGAAAAGACGCATGTATACAATGGCGAAATTTTATAAACGCTATGTCATTGCTCTAATTTTTATCAAATATTTTTTATAAAAGATGCCCGAGTACACTGTCAAAGATATGACCAAAGGGCTTTGATAAAAGATCTTTGTCGAAGACCTTTTACAGTGTAATACCGGCCGTAGAGGGGAAAGCCCTTCATAATTAAAACTGGAGGTTTAGAACCAAGGAGGATAGAATAAAGGGAGGTGGCGTTACCTACGCTAAGAACAAACATTGGGTGAAATCAGAGGAGTCATGTTTTTGTGCCCAAAACAAAAATTTCTCGCTTAAACCCCGGTGAATATTACCTTCTTTACGTAAAGCAACTAAATTGACAGTCATATTGGAGTATTTACTTACATATGACATACATTTCAATGACTCTAAGTCCCATACACAGACAATGTTTTGGGCACAAACAAATGCCAAAAAGGCCAGTTTGCTGGCTTCACTTTTTCAGCGTTACGGCATTTCCAGAGATTCTAACCTCCTTGTTTATAACAGATAGGTAACGACAAGAGTTGACAAGTGGGGGACCGGCGGTGTTTTTTTGCAGCTCGAGGCTATTGGGAAGCCGCGAGGAGTGCCGGCTGTCGCCTGTCACAACAGTTTGGGGAAGCCGGAGTGGCGGCCTTTTTGTCGTTTTCTTGTTCTCCGCCGTGGAGGGCCGGGGCGGGTGTTCCACGGAGCGGCATAAAGAAAGCAGCGCGCCTCGTGGGTGGTCCCGAGCGGCTGGCGCAAGCGTGTCACGCTCGCCAGGAAACTGGCGTCAGCGCGCACCGGCACTCGCACACACGTGCGCCGCAGTGCGCGAGATTTAAACAGCGGCGTGGCCGCGGGACGGCCTTGTGTATGTGTGCCGCGGCGAGCCGCGCGCCAGCTGTTGGCGGCGCGGGTCACCGGCCCTCTCTCTCTCTCTCTCTGTCTTTCTCTCTCCCCCCGACCCGTTACCCAACAGCGCACGCGCAACTACTGAGCCACTGCCGCTTACCTTGTCGACCTGGGCGAGCGCGACGGCGGCGTCGGTCCAGCTAGGCCTGATGAGCAGGTCCGGATCCGTGGGCGGCTTGGACGAGGAGGAGGAAGAAGACGAGGACGCCCTCCGGGACGAGGTCGTCGTCGTGGTCGCGGTGGTCGCGTTCGCCGCCGCGCTCACCATGTCGGTGCGGAGGGGCAGGCAGCTCGGCCGTCCGCTTCAGCAGCCTCTGCGCGCCGCCAGCCTCCAGTATCCACATTTAGGCGGGTGGTGGCGGCGCTCCGCACTCGACAACACTCTCTGCCGTCACACGCGCCGGGGGGCGGGCGTCCCGACAGAAACGCGACCCGCTGGCTCGCCCGGCGGCTGCTCTCCGAAACGCCGGCACCGTGACGGCCGGACTGGTGACGGCCGCGGCACCGCACACGACCTGTCGCGCACTCTCTCTCTCGCAAAGCACTCGGGAAGGAGGAACGTCCGCTACGCGCCTTTCGGTCCGGACTGATGCGCGCTCGCCTGCGACTTCCTTCTGGTATACTCGTCTCTGTGTGTGCCGCGCCTCGCTCGGCGGCGGCCGACGGCGGGCGGAGACGGCCGAGCGCTGGGATTGGCTGGCGCCGCGGCCGTTGCCTGGCAACCTGCGCCGAGGCTGCCCCCGCCCCTCCCCGCGGCGGCCGACTTCCCCCACCGCGCCGCGCCGCCCCCCGCGCGAGCGCCCGCGCGGCTGGACCACACACGTGGTGGCGGGACAGAGAAATCTGGCCCCGAGGCGGGCGTCACGGAGCGCGCTCACAAAAACCTCCCGGCCGGGGGAGAGGGAGAGCGCGCGAGAGAGACAGAGAGAGAGAGCGGCCAGCGGTACCCGCTCGCTCGTGACTGGCCCAAATGGCACTGCCATTAGTGCAGCAAATAGCTGCTCCCACCGGCTACTACGCATGTTGGCGCGTACCTACCGCCGTACACGTGTCCTCCCCCACCCCTCCTCCCGCTCTCTGTCTCTCTCTCTCGAAATTACGACCACCTACTCGCGAGATGGGCTATTGTGCACCTGACGGCTCCCGACGCCGTCTTGCGAAGTCACCGCAGCGGCTTTTGAAACGGACGCCGCTGTCGTGGGTGGTTCGGCGGGACCACCTGGCAGAGGTGGACATGTCAATTGTTCGCCGGCTGCCGTCCGGGGACGACCATTGATAAATGGCCGGTTCGGGCCCGGCAATAGAAATGTCCAGGGCGGAGCGCGCGAAACACTTATTCCGTTCCTTTTCTTGCCTTGTCGCGAGGTGTAACGACTTCCTTGAAGCAAAGCAAATACCCTTTGCTTCACTGTGCAACGGACAGCCAGGCAAAACTTTTCAGTGGATGCTTTATTTCATTCAAACTTATTTCGGCCTAGACCCATTCGTACGTAGCAGCTACCATTTGTCGCAAAAAATTAACACATTTATACATAGACGTTGGTTGTCTTATCGCTACTTATATTCAACACTGTATTGGGAAAAATAAACGAGTTGGGAAAGCACATTGTAACATATTTCCATCGCCCATGTTCGCTACATTGGTATCAGATTATCATTAATGATTTTGGTAATTTTCGTTCTCTGGGGCCCGCAGTGTGAAGTATGTCTTTGATTGACATGTTCAATACCACAATAATTATAAATTATTTTAACACTGCTTTAAACTTTATTAACTCACTATAAGCTTATTTCGACCTTAGGCCATCATCAGGTGTTATTACTTATAATATTGGCGTTGTTTATTTGCTGCCCAATTGATTATAGAAGCTGATGTAATGCTTATCTGTATATGTGCAGCAGCACTGGTTATATGATTAGATTTTTTATCAGTTTTTCATAGTGGCAGTCTGTAGTGCCAAATCCATAGTCACTACAGACTGCCACTATGAAAAACTGATAAAAAATCTAATCATATAACCAGTGCTGCTGCACATATACAGATAAGCATTACATCAGCTTCTATAATCATTTGGGTAGCAAATAAACAACAACAATATTATAAGTAATAACACCTGATGATGGCCTAAGGCCGAAATAAGATTATAGTGAGTTAATAAAGTTTAAAGCAGTGTTAAAATAATTTACAATTATTGTGGTGTTGAAATTAATGATTTTAATATAAATATTGTTAAGTAAAGATTATTTGCTAAAATGGAATATTTAAGTTCCTAAATATTACGAATAACTGAACTTGTCGACGTAACAGGAGCAAAGAGTTCTAAGATAATGTATAAAAGCCAAGGAGATAAAATCATTGTTAGCGCTTGCGCTAGTTCTACTACTATCGTCTAAACTTTTATCGTGCTAGTATCGGTCTGGATTGTACTGCTCAGTAAGTTATCTTGTAAAATGTGAATTGTGCCATGTTAATTTTCAGATCTTATCGTGAATATATGAGAAATATTTAATGAATACCGCATTATTAATTCAAGTAGTTTTTATAGTGTACCCCTTTGACTTAATATCTACGAGTACTCGATACTCCACTGATAGAAAGAAAAGAATTTTGCTATAAAGAATTTTTTATAATTTTTATTTTATTTTACTTTTTTTTTATTATTTTTAACAACAGTTCAGTTTATGAGAAGAAGTTCAAAACGATAATATTCCAGAAATAAATTATCAATCATTTACTGTGAAATTAAACCCAATGCAGGACATTTGAAGTTTTGAAATATTACGACTTTATGTGATTGATTCGAGTTCGATAGTTATCGCACTCGAAATATTAACCGACTTGTGTTGCTATCAACATAACCTGAAAACTATATAAATTCACTACAAATAAATCAGAAACAGAAATGTGACATTTTTCCAAAGTAATTTGATAAACACGCTTTTAATAAACTCAGACGTAGTGTAGTTATATAAATATTGACTGTGAATCATCTAGAAAATTGTGAGCTGACATTTGTGAGGTTCTTCTTTAAAAACATATACGACTTTGGAACTTGCTATTACGAGTCTGTGCTCTACACCCAGAAGCAATTTAGTTGCACTACGTTTTATTTATATTATTTTATTTTTTATTATTTTCAGAGTCTTCTGGAATCTGCCATATTGTGTATGTTGCCAACCTTCACAATAACAACAGGCTGTGGTAGCGCAGGGAGTAAGATGTACGACAAATGCAATTTAATGTGGACGAACGACGCAATCTGCGAGGCTATTCCCCGTCGGGGGTTCGAATCCTCCCTCGATCATGGATGTTTGTGTTGTCTTTTGTATAAGGTAGTTTACAAGTAGTTTGTAAGTTTAGGGACTGATGACCCCGCAGTTAAGTTCAAAAATGTTCAAATGTTTGTATAGTCTATGGGATTTAACTACGGGGTCATCAGTCCGTAAACTTACAAACTACTTATGAACTACTTACGAACTAGGACGGCACAAATATCCATGCCCGAGGGGGGATTCGAACCCCCGACCGTAGTGGCCGCGCAGACCGTGACTGGAGCGCCTTAGTCCCCTCGATCACCGCGGCCGGCCTTTGACAATCAAAGTTAAGTTCCATAAGCTTAAAAATTTCATAAGCGACGCTTAAACCGGGTGAACGTTTCATTAAATAACTAAATGAAGTGGTAGGCGTACCACAATTGTATACTAGGCAACAACATAACAAGAAAAACTACCACCACCATAAGTAAAATTTGCTGATTCCGAACGGATGGCCGATAAGCCAGCGCTGATAAAAGTTTCAGACAGCACATGAGGTGGCGCCCAACGTCGGGCTCGAGCCCACGCCCTGAGAACAATAGTCTCATGCTCACAGACTGAGTCGGGCTTTTTTCAGTCCCCTGCCGGGAATCGAACCGGGACTCCCTGTCCCTGCTAGTCCAGTCAATTGGTGCTCAAAACAGCCTGTTCCGTAACAAAATTCCGAAAGTTTTTTTTTCTCAACGGTTCTGTATGAATTTTGGGGCGCTGAATTCGAATTTCAAGTTTGCTGCCTTGTAGGAGGTCGGCTTCACAACGAAAACCTTAAAAATTTCGCACTTTTGTCAGTTTCTTGCTTATATCTCGAAAACTATGCGTTTGTGGAAGATGTTCATTTTAAGTAAAATTAAAGTATACAAAATTTCCTACAAAATGCACTACTCATATTTGATTTTCTGACGAGCAGTATAGGCGCCAGAACTCAATGAAAAATAGCAAATTTTTGGCCTTTCTGCGAAAACTTCGAAAACGCACTTTTACACGCCCTACAACTCGGGAAATATACATCTTATCAACAAAATCCCTACACCACGTTTAAGTACATTGAATTTCCTACAAGGGACGTCTATAATATTCCATTTTCTCGTAATGGGGGGAAGCACCAAAAACAAAATTACGAGCAATTCTTTCCGCGTCCTATAGTGTAACGCCCCCTCCCACCTGCCTATCTCTCGCCAGATAGGTCGAAACGAAAGGTCTCAAAAGAGTTGTAGGCAATGACTTCAAAACCATCAAGTTAAAACGATCGATCGAGTGCTGCCCCCTTGCCACCATTAGCTCAGCCATCCTCATTAACGATCAACCTGTGGTCATTAAATCAACCACACTGTTTCAACGGATGGTCGTCTGTAAAGAATCAAACGAACTAGAGGATTTCTTAACCTACGAATTGGCTACATATCCCCTAGTTTTGTTCAATGAAAGTGGACTGCGAAAAGGCACAAAATCTGCTTTGTACAAAGCTTTTAAACCTCTTCCAGACACCACACTGCTGGACAACAGTACAGTATTTGTGATCGATGGGGGCTTTTTGTTGCAGTTTCGTATGGTCAAGTGGGCATACCTTCGAGCAAATTTGTCAATCATATATCAGTTTCAAACTGTTCAAATGTTTGTAAATCTATAGGACCAAACTGCGTGGTCATCAATCCGTAGCTTACAAACTACTTAGACCTAAGTAAACTAACCTAAGGACAAACACACACACCCATGCCCCAGGGAGGACTCGAACCTCTACGGCGAGCAACCCCGCGCTCCGCAGCGAGACGCTTTAGACCGCTCGGCTATTCCACCGCGGCTACATCAGTTTTGTACGAAGTAAGTACAAACAAAGTGTAACAATTGTGTTTGATGGCAACTTGGATGGACAGATGACTGCAAAGTCCATGGAGCACTTGAGGAGGTCGACAAAAAAGCAGTCTATTAAGATAAAATTTAGCAGCACCATGACACCAACAGTTTCACATGAAAATTTCCTGACGAATGCGAAAAACAAAAAGTGGAGTCGCCTCCAAGCAGGCAGCTGATGATGCAGACACATGGATAGTGAATACAGAATAATCCTTGGCTACGACCCACAAAAGTGTCGCATTGTGGGGGAAGATGTTGACCTTCTAGTCATAATGATGGGTCTCCAAACTAGCCCAAATGTATATTTCCTCAAACCAGGGATAGGTACAGCCCCTCAGCTCCTCTACCATCCACCATAGAGAAGAGTGTCGCCAACCACATGCTCTTCCTCCATGCAATGAGTGGCTGCGACTCAACATCTGCGTTATTTAACCAAGGCAAGGTTAAATTTCTGAAGATCTTTTCCAAAAGTCCGTGTCTTACATCATACCTCACTAAATTCACTGATCCTTCAGTCCATCCAAAGGAATTAACAGCTGCTCGTGAGAAGTTTTTGATTGCCCTTTAAGGTGGATAACAACACAACTACTACACTGAATAAGCTGACGTATAAGCAATACGTCATATCAGCCTATCAGGCAACAGCAAACATAGCTTCCATACCTCCCACTGAAGCTGCGGCTCAACAACACACCTTCAGAGTTTCTCTTCAGGTGCAGCAGTGGACTGGAAACTACTTGGATCCGCAGCAGTGGCGCTGGAAGTTGACAAAAAGTGGGTTGACTCCCATTACCACACTGAAACCCGCGGCTCCAAAGAGGCTTCTGCAACTTATTTCTTGCAAATGCAAGACGGATTGACATGGTCGGTGTGGGTGCAGGCGAGCAGGACTTTTCTGCACGAAACTGTGCCAGCAATGTGAAGGATTGTACTCGAACATTGACGACACTTTGAACACAGAAGACGAAGACGACTTGGACAAGCCACTTATAGCTCCACTATCTGAAGCAGCTGAGGTAAAATAAGGTATTAAATCATGTAATATTTTGTAGCATTATGCGTCTTTATTAATCAATTTTCTCTGTCATAATATTAATCGTTCAATTACATTTTTTCAGTTGAAGATCAACTACTGACTCTTCAGCCTGGACTTTGCAAAGCCCCTGAACTCGTCAGTCACTCATTACATGATACATGTACTTCATGTTACTATGTAACTTCAGCTTCCTGTTCAATGGCATGTACCTAATATGATCTAAATATAATTTGATAATGTTTTTTTCCAAACATACTTTCTCTTTAATCCAATCAAAACATCACGTTTCAGTGCAACACAGCGAAAATATACTGCCGGCGAGAGATAGGCAGGTGGGAGGGGTCGTTACACTACAGGGCGCAGAAAAAATTGCTCGTAATTTTCTTTTTGGTGCTTTTCCCCCATCGCGAGAAAATGGAATATTATAAGACGTTCCTTGTAGGAAATTTAATGCACGTTCAGTGGTGTAGGGATTTTGTTGATAACATGTATATTTCGCGAGTTCTAGGGCGTGCAAAAGTGCGTTTTCGACGTTTTCGCAAAAGGGCCAAAATTTGCTCTTTTTCATTGTGTTCTAGCGCCTATACTGCTCGTCAGAAAATCAACATGAGTAGTGCATTTTGTAGGACGTTTTATCTACTTTAATTCTGCTCAGAATGAACATCGTCAAGAAACGTATAATTTTCGAGATATAAGCAAGAAATCCACTCCCATGAACCACAGACATTGCCGAGGTGGGGTGGCTTGCGTGCCTCGACGATACAGATAGCCGTACCGTAGGTGCAACCACAGCGGAGGGGTATCTGTGGAGACGCCAGACAAACGTGTGGTTCCTGAAGAGGGGCAGCAGCCTTTTCAGTAGTTACAGGGGCAACAGTCTGGATGATTGACTGAGCTGGCCTTGTAACATCAGCTAATGTGGCTTTGCCACACAGCTACTGCGAACGGCTGAAAGCAAGGGGAAACTACAGCCGCTATTTTTCCCGAGGACATGCAGCTCTACTGTATGAACATATGATGATGGCATCCTCTCGGGTAAAATATTCCGGAGGTATCTCCGGGCGGGGACTACTCAGGAGGATGTGATCATCAGGAAAGACAATACTGGCATTCTACGGGTCGGAGCGTGGAATGTTAGATCCCTTAATCGAGTAGGAAAATTAGAAAATTTAAAAAGGGAAATGGATAGGTTGAAGTTAGATATAGTGGGGATTAGTGAAGTTCGGTGGCAGGATGAACAGGATTTCTGGTCAGGTGAGTACAGGATTATAAATACAAAATCAGTTGGGGGTATCACAGGAGTAGGATTGATAATGAATAAGAAAATAGGAATGCGGGTAAACTACTATGACCAGCACAGCGATCGCATTATCATTGTCAAGATAGATACGAAGCCAACACCGACAACAGTAGTACAGGTTTATATGCCAACTAGCTCTGCCGATGATGAGGAGATCGAAGAAATATATGAGGAGCTAAAGGAAATTATTCAGACAATTAAGGGAGAGGAAAACTTAATTGTTATGGGAGACTGGAATTCGGTAGTAGGACAAGGAAGGGAAGGGAAGATAGTGGGTGAATATGGTCTGGGCAAAAGGAATGAAAGAGGAAGCCGCTTGGTAGAATTTTGCACGGAACATAATTTAGTTATAACAAACACCTGGTTTAACAATCACAAAAGAAGGTTGTATACGTGGAAGAGACCAGGAGACACCGGGAGATACCAGATAGATTTTATAATGGTAAGACATAGATTTCGGAACCAGGTTTTGAAGTGTAGGACATACCCAGGAGCAGACATAGACTCTGACCATAACTTGTTGGTTATGAACTGTAGGCTGAAACTGAAGAAACTACAGAAAGGTAGGAAAATAAGAGATGGGACCTAGATAAATTGAAGGAACCTGAAGTTCTTAAGAATTTCAGAGGGAACTTCAGGCAACAATTGACAGATACAGGGGAAAATAAAACAGTTGAGGAGGAATGGGTAAAATTGAGAGATGAAATAGTGAAGCCAGCAGAGGACAAAATAGGTAGGAAGGCAAGACCTACAAAGAATCCTTGGATATCACAGGAGATACTAAATTTAATCGATGAAAGGAGAAAGTATAAAAATGCAGTAAATGAAACAGGCAAAATGGAGTACAGACGACTAAGAAATGAGATTGACAGGAAGTGCAAAATGGCTAAGCAGGAATGGCTAGAAGCCAAATGCAGATCTGTAGAAGAATGTATAAATAGGGGAAAAATAGATACAGCCTACCGGAAAATAAAAGAAACATTTGGCGATATGAAAAACAGCTCTATGAATATCAAGGACACTGATGGAAAACCAGTTCTCAGCAAAGAAGGGAAAGCTGAAAGGTGGAAAAAGTATATAGAGGGGCTCTACAAAGGAAATGAACTTCGAGACACTATTGTAGGAAGGGAAGAGGATGTAGATGATGATGAAATAGGAGATACTATACTGAGAGATGAATTTGACAGAGCCCTGAAAGATCTAAGTCGAAACAAGGCCCCTGGAGTAGATGATATCCCGTCAGAGCTACTGAAGTCTCTGGGAGAGCCAGCCATGACAAAACTGTTTGAACTGGTTTCTAGGATGTATGAGACAGGTGAAATACCCTCAGACTTTAAGAAAAATGTTATAATCCCCATCCCTAAGAAAGCAGGTGCAGACAGGTGTGAAAACTACAGAACCATCAGTTTAATAAGTCATGGTTGCAAAATATTAACACGAATTATATACAGAAGGATGGAAAAGCTGGTAGAAGCCGACCTCGGGGAAGATCAGTTTGGGTTCAGGAGAAATGTAGGAACACGGGAGGCAATACTCACTTTACGGCTTATTCTAGAAGATAGATTAAGAAAAGACAAACCAACATTTCTAGCTTTTGTAGATTTGGAGAAGGCTTTTGACAATGTTGATTGGAATAAACTCTTTCAAGTTCTGAAGCAAACAGGAGTAAAATATAGGGAACGTAAGGTTATTTACAACTTGTACAAAAACCAGACAGCGGTTGTCAGAGTTGAAGGGCATGAAAGGGATGCAGTGGTTGGAAAGGGAGTAAGACAGGGTTGTAGCCTTTCCCCAATGTTGTTCAATTTGTACATTGAGCAAGCTATAAAGGAAAGCAAGGAGAAATTTGGAGAAGGAATTAAAGTTCAGGGTGAAGAATTAAAAACATTGCGTTTTGCCGACGACATAGTAATTCTGTCAGATACAGCAAAGGACCTGGATGAGCAATTGAACGGAATGGACAGTGTGCTGAAACGTGCATATAAGATGAACATTAACAAGAGTAAAACTAGGGTAATGGAGTGCAGTGTAAGAAAATCAGGTGATGCTGAAGGAATTAGATTAGGTAATGAAACAATAAAGGAGGTAGATGAGTTTTTTTACTTGGGCAGTAAAATAACAAATGATGGTCGCAGTACAGATGATATAAAATGCAGAATGGCAATGGGTAGAAAGGCGTTTTTGAAAAAGAGAAATTTGTTAACATCGAATATTGATTTAAGCCTAAGGAAGTCCTTTCTGAAGGCATTTGTATGGAGTGTTGCCTTGTATGGGAGTGAAACATGGACGATAAGCAGTGTGGACAGAAAGAGGATAGAGGCTTTTGAAATGTGGTGCTACAGAAGAATGCTGAAGATTAGGTGGGTGGATCGCGTAACTAATGAGGAGGTACTGAACCGAATTGGGGAGAAAAGAAATTTCTGGCATACCTTGACTAAAAGAAGGGTTAGATTGGTAGGACACATTCTTAGACATCAAGGAATTGTGAATTTATCGTTGGAGGGAAGTGTGTGGGGTAAAAATCGCAGAGGGAGACCAAGAGACGCGTATAGTAAGCAGATTCAAGTGGATGTGGGTTGTCGTTCTTATGAGGAGATGAAAAGGCTTGCTCAGGATAGAGTAGGGTGGAGAGCTGCATCAAACCAGTCTCTGGACTGAAGACCACAACAATAACAAGCAAGAAATGGAAAAAAGTGTGAACATTTTGAGGTTTTTCGAGTTTTTCGTTGTGAAGCCGACCTCCTACAAGGCAGCAAATTCGAATTCAGCGCCCACAAAAACATACAGAACCGTTGAGAAAAAACTTTCGGAATTTTGTTACGGAAAAACCACCATTTGACTGGGCTATGCGTGGTAGTCGGAGCTACTGGTATCCAAACTGGAAACAAAAAGGAAAAAAAAGTTACTTTGAAATGGCTTGCCTTTGCAGATAACTCGAAAAACCGGACTAAAAATGTCCTACGAAAAACTCAGTGTAAGTACACGAAAACAAAAATAAAATTCCCACTGAAAACACAGTATGGGAAAATCTCGCAAGTCACTTCAAGTACAGTCACAGTCACAGGACTAAAAACTATTTCCAACACACACAAAATATTAAAACTGCGAAAGGCGTACAAACTGACATGGAATCACACCAATAAAAATCAGTAACTCTAAGGTAAGCCAAGCTAAGGACAACACAAACACCCATGCCCGAGGGGGGACTCGAACCCCAGACGACGAACGGCCTCACGCACCGCAGCACGGCGCCTCAGTGCGCACGGCTAATCCTTCGCATCGTGAAAGTACAACATGAATGTTGTTTTAGCCCACTGTAAAGTATTGCACTGATTATTTATTTCCAGTAAGGGCACTTTATAGCGCTTCTGGTTACTTTATGTTGATACCCTATTTTAAAATTCGTTTATGCGAAATGTTCGTTGCCGCCGACGCTTCCGCTGTCCGTTCTGGACTTGAGAGATATTTTATAAATATACACAAGGCATTCTGCGTATTTTACAGGTTTTGATGTTACACCTTACTACCAGTATTGATGTAGTTAAAAATGAAATTACTCCCTTAACTGTGTGCTTTACCGGGTTAAATTGTACCAACTATCCCGGCGGCCTCCTGGGATAATGTTGGCAACAGATGCTGAATAGCGAGAATCATGTGACGTCGCCATTAGCCAATCGCGTGACCACGCTTTCCGAGGGCAGTTACTATTACTGATCGGCCAAGGGTACATACAAGAACCTGTCAATCATAGAACAGGAACAGCATTATTTATTATGGGTTGTACGATACACGAATCGAGTCAGTCTGTGTGGTCCGAACATCTTAGCAAAGATTTTCTATCGTGTTGTTGTTGCCAACATAATCACTCGAGGCCGCCTGGATAGAAGGTAAAATTGTACCCTTTACTGCATAATGTGATGACTTCAGAGTAAGTCTGCCGACACCAACAAGTAAAGTACTTTTTTTCCAATGGCATAAAATATCTCTAGCAATAATTAGCTTTAAAACGTAGGTATGCGTTACGTACAATGCAGTTTTCACGTTTCTTATTCCTGGCACGTAAAAAATTGGACTGTTTTTGAAGAATGAAGATACCATAAATGCATCAACTTCAGTGAGGTTTCCGCTGTCAGCCGCACACAATTCTTTTCTATTCTGGCATAAAAGCTGTAAACGGGTTTTCATCATGAAAAAGTAAATTTTACATTGAGTAATTAAGGAAACGCTAACAACGATACAGCTCCGTCTTCTAGTTACCGTGTCCTAGAGGTGTGTGACGTCACCGGTACTTCAGCCAATAAAAGAGCGTTTTCGATCATATGATTTAATCGCGAAATTTTTATGATTTTTAAGCTTTAATTACGTAAAAATAACAGATGTTTTGTAAGACTAATGAACGAAAATGCTATCTGCATGTTATAATCACAGAGAATAACAATAATTTGAGCCATATTTTTAACACAGGAAAATATGCTAGGGATGGCGAAAATTTACAACATCGAGAAACAAGAACGAGAATTTCTTAGAAAAATCTACGGAGCTATTCTTCGAAAAGTAACATGGGTCAGACGACCTACAAAAGTACTCTCAAAAACAGGCAAGATCACACATAAATTTAGGAAAATACGCCTACAGTTCTATGGACACCTATGTAGGATTGTTGGGAACAGACTCAATAAGAGTTTTTAACATCGTTAATGCAAGCAAATTAAAGATTAGCTGTATGAGAAAAACACAAGAAGATCTGTAATAGCTGAAAATCAAGAAGAAGAAATTATGTAGTTCAGGAGTAAAATCAGAAACTATAAATTTGAACACGTGTCAACGACAGAAACAACATACTTTTGAGGTATGTTCACGCCCCCAATTCAATGTTGTTATTGTAGTGGATAGGTCCGCGGCATGAAACTAACATATTTTGATATTTCCCCTGTTACAGTTTTCTGATGATCTGCCAAAAGCACGAAACGCGTTAGAAGTAATAAATATTATATTCTCGTCAAAGACTGCTTTTCAGTTCGAAAATCAAATTTTTACGTCGTGTAGATTTTCAATTAGATATGGTAAGTTTCAGAGCTGCCTATAGGTCGACTTTCACCACAATACGCACATTTGTTAGCGACATTAACAGTAAGTAGTTTTTTTATTTATCTTGATAACGGGGAAATCTTTTCCAAAACGGAACAATGCCGTTCCTGCGAGGGTTGGAACTTAAATAATAGAAACACTGCTGTTGAGTCACTATGCAATGGAATCTGCTATTGTCGCTGATAGCAAACGTCGTTGATAGACTTACCTTACCTCCGAGCCGCGGCGGAATAACCAAGAGTACCAAGGCGGCTTGCTGCAATGAGCGCGGCCGTTCCCCGTCGGAGCTTCTAGTCCTCCCTAGGGGATGGGTGTCTTTGTCGTCCTAGGTTTAAGTTAGTTTAAATAGTTTGTAACTATAGGGACTGATAACCTAAGTCAACATTTGAACATTTTACCTTACCTCCGAGGTAATGGACTCGCCCTTCCCCTTTCACCGGCGTGTGCACAATCGAAGGAAACACACGTCAGATGTGAGCGAGCGGTCTAACGTAACGGTGTCACTATGTTTTCGAAACGGGAAAAACGGAATTAGATCAAGATTGAATGTGCCAGAGGTCGTACAGCACGACAGTGTCATCAAGGTCTTCAAGAGTAGTGGGGGGAATCGGCATTGCCGTACAAAACAGTAGCTCGTTGGGTAAAAGCCTTCAACGAAGGTCGGCAAACTGTGGCAGACATGCTTCGGGCAGGTCATCCTAGGATCTCTGAAGAAGAAGTGCATACTGCTGCGACGTTAGTGGACAGTGATCGACGCCAGACGATTCGTGAACTCGTCCATCATTTTGCACGACAATGCGCGGGCGCATACAGCGGAAGCTGTGGCTACTCTGTTCGGTTGATGGGACTGGGAAGTTCTGTACCATCCACCATACTCCCCGGATTTAAGTCCTTGTGATTTTGATTTGGTTTCGAAGACGAAGGAACTGTTCCAGAGATTCTACAGGCAGTACTTCACTCCATTCTCACCATCAACAGAACAGGCTCTGCTAACGGTATACTACGCCTTCCACATGGCTGGCAAAGGGTTCTACACAACGATGGTGACTACTTTGAAGGACAGTAAAAGGTGCAAACATGAATCGCTTTTGTATCGGTTGTGAATAAATAGTTGTCACTATGTAAGTTCCAACCCTCGTAAATAAATGTCTATAGAATGCATTGTTAATATTCCAACAATTTTCTATGGTTAATTATTTAGATATTTGCGATTTACGGTCAAAAAAGGGCTAAAATCTGGTTTTGCGATTTTGTGAAAAAGTACGATCAGTTTGAACTTCTTGTTATCGGAAACGTATTAAACTAGCAGAAAGATTTAAGAAGTATTTTGAGAATATCATCTTAAGAACATATGATAAATATTTCGACGATTTGTAATGAATAGGATTTATGCAAGTGTCCATCCCCACAATTTCATGATTTACGGACATGAGCTGCATTTGCAAAGATCAATGTCCCGGAAGAGTTTCTTGAGAACATCAACAGAACTTACAACGACAGATGAAAAAGCCAGATTGCAATTGTGGAATGCTAAGGCCACTTTACCATCTGGGTGGAAAAGAGTATCCGAAACTTTACGCCTGATCATGACAAGGGATGGCTGACACGGAAGTCCTTGAATAGGTTGTGATAGAGAGTGGGCAGATCCAGAGTTAATCTAGCAAGATGGGGCTACGATGAGGTAGATCTGCATCTACATCTACATAGATACTCTGTAAATCACATTGAAGTGCCTGGCAGAGGTTCATTAACCACTTTCATAAATTTTCTCTACCGTTCCATTCTCTAATAGCGCGCGAGAACAAAGAACACCTAAAACGTTCCGTTTTCGATCTGATTTCTCCTATTTTATTGGGATGGTCATGTCTCCCTAAGTAGGTGGGTGCTAGCAAAATATTTTCCCATTCAGAAATAAAAGTCGGTGATTGAAACTTCGCAAACAGATCACGCCGCAATGAATAACGTCTTCCTTTTAAAGATTCCACCCCAATTCGTGCAACATTTCCGTGACGCTTTCCCCTCGGTAACGCGAGGAACTTTCTCAATATCTTCCGTCAGTCCCACCTGTGAGAGTCCCACAATGGGCAACAGTACTCCAGGAGAGGACGCACAAGTGTGATGTAGGCAGTCTCTTTGGTGGAGCTGGTGTATCTTCGAAGCGTTCTGCCAATGAAACGTAATCTTTGGTTCGCCTTCCCCACAATATTTTCTGTGTGTTCTCTCCAGTCTAAGTTGTTGGTAATTGTAACACCTAGGTATTTGGTAGAATTTACGACCTTAAGGTTTGACTGTTTTATCGCGTAATTGAAGTTCAGCGGATTTCTATTAGTGGTCATGTGTATTACTTCACACTTTTCTTTATTTAGTGTCAATTGCCAATTTTCGCACCATGTAGAAATTTTATCTAAATCGCTTTGCAGTTGATTTTGATCCTCTGTTGACTTCACTAACCGATAAACGACAGCATCATCCGCGAACAGTCTAAGGGAGCTATTCAGATTGTCTCCTATATTGTTTATAAGTACAAGGAAGAGTAGGGGACCTATAATGCTTCCCTGGGAAACGCCAGTTATCACTTCTGTTTTACTCGATGACTTACCGTCAATTACAGCGAACTGTGTCCTTTCTGATAGGAAATCGTGAATCCAATCGCGCAGTTAGGGAGATATTCCATAAGCACGCAAATTCATTAGAAGCCGCCATTAAGATACCATTAAGTGCGAATGTGTTGAAAACCAGACCATGAAACAATGCTTCAATGTCGACTGTGTCCAACCACCTGCACGGAAGACGATCTTTATCAGGCATCGGGTTGCGACGGAGCGGCTGAGCGCATTGAGGCGCTATGCTGCGATGCGCGAGGTCGTTCCCCGTCGGGGGTTCGAATTGCCCCTCGGGCATGGATGTTTGTGCTGTCTTTAGTATAAGGTAGTTCACAAGTAGTTTGTAAGTATAAGGACTGATGACCCCGCAGTTAAGTCCCATAAGCTTGACAAACATTACATTACATCAGGCATCGGAGAACTCATTAGAAGTGGTCAAGTTTTGGTCTCATGTAATATAATGTGTATAACTCTGTTAATAACAGTGTCAATAACTGTGTGAATGTGTACGTTTCTGACATGAGAATAAGAATGATGATAGTACTAATAAATCATGATTTTTCGTGATTTTTCTTAGGAACCACCCATGAATAAATGGTGCTTCTGTAAACCGTATAAAGCCCATCAAAAACCACACGTTACGTGCAAAAACCAACCGATTTACTCAATTACGTTGGGCTCCAGGAAGTGTCTAATGTTTACAATTTTGTCGCTGTATTGTGAGGCAGCAACAGTATTTCCATTCATCTAATATGTATACAAATGATCACTAGGCCAAGGGTTATCCAGAATAGATCAATAGAACCCGAGATATGGGCTGCTGAAGAACCGCGAATTCGTACGCTCCGTTTACGAACATATTGATACCGCGTACGGTCACTAAAGAAACGGAAGATGAATGTTCACGAACGTGTAATTACTTAGAAGTTAAATTTTACTGACTGCAGAGGCGGTGTTAATGTTGGCAACGAAATTTTCGCTTTACGAGAATAATTAATTTACTGATCGGATGTGGTTACATACAGCATTATATTTGTTTAGAAGTGTGCTGATGTTTCCAACAATTGTTGAATGTTCTTTGAAGACCTCGTACCACAGAACGAGGATAACGATCTTTCGTGTTGACTAGGAAATAAATAATCAATGCTGTTCCTTCTCTACGGTTGTCATGTTCTTGTATGTATCCTTATCCGGTCAGTAAATTATTCACCCTCGTAAAGTGAACACTTTGATGGCAACATTTACAAACTATGCAGCCGCTGCCGTAAGTAAAATTTAATCTTCATTTCTAAATAACTGTACGCTCGTTAACGTTCATCTGTTGTGGCAGCATTTACTGCCTCATTGATTTAGAGTCGCACGTTCGATATATATCGTTTGAGGCTCGGTGACTTGGATTTCAAACATTCTTAGAAATTACCTCACTGGAGGAATAATACGGTTGAGATTTAATGATACAGAATAATACTGAAAATTTGAGATTTAATGTTACAGAATAATGCGTATTATACATGAATAGGACCACGCAGAATTTGCGAGGAAGGGAATATACGTGACTCACTGATAGAATTGACATGACGATCACTTTCTACTAAAGGCATCAGTCAGTAACTTTCGTGGTTCTAAAAGGAATTGCCGGCCGAGGTGACTGAGGCGCTCCAGTCACGGTCAGCACGGCTACTACGGTCGGGGGTTCGAATCCCCCCTCGGGCATGGATATTTGTGCCGTCCTAGTTCGTAAGTAGTTCATAAGTAGTTTGTAAGTTTAGGGACTGATGACCCCGTAGTTAAGTCCCATAAGCTTAACAAACATTTGAACATTTCTAAAAGGAATTATCGAGGAAAAAAGTTCTAGAAGAGGTAATGGATTAGATTATATAGAAGGAATTAATGTAAAGTCGGGTTTAAGTGCTAATATTACATAGAGATATTCTTACGAGGCAGGATGTTTGCAAGGCAGATAGAACCAATCGCACGGTATAATACGCCAAGTGGAAATGAGCAGACCCTCTCAATACACAACATATTACGTTCGTTTACCGTATTTGGCGTTCGATGATCGTCGTCATCGTCGTAGTCGTCGTCGTAAGCTTTTAAGGGACTCGATGCTGCCTATCTCACATGATTCTCCAGATGCTCCTGTCTGCTGCTGCCTCTTGCCAGTTACCTATTCCCAATCTTTCGCATATGCCAAGTCTTTGGTCTTTTGCCATATGGCTTCTCCCTGAATGTTCTTAACACAGTTTGGCCTTCTTTCTTTCTCACCAGATGTCCAGCCCAGCCGGCCGCGGTGGCCGAGGTGACTGAGGCGCTCCAGTCATGGTCAGCACAGCCACTACGGTCGGGGGTTCGAATCCCCCCTCGGGCATGGATATTTGTGCCGTCTTTAGTCTTAGCTAGTTCATAAGTAGTTTGTAAGCTTAGGGACTGATGACCCCGTAGTTAAGTCCCATAAGTTGTACAAACATTTGAACATTTTTGTCCAGCCCATTGCAGTCTTCTAGCATTTATTATGTTTACCCTCGATGGTTGTTGTGATAGCTCGTGGATTTCTGCGGCGTGCCTTCTCTTCCAGCATTCTGAAATATTGTCATAATATGGACCAAAGATTCTTCTATAAATTTTACTCTCAAACACTTGTAAATGGCGTTGTTCTGTTTTTGGTAGGCTCCATTTTTCTGCGCCATAGATTATAACTGGTCTGATGATTGTATTATATAACTTTATTTTAGTTTTCCTAGTCAGCAGTTTGGACCCTTATAGATTCTGTATTGAATAATAAGCTTGATTACCATTTTGCAGTCTCGCTTTTATTTCAACGTGTCTCTGATTTTGTTCGTCTGTCACTGACCCCAAAAATTTCAACACGCTCGAATTTATCTTCACCAATTCTTAGCTGTGATTGGTTATCCAGTTGATTTCTACATCTTTGAACTATCATGTATTCCATTTTCTCGTCGTTTACTTTCAGATCAAGTCTTAGTGCTTCTGCTGCAAGCTCTTCAAATAATTCACTAATCTCTACTTCACTGTTTCCAATTACCACAACACGTTGATTTTGCTGTTTTGGAGGATCCCACCAGGTACTAGTTTGAGTTTTTTTTTTTTAAATAAAATAATTCTGGGTATTAGGCCGCGTCATATTTAAACACTTAGCAAATGTATTCAACACAAGGAGAGCCACTGAATTAAAAGTTGTGCTGTGGCTGGGATTTGAACCCAGGACCTTGTACTTACTAGTTACGTGCTTCTCTCAGCTAACATAGCGTGGCAGCCAAAGCGACTACACGGACTGTCTTAAAGCACGCCCCCCTTCACACCACATACTTTAATTCTGCCTCATGTTCCCTGGGTTCGAATCCCAGGCACAGCACACATTTTAATTCAATGCTTCTTCTTATGTTTAATACCTTTGGTATAAAGAGACAATGTTGTCTCAAGGAATTGTGTTATTTGTTGATATTTATATCACCTCGTCCTCAGGAACAAGGCGGAACAAGGCGCGTTCTTTGCTGGGGTGCTATTCCAATATAGGAGAGCCCTGGTAATTTGTTACGCATTTCACAGAGAACATGAAGCAGAATTAAAGTATTTGGTGTGGAGGGAGACGTGCATTAAGACAGTCCGTGTAGTCGCTTTCGGTGCAACGCTATGTTAGCTGAGTGGTCGCCGGGCGCCGTGGCTCAGCGCGCCCGGTCAGAGGGCTGAACGCCCTCTGTAATAAAAAAGCTGAGCCAACAACACATCGAACAAGAACGAACAAAAACAATCAGCGTCCGCAACGAAGAGAACTGCCCATAGGAAAAAAAAAAAAAAAAAAAAAAAAAAAAAAAGTGGTCCAAAGCGCCTACCTGGTAAGTAGGAGGTCCTGCGTTCGAATCTCGGCCAAAGCACACATTTTAATTTAATGCCTCTCCTTATGTTTAATATCGTTGGTATAAAGAGATAATGTTGTCTCAAGGAATTATATTATTTGTTGATACTTAGCAAATGAATTGCCGACGTTTCGACCACTGTGCAGAGGTCCTCTTCACAGGACCAGGAAATCAAGTAACAGCTTCAAACGTGCCAGCCACTCTCTATTGAGGGAAAGAATCCATCACCTCCACTCCAGCTTGGATTTTAACAATAAGGTCTTTGATGAGGAAACATCTGTGACTGAAATCCAAGTTACCACCAACGGACTGGGACAAAATCGACAAAATAACGAATCTACAAGTCATAGCGTCTAGTGAGGCAGTGAACAGCCGCCAACAGAAGAAATTTATGCAGCTCGCAAGAGTGAACAGCGCTCAGCCAAAAATTGATATGTCCAGCACTGTGGTGAATCTGTTAACGCATTCTATCAGCAAGGCCGCAACAGATGTGTTATCTAAGGGACTGAACTTTTCTCTGGCACCCAGTTGCATACCGACAGAGGACATCATACAAGCCGTTGAAGTGTCCGTCCGGAAACTACCCCAAGTTGAAGCAGAGAAGATGCGACAAGAAACAGTGAGAATTCTGCAGCATACGAAGCCACTGTAAAAGAACATCTCACGTAATGAAAGGGATGCCCTAAGTGAACTCCGTAACAACAAGGATATTGTTGTTTTACCCCAGACAAGGACAATGCCACACTAATATTGGACACCACGTCATATGAAACCAAAATGAGTGAGTTGCTTGAAGACACCATCTACAAAGAACTGAAAACTGACGCCACAGCGAAGATAGCTAGACAGACGCAAACTCTACTCAAAAGCTCTAGAATCGATGCCGATACAACCAGGGGGCTCACATGGAACGTCCCAGTGCCTCCAAGAATATACGGAGTACCAAAGGTACATAAGAATGGGCGTCCTATGAGACCGATTGTCAACGGGATAAACTCTCCCACATATTACTTGGCAAAACATTTGGCCCACATATTACGAAGACTGGTTGGTCAGCCGGCCGCGGTGGCCGAGGAGACTAAGGCGCTCCAGTCACGGTCTGCACGGCCACTACGGTCGGGGGTTCGAATCCCCCCCTCGGGCAATGTATATTTGTGCCGTCCTAGTTCGTAAGTAGTTCATAAGTAGTTTGTAAGTTTAGGGACTGATAACCCCGTAGTTAAGTCCCATAGACTATACAAACATTTGAACATTTGAACTGGTTGGTCAGACGGACTCTCACGTGAAAAACTCCACGCATTTCATCCAGATCATACGGGAACAATAGGTGCTACCTGCAGATCTTATGGTGAGCTTTGATGTAAAATCTCTGTTTACCTATATGCCTGTATCGGAAACCATCAACATCCTGCAGGACCAAATACCGTCGGACAACTGCGACATGGTACAATTGTGCTTGTCTTCAACATATTTCATATATGTATTCATTTTCATGTATTGTTCTCTCCTTTCACCTGTAGCAACTGACATATTTATGGAATCCTTTGAACAGACAGCACTAAACACTACACGTCTACGCCCACGCAGTTGGCTGATATATGTGGACGAGACGTTCGTCATATGGCCGCATGGAGAACCAGAACTAAACAGATTCCACCAGCACCTCAACAGTTTGCACATTAACAATCCACATGACCCGGGTCTGCTGTATAAACAGCGACCACAGTAAAACTGACGCACGGCCTGAACGTTCGCAGCAGGAAACACCATCCCCTGGATGCTAGTTGCTGATTGGCTGTTGCCTTCCAATCAGACATAAGATTTTCCCTACCAATCACTTACAGAGTAGCAAACGTAAGAGCCTGCTGATACGCTACTGCCAGCCAATCACCATCTTAGATGTATGACGTCGGTATTAGATAACCGAAAAATTCACAGTATATAAAGGTGTACATTCAGCAGCATCCAATAGTTAACCGCCCTGAAGAGAACCACTGCACAGTGGTCGAAACGTCGGCAATTCATTTGCTAAGTGTTTAAATATGACGCAGCCTAATACCCAGAATTGTTTTATTCAAAATGACACCGGCCGTGGAAGCCTACGTATTTATAATAGTTTGAGTTTCTTCACAACTCTTTCTAAAGCTATATTGAAGAGAAAGGGGGGGGGGGGACAAAGCGACTCCATGTCTTAATCCAATTTTATATTTAAAATGTTCAGACTTTAATCCACTTAGTAAAACACTGCTTGTATTTTCAACCACGCATACTTTGCAGAGATTTTATCAATTTAATTGGGAAACCGAAATCAGTCATTACATTCCACAAGCTTTGTCTATGGATGGAGTCATAAGCTTTCATGAAATCGATCTAAATCTAATGGGATACTCTGCAAATCACATCTAAGTGCCTGGCCGAGGGTTCATCGAACCACCTTTATACTATTTATCTCTCATTCCATTCTTGAACAGCGCGCGGGAAGAAAGAACACCTGAATCTCTCCGTTCGCGAACTGATTTCACGTATTTTGTTCTGATGATCATTTCTGCCTATGTATGTGGGTGTCAACAATATATTGTCGCATTCGGAGGAGAATGTTGTTCATTGGAGTTTCGTAAACGCCGTAGTTGTAATGATTCCCATTCCAGGACCTGCGTTATTTCCGTGATGCTGTCTCCCCTGTATCGTGACAATACAAAACGAGCGGCCCTTCTTTGAAATCTTTCAATGTATTCCGTCAAATCCATCTGATAAGGATTCCACACTGGGCAGCAATACTCCAAAAAAGGACAGACAAGCGAAGTGTATGCAGTTTCTTTAGCAGTTCCGTTGCATCTTTTAAGGGTTCTGCCAATAAAACGCAGTCTCTGGTTGGCCTGTCCTAGGACATTATCTACGTGTTCCTTCCAGTTTAAGTATGAAGTAAGGTATTTAATGGAGTTTCACTTTTGATTGATTTATCTTTTAAACAAAGGTTAACGGGTTCTTTTCGTACTCATGTGGACGACTTCACACTTCTCATTATTTAGAGTCAATTGCCAATTTTTACAGTTCTGCAGTTGGTTTTGCTCTTCAGATCATATGACTGCGTCATCTGCAAATAACCTAAGACAGCTACTTAGATTTTCTCTCAAATCGTTTATGTAACTAAGGAACAGCAGAGGACCAATAACACTACCCTGTGGAACGCCCGATATCACCTTTGTTTTACTCGATGCTTTACCATCGATTACTACAAAATGTGTTCTCTGAGACAGGAAATCCCCTATCCAGTCGCAAATTTGGGGCTATATACCATAACTACGCAATTTGATCAAAATCCGTTTGTGAGGTACGGTGTCAAAAGCCTTCTGGAAATCAAGAAATACGGAATGGATTTGAGCACCCTTGTCGATGGCACTCCTACTGTCTTTCTTGAATATAGATGTGACCTGTGCAACTTTCCAATAATATATTTATTGATAGATCTGAAGCATTGAATTAAAATTTGTGGTGCGGCCGGGAATCGAACCCGGACCTCCATGCTTATTAGGCAGACGTCTTAACCGTTAGACTACCACACCATTAACGACTAAGGCGCCTCGGAATAGTCTATGTACGATTTCCCTCCACAACACAAACTTTAATTCAGCTTCTTTGTTCCAAAGATAACTGCCACTACTGCCAAGGCTCTCCATGCAGCGGAATAGCACCTCAGCAATGGACATGGTGGAACAATCCTGTTACGGTGATATAAATATCAATTAATAAAATTAAAGAATCCCTGAGAATATGTCAAAGACATTATTGATAGATCTGAAGAATTGAATTAAAATTTATGGTGCGGCCGGGAATCGAACCCGGACCTCCATGCTTACTAGGCAGACATCTTAACCGTTAGACTACCACACCATTAACGATTAAGGCGCCTCGGAATAGTCTATGTACGATTTATTTATTGTTTCGATGTTATGATTACTTTTTGCTATCGACTCATGTTTTATGTGAGAGATATTCTCGCTATTGACATTTGCTTAAATGCTCGGGGAAATACAACTAAAAGGGACTGAAGATTGGAGTTTAATGTCTTATCGAGATCATAAGGCTAGATGACAAATATAAGACAGAAAATGGGTTTTTAAGAAGGAATAATGAGACATTCTTTTGAAAGATTTAGAAATAGCTCTGAGATGTGAATTAATCTACTCATCCCGAAGCTCAGCTTTTTAAACACTGCAGCACGTCACGGTGATTCGGGTTTCACGCCCCAGTTTCTTCTCTCTTCGTTTCGATCAACCAGGAACCATGTCCTTTCAACTGTGTCCTTTTCTGCGCTTACTTGCCGCTCCGTGCATTCGTTCCCGGAGTTGTTCTTTTGTCTGCTAAGTCCACGACATCCGTATTTTCAGCTTTGACTTTTTCTGGAAACCTTCGTGTTTGTAGGTTTTCCTTAAGTGGATCATGCTCCTGGAAACCCTTAGAACACATTTCCAGTCATCTTACGTCTTTTTCTAATTATTTGGTTTTCTTTTCTCGGAACTAGATTGGTATCCTTATTGATAGCCTTCCTGGGCTCATTTGAGGCACGTGGCCATAGATGATAGTCCAGTTCCGAATCGTGTCGCTCATATTCATAGTTGATGCGCCTTCTAGGCCATTGTTTCCTTTAAGGATCTGAGCATTTTTCTACATTTTTTTTCTTTCCCGGGTTGCTTGTTTCTGTACTAGACCTGCCTTGTTCAATACAGGAGTTTCTGCTTTGTTTCATGTGGCGCCGTAGTAAGAATAACAGTGCAGTAGCGTCTAAATTGGTGTTTAGGGATATTCCTCTCTTATTGTTGATGCCTTTAATTAATTGTTGGTCATTTCCAGTCTTTAACTGCGTGACATGAAGGCTTCTTGCTTTGTTAGGTTAGGCTCTGTCCATTAACTTAGGTATTTAAACTTTCCTTGTCTGGTCTCCTGTTCTGTTGGCGCGGATTTTGCGATTGTTTTAAAGTGTGTCTTGTTAACCCTCGCTGTCTACGTGTTCCGTTGGCTGAGTTGTTTTGCTGCCGTATCAATGGAGTCGTAAAAGTTTACTGGAGCATCCACAAAGATTAGTCATTCGATTGTAAGATTCTTACACTTCTTGCCTAGCCCTTCCCCATTTTCTGCCCCAAAATTGCTCACTTCTATTTGCAAGTCCTCAATGGTCATATCTAAAACAAAGAAGAGAGGCTGCAGTTTATCTACTTGTCTGCCTCCTGACGAGACCCCAGACAGCAATCCTCTTAATTTCACTTTGAAGGTGGTGTTGGTCAAAATTTGCTAGCTAGATAATGGCGCTTACCTTGTCATCTTAGCAAACATTTTCAAGAATTGGAAATGGAGATGGATGAGTTTTAAGGTCCATGAATTCCACTTTCCTGAGTTTGAGATATGACAGTATGAAATTGAGTTTCTAATCTGTTCGTCACACGATCGTCCCTTCCCGGAATCGCCTTTGTATCCCCCAAATTATTGATTTATTTGTTGTTTCGTCCTATTCCGTAGGGGTTTGAGAGGATCTTGTAAATTGTTAGCAGAAAACGGACACCACGCACGTTTTTCACACCCGTTTTGTCCCCTTTCTTATGCAACGGATGAATTACGTCAGAGATTGTATAACCCTACCCGTCCTACACCACCAGTTAGTATACGATAATTAGAAAAATGACCCGTGTGCCTAAATATCTTAATTGGGTCTAACGGCTATAGGAAATGAAGCAGATCATGTAGCGGAGATTATAACCGGAACGTTGCTGCACCTCTTTAGTAAACAACGATCGATAGTAATAAAGAAAGTGGAAAGTAAAATTTGGAATAAAATGATTAATGTTAAATGAAAAAAAAAAAAAAAAATGCTGAACAAACGGGACACAGGAATTAATTTGGAAAAAGTGAGTAATTTATTCATTTACGGTCACCAGCTCGTTGTACGAGCAAATAATTTGGTGGGATCTCAATAATAGCAAAGTTAATTAACAACGTTAAAAATTTACGTAAAATTTGAGTGGGCAGGGAATCAGAGTATGCGTGTCAAATCAGGTACAAAAGACACCGACAATGTACTAATTACTGAGAAATGGTTCATAAACAGGGGTTGAATATAAGACAGTGAAATGTAAGCAATAGCCATGCAAATGCAACATGCAGCAGATCATGTAAAACTCTCACCTTAATACTTACTATTTACAGCTTCAAATAATTAATTGTGTATATAAGTACCAGACATTATTCAACAGCGAGTATGCCATATGCATTAGCAATAATCAAGTTGTAACTGAACTATTAACTGTACTAATGGCAAGTTCATAATTAATTAATGACTTGTTGTGATAACACTGAATATTTAGAAAACAACTATTTAACCTTCTGATTAACTTTTGCTCTTTCTTTAATCAGGAATTATTAGCATTTCAAACACTTACAAATAATCACTACTTTCACTAACCAGTACTTGCAAGTAAAAACTTTACCTCAAAATAATATGCAATGGACAACAATTAATCATTTGCACATTTATTGAAATATCTCCTGAAATTGAAAGTTAGTCTAGCAATTTCATTCCACTTAGCAACCTATTGATCAGCAACACTGGCATAAGCTACATTCAGTAATACTTTTCTGAACGAATTGTTATTAATCACTGTCACATTGTCTTTAATGACTTTGATTTTTAGTTATCTATAACTTTGTGAATATTCTCTGTAAAACAATGGATGAGGAAGGAACCTGTCTGGACAATTACTATGGGTAATTATTTTTAAACACAGGTTCACAAATAACTGTGTTCACTATTGAACAATTATCACTAATACACTGGTTAGCTGTACATGCTAAGACAAACTGGACAGATCTTACTGATTTTAGTGCGCAACGTGGTGCTGCTGATTGGAGACTGTTGGCACTTAACAATTGGCAAACACAGGCTTTTCTTGGCGACGAATGTTAATTACAGTACTATGAACAAACTGATGGAGTTGCAATGGGAAGCCCTTTGTCACCTATTGTGGCCAATTTGTTTATGGAGGATTTTGAGGAACGTGCTTTAGCGTCAGAGACTCTGAAACCTGCGTGTTTTCTCAGATATGTAGACGACACTTTTGTTGTTTGGCCTCATGGTAGTGAGAATTTAAATGGTTTTTTGGAACACCTAAATTCAATCCACCCGAATATTCAGTTCACAATGGAGGTGGAACAGAATGGCTGCCTTCCTTTCCTTGATGTGTTGGTCAGAAGGAAGGTTGATGGTACATTGGGACATTCTGTTTATAGGAAGCCTACTCACACAGATTTGTATCTGCGAGCTGATAGTTGTCACCATCCAGCTCAGCGTGAAGGAGTACTTCGTACTTTGGTTCACAGGGCACATGTCATTTCAGACCCTGACAGTTTGTCAGCTGAGTTGTCCCATCTCGAGGTGACCTTTCGTCAGAACGGTTATAGTGAGAGACAGATAAAACGTGCATTGCGCTATCAGCCTTCTGTGCAAAGGGTGAGTGACGATAGTAATGAAGTGGCACCTAAATCTATGGCCTTTTTGCCTTACGCAGGAAGTATTTCCAACAAGATTGGTCGTATTTTACGGAAATATGATGTGAAATGTGTTTTTCGACCACCTTCTAAGATAAAGGCCCTGTTGGGGTCCGTAAAGGATGATCTTGGTTTGCGTAAGGCAGGTGTATATCGTATTCCTTGCAGTTGTGGCATGTCATATATTGGTCAGACAATCAGGACTGTGGAAGACCGGTGTATTGAACATAAACGTTACACGCGCTTACAACAGCCCAACAAATCCGCTGTTGCAGAACACTGTCTTGACACCGGTCATCCTATGGAATACAACAACACGGAGATCCTGGCATGCACCTCCACCTATTGGGATAGTGTTATTAAGGAAGCTGTTGAAATTAAACTAGCAAGCGACCTTATAAACAGAGATGGTGGTTTTTGTTTAAATTCTGCTTGGAATCCGGCACTGTCTCAAATGTTCAAATGTTTGTAAAGTCTATGGGACTTAACTACGGGGTCATCAGTCCCTAAACTTACAAACTACTTATGAACTACTTACGAACTAGGACGGCACAAATATCCATGCCCGAGGGGGGATTCGAACCCCCGACCGTAGTGGCCGTGCAGACCGTGACTGCATCGCCTCAGTCTCCTCGGCCACCGCGGCCGGCGGCACTGTCTCTCGTCAAAAAACAGAGGGATAAAATTAATGTTGCCTCACCTGTTGATTAAGTCACTATCGATATTTTTGATGTTTGGTCACCTTTGGTTGTGTTGACTCTGCTGTGACTTGTACTGTGTGTGTTATCTTCCTTGTTTACACTTTGCAAACCGAGGTATTAAATACGCTTGCACATTGCTTCCTTAAGTGCAGTTGTGCCTTGAGAATGGCAGGGTGTTCTCCTGCCGAAATATCGGCGGTTGTCGACGACGTCACCCGGCAGCATACCCGTAAGTTGTTTGAGTTTTGTCCATTGCCTTATTCCCCGCATGTTTCCACAATTTAGTAGTCTTCACCCGGTAGCTTTATACATACAAAGGGTGAATACCAACAGATTGACACAATGACATTTCTCGTACTTCAGTATATTAAAAATACCTAACACATGGCGCACAGAAGTTGGAAGAGACATGAACGACCTCCAAATTACTCCACAATATATGTAGAAAGGACTGCCTTCAATAAAGAAATCACAGGAAGCCAAAAGTTTCCATGAAAAACCGACGAAGAAGCCTTGAGGCAGTTGGATCGAAGAAAGTAGAGAACAACATAGAGAAAAAAATTAAATAAACGTAGAATAAAAGAAAGAAGAAACCATTAAAATAGTCGTAGCCCATAGTGGTTAATACGTAGAAGAAGAATCAGACGTAACAGGACGACATTAGACGAAACTTCTGGGTTGAGAGGGTATGTGATAATATTCTGTATTTGCAACAGCAAGACAAATTTACAAATAATATTGGAATGTAAGGCCGCTCACTGAAGTGTTACACCACCTCTGGCCTGAATGCGTGCTCTGAACTGATTGAGGAGGATTTTATAGAGCCGTTGTATCCTCCTCTGGTAACAGCGGGCCCACAAATATTGGGATTGGGATCACATGGCCAAAGTGGGTCTGGAGCCACTACAGCGTTTATAGATGACCCTCCTCTTTTGGCCACCTGGCCACTAATGTGGCAACGTCGCAATGACGACATCAAGGCGGCATCGCTTCTGCTTCCGGAACAAAACGGCCGCCATGTAAAAATCCAGGACCACGCCCCCTCCCCCCCCCTCCCACAATTACGTAAATCGAGATGGCGTCTACAGGGAACTTTGAATTATCATCGAACGCTATTACTCCATTTCTTTTTGGTGGGAAACTAAACGTCATGATGTCAGTTCCACTTTCATCCATCACAGTGCACTGATTTTACCCCCACGACCTACCCAACACTATCAGCTAATGAGAACACAGCAATGACATATGATCCAAAAGCTACTTCATCTGCCATAGTTCCTCAGTCTCATTCACAGTCAGTCATTTGAAGGAACAATATAAACAGTCAGTAGCATCGGCATCCAAGATCATCCCAGTGAAGAGAGGGAGGAAGCGAAAGAGTAAGTTTCTAATAGTAGTCCTATTACTCTATCACTAATTAATTGTGAATATGTATTCTCCATTATCATCATATTAGTTACTATCAATATATCTAAAAGAAATTCGTGTTAGTTACACTATTTATAACTAAAGAACGTCAGAACCGATTTGGCTCAAAATTGGTGGGGAGGTAGCTTAGAAGCAGGAGACGGACACAGGATACGTTTTGTCCCATTTGACCGCGTATTTTATCAGAATTCGAGAAAAACAGAAAGAACGCTTGCAGCTGGGATCATTTTCTCGATTCTCCAACAATCAGATTGTTCATGCGCTACTCGCTTAGCGACCAAATACGCTGTAACAGGACGAACAAATACGCCAAGGAGGTTAGGATAAAGGGAGATGGCGTTAAGCACACAAGATTAAAACTGTCAGACAGATTTAACATGAAAGGTTGTTTCTTTACAAGCCCCTCCGTATTATTCTTACCTCCATGATGTTATCGATGGTGATCATATCTTTGGAGCATTGCAAAGACAGAACTGATGTTATTTCGTGGTATTTTTGAGTGTTACAAACATATTAAGTACAGATCGTGGTTTATATTTCAGAACGATGCCTCCATTGCGTCGGCGTAATATCGTTCGGCGTACCTGCAACGCAATCTTACTATGTGATCGTAGTCAATGAGACCGACGATCGTACACAGCACTTGGAGATAAATCGAAAAGAAATTCTCAAGCGCGATCCATTTTGACTCTGAAACAAAGGGTACAGTCGAGTTCGACTCCCTCAGTTGCAGTTTACGTACAAATAATTTGGGTCATCGACAAAACAGACGGCCACGCGTGGCAATTATAATTGAACGTTTGGAGTACAGATACAATCAAGCAGTCGATTACGCAGGGGATGCATCAGTTGGCTTCGGAACAAACTGTCGTCATCTAAAATTTCATTGGATACCTCAAGCTTTGCCACGTTTGGTCGGCTTCATTCCCACGATCCAACAGCTGTTGCCAACATAGCTATACCACGCATGTGTCGCGGATTGTAAAATTTTACCGGTATGTAGCAATGTTGTTAATCGTATTTCAATTAGATTCCTAATAAGACAAGAAATGAACGCAACACTGACTTTCGAAACGTTGTATTGACATCCCACTTATTTTATTTCATTTGTTCTGTTTCATATGGAATTTCTATCATTAAAGTATGATCATGCTACAATTACTTTGTATCTAATTAAAAAAACTCTTAAGATACCTTATTCTTTTCATTCTCCACTCCGAGGAGTGGAGCGGGCTGTTTAGAGATCCGGCTTGCCGCGGTGGAGTAGCCGAGCGGTCTAAAGCGCCTCGCTGCGGAGCGCGTGGTTGCTCGCTGTGGAGATTCGACTCCTCCCTGGGGCATGGGTGTGTGTGTTGTCCTTAGGTTAGTTTGCCTAGGTTTAAGTAGTTTGTAAGCTACGGACTGATGACCACGCAGTTTGGTCCGATAGATTTACAAACATTTGAGATTCGGCACTATTCAGCCAATTATCAGACAAGCTGATAGTGCGGCAAAAGGGGATACCAACTGGGAATGAGTGGGAGGGGCTTACAAGTTCCGGCATACGCCTTACAACCAAGGAAAACCTCACGGATTATTGGAAGAGCACGAGTGCACTCACGACAATCATGGATCGGACGATATACATGTGTTATAAGAAACATTTCTATACCGCTCGCTGCGAGAAAAATATGCTAAGCTATGCTGTAAACACGTGCGGTTTTGTTTTTTTATTCTCAGTCATTTTTTAACATAAAACAGGAAAGCTGGTTTTATGCCTGCACTTATAATCATACCAGTTCGTACAATGCAACCATTAAACGTGTGGCCATTGAAGCTAATAACCTCACAGATAGAGCAGCTCGAAACGTCTCTCTAATAACCCGTTTCCAATTGATTTACTTGTCCATTTTGACTTCTATCCCCATATGGGAATGAAATGGATTTAAAAAGGGGAGATGATATAGACGCTGAGAGGAAGGGGAGGAGATGGATATGGTGTGGGGTAAGAGGGAGTGGTCTGAAGGTAGGGGGAGGAGGAGATGGACAAAGGAAGGGAAAGGAAGGGATAGACATAGGGAGAAGCTACTGCGAAGCGTTGCCGGGTTTGCTAGTATCTGATATAGTAACATGTCGAGACCTCCAGAGATGGGAAACTGTGGACCTGAAATGGTATCCTTTACTTGTGCCTCTCTCGTGCCCCACGGCAGCATGATGGAGCAGGCAACGAGCAGCTACTGTTGGTGCCACTCCCCACCTACAAAGACACTCAGCAGCACTCAGTTGCTGAAATGCAACTATGGCGCCAGACCAAAAGTTGCAGCAAATGTTCAAATGATGTATAGCTTATGGGACTTAACTACGGGGTCATCAGTCCCTAAACTTACAAACTACTTATGAATTACTTACGAACTATGATGGCACAAATATCCATGCCCGAGGGGGGATTCGAACCCCCGACCGTACTGGCCGTGCAGACCGTGACTGACGCGCCACAGTCCCCTAGGCCACCGCGGCCAGCAAGTTGCAGCAGCACAATGGCTCACAGTTCAGGCTGCCTACACCTCAACAAAGCACCTGTGTACTGTAAGGAGGAGAAGATGTTGTCCATGAGAAGGTGTCCATGCTGTTATTTGCAATCTCATGTTATTTAACTACAAGTCGATCGAGGTGTTTAAATATCGGCATTGAAACACTAACGGAGCAAGTGTGTCGTGTCGCGATAGAATTGGAGAATGTCGCAAAAGATGTTAAAGTCCGCTTCGATGAACCCTCCTGGGATGAATTGTGTTGTGGAAAAGTATACATTTATAATCAAATGACTATAGAGTACGGTGAGCTCCGTTTGCCCCCTGACATTCATTGTGGTTCTCTAAAGGCGCTGATAGCAACTGTGTATGACAATGCTGCTCTATGTCTCAAAGTGAATGAATCTGCCGTTTATCTACAACATTCTCCCGTCTCAAACTTATTTTGCATGGAGCTGCGTGTATCCTGTGCTATGGAAAGACTTAAAATGCTTAACCCTTGTGTCCACAATCAAAAAATTATACTTTGTTCTATAACCAGGTCACCTGGGTAACCCAATGAATTTATTGCCGCACAGTCACGGTTGGCAACACTTAGCCGTCGGTACATATGCAATTGTTGCAACAAGGCATGCTAATTGTTACTGGCTACAGTTGCTACTGTTTCACAGCGTTGTGAACTGTTCATTACTACATCCTATATACAGAACAAACAACACAATACAAAACAGAATGACCCAAAAGCCAGGCAATATTGACAAATACAACCAATCTGGCATCTACCAATTAACATGTAACTGCTGCCAGGCTGTATATGTGGGACAAACATGCAGGAACTTCAGAACCAGATACACTGAACACTTAAGAGCACTAAAAAGTAACAGTTCTCACTCAACCTTTGCAGACCATCTAATATCAGAAAATCATCACCCCACAAACATAGAGAAAGACCTAAAAGTTCTTAAGACCAGCAATAGTTTATACCATAGATTGACAATAGAGGAAAACTACCACATACAAAACGCAATAGCACAAGGAAAAACTGTACTCAATGAATACACTTCACTCTGCAACAAAACACTATTTAGCACAATAGAGGAGATGTACAAATAGTCTTCATAAAAGTACTCTGATCACTCACTTCTATCCCTAATCCCTTTCAGACACACACAAAAACCCACATAAACATTCCACTAACACACATCACATCCGCCTCAGAAACAAAATTAAAACGCAAATACCAACACACACACACACACACACACACACACACACACACACAGCCAGGTGTATATGCACATACGAAATGCAAACAAGAAGTACACACATTCACAATACTGCTTTCAATCCAACATTCCCCATCAACAGACGAATATAACACGACACAAACAGTAAACACTCGTATTTCGCGCGCAACTTCTTCAAAAACAAAACACCAAAAGAACAAATGAACAGCTTCCAGCTGTATTCATACGCCAAATATTACCACTGGCGTAATGCATAGCACGACAAACGTGGAAAACGAGTGACATACACATTCAAACCAACAGCAACAAGCAAATTACAACAGAAAAGGAAAAGAATCGTAAGTAATATACAGAAATAACGCGTTTTTCTCGGACCGAAAAATAGAAAGCAAGAAATCGTTAACTGTTTGTTATGTTTGCAGATGACAAGTTTTGTACCAAAAAAACACCGAATAAGTAGGCTTCTTAAGGAGTTTTATGTAGCCTAATGTAAAAAAAAGGTATGTAAGAAATGTGATACTCATATATCTAGGCCTAATATTAACTAAACTGAAATAGTTTATATAGTCAAATAACCTAAGTAAAAAAATTTAATAACGAATGAACCTAGAAGTAACTGTAAAGACTATTGTACAGTAAACATAATTTCAGGACAAAATAAATCATCCCACTGATGATAGCACAAAATGTGCTGAAACATGTTTGGGTACAATTAAAAAATCAGGTGTCTTGCATACGGAGAAAAATCCAAACCAATTTCTTCATTACTGTTTAACCATTGTTACTGTGAAAATCAACTCCAGATTCTCATGGATGATAAAATGGAACTCTCCAAATCTGAAAACAGCAGCTTAAGCTATGAAGCGAAAGAAGAATATATTAGATAGTTATTGACTACTGATACAGAAAAAGATGTTGCTTCAGATTTCAGCGACGAAGATTCTACAGACGAATGGATTCCGAGTAACGAGGATGCCGCTGCTTCAGACATGGAAGATGCTATTCGTGCTTGTAATGGTATTGAAGTTGAAATAGAGACAAGTGATACTTGAAGTGATGAACATGACAGAGATGACGAAAACAGTGAAGCAACTGTGTTTTCTGCAGGCATTATACATGGAAAAGATGGAACCAAATGGCATAAGGCGTCTTTCAGTACAAGAAATTTGCTGCAACATAATACTTTACGACAAAGGCCTGGTCCAAAACGTACAAATAAACTTCTTTCTATAAAAGACACTTTCATTAGTACATTTACAGAAGAAATGTGTGGTATAATAATACGTGAAACCAACAGGAAGGCAAATCAGGTATTCACAGACTATCATATCAATTCAGAAGGACCAGCGAAAGTGTGGGAGCCATTGACATCAGAAGAATTTGACCCATATCTTGGTATACTGATTACACGCGGAGTAAGATTCTCTAACACTGAACACACGAAGGAACTGTGAAAAATACATGCATTCCCATTGTATCGTGCAAGCCTATCGCTCAACAGGTTTTGGCAGATAAGCAGATTTATAAGATTTGACAGTGTGAACAAGAGGAGTGAGCCTTTGAAAAGTGACAAAGCTACTGCAATGTCTGACATTTTTGAAATGCTATATTCAAATCTTCGTAAAAAGTACGTGCCTTCTGATTGCCTCACAGTTGATGAACATGTTTTCCCTTACGTAGGCAAGAACAGTTTTACTCAGTACCTGCCGCAAAGCCATCTAACATATATGGCTTGAAGGTTTGGTGGGTATATGATCGCGAAATTCTTATCCAATAACTGGCGATATGTATACAGGTAAGTCTCCTTCTCAACGAGAAAGTAATCAAGGAGAGAGGATAGTAAAAGATTTATGTTACCACTTACGAAGGAAAGACCAAGTTTACTCAGTACATGCCGTCAAAGCCAGCTAAATATGGCTCGAAGGTTTGGTGGGTTTGTGATTCGCGAAATTCTTATCCAATAACTGGCCAAATTTATACAGGTAAATCTGCTTGTGGGAGACATGTAAAAAGCAATATGTGATGAGCATTGCATTACAACAAAGGTGTATGAATTTTGTGAGTAAATAAGAATCCAAGTGTATCTTTCAATTGTAACTAACCGCAAAATTTAGTAGCTTATAATTTTATGTAATTTACTCTGTTACATGAAGTAAAAAAACTGATATATTTTTCACTTATTTATGTCTATATCTGTTGCACTATTACATGGTTGTCAAATAAATAATAAAAAAATTAATATATCGTTTAAAATAAAGTATTACATTTATGAACTTCATACCTGTTACAGTGGAGATATATGGTTACCTGGGTAACCCAAATATATATTATAGGGTGTGTTCTGTTGCTTCCCATTTAAATGCTCTTCTATAAAAGTATTTAAATTTTTCCTGTTGTTCATAAAGATGCAAATGAGGAATAACCTGAGGCTTGTGTGCACTAGTTTCAATACACCTGAAAAATGGGCTGTTAAAATTAGAAAGCTTACCCGGGTAACCCAATGTGGACACAAGGGATAAGGCATGTTGAAAGGTGGTATAGACAAATTTAGGAATATTGTCACATTGAACACAGCAACTGTGTCAGAATGCGAAGGCTGGGTCGTTAATAGAGCACAACACTTCACACTGAGAACAGGTCTATTGCTGACACAAGCACACACTCAGAACAGACTGCGTCCTGATTGGAGTACTCCGCTGTTTATAAATGGAAAGAATTTTCTGGAACTTACAAGTACACCAAACATAAGAAACACGTAGAACATTCTAGATATGGTAAATACAAAGAAATAAAATTTTTGACATTGACGGGATTTGAACCGGAGACCGCCATCTGCGATACTAACCAGTACACCAGGCGTTCCGTCGTAGGACTCGCCGAATTGCTCCCCTAACAGCGACCCGGAGTTAGGTTCCCTTTAGAGCCGGCTGCAATGTCCTGGATCTTGTCATGGGTCCTCTGCATGGCAGTTCCGAAGAATCCTTCCATTCTGCCTGCACGTCTTCCTTGCAGTAACGATGACCGGCGACAGACCCTCCTGTCGTGGCTTCATCATTATCATAACGGTCTTCAGAGTCCTTGAACAAGAAACTCTTTGGGATTGTGGTAAGGCTTCATACGGAGGACGTGAACAATGTTTCTTCGTTTATGTCATTTTGACGATGGCTCATTATCCTCGACTTCGTATGTGACGTCTGAGAGACGGAGTACGACACGATACGGACCAAAGTATCGCTTCAGTAACTTTTCTGATAGCTCAACTTTCCGTTCAGGGATAAAAATCCATACCAGATCCCCAGGGCTGTACACAACAGGTCGGTGCTTGTCGTTATTCCGATGACGGCTCTTCATCTGGGCGTCCAGTGTCCGTAAGCGAGCCAGCTGTCTTGCTTCCTCGACCCTGGCGATGAGCTGTTTCACATATCAACCTTTGTGTCGTCCGGTTGGAACGGGGACAGCGTAACCATTGTCGACTCAGCTTCACAACCATGGAGCAGGAAAAACGGCGTGAAGCCTGTGGTGTCTCGCTGTATTATAAGCAAATGTCATGACTGCTAGTATTGTATGCCATTCCTTCTGTTCAACATTGACTTACATCGACAGCATATCTGCTAACGCCTTGTTAAAATGTTCTGTAAGTCCATTTGTCTTAGGACGGTAGGCAGTTGTTATTCTGTGGACAATGTTGCAACATAACATTACTTTTGATACTAGTTTTGACTGGAATACTTTTCCAGGATCAGATATGATCACAAATTCCCTCGTGGTGCACCATGCTTGAAAATAATGTCTTCTACTCGAATTTTTGCAATCTCTGGAGCTTCTGCAGTCAGCATAGGTTTGGTGACATCGTAGCGTGTGAGGTAGTCAGTGCAGACTATTATCCATCGGTTACCATTGTCGACTTCGGGAACCTCCCTAAAATGTCGATTACAATCCGGTGGAATGGAGCTGCTGCAGGTGGAATTGGTACCAGATGCCCTGGAGGTAATTGCGTCACATGCATCCGTCTCTGGCACTCCTTACAGTGAGTCCCATAGTGCTTGACAGTTCGGTAGAGACCTTGCCAGTAGTATCTGCGCCTGATTCTGTCTAGGGTCTTCACGAATCGCAGATGACCGGATGTTGGAGAATCGTGGAAATTTTTGAGAATAGCTGGCCGAAGATGAGCTCGAACGACCAGTAGCCATTTTGTGTTCCGCTAATGGAGTCCACGAAAGGGTCAGCGTCCTTGTGTTTGCGCCAGTTTTTTTTTAATACCACTGTGACGTCGTACTCCTGGAGTCTGCGTGCCCATCTTGCTAATCGACCTGAAGGATCCTTGAAACTGGTCAGCCAACATAACGATTGGTGGTCTGACATGATGGTGAATGTGTTACCGAATAAATACGACCGGAACTTGTTGATAGCTCAGATAACGGCGAGACATTCCTTCTCGATTGGAGAATAGTTTATCTCGAACTTTGAGAGTACTCTTGATTCATGGGCTATCATATTTTCCGTAACTTCATGAATTTGTACTAGCACTGCACCAATCCCATAACTGCTAGCATCAGTGTGAAGTTCAGTTTCCGCGTCCTCGTCCTACAAGGTTATAACTGGTATGGTACTTAGAGCACACTTAAGTACCCTGATCGATCTTTCTTTCGTCTCATCCCAGTAACATTTGGCTTCACCCTGCAGAAGTTCTTGCAATGGACGTGCCTTGTTACTAAACCCTCTTATGAAACGCCGGTAGTATGAGTACACCCCGGAAAAACTTCTCACATCACGAGGACCACCGAAGGCGACCAAGGATTCTCTGAAAGTTGAATAATGTCCCCGTGCAACATTTTCTCCACTTGTTTCCGAATTATTCGTCTTTCAGCTGGCGACAGTCTATACGAACGCTGTCTAATTCGTGGATGATTCCCAGTATTGATACGGTGTTTTATCGAGGGCCATTTCATATGGCTCTTCTCCTGCCTTGCCTTGAATGCAACTGAAAATTTGTGTAGTATGGCTAACACCTTTTGACGTTGTTCCTGGGTCAGACTGGGCCCTCGTATATAATACCATAGTAGTTTCCTCTAGTGCGCTGTCAGCAGTAACAGCAGAGCGTGACACTTTGTCGATGTCATTGTGCTCACTCTCCTGGACTAGTTCAGCTGTTCTAAAACACATTCCTTTAGGAACGTGTTGCGATTGCTCGTGAAAATTAGTGATCCAAAGTTCTCCTTGCCCCTTAATCCAGATACTGACTCTCTTAAAAGTATCAAATCGAATTCATGCAGAGTAGTAGTAGTAGAAGAAGAAACTGACCCCATTGCCAATTTCATTAACTGATATTCTAAAATAGTCAAGATATATGATGATAACAGAGTAAAATCATACATGCTAGGCACCCAGTCTATAAAATTAACTGAGAACACAATAAAGATTGGCGATAGGGAGTTTCAAAGAACGCGAGATCTATTGAACCTTATTTTCCTGGAACCCGCAAAAACATATATACTGACAGATCTGAAACAGTATGGTGAAATATTGCATTTGCATAAGAAGACACGAAACCAAAGCCATATGAAATACAAGGTCATTATAAAGCCTTTACTAGAGGGTGTGGATAGTAGTAGGGAAGGTATTGACATTCAGCAAAAAAGTGTGAACTACAGTCAAATCCTTCAGTATATACATTACAATCAATCAGAGAGATAATAGACCATCTACAACTGCTTATGACGTTGGATACTGCAACTAATTCTGTTCACTCGAATGAGGTAGTTTCTATAATCTCACAGCTTAGACAGCGGTGCGTCATCGTATAAGTATGGAGACCGTGGTTCGAGAAATCTACAGACCTGTACGGAAAATATAACCCCCATAGACATATAATGATTGAAGAGTTGGATGGCTTTTAGCAGGGGGATATTGTAGATATGAGACTGCATTCACGAGTGAATAAAGGCTTCAGTCATAATGATCGCTGACTTATATTCCAAATTCACATGGACGTTTCCACTGATAATGGGGAAGAATGTCACATGATTGTTTCAGCAGGTGTTGTAAACTAGAAGGAATCACTGCCCTGACAACCTTCAAGCATATCATGGAATTGAGTTTTACAATGGGTATTTCAAGACTGTAATGGATTAGTATAACATAAACAATACCCAACATTCACACACCTGAAAGCAAGTATCATGGATTGCTTGAACAGAACAATAAAAACTCAAATGTGGATGTGTTTTAATCTCAGTGGCTCACACAAATGAACTGATACTTTCCCAGAGATAATTACCCGGTATAACCAAACCAAACATAATACGATAAAATAGAGACCCATTGATGTTTGAGATAATTCTCGATCCAAGCAAATAAAAGTTCAATTTGGAGATTTAGTGCAAATTTCAAAGTACAGGACAACCTTTGAGAAACCAAGATATTCAGAGTGTCCAAGGTACAATGAACGAATCCTAGAAGTTGTCTGTTAAAGGACAGCAAAGGAGATGAAATTGCAGGATTTTTTTATACTGAGGAACTGCAGAGGAGCTCAAAGCCTGACGTGTTTCTTGTGAAGTAAGTTAGAATACGTCGAGGGGGAAGAGCATTAGTTAAATGTCACGGTTTCCCTGCTTCGGAAAACAGCCAGATTGACGCCACCGATTTGTTATATAATGACATGCATGGACTGCAGACACATCAGCAGCGTAACATTCTTGGTGGAGGACGCATCAAAGGAAGTGGAGGTGTTCTTGATAAACTATACATCGAGCTTCACATTCCAAATTTAACTACTGCGGATCTGGAACAAAACCTCCACAAATGCTCAGCACGAGGTACCGCGGTGGAGTAGCCGAGCGGTCTAAGGCGCCTCGCTGCGGAGCGTGCGGTTGCTCGCCGTAGGAGGTTCGAGTCCTCCCTAAGGCATGGGTGTTGTCTTTAGGTTAGTTTATCTTAGTTTAAGTAGTTTGTAAGCTACAAACTGATGACCAAGCAGTTTGGTCCGATAGATTTACAAACATTTGAACATTTCAGCACGAGGTGACATGGGGATTAACCTGCTCGACAAGGAAAATGACATCACCTACGCATCTAATAAAGAGCGTTACATTGCAGATCAAGTTTTAGCCGATAAAGCAAAAGCAATATGTGCCAGGAGGGATATTGGCCTTGGTCAACACTTTGCGGCATTTGCAGTTGATAAAACTATGTATGCTAAAATTAAGCTTGTTTTAGATTTCCACCAAGTCATGAATGCTGCACATCGTACACTAAAGTAGAAGAATGCATGTATGAAGAACTGTATCTTGGCTGCTATGTATGCTGCTAAATGCACTCTGAAGAAACGAGTGGGGCGGCAGCGATGGATTAAAACACACCGAGAATTCTACAAATACTGAAGGCATCCGGAGGAATTATTCCTTTCCTTTTCCGACCCTACTAGAACTTTTGGGAGTGGGTTCTCTGGTCGGAGGGGCAGCAGACATTGCCAAAACAGTGAAGAATGTGAAACAATCTGATAATCAATTAGAAGAGGCAAGAAGACATAACTAAAAAATGGAAGCAGCTTCTATAGGAGAAGGCCTGTACCTGAAACCATTTATAAAGGTCTCTTTATAAATAAATAAAAATAATAATATAGCCCACGAGCTATTCTGCCTGATAGACCACTTACAATTAAAGATCTGCTTAAGTTTGCTAAAGAAATTTCAAGATTCAGAGATGAGTTTATGCGTAATACAATACTGCAGACTGTGTGGAGAACTGTTGAATGTGAATGTTAGTGTTGCTTAGGGATCTGGAACCCATTGTGTAGCGTATGCTAGCAAATATAATATAAATACTGTGTTCTTCGATTCATTTCCTAACCCGCAGCCTCCAAAAGAACTATAACGATACTTTACCACAGGAAGACGCATTTTCTACAATTTACAGCGATACCAAGAGTTTGATACTTACATGAGTGGATATCTGTGCATCATGTTCTTCCTGACATTCACAAAGAACAAGAAGAATACTGGATACATGAGAAGGAGCAATAACCATCATTTACTAGATGAGGATTAGATACCACGTCATACACTCTAACTTTAAAGGTGTAATAATCAGTATTAAGTGTTAATTACTTTCGTCCAACTGATTCAAGCAACAGAGATTCGAGTGTAGCCTTGACTGCTTCGGAAAAATATAAATCTGTTTCAAATACCACAGAAGCCAGCAATAAAATGCATCTTGAAATTAATTGTGTAAAAGGGATGGTGGAAATAGAACCTGGTGGGTATTAAAACATTTTAATAGATTTTAAGTAATTACAGTTTATTCTACCGATACTCATCTTTTCCATATTACGATGTATGGGGGTTCTGCTCGCTCCAACATTATTCTCCTGGGGCGTCGTGGTAGAAATAAATACTCGTTATGTACAATTTTTCACTTCTTCTTTAATTTGAATCAAACTTCTTCTCCACCAAAACATAACAAATTCAAAACAATGCAAGTGAACTTAGCCGACAGTACTTCCATTTAAAAACAACAGGCTGACATAGCTTCCAGAGCACTTGACAAACGCAAGGCAGTGAGGAAAATATATAACATCGGTAATAATGACCTTACATTATGCATTGTTCATAACAATTGAGTATACTAATTTACAGTGAACAAACACACAAAGAAAACATTTCATGTACACAAAAATAATCACAATATGAAATGAAAACTATACATACAATAATTTTAGATGGCACATATTTTTAAGACGAAATCGCGATACTATTTCTTTCACAACAAAGAATAATGATAAATGTCAATTAATTTGTTAATGAGTACATCATACATGTTCCTAACATATATTCAGCTATCAATTATCTTGGCAATTCTCAAAATAAGTTCAAAATCTCATGCCAGTCAATATATACAGAGAATTATAAAATTTAAATCTCGACTATTAAATTAATTACTCAATTATCTGGTCTACACAACTTGTTTATGAGCCTAAAATATATACAATGCTATTTATTTTAATGTCTTTATGTAGATACAAAAGTTTTTACCCTTCGTCTGTCTATTTATTGAAATAATGTACAATGACAAAAGTATTGTTTACAGAATTATCTGGAAACGTCTTATACAAATCTCTTAATTAATGAAATCTATCACTTGTTTTGATCACAGTATCACCGAGACACTGTCCTACACTGATTCCTAGACTGGCTATTACGTTTTTAACTAACTTCACACGCAACTTTTATCACTATTGAACAACACGATTCCGGATCCGACGCAGACGGTATCGTAGGATGACATTGAGATGAGAGGACCAGGCAGACGGTATCGTACGATAACATTGAGATGAGGGGGTCAGCAGTATCGTCACAGTATGATATTGATGAACTAAATCAAGTTTTAAAGTAGTTTGGAAAAGGGATTAAATTTGAAATAAGTGCACTGAATGCAATGATCAATTTCATCCCGAAATTTTAGATAGGTCGACTACTACGCTTCACATAGAGACATATTTTAAAGAACGATCACTATAAATTTTACAGTCTGATCAGACTGTGGATATACTCCCAATCGCATTATTCATGTTGAGCGTAACAATGCAGCCAGCTTCTACCAAAACGATAGGTTGGTTCATACAACTGACGGATTATTACACATAGTTCGATCAGGGTATAAGAATATTGAGAGTCCAACCAATTCTATATACCACCCAGTGAAAATTCAGACATTTAGCTATTTGAAGCTGCGTATTGTGGACCAGAATAACCAACGTTTTGACTTTTGAGGTGAGTAAATCATTGTCAGACTACATTTAATGTAGAATGGGAGTAAAGTACAAAGCCCGTTACCACACATCGCAGTGCGTGGCTTCGAAACAGAACTGCCAAATTACCCATGCCAACTATAAGTTTTTCCTGTCCGTAGACCTGAAACCGTGGAAAGATGTCATTGCTCAGTATAATAGAGTGAGTAGAGCATGATGAGCGGATCTTTCGTCAGGAATGTTTCTCACAGATATCATATGCTTCCAGCATATTTAACAAAAATGATGAAATTAGGATCTTCATTAAATAGCATACGCTCCAACCCTCCCCTGGAAGAATTTCATAATTCTAGTTGGTACTTTTAAGAAGAAGAAAGATGGTTCTACTACAGAGGTGTCAAAGCTTACAACACACAATGCTCTAGCATACCTGTTTTGAGTGATTACGAACTGAATGGTGTTGAGATTGATGCCCCCCCCCCCCCCCCCCGATAAGAATGAACTTGAAAATGCAGGTTTCTTCATCGACGAATCCATAGACCAAACAGCAGACTCGTACAAACGGTTTACTACCTTCATACCTCTAAAAATGCTAATGGGTTAGAATACGTGAACCGAATTATCCTGAATGCTAAGCAGGAACATATTCTGATATGAAGTGTCTCATAACAACTCATACATTCAAGAAACCATCCAGAGGAGAATGAGATCATCAGCAGCGCAAGAATATGGAAAATTTCCCACATTCTGTAGCAGACCAAGAGCATTATTAATCTTTTAAAAGTTCTGAATGTAGGTATGTATCTATTATCAGCATTCTGTCCATGGGAGCTGTTTGATTACTCACTGTTACCAACAGCGAGTAGACAAGCCTGGGATATTAAAACATCAGTTTATGATGATACAAGGCCAAGTTTAGCAGTTTATAACGAGAATAATCATAGAAAAAAAGACTCTCAAACATTTTCCTACCTATTATATACAAAGCTCACGAAATGGACGATTTTTTTAAAAATTTCTAAAACTACTGAGTTGTGCAGTGGTTATATTGTTTGAAGTAATTACTAAAGCAAGTTATTCAAAATCGATTTTAATAACCTCATTGCTTAAGTTTTCTTTCGTAAAAGCATGCAAAGTAAATCTCTACTTTGACGGGTTTCTGATTTGTTAAACATTACGTAATTAAGTATTGTTAATTAAGTTTTCATTTACTGAATCATTCTATTACAGATGAAGTAGGAAAAATATTCTTTCATGACAGTCTGGGCCGAAACATGCGGTTTGTTTATATTATCTTGTAACTACTGCAGCGGAACCGGATCAGATTGTCATGACTACCCAATCAGCCACCATATGTTTCACTTGAATTTAGTAATTTTGTAATCAATTGAAAAAACATATATAAACAAATAATGATTTAAACTGGGTAAGTAACTTAAATATATGTGTAAAGTTAATTAGAAAATACTCCTTGTTATAAAAGCAGTTGTAATGATGGAATTGTAAGTCACATGGCGTGAAATGTAAATCGTACTGAAGCGGACGGCTTGAAGCATTGTGAGCAGTTGTCAGTCAGCAGTTATCAAGCAGTCCGTCATAGTGTTTGGTAAATAAATCGTATGAATTGATTCCAAGAAGCTTTATATTTTATACTGTATTCTCAATCTATAGGATTTGTTATAATGGAATGGCGAGTTGTGGCCAAATTGATGGAAATTGTGCTCCTTAATTTTGTGAAGAAGGAAGTGGGTGTAAATAAATGGTGACGTATATTTGAAAGTGGAAAATTTACTCCATTGGTAGGCGCCAGAGCAGTGTTAAAAAAAAATTAAAAAAAAAAAGATTAATAGTGTAGATAGAACCCAGGGATTCGTTAGACAAATTTCACCCTTACTTTATCAAAACTTTTTCGGTTTCCTATTGCCAACAAAAGACTATTTAAGTCCAGGTATCACACTTGCATTAAAGACCAACAGAAGAGGGAATCTAGCAAATGATTGAACTGTATTTGATAATTGCAAGTTAAGTACTGTCAGAGTACTTTAGAATTCTATCCGAATTCGGAATTCAATCCATACATCTCACAACTGTAATGGGACAAAAACGTCTACAGTGTGGCACATATCATGTACGTGAGATTCCACTCTTCGTCTATGATGACGATAAAGGAAAGGATGGATGTGTAGTTAGTCCAAGAAAATTCAAAGAGCTAGAGCACCAATAACCGTAATAGACTGTTCTAAACAGAATGAGATAATTAAATCTAGACCGATAGATATCTGAATCTCAATCTTCAGCAAATTTCCCAGACTGCACTGCTGCATATGCTTTAGTTCTTCACAAATGGTGATTAATTACAGCCAACTCAATGGTATTGTGCAGAGAGCTGTATAAATGATCAAGTACTGCGACCCACCTAAACTACTTCAACATGACATCTCAAAGTGTGACCATCAATGCCCACATCCGATATTTCTACGATCACGAGTGCAGACGCTTCATATTTATTTATTGCACTCGTAATACGTGCAGAAGATGTTGTGTTAGATACATTATCTGCGTTAATTGCGTCACTAAGTCCTTGCAAGTATGTGAAATGTGTTACAATCAGGAAGAATGCAAAATGTCTGACTCATAATTACCATGTAATTCACCGGGATGAGCTGGTGTACCTTATGAAGAAATGGCCTCGTCAGTTAGAATATTTTCGACTGCTCTGGGATAGTCATTTACGTCAAAAGTGAAGAGAAGATTCCCTGGATGCTGAAGATCTTCAAGACCTAGAATCCTTCGGCTGCCTCCGTCAAGTCAAGAACATTAAGAAAAATGAGTATTGTGTGTGCATATGACAATGTAAAAGTATTACATTTATTATTTTGGTGTGGCCTCTGTTCTTTCGGACATGTCCTAAAGAACAGACGCCACACCTGCCTCGCAGCCATATTGCATTTGCAAATTATTGATAAAAGAAGGAAAGGAAGAAGGATTAGGAAGGAAAGGATTGACAGTGGCTACATTAGAGCATAGAAATGAAACAATGGCGACTAGTAAAAATGTAAGCCGGGCCGGGAATCGAACCCTTGTCTTCCGTTTCGGGCCAGCGGTCGCCTTAACCACTTTTACGGGTAGTTAAGGCGACCGCTGGCCCGAAGCGGAAGACAAGGGTTCGATTCCCGGCCCGGCTCACATTTTTACTTGTCGCCATTGTTTCATTTCTATGTCCTAATGCAGCCACTGTCAATCCTTTCCTTCCTAATCCTTCTTCCTTCCCTTCCTTTATCAACGATTTGCAAAAGTAAAATTACTTTTAAGTTGGTTGAAAAAAGGAAATAAATTTTATCTAAGAAACCCTGTGTGTTTTTTTTGTTTATTTATTTATCCCATTCACTTAAATATTAAGTCTGAAGCACAAGGCAGCTGTTTTTTTGCATAATTGTCGGAAACCATTACCTGCTATTCAAGATGTAAAGCTCTGATCATTGTGTGTGTAAATGCAGCTCTCCTTATAGAAGAGTGCATGCAAAGCAGATGTAACTGCACGAAGTGAAATAATAATAATAATAATAATAATAATAATAATAATAATAAATAAATAAATATTTGTGAAATATTATCTGTGTAAGTACAGCTCTACTTATAGAAGAGTGCGTTCAATGCAGACCGTGGCATGACGTCTGCTTCACATCTTGATATCACACAGTGCCTTTTGGCTGTAAACATACACTTTTAAAGGACACAAACAGATGGCTTACTGGCAGTTGTCACTACGCTATTTGTTGGCGGACGACGTTGAAACCATTAGATTAGATTAGATTAGATTAGATTAATACTTGTTCCATAGATCATGAATACGACACTTCGTAATGATGTGGAACGTGTCAGTTAAATGAAGTGTGTCAATACATAATATTACATGACACTCAATATTTGAATTTTTTTTTCAATTTTTATTTTTTTTATTTTTTAAGTTTTTCCTAAAGTACTAACTTTTATCTAGAAATTCATCTAATGTGTAGAAGGAATTGCCATTCAGAAATTCTCTTAATTTATTTTTAAATGCTAGTTGGCTATCTGTCAGAATTTTGATACTACTAGGTAAGTGACCAAAGACTTTTGTGGCAGGATAATTAACCCCTTTCTGTGACAGAGCTAAATTTAACCTTGAATAGTGTATGTCACCCTTTCTCCTAGTGTTGTAGCTATGCACACTGCTGTTACATTTGAATTCAGTTGGATTATTAATAACAAATTTCATAAGTGAATATATATATTGTGAAGCTACTGTAAAGATTCCTAGATCCTTAATCAAATGTCTGCAGGATGATCTTGGGTGGGCTCCAGCAATTATTCTGATGACCCGCTTTTGGGCAATGAATACTTTCTTACTAAATGATGAATTGCCCCAGAATATGATGCCATAAGAAAGCAGAGAATGAAAGTAGGCATAGTATGCTAGTTTACTGAGTTGTACATCACCAAAGTTTGCAATCACCCTAATAGCATAAGTAGCTGAGCTCAAACGTTTCAGCAGATCTTCAATGTGTTTCTTCCAATTCAACCCCTCATCAATGCATAAACCTAAAAATTATGAATATTCTACCTTAGCTATAGATTTCTGGTTGAAGTCAATGTTAATTAATGGTGTGATGCCATTTATTGTGTGAAACTGAATATACTGTGTTTTTTTCAAAATTTAAAGAGAGTCCATTTACAGAGAACCACCTAATAATTCTCTGAAATACTTCATTGACAATTTCATCAGTTAATTCCTGTGATTCGGGTGTGATAGCGATACTTGTATCATCAGCAAAGAGAACTAGCTTGGCATCTTTATGAATATAGAGAGGCAAATCATTTATATATACTAAGAACAGCAAAGGTCCCAGTACCGAACCCTGTGGCAAGACATCTACTATCTCCCGAGTGGCATCTGCCATGACCGGACCAAAATCAACATTGGATTTCCCGGTGTACAAATTATTTATTTTACGGTAGGGTATTTCGTTGTAGCAACAGAAGTTATTCAACCTCTGTACATAGCAAAGGAAATGCTCGATGTAGTAATTAATCGGAACAATTCTTTGAGCTCGCACCGGTTTCTGGAGATCAAATGCATACTCTATTGATTATGTTTGGTCTGCGGATGTTCGTACCTGATTAACATTCACGATCATTCCGTGCGTAGCTGGTCTTCGTGTATACATGTGGGCAGACACCTCTTACGCCAACTTGTTGCTCTGGTCATCGGCGGGAGAGAGGTCAGTGACCCACGCAAAACGATCCTCCCTGGCCTTTGCGTCCTTGTCGTGATGTTGACGCTTCCTGCACGTTCCCAGATGTGGCCGTGCCTACAACATGCCGGTCTGCTGGCGTCCACTCGCTCTGACCGAGTTGTATCTCACTCTTTGTGTCTCGCCAGTAGACATTACGCGAACCAATGTCGTGCATAGTTATAGTGTTCATTCTGTTTCTGTCTATAGCTCAAAATCGATGATCAAAATGCCAAAAATCTCTATAGATGAAATAAAATTTAAACACAATTAGCCAAAAAGTAAAAAAAAAAAAATGTTAGTCACACGGATATGCGCAGACTCGAGGATTTTTGCCCATATGTCTATGGGGATACTGTAGAATAGTGTAGTTAGAGTAGGTCTATAAGTAGTTAGTGCCCTTGTTAGTTGGCAAACCTCGAGTTCTTCCGAGGCTGCTAGGAACATATTTTGGCAATTAGTCTAGAAGATTTTTTTATGTTAATTTTCAATACTTTTAAATTTCTTTTTAATTTTATTTACATTTTTGTTGTAAATGATTGCAGTAAACATATGTAATAACTACATTTACATTTATAAAACAGTGTATGAGACAATGTAAAATGATTATGTACGACCTGTTTAGAGTTTCAAGGTAACAGGTCTAAATATTGTGGCAATAAATTGAAATTGAAAGATGAAAAAAATTGAATTGTTCATTCGCTACAGAAAACGTGCCTAGCTTATTACTGACGTCATGATTATAATTTCATTGTTTTATTTTCTTCCCTTACTTCACTTGAAATTTATAGTAAATTTGTTTCCAAACGAACAGCAATTTACGTTGCGTGGGTTGTCAATTTGAAAAAAAAAAAAGAAAAAAAAATGTAATATATTATTATATTGTTCATTTCACAGGTATAAAAAGGTCAGATTATAGTGGAAACTGGCCACTAAGCCTTGTGATGAAGGCTGAGGTGCCACTCGATCGAGTAGTAACGGCTCCAGGTCTGCCAACCCGACAACGCTCGGGAGAACATTGTGTCGACAGTATGCTCCTTCATATAGCATCCAAATGGCGTCATTAATTGATGGAGGCAAGACGCGTTTCTTTTTAGTTTGTCCCTGGTCAGTACATCGGAGTTTTCTGTGAATGAGAGCTTATTTAGTTAGCAGCGATTATGTTAACAGGATAACGGGTTGAGTCATGTGTATGCAAACAGTATTCCAGATAACTGTCAAAAACAGGAAAACTGCATCGCGCAAGTTCTAACACTCATGAAATATTCGTAAATGGAACTCGGCTTGTATTATTGTCAGATGAAATTGAAGTGTTTATATGAAATATATTCCCATGAATTAAGAAGATATTGCAGAAGTAATGGTTACCCCCATTTCCCACCCGATGGACCATGGACCTAACCGAGGTGAGGTGACTTACATGCCTCAACCACATAGCAGCAACAATGTTGGGTTACGAGGCCAAGCAAACGCGAGCTTCCTAAAGACAGGATGCAGCTTTTCAATGGTTGCAGAGGAAACAGTGTGGATTACTGACTGATCTGGCTTTGTAACATCAACCGACATGCCATTGACATATAGGTAACGTGAACAACTGAAAGCATGAAAGAACTACAGCCATTTTTTTCCGAAGGCCTGCAGCTTTAATGAATTATTAAATCAACAGACTCCTCTTAGGTGAAATATTTCAGAGGCATAGTATTCCCCACTAAGATATGCGGGTAAGATACTACTCAGGACAAACAACCTATGCGTCAGAGTAACACATTAAAGTACTGTAGACTAACTCTCAGAAAGAAACAGACATGGGAAGCTCGTCTCTTTAGCATCAAACACAATTCCCGAAACCCCCTAAATTTACTATTAACACTTTATTGTATGGAATAAGACATCAACACGTACAGGATGAGACACTTAAGACTATTTTTCTGAATATTCGGAAAAATACAAATAGGATTAAAAAAAGTTGCAATAAAAGTTGTTCATCTCAAAGAGGGATATCCACTGACACCCTGCACAACCGCTGGGGGCGGGAGGGGGGCTGACTTTGAAAACTGAAATAGGAACTTTAGAATGAAAAAATTGTTTGTTGTTGCATGATAGATGGTGCTGTAATCGGAAAAAATGAAAATGTGTTGAAATTTGTAGAAAAACGGTAATATCTCAAACAACTACACATCATATTAGGAAAATGGAAGCAAAGATTTTTATACACTATTGGCCATTAAAATTGCTACACCAAAAAGAAATGCAGATGATAAACGGGTATTCATTGGACAAATATACTAGAACTGACATGTGATTACATTTTCATGCAATTTGGATGCCTAGATCCTGAGAAATCGGTACCTAGAACAACTACCTCTTGATACGCCTGGGCATTGAGTCAAACAGAGCTTGGATGTCGTGTACAGTTGCAGATGCCCATGCAGCTTCAACACTATACCAAATTTCATCCAGAGTAGTGACTGGCATATTGTGACGGGCCCTTTGCTCACATCACAATCGGATGAACTGTATGGCGCCGCATAAAATACGTACAAATATAATGCGACAATTTTCCATGCATCTCAGTGTTCAGGATGCCATATCTCCTGAACTATGTGTCGTACAGTGATATAATTATGCCTTTTGCATCGTACGGTGCCTTCCTAAAGGTAGCTCACGAGTTAATCCAGAATATAAGCTATCTGCAGTCCATATTTTATTCAAATCCGTCCAGCTGTTTCAGCGCGAAGAAAAACAAACGTATTAATCCATTGTAATGTAGCCTCCGCCACGCACCATAGGGTGACTTACGAATGGTAGCCCATGTATTAATCAGGATATAAGCTACCTCTGTTCCAAATTTCATTCATATATGTCCGTTCATTTCAGCGTGAAAGCGTAAGAAACGAGTAACTAATTGTAAAACACCCTCCGCCATGCACCATACGAAATTAATTTAATTATGTCTAGAACCTTCGCGCGAGTGCAAGCTATGAGTTGAGAAAGGTTTATCGCAATCGGATGTACGGCATGGCCGTTCATAAAATATGAACAAAAAGACAAACAAGCAAACATTATTTTTTATATTTCCATAATTGTTATCATAGTAAATAAGTTTCGCTACAATGAAGTGTGTATAAATATTTTTGATCACCCCTCTATACTGAGGTATAGGACCCTGGTTCGCTTCACCAAGTAGGGTTTTTCCGCGGTGGAAATGTTCGGAACTGGACCATTCAAGCTCACCGCACGACAAGGCGCCCGTATAAAAGAAAGTAGAGACTGAAATTCATACAGAGCAGGTATTGACATCCAAAGTTTACGAGTTTGAGGGTATTTATTTTTACAGCTCGAAACTAATAAAAGAAAGAAAGGAAATAGGTGTTAAAGTCCCGTCGTCATTGTGGCCATTACAGCACCACTCGGATAGTTTTTGTCACGCATGGGGAACGAAATCGGCCCTGCCCTTCCAAAGGAACAATGTCGAAATTTGCCTCGAGTGATTTAGGGAAATCAGGATAGCCTAAATCTGGATGGTCGGAGGCGGTTTGAACCGCCGTACTCCCGAATGAGAGTCATTTGTGTCCCAAACTAATTATATAACTTGACCAGTGAAGTATGAGCGCTTGTCTTGCCAGTGTAGTAGAAACTCTCCAGCTGGGATAACACGTGAGTCCATCAGCGCTGCTGCGCCCGGTATGTACCGCGATCGCGTAAGAGACAACCTGGGCTTTGCCTGAGTCTAATCTTAATTTATCTCAGGAGGCTGACGTCCCTCTTAACGTACTCCTGCACTTTAGTCCGGGCGTGCGACATTGACAGTTTTATAGCCTCCCCACAGAAGACACCGCGCGTTGTCGCATGCCAGAGCGCCACTACCACCATTCCTTTGTGCCAAGCCTATTGTGTTGGCCGCACTCGAAAAGAGTAATGGAGGAGTGAAACACAGCGCTAGTGGGACTAGAAGTGCTTCTGCCACGGGGTCACCGCAGCAAGGAGAGGGAAAAATCTCCGAGACCCGTCACCCGGTAAAGGGACTGCTAGAAATAAACAAATGAGAAACACGCGGCGTACGGCGTAAACGTGTGCGCCACGGAGAGGTGAGACCGAGGAATGTACCCACCGAGTTACGAAACGCTTGTTTTCTTTCTGGAGGGAAACAGGCCCCACCAGGAACGTGTAGTAGTCACAGCAGGGCCGTCCATCAACAATAGCCGTCATTCCATTCGTTCCACTCTTATCTACCTGTCTAGTTTTATCGAATCCTAGACCTTTTCCGTGTCAAATACCTGTCTTTAAACACACATAGACTTCATCTTCTTTTTACGTATAAACAAGTGTTTCCGCCTGTTTGTGTGTTTTTATTGTACACAAATCTACAGTTTTGTTCCAATCTCAATGAAATTCTGCACATTTCACCTTCAAAACTAGAGGAAGATCACTGTATACAGGGTGAGTCACCTAACATTACCGCTGGATATATTTCGTAAACCACATCAAATACTGACGAACCGATTCCACAGACCGAACGTAAGGAGAGAGGCTAGTGTAATTGGTAATATCTCAAACAACTACACATCATATTAGGAAAATGGAAGCAAAGATTTTTATACACTACTGGCCATTAAAATTGCTACACCAAGAAGAAACGCAGATGATAAACGGGTATTCATTGGACAAACCATAAAAGAAAGACAGAACTATGTTTTTTTTTTACACAAACCTACGTTTTTTTAAATGGAACCCCGTTAGTTTTATTAGCACATGTGAACATATAAACAAATACGTACTCAGTGCCATTTGTTGCATTTTTAAGTGTTAATTACATCCAAAGATATTGTAACCTAAAGTTGACGCTTGAGTACCACTCCTCCGCTGTTCGATCGTGTGTATCGGAGAGCACCGAATTAAGTGGGGATCCAAAGGGAACGGTGATGTACCTTAGGTACATAAGAGACTAGAACAGCACATCACGTCCACACGCTAACACCTTTATTGGTCTTTTTCACTGACGCACATGTACATTACCATGAGGGGTGAGGTACACGTACACACGTGGTTTCCGTTTTCAATTACGGAGTGGAATAGAGTGTGTCCCGACATGTCAAGCCAATAGATGTTCAAAGTGGTGGCCATCATTTGCTGCACACAATTGCAATCTTTGGCGTAATGATTGTCGTACACGCCGCAGTACATCTGGTGTAATGTCGCCGCAGGCTGCCACAATACGTTGTTTCATATCCTCTGGGGTTGTAGGCACATCACGGTACACATTCTCCTTTAACGTACCCCCCCCCCCCAGACGTGTAAGATCAGTAGAACGGGCTGGCCAATTTATGCGTCCTCCACGTCCTCTGAAACGCCCGTCGAACATCCTGTCAAGGGTCAGCCTAGTGTTAATTGCGGAATGTACAGGTGCACCATCATGCTGATACCACATATGTCGACGCGTTTCCAGTGGGACGTTTTCGAGCAACGTTGGCAGATCATTCTATAGAAACGCGATGTATGTTGCAGCTGTTTGGGCCCCTGCAATGAAGTGAGGACCAATGAGGTGGTCGCCAATGATTCCGCACCATACATTTACAGTCCACGGTCGCTGTCGCTCTACCTGTCGGGCCAGTAATGCATGTTCCGTAGATTCACTGCCCCGTGGTTTGTGAAACCCGCTTCATCGGTAAGCAGGTAGAACTGCAACGCATTCTCTGTTAATGTCCAATGACAGAATTGCTCTCGATGCAGTCTCCAGTCTTTCAAAACTAAAAATGCGAGTGTAGATCAGTTGTGGCTTGCTTTCAAAGACATAATATCAGTAGCAATCGAGAGATTTATACCAAATAAATTAATAAAAGAGGGGGCTGACCCCCGTGGTACACAAAACAGGTCAGTTCACTGTTGCAGAAAGAAAGAAAAACGCATGCAAAATTAAAAAGTCACAGAATCCACAAGACTGGCAATCTTTTACTGAAACTCGCAACCTAGCGCGGACTTCAATGCGAGAAGCCTATAGTAGTTACCACAATGAAATCCTGTCTCGTAATCTTGTAGAAAATCCAAAGAAATTCTAGTCATATGTGAAGTACACTAGCGGCAAAACACAAACAATACCTTCACTACGCGATAGCAATGGTAATACTACCGACGACAGTACTGGTAAGGCAGAATTACTAAACACAGCTTTCCGAAATTCGTTCACCAAAGAAGACGAAATGAACACTCCAGTATTCAATCCAAGAACAGCTGCCAGCATGCGAAACTTAGAAGTAGATGTTCCTGGAGTAGTCAAACAACTTAAGTCACTAAACAAAAACAAATCTTCCGGGCCAGATTGTATATCAACTAGATTCCTCTCAGAGTATGCTGATGCAATAGCTCCGAACTTGGCAATAATTTACAACCGATCACTCAGCGAAAGATCCGTACCCAAAGACTGAAAAGTTGCCCAAGTTACTCCAATATTCAAGAAAGGCAATAGGAGCGATCCCCAAAATTACAGGCCTATCTCATCAGCGGAGTGTGCGCTGATATGAAACTTCCTGGCAGATTAAAATTGTGTGCCGGAACCGGGACTCGAACCTGGGACCTTTGCCTTTCGCGGGCAAGCGCTCTACCGACTGAGCTACCCCGACACGACTCACGATGCCGCCTCACAACTTTACTTCCGCCAGTACCTCGCCTCCTACTTTCCAAACCTCGCAGAAGCTCTCTTGCAAACACGCAAGACTAGCACTCCTGGAAGAAAGGATATGGTGGAGACATGGCTTAGCCACAGCCTAAGAGATGTTTCCAGAATGAAACTTTCACTCTGCAGCGGAGTGTGCGCTGATATGAAACTTCCTGGCAGATTAAAATTGTGTGCCGGAACCGGGACTCGAACCTGCGACCTTTGCCTTTCGCGGGCAAGCGCTCTACCGACTGAGCTACCCCGACACGACTCACGATGCCGCCTCACAACTTTACTTCCGCCAGTACCTCGCCTCCTACTTTCCAAACTTCGCAGAAGCTCTCTTGCAAACACGCAAGACTAGCACTCCTGGAAGAAAGGATATGGTGGAGACATGGCTTAGCCACAGCCTAAGAGATGTTTCCAGAATGAAACTTTCACTCTGCAGCGGAGTGTGCGCTGATATGAAACTTCCTGGCAGATTAAAATTGTGTGCCGGAACCGGGACTCGAACCTGGGACCTTTGCCTTTCGCGGGCAAGCGCTCTACCGACTGAGCTACCCCGACACGACTCACGATGCCGCCTCACAACTTTACTTCCGCCAGTACCTCGCCTCCTACTTTCCAAACTTCGCAGAAGCTCTCTTGCAAACACGCAAGACTAGCACTCCTGGAAGAAAGGATATGGTGGAGACATGGCTTAGCCACAGCCTAAGAGATGTTTCCAGAATGAAACTTTCACTCTGCAGCGGAGTGTGCGCTGATATGAAACTTCCTGGCAGATTAAAATTGTGTGCCGGAACCGGGACTCGAACCTGGGACCTTTGCCTTTCGCGGGCAAGCGCTCTACCGACTGAGCTACCCCGACACGACTCACGATGCCGCCTCACAACTTTACTTCCGCCAGTACCTCGCCTCCTACTTTCCAAACTTCGCAGAAGCTCTCTTGCAAACACGCAAGACTAGCACTCCTGGAAGAAAGGATATGGTGGAGACATGGCTTAGCCACAGCCTAAGAGATGTTTCCAGAATGAAACTTTCACTCTGCAGCGGAGTGTGCGCTGATATGAAACTTCCTGGCAGATTAAAATTGTGTGCCGGAACCGGGACTCGAACCTGGGACCTTTGCCTTTCGCGGGCAAGCGCTCTACCGACTGAGCTACCCCGACACGACTCACGATGCCGCCTCACAACTTTACTTCCGCCAGTACCTCGCCTCCTACTTTCCAAACTTCGCAGAAGCTCTCTTGCAAACACGCAAGTCTTGTTGAGGCGGCATCGTGAGTCGTGTCGGGGTAGCTTTGTTGGTAGAGCGCTTGCCCGCGAAAGGCAAAGGTCCCAGGTTCGAGTCCCGGTTCCGGCACACGATTTTAATCTGCCAGGAAGTTTCATATCAGCGCACACTCCGCTGCAGAGTGAAAGTTTCATTCTTAAAATTTGTTAAAAGAGGCTACCCATTCCGAGCCAGCCAACTGCCCAGCTCTAAAACACCCATGAAAATACTCCCCGGTGTCCCATATTTAAGTTACAAGTATCCTTTGATAGCCGTGGACTAAACGCACGGAAAGGAAATTAGTTGCCGTATTAGTACGTGGTTTTACTATAAATACCCCCAGTACGGTGCCTCATCTTTTAGTTCTAGGTGTATGATTGCATATAATGTGTGGCAAAAGATCCACACCGTCGCGTTCAGTTTTGTTGCTGGAGACGGTTTCATGTCCGGCGTCAGGAACCAGGCGATGTGGACCGTCGACGGTAGTGTCCCGTTGATCAATGCTACCACGCCGCGGCAGATGTCACACACCGCGGAGACATGCCGGCACTGAAATCGGTGGTCCCGGATGTCGGAGCGTCGCAGTTTCGACAAGCTGCCGAGCCTCTAAGGCTGTGATCACAGTGGCTCCGATATCGGTGTATTTTACCGACGTCAGACATCGGCCAAAAACGGCCGTTTGTTTCAGACCAGTGCTCCACTATGGGCACGGTCACAGTGTAGCCGATTTCATCGCCCCAACGTAGAGACTTCGGACGACAGTCGGTGAAATTCAAATCAGTTTGTTTTCTTCGGTCAAATCGACCGACGTTCTCACATGTGCTACATATGGACAGTGACAAAATGATTTTCTTTGTGAAAGAAAGAAAGAGATTGTGGCGCCCAGAAGACGATAAATATCACAATCGGGATATAATCCGGAATCTAGGGTCTGATATTACAGTTTATTGTAAACCCCAAATTAGTTAAATGCTTTATCAGAAATTTTTGGCGTAAATTATAACCTCAAATAATGTGTTCAATCTGGGATTGTGGTGTATCTTAATGTTATTGTAATGGCTCTCTTACGTTGTTTTGCACAGTGATAATCGGGTATTAGCTGTCTACAAATTATTATTACTGGTGCTGGTGTTCTTTAAAAAGGTAATGAGTCTGTTCTGTGAAGTGACCTGCAAATGTGGTGTAGGCCTACGTGTGCTTCCGCTTTTCAATGGTTTCTGGGTTCAAAATTAGTCTTAATTTCACACTTGTCTTTCACAAATATATTGAAAGACAGTCCAATGTACCGTAACCTCATTTCGTTCATTATAATCGGATGTTTCTGGGTGGCCTATAACTGTGTTCTTCATGGATTTAAATACTGAAAAACTACATCCATTATGTATTTTTATGCTTAGCACAACGCATTTCGAGAATTTTCTCTCTTTTAGTGCATTTGTTTACCTGAATACATCGTGACGTTTCCACGTGTGGTGTAGTCTTTTTGAGGTTACTGTAATGAGGGAAATCGTAGCACTCATAATAAAATCTTGGCAACTTTTTTACATACTAAATAGTACGTCTGTCTGTACTTGCACGCATTGTGTCTGCTAAATTAAACTGGATATCACAACACAAATATCGTTACTTACACTGGTTTTTGTACACAGGTAGGCCTAAGTCACAATTATTATGTTGCATATTCTAAGTAATGAGAGAGGCACAATACCTTTAAGCAGACAGAAAAAAATTATGGTTTCTAACATTAGGATCAAACACACACCTCAATATTTATTCTGTCCGGTTTTCCGAACTTCAGCAACTAACCTAAAAGAGACAACTGCAGAGCAAGTATGTCAGCATAGTACACAATGAAACGTCGAAAAAGTAGCGTACTTCTGTAAATAAATGCACTAGAAGATGCGAATAAATCCTCGAAATTCGTTGTGGTAAGCAATAAACTTCCCAATGGTGCAGTTTTACATTATTTAAAGCATGTAGATTAACTGGTGTATGTCTGCACAACTTCAAATAAATTCAACAAAACTGCAATAATGCTTGTCAATGACACCACGAAATATCACAAGTATGTAACAGAAATTTCTCCTTTTACCGGTACCTCACATATTCGTAATGATTATCTGGGAGCAGCAATAACTGAGGACAGTACACACTCCTCACCACTTTCTTCTTTCCAGGCAGATGTAGCTCATTCGTATGCATTCTTTATTAATAACAAAAGCCGCATTGTACCACTAATTTCGAAGCATAAAAATGTCGGTGGAATCCATTGAACACCAGGGAATTGAAATCTAATTTCCTTCAGACACAGAATGCATTCAGACCTAACCTAACTTTCTCCTTTAACCGAACCAAGTGACAAACTATATCGGATGCAGTGTGACCACGCCGTCGGTCGATAATTTCAGTCGAACACGGTTGACGGCGTCTGACGACGGTCTGTCGGTGCCACTGTGAACACAGCCTAAGGCGGATGTGTGGCAGGTGTTGGTTGGTGGCCAGCGTATTATTGATCTCGGAGTACCAGACTGCCGAGACATCTGTGGGCAATACCGGGCTGTTGACATTAGCCCACACTTGGCCCCAGTTCACAATTGGGTTTTTGAACTGCCCGTGTAAGAATCGGTGGGCGTCCTCGCAAGGCCGCGTACATCAATCGAACAGATCGCAAGATGTCAGTGGCCACCTCCAGGACTTAGCTCCTAGCATAAAAATATTCTCGTAGATATGAGATTGTATACGGGATGGCCATGACGGACATGGGTGCGCACTCTGACTGTGGCCGATAACGACCTATGATGGCTAGTGCACAGAGTGTTGGCGTGGTGGGTAAACAGGGCCGTACATTTACTAGCAAAGTCCACTAACCACAGTCCGCCTACCGATTTCTCCAACACACATGTAGTGGCGCGGACCTTGAATGTCGTATGTCGCCACAATAGCCAAAAGGACCGCTCGTTGAATTGGCCCTGCTAGAAGTTTCGGTAGAGTACGCTCAGGATTTGAGCAACGTACTATCTTCAAACAACTTACGGGTATGCTGCCGGGTGACGTCGTCGACAACCGCCGATATTACGGCAGGAGGACACCCTGCCATTCTCAAGGCACAACTGCACTCAAGGAAGCAATGTGCAAGCGTATTTAGTATCTCGGTTTGCAAAGGGTGAACAAGGAAGATAGCACACACAGTACAAGTCATTGCAGAGTCAACACAACCAAAGATGACCAAATATCAGAAGTATCGATAGTGACTGTTAATCAAAAAAATGTTCAAATGTTTGTTAAGCTTATGGGACTTAACTACGGGGTCATCAGTCCCTAAACTTACAAACTACTTATGAACTACTTACGGACTAGGACGACACAAAAATCCATGCCCTAGTGGGGATTCGAACCCCGACCGTAGTGGCCGTGCAGACAGTGACTGGGGCGCCTCAGTCCCCTCGGCCACCGCGACCGGCGACTGTTAATCAACAGGTGAGGCAGTATTAATTTTGTCCCTCTGTTTTTTTACGAGAGACAGTGCCGTATTCCAAGCAGAATTTAAACAAAAACCACCATCTCTGTTTATAAGGTCGCTTGCTAGTTTAAGAGATGGTGGTTTTTGTTCAAATTCTGCTTGGAATCTGGCACTGTCTCTCGTCAAAAAACAGAGGGACAAAATTAATACTGCCTCACCTGTTGATTAACAGTCACTATCGATACTTCTGATGTTTGGTCATCTTTGGTTGTGTTGACTCTGCAGTGACGAGTACTGTGTGTGTTATCTTCCTTGTCTACCCTTTGCAAACCGAAGTATTAAAATGTTCAAATGTTTGTAAATCTATCGGACCAAACTGCGTGGGCATCAGACCGTCGCTTACAAACTACTTAAACCTAGGTAAACTAACCTAAGGACAAACACACACACCCATGCCCCATGGAGGACTCGAACCTCCACGACGAGTGCAGTTGTGCCTTGAGAATGGCAGAGTGTCCTCCTGCCGAAATATCGGCGGTTGTCGACGACGTCACCCGGCAGCATACCCGTAAGTTGTTTGAACATTCATTACGCTGGGAAAAGTTAAGGTTTCACAACGTACCATGCTTTGGCCAATATCGCGACGTTGAGTAAGTGTAACTTTTGATGAAGGTTGAGGTGTCAGTTGGCATGAGTCTTGCAGAGCCCCCTAATGACACCAAGAATCCGTCGCCAATTCATGCCTTGCATCCTTTGAGGGCAGGCAGTCACATCCAGGCCAAGGATACCGTGCTCATCCTTGACCGTACACCACGGTCTTTCAGGACGAAGTCCATGGGGTCCAATCGGGACGAGAGCAGTCTTCAGACGGCTGAGTTGCACTCCACGGGCGCGTTCGTACGTCTAAACGGTGGAGTGTTCAAGGCTCTGAATTTGGAAACCGTTCATGTTGCCGTTGGAAGTCGCGGCCTGTGTTGGACGGCTTACGACAGACAAACACCGATCTCAGGCGGAATTGCCAGAGGCGGCACCAGCGCCAAACAAAGAGGTGAGCAGGAGAAACAAGACGGGGATGGTAGGCAGCGCGTCGCTTCCGGGCAATTGTCCCTAGTGACTCGGCCATCCCAACGGAGGCGCAAATCGTTTCTGCGAAACCTACCTCACTGGCATAACAACAGCGGATCCGGCCATTACAGCAGCGGGCTCTACAGGGGAAGCCGGCGCCCGCCCCAGGCGGTCATTAGCAGAGCCGACGCGCTGTCATAACGACCCATTGGCACTGTACACCCCACACCAAGCTTTCAACCTCCCTGTGCGTGTTCATCAATCAATTATACCCCAACCATCATGTCCAACATTACACCAGCAGTTTGGAAGGGAGAGTAAAAAATGTGGAATGACTTATGATTTTTACGTAGAATTTATTCATAGATTGCAGGTTCTGGTAAATTAATAACAAAACACTGGCTAAACCATTCGAAATCAAGACAGGAGTTAGACAGATGAACTGCATGTGACTACGTAGGCTTTCCCGGCATAATGCTTCATACTATTCTTCTCGGGTTTCCAGCCGGAGCAAAACGTCATCTTGACACAATATTTCGGAGGTCCACCTGGCCGCCATCCTCAGGTGACAGTGCTGGTACACCGACTCGCCGAGACTGAGTACAAGCCAGCTCGCTCGCTCGCTTTTCTTGACGGACCTCGACCTTGGTCCGATGGTTGTGCAGGCTAAGCATTTGCTGCTATTCCTGCTGTACCTGAAACATAGGAAAAAGTATTAGTGCCTGGCTTTATGTGTGGACTTAGACTGTCAGATTGCTGACGATGTATTTTTATATTCTCTTCTTTTTCCTGGTTTTCTACGAGATTTTGTTAATCTCGCAGCAGGTCAGGCCAGCGGGTTGTTGGCCTGAAGTGGTGTTGTGTCCCCAATTGCCGGATGAACCGGTTGTGGGACTGCTCTGTCTTCTCGTAGAAGGTCCTGGCGGTGACGCGGAATCTCTCTCGGAGCGGCTGAATGCCGGCTTCTTCGTGAAGCTGGTCGGTTGGTTAGCGCGTTGGAAGATGCAAGGCAGTCTTCAGAGCGCGGTTCTGGATGGTCTGCAGCAGCTGGATGTGGACGTCGGCGGCGTTTCCAAAGACTGGGGACGCGTACTCGAGCATAGGGCGGACCAGTGGCAGGTACAGCGTAATGCCGTGTTCCGACGGTAGTGGCGACTGCGGGTTGAGCAGTGGGTGAATGGCGCGTAGCCGTCCTGTGGCCCTCTGTCTTACATCACTGACGTGATCTTTCCAGGTGAGCCTTTGGTCTAAGGTTACCCCTAGGTATTTCGCCGTTGTACACCAGGGGATGGGAGTCCCCAGGATCTCGATCGGCGGTAGCGCATCGGGCAGTTTGCGTCTAGTAAAGACGACTGCCTGGCTTTTCGCGGCGTTGAATTTCAACCGCCACTTAGTGGCCCATGCACCCAGGGCGTCGCAGCCGACTTGGAGTCGGCGTCGCATTGTGAGCGCGTTCATACTGCGGGTGAAAAGCGCCGTGTCATCGGCGTATAGTGCCAATTCGACGCTTGCGACTCGCGGAGCATCAGCAGTGTACAGGGAGTACAGCAGGGGGCCGATGACCGAACCCTGCGGCACTCCCGCACATATCCGCCTTTCTGTGTATCTGCCGTCTTCTGCCCTTACGTGGAAACTCCGTTCGGACAGGTACGACTGCAGCAGTCTTCCATGGGACGTCGGGAGCCCGTGAACAAAGAGTTTGTACACTAGGCCTTCGTGCCAGACGGAGTCGAAGGCACGGGAGACATCGAGAAACACTGAGTACAAGCCGCTGCCCCTATATACGCTGCGGAAGGCCGAGGGCGCGTGCGCAAAAAATTGACAGTTCTGCCCTCTACGTTTCAGCGCCGCCAGTGGTAGAAGCCGGCGTAAACGATAGATCGCTATTCAGCAGAGACCGTTGTTTTTTGATGTCAAACAATAAAGGGTTCCACATTTTAATCAAAGGAAAACCCTAATCTCTGTTTATAATATTGTCAGAAAGACGAATAGCAATCGATTCTTTTAAAATGCAGTCCCAATAGCGAGACGCAGAAGCAACCATTTGTGTTTCATCATATTTCATTTTAAGTCCCTCAGTAAGACAGTGCTCAGCTACTGCAGATTTCTCTGGTTGAAGCAATCTTGTGTGTCGATGGTGTTCAGTACATCGATCTTGAATTGTACGGATTGTCTGGCTGATGTAAACTTTTCCACAGTGACAAGGAATTTTGTATACGCCGGGTTTCCTCAATCCTAAGTCATCTTTTACTGAGCCCAGGAGCGCTCTAACCTTGGCAGGTGGACGAAAAATGCATTGGATGTCATATCTTTTCAAAATCCTTCCTATTTTAGATTAAATGCTTCCAGCAAACGGTAGGAAAGCCAGCGACTTGCAAATTTCTTCTTGTGGTTCCCGCGACAGTCCAAACTGGAAAGCACGGCAGATCTGTTGGTCCCTGTAACCATTCTTCTTGAAAACCGTCCAGATGGTCCATCTCTTTAGTTAGACTTTCAGCGTCTGAAATGGCAAAAGATCTTTTTGTCAGCGTACGCAGGACACCAGTGCGCTGGTAAGGTGGATGACAACTTGTTGCATGCAAGTAGCTGTCCGTGTAAGTGGGCTTTCTGTAAACACTATGTCCCAATGTTCCGTCACCCTTTCTGTACACCATGACATCTAAAAATGGAAGCTTTCCATCTATCTCGACCTCCATAGTGAACTTAATGCTAGGATGGAGGCAATTCAAATGGTCCAGAAAACTGTTCACAGCATGGGAGAGATGCGGCCAGGTGGACCTCCGAAATATTGTGTCAAGATGACGTTTTGATCCGGCTGGAAACCCGAGAAGAATATTATGCAGATGAACTGCAACTAGCAATCATGAGTTTGTTTGATTTTACAAAATTTACAACAACAACAAAAAAGTACATTAACTGCATAATTTTACAAACTCTAAAAGAGGTAAATAACTAAATCTACAAATTAATATCTAGGTTTTCTATCCATTCAAGGGCTGCCTCTGTCACTTCAAAAAAATCTTCTAGATTTCCTTGATGAGATCTTTTGCAGCAGCTTGAAACAATGTGGTTGATTATCTGGTGCTCGTTTCCACAGTCACACTGGGAGAATGAAGCCTTCACCCAGCCGTGGAGGTTTTCAGCACAGATGCCATGGCCTGTGCGGATCCTATTAAGTGTTTTCCAGGCTCGACGTGGTAATTCCATTCCAGCAGATCTTGCGTCAGGTATTTGGAGGGTCTGATATTTCTCACAGGCAACATTGTTCCAGGTATCTGTCCACTTTCTTTTAATGTTGAATCCAGTTGCCTGCAATGATTCTCCCAATAAGATGGATGGTTGCCTAGATTTTGGACGGCTCATTCGGGGAGCAGGCACATAATAGTGGAATGGACGTTCGAGGATTTTCAGTAATTTTTCGTATTCTTTGAGAAGGGCGTTCTGTCTTCGAAGGTCTGGAGGCTAAATGTGACTTAGACTTGGTAACCAGTGAACAGGCGTAGATTTGATGCAGCCTGTCATTGTTGCATTTAGTTCTACGTCAATTTTTCTCACACTGGAGCACAGCACCCAGCAGCAGAATAAACTAGACATAAGGAGGAGCATCGCAGAGTTGTAGCTCTTGCATCCCATGAGGCACCACCCAGCTTCTGTGTGATGTTATGACATGATCTTGGTTTTGCTGCGGTGTTTTCCATGTGTTTCTTGTAGGAGAGAGTTCCGTCTAGAGTTACTCCTAAATATTTAGGATAGTCTTGGTGATGAAGGACCTGACCATTAAAGATAATATTTAACTTCGCATTGGCCATTCTATTGTTAAGGCGAAAGCAGCAGACTTCGGTCTTCGTTGAGTTTGGTGTTAGTCTCCACTTCCATTATGCTCTGGTCTGCAGAAAGGAACTCTTCACCAGCTTCAAGAGTTCTATGCTAGGTGGCCAAATTCAGATCATCTGCATAAATCAATTTTCTTGACTCTGTTTCAGGGAGATCAGACATGTACAAGTTGAACAGACAGAAGGGTAGAACTGTCAACATAAACAGCCTGGCTTTCGCAGATGACATAGCCATAACTACGAATAACAGAAAAGAATCCAAAGAATCTCTAGAGGTATTACATAAAATCTCGGCCAAAACAGGACTACAAATGTCATACGAACAAACACATTGCATGGACATAAAATATCAGACAGACAGCCACTGGAAACAAAGTACAGAAATATAGCACAAGTAGAAAGACCCAAATACCTGGGTGAGATTATACACTATAACATAATAAGTATTTCTACCAATACCGAATTAAGACACTATAACACAGTAAACTTACCAGAAACAACAGTAATCAAGGAAATAACGAAAATCAAGGACTTAATTTTGTCCCCGCTCCCATGAACCACAGACAATGCCGAGGTAGGGTGGCTTGCGTGCCTCAACGATACAGATAGCCGTACCGTAGGTGCAACCACAGCGGAGGGGTATCTGTGGAGAGGCCAGACAAACGTGTGGTTCCTGAAGAGGGGCTGCAGCCTTTTCAGTAGTTACAGGGGCAACAGTCTGGATTATTGACTGAGCTGGCCTTGTAACACCAGCTAACATGGCTTTGCCATGCAGTTACTGCGAACGGCTGAAAGCAAGGGGAAACTGCAGTCGTTACTTCTCCCGAGGACATGCAGCTTTACCGTATGAATATATGATGATGGCATCCTCTCGGGTAAAATATTCCGGAGGTAAAATAGTCTCCCATTCGGATCTCCGGGCGGGGACTACTCAGGAGGATGTGATCATCAGGAAAGACAATACTGGCATTCTACGGGTCCGAGCGTGGAATGTTAGGTCCCTTAATCGATTAGGAAAATTAGAAAATTTAAAAAGGGAAATGGATAGGTTGACTTTAGATATAGTGGGGATTAGTGAAGTTCGGTGGCAGGATGAACAGGATTTCTGGTCAGGTGAGTACAGGATTATAAATACAAAATCAGTTGGGGGTATCACAGGAGTAGGATTAATGATGAATAAGGAAATAGGAATGCGGGTAAACTACTATGACCAGCACAGCGATCGCATTATCATTGTCAAGATAGATACGAAGCCAACACCGACAACAGTAGTACAGGTTTATATGCCAACTAGCTCTACCGATGATGAGGGAATCGAAGAAATATATGAGGAGCTAAGGGAAATTATTCAGACAATTAAGAGCGAGCAAAGCTTAATTGTTATGGTTCAAAATGTTCAAATGTTTGTAGAACTTATGGGACTTAACTACGGGGTCATCAGTCCCTAAGCTTACAAACTACTTATGAACTAGCTACGACTAAGGACGGCACAAATATCCATGCCCGAGGGGGGATTCGAACCCCCGACCGTAGTGGCTGTGCAGACCGTGACTGGAGCGCCTCAGTCCCCTCGGCCACCGCGGTCGACAATTGTTATGGGAGACTGGAATTCGGTAGTAGGACAAGGAAGAGAAGGGAAGATAGTAGGTGAATATGGTCTGGGCAAAAGGAATGAAAGAGGAAGCCGCCTGGTAGAATTTTGCACGGAACATAATTTAGTTATAACAAACACTTGGTTTAAGAATCACAAAACAAGGTTGTATACGTGGAAGAGACCAGGAGACTCCGGGAGATACCAGATAGATTTTATAATGGTAAGACATAGATTTCGGAACCAGGTTTTAAAGTGTAAGACATACCCAGGGGCAGATATAGACTCTGACCATAACTTCTTGGTTATGAACTGTAGACTGAAACTGAAGAAACTACAAAAAGGTAGGAAAATAAGGAGATGGGACCTGGATAAATTGAAGGAACCTGAAGTTCTTAAGAATTTCAGAGGGAGCTTTAGGCAACAATTGACAGAAATGGGGGAAAATAAAACAGTAGAGGAGGAATGGGTAAAATTGAAATAGTGAAGGCAGCAAAGGACAAAATAGGTAGGAAGGCAAGACCTACAAAACATCCTTGGATATCATTTAATCGATGAAAGGAGAAAATATAAAAATGCAGTAAATGAAACAGGCAAAATGGAGTACAGACGACTAAGAAATGAGATTGACAGGAAGTGCAAAATGGCTAAACAGGAGTGGCTAGAAGGCAAATGCAAGGACGTAGAAGAATGTATAAATAGGGGAAAAATAGATACAGCCTATAGGAATATAAAAGAAACATTTGGAGATAAGAAAAACAGCTCTATGAATATCAAGGACACTGATGGAAAACCAGTTCTCAGCAAAGAAGGGAAATCTGAAAGGTGGAAAGAGTATATAGAGGGTCTCTACAAAGGAAATGAACTTAGAGACAATATTGTAGGAAGGGAAGAGGATGTAGATGAAGATGAAATAGGAGATACTGTACTGAGAGAAGAATTTGACAGAGCCCTGAAAGACCTAAGTCGAAACAAGGCCCCTGGAGTTGATGATATTCCCTCAGAGCTACTGAAGTCTCTGGGAGAACCAGCCATGACAAAATTGTTTCATCTGGTGTGGAAGATGTATGAGACAGGTGAAGTACCCTCAGACTTTAAGAAAAATGTTATAATCCCCATTCCAAAGAAAGCAGGTGCAGACTGGTGTGAAAACTACTGAACCATCAGTTTAATAAGTCATGGTTGCAAAATATTAACTCGAATTATATACAGAAGGATGGAAAAGCTGGTAGAAGCCGACCTCGGGGAAGATCAGTTTGGGTTCAGGAGAAATGTAGGAACACGGGAGGCAATACTCACTTTACGGCTTATCCTAGAAGATAGATTAAGAAAAGACAAACCTACATTTCTAGCTTTTGTAGATTTGGAGAAGGCTTTTGACAATGTTCATTGGAATAAACTCTTTCAAGTTCTGAAGCAAGCAGGAGTAAAATATAGGGAGCGTAAGGTTATTTACAACTTGTACAAACACCAGACAGCGGTTGTCAGTGATGAAGGGCTTGAAAGGGATGCAGTGGTTGGAAAGGGAGTAAGACAGGGTTGTAGCCTTTCTCCAATGTTATTCAATTTGTACATTGAGCAAGCTATAAAGGAAAGCAAGGAGAAATTTGGAGAAGGAATTAAAGTTCAGGGTGAAGAACTAAAAACATTGCGATTTGTCGACCACATAGTAATTCTGTCAGATACAGCAAAGGACCTGGAAGAGCAATTGAACGGAATGGACAGTGTGCTGAAAGGTGCATATAAGATGAAGATGAACAAGAGTAAAACTAGGGTAATGGAGTGCAGTGTAAGAAAATCAGGTGATGCTGAAGGAATTAGATTGGGTAACGAAGCAATAAAGGAGGTACATGAGTTTTGTTACTTGGGCAGTGAAATAACAAATGATGGTCGCAGTACGGTGGATATAAAATGCAGAATGGCAATGGGTAGAAAAACGTTCTTGAAAAAGAGAAATTTGTTAACATCGAATATTGATTTAAGCTTAAGGAAGTCCTTTCTGAAGGCATTTGTAAGGAGTGTTGCCTTGTATGGGAGTGAGACATGGACGATAAGCAGTGCGGACAGGAAGAGGATTGAGGCTTTTGAAATATGGTGCTACAGAAGAATGCTGATGATTAGGTGGGTGGATTGCGTAACTAATGAGGAGGTACTGAACAGAATTGGGGAGAAAAGAAATTTCTGGCATACCTTGACTAAAAGAAGGGTTAGATTGGTAGGACACATTCTTAGACATCAAGGAATTGTGAATTTATTGTTGGAGGGAAGTGTGTGGGATAAAAACCGCAGAGGAAGACCAAGAGATGGATACAGTAAGCAGATTGTCAGATGTAGGTTGCCGTTCTTATGTGGAGATGAAGAGGCTTGCTCAGGATAGGGTATTGTGGAGAGCCTTTCCGGACTGAAGACCACAACAACAACAACAATTTTGTCCATTGTTGTCGCCGATAATAAACAAAACATCTTTATGTATATAAAATTGAGCACCTTTATATGTATAGAGCAGCTTTGTAATACATAAGTGGAACATCTTCATAGCTGTATATATCTAAGTTTTTTTTTCTTTTTTTTTTTTTACAATGTCCTTCAAGATGGAAAGTGTTTGTGATGATGGTTATATATACCTGCAGATGTGCTCCAGGGCAGTCAGTTCTCATGCTGTGCAACTTCTTTCTGCACCACTGGTAATAAGTAAGTCAGTTGTTTAATCTCTTTAATTATGTGAACCTATATATCATATTTGCATTATAAGTACTATCCATATTTGATCTTGACAGGTCCAATACTTTTAAATATGTGCAAAGATACATAGAGGCACCCGAAGATGAGTCGTCAGGGCTCGAAATGCATCGAGCACAAATAAATTTTTGTGGCTGAAGGCGAGTTCGTTTTATTTTGTAGAAAATTAGAGATGGAAGAACAAGAGAGGAAAATAATGAGATGATCTACTGGTTGGTTCAAAGAGAGGGGGTACGAATAAAGATACCCACAAAAGAACTGTACAAATAAACAAATACAATTACAAACAACATCAGGAAAAGAAGGGTGATGTTCTACGGTCACATACACAGGATGAACGATAACAGACTGACGAAGTAGTGACAAGTAGTACAATGGAAACCAGCTGGGTAATGCAAAGCACAACTACAGAAACTACACATCTCTACAGAAGACATGACAGACAGGGGAAAAAAAAATACAGACAAAGAGTAGAAACAGAAATTTGGACAAACACCCAAGGAGAAGAAAACAGGAAAGAAGTGTACAGAAGAGAGAAAGAAGGGACACTGAATATAAGAGAGGTTTTTGAGATGAGAAAAGGAAAAGATAGAAAGAAGTACCATGGAAATTTCAGTGTTCTCCTTAAAGAAGAATTAACGATAATAATAACAATAAAAACGTTGACTAAAATATTAATAATGATTAAACCCTTAATTTGCTGACCGTATTAATAAGAAACAACTGCTAGTATAAAAAAACTTCAGTTACAAGCAAAATTGGATCTGCGCTGTTCGTGTTACACTCAGAAGCAATATTAAGTAATGAAGAAAGGTTTTGGTACCAGAAATTTTCATTTTATCCATTGGAAGCCTAAGCCGCCCCCCCCCCCCCCCGCCGTCACCCTTCGTGCACCCTTGATTGCAGTGTTTTCTCTTTCGTCAAATTGTGTTTATTTTTTCTTTTAAATGATATTTGTATTTTTAATTATTTTTTCAACTTCCTAAAACGAATGACCCAAAGATGTTTATCACACCACACAATTTTGTTTCCGAGAGTAGGAACTTGAAAGAAATGAAAACTCTGTGAAACATGTGAAGGCATTGTGGCGTTCAACTTTTCTCTTTATGTTAGGTAGTCGTTTCTTGTCTTGCAACCGTGACAATACGATCGCATAATTTGTTTATCCAGTGTGAAAGTTTTCTATTCGATGGTTCACGTTCTCAAATGAAATGTCCAGTAAAGTGTTAAAAGGTGTCTAATGTATTTGTTGAACTCGTCGCCAGTTTAAACGGATTTAAAAAGGGCAGTTAATGGATACAAAATGTACATTGCGCCATTAGAAAGCGCATTTGTTTAGATTCTTGGTGATGTATAAAATCTAAAACTACGCAAACCTTCACAGCCAAGGTCTTGAATACTTAATTATATAAAGAAGACAGTGCAATCTTTTGGCCAGTAATGCCGAAATATTCTTTTGTGTAAACTTAATGAAGCTATAAGTGATCAATGATACATAGATACGGCAATTTGGATCTTGTCTTCTCACTTATCTCCAAATCAAATCTTCACGTTTTCTTTTAATAAATTTCTAACAGTGAATCTTGTTCCCCCATACTATTCAGAAAAATATAATTCATATTTATTTATTCCAACAACAGTAACAACAATAATAATAAAATGATATTTCAGCATTAAGCATTAAATCCTATCCTATCCCTGGTGGGCACGTTTTTTGTCGGTTCAGGTGGCTGCAGAAGAAAACTAACAATGGATTTCTGTTTGTACATTTACTAATGTATCATCGCAACTTGCATCTTTTTCATGATTTTCTCAAATTTTGATTAGTTTATTTAATTGATACATCATAATTTAGCCTGTGTACCCAGTCCATTATAAAGTATTTTCGTCACATACGTGCTACAGCGAGTATTGCAGTCATCTCATACAACATACTGCTTCATCTTGCACATGCTGACTACAGCAATTATGACTGAAAATTCACCCGCACTTATGTGCGTCACGTACCGGGTGGTCAAAGACAGTCTAAAGAGCGTGCAAAACCGTTTCAGAGTGGGTTGTGCTGAGAAATAATATTAAGAAAAGCATTTGATACACTCTGCTGTTTCCGATTTAATTATAACTGAAGTTAATTACTCAGATAGTTGCGCATGACAATGAGCAACTTCCAGGAAGTGTTGCCAAACGTATTCTTCGTTTGGTTTCCCCAAACCGAGCAAGAGAACGATACTAAACAATGGTCATTGATAGAGGGCGCAAGGGGCGCTGAGGTTCGAGTCAAATTAAATCCATTTTATTATCAAGCAAGACGTCTCGTAAACCAGACTGTGACGTAGGCGACCTGTTAGTTTTGATGTTATATACAGACTAATAATCTAAGGTTATAATACCTATGTTGATTACTTCTTCAGACAGACATTTTTATTTATAATTTATTACTAATAACTATTGTTACATTAGAAAAGCTTACGGGTATGCAGCCATAGTGGCTTATATAAGGGGGGGGGGGAAGGGGATTTCTTCCAGAAAATAGAGAGTAGAGGAAAAATAAGTACGGCATCTGAATTATTTTCATGAATGATGCCTGAATGCATAGCCTTGGTAGATAATCGTATTTCCTTGTATTCGTAACGGAAGTGGTGTGTTAGTGGTATGAATTTCGTGCCTGGTTTTTAAAAAAATAGCTATATTTTTTTAATTTAATGTCAACAGAAATAAAGCTTGATCTCAGTAAAGTAAAAGGCGCTTACGTGCAAATTAACCTATGAATAAGAGCAGCAAAACTGATACAAAATATCATGGGGTGTCTCCTTAAAATTGCTTAACTTATCTTTACATAAATTCCCCCCCCCCCTCGGGAAATATATGCTATATTCGTCACTGTGCAACCAGGTACAGAAATCGACTTCCGACGATATTTCGGCTGGAGACCACCCCGCCAATCTCAAGCCAAACTGTAGCGAGGAAGCCATGTGCAACGACGTTTAAACCTTGGTTATCAATGAAAAGAGGAAAGACAACACACAGCGTAAAAAATATCGAGAATAAACGTTTTCAACGGGTGAGTTAGCATGAATTTTGTCCCTCTGTTTTCTGACAAGTGATACCGCAGGATTTCAGGCAGAATTGATAACTCAATCCCAATAGCTGGAAGTGCAAGCCCAATTTCTTAAAAATATATTCCTTAGGGTGGCCTGTGTCTAGGCAGTGTTCAGCAGCAGCAGATTTGTTCGATTGTTGTAAACGTGTGTGGTATTTACGCTCAATACATCGTTCCTCAAGAGTCTTAATTTTTGGATCAATATATGAGAGTGGCTCTACGAAGGAAATGAACTTAGAGGCAATATTGTAGGAAGGGGAGAAGTAGATGAGGATGAAATAGGAGATACTATACTGAGAGATGAATTTGACAGAGCACTGAAAGACCTAAGTCGAAACAAGGCACCTGGAGTAGATGACATTCCCTCAGAGTTACTGAAGTTTCTGGGAGAACCAGCCATGACAAAACTGTTTCACCTGGTCTGTAAGATGTATGAGACAGGTGAAGTACCCTCAGACTTTAAGAAAAATGTTATAATCCCCATTCCAAAGAAAGCAGACGCAGACAGGTGTGAAAACTAAAGAATCACCAGTTTCATAAATTATGGTTGCAAAATATTAACACGAATTATTTACAGAAGGATGGAAAAGCTGGTAGAAGCCGACCTTGGGTTCAGGAGAAATGTAGGAACACGGGAGGCAATACTCACTTTACGGCTTATCCTAGAAGATAGATTAAGAAAAGGCAAACCTACATTTCTAGCTTTTGTAGATTTGGAGAAGGCTTTTGACAATGTTGATTGGAATAAACTATTTCAAGTTCTGAAGCAAGCAGGAGTAAAATATAGGGAGCGTAAGGTTATTTACAACTTGTACAAAAACCAAACAGCTGTTGTCAGAGTTGAAGGGCATGAAAGGGATGCAGTGGTTGGGAAGGGAGTAAGACAGGGTTGTAGCCTTTCTCCAATGTTATTCAATTTGTACATTGAGCAAGCTATAAAGGAAAGCAAGGAGAAATTTGGAGAAGGAATTAAAGTTTAGAGTGAAGAATTAAAAACACTGCTTCTGTCGACGACACAGTAATTCTGTCAGAGATAGCAAAGGACCTAGAAGAGCAGTTGAACGGAATGGACAGTGTGCTGAAAGTTGCATATAAAACGAACATTAACAAGAGTAAAATAGGGTAATGCAGTCTAAGAAAATCAGGTGATGCTGAAAGAATTAGATTGGGTAACGAAACAATAAAGGAGGTAGGTGAGTTTTGTTACTTGGGCAGTAAAATGACAAATGATGGTCGCAGTACAGATGATATAAAATGCAGAATGGCAATGGGTAGAAAAGCGTTCTTGAAAAAGAAAAAATTGTTAACATTGAATATTGATTTAAGTCTAACGATGTCTTTTCTGACATTCAGTCAGATGTAGGTTGCCGTTCTTATGTGGAGTTGAAGAGGCTTGCTGAGGATAGGGTATTGTGGGGAGCTGCATCAAACCAGTCTCCGGACTGAAGACCAGAACAACAACAACATACGATATGCCACAGCTACATGGGATACGATAGGCAACCGCCTTGCGCAAATCGAGATCGTCCTTTACGGACACTAACAACCCCTTAAAAAAATGTTCAAATGTTTGTATAGTCTATGGGACTTAACTACTGGGTCACCAGTCCCTAAAATTACAAACTACTTATGAACTACTTACGGACTAGGACGGCACAAATATCCATGCCCGAGGGGGGATTCGAACTCCCGACCGTAGTGGCCGTGCAGACCGTGACTGAAGCGCCTCAGTCCCCTCGGCCACCGCGGCCGGCTAACTCCTTAATTTTAGTTCGTGGTCGAAAAACACATTTCACATCATATTTGCACAAAACACGGACAGTCTAGTTGGAAATGCTGACAATGCATGGCAGAAAGGCCAGTGACTTGGGTGCTATCTCTGTGCTATCATCAGTAGCTCATTGCAGAAAAGGTCAATAGCGCAACTATCTTTTAATCTGCATTTCATTACGCACTTTTGGGGAAAAGTGACCTCAAGATGGGACAGGTCAATCGACAAGCTTTACGGATCTGAAATGACGTGAGTCCTATGTCCTAAGGTACGAATAACACCTTCACTCTGTGCTGGATGGTAACATCTATCAGCACTGCAAATACAAATCAGTGTGAGTAGGCTTTCTAAATGTCACTTATCAACAACTGTTATTTTATATGGTAATCACTCAAGAAAACTTCTACCTTATAGTAGGATTAATTTTACTTTTCGGATATTTTTGGAAGGTCTCTTTCAGTAGTGATAGAGTGAAAGCTTTCACGACCGGTTGACATATTTGTTAATGAATCTTCTGGGTAATAAAGCCATGTGCCAAGAATTCGAAAAAAAAAAAAAAAAATAGGCTTACTGAAATCTGAAGCTATGTGTACGAGACTTTACTACTAATCAAAAATTCATAAAATTGATGTCCCTTTAAGACGGATTGTCAGTGCTATCAATTCTCCTATGCATGAAGTGTATCTGGTAACCATTTTGCAACCGTGTATTGGGGAAACTCATTCATACATTAAGGGCTCACGTTACTTCATTGAAAAACTTGAAGGAATAATTTTGCCTCCTGAAGATATTATTATGTTTGGATATAGTATCTTTATTTACTACGATTCCAGTTAACGAATTTGTGATTTATATAACGGATAGTTTCCCAAGAAATCTGACAGCTCTTTTTAGTCACTGCCATACTTCCAGCAAGTCGCAAATTTTTTTGTGGAGAAATTTTTGCTCAGAAAAAAGCAAATCAGAGGACTTCTAGATGGTATCGCTATGTCGGTGATACATATGTGGTTTGAAGCCACGGTAAAAAAGCTTTAGAAGAATTCTTTGCTTATCTGAAAAGAATAAATCCAAAAATCCAATTTACTATGGAAATAGAAAATGACAACAGGTTATCCTTCTTGGATATTTTAGTTATAAGACGAACCGACGGAAAGCTGGAACACAACGTTTTTTGGGAAACATGCATACTGACAGATATTTACACAAGGACTCTAACCATCAGCTACATCAAAAAACAGGTGTGATTAGAAATCTTGCAGACAGGGCCAAAAGAATTTACACGCCAAAACATAAGGACGATTCCAGAACGGATCTTTCACTCTGCAGCGGAGTGTGCGCTGATATGAAACTTCCTGGCAGATTAAAATTGTGTGCCGGAACCGGAACCTGGGACCTTTGCCTTTCGCGGGCAAGCGCACTACCGACTGTGGTATCCCGACACGACTCACGATGCCGCCTCACAACTTTACTTCCGCCAGTACCTCGCCTCCTACTTTCTAAACTTCTGCCAGGAAGTTTCATATCAGCGCACACTCTGCTGCAGAGTGAAAGATTCATTCTGGAAACATCCCTTAGGCTGTGGCTAAGCCAAGTCTCCACCATATCCTTTCTTCCAGGAGTGCTGTTCTTGCATGGTTCGCAGGAGAGCTTCTGTGAAGTTTGGAAAGTCGGAGGCGAGGTACTGGCGGAAGTAAAGTTGTGAGGCGGCATCGTGAGTCGTGTCGGGATAGCACAGTCGGTAGTGCGCTTGCCCGCGCAAGGCAAAGGTCCCAGGTTCGAGTTCCGGTTCCGGCACACAATTATAATCTGCCAGTAAGTTTCATAAGGACGATTATCTACAGCATCTGAAGCAGGTATTTAAGAATAATGGTTATTCGGAGAAAGAAGTAAATACATTTTTACAACCAAATAACAGTAGGCCGAAGGACAAGGAAACAACATAATGAAGGAGTAATACCCCTTTATTAAGAAGGTAACGGAACAGATTGTGAAAATTCTACGAAAACGTAACATCGGACCTGTTTTCAAAGCATACAGAGAAGATATGCCAAGCTCTCAGATCTGTAAAAGACAAATGTTCTCCTTTGTCAGCAAGTGGGGTTTATAAAATTCCATGATCCTGTGGTAAAGTCTATATAGAAACAACTTAGAGAAGTGTAAATACACGACTAAAGGAGCACAAAAGTCTTTGCTGACTTGGAAAAAGTGAAAGATCAGCTGTGGCGAAACATTGTTTAATATCGGGAAATCATACAGTGTAGTTCTCTGAGACAGAAATTATGTCTTCTATGACGAATTATTATCCACAATTGTATACAGAAGCGATTCAAATATATAAACTTAGTGATAATTTCAACCGAAATTTGGTGACATCCGTACACATAATTTCCGAAAACACTTCTATAGATATACATATATGTTCATCGATACGAAATTTGCACGTCTTGGGACAGAGTCCATTTTATAATTCAATTAAAAATGGCTAGGTGACAGATTTATTAAAAACTTGTTTCGAATTTCAAAATATTTTGTTGATAGCAGCCATCTTAGGGAGAAATGATGTTCGTTATAAAATATATAAAAAAAAAAATTGAAGTCTCCCAGGCAAAGATTTAGGTGCTTCTACCATGTGCTATACGACAGTGGAACAATCGAGAGCCGCGGCGGAGCGGCGGAGCGGTCGAGCGCATTGAGGCGCTATGCTACGATGCGCGGGGCCGTTCCCCGTCGGGGGTTCGAATCCCCCCTCGGACATGGATGTTTGTGCTGTCTTTAGTATAAGGTAGTTCATAAGTAGTTTGTAAGTTTAGGGTCTGATGACCCCGCTGTTAAGTCCCTTAAGCTCTACGAACATTTTTGAACAATCGAGAAATAATCTGAAAGTGCCAAACAATTCAGAGTTAATTACAGAGAAATATGTAGAAATAATTGTAGATACAGATATTTCACTACCGGAAACACCTCTTTTGATAAATATAATAGGATCTAGAAAGTTGAGAAACAGTCAGCACCGTTGCCATTCATTACAAGACTTTTTTCTCCACGAAGCTGCAAAGTGTTCGTTCTTGTACTTGGTTTTACGTCTTACAAGACTACTTTACAGCTGTTCCTTTTTTTACTCGATAATTTTTGCAGTTAATATTTCCAAATTTCGTGGCCGTAGTTTAGAATTTAGCTGTTTTTGGTTGACATCCGTACACATAATTTTCGAAAACAAATCGATAGATTTCGTCCTAAAAACCTGCTCTAGGATATGGAGATACTTACGTTCATAGTTATAAAATTTACATCTCTTGGGACGGTCAGTGTCCATTTTATAATTCACTATCACGGGCCATCCCGAATATACAAAAAGCATTTCGGAGACGTGTACGGCCCCATAAAAAGATCCTGGGGGACAAGGAATTCAATTCAGCTTCGGTTATCAGACAAATATTTAAGTCTTTGCGTCTTGCCGTTCGGACGTGATGAGCGTACACCCAACAGACGTTCACATTAATATATATAGATAAATAGCTATCCGATCGCCATAAAACCGTGCCTAAAGCCTTCCCGGGTAGACATTAGTAACTGTACAAATTTTCAGCTCTGTATGCCTTGTGGTTCAGACGTGAGAAACGTACACCGAACAGATATTCACACACACACACACACACACACACACACACACACACACACACATACACGCACATAAATTCATCGATACGAAATTTGAACTTCTTGGGAGAGTCAGAGTCCATTTTACAATTTAATTAAAAAGGGCTGGGTGACAGGTTTATTAAAACCGTATTTCGAACTTCAAAATATTTTGTTGATAGCAGCCTTCTTAGGGAGAAATGATCTTCATTATAAAATAAGAGAAATGAAGCCTCCCAGGCAAAGATTTAGGTTTTATAGTTCTCAAAATGACAAGCCAAGATCGCACTAACAATTTATTAAATGACGACCGGTTTCGGTGGACTGTGTCACCATCATCTGGTCACATATATGTTATAATAATATATATATATATATATATATATATATATATATATATATATATATATATATATATATATATATATATTACTAGGAGCACCTCTTTTGATAAATATAATAGGATCTGGAAGGTTGAGAAATAGCGAACACCGTTGACATCCAGTACAAGACTTTTCTTCCAGACGCTGCAAAGTGTTCGTTCTTGTGCTTGGTTTTACGTCTTGCAAGACTACTTTAGAGCAGTTCCTTTTTGACTCGATAATTTTTGTAGTCATTACAATACTATTTAATATTTCCAAATTTCGTGGCCGTAGTTTAGAATTTAGCCGTTATGGTTGACAAAAACAAATCGATAGATTTCGTCCTAAACAATTGCTATAGGATAAGGAGATACTTACGTTCATAGCTATAAAATTTGCATGTCTTGGGACAGTCAGTGTCCATTTTATAATTCAATTAAAGAGAAGTAGGTGACAAATTTACTGAAGTGTGTTTCAGTTAGCTTACGATGATCGATTGTGGTAATCCATCATTGATAGTGATTAAAATCATACGACCATAAGTTTCTGTTGATTTGCAAGCTCCGCTAATGACGGGACGAAGAAGAGAAACGTCCGTCTGATGACAGAAAAAGATAAATTATAAGACAGGCGCCTCTCTAATAGGCGACCGCAGGCAGATTGCTCGGACATGCTACGGGGGGTAGAACCGCTATCACGGGCCATCCCGAATATACAAAAAGCATTTCGGAGACGTGTACGGCCCCATAAAAAGATCCTGAGGGACAAGGAATTCAATTCAGCTTCGGTTATCAGACTGTCGTAAAAGACTTTTTGTCGGGCGTGCGCCGAACCTTTACGCTTGCCCGTCCGTTTACGACGTAAGGTCGGTTGCCTAAGACTCGGGCGCGGGCGCGCTGCCTCGTCTTTTTGCAGCAACACGACCCGCGAGCTCTCGTGCAGCAGATTTATTGGGTCCAGTCACCGGCAATAATTTACTTTAAACAATGTGAAAGCTAATATACTTTTATTTGTTTTGCGCTGTCTCATGAAGATACGACATTGTTTTATTTCAGCGTTTTAAGCGCGGCTGCCAGCTACGAAGACTTCATTATTTCCTTCGGAGGAGCCTCCGGAGCGGCATACATTACTCGCTTAGCTCCGAAAGCTATGGCTCGCCAGCCCGTGGTAGACGCCACTCTGACGTGTATCGCCTCCTTCGAAGGAGGTCCATCGGTCATTTCTTAATCTACTGCCGCGAGGGCGCTTCTTCTTTTTTTAGTAGTAGTTGTAGCAGCTGGAGTTTTATTAGGTAATGGCTACACTTTAATTGCATAATAGCTCTTCTGCTGCGGTACGTGTACGATCGAAACGAGTTAAATCAGATCTGAACGGAATTTCATATACGGGTCAATTGCGATGTAATGAAGGTAACAGAACGAGTTTCTAATTATTAAAGTATTTAAGTTCGTACGCTTCCACGGCCGGTGTAATTTTAAATAAAACAATTCTGGGTAGACACGTTGTTATGGTATATCGTCCTAAATTTGCGAGTGGATAGGGGATTCCTGTCAGATGGGACATAGTTTGTAGTAATCGATGATAAGGCATCGACTAAAAGAGAGGTGATATCGGGCGTTTCACAGGGGAGTGGCCGGCCGCGGTGGCCGAGGGGACTGAGGCGCTTCAGTCACGGTCTGCACGGCCACTACGGTCGGGGGTTCGAATCCCCCCTCGGGCATGGATATTTGTGCCGTCCTTAGTGTTAGCGAGTTCGTAAGTAGTTTGTAAGTTTAGGGACTGATGATCCCGTAGTTAAGAACATCAGATATATATATATATATATATATAGGGGAGTGTTATTGGTCCTCTGCTGCACGGCACAAATATCCATGCCCGAGGGGGGGATTCGAACCCCCGACCGTAGTGGCCGTGCAGACCGTGACTGAAGCGCCTCAGTCCCCTCGGCCACCGCGGCCTGCCACTCCCCTGTGGAACGCCCGATATCACCTCTCTTTTAGTCGATGCCTTACCATCGATTACTACAAACTATGTCCCATCTGACAGGAAATCCCCTATCCACTCGCAAATTATATATATATATATATATATATATATATATATATATATATATATATATATATATATATATACAGGGGAGTGTTATTGGTCCTCTGCTGTTCTTTATTTACATAAACGATTTGGGAGAAAATCTTATCAACTCTCTTTGGTTGTTTGCAGATGACGCCGTCGTTTACCGTCTAGTAAAATCATGTGAAGATCAAAACCAACTGCAGAAAGATCTAAATAAGGTATCACTGTGGTGTAAAAATTGGCACTTGACTCTAAATAATGAGAAGTGTGAAGTCGTTTGTTTGTCGTTTATTTGGATGCCATCTCACAACTTTATGAAATATCGCACTAATGTTTCCGCTCCAGTTGTCACAATGTAAAAATGTCCGAACGACATGTTTCGTGCCTACATTAGCCCAGTCTCAAGTTCTAAAAGGAGAAAGCCAAGGAAAACGTAAATTAAAACGAAAACACTAAAACCTTAAATACGATCCATGTCAATATAACAAAGTATGTTCACCCTAGACAGGCTTACCTTGGATTCTATAACGTATCTGCCCTAAGGCAACGTCAAGCGTAAAATGTTTGCGGCATATGCGCCATGTCAACAGATAAACATTTCTCACCGTATACCATGTTTCTAGTTGGAGGCACAGTTGTGGACTGTTAACTGTCTGCTCTGCTATATCAGATATAGTCCAAACGCTACCCACTACCAAAGATAAACCTACTATATAGCTATCATATAGCATATGCCGCAAACATTTTACGCTTGACGTTGCCTTAGGGCAGAAATGTTTTAGAATTCAAGGTAAGCCTGTCTAGGATGAACATACTATGTTATATTGACATGGATGGTATTTAAGGTTTTAGTGTTTTCGTTTTCCTTGGCTTTTTCCTTTTAGAACTTGAGAATGGGCTAATGTAGACCCGAAACATGTCGTTCGGACATTTTTACATTGTGACAACTGGAGCGGGAATTTTAATGCGAAGTGTGAAGTCGTTCACTTGAGTACGAAAAGAAATCCGGTAAACTTCGTTTACAAGATAAATCAATGAAACGTGAAGGGCGTAAACTCTACTAAATACCTAGGAATTACTATTGCTTCAGACTTAAACTGGAAAGGACACGTAGATAATGTCGTGGGAAAGGCGAATCAGAGACTGTGTTTTATTGTCAGAACCCTTAAAAGATGCAACAGGGCATGGGCGTAGCTACTGGGGTGGTTTCTGGGGTTCAAACGCCTCCAGAAATGTTGACAAAGCTAATAAAAAGTCTCATCTTTCTGTATCAGAATAAAGCCCACCAGCTTTTTCCCAATGCTGAGGAGCTTTTACACATGCTTCATACAGCCCATATTTCTCCTCATGCGATTCCCCTAACTTTTGGAATCCTGAAGAAAGACAATCGTGGCAACGGTATGTTCTGGATGAAGAGTAGCATTCCTGAGTAAAAATTCACGGTCCTGATTGCAAAAAATTGTGCATGGAGGAATTGACCATCTTGACTCCAATGGATTACATGTATTAATATGCTGATTACTACTGAATAAGGAGCACTTCACTTAGTTTTTCCCCAGTGTCTTCTTGTACTACGTCTGCTCCTTATAGATGAGTGTGACTTGCTTGTTTTCCAATCACTACGAACAAATCCTTGCTTCAAGTACGCAGGGTAAATTATGATAAAGAGAGAGGGGGGGCTATATCCGGCGGAGGTTTTGTGTAGTAACTGCCGGGCTTTGGTGCTTCAATGTGCTTTAGAGATTAGAGGTGGTTTTCAAAACCACTGTTAGTAATTACGAGGCACGTCGAGAAGTAAGTTCCGTTTGGTAATAAAATGAAATTGTACACAGATACAGAAGAAATTTTTATTGCACAAAATTATATAACTCTTAAACTACTTTTCCACATAACTTAAAAGCTGTGCGTGCGTTGTGGATGTTGAACCTATCGTTAAATCAGACAGCAAATTGTTCATTAACACAGCAATTTGGTTTAATTATGGCCCTGATATTGATGTATATACTATTTTTTAAATAAGAAACAGTACATTAAACTGATTATGTGCGCAACGGATATTTTAACAAACAAAACAACTGTGACAAGTCACCATTTGAAACAGACACTGACTATACTCAAAAATTTTGACTGCGAGAAAGATATTAAAAAACCACAAACCACTTTCTTAATGCTTGACTGTGAGAATTTTTATGCAGATCAGTTTCTGATTATTGAAATTTAGTATCATAGTCAATTAACTATCATTTACTGTGGCACCAATAACGAAATCTGTTCAACAATATTATTCAAATCAATACTCCACTTTAAATCTACTAATAACTAATTATCAAATGAAGGAAGTAGGTTAATTTTCTAACTAAGTAAATGAAACAGGAAAGAAAGGTCAAGTTACTTATTATTAATAATCAGCATTACATTACCTACATAATACAACTTCAGACTTGCTGGCAAAGCAGCCTCTGCTCTACATCGGATCCATACACACAACTCAACCGCTCTCTAAGCGAGCTGAACCACAAGTGTTACTCTCTCTCAGTGCGAGCTACAATGCTATGCAATACATGATCTTTGCCAAAGATGAAACTTCACAAAGGACACATATCGATACATACAGTAGAAGCGATATTATACATTTTCGTGCAAGCAAGTTACTCGATACAAAACAGGAGGCACAATATTGGACATTTTCTTACAAAAATAATTTTTTATGGACTCGTTTCAAACTGCCGAAATTTTTCAGGCATTTGTCATAGCGTGGCACCAGGTTTTGTATATCTTCTTCATAGAAATCTGCCGCCTGTGTCTTCAACCAGTTGGAAACAGTTGGAAACAGGGAAGTCCATAGCGAGAGCACTAATTGTAAACCTATGGTTTTCCTGGATCTTGTCATCAATCGCATGAACCAGTTCTTCTGTAACCAAAGGTGGACGCCCACTTCGTTCTTCATCGTGCCCATCACTACGCCCGCCATTGAACTGTCGGACCCATCTCCTCACCATCGAATCACTCATCGCATTTGGTGCGAAAATTGGCAATTGACACTAAATAAAGAAAAGTGTGAAGTAATACACATGACCACTAAAAGAAATCCGCTGAACTTCAATTACGCGATAAATCAGTCAAACCTTAAGGTCGTAAATTCTACCAAATACCTAGGAGTTACAATTACGAACAACTTTGACTGGAGAGAACACATAGAAAATATTGTGGGGAAGGCGAACCAAAGGTTACGTTTCATTGGCAGAACGCTTAGACGATGCACCAGCTCCACCAAAGAGACTGCCTACATCACACTTGTGCGTCCTCTCTTGGAGTACTGTTGCCCCTTATGGGACCCTCACCAGGTGGGACTGACGGAAGATATTGAGAAGGTTCAGAGAAGGGCAGCTCGTTTTGTTTTATCACGTTACGGGGGGGAAAGCGTCACGGAAATGTTGCACGAATTGGGGTGGAAATCATTAAAAGAAAGACGTTATTCATTGCGGCGTGATCTGTTTGCGAAGTTTCAATCACCGACTTTTAGTTCTGAATGTGAAAATATTTTGCTAGCACCCACCTACTTAGGGAGACATGACCATCCCAATAAAATAAGAGAAATCAGATCGAAAACGGAACGCGCGCTATTAGAGAATGGAACGGTAGAGAAAAGTTATGAAGGTGGTTAATGAACCCTCTGCCAGGCACTTAAATGTGATTTGCAGAGTATCGATGTAGATGTAGTAGATGTAGATGTAGTAAACTTCGCAAATTTGCCGATAAAATTCACTTGGTTTCACTTTCCTCGCATTCAGAAACCGAATCACTGACTTGATTTCACAGGCGGCGTGATTTTCAATCAACGCCGACATTTCAAACAAGCATAACAAACCGTATGTAACTGACAGCGATCTCCAAATGGCGCACGTTCTTCTCCTTGATGCACATCGTCTACAGCGCATGTGAGGAACTGCAATCGCAGCGCTGCAGCGGAGATAAATTGAAACCGAATTTACTTTCTGGACGCGCCTCGTATAATATGAGTCATAAATATTTCTTTATGTTGCTATCTAAACGAATCAAAGCTTCCGCCTAGTCAAAATCTGTACTCTTATTTTTTTGCCGTTGACAGCGCTCACACACTGCAAACATCTTAGTAAGGGAGTGTTTCTCTGAAAATGCTTCAGATGTTATTGAAAGCTTCACCCACCGCGATTTCGATTGCCATTCGTGTTCTGATTCACGTTTGCCGATCTTCATGCTATGATTTACCTTGTTACCACAAGTAGAATTTTATATAAGTCGGTAACTTTCAAGTCCCATATCTTCCACCCCCTCATCGTTATCAATCCTCTAGCACCATAGTGCATAATGGGAGACTGATACCTACTACCTCACACAAACACTATTCGTTTGCTATGTGTACTTTTGGCTCAATGTACAGTTACTCCAAAAAGTATTCGTCTAATAGATGATTGTATGTTTAAGGGTGTATAAAGAGTGGAAAACTGACAGATTCAGATAAAGCGGACAAGGACATCTTTATTGATCAGTGAAAATGAAATACAATAAAGAAACACAAATTGCTATTTAAATAAACATGGTTAAGCATTCGGAAGTACATATAGGCAATGTAAGACACAAAATTAGTATTCGTCTACAGAACTGAAAATCACACTTTGAACATAGAATGTTAGTCTTAGTACTTAGTAGGGCCTCCTTTCCTCTTTATAATCACTTGCATTCTTCTTGGCATGGATTTCACCAGAGATTCTGTTGTTTGCACTGTAATTTTTCGCCATTCCTCTTGTAGAGCGTTCTGTAGATCATTTCTACTGGATATCTGACGATTCCTGATGTTTTTGTCGAGCAAATGCCACAAATTCTGTATAGGATTAATGTCGGGGGATTGCGGCGGTGTCTGCATCCAGTGGGGCGTATTATACAACAGCCACAGCTCTGTGTCTAAAGCAGTATGTTTTGGATCATTATCTTGTGTGAAAATCCAATCCCCATTAAGACCCATATGATTCACACTACTGGATAGATGTGTTTTTAGGATATTTATGTAGATCTTGTGGTCCATATTGCCACCAATAAAACGCAAATCCCCCACACCATTTGCACTCATGCACCCCCACACAAGTACTGAACCTCCTCCATGTTTAACTGAGGCTATCATATTTCTCTCTTCAAGTTCACTATTCTTTTTTTTCCACACTGTACTCGCCCATTAGACTTAAAAAGCTCAAACCGACTCTCGTCCGTAAATACAACCTTCTTCCAGAAATCAAACTCATCTGATTTATGTTCTCTTGCAAATGCAAGTCGCTTTCTTCTGTTGATTTTACTGATGTATGGTTTTCTACGTGCTGTTCGGCCTCCATACCCAGCTTCATGAAGCGCATTTCTTACAGTCTGTGCTGAAACAGACCTTCCTGTGCGCACATGAAAAGCAGCTGCAAGTTGTGGAGCGCTCAGTTTCGGATTTTTGATGACTTCTCGAAGAAGCTGTCGTTTCTCCATCTTGGACAGAACTGCAGGACGACCGCTTCGTGATTTGTTTTCGTACTTTTTGCTCTGATTAAACCTGTATATAATGCTCTTCACTGGACTGGTAGGTATACCGACTGTTTCTCCGATTTCTTGAAAACATTTTCCTTGTCGAAACAACCTGACGGAGATTTCTCTCTCTCTTCCTTTATAGTTTAGCAACGTTTTCTACCCATCTTATATAAATATCAGAGCGGCCCAATACCACAGATATTGCTTACTAGACGAATACTTGTTTGACGTCCACTGAGGCGTGATTTTAAATAGTGTGTATTTGTTAACAAATTCAGCGACATAGGAACCATAAATAGCGTTTTATTTCCAAGTGGAGAAATCAACCAATTTAAGGAAATAGTTATTACTCATTTCGCAGCTATGTTTGTATGACTGCGCGCATTATAGTCTATGCGCCACGGTCGGACGAATACTTTGTGGAGTCACTGTATATATAGTCGCTGTCTCTTATTAGAGTCCTATGGACGAGATAAGGTTGAGCCCCAGTTTTGATGACCACGCTGTCGACGGGACGTTCGGCCCTAATTGTCGTTCGTTCCTTCTTGTTTTTCGCCGTCAGTTGCGTGGCCACGGCCGGCAGCTGTGGCCGGGCGTCCCCGTGTTTGCTACTCGAGCCGGCGCAGCTACCCTCCTCCCTCGCCCCGCGCTCTTGCAGAGGTGGTTCGCTCTGACGGGACCCCCCACAGAGCCACACACAATCGCGCCTCTCAGACGCGCAAAAAAATACACCACACCACAGCACGGCACGGCTACCCCCCCCCCCCCCTCCCCACCCAACCACTGGCCAGCCCGCGCTCTAACAGATAGGGGCTCGCCGCTGGGCTTGTTTACATCTGTGAAGGTTTCCGCAGAACACGGCTCCTACCGGGAAAACCAGCTTTTAGCCTGTAGCTTACACGGACACAAAAATGTTGTCCGCATAGTCTTTTGTATACGTGGGTCCACAGCAGCTGTGAATTTCTCGAGGGAAGTCCTGCACAGGCTGCTTTTGTTTCGAATTTGTGCTGGTACCTCCTCGGGGAAGATCAGTTTGGATGAAGGAGGAACGTAGGAACCCGGGAGGCAATACTCACTTTACGACTTATCTTAGAAGATAGATTAAGGAAAGGCAAACATACATTTTTAGCTTTTGTAGATTTGGAGAAAGCGTTTGACAATGTTGACTGGAATACACTCTTTCAAATTCTGAAGTCAGCAGGGGTAAAATACAGGGAAAGGAGAGTTATTTACAACTTGTACAGAAGCCAGACCGCAGTTATTAGACTCGAAGGGCATGAAAGGGAAGCATCAGTTGGGAAGGAAGTAAGACAGGGTTGTACTTTCACAGATGTTATTCAATTTGTACATCGAGCAGGCGGTGAAGGAAAGCAAGGAAAAATTTGGAATAGGAATTAAAGTACAGGGGGAAGACATAAAAACATTGTGTTTTGCTGATGACAATGTAATTCTGTCAGAGACAGCAAATGACCTGGAAGAGCAGTTGAATGGAATGGACAGTGTGTTGAAGAGAGCGTATAAAATGAACATTAACAAGAACAAAACAAAAATAATGGAATGCGGTCTTAGAAAATCAGGCGATGCTGGAAGAATTAGATTAGGTAACGAAACAATGAAGGTGATCGATGAGTTTTGTTACTTGGGTAGTAAAATAACATGCGATGGTCGCAGTACAGAGGATATAAAATGGAGAATGGCAATGGGTAGAAAAGAATTTTTGAAAAAGAGAAATTCGCTAACATCGAATATTAATTTAAGTGTAAGGAAGTCTTTTCTGAAGGCATTTGTGTGGAGTGTTGCCTTGTATGGGAGTGAAAAATGGACGATAAGCAGTGCGGACAGGAAGAGAATAGGCTTTTGAAATGTGGTGTTACAGAAAAATGCTGAAGATTAGATGGGTAGATCGCATAACTAATGAAGAGGTACTGAACAGAATTTGCGAGAAAAGGAATTTTTGGCATACGCTGACTAAAAGAAGGGATCGCTTGGTAGGTCACATTCTTAGACATCGAGGAATCGTAAATTTAGCATTGGAGGGAAGTGTGGGGTAAAAATCGCAGAGGGTGACCTAGAGACGCGTATAGTAAGCAGATTCAAATGGATGTGGGTTGCCGTTCTTACGAGGAGATGAAAAGGCTTGCTCAGGATAGAGTAGGGTGGAGAGCTGCATCAAACCAGTCTCCGGACTGAAGACCATAACAACAACAACCTTATTCCATTAGCTAATGTCGCCCGTTTGGGCATTTTCAAGCTACCGCTGTTGCTTGCAGCGCAGGAAAAATTTGTAATCATCTTACGTTCCACACATATGTGTGGAGTAAGGCCGGTATTACACTTGTGACATTATTTCTGTGTTGCTGTCTGTATGCATTAATCTTAAACTCCGCGATTAAAAGATTAAGGATTTTTGTTAAAATTTCGATCATAGAAAATCGGATAAACATCTGTTTAAGTACTTTAGACAAGGGTGGATGCAATTAATACGCGAAAAGATTGAATACAATGAAATGGCGGAATACAGATTGGGGTTGAGGCATGACGCAAAAATAACGTTACAGACAAAACTTACGGGAAGGACCCATTGTAGCTTCTTTCTGGAAAAGTTGATCACAGCAGCTGAAACTGTTGATTGGTTTAGGTAAACTTTATGATACTTTCCTCAGTAAAATAATCTTCAGACTGTTCGCCTCATAAGTCATTTTTGACGGACCGTGTACTAAAGTTTGATAAGACAAATAACAAATAGAAAAAATCTATAAGACTTCGCGAAACCGTTAATACGAATGCAGATTCTAAAAGGAAAAAAAAAAGGTAATGATTTAGAATAACTGATCGGGACTTAATCGAGGCAATACACGACGTGAAAGTGATGGCATATGAAGATCATATTACGACGTAATGTGGAGGAGCTGAAAATCTCAAAGAAAATGAATAATTAAGAAAGGACGAGACATTATTAAATGAAAACATGGTAGAGACATTACTCTGAACAAAAGATGGTATATTTTAAAGTAAACTGTAACAGCACTCACATTTACTTCACAAAACACAAGTCCACACTTAATAGGCTCAAACAAGAGAGTTTCTGATCGCGGTTGCGTCCTCTCGGCACACCGGAAGTAACGAAAGACGAGCGAATAAACCTTTTCATAGTAAAATATTTCGAGAAGGACGGAAACATGGCGACAAGCGTCGCTGATAGATAAAAAAATATTAATTTAATAATTTATCGTTATACATTGTAAAAGATCTTTGACAAAGATCTTTCATCGAAGTCCTTTGATAAAAGTTAGAGCGAGAGGCTAGTTTTATGAAAGTTCGCCATTGTATACAAGCGTCTGTTCTTGCTTTGGTGCCTTTTAACCTATATATTTATGTAGTATATTTGTTATATATTTGCTGCGTCGCTACTGCCACAGTGATCGTTTCAAAGTATGAAGTGTACGGAATATTTCTTAATACAGAGCACATTTACTGGAATACACGATTAGAATCGTAGAAAGAAGAAAGCTACTCCTGTCAGTTGTATACAAAATGCCTCACTGTGGATGATGATAAGGAAGTAATCTAACCTCGTAATTCCTCCTTGGTTCACTTTTGTCTGGAATAAACATGACATTGTAGGCCTACACTGTAGGATTCGTGTATTTTACTCTCTGCTGGAATAGATTTTGTCTGTAATTCCTCCTTGGTTCACTTTTGTCTGGAATAAACATGACATTGTAGGCCTACACTGTAGGATTCGTGAATTTCTCTCTGTTGGAATAGATTTTGTCTGTGGATATAATGGGACCATATTCAGCTGAAAAGGCATTAATGACTTGCTAATGAAACACTGAACTACTTTCCCTTTCATTGCACGATGCATTTCGACATTTAACCACAAGTGCAGGTATTTACACTGGTATTTTGTGTTTCAGAAAATCAGGCAAAATAAATGTCACACTGCAGTAAACTATAAAAATGTCTTTTGCAGCGCATAATCCGCAATGATGCACATGCAATAACAACGAAAATATTCCCTCTTCTTAATTGAGATAAAGTGTCTAACGAGGTTGTGTTCAGCATGACACACACGAATCATTCCAATGTTCCATTATTTACACATTGACACAGTTTTAGGGCTTCCTGAAATATCGATTATGATGAATTTTAGTAATTATAAATATATAGACGAATTAAAATGTTTGGTCACCCGTTCTCAAACAATTTTGGTTATTATGTCCTAACAGTGTAGTTTATGAAGTACATTTATGCGAGCATTTATCATCTTTTCCTCTCGCTATTCACGGTTTTACCTAAAACAATTTCCATTCTTCATTCAATCATCACTGTTCTCACTGACTGACCATATGATAGACACAAATCCCAACACATAATCACAAACCCACAATCCCCCCCCCCAAACACACACACAAACACAAAAAAGAAATAATAAATAAATAAATACATAAATAGATATAAAAAAAATAACAATTATTACAAACACACACACACACACACATACAAAGATACTTTCAATGAAATAGTTGAATTCAATTAAGCTGAGTAAATTGGCAACACTACAAAACAAAATACAGTGGACACAGTATGGCAGCAGATGACAGTGGAACTAGAAAAATGCGAAGTTTTTCAGAAAACAGTGGAACCTTTCGACCTCGTTGCCGGAAAGAGACTGATATGGAGTAGCAAGTGCTGTAAGTATACCATTTTATAGCAAACAACGAACTGTTTTGAATCAGAAACGAAATGTTTTGTACATATGTAAAAAAACCTAACCTTTATGTGTAAATAGAAACATGTAAATATTTCAGGACATCACAGATGATGCCTTGTGACAAAGGCAAAACGCGTATGGGTGAATTATAAAAATAAAAACCCTTCATTTGCAGTAGCAAAAGGCGTTTTCTTTAAAACCATTACAGTGAAATACACAATATTCAGCTGCTGCTCAAATGGCCACTACAAGCAACGTATTAAGTAGTATAAATGTGGCTCGATGAACTCTCTGCCAGGCACTAATATGTGATTTGCAGAGTATCCCATGTAGATGTAGGTACAGATTCAACACTGATATTTAACTGAACAACTTATCCAAATGACTACACAATCAAAACACCTGTAACATTTTATTTCAGAAAATAAAAGGCAAAACCCACAGAAGATGGCACAATAAGTGCAGAAAAAAGTATGGATTATATAAACCAAACAAGGTGTCTTGCACAAGGCGGATTTCTTTGCCAAATTAGGTTTACTCTTTTTAAAAATGTGCATTGACTGATCGACTTACGGGTTCCAATGGTGAATAATCGTGTTATTCATTATTCTACAAAATTTGTTTCATAGTGTCATCGATTAAGAGGAACTGAGCGGTCACTCAGGTGATACATATTACCTTAACGAAGGCTGCAAGAGAGCTGGCGGTGAAAAAACCAACGCCCGGACTGCACGGAATTCGTAGTTGTGGCTGTCGTGCCAGAAAATGCAAAACTTTGTATACCGCCAGCCATTGCGTTCAGTTACATTCGGACAGACGTAAATCTTCTACTTGCGCCAGGCCAGGATAACAATTGCTGAATTCAATCCAGATTGATTCATTTTGAGAAGTTACAGTACATATGGGGTGCTCAATGTAACTGCCACTTAAGAATATGTGTGTCTACTTTTTGTGTTCAGCAGTTCATGGGTTTTCTTTTATGTAGTGATAGGAATCAGTGATACTGTGATGATGATCTTTCTAATTCACAAAACCGGACTTTACGTGGCAGCTTAACAATGATAAATGTGGACTAATCTCATTTCTGGAATCGAATTGTGTAGAAGACTTTTGTTCTTCATACGGCTTATATTCTTCGGCAAATGTTTTTCAGCAAAATCTTCAGTGGCTCGTGAGACTGAGCGTCCTTTACTCCAGGTTTCTTGGGCAAAGTGATAAATTCTGATTTAAGCCATATTAGAAGTAGTTCAGGAGATATGACGTCATAAACAATGAAAACTTCCCCGTCTTGCGGCACGTGATACTGTGACTTCATCAGTCCTCTATTGGAGAAGAAGAGCACCTAGCGACTTGCAACAAACTTTAAACATAATTTCAAACCTTAATAAACTTTTTCTCTCTGACAACTCCAGCAAGATGATAAAAGGAAAATAGTTTGTTGCATACTACTTTTCCTGCGTTCATGTAGTATAATTACAGCATTTGACATGACGTTACAATTTATTACTCGTACACTATTAATTGTTTTCGCGAGAAACGTGACAGACAGTATACACACGTACCATTGAACGTACGTTCGACATTTTCTCATAGTAGGACGTACAGTTCGAGAGATATGGAGTCATAAACAATTAGGTTCATGAAAAACCGCCTCATCACGCATGACGTTTTGATTTATTACGTCTTTCCCACCAACTCTATTCGCGACGTATTTTGCAGACATTTTACGTATAAAAATGAATAGCTATTTCCCTTTGTCATTCCATAACTTCAAAACGGATAGACCGATTTGGCTGATAGTTTTATGTTGTGTTCGCAATTCTCTAGCCAAGTATTTTTTGCATTACAATTTGTGGTTAATCCACTGGAAAATTGGAAAATTTGAGTAAAACTGAAAGTGCGTTTTTCAATGAGCCCATGTTTTCTATTGCATACAGATCTATGGTTTTGTTCCTATTTTGATGACATTTTGTTCATTTGATGTTAAAAACAACAGAAATCTCACTATGTACATAAAATTTCGCATGGTGCTTGGTGAAAGGTACTTTAGTAACGAAATTTGACAAAAAAGTAGATTTGCTCCGATCTTGATTTTTCTTTTATTAAAATATCATAATAAAAATCCTTCTTTATTTATGGTCCTTTTTCTATTTGTCTCTCACCTTATAAAGTACTGTATTGTACATTTGTATGGTTACAATTTTGAAAACTGCAAATAGATTATGGAAACGTTATGCCAAAGGTCACATTTTGCCCTGGATTGGTACTTCATGTGACCAAAATTCTTACTGTCTTACCTGAAACCACCAAGCATTAAGAAAAAGTGTTATTGTAAAATCAGTGTCCATCACCTCTAACTTCGTTTATCCCAGCTATTTACAACCCTAACAGACCTAATAGCTGCTGAAATTATTGTAAATAATAGTATATAAACAAAATTTCACATGACTGCAAAGTTAACTCTTTCGGTCCTATATCTGCAGGTAATTCAAGACGGCAATACTGCATTAAGGATAACGCAATGTACATATGTTTGACAGACAATAGTTGATGGCAAAGACAAAACAAATTAAGGCATTTTACAGGACTCACAGCTTACTGTAATACGGGCAAAATTTGCCCTTGTTTGGTGTTCCGTGTAACCTAAAATACATTGGTGCTGCTAGGGTTAATAGACCTACGAAGAGGAAGGTTTGATTTTTTTCAGGGAAGCCAAAACAGTGTTGGTCCAACCCGCCACTGCCCGCACCGAAACTGAGTTTATTGTGCGGAATAGGAAGGTTACTGTCAGTATAAATTTTATATGGAGGTTGAGAATGGGTACATTGGAAAAAAAATCACCACTAAATTTGACAGATATGGATATGGGGAGGGGGTAGCGAGTATGAATAATGTTCAAATGTTTATAAACGTGTTAAACAAAACTGTTACGGTCACTTACAAACTATTTAAACTAACTTACACTTAGGACAACACAAGACACACACATGGGTGCGAGGGAAGACTCGAAGCTCAGGCGAGAACGGCCGCCCAGTCCCTAGCATGATGCCTTAGACCACGCGGCCATTTAGCGCGACGGGAGGAGACGGGAGGTTGGGGAGTGGAAGAATGGGCAGAGAGTGAGGGGAGCTGGAGATGAAGAGGGAGGTGGTAGGGCAAGAGGTGGATGGAAAGAGAGGAGGAGAAGCTGAACTACAAGAGCACAGAGTAAATAAATACCCGGGCAACGCAGGGATTTCAGCTAGTTTTATATATTACTACTAGCTTATATGCCCGTGCTTCGCAACGCTTGTTAAAGAGGGACCTGTGTATATCATGGTTTTTTAGGTCAGCAAAAACAGAATCCTTGTTGCATCGCTCCGTCAATGAACTCAGTTCTCCTAGCCAAGATGTCAAATTTAAACAGAAGTCATTGTCGAAAATGATGAATGTTCATAAAGTTTTTCATACAAAAATTGAAATTAATTTCAGTGCGTACTCCGGAATGATGTAAATTCAATGTTACGTTGTGTTCATAAAGTTAAGACTGCGGTGTGTAATTGTCAGTTTGGCGTAAACTTCTGAAAACACATCTATCGTTGATATGAGAAATAGTAATAATAATAAAAGCGCCATTATCCTTTGCTTTTTAGCCCCCATGAAAGCTCGTGTAGTACTTTTGGAGATTGGCCTTTGCAGATAAATAGTGATTGCCTTTAGACAAATGTTTAAATTATGATATCTTTATTTTCTGTGATCCGATTTTGATGAAACGAAACGTGTATCTAACCGCACGATGTGCTCAAGCTACGGCTGAAAATCCTACGAAAATTCGTCAAGTACTTTTGAAGATAAACGTGTTCTAAGAGACAAACATAACGGTCGTAGATACAAAAGTTTAAATTACGATAAGCTATCTTTTTTCCCCGTGATCCCCCTTTTATGAAACGAAGTTTCCCATGTAACTACTCCGTGAAGTACTTTAGGAGATTAGAGATTTGTAATAGATAGCTGTACTCCCGGGCTTCGCAACGGATATTAAAGAAAGGATACAATCACTTATAGAGAACTACACCATAGTTATGAGCATAACAAAAAGAGCATTGCCTTCTATTAGTTATTTGGGGTACTACGTAACTAACAGGGCCTCTGTTTGTTCTTTAGGTTACTAAATCGTTTTCTAGGCATTTCTAAAGAGATGGGACTCAAGATCTAATAAGCACGCACCGAAATCAGAAAGGAAACTACATAATTTCGATTTTCCTTGCAAAGAATTCTTATTAAATGAAAACATCAATGGGCGCGAAGGAACGTCGTTTCTTCTTAAATTCAAATTATACCCGTCGAAAGATGTACTTCTTTCCATGACTTTGCAAAGTATGTGGGATACAGCTGGGTTAAATTTTACTTGCAGTGTCAGCGGTTTAGTTTGCTATCGTTGTCAACGAACTATTCGCTTTAGGAGGATTATTAATTTACTCATCAGAACAGCATAAATTATTTATTTCATCATGAAAGTAAAGAATTGTTCTCCTCATTCTACGTGACTGATTTTACATAATGCATTGAATGGCCGTTGCCAACATCAGCGCAGTACGCCGATGCCGTAAGTAAAATTGTATCCCTTCCAATGTAACCAATGAATTACGAACTTTCCGTCACAGACATACATTAACGTATGTCTAGAGTCTGTGTATTGCAGTGAGGTCAAAGATAATGTGGAGGTGGTACTGTGTGTGTGTTATGGTCTTCAGTCCGGAGACTGGTTTGATGCAGCTCTCCACCCTACTCTATCATGAGCAAGCCTTTTCATCTCCTCATAAGAACGGCAACCCACATCCATTTGAATCTGCTTACTATACGCGTCTCTTGGTCTCCCTCTGCGATTTTTACCCCACACACTTCCCTCCAATGCTAAATTTACGATTCCCCTATGTCTAAGAATGTGTCCTACCAAGCGATCCCTTCTTTTAGTCATGGTATGCCAAAAATTCCTTTTCTCACCAATTCTGTTCAGTACCTCTTCATTAGTTATGTGATCTACCCACCTAATCTTCAGCATTCTTCTGTAGCACCACATTTCGAAAGCCTCTATTCTCTTCCTGTCCGCACTGCTTATCGTCCATGTTTCACTCCCGTACAAGGCAACACTCCACACAAATGCCTTCAGAAAAGACTTCCTTACACTTAAATTATTATTCGATGTTAGCAAATTTCTCCTTTTCAAAAATGCTTTTCTTCCCATTGCCATTCTGCATTTTATATCCTCTGTACTGCGACCATCGCATGTTATTTTACTACCCAAGTAACAAAACTCATCTACCACCTTCATTGTTTCGTTACCTAATCTAATTCCTCCAGCATCACCTGATTTTCTAAGACCGCATTCCATTATTTTTGTTTTGCTCTTGTTAATGTTCATCCTATACGCTCTCTTCAACACACTGTCCATTCCATTTAACTGCTCTTCCAGGTCCTGTGCTGTCTCTGATAGAATTACAATGTCATCAGCAAAACGCAATGTTTTTATTTCTTCCCCCTGAACTTTAATCCCTATTCCAAATTTTTCCTTGCTTTCCTTCTCTCTACTCCAGTTGTCAGTATTTTGATCCTAAGCACTACAGTTGTCTTTCCAGTGTTTATATTGAGATAATTGGTGAATTGCCAGCGTAGTTAAAGCTCAGTTAATGTATGTCAGTGTTTCCCAGTGTTTTATCTTTGAGTTTTTAATCTGGGAACATGTGTTGATCGTCGTATTGCCCCCACATTTTACGGATTTTTGTTCGCCGCACTCACCCACCGCCACACACCACGACCAAAACACCACAGTGCACACCGCGAACCTAAAGGCTTCTCTCATGCATAACCGCCATTGGTCTGCAGTGAATAATTTTGGCTGCCAAGTGAAATATAAGGACACACGTCCCACGTTCCATTTTTATATATGTATATTGATTGTTACTATTTGACGTACTGAATTGTTGCTGCAATGTAGACTTTCTCCTCAATTTGGTCCTGTGGAACGTGATAAATATGAAGAAAACTAGTTTCATTTGGAAACCTTTGGGGCTTGCTGGAAGCTAGGGACGGGCGCCTGACAGGAACAGTTCTTGGAAACGGCTTGCGTGGGCAGCTGGCTCAGAAAGCGCGCTTTCTCCGGCCATTCCGTCGACAGACGACAGGAGTTGATAAGGTCTCGGCGTGTCGGCCTTCCCCAGCTCGACAGTCCAGGAGCTGGCCACACGCAGATATAATGGGAGGCGGGCTGGCCAGGTATAAACGTCGAGAGAAAGCGCTCCACAGCGTGTTCAAGAAAATACGCCCTCACTAGCTGATCTGCGGGCAGACACTACACGGCAGGTCTTGTTCCACCAAGTCAAAATACATTCTTCGGCATTTTTCAAACTCTTTAAGGTGCAATTCCAAAGAAATTTACAACTAATGGACAACTGGTTGCATCCGACCACAGGGAAGATCAGTTTGGTTAAGAGAAACTAACAAACACGGCAACGCTTCGCAGTAGCTAATGTGTATGGGTTATATACCCCAATCTCTCCTCTTCTTCTCCCTATGTCTATTCCCTTCCTCTCTCCTCTATTTTCACATCGCCCCCTCCCCCTGTCTTTTTTCCATCACCTTCACACCACTCCCTCTTATCCCACACCATATCCATGTCCTCCACCTCCTCTCTGCGTCTATTTAAACCCATTTCCTTCCCAATTTCAACCTCTTCCTCCAACTCTCGCTGATCTTATTTATTGTTATTGGGGCTCTGATTGGTAGTATAAGTCAAAATGGATGGTAAATCAATTGGAAACGGGTTATAAGAGAAACCTTTCGAGTTGCTCTATCTGTGATGTTAGTAGCTTTAATGGTCGTACTTTTAATGATTTTATTGTACGAGCAGGCGTGATTGTACATTTAAGCATAAAAGAACTTCCCTGCTTCATCTTAAAAATGACTGGAAAAAGGAAAACAAAACCGCACATTTTTACAGCACAGCTTAGCAAGTTTTTCTCGCAGTGAACAGAATAGAAATACTTTTTATAACTTGTTTTACCTTGTTGAGAGCCTGTGAGTTGAAACTTTATTAATCGTCATTGCGAATGCAAGGCGAACGGTAAACTGCACACGCTTAAGTTGAAACAGTAGTATTCTTGAAATCAGAGCATCCTCTCCTTTGAACTTTCCTTGATTATCGTTGCTTCAATCACATTGTTCATCAGCATCTTCACAGGGAGTCTTGTTCCATTGCATAGTTTCGGTTGGCTTAGACTGCGTAACTTGATTATCACAGACCCAACTTCGATTTGCATTCCTAGCAAATCCAATGAATTCAGGATTTTGTTGGATAATTGACGACTTCAACAGGATCAGAAATGGAAACCATCGAAGTAAATGAATGCAAATATCAACAATAATACATTTCTTTGACACAATATTAATAAATGTATGTTATTGGCCAGCGATTTGGCTTTGAATTTTTTATGTTCTAATCGTCTATGTCCTCATTTTTCCCTGCCAAAATGGCTAGTTTGCTCAATCAGATAGTAGGTTTTTGTAATTGGCTGCAATATTCGTCTGTTTGTTTCCTGACCTGTAAGTGAATAACGAACTCTTATTAGGAATCTAATTGAAATACAATTAACAACATTGCTATATACCGGTTAATTTTACAATCCGCGACACAGGCGTGGTATAGCTATGTTGGCGACAGCTGCTGGATCATGGGAATGAAGCCGACCAATCGCGGCGAAGCTTGAGATAGTCAATGAAATTTTAGAGGGCAACAGCTGTTTTCTCTTCATAGTAAATAATATTATTTTGATAATCCGCATTATAATTTAGTGTCAGACACATTAACCTTACTGAGGAAGATGATGTTTCTCAAGTATTCTCAGCATTGATAACGCCGTCTCCCTTTAGTCTAACCTCCTTGGCGTGTTTGTTTGCCCCGACGCAGCTTATTTTGTAGCTAGACGAGTAACGAATGTATAAGCTGATTCTTGGAGAATTTAGAAAATGATCCGATCTGGAAGCGTACTTTCAGTTTTATGTCACGTAACACGGGAACGCGGTCGAACGGGACAAAAAGTATCCTATGTCCGTCTCCTGCTTCTAAGCTACCTCCCCACCAATTTTGAGCCAAATCGGTTGAGACGTTCTTTAGTTATAAATAGTGTAACTGACACGACTTATATATAGCAAAACATGAGACGATACTACCGTTATAACGTATCATAGAAGATAGGTTGAGAACAGGCAAACCTTCGATTCAGCTTTTGCAGATTTGGGGATAACTTTTGACAACATTGACTGAAATACACTGTTTCAAAATTCTGAAGGTTGAAGGAGTGAAACATAGAGAAGGAAAAGTTATATTCAACATGTTCAAAAACCAGACAGCAGTTACAAGAGTCCACGGGCATGAACGATATAGGGTTGTAGCCTTTCGCCAATATTATTCTATCTGTAACGTTGAGCAAGCAGAGCAGGTAAGCAAGGGGAAATTTGGAGAAGTTAAAGTTCAAGAAGAAGAAACAAAAACTTTGCGGTTTGCCAATGAAATTGTAATTCTGTCAGAGACATGAAAAGATCTGGACGAACAGCTGAACGGAATGCTTAGGACCTTGAAAGGGGGGTGTAAAATGAATATTAACTAGAGCAAAACAAGGATAAACGAATGTTATCTAAGAAGACGATACTGAAGAAAATGGATTAGGTAACGAGACAATAAAAGTGGTAGATGAGTTGTTATTATGGTCACAGATATAAAATGCAGAATGGATATCGGAAGAAAGACATTTCTGAAGAAGAGATTTTTTTATTTTTATTTATTTATTTTTTTACATCCAATATTAATTTAAATGGGTTAGAAAAGAAAACAGCCACCAATTGCAGGGTTGCAGATTTATTCACAATCGCTTTCGAGCAACTATTGCCCTTCTTCAGTATTGTGTACAGGAAACAGTTAAGAATAAGATACAATTCAAAATATTTAATATTACATAAAATTCGCAGTAGAATCACAAATTAAAGGGGCAAGAAGTACAGTGTATATAAAACTTTCTTGAAAAGTGACAAAAATGTGATTTATTAATACGCTATTCTTGTGCATTTTAACAATATAAGGAACTAAACAAAAATTTTTAGTGACTTTACACTGTTCTCCTTGTCCCTTTAATTCTGTGATTCTGCTGCGAGTTTTATGTAGTATTTTTATTTGTGTATATTTTTAACTTTTTCCTGGACGGATTCTTGAAGAAGGGTAATAACTGCTCGCCGCGGCGGAGCGGCCGAGCGCATTGAGGCGCTATGCTACGATGCGCGAGGCCGTTCCCCGTCGGGGATTCGAATCCCCCATCAGGTATGGATGTTTGTGTCGTCTTTAGTATACGGTAGTTCATAAGTAGTTTGTACGTTTATGGACTGATGACCCCGCAGTTAAGTCCCTTAAGCTTTACAAATGTTTAAACATTTGAATAATTGCTCGAAACCGGTTGTGAATACATCTGCAACACTGCAAATGCTGGTTGTTTTGTTTTCTAACCTAGAAAACCTCGTTGCTGCCATAGATAAAACAATTACTTTAAATGTTAGAATGTTCTTTCTGAAATGATTCGTATGGAGTGTCGCATTCTACGGGAGTGAAGCGTGTTTAGACAAGTAGATGATAGAATCTTTTTAAATTTAGTGTTACAGACGAATGTTGAAGATTAGATCGCGAAACTAATGAGAAGATACTGATTAGAATAGCGGTGAAAATGAATTTCCGATATATCTTAACTTAAAAAAGGGGTCGATTGGTGAGACATATTCTGAGACATCTACATGGGAAACGCTGCAAATCACATTCAAGTGCCTGGCAGGGGGTTCATCGAACCACCTTTATACCATTTATCTCCCATTACATTCTCGAATTGCGTGCGGAAAGAAAGAACACCTGAATCTCTCCGTTCGAGCTCTGATTTATCGTATTTTATTCTGATGATCATTTCTACCTATGTAAGTGGGAGTCAACAATATATTTTCGCATTCGGAGGAGAATGTTGGCGATTGGAGTTTCGTAAGTAGCCCACGCTGCAGCGATAAACGCCGTTGCTCTAATGATTCCCATTCCATATCCTGTATCATTTCATGCATCGTGACAATACCAAACGAACTGCCCTTCTTTGGACTCTTTCGATGTCCTCCGTTAAACCCACCTGAGAAGGATCCCACACTGGGCAGCAATACACCAAAAAACGATGGACAAGCGTAGTGTATTCAGTTTCTTTAATAGTTCTGTTGCATTTTTTAAGGGTTCTGCCAATAAAACGCAGTCTCTGTTCGGTTTTACAACGACATTATCTGCGCGTTCTTTCCAATTTAAGTCTGAAGTAATAGTAATTCCTAGGTATTTAGTGGAGTTTACGGCCTTCTCTTTTGATTGGTTTACCTTGTAAACAAAGTTTAACGGATTTCTTTTCTTACTCATGTGGACGAATTCACACTTCTCATCATTTAGTGTGAATTGCCAATTTTTACACCATAGAGATATCTTATTTAGATCGTTCTGCAGTTGGTTTTTACCTTCAGATGATTTTACTAGTCGGCAAATGACTGCGATATCTGCAAAAAAACCTGAGAGAGCTTCTCGGATTTTCTCTCAAATCGTTTATGTAAATAAGGAACAGCAGAGGACCAATAACACTACCTTGTGGAAGCCCGATATCACTCTGTTTTAGTCAATGCCATGCCATCGATTACTACAATCTATGTCCTCTCTGACAGGAAATCCCTTATCCAGTGGCAAAAATGGGGCTATATACCATTACAACGCAATTTCATTAAAAGCTGTTCGTGAGGTACGGTGTCAAAAGCCTTCTGGTAATTCTTATCAATAGCACTCATCACTTCGTGTGAGTAAAGAACTAATTGTGTTTCGCATGAACGAAATTTACTAAAACCGTTTTGACCTTGGGTGAACAGATCGTTCTGATCGAGATAATTCATAATATTTTAATACAGGATTTGTTCCAAAACACTGTTGCAGATTGACGTCAGTGAAATAGGCCTGTAGTTTAGTGGGTTACTCCTACTGCCTTTCTTGAATATAACGGTTGTATATGGCTTTGAGGCGAGTTGCAAGTTATCCTCATTATATTATTTATTGTTCTTCCAAAATTCGGTTTTTCAATAAGTCACACAAATTTCAAAGCTGTTAATTCAACAAATTATCTAATAATTATAATTACGAATAACTTTAATGGGAAAGACCGTAGAAACAACATTTTAGGAAAGGCGAACCAAAAGAGTATGTTTTACTGGCAGAATATTTGGAAGATGCAACAAATTCACTAAAGAAATAGCCTACACCACCTTTGCCCGCTGCTTTATAGAGTAATACAATGCGGTATGGGATCCTTACCAGTTAGGACACACCGAAGAACGGCGCATCTAGTATTATCGCGAATTTGGGGAGATAATGTCGCGGAAATGATACAAGAGTTGGGCTCCCAACCATTTAAAAATAATAATAATAATTTGTTCTTTGCGGGAAAACCTATTTACGAAATTCCAATTAGCAATTTCCTTCTACGAATGCGAAACTGTTTCGTTGTAACACAGTCAGACCGGCATGGGGAGAAATGATCATTATGATAAAATACGAGGAATCAGAAGTCGCAAGGAAAGATTTAAGTGTTCGTTTTTTTTCCGTGAGCTGTTAAGAGAAATAGTTTGAAAATGATTCGAAGAACCTTCTTCCAGGCATTTAAAGTGTTAATTAAGAGTAGTGATGGAGATGTAGTTTTGCGTCAGGCTTACCTCTGAATACATATAGGGTGAGAAAATAATTTTAGGAAATAACAGGGACACGACAATGCAGACTTTAAATTGTCCAGCTCTCTCTGTCTGTCTCTCTCTCTCTGCCCTCCTCCCATCCCCCGTTGCAAAATGTACTCAGAATGTTAACTGTGTTTTGTTAGTAAATTTCGTTAACCCCGTGATAACCTATTTACTGTTATGAAAAGCCACCGGTACAACTTCACTAACATAGCAACTACACTATTCCTACAGTGACAATGGCAAGCTATAATGAGGAAGTTGATGCGTTGGCTAAACAAGCGGCATCATTAGGCACTGTCCTGGACCGACAACTACCATACACAGACTTCTTATCTGCGGTCAAGGAATACGCAAAACAAGAGTAGCAACAGATGTGGAACGTTTCCCAACAAATGAAAAGCACTTATTACGCTGTGCTGCAACCTCGGATTTCCATGCAGCCGTGGTTTATGAGGACTCATCTGAACCGATCCGCGATTTCTACCATCATTCGTCTTCGCTTCAATCACGCCTCTTATCCACAACATCTACATCGGATCAACGTCTACGATTCGGCGGCATGTGAGTGTGATCCTGAAACGGAAGCTGATGTCAATCACATCCTGTTCGGGTGCCCCAAATTTGACCGTGGACGTTTGAGCTTCCTGCAGACATTGGTGAAGATGGGATATCCTCTTCCCCAGTCAGCTTCTTGCCTTTTGTTTACAAAAGACATTCATGTATATAAAATCATAATTAAGTTTATTAAGACCACTGGTCACAATATATAAGTATCAAGTGTGTTGGTAATATAAGGTTTTGCTTGTGAATATGTGAAAATGTTCCAGTTATTTGAATTGTAATGTAATGCAGTTTTTGCTTTGTTTCCGCTCTCCCATTTTGACAAAATGTACTTCTGGTTTTTTTTCTGTTTATTGAAATATATGTACCTTTCCACTGTGTGTTGTAGATGGCGACCACATTGCGTTAACACTCGGAAGGGGAAAAAAAAAAAAAAACAAAAAACAAAAAAAAAAAAAAAAAAAAAAAGTGGAGTGACTCTTGGACAGTATTCATAGCTGTCTTCAAGTCGAACTGATACAGGTAATACGTCTCTAGCCACGGAACCGCTCAAACTCAATTGTCAGTGACCTAATATTGATACTGTGATTACTTTTGGACTGTGGGTTGTGAGACGTACGTTAAACAGTATTTATTTATAGTGTCATATTCCGTTTAATCGAGGTAAATCTCTAAAAACTTTCATAATTTCGTAAGATATATTTTAAAACAGCATTCAGAGACTTTTGAGCGTCGGGAAACAATTTTTTGGGACGCCGTATGTTACGATAAAAAACTGGAACAATTCCGGTCCAAAACACAAGTGATTAATGTGGAGATGGTGTTGGCTGAAGTGTGGCTGACCATTCATTCAGACGATGCACTCATTTAGACAAAATAGTAGGCAGTGTGTTAACTGGGACACGGACAGGAGGAGTGCATTAGTTTCGCGGTGAATGAAATAATTAAAAGATTTTTTACGACTCTTGGAACCCCTGTTACTAGTCAACATCTGTTTTATCATCTATCTGTGTTCAAACTCATACCAAGTTTGTACGTGTGCCGGTTTTGCGGGGCACGTTGTGAGATCGTTTTGGACGGAGGGTAAGATGCTCTCCATTTAGCTGTCGATGAAAAAGTCCACTGTGTACCCAAAAGTCCTCAGACAGTCCACAGAACTTTCTGGTAATCAGAGCATGTGAGTTAGAAGGTATATAATTGCTATCTCAGTGTGCAGTCATTGCATATGTGTTTTCTGTCTGAATGTGTCAAAAGTGGGTATTGGATGAAATGGGATAAGCTATAATTTTAGCCGCGCAATGGTTTGAATGCTGCTATTCCGTCACAAAGTATTAACATCTGATCAGGACCAGTCTACTCCAGGTGATAGCAATGTGTGAACTGGAAACGCCTGGGAGGCACAAACTTCACAATCAAAAATGTTTGTAAATCTAAGGGTCCTAACTACTGTGGTCATCAGACCCTAGGCTTACTAACCACTTAAACTAACCTAAGGGCAACAAACACATACCTACCGATGCCTGAGGGAGGATTCGAACCTCCGTCGGAAGCGGCCATACCGTCCCTGACATGGAGACGAGAACCTCGTGGTCATTCCCGAGCTGCCCTTATAATCACTGAAGACGATCTGGGAAACTAATCGTGACTGCTGAATCTATAGCGTGTTGTCCAACTACGGCACCAATATTTTAGTCCACTGTGTATGATCTTCCGATGCAGCTCATACCAGGAAGTCAGGCATAGCAAAGGGTTATTCGACGAGAAGTAATGAAGCTTGATTTGGAAGTTCTCATCGTAATCAGCTCATGTACAGTCACAGAACTGCTCCATATACAGCATGATCAAATTGCGTGGTTATGGTATATCGCCCCAAATTTGCGACTGGATAGGGGATTTCCTGTCAGAGAAGACACAGGTCGTAGTACTCGATGGTAAGGCATCGACTATAACAGAGGTGATATCGGGCATTCCACAGGGTAGTGTTACTGGTCCTCTGCTGTTCCTTATTTACATAAACGATTTAGGGGAAAATCTAAGTAGCTCTCTTGTTTGCAGATGATGCCGTCATTTACCGTGTAGTAAAATCACATGAAGATCAAAACTAAAGGCAGAACGATCTGAATAAGATATCAGTATGGTGTAAAAATTGGTAATTGAATCTAAATAATGAGAAGTGTGAAGTCGTCCACATGAATACGAAATGAAATCCGTTAAGCTTTGTTTATAAGATGTATCAATCAAAAGTGAAGGGTGTAAACTCCACAAAATACCTAGGAATTACTATTACTTCAGACTTAAACTGGAAAGAACACGTAAATAATGTCGTGGGAAAGGCTAACAAAAGACGGCGTTTTATTGGCAGAACCCTTAAAAGATGCAACAGAACTACTAAAGAAACTGCATACACTACGCTTGTCCGTCCTTTTTTGGAGTATTGCTGCCCAGTGTGGGATCCTTATCAGGTGGGTTTGACGGAGGACATCGAATGAGACCAAAGAAGAGCAGCTTGTTTTGTATTGTCACTATAGAGGGGATACAGCGTTACGGAAATGATACAGGATCTGGGATGGGAATCATTACAACAACGGTGTTTATCGCCGTGGCGTGGGCTACTTACGAAACTCCAATCGCCAACATTCTCCTCCGAATGCGAAAATATATTGTTGACTCCCACTTACATAGGTAGAAATGATCATCAGAATAAAATACGAGAAATCGGAGCTCGAACGGGGGGATTCAGGTGTTCTTCCTTCCCGCGCGTCATTCGAGAATGGAATGAGAGATAAATAGTATAACGGTGGGTTGGATGAACCCTCTGCCAGGCACTTAAATGTGATTTGCAGAGTATCCCATGTAGATGTAGATGTGTAAATGATGAAATCTTAGTCTAAAATATTCCGCCAGGCGAACATGAGGCGGTTTCAGAAAGAGCGAATAGTTTCTCCAGACACAACGGTACGCTTTTAGAAGGAAAAGCGGGTTCCACAGGTATTTCCTGTTAACCACCGCGGTCGACCGTTACCCATTAGGCACTGACACGACCGCTCACAAATTTTCCGGACAAAGGCTGTCGTTATGAGCGCTACCAGGAAATACCAAAGGGAGGATCAGGTCTGCATTCCGTAGGATCTTATCTTCAGAAGACCTTCCGCCATTGACAGATATCTCTTAACAACAGTTCCGAAAAGCATGACCGCGGCAATTGAGCCGAAAACCTACGGATTACAAATTCGAATAACTTTGTGTATCAATTACAAAAAGTAATAAATGAAGAAATTTTATCTGAATCATTGTATGTGTTACGAAAGGCAGAGTTTTATATGCAGGACACTTACAAGATGCAGCTGATCTATTAAAAAGACTGTCTACACAACGCTTACTAAGTATCTACTGTATGTACGGCAGTGTTTTTCAGCATGTGGCTCGCAAAGCCTTGCTCGGGAGGTCGCCGTTGTAAGAGTAAGTCCTTGCACCATGAAACAACCGGACCAGTGCGTGTCTGAATAATAGGGATTCTGTAATGGAGACACAAAGTCCTAGATAGTTGAAATTTAGTTTATGTTAGAATTTCTTGTTTAACATTAATTCTGTATTGAATAGTACGTATATATTTTATAATACAGAATGTTAAAGATGAATAAGCACAAAGCATGAAAACTGTTTTTCAGAACCAATAGGCAGGTAAATGAACAAGACGCAAAAGAAATTTTAAAAACATCTACGTATTTAGAAATTGTCTATGTAGTGCGACCTTTATTAATAATTATACATAATTCCACCATATCCTTTCTTCCAGGAGTGCTAGTCTTGCAAGTTTCGCAGGAGAACTTCTGTGAAGTTTGGAAAGTAGGAGGCGAGGTACTGGCGGAAGTAAAGTTGTGAGGCGGCATCGTGAGTCGTGTCGGGGTAGCTCAGTGGTAGAGCACTTGCCCGCGAAAGGCAAAGGTCCCAGGTTCGAGTCCCGGTTCCGGCACACAATTTTAATCTACCAGGAAGTTTCATATCAGCGCACACTCCGCTGCAGAGTGAAAGTTTCATTCTGGAAACATCCCCTAGGCTGTGGCTAAGCCATGTCTCCACCATATCCTTTCTTCCAGGAGTGCTAGTCTTGCAAGTTTCGCAGGAGAACTTCTGTGAAGTTTGGAAAGTAGGAGGCGAGGTACTGGCGGAAGTAAAGTTGTGAGGCGGCATCGTGAGTCGTGTCGGGGTAGCTCAGTGGTAGAGCGCTTGCCCGCGAAAGGCAAAGGTTCCAGGTTCGAGTCCCGGTTCCGGCAGACAATTTTAATCTGCCAGGAAGTTTCATATCAGCGCACACTCCGCTGCAGAGTGAAAGTTTCATTCTGGAAACATCCCCTAGGCTGTGGCTAAGCCATGTCTCCACCATATCCTTTCTTCCAGGAGTGCTAGTCTTGCAAGTTTCGCAGGAGAACTTCTGTGAAGTTTGGAAAGTAGGAGGCGAGGTACTGGCGGAAGTAAAGTTGTGAGGCGGCATCGTGAGTCGTGTCGAGGTAGCTCAGTGGTAGAGCGCTTACCCGCGAAAGGCAAAGGTCCCAGGTTCGAGTCCCGGTTCCGGCAGACAATTTTAATCTGCCAGGAAGTTTCATATCAGCGCACACTCCGCTGCAGAGTGAAAGTTTCATTCTGGGAACATAAACGAATGTTGTATCGTACTTCATAATAACTCACAGAATTTACGAACACCCTATAGCTGTGATCGTGCCAGAACTATAGAAAATGTAATATCAAATTTCTAAGAAAACCCTGCGTATATTTTCTGTTAGAAAAGTAAAAGAAACAGTAGTATAAAAAACGAGCGAACCAACAATATAAAATACTGTCATTGATCTCCTTACGAAAAGATTGCTCTTACGTTCAAATAGATACGATGGTACACTCTCACTTCAATGTACCGTCTGCCTCACTATGTGTATCGTGACAAAACCATATACTCTGATTGACAACTTGGATAATTCATATTATTTTCAGTTAAGTCACTACTAAAATTTACTTTATATGTCTTTATACTGTTGTTGTGTTTATCATGGAGTAAAAGTTGCTTGTAAACTATCGGGTCACAGACGCTTTCATCACATGTTTATTAACCTTCTTTCCATAAAGACATCACTAATATTAATAAGTAAGTCAAGAAACATAAAATGCACACAATCGCACAAATTCATAGCGTTTTTATGTAGTTAGATTGAGAGGTAATTTGGGTCATTGTAGAAGCGACAGTAACGAAGAAGGGAGGAGGTACTACTATTTCTACAGGATGGCGCAAATAAAAGTAGCTCTTATGAATAAAAGGGTTAAAACAGGTGTGTTGCTTGGTGGAATAAAGTAAGGCTGTGCTGTTACTAGGAAAAACAGGGTCGCTACAGGGATTTGGCAATTGTGAGCCAGCTAAAGGAGGTCTGCTTCAAAGCTACTCATTCAAAACTGATCTGATGTTAAATGCAGCACTAATAATTATTTTCATCTGGTAGTTAGCACTCACAATAACTAACTTTTCAATCAAGCTCATTAAAGATTAGATGAATACATTTATTATTCATTAACACTATAATTCTGTTTGGTTATGGCTCTAATATAAGAAACAGTGCGTTTGAATTGATTGAAAGTGCAACGGATATTTTGAACAAAGCAAGAACAATACGTAGTCTGCATAAGGCTCACAGACTACACTATAAATTTGTCTGCGAGAGAAATCTGAAAAAAAAAAAAAAAAAACCACTTCCACTTTCTAATAATGCAACTGAGAGAATTTATCCCGCTGACTGATTGCAGAAACTTAGTATCTTGTTCACCTGTGTAGTATTGCACAATAATCACTATTATCATTAAACGTCACACCAATAAAGAAATGTGTTAATCAAACTCAGCTTAGTCAATACTATCCTTTGACTTTAATAGTGAATAACTTTCAATCAAAGGAAGAGGCTTAGCTTTCTCTACATAAGTGAAACTGGTAAAGAGTTTAACTTTCGCAGTTATTATTAGCAATAGTCATTACATTACCTTATGATTGGAGAACAACAAAAATCTTCTCAGACTGATACATATATACATGATACAAAATCTTATAAAGGAAGAACTGTGTCTGTGAGAATCAGATTACAAAAAATTCCATCAACTCGTACAAAACTTGTTGCCTCAGCAGCCAACCAAAGCACGCCCGTCCAATACCAGAGCTCGTCGCTACTCTTACTTTGTGGCCTCTTTCAAGTTCATATAACATTTTACATACAAATATCGATACAAGACAGGCGAAACAATATTATTGAATTTGTACAGACATGTTTCAGGGTAAAGGTGAAATCATAGAAACGAAAAGCTGAAACGAACTTATTTATTTAGAATGATATATACATTTACAGAAGATGTTGAAAACAGCCGGCCGCGGTGGCCGAGGGGACTGAGGCGCTCCAGTCACGGTCTGCACGGCCACTACGGTCGGGGGTTCGAATCCCCCCTCGGGCATGGATATTTGTGCCGTCCTAGTTCGTAAGTAGTTCATAAGTAGATTGTAAGTTTAGGGACTGATGACGCCGTAGTTAAGTCCCATAAGCTTAACAAACATTTGAACATTGTTGAAAACTTGAAAGGTGTCCCTACAGCTGTCACGTTTAACCATAATCAAATACACACGGCGTGAAGTTCGGATATCGATAACGTCAACTTCGCGACTGATGTTGTCTTTCAGTTCCTGTGTTGTGTATGGATTTATTTCATAGACAGTGCTCTTCAGGTGTCCCGAATGAAAAAATCATGTGTAAAATCCGGCGAACGTAGAGTCCATTAATGTTTGCTGACAGGTCGTTGATGAGAGACGTCATGGACTCCCTCCAGGGATACATTTGACGTGTTGCCCCATGTTGTTGGAAGAAGGAGTACCTGTATTTCATATTCAGTGAGTTGTGAATAAAAATTTATCAAAAATTGACATATATGTAACCGTGGTGTCAAAACTGTCGGTTCAAAGATGCACGTCCCGCTTACAACCAAATGCTATTTTTTTTCATAATGGAATGTTTGCTCACAGAGTGTTATGTTTCCCCGTTACTGTATTGTAATTCTTAAAAGGTAAAGCAGTCAACAATACGAAGATTGGTTTGAACACCACAGTGCTTTACTAGCATGGATGAAATGGTCCTGTTTGGAGGTGGTATGTCGTTGCCTTCCTCCGACCTTCGAACTGACTTACCCAGCCAGTTATAGGGGGACCTACAGTTTAACGTGGGTTCCGAACCACGGTGCTACTTGGTATTTTTCACATCAGCAACACTGCCAGAGGTGAAAGAAGTGGAAAGTGACAGATAAAAATCCCAGGACCTGGGGGGGGGGGGGGGGGGAATCGAACGCGCGATCATTGGTTTGGAATCTGGCACTCTACCACTGTGCAACCGAGTAATTCTTAAGGGACCAAAATACGTCGTTCATCAGTCTCCCCGTTACTCATTGGCCATTCTGTGAATTCACATGTCCGGAAAGATCAAACCATGTTTCATCACTTATGGTCTAATGGTAAAAGTCTATCAAACCATCGTTGGTGTTATTCAAAACCCACGTGCAATTATCTACAAGTTTCTGACTGTCGTCCTCCCGTAACAGCTGCAAAACCATAACAAAATACGATTCCATATTGAAATTTTCAATATCCGCTGGAAACTCCTCCAATCTACATGCGCCTATTGACCAAATTAACGTGTATTTTTCTTTCGGCGGAGGTCTGCAGTAACGTTTGGTATGCGAGCTAAATGCATTATTTGTGGTTTTACGTTTTCGTCTCTTTACTTGTAGTCTTCTATCCTTACTTGACCCCGAAAATTTCGCGGGTTTCCTTGATCGAACCTCTTTTCAGGTGTGTTTCAACAATTTCAATTTTTTCTTCCATCGAAAAAGTAATTTTGTAGGTCGCAAAGAGAAACGTCTAACTTCACCGATGAAATGAATCCCGACAGAAGACTGATAATCGAAAACTGCATTCTAGTTTCCATTATTGTGTCTGTTTGTTCAGAATTCGAAATATTGCATTCGCATTTAAAAAGGATGCGCCACCGTGTATTATTTTCCAAAGAAATTATCTCAATAATTTTTCTCAGAACTGGTACAGTGGCACGACTTCTATTCTACTTCTGAGACAACGTGCTCAGAAAAAAATGGATATTGCATATGCTCGAAATCGTATAAGAACAATTACGGCTACTGTTTCATACACTTCTTAATTGAGAAATCTTACTTCCTTAGAAATGGAATCTACAACCTGCGCAAAATTACAAGTGAGCTGATTTGAAGACTTCAAATGAAATGTACAAATGTTTGTAATTCTATGGGACCAAACTACGTTGGTCATCAGTCCCTAGTCTTACAAACTACTTAAAGGTAAACTGACCTAAGGACGACACACACATCCATGCCCGATGGAGCATTCGAACCTCCGACGCGGAGGTCGCGCGGTCCGTAACGTGGCGCTTCAGACCACTCGGCTACTCCCGCGCGGCATGAAGACTTCATGTGATGAGCCATGGCGCGGGACAATAGTTTAGAAACAGAGTTATTCCATGGAAAACGTGCAGCCGGCCGCGGTGGCCGAGATGACTGGGCGCTCCAGTCACGGTCTGCACGGCCACTACGGTCGGGGGTTCGAATCCCCCCTCGGGCATGGATATTTGTGCCGTCCTAGTTCGTAAGTAGTTCATAAGTAGTTAGTAAGTTTAGGGACTGATGACCCCGTAGTTAAGTCCCATAGACTATATAAACATTTGAACATTTTTTGAAAGAAGTCGATCGTTCACTACATTTTCGCTCTACACGCCGTAAAACCGGCGCTACAGGCAAGGCGTTTTAATGTATTTATTCGTTACTACTAATGTTGTTCACGGTTAAATTTCATTTACGGTAGCGACGGTGTAGTGTGCTAATGTTGGCAACGAAACATTCGCTTAACGGGGTTAATGCACTAACCGGACAAGGATACATACAAACACTGGTTAACCTCAAAGCAGAAACATAATTAACTGCTTATTTTGTGGTATCACGAAATATTTACTGTTTGTGGACTAAATTTGGTCGTGTGGTCTTAGACGCCATGTCACGAATTGCGCGGTCGCTCCAGTCAAAGGTTCGAGTCCTCCCTCGAGCATGGGTGTGTTTGTTGTCGTTAGTATAAGTTGGTTTATGCAGTTTGTAAGTCTAGGGAGCGATGATCTAAGCAGTTTGATCCAGTGGGTTTACAAATATTGAAACTTTGCACTAACTACTGGGAAAACAGACGCGGCGGAGTGGCCGAGCGCATTAGCACAGAGATATTTGTCTGTTGTATTAGGGCGCTATGCTGCGATGCGCGAGGCCCTTCCAATCCTCGGGCAATGATGATTGTGTTGTCTTTAGTATAAGTTAGTTCATAAGTAGTTTAGGGACTGATGACCCCCGTAAGCTTAACAAACATATGAACTATTATTATTATAATTTTTTTTGGCGGGGGGGGGGGGGACATTATACTTTGTGAAGCAAACTTTTACTTACGGCAGCGACGGTGTAGCGTACCTTACTTATGTTGACAAAGAGATTTTCAATTTACGAGGTTAATTAATTTACTGTCCGAACAAGGATACACACAAGAACATGTACACAGATCAGAAACAGCGTTATTTAATTATTTCAAGACCAACACAAAAAATTATTTCCCTTATTTTATGTGACTGGATTTTCAAAGAGTATTCAGCGGCCGTTGCAAATATCAGAAAAGCTATCAGTTGCCATTAGCGATATTTTACCGTTTGTGGACTAAATTTGGAAATCCACGTTTTTCATATGAAAAATTATGAGGCTTGATCAAGCGTAGGGAGACGAAAATCTAAAAACATTATGTATCCAAAGCATTTCAGTAAACAATAAAACCAAAACTTTTTTTTAGTTTCTGTGGCGTTGCAGTGCATGCCGGGTAGAGTTAGTTGCACGACAAACCGAAGAATGGAAGCTGTATCTTTGATTTCAGAATCTCACTAATGCCAACTTAGTCATGTATATGGTGGTAAATGTGAAAAACACCTATATTTGTAGTAGTAGTTTTTTTACACATCAGTTTGAGGTACGATGTCACAAAATTTCAGCCTCCTCCCCCAGACCAGAATCCTGTATTCGCCACTGGAAATGTTTTAGACAACTCTGATGATGGTGTGGATAATTATCAGTCAGATAAAGATCCTGCTAATCCTGCATTCGTTCCGAAAGGAACGAGACAGTTCCCTTTCTTGTTTGTCTGTCACGCGTCCACAAAATATTTGTTGAGACGCGAGGTCGTAGTTTTTTGATTCCGTCTCCTAAATTAAAATAAGAATTATTTTTGTGAGAAATGCTTCATTTGCGCTATTTCACTTTTTGTGGTCATTGTTTACCTCTTTCTGTGAACACTAAAGACAGGCGAAGTTTTCCTAGTCTAGCGTTGGTGTACTGTTACGTGAACTAAGGTATTATGACTAAACTGCAAAACACCTTTTCTTCCAACTTAAAGGAATGACTTATTTTCAAAAGGGTAAGTTTGATGCATAGCCTACATCTCAAGAAATTCCTTTCCTGTTGTTTCTATGAAAAATTCATTTAAAATGTGAAAGACTACTAATATAAACATTTTCACATTAATTATAATAACTATGTACATATTATCGTCGAGGTTTGTGCTGATAATTCAGATTAGTTACTGTATTCATCATTTAGATCTGCAGCTCCAGTATTTGGCATGTGGATGAGGACCACATGTTACCCAAAACACTGCTTTTTCATGTATGCTAAACATATGGTTTTCTTAATTTGACGTTGCGAAAATGAATTAAATATTTCCGAACATTTGCCACGAATAAACTATTACTTTATTATTCCCTTGATTTTACATTATATTGTTGTACAGGGCCACTTTACAAAGTCATTTACTGACAGCTTTGCCGTCTTCAGCCAAATTGATGTTATGTGAAAGGCTACTGACGAGTTAACACCTTACTTTATATTGGAAAACGGAATTTTGTTAATGGATATATTTCATGCTATTATGTTCTGTTACTTGTTTTGTTTAGAGAAGCTTATTTTTAAATTTATTTGTTGCATTCTTAAGAAAGACACACGGATAAAACACATATTCTGCGTCTTTTCTTTCTTGCCATTTTTATTTTTTTATTATTTTATTTTATTTTATTATTATTATTTTTTTTTTTTTGTACAGACAATTTTCACTTTGCAGACTGACAGTGTAAGCAGACATGCCAAGTAATACGATTACTAGGCTACAATTAAGGTCCTTCGGGAGCCCCTGCTAGAATTAATGGAATTCGCTGTTTCATATATTTCAGTGACTTGACAACACTATGATTTTCTTTACATTATTTTTAGAACAATATTATTTCAGAAGCTACGCAATAGGGCTATCTTTAGCATCTGTTTAACAAAGGCTATGTAATGTAGACACTTTTCTGTTACACTTGTGCCTCCTTTAATACTGTAGTAGTGCCTGCCTTAGACCACTATCGAGGGTGTATAAACTTGCAGTTGTATTGGCGTAATAATGTTCACGCTGTGACGTCACTGTCGAGTGTAAAGCAACTGAGTATTATTTAAATTAACTATCACATTCTTCTGCGATTATGATCTTAATTTATATAAAAATATACTTGTAAATAGTAAAGTGTAATTTGTGCAATTCCAGGAAATAAAGAGGTTACGTTTGTGGCAGGAGAGAGAACTGTTGCAAAAAACGACGTGTCTTAATAACAGCCACAGATCCATAGATTGCACAACAAATGTTAAGTTTACTGTAAACGTACCAAAGCTGATACCATTGTTAATTATGTATTAACTGTTGGTGCATACTACATCTTAAAGAGGACGTTGACCATGTAAACATTGTACGGTTATCCATTGATACAAGTACTATCAAATCAACAATTTTTCCATCATCATTAGAGACTGATTATACCTTTCATTGTTCAGTCTGGAGCATGGTTCCATTTTTAGTTAAATTTTTGTTTTTTAAAGCGACACCAAAAATATAGGAATTAATTTCAATCGAAAATGAAACTTCTAATTTAATATCTCATAAAGTGATGTTGATTCTGCTTGTTCACTGGCTAGAATTAAAATTGGTTTGTTTACCTGATGAACAGTATGTTTGATAGAGTAAACAGAAATATTAGAGAAGGTATTTTTGCTAAATTACAAGCAAGCCTTGTTAGCAATTGCTGTGGATTTCTTGGCACTATCATTCACGAAAGTGTTGCAACAGCAGTTATGACGTTGCCAATTGTTACAAGAATTTCATTTGTCAAATGTATACGTATTATCATATTTACACAGTATGGATGGAAAGTCACAGAGTTCAGTGACTTTGTAACTATTAGATTACAAGAAGTACAAGATAGTTCAAACAGCTTCCTGCTCTTGAAAGAGTTTCAATTTGTATCCTGCCCAGAAATCAGTATTCCTCTCTGAATCAGGTTGTCATTTACCTTTGCAATCAGTTTTCAACAATAACAAATCTGAATTTGCTTGTGGTTTGCTGATAGTCAGATCAGTCTGTTTGAAACAAGCATTTGAGCAACCGAGAAGTAGAATGCATGTTTCACAGACACAATATGTTGTTATGAATTACTCATATCAAAGATAAAAGAAGCACGAAGTAAAATTATTTTATGAGCCTTAAGGTTAAATTTGTGTTTAAGGAACTGTATGATATTGATCCAGCTGCTCATAGCAGGTTTTATTCCTACGTTCATTCGTTTTATTTAATGTAGTACTTGAATATTTGGCTTAATGGGGGAAGCAATTCTCAGATTATAATTCACTTGTTGGGCCGCTTATAAAAGTGTTGCAGTGAAGTTACATAAAGTATATCTCTGATTTCAAGAGAAAGTAATGTAGAAATTGCTAGTTCAGAAATGTTTGATTAATATTGCACTTTCAAAACGATTGTAACTAGGGTGACCAACTCTTCCGTATTTCCCGGTATCTCCCGTATCTAAAATAATTTTTCATAATCTCCCGGCTCCCTCATATTCAGGCTCAGTTGTCGTTTTTCTCCCGTATTTAACCTTTTTCGCTTTTTCTCCTTTTTTACGTGTGCATAAAATATATTTTTGAAGCATTAAAATTTTGCGCGTTGAAATGTTAGGACAGGAGAGAGCACTGTTTCTATATCGACATTACGTCTATCGATGTCTTAGAAATGGTCGACCTACGCTTGGCAGATGTATGTGACTACTTCGGTGAATAGTTATTCAAGATGTTATGATGGACAGCAAGGACGAAACTGGATGCCGGCACAGACAAAGATGTGTTACTCTGTTATGCCGGCCACTTGCCACGCCAGATATTTGGGATCCCGGACACTTGCCACGCCGGACTTTTGCCACGCCGGACTTTTGCCACACCTGACCCTTCGACAGGTAGCTGGATTAGCCGTCCCTCAGGCAAGCGCCCCCCCCCCCCCCCCAGGCAAGGGACGCCCGCCCGGTCCACCTCCTACTGCCCGCTTTCAAGCCACGTTCTATGCAACTTGCTTCTTCGACATCTTGGAGAAATATAGAGCTTCTTTTAAATATCCCGCGATCGAAATATTTATTTACAACTTTTGGGAAACAAAAGCAATATCGTCATATGTTTCAGTATGTAATTAGTTCTCCCAAGCATAAAAATAGATCCATTACTCCATTACTGAAAATTGAAAATGTTCAAATGTTATAAAGTCTATGGGAGTTAACGACTGCGGGTATCAGTCCCTAGACTTAAAAATTACTGGAAATAACTTAAAGTAACCTAAGGACAAAACACACACACACACACACACACACACACACGTCCGAGGGAGGACTCTTAAACTTCGACGGGCAGTAACTGCGCGATCGACAGCAAGGGTACGCTTACTGATTGCGAGAGAAACAAGAAAGGAACGACGTAAAAGCAATGCTAATGAAAAAAGAAAAGAAATAAAGTAAAGACTAACGACACATAACTGTATGGTGACGAATTACAGTGTTGATATTTTTATCAATATTATTTCGCAATAGCGAATTTTTCTTAGCGTCACTGTATAAGGTATGGATGTTATACCAAATTGTGACATATGTCACATGTCAAATTTGGTATAACATCCATACCTAATACAGTGACGCTAAGAAAACTTCGCTACTGCGAAATAATATTGATAAAAATATCAACACTGTAATTCGACACCTAAGCAAGGCAATGACGATAACAGCGTAGGTTAATGCCACAGTCTAAACAATGTTAGACTGTGTTAATGCCTCGTTGTTTTCATTCTCCCTGGTGCGGGAATACAGATTAAGCTGCGAGTGCTAAGGGATGAATGTAGTTGACTCATAACTGCATTGAGTGAGGCATATGGAAGTTTGGGACAATCTTGGAGTCGTGTTCGGGTAGTCTAGTGGTTAAGGCGACCGCTCGCGAAAAGCGCAAAACCCGGGTTCGAGTCCCGGCCCGCCACAAATTTTTATATGTTACAATTTGGTATAACAGCCTACCTCATACAGTGACGCTAAGAAAAATTCGCTATTGCGAAATAATATTGATATAACTAACGACACAGTCTACATTAATTTACTCTCTAAAATCCGATATCTCTTTATATTTAAAGTAGAGACTCCGTATATTTGTTTATGTGTACGTATTGTATACAATTCTACAGTTTTCTTTCAATGATTATGAAATTTTGTACACGTAAGCTTCGATCCATGAGGACGGTCGCCGCGCCTCAGTGTTAGGATCATGTTTCAACACACAGTTCACGAGATATGACTTCATAAACAATGAAATGCGCGAAAAACTGCTGCATCAAACGACAGTGTTGCACATCTTCTCCTAAAACGCTGGGTCGATATCAACCAAATTTGGTGCACATATTCCTTACCATGAGGTAACAATGCTGTCTGGGTAAGAACAACATAGGCTACGACACATGGTTCAGGAGATACGTCATACACAATATAGATGCAAGAAACTGCCACATAATGCGACGAGATTTTATTCACACACTGTATGAGAATGACAGTACTTAGCAACTTGAAACCAAATTTAAACATAATTTCAAACCTCCATTGAGCTTATTCTCGCTGACAACCATAACAAAATAATGAAAGGAAAAAAGTTTCTCGCTTACTACTTTTCCACTGTTCGTGGACTAAAATTACGGCATTCGGTATGACGTCACAATTAATAATTTCTACACTAAAAACTGTAGCCGCTGGAAATTTTGAAGACAGTATACACGCATATAGTTTAATGAAGCTTCTAAATTTTTTCACAGTACGACACGTAGTTCATGATATATGAGCACATAAACAGTAACGTTCATGGGAAACAACCCCATCACGAAAGCAATCTATTACTTCTTTACTATTATTTACATTCGCAACAGATTTTTTCAGACATACAGCACTTAACAAATGAATATATACCTGAAAAATTATACAATTGTACAAAATATAAATCAGTAAATGTGAGATCTACATCTACATAAATACTCCGCAATCCATTGTAAGGTGCGTGGCGGAGGGTACACTGTACCACTACTAGGCATTTCCTTTCCTATTCTACTCCCAAATAGAACAAGGAAAAAAAGGATGCCGATATGCCTCCGTACGAGCCCTAATTTATCTTGTCTTTGTGATCACTACGTGAAATGTAAGTAGGTGGCAGCAAGATCGTACTACACTCAGCTTCTAATTCCGGCCCTCTAAATTTACTCAACAGAAATTCACGAAAAGAACATCGTCTTTCCTCCAGCGATCCCCAACTGAGTTCCCAGAGCATTTCTGTGGCACTCGCGCATTGGTCGAACCTACCAGTAACAAACCTAGCTGCTCGCCTCTGAACTGTTTCTATGTCTTCCTTTAAACTGATCTTCTGCGGGTCCCAAACACTTGAGCAATACTCAAGACGTGATCGTACAAGCGTTTTATACGCGGTCTCCTTTACAGATGAAGTACATCGTCCCAAAGTGCTCCCAATAAACCGAAGTCGGCTGTCCGCCTTACTCACAACTGCCCTTAAATGTTCGTTCCATTTCATATCGCTCTGCAATGTTACGCCTAGATATTTGAACGACGCGACAGAATCAAGAAGCTCACTACTAATGCTGTATTCGAACATTATGGGTTTGTTTTTCCTACTCATGGGCATCACCTGACATTTTTTTTTATTTTTTTATTTTATTTTATTTTTATTTATTTATTTATTTTACTTTGAGAGCTAGCTGCCATTCTTTGCACCAACTAGAAATTTTTCCTAAGTATGCTTTTACAGGCAGTTAAAGATGACACCCTCCCATACAACACAGAATCATCAGCAAACAGCCGCAAATTACAAGTTACTCTGTTCATCAAAACATTTATATAGATAGAAAATAATAGCGGTCCTATCACACTCCCCTGGGACACGCCTGACGATAGACTCGTCTCTAATGAACACGTGCCGTCGAGAACAACGTACTGCGTTCTATTACTTAGGAACTCTTCCAGCCAGTCACAAATCTGTGTACCTATTCCATAACCTCGTATCTTCGTTAGCAGTCTGCAGTGTGGCACCGGGTCAAAAAGTCGAGAAAAACACAATCCGCCGGTTGCCCTTCATCCATACCTCGCAAGATGTCATGTGAGAAAAGGACAAGCTGAGTTTAACATGAACGATGTTTCCTAAACCCGTGCTGATTCACGGAAAGAAGCTTTTCCGTTTCAAGGAAATTTGCTATATTCGAACTGAGAATACGCTCCAAAATTCTACAGGAAACTGATGTTAACGGTATTGGCCATTAATTATCGGGGTCAGTTCTACTTCCTTTCTTATAAACGGGAGTCACCTGCGCTTTTTTCCAGTCACTTGGTACTTTGCGCTGAATTAAATATTCGCGATAAATGCAAGCTAAGTAAGGGGCTAATGCCGCAGAATAGTCTTTGTAAAACCGAACTGGTATTCCATCCGGACCAGCAGACTTTTTCGTATTTAGCTCTCTCAGCTGCTTCCCTGCACCGGAAATACCTATTACTACGTCCTCCATTTCAGAATTAGTACGTTGATCAAATGATGGTACATTTGTGCGGTCCTCTTGCGTGAAAGATTTCTCAAAGGTTACATTTAGAACTTCAGCTTTCCGTTTGCTTTCTTCTATTACTGCCCCGGAATGATCGAATGATTGGATAGTGGGCTTTGACCCGCTTATCGATTGCACATAGGACCAGAATTTTTTCGGCTTCTCGCTTTTTCTCGGCTCTCTTTAGATCTTTTGCTAAGGTATGGGTGTGGTAATTATTGCATGCTTCGCGCATCGATCTTTTACAGACGCACGAATCTGTACTAACTTTTGCTTGTCATAATTTGCGTGTTCGTTTTTGAACCGATACTGCAAGACTTTGCTTTCTCAGTAGCTTTCTCACATTATTATTATACCAAGGTGGATCTTTTCCGTCCTTAATCGACTTTACAGGTACATATTTCTCTAACCCTTTATGTACAATGCACTTAAATTTAGTCCACAATTCCTCAACATCCATAATACCGGAACTAAACGATGTCCATTCATTTTCTACGTGCGTTCCTAACAATTGCTTATCGGCTCTTCCCAACAAGAACACGTTCCTAGCCGTCTTGATTGGTTTATGAACTTTGGTCACCATCGACGCTATGACGATATCATGATCACTAATTCCTGTCTCTTCACAGACATCGTCAATATATACTGCGATGGATTAAAACTTTTCACATCAGGCATTACGTTTTATTACATTTCTTATTTACTGCCAAGAAACTTCTGTATTCCAGTGAGCCTAAGGAAATTCCTGAAAGCTGAGAGTGCTGTTGAAAACTTTGAAGCAACTTTTAATTGTGAAGCGCAAAGCGCTGTAGGAAGAAGCAATAGACATCTATAGAGCTACAAGGAAAGGAAGAGAATGAAACAGTACATCCGACGAATACCCCTTATTTCCGACAGATCTGGTTTTTTAACTAAGAGCCTGCGGTTTGCAGTGGGACTTTCATTTTCTATAATGGTTAATATATTACAGGGCAATCTACTCAATACTGTGGAGTGTATTTGAAATCTCTAAGTTTCTCACCCGGACAGCTTTCTATCGCTTGCTAAGGCATGGGCTCTCCACAGAAAATATTCATATTATATCCTGGACAAGTCACAAGAAATATTGATTTTAGTCAGCAAAGAAGGAAGGAATATTAGCGTTTAACGTCCCGTCGACAATGTGATCATTAGAGGCGGAGCTAACGCTCAGATTGTTTGGGTAAGGATGGGGAAGGAAATCGTAATTTGACGTTTTTATGTATATTATGCTTGTAAGTATGGTGTAGTACAGCAAATCTTTCATGGGGTTTCGTAGGTCAACTGAGAGTACCTTGGGGCAACATATAAGCTTCATTTCATCAAAATCGGATCTGGGGAACGAAAGATGTAATTTGTAGTTTCTGTTGTATGTTACACTTGAATTGCTGCGTAGTGTAGCAAACATCCGATAGAGGCGCTGTTACATAGTACACCAAATAACTAATAACTGGCGATGCTACGTTTTATATGCGCATAACTAAGGTGTAATACACTGAAACAAGGGCTACGATTTTCCTTACTGCAGCGGTGTAGTGTATTGATGTTGAATCCTTTTTGAAAAATCAGTGACGTACAATGAGGGGAATAATTCTTTGTGTAGCTAATGAAATAAATAATTTTATTCCAATCAGTAAATTAATGATCCCCCTAAAGCGAATATTTCGTTGCCAATGTTAACATAACAAACCGCTGCCTCACCAAGTAAAATTTATTCCAGGTAGAACACAAAATTTTTTTTCTTCCTAGCTGTATACCATATGTTTTGCAATGTCATGGAAATAAAAGTGCAGCTTTTGATGGGTATAAACACTAAATTGTATATATAGTAGAAATATCTATGGAGTGAGCATTGAATTCTGTGCATGTTCTCAACATTAAGCTGGAATTACCACGTGATATTGAGACAAATCCACTCTTCCCACACATTTATTTGCTATTACGATTAGTTAGTACCGCATTGTTTGCGAAGAAGACCCACCTCCTTTTTGCAGAGCAACCACATAACTTGAAATAATATGTAAATAAATGTGTCACAGAAGCAACAACAAAGTTGAGGAAGCGTCGCTAAAAGGTCCATTAATCGAACAAAAAGGACCAAGATAAAGTCAGCGATTAGTAGCTTTTTCCCAATATCATGTGTCATTTGCACCTTAATGTTGAGAATACAAAATCTATTCTGCGCATCTGGAAGCTCACTCCAGAGTTATTTCTGCTCTCTGCCTGCCACTAGAGATAATATACACACGCGAGCGACAAACTCATCAGAAACGCCTCTGCTTTCATAATTGTTCGGTACAATATTGTGATTAAAATGTGAAATTACTTACTTTTGGTGCGGACTACATTAAGATAGAGAAGGACGTCTTCTTTTGCAGATACAATGGCATCTAGTTATCATCCGACTTCTGATATATAGTTCTACTAGACAAGGTAGATTTCAACTTCGTGCTTTACGAAATAATCACTGAAGGACGTGGGGAAATTTATTAGCTGAAACACAGTCAAGACAATTCACTGGAAATACTATTTTTAATGGAAGAGACGATCACCTGACGCCATTCCTTCAACGATTACTCAGACTTACTTTATCGCACATTAATACCACCATGACGTCTTATTTGAACAGACATGAACCGCTCTGTTGACTGAATTACAAGGCTTTCAGCATTCGTCGAGTTTTCGATAATAGGGAGCACTGCATACAGAATAACTACATTGTCCCCAGTGCTACACTGTAACATACTAATACTTCAGCATACACTAACTGTGAGAGATAAACGGTGTAGTACTACATCATGGAACCAATACATGGCGGTGTTATTACCATTTATCATCTCAACGATAGAAGTGTTTCCAGAAGTTTACGCCAAACACAATCTAACATTGAATTTACATCGTTCTGGAGTACGGACTTAAATTAATTTCACTTTATGAACATTCATCGTTTAAGACAATGGCTTCTACTTAAATTTGACATCTTGGCTATGAGAATTGAGTAATTGACAGAGGGATCCAACAAGGATTCTGTTTTTGCTGACCTAGGTCCGGAACCATAAAAAAATATATCATTTTAGAAAAAGGGAGATGGACAGAGAGAGGATAGGAGAAGTAATAACTCAAGGCAGGAATAAATAAATAAATAAATAAATATCCGCGCAAAGCTAGGTTTTCAGCTAGTTTGTTAAAAAGTGTAGTGGGACAATGTTCAAATCAGTGACCGCAAATACGTTGACTAAACAAGGTAAGAGAATCTATCTTTTACAGGTCACTTAAAGTCGACATACAATTCAAAATGTTTCATATGAGAAACTGAAGTAATATAGATTGCAATGTTTGTAACGTACACTGTTCTAGATTGTTCAGGTTTGCTATCCACAGAGTCGCAGAGCAAGCAACCTAGTTTTCGAAGGGAAAGGCTATACTTGCTATGATGTGCAATAGAACAGAAAGAAGAAGCACAACTTAGGAAACTCGTAATGTAATGTGTGTACTAGTGACCAGTGTGCAGTGTGAACAGTGTGCAGGCCTGGACACCGTGCACGGAAATTCCTGAGCCGGATGTTAGGGGCGGAGGAGGAGGAGGAGGAGGAGGAGGAGACAGCGGCACCCGACCCTTCGGAGCAGGTAAAAGTGTGGCAAAAGTCCGGCGTGGCAAGTGTCCGGCGTGGCAAGTGTCCGGACACCAGATATTTGCCACACCTGACCCTTCGCCAGGTAGTCGGATTAGCGACCCCTCAGGCAAGGGACGCCCTTCCCCGTACTGCTGCTGTTTGCTTCCAAACCTCCAAACCTTTTCCTCCGATCTTAGACGATACAGCCAATACGAAAGAGATATTTTTGTTCGACATCTCGCCGAAATGTACAACTTCTTTTCAATATCCCGAAATCGAAATATTTATAACTTTTGGTCAACGAAAGCAATACCGTCGACTATGTCAGTGCGTAATTTGTTCTTCCAACCACAAATATGGATCCATTCTCCCTCCGTTTGCACGGTTGCTTCCTTCCACCCTTACTGATTGCGATAGAAACAGTCCATCGGCATGGAAGGAACATGAAAGGAACGATATAAAGGTAATTCGAATGTTCGCTTATTATTCAAGTTTGATCACTGCATTTGTACATATATTAATTGCTACAACTGTGTGAAAAAAAGAGGAATATTAGTTAATAAAGTGAATTGGGACAGTGTTCAAATCAATGACAGAAAATGCGTTTACAAAATATAGATAAGAGCGTCTATGTTTGACAGATCACCTAAAAACGACATACAGATTTGAAATAGAGAAATGAAGGAATATATAATTCTATGCTTGTAAAGTACACTGTTGTTCTACATTGTTTAGGTGAGTCACAGAGGAAATATCCTAGTTTTTAAATGGAAATGCTTTAATTCATATGATCTGCACTGCAAAAGATCAAAAACCATAATGTAATATGTGTACTAGCTCACAAGCGAAACTGAATTCCATAGTTCCTGTCAGTTAGTGTGAGCAGATGTTATACTCGACTACCGGAATAAATTAATAACTGCCGCGGCTGAGCGACCTAGCGCATTGAGGCGCTATGCTGTGATGCTCGAGGCCGTTACCCGTCGGGGGTTCGAATCCCCCATCGGACATGGATGTTTGTGTCGTCTTTAGTATAAGGTAGCTCATAAGTAGTTTGTAAGTTTAAGGACTGATGCCCCCCAGTTACGTCCCTTAAGCTTAACAAACATTTGAACATTTTAATTTACCGAGCCCGGCACTCTCATAATGCAGCCGCTGAACAGTTCATAGAAAACTTTAGTCTCAACACAAATAGGTACACAACTCATACAGTTATAGTTGGCGGTGACTTAAATCTACCATCCGTATGTTGACAAAAATACATCTTCTGACCAGATACATCTTCCGAAATTGTTCTAAATGCTTTTTTTTTAAATTATTATGAACAATTAGTTCACGAGCCCATTAAAACTGTGAATGGTTTCGGAAACACACTTGAGCTCTTAGTCACAAATACTCCTGAGCCTCACGACAGATACAGGAATAAGTGAACACATAGTTGTAGCAAGCTCAAATCTGTAACAAAGATTTTCACCAAAACTAAACGCTAAATACGTCTACTAAAAAAAGGTAAAAATTCGGTTGACATCTTCCTAGGAGAAAGTCTTCATTTTTTCTAAATTAACTATGTAAGTGAAGACGATATGTGGCTTACATTCAAAGGAATAGTATCAACAGCATTGGAGGGATTACTACCAAATAAATCAATAAGAGACTGAACTGATCTCCCATGGTACATAAAATAGAACAGCAAGCTTTTGCAGAAAATTTAGACGAATTCAAAATCCCTAAGATTGCAGATGTTTTACTGAAGCTCAAAATTTAGCGCGGCCTTCAATGCGACATTCGTTTAATATTTTTTACAACGAAAAACTTCGTAGAAAGGTGGCGGAAAATCCAAAGAGATTCTGGTCCTATGTTATCTACAGCAGCGGAAAGACTAAGTGAATGCCTTTATTGCGCGATAGCGACGGTAATATTACTGAACACAGTGCCACTAAAGCGGAGTTATTAAATGCAGTTTTCAGAAATTCTTTCATCAAATAAGACGAAGTAAATACTTCACATTCCAAATGAGAACTGCTGCAAACATGACATAAAAGTAAACACCCTTGGTGATCCAAGGCAAATCACCCTATCAAATAAGTGATGTTGCAGACGAATGATCAAATATGTTTTCAAAAGTTTCTAATGCATAAGAAAAATACGTCTAATACATTTATGATATTCTTTTGTAACAATTATTTTTAAACAGTAAGCTCCTTGTCTTGTTTCCATAGCTTTTACTGGCCTGATTAAAGATAATCGACAACATGGTAAGAAAATTTAATTTTTAAGGACTACAGCTAAATGTACTTCATGAGATCTACGTCTGCTATTATGTTATTTCTATCCTTGTCTAATTTTGGAGATATGGGATTTATATCAACACTACAGCTGCCGAACTTGTCAATCTTAAGAGAAGATCTGTTTTAGGATGTGTATTTTAGGTGCAATTCTAAAGTTCAGATTCTTTTTAAAACCTAAAATGTACCTTATCAGTTAAACAAAAATGTTTTTTTAGGATCTAATTGCGGCTCTGAAGCTAAGGGATTAATTTTAGAACTCACAATCATTGACGGTATGGCCACAATATTAGAAGGTAGAAAAAAATTCTCTTAACGTGTCAACTGTAGGAGTTTTTACCTAAACAGGAAATTGCAAATTGAAAAGCGGTAGATTTAACTATAAGTTCTGTTTGCAGGAGGATAATTTGAGTGATGTTTAATGTATTTGCTTCGTTGAGTCAAACTTCACCGCGTATTGATTAAACGCTAGTGAACCGAACTGTGACCAGCTAGCTTCACCATTAAGTTATTTAAGGATACTGACGTCTGATACACTCTTTTTATTTTTACAATTAATAAAGGTCGCATTGTTAGGTGGTCCTCACAGGTGTTCTCTGCGTTCAATAAGTCTACGTTCTTCGAAAGCAGCTTTCCCATGCAATGATCCTGTTTTCGGCGTAAGCACATCCACACCTTATTGTCGCGTAACCATTGTAGTGGGCAAAAGACCTGCCCTTGGCCGTTGTAATAACTTCCATACTGACGGTCGTACTATGAAATGCGGAAGCGACCAGTGTGCATATGTCGGGACACCGTCCACGGAGTTCTCCGGCTGGGTGGTGGTTGTGGGGGGGGGGGGGATGAGGAGGAGACAGGGGCACCCGACCCTTCGGAGCAGGTAAAAGTGTGGCAAATATCCGGCGTGGCAAGTGTCCGGAGACTGACGAAACTAAAACTCCGCCAAAAATGTGTATGTGTACATATCTTACGAAGTGGGAAGCTTTATATTCCTGGATTGGACCAGCACAGTCAGATGCTTATAAACCAGAGTGCTCAATCAAGTAATGTTAATTTTGAGAACTTTGGTGAACTGGTCAGTCATGTTATGCGTATACCAGGAAGTAATGCTGACACTGACAGTCTTTTCTCTTATGAATAATAAGTGGACAGATGTAAGGAATAGAAGTAGCACAAACCTCATCAAATCTGAACAAGTTACCATGAATTTTCCTTATTCATGCAGTCAATTCTTTGAATTTGCTAAAAACACTACTGACTGAGGCAACATCTGTTGCAAATATGTATGAGCCCTACGTATTTGTGGTGTGTAAATATATAGTTATCTTTTACTTCTTTGATTTTTTGTAAAATTTTGCCGTGCTCTTAATCTCCCTTATTTTTTGTCAAGGATATAAGTATCTCCCGTATTTTCGTTTCGAAATGCTGGTCACCCTAATTGTAACTGAAAAATTAAATTACTGGTACGATTCCAAGGAAGAAGTACATGGAAGGGTTGGAATATATAAACTTTGAAGGAAAATAAATAAAATTTAGTCTTAAATATTGTGACATAAGGAACAATGTTAGAATATTGACCTAGGTGAAAAATACAAACAAAATTCTAGTAATATGGTTTTTAAGTGAACTTAGGATATTCATAAACATTGTTCCGATGCATTAGTCATTAATTCAGTATCATTTTCCCCTCATCCTAATGTTCTGTTTGCACAGTATGTCAGAAATTAGTGGACACTTGATTATAGACTTTCCAGATGTCCGATATTTTCATGTGAAAAAAATGATAAGTTTAATTCTACGTTTCTAAGTGCAAATGCACTCAAAAGTAGTTGTTAATGAGTTAAATGGCAATAACTGAGCAGCTCGGGAAAACACAGTAGTAATCGCCATCGCTGTGTATTTTGCGGTAGACATCTTCTGACATCACCAGTGGGGTGCACAATGCAGTACTCTTATCAGTAGTTTTAAATACACTCAACAAATGCCAGGACGAAGCTTAATGGTAAGAGCCAGTGCTCGTCTGTTGCGGAAACATAATGGCAAGCGATAGAGAAAATGGTCGCCATTAAAAACGACTATCGTAATTCTTACAAAATTATGGCAAAACTGGACATGTCAGAAGACAAGGAATATATTTCCAATGATAGTAATATCTCTGAGAACCATCCAGAATACATTCCTGACGACTCAGATTACTCAGAGGTATGTTAATTTGTTAATATATTATATTTAGTGCGTTTCACGAACATAATGGTAAGTGGATGTACATCCCATTATATAATCCCTGAAGTACGTGAATTTTGAGGTTTACGTTACTTTGATGGAAACGACATAAAAGAAGAGACTCTCATCGCGATATCTGATAAATGATGTGACAAAAATAAGAACTTGAACGTGGTTATGTTTTGTAAGTATCTAGTATCAACTGATAGATTTCGTGTGATTGTACACCATTTACCAGTGAGCGGGCAAACGATGTTTAAGTCCCGCAGAGATTTGGCAACAATTAAAATTACACTTGCCGACAAGTACAGTATGTGTACAGTCCAGATCTGTGGTTCGATATCATCCAGAAGTCAGCTAAGAAGAAATCAAATGTTCAAATGTTTGTTAAGCTTATGGGACCTAATTGCGGGGTCATCAGTCCGTAAACTTACAAACTACTTATAAACCAACTTATACTAAAGACGTTACATACATCCATGCCCGATGGAGGAGGATTCAAACCTCCGATGCGGGAGGCCGCGCGATCCGCAACGTGGCGCTCCAGAGCTAATTGTAAGAAGAATCCATTCTTGGTGTATAAAATGAAAAAATAACTTTTCTGGCCCACTTTAGGTTACGGTAGTAACAATAAAAGTGGGCCTTTGGAATAGTTTTGACAGCTCGAAATTTAAATGAAAATAACGCCTTAACCGTTCACTGACACGGAAACTGAATATATGAATTTTTAGAGGAGAAATTTCTCTACAACTTTGTTCCCTTATGATTTTTTTATATCTCGCATAGATTCACAGATATTTGCAAAAATAACGGCGATTTTGGGATGTCTGTCTGTCTGTCCGTAAAGCGTTCCCACTTTTTAAGTCGAACCGTTCAACCGATCAGCACCAAATTTTACACACATAATTTTAGGTCAACAGAGACTAGAACCTCCCTTTTTCAATTTTTTTGGACAAAAAAGTACGTTAGCTACACTGAAAAAAAAAGCCGTTTGTAATACAATTGTAGTTGCAAACGAACCGTTCATCTGACACGAAATTGAATAACAGAAATTGTATACGGGAAAATTCTCTACAACTTCGATCTCTTATGTTTTTTTTTCATATCTTGCCTCGTTGCAGAGATATTTGCAAAAATAACGTCGATTTGACGAAGTCTGTCTGTCTGTAACGCGTTTTCACTTTTTAGGGCGAACCGTTCAACCGATCGGCACCAAATCAACAGACATAATTGTTGGCCACCAGAGACCAGAATCTCGTTTTTTTCAAATAATTCGGACAAAAAATACGTTAGTAATAAAAAAGGCGTTTTTAATGTAATTTTAATTGCAAATCAACCGTTGATCTGACACGAAAATTGAATAATCGTATTTGTTCTCTTGCTCTCTTATGGTTTTTTCGTATCTCGTATCGTTTGAGAGATATTTGCAAAAATTACGACACCGTCCATTGATTTTACGAAAACCAGCCGTTCCGAGATGTCACGTGACATTCCACGCCCAACACTCTCTCTGGGATACGCCATCTTGCGTTTCGTATTTGATGATTTTCTTATTACAACTTAAACGTTGTCATTTCAAGGCATCGGCGCACTGAAGAATTAACAAAAACACGTTGTTCTTCGTACGATAAATGATAATTTAGTGTCTAAAATGCCATTTTAGCATCAGTTAACAACTACCATCAATAGTACGAGATTAAAAGCAGACTCTTGTAATTGTTCGCCGTAGTGTAGTGGACAGCGCGTTGGCTTGTAATTCACAGGGTCAGTGTTTCGGAACCCGCCCCTACCAAACGTTTTTTCTCCTTTTTTCCTAAAAGGGTTTCGGACACTCTTATTAATTAAATAGAACTATGTTCTCAATATTTAGAGTTATGCATATGTAAGAAGGCTTCCACTAAAGTGCGTGTTTCTTCTATTTCGTGAACATGCCGTGGAATACGTAACAACGAATTGAACAATGGTCTTCTGAAGCATATGGACGTAAACTGGAAGGATAATGTAGTAATGAATATTCTGAACAACGTGCTGATACTAGCAGTTTCGCTTATAAAGGAAACGCTAGATTTCTGTGGCAAGTGTAGTTCCTTAATGAAACGAAAGGGAAGTGCATACATTGCAACAAATTGACTTGTTTATTTTTTTCTAAGCAATTATTCACGTGTTATGGAATATACTGAAAGTCATTAATTTGCATTACTAAAATGTATGTCTTTGTCATGGTTGCTATGGACGAATTTAACGTAAATTGTATTACCTTTCCTCTAGTTCAGATATGACTTCGTTCATGTTACTTTGTTCTGCGCTAAACTAAAGAGCAAATATTCTATTTCAAACCGTGATTATCTTTTGTCTTATACTCACAAACGGAATGAGTGTGGTAATAATGAATTCCACATAAATCTACTACTTAATATATGTACAAAGTTAGTACCATCATTTACAACAGACATTGTAACCATATTTTCCCAGTTTATGTACATGTTTACAATTCGTTGTTCAAAAAAATGTTTGTTAAGCTTATGGGACTTATCTGTGACGATTTATAAACTACTTTATACTAAAGACGGCACAAACATCCATGCCCGAGGAGGCATTCGAATCACCGACGGGGAACGGCTTCGCGTATCGGAGCATAGCATCCAATGCGCTCGGCCACTCCCCCGCGGCGCAATTCGTTGGTATGTATTTCATGACATGTTCTCGAAACAGAACAAATGCACTTATTAGAGAAAGCGCTGTTACCTTTGAAGGATTCGAAATATTGCAGAATATCTGTGTTCATTTAACAAGAGCGTGCGACAACCTTTTAGGAAGCAAGAGGGAAAAATTGTCAGTGGTGATATACAGGGTGTTTCACTAAGTGTGTTTGCCTCTGTAACTTATAAAATAATAGGTGACGGGAAATTTTAATGCGATAGGTCAACACAAGAAATGTTACACTTTATGCGGAGCTATGAACATAGTTTATTGTATTACTTTCCAAAGAGTTACAGCACAAAGATATATTTTTTAAATGGAACAATAGTTTTTTCTATCGTGCATTGGATTCGTTGAAACTAGCTGCGTCCAAATCAATTTAAACTACATTCCTATCACTGTTAGTTTGGGAGCTATAACCCTTCAAAGTTTACGGGGCGAAGGCTACGACAGGGTAGCTTACTGGCTGGTGGTCATGAGACAGTGGGCCGTGCCCCAGGGGATAGCCACTCGTCCAGTCAGCTACCCTATCGCAGCTTCCGCCCCCGGAACTTTGAAGGGTTGTAGCTCCCAAACTAACAGTGATAGGAATGTAGTTTAAATTGATTTGGACGCCGCTGGTTTAAACGAATCCAATACACGATAGAAAAAAACCATTGTTCCATTTAAAAAATATATATCTCTGTGGTGTAACTCTTTGGAAAATGATACAATCAACTATGTTCATAGCTCCGCAGAAGTGTAACATTTCTTGTGCTGACCTACCGCATTAAAATTTCCCGTCACCTATTATTTTATAAGTTACAGAGGCAAACACACTTAGTTCAAATGTTCAAATGTTTGTAGAGTCTATGGGACTTAACTATGGGGTCATCAGTCCCTAAACTTACAAACTACTTATGAACTAGCTACAACTAAGGACGGCACAAATATCCATGCCCGAGGGGGGATTCGAACCCCCGACCGTAGTGGCCGTGCAGACCGTGACTGAAGCGCCTCAGTCCCCTCGGCCACCGCGGCCGGCCACACTTAGTGAAACACCCTGTATATTCTTGAGGGAGAGTGATGCTTTGCGGTCGTTTGTTCATGTTCGTTCTTGGTTGTTAGTTGAGAATTTTACTCAGTTTTTATTACAGATGGCGTTGAACCAACACCGTCTGAAGAGAAGGCCTGTGCATTGCCGTGCCACGCCACGTCATGCAGAGTAGGTCGCGATCGCGTAGTTCACTGGCTGGCTGATGGGGCACAGTCCACTCTCTCTCATTGGCCAGCCAGTGAGCTACGCGATCGCGACCTACTCTGTGTGACATGACCTGGCAGTGCGCAGACCTCCTCTTCGGACGCTGTAGGTTGAACCCTCTTTTTATTTTTCTCTCAAAATCATTTATTCTTCGGTTTGATCGGTACTTTGTGGACGTTAGTTTGTTTTGTTCTATTTTGATCGCTTCGTCGATCACTGTTTTCTCGTTACAGAGGGTGTCGAGCTACCATGCCGGCAACCCTCTGGCCGAGCGCGCTGAGCCACCGCACCCTGGCAAGTTCGGAACCACCGTCTAACATGTTCGTACACCACAACTAATTCCCCGCACATTACGCTATGGCGAACAGCTGCGAGAGTAATCCGTAATTCTCGTACCATCGATGGCAGGTGTTAACTAACTAACAAACATTAGATTATAATTCATTGTCCTAAGAACGTCGTGTTTTTGATAATTTTCAGAGCGCCATTGCTTTGAAACGACAGCGCTTGAGTTATGATAAGAAAATCATCAAGAAGAGAAAGCAAAATGGTGTACGTAAAAGAAATTTTCTGGCGTGGGATGTCACGTAACTGATTTACGAACGCCAAGTGTAGTATGCTGTGTTTCATCCGGGCCAAATGTACGCTACATTCGTTTCAGGCTATAGTCATTTGTAACCAGTAGAGGCAAAGAAAACAAACTTTGAACAAACTAACAAGGCAGTACAGGTGATAAAATTTTAATGGAAAAATATAATGAAAATGTGGGGGAGATATTAAAATGATAGTTCAAAGAGGTAAAAGTTCAAAAAGAGTATGTTTGTCAAAGCTAAACTCAAATATCGTTTGGCTGTTTATTAAAATGCGGTCAGAAAGAATATTACGGGTTGGGTGCACGGATATTATCACTACAGTAGAGTCGTAATCGTGTCACTATAATTTCTTATTATTAACATTACTATTTTTGTCCGAAATGTTTGCAAAAAATTATGAAACTTCAAATCTAAAGTGGGTCGTAAAACACGTCAGTGCGATTTTTTTTAACGTATGTTATTCTGTGAATTGCGTACTGGTTCGTGAGCCGTATTTGAATAAGTTCTTCCTTGTTTCTCACTACGTGAAAATGGGATAAGGTAGTCCATAAATATGTCGTAATGACAAAACTTTTATGTAATTGACAAATGGTGCATGATTTGCGTCAGTACTTCGATGACTTCTCTTCGACAGCACTGAAACGATGAAAGGAGACGCTGTGTGTTGGTCAAAAAGAGCAAACATTCTACAGCGACGATTTTAAGAAACCCGTTACGAGAAACGTATTTGTCGCCAGGGTAACTTGTTACGAAATAAAAGTAAATAACTTTTGAATTAGTGAATAAAAGTTTTCGAATAATACAAATTTTATATCTGCCAAAAAATTGCTACGATGAGCGCAATGCTATCTCTGAACGTTCGTATGTGTGATGAGGAGAACATGTACAAAACCTTGTTAGATGGAGGAGTTGAATGACAGATATGACGATTCATTATGAAAGTTTCTAAATCGTGGTGAAAAATGTGGATTACAAATATCGAAGTCTTTCGAAGCTTCGCGCCTTCCTTTCCTTAATGCTACTTTGTATTTCCATCTGTATTATGCCCCGTTTTATCGACCTTCTTCAGCCAACAGTTTGCCAGAAATAAATTGAGCTATTCTTTTACTAAATGTCTGTTTATAACATTTCGATTTGCGAAAAAAAAGTTGTTATTGTATTTGACGACGCTGCTCGAAATTTAATGAAGTATCTATGTGTCTGTGATTTGACTGCAGGGGAAAATTAAAGTTATATGAGATGAAAATAAATAAAAAGAATTCGCCTTTACAGTGGTAGTCATTGTAAGTCCAGTGAGTTATATTCTCAAAGTGATACAAGACAATGGAAATAAGTGATCAAACCAGTACTGTTGTTTTGTACATGCATTAGAATGGATACTAATTACGGAAGACAATGACCGGAACCGATACATATGATTGCATCGACGTCCACCGTTCATTAGGCCTAATTAGAGCGGCTCGGTCAATATCACCGTCCTTTGACACAAATGCATTCGTGAATTATTCTAAATACCTATCTGCCCATTGTGCAGATGCCTTCCGCCACAGATATTCTCCCATAATGAGCAAGCAGTGGCAGTGTTTACAGAGATCACCCACCTCTGCGTTAACGTGGCGCTCATATAGTAGCCCAGATAACGTCAATTAAATTAGAGCTCCCAGAGATTCCACTGAAATATTCATGAAAGCTGCCCTTTCTTCATTTCTTTTACAAATGGTAAAAATGAGAAAGGACATGCTATTTCTCTCTCTTCCTCTGCTATATTCCTAAGCCGAAGCCGTTCCTCACTCCCTTTCCTGTTTAATTTTTCCATAATCACGTCATCCTGGCATACAACAAGATGTTACAAGTACTTATCATTTGTTATGACTGACATATAAAGTGTGACATGAAAGGAATAACAGCGAAAAAAAGTGATGTGAGTCTGGCGGTCACTTTTTCGCACAGTTTAATTTTCCCAAAGTTACTAATATATCAACGACAGTTCCTGTTTAAAGTCTTTGATGTTACGAATGAAAAGTAATTATGACTGCCCATATACAGATCAGTGGACAGACAAGGTGCATCTTACACGTAAGTTTCGAAAGGACGTAACAGTGAAATGTATTGCGGTACTATACAAACTACGCGTTATAAGCGGTAAAAAATGTACTGCCACAAGATAAAAAGTAATGAAAACTTTTTTCACATTACATCTTGCGAGCCATGGATGAAGGGCAACAGGCGGATTGTGTTTTTCTCGACTTCAAAAAGGCGTTCGACGCGGTGCCACACTGCAGACTGCTGACGAAGATACGAGCTTATGGAATAGGTTCACAGATTAGTGACTGGCTGGAAGACTTCCTAAGTAATAGAACGCAGTACGTTGTTCTCGACGGCGAGTGTTCATCAGTGACGAGTGTATCGTCAGGCGTGCCCCAGGGGAGTGTGATAGGATCGCTATTATTTTCTATCTATATAAATGATCTGATGGACAGAGTAAGTTGTAATTTGCGACTGTTTGCTGCTGATGATGTGGTGTATGGGAGGGTGTCGTCTGTAACTGACTGTAATAGCATACAGGATGACTTAGACAAAATTTCTAGTTGGTGCGAATAATGGCAGCTAGCTCCGAATGTAGAAAAATTTAAGGTGATGGGCATGAGTAGGAAAAACAATCCCATAATGTTCGAATACAACATTAGTAGTAAGCTTCTTGATGCTGTCGCGTCGTTCAAATATCTAGGCGTAACATTGCAGAGCGATACGAAATGCAACGAACGTGTAAGGACAGTTGTCAGTAAGGCGGACAGCCGACTTCGGTTTATTGGGAGAATTTTGGGAAGATATACTGAGTCTGTAAAGGAGACCGCGTATAAAACGCTTGTACGACCACGTCTTGAGTATTGCTGAAGTGTTTGGGACCCGCAGAGATCAGTTTAAAGGAAGACAGAAGCAGTTCAGAGGCGAGCAGCTTTGTTTGTTACTGGTAGGTTCGACGAATCCGCGAGTGTCACGGAAATGCTCCGGCAACTCAATTGGAGATCGCTGGAGGAAAGACGACGTTCGTTTCGCGAATTTCTGTTAAGTAAATTTAGAGGGCCGGAATTTGAAGCTGAGTGTAGTACGATCTTGCTGCCGCCTACTTACATTTCGCGTAATGATCACAAAGACGAGATAAAAGAAATTAGGGCTCGTACAGAGGTATGTAGGCATTCTTTATTTCGTCGTTCTGTTTGGGAATGGAATAGGAAAGGAAATGCGGTGGGCTGCGGAGTATGTATGTAGATGTAGATGTAGTACCACACTACGGAGCTACAGAGGCAGACTAACCATATCGTAATATATCGAAAATGTTCGATGGGTTCACTTCCAGGCCTTTAGTTAATCTTGCTCTTCTTCTATCTGATCGTTCGGCGTACCATCGGAAGGTCGTTGTCTATTGTTTCGGACATGTCCTAAAGAACAGACACCACAAACACACATACACACACACACAAATATATATGAGCGAAAACGGGCATTACCTTTATTCAGTGCGGATGCACACTAGGTCCGAACTTTTGTGGCAATCGTAATGCCGTGAGTAACGGTTGATAATTGACAGGGACACTACGTCAATAGCGTGTGGTTAAGTTGAGAATTTGCGTCTGACGAGAGGCAGGCAATGGTAGCCCAGCGGCCGAGGTGATCACTGTAGCTCCAGAGGTGTAGTGATCGAAGCGACTGCTTGGTAAACAGGAGCACCCGTGTTTCAACTTTCCCCATTGATTTGTTTGAATGCCCACTGCAGCTGGCGTCCTCAATTCCTCTGTGTGTCGGTCGGTATGTTATTGCATATTTGGCAATTTTATTGGTAATGACTGACCATGTACCCTGCCTGTCATCCCCCTTCTCCCCACTGCTAAATTTGCCTACGCCACCTGGTTGCTTGTAGTTTTACCCACAGATGAAAGCGTGAGAACGTTTCTGAAATGTGCGAGAATTACGTAAATGAAACGAGAAGTGGATACCTCAGTTTTTTTCTAGTCGAATGAGAACTGAAATGAAATGATCGTATTACAGTTTTGGCCGGGAGATCCCGCGTGGAATTGTTCGGCCGCCTAGCACAAGTCTTTTTAATTGACGCCACTTCGGCGACTTGCATGTCGATGATGATGAAAATTATGTTGGGGATAACACACGACACCAAGTCCCCTCCCGGGAACCGAACCCAGACCCCCCCGTGCGGTATCTGATTTCATCGGTCCTTTGCTTTGTGGACAAGGGTAACATTAATGACGCAGAATACACTGATTCCACTCTTTTCGCACATCGAGGAAATCATGATACTATCGCAAATGTTTTCATGAACAAGAGTGCGCTCGTATTGGTGGCGACCAAATACATATCATAACAACCACCATCTGGTTTCATTAATGGCAAAAACTACTCCGATAAATATCTTTTATTTACAAAGGTCACAAGAGTAAAATAGAAGTTTCAAGAATGGTCTGTGGAAGTGATGAATAATGAAAGATAAACTCGTGTGAATAAAATTTTACCATGAGTAAGTTAATAAGGCAAGGACAATGCCAATAACCTAGCTTATAAGAGGCGTCAAGGATTTAACGTTTGGTGATGCAGAAAGGAAGACCTTTCTGAAAACATTTGTCTGGAATGTAGCATTGTATTGAAGTGAAACGTGGACGTTAAGGAGTTCAGACAAAACGGTGATAGAAGCTTTCTAAATGTGGTGCTACACACGAATGATGAAAATTTGATGGGTAGATCACGTAACTAATGAGGAGGTGCTCAGCAGAATTGGGGAGAAGAGGAGTTTCTGGCATAGCCTGACTAAGAGGAGGGATAGGTTTGTGGGACACATTCTGAGACATCAAGGAATCGTCAAATTGGCATTAGAAGGATGTATATGAGGTAAAAATCGTAGAGGGAGACCGAGGGACGAATACAGTAAGCAGATTCAAAAGGATGTAGGTATTCTCAGGTGAAGAGGCTTGCTCGGGATAGGGTAGCGCGGAGAGATGCATCAAACCAGGCTGCGGACTGAAGACCACAACAACAACAACAACAACAACAACAAAGATGCAAAAATTGTATAAATATTGATGTTGATACAGAAAAATATGATATGAAAACTATGATTATTATTATCGATAAAAAATATTTTTTGTTGAAAGTATGTTGGGATAATTGTGTAAAATTGAGGATTGGAGATCTCCATCAAGTCTTGATTCCAAATTTTGGAATGAGTGCGGCAGAAAGTAATATTAACAAGTAAGAGTGAGACGCATTATTAGTTAAAATCGTTTTCAATAGTATTGGGTGTCATGAGACTTAGCGTATCTCGCACTTAAATTCTCCTGCAGTCTCATAATGTTATAAATCTATCGCAGTGTCTGCGAAAGACAACACTGTGAACTGCATACATGCTTGATGGTAGAATGACTTTCTTTAGAAGAAATTTGGCTGACTTTCGACTAGTATGATACCTTTCTTCATCTGTCTCCATCATGCTCAATCTGAATACGTTTAGTGGCACCAGCATCCTTGAAAATACGTGGTAAATATTCATAAGTTGGCATGTCCCTGAAATTTTGCTTTCCACTTCTCCTTGCAGTTCAGAGTAACTTAGTTGATAGTTCCAACAACATGCCAGTTTTTCTGAAAATGGTTTGAGATAGACTTCGTGCCCCTAAACATTTTCAATCAATGGTTTATCAACAGGATGATTTTTTTTCCACCGTGTACAAACACTATGGATTGATAGAGGCGAGGATAGGGAACAAAAAGGTCCAATGAACTTATGTTCGGAAATGCATGGTTCCGTGCTAGAGACAATTTATTCAATCTTACTTTGTTTCCGAAACGGCGTCCTAATTCGCATCCAAAGTTACAGTATGCATGGTCAATTTTTATAGCCCCTGTTTTGTATATGGTTTGCTTGAGCTTATTTTTCTTTGGAATTTTTCTGAAAACGTTTTAGCTGCACATCGTAAAACTTTGCCAAGCAGTTTTCCGGCGTCTGTCCGTGAAGTGCTAAAACCACAGAGAGTCTAGAAAGGGTGTCGGTGAACATGGCCCTTCCGGCGCCTGGCAGAGCAGAAACGGGCACCCGTCCGCTATATATTTCCTGGAACTGCGAACAACGAACGGGCACTGTGAAGCCCTTGTTTAAACTGGGCGTTTGTTTGTTCTTCATAGGGGGTGCGGAAATAGCAGCACTAGCGACTTCACTTTGCTCCAGCAAGTTGGTTTACCTTGTCTGTGTCAAGAATATCGTCTAGCATTCATTATAAGAGTAGCCTAATATCAAACCTGGACATCTGATCTAACGATCGACATTTAGTTAGCAGTCGATCCTGAAGGAAGTTTTTCCGCTCTTTTCATCGGTGAAGTCCGGTTTTTCCAAAAATTTACGTAAATATTATAAATCACACGTTAAATTTGACTGTTCACAACAAAAGCGGACACCTACATAAGAGCTTGATGTCAAATTCGGACATTTGTTCAATGAAGCAGTGTGCACCAATGGGAACAGAGCATATGATGACATGACCTCGAAAATCAGACATGCCGACAGCATGTGCCAGGTACTAAGACGTATTAGCCCCTAATTAAATTTTTCAGTAACTTTTTATAGTATTATTACTAATAACCATCTTAAAGCGAGTGAAATGGAACATATATATCACCAGTGTCCGAAGGCAAAGCTAGGAAGCGATTGATACAACCTGAAAAGTGGTAAATAAACAATTGAAAGAAACAAAGGTAAGACTAGCTTGTAAACTACACTGTTCTATTGTAAGTTGTGTTGTGTTGTTGTGTACGAAATATCGTAATGATGTTTACGGAAAAATCTGGCGACAGTTTCAACAGACATTATGATAATAATTTTAGAGATTCAGTGCCGAAACATGTCATTTTTATATAAAATTAAAAAGATTATTATGATTATTGTAGTTCTTCATTTTTCCAATATGTAATAGAGATCAGAATTTAATATTTTCCATTTTATATCGATATCCCTTTAATTTCCCTGATTATACAGCTGTAAAAGATTCTCGTTAGCAGTAAGCGAATCTCTGTGTATTAAAAACGGACATCTGAAAGCGTGTTCATATCAAAATCAGATACCTACACGTTTTGGTTTCAAGGACGAACAACTGTATTTTCAAACACAATTTGAAGGTGCTTGAGTAATCAAATTGATATTAGCCACTTCCAGGTATAAATCCTCGAGTATTAAAGTTGATAATGTTCAAATTAGCTTATAAATATATTAGCTCTACGTTTCGCTATAATAATTACGTTTATCTCAGTTTCTGGCAAACGACAGATGTCCGTCTTTGATAATAGGCTACTCATATATGCACAAACGACGAAGTGACATGTATGATAATACTTCCTAACATATTTAAAGCTTCTTTCTTCGATTTTTCAGCCTCGGTTGCACAGTGGTAGAGTGCCAGACTACAAATCCAAAGTTCGCGTGTTCGATCCCCGCCAGGTCCTAGGATTTTTATCCGTCACTTTCCACTTTCCGTGGTTCGGAACCCACGTTAAACTGTAGGTCCCCTTATAAATGGCGGGGTAAGTCAGTTCGAAGGTCGGAGGAAGGCAACGGCATACCACCTCCAAACAGGACCATGCTTAATAAAGCACTGTGGTGTTCAAACCAATCTTCGGATTGTGGACTGCTTTACCTTTTTTTAGAATTTATTGCTGACATTCCCGTGTAATTTTTGTGGCTGTTCGACGAAAGAAGCAGATGTGACACGTCTCACGGGATTCATATTGCAAATTATCATTAGATGTCTCCTTTGTCCATATCTAGGCCTTTCTGAATTTAATTGTTTGATAAATTATTTCTTCGGGCAACAGTGTGATCGTTGATAAAATTATCGTATAGAGATGAATAAAAACAACGATCTTCTTCCTGTACGTTTGTCCTCATTTTGTTGGCGCCTTGTAATGTTACGACTGCAAAGGAACTGTCAGATGTAAGACGGAGTACGAGCAGCAGAAGAAGCCATAGTAGTAGCAGAAGTAGTTTTTTTCAGTAGTGATTTACTATCACTTTTACAAGGATATTGGATTTGTCATGGTATTAATTCAACAATAATAAAAATAACAAATCTCGATAGTTATTTGTGAGGATATAGACTGGATTTAGAAAGGCAACATCTTGCTCAAAACAGTTTTCAACCTAAAGTTGATAATTCTTCACAGACTTAAGAACGACGAAGACATAGTTGTACGATGCATATATTTTTAAAAGGAATTTGATTCGGTTGATAAGGAAATACAAGATAAAGTGATCCGAGAATTTGGCATTAAATCTAAATAAGCAGCCTTATTCATGAAACGATCACAGGAAAAAAAGTACAGTTTTGGAGTGAAATATATAAGGCATTTGACATAAAAACAGATTTAAGACAAAGGGGCGGCTCTCCCCACGCCTCTCCAGCTGCTTCTTAGAGAAAATAGTGAGATAAAGGAAAACTATGAGAACAAAAGTTATCACCAATAAGACTGGGGACTAACAACTAAGGTATTGAAATTCACTGTCCAGAATATGGGGGTGGTTCTGTCATTCTGTGTGAAAACCTAATGAATGCAGAAATACAAATCAATCCTAACAGCCAACAAAGCAGGGTTAAGGATTGCTGTCTAGAAAACAACATAACATAATTAACATAAAGATGCTCCAGAAATGCTAATAACAGATAACGGGCATATAAATAGGGCAAATTAATTTCAGTATTTTGAAACACGTCCACTGAAAGTGTGGTGTGTTTCATTTTGAGTTTGAATTGTAAAAAGGTCTACTTTCATTACTCTAAAGTAATTCTCCACCATTTCATTTGTTGACCTGTACATCAATTATTTTATTTCTTTATTAATAATAAATGTCCCATGTTTGTATATGTTTCCACCCGTGTGATTGAAATTGTATGTTCGTAAGAATGTGGGAGGTTGCTTTTAATATTGACTGACTGCCGCGCAATGGCTTACAGTCGCCGCTTTGCGCGTTAGGCCTCGTTTACTGTGGTTAAAAAAGCATTGTTTCGTATGTGGTCTGCACTGCCGTCTGCTACGTAGCCAGAGACACCCTTACATAACAAGATGGCGACGTGGCTTGTTGTTAGTGTGGTAACAACATAATCATGGAACAAAGACGTAACAAAAGAGAACTCTCTGGAACAGTAGTAGAAGGTATAATCCCTCTCAGGTAGCGAGGGTTGGTAGACAGCAGGCTTTGAACGCACCCAAACATCCGGTATGGCTAGGGAACGCTCTGCCCGTGGCTTTCGGAGGCACTCTTGCCGGGAAACGGCTAGGTATTTCGTCGAATCCAACTGAGGGGATGGCATGCTGTTAGAACTTTATTTGTGATCAGGCATTCCTGGGTTAATACTGAGAGTTTTTCTTAAGTAATTCTTTCGCTACATGGGGCGAAGTGTTTCTTAGTTTTCAGAAGTCGAGTAATTTAGTGTAAATTTAGTAATAGTAATGTAATGTCTGTAAATCTATCGGACCAAACTGCGTGGTCATCAGTCCGTAGCTTACAAACTCCTTAAACCTAGGTAAACTAACCTACGGACAAACACACACACCCATGTCCCAGGGAGGACTCGAACCTCCACGGCGAGCAACCGCGCGCTCCGCAGCGAGTTGCTTTAGATCGCTCGGCTACTCCACCGCGGCTAAGTAAATTTGGTATTTGTATTTCCAATCTGGTGATAATTTTTGTGTCTTGTTTCTCAAGTTAGGATACAGAGTGTGTCCTTCAGCTTTTGCGTAAACTTAGTATGTTTGAATTCCTGGCTGCTTTTAACTAACGTTTTCGTGTGGTGTCTGTTTCCGCGAGCATGCTAAATTCTCTCTCAAAGTTTCTGGTCTGATTCCGTCTTTCCTATCTTGGTATGACCAATTGCACAATGTGCTTTCGTAACAGCCATTACTTCGGCCTTCAGCCATGATCTTTATTGATACCAGCATTCTTCTATTGAATTCTCACGTGTGCTTTACTTGTTTGTTTTAAATTAATTACTTTTTTTTGGAAATTCTATATAATTCACCGTATTTGTACTGGTACTTAAGGATAGTATGACGCTTCTTCCCGTCACATGAGTTTGTTCATGCATAGTATACTTTTAAACTGCGCTTCAAGACATCCACCATCTCGTCAAAAGGCCGATTACGCTTCTTACTGCGTTTTGTTGTTGTGGTCTCCAGTCCGGAGACTGGTTTGATGCAGCTCTCCACAATACCCTATCCTGAGCAAGCCTCTTCATCTCCACATAAGAACGGCAACCTACATCTGTCTGAATCTGCTTACTGTATCCATCTCTTGGTCTTCCTCTGCGATTTTTTCCCCACACACTTCCCTCCAACGATAAATTCACAATTCCTTGATGTCTGTAAATGTGTCCTACCAATATATCCTTTCTTTTAGTCAAGTTATGCCAGAAATTTCTTTTCTCCCCAATTCTGTTCAGTACCTCCTCATTAGTTACGTGATCCACCCACCTAATCTTCAGCATTCTTCTGTAGCACCATATTTCAAAAGCCTCAATCCTCTTCCTGTCCGCACTGTTTATCGTCCATGTCTCACTCCCATACAAGGCAACACTCCATACAAATGCCTTCAGAAAGGACTTCCTTAGGCTTAAATCAATATTCGATGTTAACAAATTTCTCTATTTCAAGAACGCTTTTCTACCCATTGTCATTCTGCATTTTATATCCTCTGTACTGCGACAATCATTTGTTATTTTACTGCCCAAGTAACAAAACTCATCTACGTCCTTTATTGCTTCGTTACTCAATCTAATTCCTTCAGCATCACCTGATTTTCTTACACTGCACTCCATTACCCTATTTTTGCTCTTGTTAATGTTCATCTTATATGCACCTTTCAGCACCCTGTCCATTCCGTTCAATTGCTCTTCCAGTTCCTTTGCTGTATCTGACAGAATTACTATGTCGTCGGCAAAACGCAATGTTTTTAATTCTTCACCCTGAACTTTAATTCCTTCTCCAAATTTCTCCTTGCTTTCCTTTATAGCTTGCTTAATGTACAAATTGAATAACAATGGAGAAAGACTACAACCCTGTCTTACTCACTTCTTTCTGCAACTACCATGACTTGTTCCTAATTGAGTAACTGTCACAAGCATTATGCCTGTGTCTGTAAGTGAATGAGTGTGATTCCTTTATTCCCTGTGTATTTGCAAATATCCTCCCATGTTCCCTCCATATTCAGAAGGGCAGAAAGCATTTTATTACAAGCAGTAATTAATAATTTAATTCACTGTTGCACAAGGTGTTGCTTCTTTGTGCTTATTTCGTCTCCCCACATCTCAGGGGAGAAGGGGGTTATGGGGAGTTTCTGTTTGAGCAGGCGTTGCCGCAACTCATCAGCGCCCGGCATGTGGAGGGGCCGTGCCGTGCGGACAGGGCGTCTCCTCTGGAACTGTAGAGTGTAGAGCGTGGAGGAGGGTGTGTGTCAGTAGCGGCGGCTGGCCATGATGGATAGGGCGCCCGGGGCGCTGGCTGCGCGGTCGGCCAGTTAAGCGGGGCTGGCGATTGATTGCTGAGAGAGCAGAGGAGGGCCAGGCTGCGTAACACCACCTAGGTACAAGGCCTGCCAAGAAGAGTCATAACACGAGCAAACTACACTACTGGCCATTAACATTACTACACAAAGAAGAAATGCAGATGATAAATGGCTATTCATTGGACAAATGTATTATACTAGAACTGACATGCGATTAAATTTTCACGCAGTTTGGGTGCATAGATCCTGAGAAATCAGTACCCAGAACAACCACCTCTGGCAGTAATAACGGCCTTGATACACCTGGGCGTTGAGTCAAACAGAGCTTGGATGGCGTGTACAGGTACAGATACCCATGCAGCTTCAACACGATACCACAGTTCGTCAAGAGTAGTGACTGGCGTTTTGAGACGAGCCAGTTGCTCGGCCACTATTGACCAGTCGTTTTCAGTTCGTGAGAGATCTGAAGAATGTGCTGGCCAGGGCAGCAATCGAACATTTTACGTATCTAGAAAGGCGCGTACGGGCCTGCAACATGCGGTCGTGCATTATCCTCCTGAAATGGAGGGTTTCGCAGGGCTCGAATGTAGGGTAGAGCCACAGGTCATAACACATCTTAAATGTAACGGCCACAGTTCAAAGTGCCGTCGATGGGAACAAGAGGTGACCGAGGCGTGTAACCAATGGCACCCCATACCATCACGCCGGGTGATAAGGCCAGAATGACGATGACCAACACACGCTTCCAATGTGCGTTCGCTGCGATGTCGTCAAACACGGATGCGACCATCGTGATGCTGTCAACAGAAACTGGATTCATCCGAAAAAATGACGTTTTGCCATTCGTCCATCCAGGTTCGTCGTTGCGTGCACCATCGCAGGGGCTCCTGTCTGCGATGCAGCGACAAGGGTAACTGCAGGCATGATTTCCGAGCTGATAGTCCATGCTGCTGCAAAGGTCGTTGAACTGTTCGTGCAGATAGTTGTTGTCTTGCAAACTTCCCCATCTGTTGACTCAGGGCTCGAGACGTAGATGCACGATCCGTTGCAGCCACGCGGATAAGATGCCTGTCATCTCCACTGGTAGTGATACGAGGCCGTTGGGATCCATCACGGCGTTCCGTATTGCCCTCCTGAACCCACCGATTCCACATTCTGCTAACAGTCATTGCATCGCTATAGGCAACAATCCGACGTTTATCAAAGTCGGCTTATATGGAATTTTGTCGTGAACTGTCGTTTACACTCACTCCTGTCAGATTTCCAGTTGCATGGCTGGCAATATGGCGTCAGATGAGAGTTATCGAACAGTCACCAGTGCCGTCATTTAGGTTATTGTATTATAATTGAGATTTTATTTATTTAGAGTTTGGATATATCACAAAAATAATTTTACGAGTGTACATATGAGTAACAACATACTAATATCTAATATCTAGCATTTCGGAAGTAATGTAATTATCTTAGCCACACTTAAAGTGTTATTAATTTTTTACGCGTTTCGACATTCTGTCGTTTTCAAATGCTACAAAAAGACATTGTTGTTGTTGTTGTGGTCTTCAGTCCACAGGCTGGTTTGATGCAGCTCTCCACGCTAACCTGTCCTGTGCAAGTCTCTTCATCTGAGAATACTTTCGACAACCTACATCCCTTCGAATCTGCTTACTGCATTCGTCCCTCGGTCTTCCTCTACGATTTTTACCCCACATACTTCCTTATAATGCTAATCTGGCGATTCCTTGATGTCTCAGAATGTGTCCCACCAACCTATCCCTTCTCTTAGTCAGAATACGCCAGAAACTCCTTCTCTCCTAAATTCTGTTGAGCACCTCCTCTTTAGTTACGTGATCTACCTATCTAATTTTCATCATTCGTCTGTGGCACCACATTTCAAAAGCTTCTATCATCTTTTTGTCTGAACTGCTTATCGTCCACGTTTCACTTCCATACAATGCTACACTCCAGACAAAGCCTTCAGAAATGAAATCCTAACATTTAAACTAATATTGGATGTTAACAAGTTTCACTTCTTTAGAAACGTTTGTCTCCCCATAGCCATTCTGCATTTTATATCTTCTTTACTTCGACCATCAGAAGTTATCTTGCTACCCAAGTAACAAAAATCGTCTACTACATTTATTGCCTCATTACCTAATTTAATGCTTTCAGCATCGCGTGATTTTCTGACGCTACTTTCCATTATCCTTGTTTTACTCTTGTTGATGTTCATCTTATACTCTCTTTGCAAGAATCTGTCCTTTCCATTCAATTGTTCTTCCAGATCCTTTGCGGTCTCTGACAGGATTACTATCTCATCGGCAAACCGCAAAGTTTTTATTTCTTCTACCTGAACTTTATATTTCCTCTCCAAATTTCTCCTTGCATTCCTTAACTGCTTGTTTAATGTACAGATTGAACAACAATGGGGGAAGGCTACAACCCTATCTTACTCCCTTCCCAACCTCTGCGTCTCTTTCATGCCCTTCGACTCTAATAACTGCTGTTTGGTTTTTGTATAAGTTGAATATAACTTTTCGTTCCGTATATTTTACCCCTGCTACCTTCAGAATTTGAAAGAGTGTATTCCAGTTGACACTGTCAAAAGCTTTCTCCAAATCTACAAACGCTAAAAACGTACTTTGCCTTTCATTAGCCTATCTTCTAAGATAAGTCGTAATGTGAGTATTGCCTCCCGTGTTCAGATATTTCTCCTAAATCCAAACTGATCTTCCTCAAGGTCGGATTCCACAAGTTTTTCCATTCGTCTGTAAGTTATTCGTGTCAGTATTTTGCAACCATGACTTATTAAACTGATAGTTGTGTAATTTTCACATTTGTTTGCACTTGCCTTCTTTGGAATTGGAATTACTATATTCTCTTGAAGTCGGAGGTATTTCCCCTGTCTCATATATCTCGCGTACCAGGTGGAACAGTTTCTTCATGACTGGCTCTCCTAACAATATCAGCAGTTCAGACGGAATGTCTTCTATTCCAGGGGCCTTGTTTCTACTCAAATCTTTTAGTGCTCTGTCAAATCCTTCTCGCAGTTTAGTATCTCTTCTCTCATCCTCCTCTACATCATCTTCCGCTATTTCTAGAATACTGCTTTCAAGTTTATTTTCTTTGTGCAGACCTTGTATATATTCCTTCCACCTTTCAGCTTTCCCTTCTTTGCTTAGTATTGGTTTTCCATCCGAGTTCTTGATATTCATACCGCTACTTTTCTTGTCTCCATATGTCTCTTTTATTTTCCTGTAGTCGGTATCTGTCTTTCCCCTATTTATACATTCTTCTACCGTCTTGCATTTGTCCTCAAGCCACTCCTGCTTAGCCAGTCTACACTTCCTGTCAGACTCATTTTTCAGACGTCTGTACTTCCTTTTGCCTTCTTCACTTGCTGAATTTTTATATTTTTGACTCTCATCAATTAAGTTCACTATATCCTGTGTTATCCATGGATTTCTATTAGGCCTTGTCCTTCTGCCTATAGGATCCTCTGCTGCCTTCACTACCCTGTCTCTCAGAGCTACCCATTCTTCTTCTACTGTATTACTTTCCCCCTTCTCAGCCAATCCTTGCCTAATGCTGCCTCTGAAACCCTCCACCACCTCTGGTTCCTTCAGTTTGTCCAGGTTCCATCTCCTAACGTTTCTACCTTTCTGCAGTCTCTTAAGCTTTATCCTGCAGTTCATAACCAATAAGTTATGGTCAGAGTCTTTATCTGCCCCTGGGTATGTCTTACAACTTAAAATCTGGTTCCTAAATCTATTCCTTACCACTATAAAGTCAATCTGGTACCTTCCAGTGTCTCCTGGTCTCTTCCACTTATACAGCCTTCTTTCATGATGTTTAAACCAAGTGTTGGTGATCATTAAATTGTGCCCTGCACAGAATTCTATCAAGCGATCTCCTCTTTCATTCCTTTTTCCCAGTCCATATTCACCTACTACATTTCCTTCTCTTCCCTTTCCTACGACCGAGTTCCAATCCCCCATCACAATCAAATTTTCATCTTCCTTAATTTTCTGAATAATTTCTTTTATCTCCTCATACATTTGTTCGATATCCTCGTAATCGGCAGAGCTAGTCGGCATATAAACTTGTACTACTGTAGCCGGTGTTGGTTTTGTGTCTATCTTTACTATGATAATGCGTTCACTATGCTGTTCGTTGTAACTTACCCGCATTCCTATTTTCTTATTCATTATTAGGCCTACTCCTACGTTACCACCAACTGATTTTGTATTTATAACCCTGTACTCACCTGACCAGAAATCCTGTTCATCCTGCCACCGAACGTCACTAACCCCTACCACATCAGCCTTAACCTATCTATTTCCCTTTCCAGATTTTCTAATTTACCTACGCGATTAAGGGTTAGAACATTCCACGCCCCTATCCGTAGAATGCCTGTCTTGTTTTTCTTGATGACGGCATCATCCTGAGTAGTCCCCGCCCGGGGATCCGAATGGGGGACTATTTTACCTCCGGAATATTTTACCCAAGAAGACGCCATCATCATATATTCATACAGTAGAGCTACATTAGTACCAATATTCCATCTCACATTTTGCTAAAACATAACAAATAGCTCACAAATAACCTTAAACTTACCAAAGCTGTGTTACAAATTCCCCTTATAACAATTTATATAAAACGGATGTTTAATTCATCCCCAGGCCATCTCTCTGTAGAAAGGACAAGTACATTATCACATCTGCCTCACTGTTCACTAACTATGAGGGTTGTAACTTAAATAGTGACAAATATTTATTCACCGCCTGTACAAAAACGTTACATGTTTGCATCTGTTACTGTCCTTCAAAGTATTTACCAGCGTTGTGTAGAACCCGTTGACAGTATACCATTAGCAGAGCCTGTTCTGTTGATGGTGCGAGTGGAGCAGTCTACTGCATGTCGCATCTCTGGAACAGTTCTCCAACGAATGCCACGAAGTGGTTCCTTCATCTTCGGAATCAAATCAAAGTCACAAGGACTTAAGTCGGGGGAGTATAGTGGATGGCACAGTACTTCCCCACGCATTATCGTGCAAACTGATGGGAGGCTTGTACAGGAAGTGTTGCCGCTTCTTTCGCAAAGCTGGTCGCTCCAAAAGCGAACAGTAATACTTTGCACTGGCGGTCTGCTGTGGAGGAACGTAATGCGTTAGGATAACATAATCAGAGTCGTACTCCAGAATCACCATAACGTTCACCATACTGGGCCTCTTGAAGACCTTGATGACACTGTCGTGCTGTACGACCTCTGACACATTCAATCTTGACGAAACTTCGTTATTCCTGTTTCCAAAACATAGTGACACCGTTATGTTAGACCGCTTGTTCACAGGTGACTCTCGTTCGCTCGATTGCGCGCACGCTGGTGACTTGAGACGTTCCTCTTTCTCTCACACACATTCTCCGTCCCCTCTATTTTTACTATTAATATTCTAGTAACTTCACAATATTTTATACAATTTTATATAACCGAGTACTGTACAAATCAGTTTTTTGTTACATTGTACAATTTTAATGGGTGCTAATACAAAATATTTTTCTGTTACATTGTAGTTATATATCTTTCACGGTAGATCGTATTAAGTAAAATCACTGTTGAGAAACACCAAAATCACAATCTCTCGATGGAAATCCAGGTGAGAGAAAAGGAGGGAGAGGGTGGGGGAAGGAAGGTAAAAGGGGATGAGTATGCTTACAGATACGTGAAGGAAGAGCAGTGGTTATACTTAATACTGTCTGGCCTGAAAGATGTAAAACTACAAAGTAACAGAAAAATGTTTTGTATAGCTCTTATTTAAAATCCTATAATGTAACAGAAAATTGTTTTGTACAGCACTCTGTTATTTAAAAGTGTATAAATTATTGTAAAGTTACTAGAATATTATTGTAAAAAAATGGAAGGAGAGAGAGAGAGAGAGAGAGAGAGAGAGAGAGAGAGAGAGAGAGAGAGAGAGAGAGAGAGAGTAAGATAGAGATAGAGATCTATGTACCAGTTAAAAAATGCTCCTGTCGGAGTACAAAAAATGCGAATATATTCTCAGACAGAAAAGCGCAGATAATTGTAAATACTTTTGACCAATTCAGCCCTCATAGTCATCAATGTGGTCTCACTGTCAGTGTCTGTATATGCCTTATTCCTTTAGTCTGCTTTGACTCCCATTTTCAGTTCCTGTCTTTTAGAAGTATTAATGTCTTCATCGCTTTCCTTGCCATTCCTTACCTCTGTCTCTTTCTGCTACTCACCGAGGTGGCGTCCAACTGAAAAACCACTGAGCCACAAAAATTATTGTCTCTCTGCCCCACTAACATTGCCCGGTTCATTTTCTGTCCTTGTACAAGCGTTCATTTCTTTCTCACTTACAGTCGGTTTTCATTCTCTTGTACCACGATTGTCTCCATAGGGATGGGTTTGCTTGGGGTACTAGGGATGGGAGAACTGGACAATTTGTTTCGTGGTAAAATTCGCTGGTATTGAGGAGCCACACCCTCATCGTTCATGTATGGTCTCCATTGTCTCATTTTCTCCACTGTTTCCTTTCTCTTTTTTCTCCAGTTGCCACTATCCATATCTATCTTGGTTTAGTACTGCCACTGTTCCTATCTTCCAACATTTCGTTTTGCCTTCCACAGCTTCTGTTTACAGGCATACGTCTTCCTCCTGAACTGTTACTATCTCTGTTCCATCCTATCTGGCTCCTCTTTCTCTCCCTCTTGCACTGTCTCTCTCCTATTCACTTTCAGCCAAAAGAAGAAGAAGGAAAAAACGCGAATATGTTTGCATGCAAAATTTTTTGGTGACGATGTCTGAATGAAGATTGTTTTCGATAGTTTATCTGTATACGTTGATACATTTGTACAAATACCAATTATAATTAACAATGTGCTTTAAAATAGTTAAGCAGGCTTAGCATTCATCTGAATGTGAAGCTGCTTTTAGAAAATAAACTACTATGCCAAGACAGGAGGGCGTCATCTCTCTAGGGAAACTGGCCTCAGTATTCCAGACCGAAATCACTGCCATCAGGGAGTGTGTGGAGGAGAATTTACGTAGGTGCTACAAAGATTGTAACATCTATATCTATTCAGACAGCGGGCAGCCCTGAGATCACTGGCAGCTCCTGCAACAAGGTCTAAAATTGTTGCAGAATGTCACAGGGTTCTGGTGGAGCTAGGGGAAAGCAATAGAGTAAACCTATTGTGGGTCCCTGGCCACTCGGCCACTCGGGGATCAGTGGCAACGAACATGCCGACAGATTAGCCAGGATGGGGACAGAGACTCCATTTATTGGACCGGAACCTGTCCTGACAATCACCAAGGCAATGATTAAATTGGAGCTACGTAACTGGCTCAGAAGAAAGCACGTAGAATAATGGACCAAAACAAAAACATGGCAAGGTAATGATGCCAAAGCCATGTTTTAAAAGAAGCTCTGCAATCCTGGGTCTGAACAGGAGAGAGATTAGACTCATGGTTGGATTGCTGACAGGCCATGGGAATTTCAAAAAACACCTACATACAATGGGAATAACAGAAGAGGACCCTAAATGTAGGATCTGTGATGACGGTGATGAAACTGCATCACATCTGATCTTCGAATGCATTGCGTTGGAGAGTAAAAGGCACAGAACATTTGGGACAACCAGACCCGAAGAAATTGTGTCTAATAAAGAACTGGTAAAGGGACTCCTTGCACTGTTCAAGGGCATAGGTTGGCTTTACTAGATATACAGGGAGCGATACCGCACAATAGACTTAGTTTCGGTGCGGGCAGTGGCGGGTTGGACCAAGACTGTTTTGCCTTCCCTGAAAAAAATCAAATCAAATCAATGAAATCACATTGATCCAACAGTTATCATGACAAATTTTGCACGTCCACTGGCCTGAAACACGTGAATACTGATATAACATCCAGGGATTGTTAACAGACACAGGTATATTAATGATAAGTAGCATTTTCTAATAACTACAAAACATGCGAAGACCTTAGGCCTTCTCTGGTATATTTATGAGGTTATCAAATTCGGCTGACTCTCCACTGTTCGAAGCGTTTCCTATAGTTATTGGTTGACCTGAAATTGAATCCCGCACGTTTTCGCTATTCAATTCTAATTTTCTCATTCGTGATGGAATTCTGCTCGAAAATGTCAAGTGTTATCAGCAAATATCTTTGTTGGCATCAACATTCGTAAGTTTCTTTGACCATGCATCTGTTCAATCTGCAGCTTAAACATTGGATGTACTGCTGCTTCCGTTTCAGCAAATGTATGAATTGTTGTTTTCCATTGACGGGGGTGTAGTGTAATTGAATCTGGTCTTCGGTCTCACCTGCAGTCGGGTATCCGCAAGCTGAACATTGCCGGTGTATTTTTTGGCCGCAGGAGAACAAACACTTTCGTCTTTACAACCTGCATCTTAATTTCCAAAATGTTCAAATGTCTGTAAATCTATCGGGCCAAACTGCATGGGCATCAGTCCGTAGCTTACAAACTACTTAGACGTAGGTAAACTAACCTAAGGACAAACACACACATCCATGCCCCAGGGAGGACTCGAATTTCCACGGCGAGCAACCCTGCGCTCCGTGGCGAGACGCTTTGGACCGCTCGGCTACTCCACCGCGGCTGTTAATTTCCCATTTTACGAAGGTCTCTTAGATCACATTAACTGTATTTTCCGTAATACAATCGGTATGTAATTCATTCAGTACGTGGTAACGAGGACAAAATCTATTCATGTTTAATTCACGACTCCCGATTACCATCTGCGGTGAGGTATTATACTTAATCTTGTTTTCAGATTGGAATATCGTGAAATTTCTATGTTCAGTTATTGCAAAACTAATGTGATAACTCATAAGTATGTACAATCTTGCCGACTTTTCCATTTGCAGTCATCCTTTGCCTAATCTTCAAATGAAATTAATACATTTAATTAAATAAGTCTCATTGGGAAGCCCAAGGTGAAACTCACCCTTGTTCATACTTAAAATAGTATGCAAAAAAACGCATGTAGAAAATTATCACATTTGGCCCTAAGCTCGCGTTTTTAAAGGAAGGAACGCAATAATTGATGACCAGTGGAAGAGGACGTATTATTGTCCAATGAATAGTAAATTCTTTATGAATATTTGTAATTAATATTTCATTCATTATTACCACAATAGTATTAATATCTCTATTGTGGATCAGATCACGATCCACTCAATTGAGAAAATAATACCACTGAAGAAGAATATGGTAAACCAGAAGGATTCCAATAACTCTTATTCAAAATATTATATCAAGAAACCTCTGATTTAAAATTGCAAGTTTTAGAAAATTTAAAAATAATTTTCATGATTCATGCTAGGATTTGCAAGACGGAAAACGCCTAAGCAACAAATGTAGGCTGGCACAAAAGTATGGAACCGCTTCAATAAATCGCCAGGAATGGATTTCTTCGCAAAATACAAAAATTGTAGCGTAGACAACTTCACAGTACCAATCGATTGCTCTGAAAATGTTCAAATGTTTGTAATTCTATGGGACCAAACGACGTTGGTCATCAGTCTCTAGACTTAAAAACTACTGAAACTAAGTTATAGTAAACTAAGGATAACATACACATCCATGCCCGAGGGAGAATTCGAACCTCCGACGCGGGAAGCAGCGCGATTCGTAACGTGGCGCTCCAAGACCGCTCGGCTACTCCCGCGCGGCTCTGAAAGTGTTGAGCTTACGAATATAAACGTAGAAAATTTTCCGGCAATCGTAAGTAATAATGAAAAGCCTAAGGATAGCGATTCGAAATCTTTTAAAAAAAAAAAAAAAAAAAAAAAAAAAAAAAAAAAAAAAAAAAAAAAAAAAACTTTCAGAATTTCGATTTAAGATTAGCTTCTATTCAAAAGTTTGAAGCGATGATTAGCAAAATAAATCAACAAATCATGCAGACATCACACCAACTAAACATGTCTCAACAACAAAACACGCCTCAACAACAACTCATATCACAGCAAACGGTAACAAAACACGATGTAGACAAGAGGTTGGAAAATTCAGAGAAAAACATGTGTCAATTCTGACAACCGTGCAACGTAATACGACCATGAATTTTATAAACAACTGAAAGCATAAGTAGAGTAAGTTCAAAACGATTTTAACAGTAATTTCACTACTCTAGGGTCTCAAGTGACATCACATCTTACGAAATCTGTGAAAGGTAAGTTAGAATCCCTCACCGTGGAAGTGACTAGTACTAAGAAATCATTTCAAAACTTGTCGGTTTCAATGGGAATCTGAATCAGGATGTTTCAAATTGGTGTATTGAGAAGAAAAACCTTAATGTTTCAGTTAATTAAATTTAAGGTCAGACTGAATACGTTTTTAGTGAAGGTCGAACTCAAGTCCATTTTTACAGAATATTGTCTAACAAATTTATAATAAACTTGAAACCGAATTGGATTTTTTTTTTCAAAGTGTTACTTCGAGAGAATATGAACACTGCGGATCTTGAGTTCAAGCTGTTCGATAGAAAATCTTACTGAGGAGGAAATTTCTAACATTCAGTCTCTGATCCAAAATGAAATACCCAGAAGGAGATGATGAAATGGCTTGCCCACTCATAATAACAGTAATACGAATTTGAAGATGCACTCTGGCCGTATCTTGAAATTTTCGAATCTCACGCCGTGGGACCACAATATTTGAGGTTGCACGGCCGTCTCGTGTGCAGCTTTATACGACCCCTGAAGTGACTGTGACATTGGTGCTTTTTGAGGAAAGCCTACTCAAGGATCGACAGTTTCAAGTTTTTGTTCCCAAACAGAAAATAATCCACCTCGTAATATTTATCAAACCGTTTAATGAAATTCCTGTCTAAAACGTCGACTGATATGCACAAGATTCCATCCACGACTGGATACTGTAAAGTAACAAACCAAGCTCTCTTCTTTAGGAGGAACCAATACAAACCTTAACTGAAGTGTTCGATTCCAGATTCACGAGAAATGTACATACGCTAGTTGGTATTCCACCTGTAGATCAATATTTTGGGACTAACGAATTAACTTGAGACAGAATATGAATGATTAACATATTTTTAGACCGATACATGCGTAAATTAGAATATTTATGAAAAATTCCTAACAGAAAATATATACAATTCAGACTTCTGAAGTATTAGATTCCATGTTTTATGGTCCGGAGACTGGTTTGATGCAGCTCTCCTCCCTACTCTATCCTGAGCAAGTCTTTTCATCTCCTCATAAGAACGACAACCCACATCCACTTGAATCTGCTTACTATACGCGTCTCTTCGTCTCCCTCTCCGATTTTTACCCCACACACTTCCCTCCAATACTAAATTTACAATCCCTCGATGTCTAAGAATGTGTCCTACCAACCGAACCCTTCTTTTAGTCAGGGTATGCCAAAAATTCATTTTTTCACCAATTCTGTTCAGTGCCTCTTCATTAGTTATGCGATCTACCCGTACAAACCAACACTCCACACAAATGCCTTCAGAAAAGACTTCCTTAGACTTACATTAATATTCGATGTTAGCAAATTTCCATATTCACAAAATATTAGAGATACACCAGTTTTTTTCCACTGTTGTGAGATCAGCGTTTTGAGAATAACCAAATTGAGACAAAATATGAAAAATTAAGATAATTCAGACAGACTAATGCGTATAAGAGAATATACCTGGACGCAGTTTCAGACAACAAGAACCATTAAAAGTAGGCAAGGCCAAAGTCGTCCATTGTTAACACCAGCAAGAGATGGCTGTAATCTTCCGTTAACAGCCCGTCGAGACCGGAGGCTGAATGCAACTCAGCCGCGACGCATTCTAAAGGCAGCGACAGGACGCGCAGTATGAACACAAACTGTATGAAATTGCCTTCGGGAACGGGGCCTCTTTGCGCAGAAGTCTATGGCGCGTGTTCCATTAAAACCATGACACCATTTAGCCCGCAGAAACTGGGCGGAGGAATATCAGGATTGGAGTCGTGACGAATGGCGCCGGGTTCTGTTTACAGGTGAGACAAATGTTTTTGTTCAGCCGGACAATCGCCGTCCCCTCACCTGGAGAGAACGTGGAACTCTGAACAATCCTGCTTATGTGCACGAAACATCACCATACCATGGTAGTGGACGTAGTCTGTATTGACGGACGTACTGACCTTTAAGTCGTCCAGAATGGCACTTTGACTACTTACAAGGAAAGTACATGGGCTCGAACAAACATATCTGTATGAACGTTTTTTACAGGATCACTACATACACTTCAATGTGCTGGTGGGTGTCGTTTTTCTGCAAAGCTCTGCAACCATGCTCTAGATACCACTGTAGATGTAATTGTAGACGCCATACGTAATGCAGATATCTTAACTATAACTTACGTAATAATCATCGTACATGTTCTCTAGCGAATTGTCATCAAAAGCCGTGATGATAGTTGCAACTTTAACCTTCTTCCCGAAAGACTGTTGGTATTCACTGCCACTGCTTCCATCGGCTCTTCCCGCACTTACCGTAGCACTACTGCTTGCAATGAGTTGTTCGTCATTATCATCCCTATTATCATTATTATGAGTTTGTAACAACAGTGTGTAACTTATGCTCATATTTCTGTACCATAACAGATACGAGAAAGCATGGAAATGATTCATCTTCTACACTAATACCATCTTCACGAAGAAGGATTCTTCGTAACTTCATCTCAACATATCGCAATACATTGGCAGGATTGATTAGCAATCGCCGCCCCATCTGACGCTTCACCACACAAAAAACATCACAAAACGCAACTTCGAAGGCACACTGCACCGTCACTACTGGCGAACCGACAGGTCAAAGTGCAATGCGGCATGGCACATGCAGAGGCCTCTAACGGACGACTGCGGAGTTTTGCAGATGCGGGAGTATCACTAGTGAAGTAAGGGATCTTTACATTATCTCTCATACGATTTTGGTGTATATGTGTTTGTTCGAGCCCAAGTACTTTCCTTGTTAGAGGTCTAGAGACGACATCCTTCGACCTTTTGTTGTGCCTTACGCTGGCACCATAGAGATGGGTTCCTTCTGGTGGACGATAACACTCATCCCCACAGAGCTGCACTGGTGGACAACATACTTGAATTTGAGGGGACTGAACGACCTGAGTAACCAGCTTGTTTACCAGACCTAAACGCGATTGAACGTGTCTATGATACACTTAGCAGATGCATTGCAGCCAGACAACCATCTCCCAAAACAGTTGCAGAGCTGGATATTGCAATCATGGAAGAATGGCCACATATATCTCTAGAGCTCACTGTTAACCTCTTACTGCCAGCCGCGGTGGCCGTGGAGACTGAGGCGCTCCAGTCACGGTCTGCACGGCAACTACGGTCGGGGGTTAGAATCCCCCCTCGGGCATGGATATTTGTGCCGTCCTTAGTATTAGTTCATAAGGAGTTTGTAACTTTAGGGACTGATGACCCCGTAGTTAAGTCCCATAAGCTGTACAAACACTTTGTTAACCTCTTACTGTTCACACCACATAGGGCGTCAGAGGTGATCACACATCATATTAGAGGGCAACGAGAATGACGTTTTCACTATTATGACAGCTCCATGGTGCCACGCCACACCATGTAAACCTCAAGTAAAAATTGAGACAATAAAATGTCGTACTACATCAAACACACATTATAATTGTAACCAATATCTGAATAAAATTCATTACCGTACATATATTTTGTATGATATTTCACCTGATCCCCTACTTGTTTCGAGCTGCGAAGTGCTTGTGTAGGTAGGGGAGAGTCGCCGAAGATGGACCGTTGCCTAAGTTGGACCACCTACATATTTCACTTTGTGTTGGTAACTTAAAGTTCTAAGTTAGCTCAACTGGTGAGAAACATCGTCGAAGTCACGTGGCTCAGTCGCCATTTGACGATAGTCATTGGAGTGAGAACAGTTTTCGTTATTGCGTTTTCTTCGATGTCGCTACATATTCTGCTACATATCATAAGCTTTCCTCTGCTCTAAAAGTAAGTAAAAATATCATCAGCACTGTAGATCAAAGTGCCATTCATTAGCTAGTAATTTAATATCGTAAAACTAGCGTTTAGCGTTTTTTGTCCCTACAACGTTATCTTTATGTCATTTAACAATAGGTAATAGGTAGTTTGTTATGTTTTTAGGTTTATTTTTCTAGGCTGCAAAACAATTTAAAAAATAAGGAGTAAGTATGGTAACCTTTTTAGATTTGGAAGATTCAATAAGGGGAATGATGGGAAATGGACAGAAGATAAACCGAAGGTAGCTGTGGATGCATGCAGGTACGCTAATCATGAACTTAACGAGTGTGCTCGTATATAGCGAGTACCAAAAACTACTATTAAAGAGATATGCTGATGGTAAAAGCATGTTCTGAAATGAACCTTTACAACTGAGATGGAAAAAATTGTCGCAGATCACCTTCTTTTATTTGAAGAGAGGTTTTTTTGTATTCACAATCAAAGATGTTCGTAAACTTGCGTTCGAAATAGCACAGAAATATGAAGTGCCTCATTCTTTCAACATAGAAAAGAAAATGGCTGGTAAAAGGTGGTTTTCTTCATTTATGAGACGAAATACACAGCTTTCCCTCCGTCAGCCAGAAGGAATATCAATGGCGAGATGTTGAACTGAAGCTTTTCTTAATATTACGAGTCTTATTTCCCTTTTAGCCATTGTTTTACCATGCGGTTCAATTTAAGCAACTGAAGGTCCAAATTAGGCAACCGGTTACCTAACTTGAACCGTTTATACATTTTAAAATTTTAAGTAATATCCATTTATGCTTTGTTTTTATTCACAGTATACTTACTTACTTTCCGTGTCCGGACCTAGACTCCTAACTTCCAAAATTCGCAGCCGATATGGCTTTGTCGTTAGCCTCCCATAAGTCTTCCATTGTACAGGGCTTTTCTAAATATGAACAGATAAGCAGGTGTTGTGGATCCTGTACAGCACCACAAAGACACAGAGTGTTTTATCTTTTAGGAAGCCCCATCGCTGCATGTTTGTCTTGCACTTTGGCACTTCTACCCTCAGTATAAAGCTATCAGATAAAAGTGTACAACATATAGCTTCTTTTAAAGTATATTTTGTTTCGATTAGATAGATAATGTAGACTTTGGATCCCAAAATAAAAAGTGGTCCAATATCGGCAACCTTCCCCTATGCGTGTTTGTTTGTCGGTGTCTGTGTTGGGTGGTGGTAACTTGGAGGGTTATTGGGGCACGGAGAACACCTGCAGCATTAACCTTCACATCACAGTCTAACATACCAGTCACGACACTCGAGCGATATTTTGTTACCCACCGCGGTAGCGGCCAGCAGGGGACACTAGTGCCGTGGCGGTGTTTCGTGCGTTGTAAATCGTCTTACTCGTAGCTTATATTGGGTTTCGTGATGCTTTTTGTAATGGGGCATGCTTGTATTGCAATGAAAAATAGTAACAAACAGAAGAAAGGTTCCTCATTTGTCAATTCCATTGCAGATTTTCTAAGGAACCAGAGAGCGAGGTAACACGATCAAAATGTTCAAATGTTTGTATAGCTTATGGGACTTAACTACGGGGTCATCAGTCCCTAAACTTACAAACTACTTATAAACTAGCTACAACTAAGGACGGCACAAATATCCATGCCCGAGGGGGAATTCGAACCCCCGACCGTAGTGGCCGTTACAAGCTTCCTAGGGTTTTATTTGCGGACGGAGAAGTTAATACTGCTTCCTCCCACAAGTCCCCAAAAACCTCCACATCCTTGCGGATGCTGTTGCGTAGCAGTGTGCGTTTGTACCGCCCTACAGTACGCACGAGGTGCTGTAGTTGCTGTCCAAGACTTTATGGACAGCATAGAGCTCCGACTAACCTGTTGTCTTCTATAGTTGTGTCCCCAGCGCAGAAGACAGCACACAGGTCGTTGGTTCTTCTACAGCATACAAGTGAGGCTAAAGTTCTTTATGATGGAAGCATAATAAGCGACTCGCGAGATTTATAATTGTCAGGGATGCCATTTATTAAATAAATAATAAAAATAATGAGCAACTATTGTTCATATGATACGGCCTATGCTGCCCATAGCTCATGTTGAGACCTCGACTGTTTTCACCATTACAAAAAATCTTTACTCATGACCGGTGCGGTCAGGCGCGTATAGTGGTCAGCTCGAGACTGAAACTGCGGCGCGTTGCGAGAGGGCACCTGACGCTCTATTTCGCGCCAAAACAGGGCCGTCGCGCGCCTTCTGCAAAATCGCTCTTCTCTTGTTACAATAAGAGAAGGCAACTTAAACTTTTTAAACTGTCCAAATCTATCCTGTCCTTGAGAGATATTTATAATAAATTCTCAGCTCTGAATAATTAATATTTAATTTATAATAAACAAAAGTAATTTCAAAATAAATCACGTGACGTGAAATGCAGCAGCCAATACGAGGAGAGCACCAGTAACATAGGCGGGCTTTCCCACGGGAACCAGCACCTACTGCGCCATATGCTACTGCTCCCCACCCCACATTTCAACATATGCTGCACTGCTGTCTTTCTTCCGCGTTTAAGGCACGTACAATGTTAGCAAAGAAACGGCCAGCGGCCAGAAATATGAAGTGGCCACAGGCCAGGAATATCACACATCCCCTTACTTCGGAGATTTCCAAACTTGGAATGTTCTCAAAGACAACAGACAAGTTGGAAATAAGAACCCTCTAAATTTTGAAAAATAGTGCCCATTATCTCTCAAAAACTTACATAAATATTGAAACCATTACTTCTGAATTTCCCCATCTAAATCAACAAATGATTACACAAAAAGGTAAAGAAACATCAAAATTATATCCCTGCCTAAATTGAACTTGGGCAGCTATGAATTAGCTAACTTTACAACATAAGAAACTACATATAAATACTGATTTATATCCTACATATCATTCTGAAAATACACACACAAAATCTCAAAGTTACAAATTACTAAACACATTCTATGAAACTGTGCATAAAAAAAAACGATTGAACAATAGATAAGTAACACTGAATAATTACAGGAAATACTGCACGCTTAAAGCCTCTCAATAGTTGTGATTTAAAATCGGTGCCTTGCCGTCCATGTTTACAAAATTTATTGGCACTTTCCATTTGAATATCTGACATTTAGACTTTCGGCTCATGGCCGCTTATATCACCAATTAAATTCTCGGCACATTGCCGTCCATCAATACCACCACAACACATAGTACACTGCCTTACATAAAATTACTAACTTTCGGTGCATTGCCGTCCATCAAAACCACCACAACTCCGATTGTTGACAAAACAAATGAAACTATTTTTGGCACGAGGCCATTTATCACTTATATCGGCACAATGCCGTCCACCAAGCCTCTCAACACAATTTTGACACACGCGTTGAATGCAAATTCAACACTTGGCACTCATGACTTTGTACTTTTAATAATTTTTCTCATAGCCTACTTTGCACTGCTGGCTTCACACGCTTGTACATACAAAGGATATACTTAACGCGGTACATAACATTTATACATACAAATACATTTATAAAATCAAATCAATGCAGACATTTTGCGTATTGAATCCAGAATAATACCCATTTTGTTCAGTGTTTGGTAATTACCATCAAGTTTAATTTGCTTTTTGAGGTCCTTGACCTTTCTCATATTTGTTCAATTATCTATTCTTTCACAAGGTTACATTTGATTATCTTTCGTGACACGCTTTACGATAAATTAAGTCATATCTGTTTCCCAATTGGGTCACTGACCCTTCATTCATTGACAATACTGTTTATTGTCAACAGATGTTATCTCTATTCCCATATTAAAATTGGCAACACATGCCATGTCTAATAATTAATACCGTACTGTTGGCGAACAGATGCCACTTTTATATTGACTTGTCATAATGTTTAATATTTAATGCAAAATGCAGATCACAGAAATCAACAGAAACAATTTGCAGCATAAAGGCAAAATATAATTCCGACTGACAGATCGTTGCTTTCATTGACAGCTGACCGTGAAATTCCATTATGTATGATACATATATTCCATAGTATATGTTGTTTATCACTCTTATGTTTTATGATTTCCTGAGGATTATGTGGAGGCGAAACAGGTCAAAATATCATATAATTACTCATATACTTATTCATAGATGTGCATGTGTAAGAGCATAGGACAAATGTATTCCAAAATGGTGCCATTTCTGCTACTGTGTATTTCTAATTTAAAAATTGTAGAGTGAGGCACACACTGCGTCCCCTACCTATTTTCAATATTTCACAAATGACGACTTCACTGCCGCCTATAATACCATATATATAATCATAATGAGTCGACTTCCAGGCCGGATCCACCAGTCACCTGTACTTGACCCTTTCTTACCACCTTCCTACCTTCATAATTATGAGCCTATTTCCAGGCCGAATTTATCAGTCACCTGTACTTGACCCAACTTACCTTCTTCTCTGTACTTGCTTAAAACTACACAATAGCAGACCATACACCTCGTTCCTCATACCATTCATAATAAAACCATGTTCTACATTGCCTATGTCCAACAGCCATTTTCACTAAGTTCACTCACCTGCTGTTGCGCCGTCCTCTTCTCAGCGTCATATAATACATTAAAATAATCAGAGTAAACAGTATTGGAATAAAATAAATACAAAAATCCCTCATAAATGTTGTCAGCTGTTATGTTTCGTTCCGAGAAGATCTGTGACTGCCACTTAACTTTGCAAAGGTAACTCGTGCTATGCAGATGTTTACTGCTGAGTTACAATATTTACCATACTCCAAAGTTGTTACATACTCACATAAAGCCAAATTCAGTACGTATTTAGTCTGTAAAGCTCGTATCCTGTTTACTCATGTCAAATCCTATTTTATTTACACGTCTAAATTAGTGTTTTCGTGCAATCTGGTATTTGGATAGAGAAGAAAGTAAAGACGATAGAAAAGAGTTCAGACTGAATAGCAAGAGGAAGAACTAACAGCAAGAAAGGAAAGGAAATAAGCTGCTAGTTAACTGGGGTACCTGGTAGGCGTCAGTTACCTGGCAAAGCAAAGAGCGCTATTGCCCCCTGAGGTATGGATAGAGAAGAAAGTAAAGACGATAGAAAAGAGATCAGACTGAATAGTAAGAGGAAGAACTAACAGCATGAAAGGAATGAAAATAAGCTGCTAGTTCACTAGGGTACCTGGTAGGCGTCAGTTACCTGGCAAAGCAAAGAGCGCTATTGCCCCCTGAGGTATTTGTACCGTACCTATTTTGTGTATGAAGGCAGATGCTGATATTTTCAGACCAAAAGGCAACACTCTGAACTCACAACACCTTCTTCCAAATGTAAAAGCAGTGTATTTGCAACAATTTTCTTTTAGCTGTATTTGCCAGAAGCTAGCAGTCAAGTCCATGCTTGTTAATATCTTGACTCCATGAAACTTCTGAACAAGTTCCTCAATTATTTTGGACCTGACTTTAAATTTATACTTGTAGTCTTTCACGCGGCCTTCAGTGTGTATATTATTTTGTGTGCTTTCAGACCAATACTGATTGAGAAATGCAGCGACAAATTCCTGATGGGTTTTACAAATGTTTATAGCTCCTGTTCCCCATGATATGGCATCACCTTCAAACCTACTTGCTACGAATTTCATCTTTTGTTGTTCTGTCATGTTATTAGGAATAACATCATCGAACTGCGTGATGAAAGCAACAGGATGTACACTACCTGTCTTTGAAAAATTTTGAAATTTGTTTGAATAATGATCATTTGCAACATCAACTATGTTACTTATACCTTCCTTACGTCCTTGTTCCACACACGCTTCAAGTTTTCTCTCAAGTTCATTTTTATTGGTGCTAATATTTTCCACTAAATTACTTGAATCGGGCAGCTCATTCAGTTTGTACTCGATCTCTGTTAATTTACTGTGAAGTGCATTTGCATTACTTGTACATGATGTGCCTACCTGTGACACTTTATTGTCAATTAATGCTACATTTCTGTTCATTTTTTCGATGTCTGATTGCTGTGACAGATACCTGTCTTTACATGTTTTACTTACGCTAGCCTGTTCTCTTCTCAAACACTCTACATTATTTGTAACAGTATACAGCGTGTCACTATTAACCTGCAATCTTTCGTTAATTTTGCTTATTTCAGAGTCCACCCAGTGCACAATGTCATTTTTACAAATATCCCATTCCTTGATTTTCAAATCTAACTGTTTAACACACTTTTCTGTTTTTTTCTTCATTAACAATTACCCTGTTTTCTAAGCCCTGGAATTTATTATTTACACTAGCCATTTGTGTACGCATTTCCTCTACCGCACGGTCTAATCTTTCATTGTTTTGGTCAAGTTTTTCTGCTAACTTATTTATGCTTTGTTTTTGTTCTTCTTTGTTTTGATCAAATTTTGCATTAATATCTTCTTTGTTTTGATCTAATTTAGCTAACACATCGCTAAGCATTGATATAATATTATTGTCAATACCAGTTTCCTTCCCTCCACTACTTTTTACTGGCAACGTATCAGCTGAAGCTGTGCTATGGCTTCTGTCACTTGATACCTCCATCTGCTCCTCTGTTATGCAGGCGCCAGACACATTTTCTCTGACAGCTGCATCCATATTTACCACGTCAGTATGGTTAGAAGCGACAGATTGACAAACTTGGGTATCTCTCTGCACGTCACTTACAACATTTTCAACAGCACTTTGTGCTACATTATGTGTGCTATTGATCTGATTAACATCCATACCCTGGACAATATTAGATTGTAATTCACTCATATTCGCTACAAGATATGGACTGATATTGTCACCCTGCATCTGAGGTGGTTGACCTGAATTTTCATTGCCTCTATTTTCAACACATTCTCCGCCCCTACTTCTGAGATAATAGCCGTTATCTCCCTGTTTTTCCATCTCTAATTTATTTTTTCGCTAGTTTTTAATTTCCAAATTTAATTAACAGACATACACAATTAATTATAATTTACAGGAGTTGGCACTTACTCCCGTTTTTCCTTGCGTCGCGATGTGCAGTTGTAGCGACGTGAAGGCTGGTGGTTGTAGCTCCGCTAATAGATGGAGTCGTCGTCTGCCGCTGCTGGCGAAGTTTACGGCTGTTCCTTTCAGGCGCCGCACCCCTCTTCTGTCTGCTATGGCGCTGAGCGTGGCTGTTCCGTCGACGTGCCCGGTGAAGTGTTGCGACGCAGCCGTTCTGTAGCTCGTCGATTCTTGAAGTTACGTAATCCAATGGACCGCGAACTCAACACTTGCACTTGCTTCACTCGCGTACTTCAACTGGCTAACAGTCACTTTATTTGTAAAATTCTTGATGTCTAACAGTTCGCGAATCACTTCCACCGTTTATTGCCTCACTGTATCTATTTCGTTCCGAAATGTCTTCCCCGCCAGGGATGCCATGTACAAGCTTCCTAGGGTTTTATTTGCGGACGGAGAAGTTAATACTGCTTCCTCCCACAAGTCCCCAAAAACCTCCACATCCTTGCGGATGCTGTTGCGTAGCAGTGTGCGTTTGTACCGCCCTACAGTACGCACGAGGTGCTGTAGTTGCTGTCCAAGACTTTATGGACAGCATAGAGTTCTGACTAACCTGTTGTCTTCTATAGTTGTGTCCCCAGCGCAGAAGACAGCACACAGGTCGTTGGTTCTTCTACAGCATACAAGTGAGGCTAAAGTTCTTTATGATGGAAGCATAATAAGCGAATCGCGAGATTTATAATTGTCAGGGATGCCATTTATTAAATAAATAATAAAAATAATGAGCAACTATTGTTCATATGATACGGCCTATGCTGCCCATAGCTCATGTTGAGACCTTGACTGTTTTCACCATTACAAAAAATCTTTACTCATGACCAGCGCGGTCCGGCGCGTATAGTGGTCAGCTCGAGACTGAAACTGCGGCGCGTTGCGAGAGGGCACCTGACGCTCTATTTCGCGCCAAAACAGGACCGTCGCGCGCCTTCTATAAAATCGCTCTTCTCTTGTTACAATAAGAGAAGGCAACTTAAACTTTTTAAACTGTCCAAATCTATCCTGTCCTTGAGAGATATTTATAATAAATTCTCAGCTCTGAATAATTAATATTTAGTTTATAATAAACAAAAGTAATTTCAAAATAAATCACGTGACGTGAAATGCAGCAGCCAATACGAGGAGAGCACCAGTAACATAGGCGGGCTTTCCCACGGGAACCAGCACCTACTGCGCCATATGCTACTGCTCCCCACCCCACATTTCAACATATGCTGCACTGCTGTCTTTCTTCCGCGTTTAAGGCACGTACAATGTTAGCAAAGAAACGGCCAGCGGCCAGAAATATGAAGTGGCCACAGGCCAGGAATATCACACCGTGCAGACCGTGACTGGAGCGCCTCAGTCCCCTCGGCCACAACAAGATCATACTGCTGATTTGTTTCTGTTACGATTCACATGAAAACCGCATTTATTTAAGTATGATTTTTTTTTATAATCCTATTGGAGGTAGAGAAATGGCTCACATATAGGGTAAGGTGGTACAAATTCGATTTAGGTACAATTCCGATCAACGTAAGTTTTCAGTCGTGTAGTGTTGATAGCACTTGCCTTTGTGCGCCGTTATAGTGTTCAACTGTTTGTCAAGCTTATGGGACTTAACTACGGGGTCATCAGTCCCTAAACTTACAAACTACTTAAGATCTAGCTAATAGTAAGGACGGCACAAATATCCATGCCCGAGGGGGGATTCGAACCCCCGACCGTAGTGGCCGTGCAGACCGTGACTGAAGCGCCTCAATCCCCTCGGCCACCGCGGCCGGCGCCGTTGTAGTGTAGCAGGTTTCTACAGCTCCTCCTGTCTTTTACAAGAATACACCACTTTGTGCTACGGAGATATGAATTTTTTCCTGTTAAGATGTACGTGGAGCTACTTCGTCGAACGCGCTCTTATAAATTTTCTAGTTTCCACCCGTTTGTAAATTCATTATTGTGCAACGCTCGGTACCACGAAGTATGCGTTGGTGCACGAAGGAAAAAGTGCTTTTTATGTGGAAAAAGGCAGTGATCAAAGTTGTACGAGGAAGTGATCATAATTGTACCTAGTGCGGTACATTTTCTATCGATTTTTCTCAATTCTGTAAACCATTTTTGTGTTCATACCAATTATTGTAATTGTTTAATATTTATGTTACATATTCATTAAACATCCAAGAACAAGTGCCATAGTTAAAATTATTTCCTTTCTCAATATATTTCCAGTAACAATAACATTTGTGCGAAATGATCGAAATTGTACCACCTTACCCTATAGAGAACTATATACTGCAGTTTGGATGCCCATAAGTATTTTGAAAGTTCGTAAAATAAGATCAAGTCGTCTGGGTCAGAGACGCAAATCCCCAACAGGTGTAGAAAATGTTAACACAAAATTCAAATGTTCGCAAAAATTTCACGTTAAAGTAAAAAGGTCAATACTTTTCAACGTATTTCAGCTGTTAGTAGGAAGCATCCTACTACACACAGGACAATAATAAAGACGAAGTTTTTTTTTAAGAGGTGCCCTAAAATCTAAAACACAGAACTAAACGAAAAGGAAACTGTGTGTCATACCCGTTTACTTTGAAGCTTCACGGCCACGCATATTACGCTTAAAACTGTTTATGTATCTCGATGTAAATTATTTCACTTTCAATGGGAAAAGCTGCATAAATATTCGGATCGCCACGCACTCCTATGTTAACAGGTACCAGTTTCCGTCATTTATTTCATCTATTTCAGTTCCACTACCGTTTATCTTTTCGCCTGATATTAGACTATCGCCCTCGAGTCTAAAATAAAACAATCGTATCGAGAATTACGTACAAAATGGTGGGAAAATACAGTGTTGACCATACGATGTATATGATGTTAACAGACGGATCCTTGCTCGCCGCTTGGAGCGCTAGTGTCGCCCAGCTGTCAGGTGGAACCAGATCTTACACCAGTGAGTTATGTTAGACTGTGCATCACATCTTTTTCTATCATTATCGCATATTTTTGAACCGAGATACTCTACCTATTATTTAGGGCAGACTTCTTCTTTCCTTGCGTTGTAAGTCAGTAGTTTTCCCCCACAAGCGGCTTATTATGAAATTGCGTGCTTATGGAATATCTCCCCAATTGTGCGGTTGGATTCACGATTTCCTATCAGAAAGAACACAGTTCGTTGTAATTGACGGTAAGTCATCGAGTAAAACAGAAGTGATATCTGGCGTTCCACAGGAAAGCGTTATAGGTCCCCTACTCTTCCTCGTGTTTATAAACGATTTAGGAGACAATCTGAATAGCTCCCTTAGACTGTTCGCGGATGATGCTGTCGTTTATCGGTTAGTGAAGTCAACACAGGATCAAAAGCAACTGCAAAGCGATTTAGACAAAATTTCTGCATGGTGCGACAATTGGCAGTTGACACTAAATAAAGAAAAGTGTGAAGTAATACACATGAACACTAAAAGAAATCCGCTGAACTTCTTAAGGTCGTAGATTCTACCAAATACCTATGAGTTACAATTACGAACAACTTTTTGACTGGAGAGAACACATAGAAAATATTGTGGGAAAGGCGAACCAAAGGTTACGTTTCATCGGCAGAACGCTTCGAAGATGCACCAGCTCCACCAAAGAGACTGGCTACATCACACTTGTGCGTCCTCTCCTGGAGTACTGTTGCCCCTTGTGAGACTCTCACCAGGTGGGACTGACGGAAGACATTGAGAAGGTTCAGAGAAGGGCAGCTCGTTTTGTTCTATCACGTTACGGAGGGGAAAGCGTCACGGAAATGTTGTACGAATTGGGGTGGAAATCATTAAAAGAAAGACGTTATTCATTGCGGTGTGATCTGTTTGCGAAGTTTCAATCACCGACTTTTAGTTCAGAATGTGAAAATATTTTGCTAGCACCCTCCTACTTAGGGAGATATGACCATCCCAATAAAATAAGAGAAATCAGATCGAAAACGGAACGATTTAGGCGTTCTTTCTTCCCGCGCGCTATTAGAGAATGGAACGGTTGACAAAAGTTATGAAAGTGGTTAATGAACCCTCTGCCAGGCACTTAAATGTGATTTGCAGAGTATCTATGTAGATGTAGATCGCACGTCAGTCCTACTGCGGGAAAAAAAAGGAGTGGTGTGTACTAAACGATTCTAATGGCGTAACCTTTGGTTCACCTTCCACACAATATTTTCTATGTGTTCTCTCCAGTCAAAATTGTTCGTAATTGTAACTCCTAGGTTGTTGCTGTTGTGGTCTTCAGTCCGGAGACTGGTTTGATGCAGCTCTCCACAATACCCTATCCTGAGCAAGCCTCTTGATCTCCTCATAAGAACGGCAACCTACATCTGCTTACTGTATCCATCTCTTGGTCTTCCTCTGCGATTTTACCCCAAACACTTCCCTCCAACGATAAATTCACAATTCCTTGATGTCTAAGAATGTGTTCTACCAATCTATCCCTTCTTTTAGTCAAGGTATGCCAGAAATTTCTTTTCTTCCCAATTCTGTTCAGTACCTCCTCATTAATTACGCGATCAACCCACCTAATCTTCATCATTCTTCTGTAGCACCATATTTCAAAATCATCAATCCTCTTCCTGTCCGCACTGTTTATCGTCCATGTTTCACTCCCATACAAGGCAACACTCCATACAAATTTTTGTGTCCCAACTTCGTCGCCGCTTTTGTGTCCCAGCCTCGTCGTTGGTGTCGGTGGCCGAGTGGAATAAGACCGACACAGGAAAAAAAGACAGCACGCTGGTGCAGGTACGGAGGGGAGCAGCCAGAAACTATAAACACTAGAGTAAATTAGAAAGAGATATATATTGCACAGAATGTAACAGGACTTAACTTTTACATAGTCCTGCAGAATGTTGATACATAGTTGTTAGAGTCCTGCCTAGTGCCTGTACGATAGCAAAGTCTTCAATGGTGCCTATCTGATTACGAAGGTCCTAACTGGTTGCTATCTCCGTCCGAAGTGACCGGTGTCTTTCCGTGGTGGCCACGAGCGGGGTTGCAGCAGAGGGCGCTCGTGGCTGTCGTCGTGAGAACGCCGCGCCGAGCGTGCCTGGCGGCGCGCGGCGAAAGTAGGTGGCGCGCACTTTGTACTTGTGCGACACCACACCCCTCCCCCCCAAACCGCCGCGCCGTCGTGGCGTAGGGCTGAGGGCCACGGCGACGGCACTGGGAGGAGGGCCTGGGCGGGGGCGTTACTGGTGGGACGGGCGTCGTAGCTGAGGCTGGGATCGAGACGCCGTCCGCGCCCCGGCATCCGCCTTGCGATCCTCCAGGGAACCCACCGAAACCTGGGGAAGGGCGCACCCCCCGCCCAGAGGGAGCAGGTCATCTTCTGAGGTGCTTGGCCCAGGCGGCGGCGGCACGCACGGTCCCGGAGTCCCTCTCGGTGACGCTGTCATCTGCGGCGGCGACAGCGGCGGCGTCGCGTCGATCTCCATCGGGACGATCTCGTAGTCCGGGGACGAACGATGTGGTTGTGCTCCCTGGCGGTGAACTGGGTCTGGAATCAAGAAACCGGAGACAGGATCGCGCGGCCTATGCGCAATTGGTTTGCGTGGCGCCGCAGCTTCGACCCTGTGGAAGAACGTACAACATACATATTGCGACCGAGCACGCGCTGAATGGTGCCCGGTAACCATTTCTTCTTGTTGCCAGCAAACACCCTGTACAGCACCGGCGTAGAAACCTGAAAACGCGTAGCGCCATACGAACCGACTCGGTACGTGGGAGGCTGCAGCAGGTGAAGGAGAGTGCGGTGACGGCGGCCGTGTAGCAGCTCGGCAGGAGACGGGCCGTCACGTGGCATGCACCGATACGTAGACAGGAAAATTTGAAGAGCTTGCTGCCTGGAGTGCTGACCTTTCATCTTCTCCATGTGAGACTTGAACGTTCGAACGAAACGTTCTGCTTCACCATTGGACTGAGGGTGAAAAGGTGCGGTGGTGATATGCTGAATGCCATTCACACGACAAAACTGTTGAAATTCCGCACTAACAAACTGAGGTCCATTGTCACTGACGATAGTTTCAGGCAAGCCTTCGATGCAAAACACTGATGTTAAGGCACTGATTGTACTAGAAGCTGTCGTTGAGTTCATGGCAATCACAAAAGGAAACTTGCTGAAAGTGTCTACAACAATTAACCAGCGCGTATTCCAGAAAGGTCCGGCAAAGTCAATATGTAAACGATGCCATGGTCCCTTGGGGCGTGGCCAGTCTGAGAAACGCTGTGGAGGAGCCGCCTGATGCTCCGCACAACTGTACACTGTGATGTCATGCTCTCTATCTAAGAGTCCATACCAACCCAGGTACAATGACGCCTGGCCAATTGCTTTGTCCTAACAATGCCCCAATGTCCTTGATGCAGGAGGCGTAACACTTCTCGTTGCAGGGAACGAGGAACAATCACTCTTGCTTGGTCGTTGTCGGTATGCAACAACAGTACACCCTGACTTAAAGATAATGCATGACGTTGTGCAAAATAACGTCGAACCAGAGGCCGATCAATGTCTTTGGCTCTGGCAGGCCAACCAAAGCGAAAAAAACGTGCTACCACACTTAAGTCTGCATCCGCAGCTGTTTCCTGTGCAACCCGACGAGAGTTTAAAGGAAAGTCTGCGACAGCGGAAGCATCTCTGGAGTCTATCTGACAACATGCCATTTCTGAAGAATCAAATGATACATCCTGGCCAACCGGAAGTCGGGAAAGTGTGTCCGCGTTGGCATGTTTAGTGGTAGGTCGGTACAAAATCTCATACTGATAATTTGACAATATCAAGGACCATCTCTGAAGCTTTTGTGCCGTACGTGGCGGAATCGGCTTTGTGGGTGAGAACAACGACGTGAGAGGCTTGTGGTCTGTCAACAAATAGAATTTTCTGCCATAGAGATAATGATGAAACTTTGTGACGCCGTAAATTATTGCTAAGGCCTCCTTTTCTATCTGACTGTAATTCTGTTGCGTCGGCGTCAGTAGCTTGGATGCAAAGGCAATAGGACGATCGTGACATCCAATACGATGCGACAGAACGGCACCCACACCGTACGACGAGGCGTCAACTGCTAGCACTACAGGTTTCTGTGGGTCAAAGGGAATCAAACATGCATCACTGAGTAGTGCCGACTTTAGTTTGTCAAAGGCAACCTGACAATCTTTAGACCATACAAAAGGAACATTCTTCCTATGTAAGTGATGCAGTGGAGCTGCAATCTGAGAGGCATTGGGAATAAATCTAAAATAATAGTTAAGCTTTCCCATTACTGCTTGCAATTCATGCACATTCTTAGGAGGAGGCAAATCTTTGATTGCTCTAAGATGTGACTGTAAGGGATGAATTCCTTGGGCATTAATCACATGGCCTAGGTACTCTATTTCAGTCTGAAAGAACGAACACTTTGCTTTATTGCAACGTAGACCTGCTGCAGTCAACACTTTGAAAAGGCACTCCAGGATTGCTAAATGTTCTTCAACTGTACGTCCGGATACCACAATATCATCTAAGTAGTTTGAGCAACACGGTACAGAAACTGTCAGCTGTTCCAAAAAGCGCTGAAAAATAGCGGGGGCGGAAGAACTGCCAAAGGGTAGGCGTTGAAATTGAAAAAGCCCCATGTGAGTATTAATGACGAAAAACTTTTTTGACTCGTCATCAAGTGGAATCTGTAAGTATGCCTCTGCTAAATCAATCTTAGAAAAGAAACGAGACTGTCCTAATTTGTCCATTAGTTCGTCAGGTCTGGGCAGGGGATAAGTGTCTACAATTGTTTGTCTGTTCACTGTTGATTTGAAGTCCGCACAGAGACGAAGTTTTCCTGACGGCTTGGGTATAATTACTATAGGCGAGGCCCACTGACTCGCAGAAACAGGAGAAATCACCCCACTATCTTGCCAACGTTTAAGTTCTTCGGCAACTGTATCACGCAAGGCGATAGGCACTGGTCTAGCTTTACGAAAGTTTGGGACTGCAGATTCTTTTAAAGTTACATGTGCCACGAAGTCTTTTGCACAACCTAGTTCCGGCGAAAACAAGTCACTATATTTGTCGCACAATGCATTTATTTTGTCCTGAGGCACTACTGACGAAATTTGAAGCACATCTCTTTGAATTGATAAGCCAAACAAGTCAAAAGCATCTAGTCCAAAAATGTTCTGTGTCGATTTGGCCTGAAGAACTACAAAAGCAACTGTTTTTGTTACACCTTGAAAAGAGGCGGGCAGGCTACATATTCCTAGCACGGGAATATTTTCACCTGTATAAGCTGTTAACACTTGCTGTGACGGCGACAATTTTGGCGAACCCAGAAGTTCATAAGTATCTTTATTAATTAATGTAACAGCGGAACCAGTATCAAGCTGAAATTGCACAGTCTTATTTTTTATGGAGAGATTTACAAAAAGTTTGTGCTTCTGTCGCACGACAGGTGCGCGAATGTGGGCAACGTCTGCTACGGTTTGTGTGCTGCGTATGCGCGGGCCGCGTAGTGAAGGAAGCGGCTCAGACTCGGCACGCAGCGGATTAACAACACTGTCACTAGATGGCACTACCGCCGGATCGGCGTCCGCGCAATGCGAGGCTACTGCACTAAAATTACTTTCAGTATCTACAACAAGTCTACTGTCACTAGCTACACAGTACTGGGCACTGTTACAAGGAGCAGTTGCAGAAGGCACTATTTTCACTACAGGATTGCACTGTACAGAGTCATTTTGCTTGTGCCGAACCCTTTTCCGTTGCACTGTTTTACGCGCCCGTCGGCGCTTGCTACGTGGCGCACTATATAGTTTTGCCATAGGCGCAGAACTACTTTCTTGCAATTGAGAACCAACTAAAGCACCGTTCAATTCCACAGCGTCCATAACATTTACTGTATGCACTGCTCTCGCACTCCGCGAAGCACCGCTTCCAACGCTACCGTTCTTTGAGTTTTTAATTTGCATACACACAGACTGCACATGTCCCGATTTGCCACATTGATAACAGGTTGCGTTGCGACTAGGGCAATGAGCACGCTTGTGGCGAGACACACACTGGGGGCAAGATTTACGTACATTTTTCTGAAATGAGCGTTGGCGCCCGTTATGCAAATTACTGTGTCTAACACTATGGGGCGATCTTTGCGACGCACTTTTACTCTGGCTACTGTTCACTGTCTGTTCAGCACGGCCTGTAGAATTTAAAGAATCACAAGTGCTATACTGAGAACTACGGCTAGGAAAGCGTCCGTTGCGGCGCACTGAATTTACACTGTGGCGTTGCATTTCTACATCTGCTAAGTTCAAAAGTATCATGCGCTTCTATAAGCTGCAGTACACTGTCTAATGAAGGGTCTGACTGTTTCAGAATTGCTGCCCTAATTCTGGGGTCCTGAATGTTCTGCGTAATCGCATCTCGCAACATAACGTCACTATAAGAAAGTCCACAAGAGCAAGTAAATTTACATTGGCGGGTTAAGCCCTTCAATTCCTTAATCCACTCTTGGTGTGACTGCTGCGGTAATTTTTTAAGTCTGAAAAATCGGTATCGTGCAGCGGCTACAAGAACTTTTCTCTCATAATGAGCATTCAGTGCATCTACAATTTGTTCAAAGTCCACATCACGAGGAGATGCGTGGGGAAATAGTTTCTGCAGTAATACAAAGGTTTTGGGGCCCACCACGGACAACAAAAGATGCTTAACAGTCTGACCTGTAAGTTGATGAGCCGCGACGAGCTCTTGAAACTTTGCGAAGTAGTCACTCCATTCTTCCTCACGTTCGTTGTACTGGCGGAACGTCGGAAGCGGTGCGGCGGCAGGTGTGGGCTGCTGATGCGACGGCTGTTGTTGAGTTGTCAACTGCGCCACCGCCTGGAGAAGTTGTGTTATTTGCGCCGTCTGTAACTGAATAATTTCCATTAAGTTTGGGTTCGGGGTAGTGGCCATGCTGACCGATTAGGCGCCGCGTATACAAGTAACTTATAACAAAACACAAATGCAATAATAAAGAGGACTCGCTCTGCAACAAAAAAGTCCACAAAATACGTAACAGAATATGTTCCCCCGAAAATCTTATAATAAGGGTGGGTGGGCGGGAGCAATTTTTGCGTGCTCCGACTGCTGCTGTCTGGCTGCTGCAAGCGGGCTGGTCCAAGGTTCTATCACTCCTCGTCGCCACTTTTGTGTCCCAACTTCGTCGCCGCTTTTGTGTCCCAGCCTCGTCGTAGGTGTCGGTGGTCGAGTGGAATAAGACCGACACAGGAAAAAAAGACAGCACGCTGGTGCAGGTACGGAGGGGAGCAGCCAGAAACTATAAACACTAGAGTAAATTAGAAAGAGATATATATTGCACAGAATGTAACAAGACTTAACTTTTACATAGTACTGCAGAATGTTGATACATAGTTGTTAGAGGCCTGCCTAGTGCCTGTACGATAGCAAAGTCTTCAATGGTGCCTATCTGATTACGAAGGTCCTAACTGGTTGCTATCTCCGTCCGAAGTGACCGGTGTCTTTCCGTGGTGGCCACGAGCGGGGTTGCAGCAGAGGGCGCTCGTGGCTGTCGTCGTGAGAACGCCGCGCCGTGCGTGCCTGGCGGCGCGCGGCGAAAGTAGGTGGCGCGCACTTTGTACTTGTGCGACACCACACAAATGCCTTCAGAAAGGACTTCCTTAGGCTTCAATCAATATTCGATGTTAACAAATTTCTCTTGTTCAAGAACGCTTTTCTACCCATTGCCATTCTGCATTTTATATCCTCTGTACTGCGACCATTATTTGTTATTTTACTGCCCAAGTAACAAAACTCATCTACCTCCTTTATTGCTTCGTTACCTAATCTAATTCCTTCAGCATCACCTGATTTTCTTACACTGCACTCCATTACCCTAATTTTGCTCTTGTTAATGTTCATCTCATATGCATTTTTCAGCACACTGTCGATTCCGTTCAATTGCTCTTCCAGGTCCTTTGCTGTATCTGACAGAATTACTATGTCGTCGGCAAAACGCAATGTTTTTAATTCTTCACCCTGAACTTTAATTCCTTCTCTAAATTTCTCCTTGCTTTCCTTTATAGCTTGCTCAATGTACAAATTATAGGTATTTGGTAGAATCTACGACCTTAAAGTTTGACTGATTTATCGCGTAATTGAAGTTCAGCGGATTTCTTTTAGTGGTCATGTGTATTACTTCACACTTTTCTTTATTTAGTGTCAATTGCCAATTTTCGCACCATGCTTCGTTCAACTGCCACAACAGGCAGTACCTCGCGTTTCAATCTCCGGTCCCGCCCACCACGCCCCAACTGCCACTATTACATAGACTGTGTTAGGGAATTTGGGGGGGGGGGGGGGGAGGGAGGTGGGGATGGGGGAGAGGGGAGGGCAGGGTCTGCATGGTGGGGGGTAGGTAGGGGAGGCGGCCTCGCGTGCCGGACCAGCTCGCCAGCCTGCCGTTGCCGCAACTCTCTTGCAATCTCACTGTCTGCCTGTCCTGTAATGAGCGAATTTTAGACATCCAGACAGCCTGTAATGACGCGAATTACCGACTGGGGCAGACAGTGGAATAGCCGGGAACCGGAATCGCCGTTGGCCGACAGTGCCAGCTCTAGATCACGCCAAGAGGCCGGCCCAGAACACGCTATTAGAATCGTTTAGTACACACCACTCCCTTTTTTTTTTCTCAGCTGTAGGACTGACGTGAGATTCACTTTGAAGTCGTGAGCGCCAGTTTTGTTGTATTCCTGGTTCTTCACAAAACATTGCGGCGCCTACATTACAAAAATGACCAAAGATTAAAAGGATCGAGTGATCTATAAAGAAAGACTGAATATCCTCAGCCGCGGCGGATTATCCGCGCGTACTGGAGCGCCGTGTTGCGGTGCGCGCGGCCGTCCGCCGTCGGGAATTCGAATCCCCCCTCGGGCATGGATGTTTGTGTCGTCTTTAGTATTTAGGTAATCCGTAAATAGTTTGCACGTTTAGGGACTGATGACCCCGCAGTTAAGTCTCTTAAGCTCTACAGACATTTGAACGTTTTTTTTTAATATCCGCAAGTAATAATGTCACGCGGTTCGTCGCTGAAGAAACTGTAAACAAATGCTCAAGAAAAGAAACGTAGTCACTGTAGAAGCTGAAAGGTATCGCGCCTTGGAAAAATTTGACAAATCACTATGACAATACCTGCTCTACACGATGGTAACGGTGATACGAGGCGCGTCCAGAAAGTAATAAAATGAAATGTACACAGATACAGAAGAAAATTTTATTGCACAAAATTCTACAACTCTTAAACTACTTTTCCACATAACTGCCGAAATTTTGTAGGCACTTGTCATAGAGTGCCACAAGTTTTTGCATGCATCCTTCACAGAAGGTTGTCGCCTGTGTATTCAATCATGTGGTAACAGCTCTTTATCATCGTTGAAGTGTTGACCACCAAGGACAGATTTTAGGTGTAAGAAGAGATAAAAGTCGCTAGGAGAGAGGTCCGATCTGTATGGAGAATGATCAAACAGGTGCCATTGAAATTTCCGTAATAATTGTTTGTTCACATTCGGTGTGTGAGGTCAGGCATTATCGTGAAAAAAAAAAAATCTTTTACAGTAATCCTCTTCTTATACCTAAAATCTGTCCTTGGTGGACAACACTTCAAAGATGATGACGAACTGAAAGAACATGTTATCACACGGTTGAATACACAGGCGGCAACATTCTATGAAAAAGGCACACAAAACCTTGTGTCATGCGATGACAATTGCGTACAAAATTTCGGAAGCTATGTAGAAAAGTAGTTTAACAGTTGTAGATTTTTGTACAATCAATATTTTTTCTGTATCTGTACCCGTTCGTTTTATATAACCAAACGGAACTTACTTTCTGGACGCGCCTCGTACTATTGATGTCAGTGCTGCTAAAGCAGAATTGCTGAACTCAGCTTTTCATAAATTACTGCACCAAAAAGACAAAGTCAGTATTCCACATTTCGATCTACGAATCGTTGCCAATATCAATAACATAAAAGTAGATATTCCCAGAGTAGTGAAGCAGCTGAAATCGTCTAATGAAAATAAATATTCCAATTCGGACTGTATACTAATCAGGTTCCTATCACGGTGATGTCATGCAATAGTTCCGTACCTAACAGTCATATACAACTGGTCGCCCAACGAAGTTCAAATGTTCAAGTAATTGTAATTCTACTGTTAAAACTACAAAGGTCATCGGCCCCTAGATTTAGAAACTACTTAAACTAACTTATGCAAAAGATAACACACAAAACGAGGCCAGAGGGAGGACTCTAATCTCTGGCGGGAGTGGCCACACATCCACGGTATGGCGCCTCAGATCACGTGGCCATTGCTGCGCGGCGTCAAACGAAGGATGTATACCAAGTGAGTGGAAAGCTGGTCAGGTCACACCGATGTTCAAGATAAGCAATAATATTAACTCACTAAATTCACAAGGATATCACTAACGTCTATTTGCAGTAATGTTTTGTTTTAAATTCTGTGCTCAAACATTATGGATTACCTCGAACAAAAGGATCTCCTGAGCCACGGTTAACACAGATGTAGAAAATATCGTTCTTGTGAAACTCGATTAGCATTTTATGGAGACGAAGTGATTAGTGTTTTAGATAAATGATCTAAAATTGATTCCATGTTTCCAGATTTAAACAAGGCTTTTGACACCGTACCTCACAAACGGCTTTAAATTATAACTATGAATGGTAGTGATTTTCCGTCTTTTGCAACTACAATAAAATGCGATTTTTTCACACCAGACGCGTTTCGTTTTATTGACTGTAAAACATCATCAGTGGTGGAAATTTTGTCTTCTTTTCGCTTCACATCATGGAATGCCGGTCTGTTTAGTGCAATCCCGCCGGTTCTTCATGTTGTGTCGTTTTCTCACTACTTTCACTGTCACTGTTTCACTGTTTATGGTTGTTTTTCACAGATCAGAAGTGTTGGTTTTTGTTTTTACTGATTCTGCTCAATGCTCAGTAAAAACAAAAACAAACACTTCTGATCTGTGAAAAACAACCATAAACAGTGAAACAGTGACAGTGAAAGTAGTGAGAAAACGACACAACATGAAGAACCGGCGGGATTGCACTAAACAGACCGGCATTCCATGATGTGAAGCGAAAAGAAGACAAAATTTCCACCACTGATGATGTTTTACAGTCAATAAAACGAAACGCGTCTGGTGTGAAAAAATCGCATTTTATTGTAGTTGCAAAAGACGGAAAATCACTACCATTCATAGTTATGAAAGCAACTACGGACATTACGGCCACACAAACGAAGGCTTTAAATTATATTTAGCAGTTACAGCATATCGTTACAGATATTTAATTGTATTGGAGATTTCATATCAGGGAGGTTACAGTACGAAATAATTGATGGACTCGCATCGATTAAATCAGAGGTGATATCTGGCGTTTTCGGAGTAGTGTTATTGGTTCTCTGCTGTTCCTTATCAACATAAACTTTGGAGAATATCCGAGAAATCCTGGTAGATTGTTTAAGGATGATGCTGTCATCAATCGTTATCGTCCAGTAAAGTCATCAGAATATCAAAACCAACTGCAAAACAATTTAGATAATATATCTGAAGTGAGACAAAATTATAAATTGGTCCAAAATAATGAAAAGTGTGAAGTTTCCAGAATGAAACTTTCACTCTGTAGCGGAGTGTGCGCTGATATAAAACTTCCTGGCAGATTAAAATTGTGTGTCGGAACCGGGACTCGAACATGGGACCTTTGCCTTTTGCCCGTGAAATGCTGTGCGTTCCTAAGGGTTACATGCCGCAACTATTTTTCATTATTTTGGGAATTCAAGTTTTTGTTTATTTACTGGTTTTCGGAACCACGTGGCTCCGGACTCCGACTTAGAAGGTCAATAGATAATCTTTTTTGTTTCTCTTTCTTGCTCATGAACCAGTGCCTAAGATGTGTACTTCTTGTTTTAAATTTGGTGAGATTTGGTGAGTGTCGCAGGAAGGAGGAAGGAAGTTTGGAGTTTAACGTCCCGTCGACAGCGTGGTCATTAGAGACGGAGCTTACGCTCGGAGTGTTTGGGTAAGGATGTGAAAGGAAATCGGCCGTGCCCTTTCAAAGAAACCATCCCGGCATTTTCCTGGAATTATTTAGGAAAATCACGAAAAACCTAAATCTGGATGACCGGAGGTGGATTTGAACCACCGTCCTTCCGAATGCGAGTCCAGTGTGTTACCACTGCGCCACCTCGCTAGGGTGAGTGTCGCAATAGCATTGTGTATGAATGAGCGAGTGCTTGGTGATTGTAAATTTTCCCAAATAATATTTAGATTTGTCTAGTTTCCAAAGTAATATTCATTACTGGCATAGTCAATAAAGGATAGGCTAATATGAGTAAATTGTCTCACTGGGATGCACTTTCAATTATGTAATGAAATTGGTTCCGCCTCCCCCCATTTACTTGTTGGTTGTTTAATAAATAATCTAGCTTCAAGGAATTTTGGATCGCATATATATGGTACTAAATGAAAACCTCTCCCTTATATTAAAATACTGTTTTCCACAAGTGCTAATGATATATTTCAGACGCAGTCATTAAATTACGACTGTTGCGCCATGAGTGTTCTTTCAGCCACCTCCCATGAAATAATTCACTCAGAGTGTCATACTTACTAAAATTTGGGTGTATCTACTGTAGGAGCTAACTACTAATGCGTGTTGGCTACTTTCCCTTAGCTTCCCACTTCTAAATCCATTTTATTGCTAATCAGTTCCCAATTTGGGCCGGGGAACAAGATTTTAAAGGTAGGAAGCAGATGGAAGATCACTTTTACCATTCGACACCTGAGTCTATTTAGGCTTTTCCAGACCCTCCATTCCAATTGAGATCATGTAGGAAGTTTTTCTTTGATGTTCCAACTTTGCAAACTGGCTTCATCCAATTTTTGTTTCCACATTGATTCTCTGCCTTTTGATTGATTTTTAGGTTAGTGGTCGTTCAGATTTAATAAAATCCTTTCTTGATTTCAGTCTTGCCACTGCTGGTTGATGGCCATATAGGCCAGGGAATGTCTTCTGTCTTCACACTGCCTGCTTCGTTCAGCCATCGCCAACGTTTGCCGACTGATTTTTGGGGGCCTACTCCAGTACACATATAAAGGAAATAACGTTTTGTATGCTTCAGGCATCCCGTAATTAATCAGCATGAATCACTTAGTGGTGCAACTACTTTGTGGGCACTCTTAGATTTTCTCCATATGGGGCAAGCTTATTTAGCTGGAGCAAAATGCAGTGCCAGGGATGATGTACATAGAATTTCAGGGCTGCTCCCCGGTGTGAGTTGGGAAGTTTGCGGATTATACCACTTTTGCACTAGATTTTTCTAAATGTTTCTTGTAGGATTCTGTTTGATCTAATCTGACTCTAAGATAAACTTGGTTTGGGCAGTGTTTAACTGAGTTACAATTGTAATTCCCTGTTTTCTTCTTTATTGTTCAGCTGAAATAGACAGGTCTGTGTCTTAACTGGATTTGAACCAAACTGGTTTCGATTGTAATATTCAATAAGTGCATGTAAGGCATCTGTTATATTTCTCTCAGTCTGATTGATCTGGATTTGCAGGCAATGGCTACATCATCAGCATAGATAAAACTTCTTGTATTCTGTCCAACTGATTGGTCATTTTTATACACGTTGAAAAATAAAAGGGGACAAAACGCTACCTTATGGGAGTCCACAACAAGCCTACCGAAAGACGAAACATGCAATGAATTCTTAATTATTTTCTCGAATCGTGCAGGGAAATCATGATAATCACTCTGTATATGCATACCCTGAAAAACTCATGAACAATGAGTTTTGCTGGAGGAACTGACATCAAACTACTGTTCCAACTGCATCCTAGAAAACATGTCACGTTACCTTACCCAGTATCATGAACACATACAAGGGTGGACAAAATAATATGACAACCAAAGGTACACGACGAAATTTCTTGTCTCAGTCGACTAGTCGAGACGAATGGGTCTACTGCAGCGCCCCTGGTGTATTATTCCCATAATGCATCTCGCCTGTCTCGAGTAGTTTTTTTTTTTTTTTTAAGTTCAAATTATTGTAGAGCCTATGGGACTTAACTACGGGGTCATCAGTCCCTAAACTTACAAACTACTTATGAACTAGCTACAACTAAGGACGGCACAAATATCCATGCCCGAGGGGGGATTCAAACCATCGACCGTAGTGGCCGTGCAGACCGTGACTTAAACGCCGCAGTCCCCTCGGCCACCGCGGCCGGCTAGTTGTTTTCGTTTAGACGTAAACAACAAAACTGTAGAGCTGTCTGCTATGTAGTTTCGGAACGGGATGAAGAAGTGAGGTTATGAGGGCACTTTTTACTTAGGAGCCAGTAAATGATAATTGAGTTGATTGATGACGAAAGTGCAATCCATTGTTGATGTTCTTTTTAAATGTCATGCAGCAAATATTGTACACAATTGAGAACCTAAATAGTAACGTTTGCAAACTTACACATTTATTTGCTGAAGAAAATTTATACTAACACATGAAACAATATCGAAAATGCGGTAAAAAGCGACTGTTTACTTTAGTTTTCATATCTTGTTTTCTTGCTAACGGTCAAAATAATTTCGAAAATAATTTTCTCATCTAATAATTCTGACTCTCCTGTTGACATAATTTTCGGTAAAACACGTTTATAAATTCACAGTCGTATAGTGTAGGCTTTTTCCCCCTAAAGCGAAAATATTTTTCTCCGTCCAGATATTTCATCTCTTTTGTAGGAGAAACTAGCAGAAAAAACAAAATTAGGCTCTGGTGCATTTTTTTTCGGTGTGAGGAAAACACAAAGCACACAACAGAGTGAAGTTAAAGAAGATACGAAAGCATTTCTGAAATATGTACGCGCTTGACCAGAATAGGTTAACTTCCACTGTTAGCAGTCGCCACTACTGTTACTTGCTTTTGTGCAGCACACTCGAAAATTTACAACTCCACACTTGGCACAGTATAGAGATCATTGACTTCACAGGCGCACTCTCAACGGGGTTGCATGCTGATTTACTCGCAGACGCACACACTTCGAGTAGTCAATTTTCACCACAAAGTCGACTGTGTAGAACGTGCTTAAGGTGTTGGCCCACCAGTGGCTTTGAGAACAGCTGCAATTCTACGAGGGCCAGATTCGTAAATGCTTTTTCTGATCCAAAAAACGGTACACATGACGTTTAGATGTGTCAAGATTTGCTTAGGCTTTACCTTCGTTGGGAATGAAGTGTCAAAAACTGAAGTGCACTACCCATCAGTTGCTTTTTGTGTTGTTCAGTAAAAATTTTGAGTACACAAGTTTTCGAAATTTAAAATTTTCAGTAAAAATTTCGTGAATTAGTGATCGTGAGATTTGCGGAACTTCGATAGCAGGAGCACTAAGTGTAAACTTACGATTGTGCTTAATCTTCTCTTCAATTGTGTGAACCAGTTCCTCAGTAACCACAGACGGGCGTCCATTTCGTTCTTCCCCGTGCACTTGATCACGTCCTTCATTGAACAATCTGACCCATCTTGTAACCATCGAATCACACATAACAGTTTGTCCGTAAACCTCACAGATTTGCAGAAGAATTTCCTTTGGTTTAACTTTCTTTGCATTTAGAAAACGAATCCCAGAACTGATTTCATTCGCGGCGGCATTTCCAATTACGGCTGACATTATAAAGAAGCACTACACAGCAGCAGAGGTCTGGAAATGGCGTACATGCCTTCTCCTTGAGTCAGAGTAACTGCCGCGCGTGCTCGGAACTGCGATCGTAGCACTGCCGCGGATAGGAATAGAAACGGAAGTTACTTTGTGGACGACCCTGGTATACTCATTCAACGTCAGTGTCCAGGACACCTTGAAAACGACGTGATGGAAGCCTTTTTTTACGTGTGTGTTAAAGAAATGCAGTAAAACCATTGCTTCATGGGTTAGTACAGTTATGATCTGATAATTACGTTGCGTGTAGGTTGTCAGAGGTGTCTTGCTGTGGCGGGTTCAGTGGACAGTATTATACAACCGTGGGTCTTCACATAAATTTCTTTGTAAAATGTCTTCTTTGCGCCGTCAAAATAATGTAGATTCTTACAAGGAAGCCACAGGAAACCAGTCGAAATGCTTCAGTGTTGTTGATGTCTCCTGGATCAGTTACGTTATTCCGCATCGTCACCAGCACGGTAACAATAATAAAAGTAGTTAATTATTCAAAGAGCCTGAGGTGTGTCATCGGTAATCATATCAAAGTTTCGAGATCGAAACTACATGGTGGCATGCGTGTCACAGTGACTGGCAGAATATAAATGAAAATGTATAATCGGCGCAATGCATTGAATATGAATAGCAGTCGACGTTATCAGATGATTGGATGCCTGACAATACCTCATCACCATACAGCTGATTCATCGTTATTTGTTCAGTGACGTGTCACATCGAGGCTAATCAGAGGTATGCACATCAATACGCATGTTACTCTTGTGCCAGAGAACGTGTGTCTAGTAAGATGTCGAACAACCTAATCTCATATAATAACATTGGCACTGATAGATACGTCCGGTGATGACAGTACAACCGTAAATTTTGCACTTTGGCTTAAAAATAAATAACAAGAGCAGGCGTTACTTGAAGGGGAAAGCAACAGTTAAATATGAGATCGTTTGTTCAGCCAATTTGTATGAAACAGCTCAACAAAGCTTATAATCTCTCTTTATATTCTTTCTTAAGATAAAGTAAGGTAAGGCAGTCAAGTTGGGAAGGGAGTAAGACAGGGTTGTAGCCTTTCTCCGATGTTATTCAATTTGTACATCGAGCAGGCGGTGAAGGAAAGCAAGGAAAAATTTGGAATAGGGATTAAATTTCAGGGGGAAGAAATAAAAACATTACGTTTTGCTGATGACATTGTAATTCTGTCAGAGACAGCGAACTACCTGGAAGAGCAGTTGAATGGAGTGGACAGTTTGTTGAAGAGAGCATATAAAATGAACATTAACAAGAGCAAAACAAAAATAATGGAATGCGGTCTTAGAAAATCAGGCGATGCTGAAGGAATTAGATTAGGTAACGAAACAATGAAGGTGGTAGATGAGTTTTGTTACTTGGGTAGTAAAATAACATGCGATGGTCGCAGTACAGATGATATAAAATTCAGAAAGGCAATAGGAAGAAAAGCATTTTTGAAAAAGAGAAATTTGCTAACATCGAATATTAATTTAAGGGTAAGGAAGTATTTTCTGAAGGCATTTGTGTAGTGTTGCCTTGTACGGGAGTGAAACATGGACGATAAGCAGTGCGGACAGGAAGAGAATAGAGGCTTTTGAAATGTGGTGTTACAGAAGAATGCTGAAGATTAGGTGGGTAGATCACATAACTAATGAAGAGGTACTGAACAGAATTGGCGAGAAAAGGAAGTTTTGGCATACCCTGACTAAAAGAAGGGATCGCTTGGTAGGACACATTCTTAGACATCGAAGAATCGTAAATTTAGCATTGGAGGGAAGTGTGTGGGGTAAAAATCGCAGAGGGAGGCCAAGAGACGCGTATAGTAAGCAGATTCAAGTGGATGTGGGTTGCCGTTCTTATGAGGAGATGAATAGGTTTGCTCAGGATAGAGTAGGGTGGAGAACTGCATCAAACCAGTCTCCGGACTGAAGACCATAACAACAACAACAACAAGGCAGTCAACACTGTGAAGACTGGTTTGAACGCCACAGTGATATACTTGGCAAGGTCCTGTTTGGAGGTGGTATGCCGTTGCCATCTTCAGACCTTCGAAATGACTAATAAGCCGTCGGCATACGGAGCGTGTATCTGATCGAGTGTGGTCAACGTGCCGAGTTTCTGACGCTACCACGTACGAGCCGCACGTGTCCAACGTGTCGGGCAGTATCAAGCATGCCAGAAATTCTCAACGAGCGTCTGAACGATCACCAATAAGGTGAGACAACGCCACCGATGTCCACCACGTGGCTTTCCGGGGAAGCGGGGCAGCTCTTTTCGGAAGAGAGATGAAGACGCCATATTGGCCCTCAGTAGAAGCTCGTATTTCAAATGTTCAAATGTTTGTATAGGTTATGGGACTTAACTACAGGGTCATCAGTCCCTAAAGTTACAAACTACTTATGAACTAGCTAATACTAAGGACGGCACAAATATCCATGCCCGAGGGGGTATTCGAACCCCCGACCGTAGTGGACGTGCAGACCGTAACTGGAGCGCCTTAGTCCCCTCGGCCACTGCGGCCGCCTATTGTTTCAAGTCTTGAATTTTTACACGTTCTAAAGATTGTACTACTGAACAGTAACAGTGATAGAGGAAGAATGACCTTTAAGTTTTACTAAAAAGCGAAACAGTTGCAAAAATGTTTGTGGTATGTGAAGGGCCTATTCTAATTTTATAAGTCGCTACCCTTATTGACGTAACATGCAACTTTTCTAAGCTGATTTTCTAGCACTGAACTATGTAATCTAGCTGGCAGACGCTCACCTCGAAATGACTCATCAGCAAAAGGCAAACACGTGATTTTTAATTCTGCTACGCGCCCTCTCGCTATTGCCCGTCGGTCTTCGGAAAAGAATCCAACGAACTATAAAGCGAGATACATTTGGCATAATCGTCCGCTGCTCCTAGTTAGTTCGCAGCTCGTTCGTCCGCTGCTCCTAGTTCGTCCGCTCCGTCTAGTTTCTCCGCTCTTTTTGGATTTTGCTACCGCTACTAAAAGAGCTATTTTTTATGACATTTTTTTTTATATAATGAATCAGTGTTGCCAAAGCGTGTGCTATTACCCGTATTTTTGGGCAATTTGACATCAAATACTTATGCAAATAAACCAGTTATTTACACGAATGGGTGATACAGTGGTATTCAACTACTTTGCATACAGAGTACTCGTAGTACTTTATTTTTAAAATAGATTTCTTGTGGCAGTGAACTATGAAACTACAGCTGAGTTGCATCTCAGCTCGAAATGAAGGTAACTGGCAGAAGGGAATCACGCGATTCTGCGCGCTCTCGCGTCCTCTCGCTGTTCCCAGTCAGTCTTCGGAAAAGGAACGGACGAACTAAGAGGCGAGGGGTCTGCGAACTAGTTCGCGTAGTTCGCCTGTGGGAGCGCTCTTCCGAACTAGTTCGTTCGCGAACTACACAAGACTAGTTAAAATGGCAAACATTTTGAATGAACCGCGGCGGTGTGGCCTAGCGCATGGAGCCGCTATGCTAAAATGCGCAAGGCCGCTCCCTGCCATGGGTTCTAATCTTCTCTCGGGCATGGATGTTTGTGCTCTTTAATATAAGTTAGTATATAAGTAGTTTATAATTTTAGGGACTGGTGACCCCACAGCTAAGTTCCATAAGCTTAACAAACATTTGAACATTTGAGTCTCGAATGACATGCTCCGCAAGGAAATTGCCAGTATCCTTTAGGATTCTGATCTTACATCGACATCATACAAAAGACTCCGTCAACAGATTGAAGAGAAGCTGTGATCAATCTTTCAGGCAGAAATAAAACGAAGTAAATGATTTAGTAATGGAAAGTTTCAAAGAGAAACAATATTGGAAAAACAAAAATAGTGAGGATGAGGATGAAGATGAAGAGGAGAATAAGGAAGAAGAAGAAGAGGAGGAGGCTGAAGAAGAAGATAAAAAACCAAAAGTAAAGAGAGTAGCTAAATACCCTTCAAAGCGGCCTAAGAAAGATATCAGTGAAGAAACTGACGAAGGCGCAGATGATGATGCAAGTGACGAAGAGTATAATCCATCCAAAAAGTACAAGGGTGCCGCACCATAAAAAGCAAACCTCCAGCAAAGGAGAAGTGACAGTTGTGACTGGACAAAAGCAAGGAAAAGTGGTTCTGGAGGACGTGGCGGTGGTGGAGCAAAAAACGGGAGGGGAGTGTTTGGGGAGGCTAAATCAAAGCCAAAAGCTTTTGCCCAGAACTGGCAGTACGCAATGCCCTGCCCTGAAGTGGTTAAAAGAAATGGGACATCATTAAAGAAAGAAAACTTAATGACCGAAAAAATAAGCTGTTTTCCATTTGTGATGTCGAACTGATGAAGATCTTTGGTGTCAAGCACTTTCGGACGTTTGGCATGATAAAGTACCTGGAAAACGATTTTTTCGTCTAAAATTATATGTGCATATTCTCATTTTATGTTATCGGCAATGAAAAGAAATTGTAATACAGTCTCCAATGTGAAATAAAGTAAGTCTTGTCCTTTTCTGCATTAGCACTTGCCTGTTGATTTGGAGCAAAAATGAATGTAAATACCTTGCAAGTTTTAATTTTGTAACAGAAGTTGCTAATACACAACTGGAATGACGTAATTAGTAGTTAATATTCATTTGCCTTAACAGAAGTTAAAGACTGTGGGCACTGAAATTAAATAAGTTAATAGTGACAGATAATGCTTAAGTGGTTTTTACATTTATTTCAGTACAAAATTATTTCTTCATTATTCACTTGGATTTGTAACAATTGTAATTTTAAAACGATTGATACGTGTGTCCTTTTCAAATACAACCTGTGAAGTGACAGTTTTTTTTTTTTTATACTCTTTCTGTGTATTTGTTGTGTGAAAGCAATTATAAGGATTAAAAGACCATAAAATTTTAAAGAGTGAGCGATAAAGAGAGATAGGGGGGAGGTAGAGTGTCGAACTATGAATCCTAAGGTCACGCGGGTTCAATCCCCGCTGAGTCCAGGCTCTTTTCGCTTCCTTCATCTCTGGCCGCGATGTTAATGTGAAAAATGCCGAGTTGTATCGTTGTTCGGAAACCATGTTAAAGTGCATATCTCATGTAACTGGCTGCGTAAGTCAGTTGAAAGGTGCGCATGGTCGCGGCAGAATAGCCGTGCGCACTGAGGCGTCGTGCTGCGGTGGGCGCGGCCGTTCGCTGTCAGAGGTTCGAGTCCTCCCTCGGGCATGAGTGCATGTGTTGTCCTAATGTTAGTGTAACTTAGTTTAAGTAGTTTGTAAGCTAAGGACTAATGACGAAGCAGTCAAGTCCCATAGATTTACAAACATTTAAAAGGTCGGCATACGACCTACAAACAAGACCACGCTTAGTAAAGCTGTGACATTCAAAATCAATATTCATACTGTTGACTACTTCACTGTTTTATCTGTCATTGACTGTTCTGGACCAAGAACTTTCCATGGGCTAATCATACTCCTCTAAATCTCTAGTTTCGCATTTGCAACTGAAGTAGCCGTAAGACAATAGGCTCGAGCGTCTGACGGAATGTTTGAAACTGAAAATACCGATGGTGTGGTAAATACTTGATGGGCTTCACTGATAGTTGCCTTCGTCCGCATGCGGCCCATGGGTTTGATTCCCCTGGACTAGAGGATACGGAACGATAAAGGTCTAATGAACCTTCCTATGGTTGGTTGTGGGAAGAAATAAATTAAGCGAGATTATGAATTAAATCACTCTGCCTGACTTCCGCTTGTCAATTAACAGGTGACCTACCAGTTAATCTTCTGTTGCGGTGACCGTTACCAGCATCGCACCTCCTCTCTTCTAGAAGAGGTTTCTTTTATTTAATAAATATGGTACCAACAGGGGAAGGCTACAGACTGAAAATATCAGACAGAATTACTAGGTAGCCTGTTAGATCTTACCAATCAGTTACTGATTCTTGCTGCAGGACAGGAGATACAAAAAGAGAGCAAACATCGAAAACAAATATCATTCAAATAATTCGACCAGCCTTTAACGAGAGAGAAAGAGAGCGTATTGAGAGCGTTTCATGAAATTATCCGTTGGTCATGAGTACAGTAGACTGAGCCCGAATCAGGGGCGGCACAAAACCCAAAGCAAAAGCATTTTAGTAATCATCGCGACTATCGCCAGATATGCAAACCGTTGCATAATTAGTGAGCTCGCGACCGAATGCGATTACATCACTTTAGTCGCGAATACCTGCTCGTTGGAACTGTGAAGTTCCTGTCGGTCAGCGCGAAATATCACCAAGATTGAACATGGCGTCTACTTCTGTACAATAGGCGATCGCGGACCTGTCCTCCTAAGAACTGCAAGCATTTGAAGCAACTGAGGAACTGAGAGCTGCCACGTCGCTCACACCAGCGTTGTTAACGCGAGTTTCACACCGTTGATTCTTCCGCTAGCAAAACTACTGACGTGCTACCAACCTAAAACAGAGTACTGTTAGAGTTCGTTCCGGCCCGCAAGGTCCGGTTTCACAACTTCTAGGGTGGCGGCCTGCCATGGCGGCAACTCGTCAGAGGGCGGGAACGGAAGTGTCTTTCCACGAAGAAGACGTTGGCTCTCCGGGTTTGAATTTAACGGCTCCGGCATCGTCCACTCCGCTCTGTGGCATCATCATCTTGCTAATTTAATATATTATTACAGGACCCGTAAAATTATTTTTTCCTCACGAGAGGATGGTCTTCTGGTCAGACAAGCAGTGGTCTGCCTGTTTTCCAGACCTAAACGCCATCGACCACGTCTGGGATGCTCTCGGTCGACGTATCGCCGCAAGTCTTCCTACCCCTAGGACACTTGAGAAGCTCCAACAGGCAATGGTGCAAGAATAGGATATTATACCCCAGCAGCTGCTCGACCACCTGATCCAGAGTACGCCAACCTGTTGTACGTGTGTATGGTGATCATATCCCATATTGATGTCGGGGTACATGCGCAGGAAACAGTGACGTTTAGTCGAACACGTGTTTCGGGACGATTTTCTCAACTTATCACCAATACCATTGACTTACGGATCTGTGCCGTTTGTGTTCCCTATGTGCCTATGCCATCAGCGCCAGTTTTGTCTAGTGCCACGTTGTGGGGAGCTACAATCAGTAATTATCCTTAATGTATGAGCATGAGTGTACTATGAACAGGCCGTAAAATATTTCCATTTGCCATATGTTGCGATAATCCTAACTTCAAGATCACAACGGAACACTGTGAAAGCCTGCATAGGAGCTAGCTAGTTGATGACGCGGTGGTAAGATATGTTTACAGCAGGAAATGCATCCCTGCAGTGGCGGATATAACACCCCTTTTCCTTATCAGTTACGTGTGGAAGACAACAACGCCGATCCTTACAATTCAATGCCCCTGAGGCCATATTTAGTACGGTGATTAATAAAATTGCAGGTTCGATGCCATGGATTCGGGACAGGCTAACACGTATTGAAACAGGGGAGTATTAGGTACAGTTGGTTACTGTCTGAAACTGAGAAAATAATATTTTAATATCAAGTAACCACCAGTGCGCAATACGCGCGGTCCATACAAAACTGGCATAAACTACAGCCGGAATATATATATAAAACAGTTCAACTTAGCAGCAATCCAATATCTAATTGCATGTAAAAACGACTGCTAGTAGATCTGAACAGCAACTGAGAAGGACGGAGAGCGCCTGAGAGAAAGTCTGTCGCCTCAGCAGTCAGCAGTCAGCAGGCCTCTCCTCTACACGTGAGCGCTCTGCTCTGCTCTGCTCACATCGCGGGCGCCCTCTGGCGGCCCGTATCGCCACCGCTCACGTCCACCACTGTTTGCGACCTATCCAGAGATGTTACATGAGCTTCGTTCGAGTGGCGCTGCTGACGGTCAGGAACAGTTTGAGGCGTTCGAGTGGCACTTTTGACTCTTCCTGACGTTATCTGACTGGCCAATCTGGTGTTCGAGTGGCGGAGCTGATAGTTGGCGACCGTAAGTTTTCAGCGGATTTTCGTCAAACTGTTTTCTGACTGACTCCAAAGCGTTTAACAAGCCTCCTCCAAAAGACAAGCCCGCATATTTACGAAGAGGTTTGTGTTCCAAGTCTTCCATTTTCTCTTGATTGAGGCTGAGTTTGTATATTAGACAGGCATTCTTTCAACTTATGTGGCCTTCTAATACAGTACGACCCCTTTTTATTACACCCATACATACTATAAATCAAAGGTGTGGAAATGTTCATAACACGAATTTGAAGATGAATGCGTATGTTTTTACAGTTTGGATTGTGGTATATTCGCCTGAAAATGAAGTCAAAATAGTCCTACTGAGATTTTCTGTGCCATCTGTAAATGAAGTGATTGACACATAAGAATAATATAGTTCACAACAGGCATTAGCAGTGATAGATTTTTATAACCGACATATGTGCCACTATAGCGTCTCACAATTACTGTTCCGTGTTTCTCCTTGTGGTTATATATTATAGAAATCTATTAGTGCCAATGTGGGCGTTTCTACACTAAATGTGTAACTTCTGGGAAAATCATGTACGATGATAATTCTTGCATAACACCTGCAAATTTTTGTATATTAATTTGTATGTTTCATTTTTTAAATTTTATTGTAACTCATAATAATGGGACAAAATGCATATGAAGTTGTATGTTACCAAATATTCCTTTCACACACAACAATCCTAATTTACCTCATTTTTGTATGAGGTTTTGTCAGGTTAAATTGGCTACATTATTTATAAATGGAGAGACATGTTTACGTATATTTTGCGTTTTGTCGAAGTTTATGATCAGAATTTAATCCACAATGTATTTCTAATGGCGGAATGCACACTGTCCGTCGCCGGTCCGCCATCTCACGTCAACGTGAGCTTTCTCAAGAAGAATGTTTTGATGGAATGGTCGTCTGGTAACATTGCGACTCGCAAGTCAACCTAATTTCGTCACGCGAATTTTATACTCGACAGATACACGGTTTGCAGGCAAATGTGTCTTGTTAATCTTTATTATTATACTTTGGTTTAACGGTAAATTGCAAATGTTTCATGACGACTTAAATAGTTTTCTCAATTGAGAAATGCATAACATATCGCCAGTCATAACCTCACTTTCAACATCGGTAGAGAGAAAAGATGCCAACTAGCGCTGTGGGTGGCCAATATGCGAAACAGGTGAAATAAGCGTTCGAGTTGGCTTCGGAGTTGGCAACTGTAAAAAAGCGCGCCTGCGCAGTAGAGGCCTTCCAAATCGTCAGCAACTGTCAGGAACTATCAGCGTTTGGACCACTCGAACGAACCTATGGACTACGGGGAGGGGGGGGGGGGGTTGGGGAGCGGACTGCCCCGGGCCACCGGTCTTGGGGGCCTCCAAATACCTCGAAAGTAAGGTGTTTCCTTTTTTCCCCCCCTTTTTGGAGCGCGCTTGGCATCTCGTTCTGCTGGGGCCTCCAAATCTCGAAAGCTATTTTTTTTTTCAGACTGTCCCGTGACTCTCCTCCTGGGAGACCTTCAATTCTTTTTTATTGTAATAAATATATCTCCAAATGGAGGGGGGGAGCTCAATTTATTTCGCCACCGCCCTGGGCCTCCAACAGTCTTAGTCCTTGCTACCTGAGAACACAGTTGCCGAATTCGAGTAAGGTATTAATCAGTTAATGCCTTACTGTAATTCGGCAATGCCCATCTATTGGTCATTAAAAGATGCCCAATTGAGTGTGCCCTCGATGAGCTGTCAACAGGAGAAGGCAGGGATTGGACGGTCTCTCACTGCTGTTTTGGGTGCCCGTTTTTTATTCAGTGAAACTGAATTCATTCAAGCCACAGTAGAGCTCAAGTGAAGACTCTGAGACCGCAATACTGAACTCCATAAGCACTGTTTCAACAAAAATTCTTGAGTGAACTGCCGGCCGCAGTGGCCGAGCGGTCTGCGGTGCGCCAGTCACAGTCTGCACGGCCACTACGGCCTGGAGTTCGAATCCTCGGGCATGGGTGTTTGTGTTGTCCTTAGAGTAAGTTTAAGTTAGTCAAGTAATTAGTGTATAAGTCTAGCGACCGATAACTACGAAGTTTGGTCGCATAAGATCTCACACACATTTGAACATTTTTTGTTGTTGAGTGAACTGAAAAGGTCTAAAAGGGTTCGTTGTTGTTGTTGTGGTTTTCAGTCCGCAGACTGGTTTGATGCAGCTCTCCACGCTACCCTGTCCTGTGCAAGTCTCTTCATCTGAGAATACGTTCGTCTGTAGCACCACATTTCAAAAGCTTCTATAATCTTTTTCTCTGAACTCCTTATCGTCCACGTTTCACTCCCATACAATGCCACACTGCAGACAAATGCTTTCAGAAAGGACTTCCTAACATTTAAATTAATATTGGCTGTTAACATGTTTCGCTTCTTTAGAAACGCTTTTCTCCCCATAGCCATTCTGCATTTTATATCTTATTTACTTCGGCCATCAGATGTTATCTTGCTACCCAAATAACAAAATTCATCTATGACTTTTATTGTCTCATTACCTAATCTAATTCCTTCAGCATCGCCTGATTTTCTGACACTGCATTCCCCTATCTTCGTTTTACTCTTGTTAATGTTCATCTTATATCTTCCTTTCAAGACACTGTCCATTCCATTCATTTGCCCTTCCAGATCCTTTGCAGTCTCTGGTTTTAATTTTTGGCAGTGTATTTTGAAGAGTCGCGCTCCTCGGCAACGCGCTTAGCCTGCGGTGTCGGCGTGGCCACAGGCCGGCGCGGCGCCTCGCAGCTGCCGCAGTGGCCGCGCCACGTGTAAACAGAGCGCTTGACCGCGTGGGGCGCACGTGTGCTGCAGCCCCCGCAGCCTAAACACACGCCACGACCTGAACACACCGCGCGCAGTGTTTCTCACTGCACGCTGCACGCGTATCAGAAGCTTCGCAACGCTCTACCGTCTCCTTTGCGGAGCACGACGTCTTCTATTATACAGCTCACCGATCACTGTCTTTCGAGTAAATCAATAAATATGAAAGGCAAGTGTGTGTACCTGAAAGCATACGTTTCTCCATGACCTCCCACTCGCTATTGTGACGGTAGAAAGCCCTTGGCCTTTTGTGGTTGATATTGCAGTTTGCTCTCTGTACGACGAGTACTTAAAGAAATATAACGTACTAGACAATGAGTTACCACCAAAACTGCTGACCGAAAATACCCATTTTTATCCATCCAGTATTTGATAAAGAGATCAGTTACAAACTTGCAACACATTATTTGAAACAAATTGTTGTAAGGAGAATAGTTTAGGAGAATAGTTTAATATCAATATTTTCTCGCAATACGAATTATTTTAGCGTCACTGTATAAGTTATGGGTCTTCTATCAAATGGTGACATATGAAAATTTGTACCGGGCCGGGACTCGAACCCGGATATCCCGCTTTTCGCGAGTGGTCGTCTTAGGCTACTCGAACACGAACCCAGGACCGACCCAAACTTCCATATGCCACACTGACAGCACATATGAGTCAACTGCATTCATCCCTTATCACTGGTAGGAATCGCATGTCACCATTTGGTAGAACACCAATACCTTATACAGTGACGCTAAGATAATTCGCTATTGCGAGAAAATATTGATAATATTATCAACACTGTAATTCGTCACCATACAGTAATTGAATAGTTTATCGCTTGCTACATTTTCTTTGTTCATAGTTATTTCTCACACAGTTTAGTATACTCTACATTCAACGTTGGTAGAATGGGAAATGTTGTGGTCTTCAGTCCACAGACTCGCTTGAGGCAGCTCTTCATGTTACCCTATCCTGTGCTAGCCTCTTTATCTTTGAATAGGAACCTATTTCCATTTTAATCTTCTTACTGTACTTCTATGTTGTTGTATCCCTACGATGTTTGCGTTACAGACTTCTCCGCAGCACTAAGTTGACTATTTCTTGATGTTTCAGAATGTCCTACCAATCGATCCCTTCTTTTATTTGAGATATGGCTGAAATTTGTTTTCTCCACAATTTTGTACAACGATATTCAGGAGGAAGGAAGGAAGATTGGAGTTTAACGCCCCATCGAAACCGTGATTATTACAGACGGACAACGTGCGTGGACAGTGTTTGTCAGAGACGGGGGAGGAAATCGGACGTGTTCTTTGACAGGAACCGACCCGATATTTGCCTAGAATGATTTAGCGAAATAAAACTAAATAAGGATGGCATGAGGCGCATTTGAACCGCCGTCATTCCGAATGCCACTCCAATGTGTTACCATCGCGCTACTTTACTCGGAAGGAAGATTAGTGTTTAACGCCCCGTCGACAGCGTGATCATTAGAGGCGGAGCTTACGCTCGGGTTGTTTGAGTAAGGATGGGGAAGGAAATCGGCAGTGCTCTATGAAACTAACCATCCCGACATTTGCCTGGAGTGATTTAGGGAAATCACGGAAAACCTAAATCTGGATGGCTGGAGGTGGATTTGAACCACCTTCCTCCCGAATGCGAGACCTAATTCAGTCATTTCTGCTCAGTACCTCCTCATTAGTTAGGCGAGCTACCCATGTAATCAGTACCATTCTCGTGTTTACCAGTTTTCTGTAGCTTATATCATCTTTCTGTCTGATCTTCTTACCGTCCACATTTCATTCTCGTACAGTCCCACACTCCAGACAAATGCCTTAAGAAAAGACTTGCAATTATTTAGATAAATATTCGATATCAATAAATTCCACTTCTCTAGAAATGTTTCTGTCCCCATTCGCTTTTTGTATTTTATTTATTATATACTTCCGACGTCATAAGTTTTTTACTACCCAAGTAACAAAACTCTTTCACAACATTTATTTCGTCTTTCCTCATCTAATTCCTTCAGCATAGCCCAATTTTCTTAGACTAAATACTAATACCCTTGTTTTTCTCTCTTTAGTGTTCATCTGATACCACCTTCTTTCAAGACACTGACAATTCTAATTTCTCTCCTAGGTTCTGTTTCTTGACAGAATTACAATGTCATCGGCAACCCCGATGTTTTTCTTTCTTCTTCCAGAACTTTAGTTTAGTCCTTCTCGAAATTTCTCCATCTTTGGTGGCATTCAAGAGCACTAACTCCTGTGTCGGATCTGCATTTCATCCTCTCCCTGTCCTTCATCGACCGAAACACAACCTTACAGTGTACAAGCGGTCATCACAGTCATTCACACGCCACGGATCGACACTTGACAGTGGATAACACATCGGAGGGAGGCAACGTTAAACTACCTCCACGAGGACCGTGTCTAGAACTGCGAGTAAGATTTCTGCATCTGCAGCCCTACTCTGATTCCCTGAGTTTGGGATAACTTTTAACATGAACGTGCTCTTTACAGTTCGACTTCGTTTCTGCAAGCAGAGCTGTAATGGACACTCAAATGAAAATGAGATAGATCGAAAAAAATAAATAAATGAAACATTGATTGTTTAAATGGTAATCACCATAATGTTATTACATTTATTTGATTACAAGAAATTAATGCCTTCAAGGAAGTAATTTTCTGGTTACCTAAAATCGTCATTGTAGCCTGCCCTACACCTTTACGTCCGAAACAAATCGACGACCATGATTCTTTCTGCAGCACTTCCAAACTACGGAAATCGCATGAGGTGAGATCGGGACTGTACGGATGACAGTAGTAGGTTTTTGGGACTCCCACGGCACTTCTTGGCTGACAGTTTGAGTACACTCCTCTTTCCCTCTGCTGTCCCTCCGCCGTACCTTCTCGAATCTCTTGAAAATATCTCTGCACGTGTACTAACAAAAATTTCTTTGTTTGACAGGCCCTTTTAAGAATGATTGACAGGTGCACCTAAGAACTCCTTCCCCACCCCTTACCCCATTCTGAGTCACCTAGCAGACTACGTCACTTCCATCCGAAATTGATGCGCTAATTAATTAAAACTAACCCCACCTCACCCTCACTAAATTACACATTCTCCCCCCCCTCCCTGTTGTCGAAAATTTCAAATTTTGGCAGTGAAATCGAATTTTGGTTGTAAAATCCAATTTCTGTGGTAAAATCAATTCCATTGCTGGGTGCAAAGTAAATTTATCTGACTTTTTTTTTATCATACAGGGTGTACATGAACCAAACATTGTAGAGTTATCATACATATGTCATTTTGAAGAGAAACTCTGAAAGTTTTTGTTTTCATTTATACTGCTACAGCGTAGTTTGGTAATTTGCCGATAGACAGTACTAGTCGCAAACATGGTGAGTTCAGGTGCGGAACGAGTTTTCTGCATGCTGTAATTCGACGAAAACAAGTGTACTATAGCTGTTCAACGGTTGTTTAGAGCCAAGTACGATAATAAACCATTTACTACTGGCACACGAAATTCGTTACGATAAGAGAGAATACAGTAAGCGACTGCCACACTTGACGATACCATGCTGGGACGGGTAAGGCAATAATTCGATTACCGTATTGACGTCTCGCGGATCACTCATGGTTGGCATTTCGAATGTTCGTAAGAAAAAAAACTTCAGAGTTTCTTTTCAAAATGCAGTATCTATGACATCTGTACAAAGTTTATCTTGTGCAATAAATAATTGAAAGTGTTCCCGGAGTTTATGTACTCCCTGTATTAACTTAAATTGTTTTAAAAAATCAGTCTGTGGGCATTTCAAAAATCGGCAGAAAATTGGAAAGACGATAGCCGTATGCCACCTCCGCTCACATTCCCCTTTTGACTCACCTGGGAATACTATGCCACTGACCTGTCAGTAACTGCAGAATGCAAGTCCTCCAGATTCCACACCTTTCGCGTTCTAATTTTGACAAAAAACAGTCCTAAAATTGCCATCCTCTCCATCAAATTCTGTTCCAGTGCCCACAACGGGAGATGAACTCTGGGCTTTCCAATTTCAGTGTCCTACCCAACTGCGTACCCCAGTGAATGGACACTTCGTTTTTTGGTACGTATACAAATGGACACATGAGGCCAGGGAATATTATCTGGGCGGATGATGAGCATTTTACTCTGCATGGTGCCGTGAATGCATACAACTGTCTCATACCTCCGCGTGAAAGACGTGATTCAGGCTTTGCAAGAACGGTACGATGTACACAGTACTATTTTCATGCAAGATGGGGCGACACCACATGTCACTCGCCATGTGACAGATGTGCTTTGAAAAACCTACGGAGACGGCCGCATTGCCTATAGCCATTTGCAAGATTTATGGCCTTCCAGATCCCCTGACCTAAATCCATGTGACTTCTGGTGGTTATATTTGAAAGATCTTGTCTATCAGGGATGTATCCGGACTTAACTGGTTTGAATTACGACGTATCACCTAAATTACAGTGGATTTGCTGCGGTCATTTGTCGACCATGCCGTTTTATGTATATTGCATGTTGATGTGAGACCATATGACCATATCCTAATAAATATCAGAACCACCGTTTCATGTGTATGATCGTTCCTTTCCTATTCATGCGCCCACTCCAGTCTGATGGCTTATAGTGCCATGCGTCTTGTGGCAGAAAGTGGAACTATAATTTCCTTTTTTCGTACTGCGCGAGCACCCTGATTACTGAATACTCACGAAGATTTAGCCCACACTGTCGCACTTGGAACACTATCAATTTAATTATATCCATATTTTGCATGCGCGTAACTGGAAAAAATTATTATATTTACTGCTGTTATTTACCGACAAATTACATGCTAAAAATACAAATAAATACGCCTATCCTGCTCCTATCACACCATACTCTAAAATGTAGAAACTTTTAATCCTGAACCCTAATAAGTTCCCAGCATGTCACCGAAATGTTAATACGCCGACATTACCGTTTCCCATAAATGTCATATACCTTTAGTCCCAAGTCCCATTTTCCTCGTATACCTTGCATTTTTAGCCGTCAGTATTGCAGTCGCTGTTGGTTTGCACATCTTTCCGTCTTATCCAGTGAGGAATTCGGGTTACCTTTTCTCCTTTTCACCGTCATGTTTCCTTCTGTTCCTTGAAATCAAGTACCGTGAGCCCAAATCGGATTAATACCACCGCTAAACAGGTCTAGTGATCGACAAGTGTGCTCCTACTGGAGTAAAAGTAAATCTAAATTCTCCCTCATACTTCTGGCAGTACACTCCTATCCTGTCACACATCTTACCTTTCACAGTTCAGTCCTTTAACATCAAGAATTATTCATACTCTGATCCATTTCCCATCTGTTTTCTCCAGGCAACTGTAGTATCAGTTTCACATCTGACCTGTCTAAAACTGCTCGGTTACAAGACATAGGCAACTATCTAGAGCGCTAATCGAATTAATCGCTGTCAAACACTCGAAAAATTCTTGCTAAATTCGCTACGTGCACTGCTGCTAGAGTAAACGAACCACAATTTAAAATTTTCCTCCAACTACATCTGAAGTACTAAATAGCTGGACAAGACTAACCCACTTAAGCCCCTTCCTCATTTCCTGTTAATGGATACTAATCCTCTTTGAGTTACTAAACTATCCGAGATTTGCTCCCTCTTTTTCTTGGGGTGGAAACAAGACCACAGAACTCCCACAGGAACATGATTACTAACAATATTTCCACTCATCAGTTGTTGGATAAGACGAACGCCCCTTCTTCACTTCCTACTGATGATACTAATCCAATCTGAGTTACTAAACTAACCGAGTTTTGAGCATTCTTTTTCTTGGGGAGACAACAAGACAGCAGAACTAACAGTGAAAATTTTGACTGACAATATTTCCACTCATTAATGATTTTATCTCGTTTCACACCTTCAGCGAAGTATCACCAACACTAAACACTCCAAATTTCGTGGTAAATTGTGTATTTGCACTACTTTTGGAAAAATCGAAACATAACAAAATATTCTCCCCAATACGTCAATGCCCATAAATAAATTAAATGTACTCATATACATAGCAACTCCAGCAGGTACAAAAATCTCTCCTACAATTCCACGATTAACGTTCGTATTTTAGGTTCTACATTGCAGGTATGTACACGTTTATGATACTTTCATTAACTAGGACGGTTGAAAGTGTCCATCAAAAACCAAAACATCCATCAATCCGGAGAATACACACACATTGGTTAATCAATCTTCTGGGTTATAAGGCTGTGTTATAAGAATCTTACTGATTCCTTATGTTTGTCGATGTTGCGCTGGACTTCTTCGGAGGTTCTTCAACGTCGGGAGGACTCATCAGATTGACAACTTCCGAAGAAGTCGGCCAACACGGCCTTACAATTCAGAAGATTTATAACCAATATGTTAAAGCCTTTAATCTATCAATATACACACAGCTGCATAAAGACACACATGGAGCAACACCAAAAACTCGTAATTAGTACTGAACAATTAAAATAACTTTGTAAAAACTCTTGCTATAGAAGTTGTTTGTAACCTAGTAAGTTAGTATTTAAGAAATTGTAACATAGCAAAGATTTGTAACTGTTATACCGTGAAACATAGCAAAATATTTTAACTGTAGGTACTGCAATGAAATATTATACACAAAAAACAAACATGCATTACAGGTCACTGATGATGCTTCACAAATGAAGCGAAACAAACGTGGCAAATAAATAAATAAAATTAAAAATAAAAAAAAAACCTTTCGTTTTAGTTGCAATAGACGGAAATATACCTCCACATATTTTCTAAGTAACTAAGGACGACGAAAGCGAAAATATGACGATAAAGTCATCTAATAGAATTGTGATACAAAGCGCGCGGAAGCGGTAGCACACTACGCCATATGTACATATCCATGTACATGGGATACTCTGCAAATCACATTTAAGTGCCTGGAAGAGGTTCATCTAAACACCTTTATACTATTTATCTCCCATTCCACTCTCGAATAGCGCGCGGAAAGAAAGAACACACGAATCTCTCTGTTCGAGCTCTGATTTCTCGTATTTTATTCTGATGAACATTTCTACCTATGCAGGTGGCAGTTAACAATATATTCTCGCATTCGGAGGAAAATGTTGGCGATTGTAGTTTCGGAAGTAGCCTATGCCGCACCATTGATATAATGATTCCCATCCCAGATCCTGTATCATTACCGTGACGCTGTCTCTCCTTTATCCTGACAATACAAAACGAGCTGCCCTTCTTTGGACTCTTTCGATGTCCTCCGTCAAACCCACCTGATAAGGATCCCACACTGGTCAGCAATACTACAAAAAAGGTCGGACAAGCGTAGTGTATGCAGTCTCTTTAGTAGTTCTGTTGCATCTTTTAAGCAAATAGCTTATAAAGATAATAGCGTGAAAAGGGCGACAGCGCACCCGAACACCTCCTAGCGGCTCGAGTTGTCAACTAACACAAGGCATGAACAGCCGCTTTACACTGTAACACACAGACGACTTTCTTGATCGTCTTCTTAGTTGATGCAACTAGGAAATGGTTGCAAGAGAAAGTATATGTCCTATATACGGCTACAGCAAAGCATTCGAAAATCGATCTTTAGGTTTCCAAAAATTAAAAAGATATAATTATGATAGCTTAAGCAGGCAACTATTAGGCCTACTCAGACCATTTTCTTTTACGCTCTGATTATATTCTTTTTCTTATAATTTGTTTATAGATGCGGCCAGTGGGTTATTCTTAGTCGAAGAGCTGACTTGGCTGAAATTTTGAGAAAGAACGGTCCCGAGCTACGTAATATGCTCAGAGCATTTTGTGGAAAAAGATTTTAGAAATGAGAATTTGTTAAGTTAAAGGTAAGTGTTGTAATTTGTTATTTGCGTGTGTTTAAAAACCGGTGTTAATTGTAATATAACAACAAAGATTAATCGCAAGTTTTACTTTATTCCCTTTACGTATTTAAAGAGTAGACGAGGCTGTAAAACACCAGCACGATTCCTTCACTGGCAGCAGTGGTCAATAGTTTACTGTCTCCCTCTCAAGACAGTAACTGTGAAGTAGATGCAGCAGCATTCCTTGTAAAATTAAATGAATGGAGAAAAACTTCCTTATACAGATGAAGAGAAATGACTCAAACCAAATGCTTTTTCCCAATGGTTGTGCTCAGAGTATGTTTTATAAAATGTCAGAAATTTTTAGACAAATTTTGATAAGTGCGTTGTTGAAAGCTCTTATGGAGTGAAAAGCAAGTTGGCTTATTTCTCGTAAACGAATCTGCCGAATTAGGAGGCGTGTGTAACAGTTGTTATTTGTTGTTGGCAAAAAAATATTTTGCACTTCTAATTAAAGCCTTTGTCAGTAAGAAAAATGATTCGTCAGCATCACAAATTAGAAAGAGTAGCCTCATGTTAAAGTGGGCTCACGAATAAGCTTAAATGCTTACGAAACGTGCGTAGATGTATAGGATTATAACTTAGGCATTGTATTATTTTCAGTTCGAATTCTACCCTTTTGTATCCCATCCTAGTCGCCACTTTTGCGTCTCCGACTGCTGCTGTCTGGCTGCTGCAAGCGAGCTGGTCCACGGTTCTTCTATCCCATCCTCGTCGCCACTTTTGTATCCCATCCTCGTCGCCACTTCTGTGTGTCGTTTCCGCCGGTTGTCGTAGGTGTCGGTGGCCGAGTAGAAAGAGACCGACAGAAGAATAAAGGATGCACGCGTGTGCAGGTACGTAGATGATCAGCCAGTGGGACAGCAGAAACTAGAACACTAGGCTAAATTAGAACAATATATATATTTTGTGGAGTCTTGGTAATACTTAACTTTCACATAGTTCTTGACTGCAGAATGCTGATACATAGTTTAGATAGAGGTCTGCCTACTGATGATTCCTATAGTCGGGCCGCTGAAACATGTCACTTCAAGGTCACTCCACGAGTGTTTTGAAGTTGCCAGTATGAGTGGAAAACAAATGACGAACGCGAGACGCTGCGTCTTCTGAACCAATCACAGCACAGCTACGAATGCCGGTTCCGTCGTCGTCACTACCACGTTGCCGCGTTCTATGAAAGCTTTGTGTGCTCGTGGGCTATCGTCTGCTTTTGTATCGTGTGTGATTGTGCTGCTTTGCGTACATTTTTTTATTTATTAAAAAAATGTCACCGAAACGGCGTCTTCAATCAAACGACAATCATTGCGTCGCGGAGTGCCGTTAAATAGCCAGGCAATGGAATTAATTAGAAGAACGCGGAAGTTCTACGAACAAGAGAGTTTGTTTCTGTTCACGGGGAACCATCAATTCCGGCTGATAAAGTCTTAGAGCGTACCTCGAAAACTCTAGGACTGAGTCAAAGAACGATTATAAGGCAAGGTGTGCTGCTTCAAGAACTTCAAGACAGTGACACAAACCGTGTGGAAGATAATCCGGGTGAAGAGAAGAGTGCTTTTTTAGCTACCCCAGGCAAGGAAAAGAAGCAGCCTCGCCCTGTTACCAATCTCGATTTGTTTCAAACGCAATCCGTCGTCATATTTATGACTATTATAGCCGGAAAGAATATCTGACTGTAGCGAAGTTGCTAATTTCGTTAAAAGCATGCGATCTATTCTCGGGTGGAAAAACGTCTCTGAAAACGGTGTTAAGAAGTGTGGGCTTCCGCTTCAAAAAGTTAAATGGACGAAGACTATTACTTGAAAAGCCGCATGTTGTTGCAGCTAGAAGTATATTCTTACATAAAATTAAAGGTAGTGATATACATTCCATTGTATGGTTAGATGAAACCTGGGTCAACGCCGGAGAAGCTGTTGATAAATGCTGGACAGACAATACTCCAAATAGTAGTGGTCATCAGCCAACAGGAAGAGGTGCCAGATTAATTGTGGCACATGCAGGATCTTCAAGTGGATTTGTGAATGACGGACTTTTAGTCTTTCGATCCAGAAAAACTGGTGATTACCACGAAGATATGGACCACCAACGTTTCCTGCAGTGGTTTAAGAATTTGTTGTCGCAGTTTAGTGTCCCAACAGTGTTTGTAATGGACAATACATCTTACCATTCGGCCATACTAGACAAAACTCCGACAACTAGTGACCGGAAAGAAACTATGGTACAGTGGTTGCTAGCGAGAGACATTGCTGCAGATATGAGTATGACAAAGCTGCTGTTGTATTCACTCGTGAAGCAAAATAAACCTGTGACGCCTACGTATGTAGTAGATGAAGGACTTGCTACTGTTGACGCCAACTCGTGGAGAAAGAAAGTAGAGCATGTTTCGAAACTTATTAAAGAAGCACAGACTATAGATGGAATAATAAATGAACATGAACAATTGATGATTTCCCTCGATGATGATGACGATGACGACGACGGGATTGGTGTTGATTCGGATGCCAGTGATGATGGAGAACTTCACGGAATTACGCCATTGACTTCATAAACCGGTGAGTGTAAATTTATGCAAAATTAATTCTTTCACTCTGCATCGCAGAATGCAACTGTTTCTTTATTTCGTATTACGATTGTTGGTTGCGTGTTCTTTGTTATGAATATCTTTACATTATTGTACGACATTTCATTTACATCTATTACTTTAACAAATCGGAATAACATCTCATAGACACTGTCCTTAAGTTAGACTATTTTATTTATTTCACGGTTTCGCATATTAACAAATCGTATTTCTCTGTTGGTGATTTGACTGTTGAAATAACACATTCTGCGTTATACTTTCGTATAAATTATTATGCGACCGTTCTTATTCACGGTCTTAGGCGACAATTCCAGTACATATTTCGGACGTTCTGAGCTATCAGCTGACGCTGTAGTCGTCTGCTGCGTAGTTATTGCAACCTCGCAGTCGCAGTATAGCCAACTTCGCGCGAACTACGTACAAACTGTCAAGTGACATGTTTCAGCGGCCCGACTATAGTGCCTATGCGACAGCCAAGTCTTAATTGGTGCCTATCTGATTCCCAAATGAACGATGCAGCAGTCGTGACTACGAGCGGAGTTGCAGCAGAGGGCGCTCGTGGCTGACGTCGTAAGAACGCCGCGCCGTGTGTGCATGGTGGCGCGCACTTTAGACTTGTGCGACACCACATACCCAAACAAACTTACAGAACCAGTTCTTTAGTTTCTTTTTAACCCTACACCTCAAATGAATTAGAATCTAACATAATTTCTTAAATGACGCAACAATATAAAACTTGCGCTGTAAATGCGGTACGCAGGGAAATGAAATTCGGAGTAGCAGACGTGAGGCCAGGTACAGCATACAACTCGAGCCAACAGATGGCACTGCTAGCGGTGTTGCCTGGCAAACGCGTGTAAATGCCTCGGAGTTTCCGCTATTATCTTTATAAGCTATTTGTTTTAAGGATTCTGTCAATAAAATGCAGTCTCTGGTTCGTCTTTCCCACGACATTATCTACGTGTTCTTTTCCAGTTATGTCTGAAGTAATAGCAATTCCTAGGTATTTAGTGGAGTTTACGGCCTTCACTTTTGTTTGATTTATCTTGTAAACAAAGTTTACTTGCTGTGGCGTCAGTTTACTAGCACGTGTGAACCCGTCCAAGTGTCGGCACGTGCTACAGTGTTGTAGCCGCAGCCAGCATCCCGGCGCCTTATCGTCCAGCGCCACGAGCACCGCGGCTGGGAAGAACAAGCAGCTCATTAAGCGTGAGCTGTTACTTAATTAAGCGCAGGCGCCGGCACGCGGCCGGCTGCTTTTGTTAATCAATTAAGGCCGCGCGCCAAAAAGAAACAGCGGCCGCTGCGCTGCGTGTACACCGCGCCAGCGCCGACGCCACCGCTGCCGAGTTTGGGGCGGTCAGTGACGTAATCCCCGTCTCTTGTCTGCCCGCCCTCTTCTTATTTTGTATTACGATTAGCCGCCCATTCTACACAGAGGTTCAAATGTCTCAGCGTGTACGCTGAACACTCCATCCAAATAGAACTGTAAACACTCACAAAACGTCAACTGTTAGAAAATGTTTATTCAAATGTTCAAATGTTTGTATAGTCTATGGGACTTAACTACGGGGTCATCAGTCCCTAAACTTACAAACTACTTATGAACTACTTACGAACTAGGACGGCACAAATATCCATGCCCGAGGGGGGATTCGAACCCCCGACCGCAGTGGCCGTGCAGACCGTGACTGGAGCGCCTCAGTCTCCTCGGCCACCGCGGCCGGCAAAATGTTTATAAATCGGGATAAAACTACCAGGTTCGTCTATCCATACTGCAATCACAAATGTTCTTCAGAAAACCAAACTTTTATTTAAACAAGTAACAGATTATTAGGGCGATCTAGAATTGTTTAATAAGAGGTTTTCAGCCAAGACCGCTTTCTTCTTTTAATTACATGAACGGCTTCGGCGTGCTAGACGCCATCTTCAGACCTGTAGTAATTTTTTACATGACTTCACTGCTAATGCAACAATGTATACCAATTTGCTATGTTAAAAATTGTTGCATTAGCAGTGAAGTCATGTAAAAAATTACTACAAATCTGAAGATGGCGTCTAGCACGCCGAAAGCGGTCATGTAATTAAAATAAGAAAGCGATCTTGGCTGAAAACCTCTTATTTTATTTAAATACCAATAGAACATAAATCAAAATCGTTTTCTTTGTCTGGTCCAAGTTCACTTCATTTCAAGCAGATATTACCTCCATACTAAGTCCAGAATATTTTTCATATTGACATTAGATAACCGCTCACAGCATAGGCGCATCACCCATTTTCAAAGTAGCTTGTTAAATTTTCTATGTAAGATCTCGGGCAGTTGAGATCTGCAAATACAAGTTAAAACACTCACTGCTGCTCTAAATTACTTTGTGAGTGGCCATAGTACTTGCGCAACGGAAATTTATCTAACTGCTCACTTCTTATGGGAGCAGCCAACGTTTTAACAAACACAAAATAAATGTTAAAAAGGGGAAAAGGTAAGTAAACATGGAATGGGGAGCATGAAATTATAAAGCAGATGTTTCATACTTTAAATCATCATCTATTCAATAAAATGAACAAACAAATAAATGTGGGGAGGCCAAATATTCACAATAAAGCACACACCTCGTACAAAAGTGAATTAAATCATGAAGTTACTGCCCGTAATAAAATTGTTTCGGTCCTTTATGAATATGGACGTAATGTGGGAGGAAATTTGCAACTACACTCACAGACACGTGCATAATGCTTGCAAACATTACTCATGTGCGAACACTTAATAGCAGCAGCAAACGAAGCGTTGGCGGCGTTTTGGCAAGATGGCGGGAGTCTTCAAGTACAATTAAAATCAAACTATGCACCAAACAAACTCATGTGTGGGGAGGCAGCAGCATACTATCCTTAATGGTGTGCAGTGAATTACATAAAATTTACTAAAAGAAATTAATTTAGAATAAGCAAGTAAAGCACGCATGAAAATTCATATAGAAGAAAGCTAATATCAGTAAAAACATGGCTGAAGGCTGAAATAATCACCGTTACAAAAGCACGTTGTGCAATCAGTCATACCAAGGTAGGAAAGACGAAGTCAACCAAGAAATTTCAAGAAAGAATTTAGCATACTTGCAGATACAGACAGGACGTGAAAACGTTAGTTAAAAAGCACCAAGGAAATTCAAACATACTAGGTTTACACAAAGGCTGAAGGCCACACACATGTATTCTAAGTTGAGAAAACCTGACAAAAAAATTATCACCGGAATGAAAATGCAATTACTAAATTTACACTGAATTACTTGAGTTCTCTAAATTAAGAAACACTTTACCTCGCATAGCGAAAGAATTACTCAAGAAAAAGTATCACTGATAAACAAAGACTGCATGGTCAAAACAAAGTAAAGTTCTAACAGCATGCCACCCCCTCAGCATGATTCAATGATATACTCACTTTGACAGTCGCAGCAAGGGTGAAACCTCAGGCCCATCCATGCTCTGGATGTAGGGCGCGCTTAAATCGATCCAGAGCCTACTGTTTACAAACCCTCGCTACCCAAAGAAGACAATACCCTCTACTAGAGCCCCAGATAGGTCTACTTTGTCACCTCTTTCGTCCATGATTATGCTGGTACTACACTAAGAACAGGCCACCTCACCATCTTGCCAAGTAAGCTTGTCTCTGGCCACCCAGCAGACGGCAGTGCAGACGACATACGAAGCCATGCGTTCTTAACTAAAGTAAATGAGGCCTAGAGCGGGAGACGGCGACTGTAAGCCATTGCGCGACAGTGAGTCAATATTAAAAGCAACCTTCCACATTCACACATTCATACGAAAACACAAGCTAAATCACACGGGTGGAAACATATATAAACATGGGGCATTGATCATTAATAAAGGAATAAAGTAGTTGACATGCAAATAGACAATATTAATGACGGAGAAACACTTAAGAGTAATGAATAACTCAAAATGGAACTCTACCACACATTCAGTGGACGTGTTTTAATTTGACTAACGTAAAATATTCATTGCTAGGTTAGCTCATGTATACTGACAAAATACATCTTCCACAACACAGACAGATAGCTTTCGCTGCACCAGTTTATATATCATATAGATTATGTCATAATAACGTGACGTCTTGTGACACAAATTTCAGAGTTTTAGCATATTACCGTTCATATAATACGTATATATAATTATTTGTGTTAAATGGAGTCATTCCAAGTATTTTCTGAATATAATTACTCTTAATAAAAAGAAAAATTGTTAAAATAAGTTGACCATCGGCAAACATATGATCGTCAACAGCCATTTCTTCTTAAGAATCTTTGAAATACATCGACCGTAATCATAAACAAAATACAACATGGGCCAAATCTAACCTTAAGTGGAATTTTATACTAAATTTTATGACACATTCAACCTCAAATATACATCGGTAACAGTAATAAGGCGAGTTGCAGCATATTCCGTCCTTTAACAAGAAAACAAATTATTAGTTAAAAATTTCGAAACAGTCATGTATCATCACAAGGTGACGAAAGTCATGGCATAGCGATGTGCACGTATACAGATGGGTGTAGTCTTGCATACACGAGGTACGAAACGGCGGTTCATTGTCGAAAGGTGTCATTTGTACTCCGGTGATTCGTGTGAAAAAGTGTTGTGAGCTCGTAATGTTGTAGGTTCGAAAGGTGGGCTGTAGCTGTCAAGGAATGCGGTAGAGGTCTGCAAATAAAGGAAGCGATTAGTCCTCAAAGGATTTACTGGAAGGAAACATGGAGTTTATCGTCCCGTCGACAGCGTAGTCATTAGCGACGAAGCTTACGCTCGGTGTTGTTGGGCAAGGATGTGGAAGGAAATCGGCCGTGCCCTTTCAAAGGAACCATCCCGGCATTTGCCCGGAGTAATTTAGAGAACTCACGGAAAACCTAAATCTGGATGGCCGGAGGTGGATTTGAACCACCGTCCTTCCGAATACGAGGATTTATTGACAGAAGAATTCAATAATTAAGTTTGATGTGCTTGTGTTGGTACAAATTTTCTGTGCTATTTTATAGTTCTGCTACACAATAAAAAAACTGTTCCGGCAGTGCATAGACAGAAGGCTGGTGTTTCTGTGATCAACTTCTGGATCTGAGTAGCCTATTTTCAAAACCAGCTATGTGCATGATAAGCAATATGTGCAAAACAGGAAAAACCAATAAAACGAACTAGAAATGAGGTAGCGCACTAATTTTCCTACACGTAATAGCTGTACGTGATTTTAATTTGTGTAACAAAGCTCTGAAATGAGTAGGGAAGAAGTTATATAGATATTTTATTTGCATACAACAATTTTGGAACTGTGTCGGTCACATAGCAGGCTTTGCAACTCTTGCGGCAGTCATATTGACTGCGCCCTAGTTTGCAAAACCAGCTAAAATTGTAGTACAGAAGATTAATATTAATCACAAACCCTGGAAGCATGGAAATATTTAATGATTATATTACAATGTACAGTGCATCCATCTGCAATGATAAACTTATTGAACAAAGTGGATTACATCACAACGTAAAAGACATTTTACAACTTTTACAACTTTGTATTCTGTATGTTTTAATATTCTAGCAAAGTAATAGTACAACCAAATAACAGATTTAGGCTATGACTGTTTCATCAGCTTCCATTATCTCAAAGCCCAAAGTGTAATTATAATCATCATGTGCATGTTCATCCACAATTTGAGTATCAGGATCCTGTTCCGCTAATAAATTGACATAGAATACCAAATCTGGTAAGCTGTCCCATCTTCGCCAAAGTGAAGAGCAAATTAAAATAATTCTAATACAATACTGACAAACATACCTTGAAACTTACTTTTCCTGTTCCTCGATCTTCGAGGTTCAGTATCCGCAATAAATTCTGTAACGCTGCCAGTACCGGTATTTTCTCATTTTTGACCGATTATCTCCATCCATTTTAAACAAATAACACTGCAAATCTCTGTAGGAACGAGACGTAAGCTTGTAGGCTGAATCCACATCAACGAACTCAGAGAAACTGGCACGTGAGTGAAACAATTGCATTCAGAATTTCACAGATGACTCTCCACACTGCAGTACAAATGTTCAAATGTTTGTATAGCTTATGGGACTTAACTACGGGGTCATCAGTCCCTAAACTAACTACTTATGAACTAGCTAACACTAAGGACGGCACAAACATCCATGGCCGAGGGGGGATTCGAACCCTCGACCGTAGTGGCCGTGCAGACCGTGACTGGCGCGCCTCAGTCCCCTCGGCCACCGCGGTCGGCCACTGCAGTACAGCCAACGTGGAAAGGGTGACAGCAAGTTTTGCAACTCTCTCGTGAGACACCCATGGCAGGTTTTGTAAATGTAAACGTAGAATTGTTCGAACTGTTCATGCAGATCGTTGTTGTCTTGCAAATGTCCCCATCTGTTGACTCAGGGCTCGAGACGTGGATACACGATCCGTTACAGCCATGCGAATAAGATGCCCGTCATCTAGATTGCCAGTGATACAAGACCGTTGGGATCCGTCACGGCGTTCGGTGTTACCCTCCTGAACCCACCGATTCCATATTCTGCTAAAAGTGATTGTATAATGAACAGCCGCGGTGGAGTAGCCGAGCGGTCTAAAGCGTCTCGCTGCGGAGCGCGCGGTTGCTCGCCGTGGAGGTTCGAGTCCTCCCTGGGGCATGGGTGTGTGTGTTTGTCCTTAGGTTAGTTTACGTAGGTTTAAATAGTTTGTAAGCTACGGACTGATGACCACGCAGTTTGGTCCGATAGATTTACACACATTTGAACATTTGAATTTGATAATGAACAACTCGATCAGCAATGTCGCGATACGATAAACCGCAATCGCGATAGGCTACAATTCGAAATTTATCACAGTCAGAAACGCGATGGTACGCACTTCTCCTCCTTACACGAGGCATCACAACAACGTTTCACCAGGCAACGCCGGTCAACTGCTGTTTGTGTATGAGAAATCAGTTGAAAACTTTTCTCATGTCAGCACGTCGTAGGGTCGCCACCCTCGCCAACGTAGTGTGAATGCTCTGAAAAGCTAATCATTTGCATATCACAGCATCTTCTTCCTGTCGGTTAAATTTCGCGTCTGTAGCACGTCATCTTCGTGGTGTAGCAATTTTAATGGCCGGGAGTGTATGTAACATTCGCAAGATTGATTCCTTACACCCTGGTTGTCACGCAACCCGCTATACCTTACAGTAGCATGAACTGCATCGGCGTCAGGTGCACCCATATTGGTAAGAAGGAATACATCGCGAAACAGAAGAGAACTTGCGTTATAGCCAGACAGAGCTGACGCTTCTCAGAAATGTCATGAGGACGAAATATAGTCTCTAGTCTACATAGCAACACTGAGTGATGTCTTGTGATGTGACAGTGGCATTGTTACAGCGAATTTGGTGTCATTTCGGGAGGCAGAAAGCTATTCCAACAGAATTGTTGGTTTGCAACAAAACATAAATCTCCTTCTGTTTTGGTAAAAAGGATTGCATTCAGAATCTTGAATGTACTACCTTCCTCAGCAGAAAATGACTGTAACTATTCAGCTCACGGACAAATTCACACGCCAATATGATACAGACTGTCGGATACAGTTTTTGTGCTCTCCGGAAGAAACACAATCTTGAAACAGCGCGAGATTTACTATGAGCATTAATTGGCGCTGCCCTCATTAGCAAAGAATGATTATTATCATTTATTAACGGAAAAGTTTTCCTGTCAGAAATTGTATTCCAGCTATCTCTCTTTGTGAAGAACAAAACTAAAAATAACACTAATCACGGAACACAGAGAACTGCAAAATTGTAAGGAGATTAGAATACAGGGAGAAGCCCTTACGTTGAAAAAGTGAAACCTGTCTCCGCCCTATTGCTAAGTTTTGGAGAAGTGTTCTTATTGTAGAGCTAATGTTTAAGTGATAACAGGAATAAAACTTCCGGCCGTTTTGTCGTGATGTACAAAGTGTTAAAAGAGTGCATATTGGCCGTCAAAAATTAAGTTTTCAAATATATTATGATGAGTATTGATTACTATTTCTGCAAGAAAGTCTACTGTTTGAAAGTACATACATTCCTGTGACTGTTAGTTCAATGCATTAACAGTAAGAGGGCCGCATAACACATAGTTTTAATGGAGAAATAGCATTCCAAAACTAACCAAGATGGCGGACAGGCTTCAATTGGCATATGTGCTCGGCATAGATAATGGCATCTCCCTTTATTTTAAGCTCCTTGCAAAATTCTATAAAACATGGAATAATAATTTTCAACGAACAAAAATGTAAAAAACATGAAAAATTCAGCGCCTCAAGTGCCTGGGCGCGGCGTACACGGCTGCACTGTCCTGTAGCGTCCCTGACGTCGGTTTACGAGGCACTACAACAGTAACCTCAGGCACAACCGAAAAACTGGTCTATATACAGTGGAACCTCAGGTACATGGGTAACACACAAGACATCTGCATCTACCTATATACTCCGCAATCCATCGTAAGGTGCGTGGTGGAGTGTAAACTGTACCACTACTAGGCATTTCCTTTCCTAAACCACTCCCAAACAGATTGGGGGAAAAAAGAATGTCTATATGCCTTTGTAAATGGACAGATTGCAGTTATCGTGTGAGGATAAATTTCATTAATATTATGATAAGTGTGTGTGTGTTTTGTTCCATACAGTTGTGATTTTTCAATGAAAATTTATTTACACTTTGCTATCATATAGAGTGGCCTATAAGAACTAGACGTTTGACAATATTTTCTTGTAGTGTATTTTCTGGACGTAATATTTCAAGTATGCTTTGCATACAATTTGCACTTACATGTCGAATACCAATATACCATATTTTATATATTCTGTGCTATAAAATATATCTAAGAATTAAAATACTCATCGTAACATTTCTGAGGTATAATTTTTCTTTCTGCACACTGAAATTGCAATTTAACCAATCACGCGAATATTGCCTGGAATTAAACGTGTTACAAACCAAGGTTGTCATTTTATACCAAGGAGGTCGTTTACACACAATAGCCAGCAACAGACTTTGAACGAGGAATACGCATGGGACATTCCATTTCCGACATTGTTAGGGAATTCAAAAGTCGAAAATCCACAGTGTCGAGAGTGTGCCGAGGACACGAATTTCAGTTATTACCTCTCTGTCCAGTTAGACAACTGTTCCGTTATCGCAAAAGGCATCAGATGTGTCTTTGTTAGTGCTACGTTTCGCTCCCTGAACAGCAGTTTCTCTAGTACTCTAGCGAAATTTATATCGAACCACCATCCCTATTTCTTCAGTTTACAGAGTTTAATGGACCTTTTCGTGCTTTAACGATTAACATCGAATGCGATACGTGAGTAAGCTGCAGATGCAGACTGCTTCGCTGAGCAGGTCCGACATGCAAGGAGATATAACGTCATAAACAACAAGCAGCATGAAAAACCCGCCCGTAACGCGCTAGGTTTTAATTTGTTACGACTTTACTGCTAACTATATTCATATCACGTTTCGAAGACAGTTTCATAATATTCCACTAAACTTACCTCGAAAATTACCTCAATCCGTTGCCAGCGTTGTGGAAGGCGCAGTAGACCGTTAGCCGAGCCTGTTCTGTTGATAGTGCGAATGGAGCGGTCTACTGCCTGTCGAATCTCTGGAACAGTTCTGAAGTGAATGACACGAAGTGGTTCCTTCATCTTGGGAATCAAATCAAAATCACAAGGACTTACGTCCGGGGAGTATGATGGATGGGACAGTACTTCCCCGCCCCATCGACGGAACAGAGCAGCCACAGCTTGCGCTGTATGCGCCCGCGCATTGTCGTGAAAAATGATGAGTGGGTTGCCGCTTCTTTCGCAAAGCTTGCCGCAGGTAATGCAATAGTATGCACTTCTTCTTCAAAGACGCTAGGACGACCTGCCTGATGCATGTCTGCCACGATTGGCCGACCTTCGTTGAAGGCTTTTACCCAGCGTACCACTGTTCTGTAGGGCAATACCGATTCCCCGCACGCCTCTTGAAGACCTTGGTGACACTTTCATGTTGCACGACCTCTGGCACATTCAATCTTGATCCGACTCCATTGTTCCTGTTTCGAAAACATAGTGACACCGTTACGTTAGACCGCTCGCTCACAACTGACTGTGTTTCCCTTGATTATACGCACCCTGGTGACGTGGGACGGGTTCATTTGCTCGGAGGTAAGGTAGGTATGTCAACAACGTATGCTATGAGCGACAATTGTAGATTCTTTTGCATAGTGTCTCCATAGCAGTGTTGCAACTATTTATACTATTTAACTTCCAACTCTCGTACAAGCCTCTTCGCCTCTACCCACAGTCTTTTGAATCTGCTTAATGTATTTCTTTAACTGGACATCCTCTGTGATTTTCACAACTCCAATGGTAAATTGACGATTCCTTGATATCTTAGAATGTGTCCCACCAATTATTCCTTCTTTTAGTCAAGATATGCCAGAAAGTATTTACACCTCAGTCCTGTTCAGTACCTCCTCATTAGTCACGTGACCTACCACTCTAATCTTCGGCATTCTTCTGTAGCACTACAATTTAAAAGCTTCTACATCTTTTTGTCTGAGCTCCGTATCTTCCAAGTTTCACTGCCATACAATGTTACGCTCTAGACACATGCTTTCAGGAAGGACTTCCAAACATTAAATTAATATTGGATGTCAAAAAATTTCTCTTCTTCAGAAATAAGGATTGAGCTACTTGAATATGAAACTCTAGGCCGTAAATAGCTGCATATGCAGATGAAATGAACATATTGTGAACAGAAGACTATGTGTGGAGGGGGAAGAAGTAGATGAACTGTCATAAGAATGGAATAGATATCCATCCGGGAAACGCCGGATACTGAGGTTAGTATTTACATCTTTTTAAATCGTCGAACTATGCGAAACGAATGTCACACTCGGAAAATCGTAGGCTTTCTGTATGTTAACTCGGACTTAAATTTCCATTTCAATATCTGTAGGATATCAAATGCTCACTATCTACGATTTTTTCCCACTTATTTTCTCCCTTGATGTGAAACATTTGATAGTCTGATATACATATAAAGTACTGAAACACAGATCAATTTTTACGTTGACCTGTAATTCATAAAAATCTAAATTAAGAACTGAAGATAGTAATAATAATATCCATATGTTAATGTGAAGCATAGTACTTCAGCTTATCGATCTAGAGTAACGATGTACACGAAAAAATCGAATTGTGTACCAACCATTAGCAATATTTCACTTAGCACAACTAGTGTGAGTACAGGTCTACATACTATGTCTATGCGAGCATGTAAATGAAAGAAATCCTTTTTTCAGCCGTTTTAATCAAAGATCACGAAAACTAAACTGCTGGTTTATTTTTTCTCTCTAGGCCGCATTTCTCTTTGGGTTTCGCCTTACTCAATACCAAATGCCAATAACGGAAAAGGACAATATCACAGTCTGATGTACCAAATGTTCATAACGAAAAAGAACATATAGTGCATAAACACTTTATATACACTGTTCCTCAAAAGCGTCGCAGCTTCCATTTAAGTACAGTATCCCAGACAATCAGCAGCATTTGCGACTTAACGATATGGTCTGGAGCGTTTAAGACCGTTTTTGCAAGTTTCAATAAGTCTTTGGCCTTTTGGGTTTGTCCATTTATGCGAAGGAAATCCACCCACCGTTTCCTTACATTTTTTCTCTTTACCTAACTAAGCATTAAAATTTTAACATGGTTTGATGGAATTTTCGAAATGATGCTTAATTAATTTCTTCAGGTTGTATACGATTATCCTCTTTGACTGGCATATGGACACTAACGTGCATGCCTATTTTAGTGTCATTAGTCTATTGTTAGTGGGTTCTATCTCCGTTATTGAATTTAAAATATTTTGGAAACTGCAACAACAACTTCCAGGTGTGATGCATTGTTATGTATCTTTTTTTAATTGTAAAAAGACGATAAACATAATGATGTTCGAAGTCGCCAGTTGCATATAATAAGTTGTTTGAAAGTCGTTTGTTGTGGAAAAACTGGCGATTTCGAACATCAAATGTTATTAATCAAATGTTTATAGTGTATGTGTGTATACATTTGAATTACAAAAAACAAATAATAGAAAAAAGTTACATGCCGCGAGATCCGGCGACCTTCGGAGCCGGCCGCGGTGGCCGAGGGGACTGAGGCGCTTCAGTCACGGTCTGCACGGTCACTACGGTCGAGGGTTCGAATCCCCCCTCGGGCATGGATGTTTGTGCCGTCCTTAGTGTTAGCTAGTTCATAAGTAGTTAGTTTAGGGACTGATGACCCCGTAGTTAAGTCCCCCCTCCCCCAAGACAAGTCCTAGTTACGCCACTGCGATAACCAGTTCCATTAAGTTCAATACTGAATAAGTTACATTGTTACATACACAATATACGACTATCACTATAAGATACGATTTCGTTATATTCTGTTTAACAACGAAATACAACTTTTACCACCACTAAATCCGTCCGCGATCTGACTTCATCCATAAATTCACCAAAGCTAGTTTCGGCCAAGCCGAAGATTCGTCTGAATTCTAGCCGAAAGCGAAACTACGGCCGAATGCAATATTATTAGGGTTACCATATGTTCATCTTCAAGAAAGAGGACAGTTCATATAAATAAAGAGGATACTTTATTATTAACATAATGTAGTTTACTACTTTATTATTGAACCACATAAAACTACTATAAACTAAAACAATAACCTTGTGTGGTTATAGTAAAACAAAATATTGTGAACTGTGACAGTTTATTCATCATCACAACACTCAATTGTCTCATTCATGTCTTTTTCACTTTTGGAGAACGAAGAAATCTCTCTCAACAGCTTTTTGTTTTTCATCAAATACTGATAAAAGCTCAAGACATTTCAAATGATTGAAATTATTTATGGACTCTTCCGTCGGTTGTTGATGGAACATAGACATATTAAATAACTGTATAAACTATGTATTTGTTCCACAATAATATTTATTTTTGTTGTGAACTAGCTTTCGGCTTCTTAGGCCATCTTCAGACAACTTAATACTGCAGATTATCCACATCACACCAGCTGCTGTGTTTCGAGTACAAAGATTTTACAAAGATAACTGTCAGTCATAGACTATAGCCTTTAGGTCTCTGTTTATAGCATATACTTCGTAAATGAAAACTAAACCGCTCGCTGGCGCTAGTGTCGCGTCGCCACATTGAACGTGACAGAAGCCGCCATTTGCAGGGCAATCGTGCGTAAACATGTTTAGTTTGTGTGCTGCTTTTAATTGTAACAGTGAGAACGGAAACAAAGACGAAGACGGAAACAATGTTACATTTCAAATGTCAGTTTTTGTTTAGGTTTCCTCTTACAAACGATTTTCTAGAACTGATAAAAGTACTTTGGTGCATGTCAAGTACATATATGTTATTTGCATATAAATTATAAAAATAATAATTTGAGCTGAATGAATAACTAGGCGTATAAGAAGTTTTTATCACATGTATGATGCAGAAGTAGTTCGTATAATTGTTTTTAGACACTTAACAGGTGGTGATTGTACTTCGTAAATGGTCATTACTTGATAGAATGTTGCATACTCAACCACTTTGAGAACTACTATCTCTGCTAAAAAGTAATGTGCGAATGAAATGCCTGTTTAAAATTGTATGGGTTATTACAATACGCCATACCCAAATTCGTGAAAGTTGAAAGAAAAATTCTATGTAATATGGAAAGGAATGTAGACAAAAATGTGATGTACAAATATAAGCGTGCGAAACGTACAGAGTAGTCCGAAAAAAGTAAACAGTACCGGAGAGAAAATTCCGTGGATAAATAATAATTGCACTCTCTGCTACTTTACTAGTTTCGTGGAATCATCTTATGCAAATATCTCGATGAAAAGTCGCTCCACCTTATCAAAAAAGAGCCTTTACATTCTTAAATTTCGTGTCTCTGTGCAGACGTAATTTAGAAAATTAGGAAACTTCATTCATTTAAGGATACTTTTTAATCAGACTGCAATAATCAGTATTTTTTTTAAACAAACATGCGTTTTATTTTGTGCTTTATTTTGCTCTTGTTGGGTCTCATACACTTCGAATCACAACCCCAGCACTAGGATCTTCCCTGCAAATGGCGGCGATCAGCCGCTTCAGTTCGGGGACAGTTGCCTCGCTTCTCCGCTACGGCGTGGTAGGGGCTTGGTTTATAAAATACCTAAAGGCTATAGTTTATGACTGACGTTATCTTTGTAAAATGTTTGTACTTGAAGCACAGCAGCTGGTGTGATGTAGATAATCTGCAGTATTAAGTTGTCTGAATATGGCCTAAGAAGCCGAAAGCTAGTTCACAACAAAAATAAATATTATTGTGGAATAAAAACATAGTGTGTACAGTTATTTAATAGTTTGAAATTATACTGCACACATACAATAGCTTTTATATCTTCTATTCTAAATCTATTCCCGTCTTTTTACCAATGTGTGTTCATAAGAGAAAACACGTTCTATGGCATTATGACTAGGTATAGGGGGAATAAAAAGTAAGAAAGATATCTACAATTTTTAGCAGTTCAGGATAACTAACAACACTAGATGACTCATTGAAATGTGCACACCACATTCTAGCTGCTGGTATGTTCTGTCTCCTTTGATAACATAATTCCTTGCATTCAATGGTCATTTACATTAACACAATCCAATATTAACCCTTAAGATACTTACACGATTTACCTTTGTTAGCAACGAAGATGTACGTTCCAGCAGGGCAAATCAAACATTCTGCTTTATGTTCGTTTCTTCCTCTCGTAAATGATTTGTATTTCTCCAAGAGCACATCATTTAACACTGACTTTCTGTTCGGCATTTTGTATTTGTATTTGAGTTCGTAATTTATTTTGAAGCAAAAGGCTACCTAGGATCTCGAACGCAAAATACAGCTTTAATCTAAACCACAAAGTATATCAAAAGCAACTCCTAAGAACATAATGCAGAAGACAGAATACACTGATTGAATACAAGATAGACAAGCGGGTTTCTTCGCAAAGAAGTTCCGAATCGTTTGCAACTGTCAGACCCATGCGGCGAGCGAAATTGTTAACGTCAATTTCGCTCTGTGTATGCTGTAACACTACATCGCGATCGTAACATTAGCATCGCCATTTCCGTCAAATTTAAATTTTTACTAATTTTTACGAGGCAGAATTCACGTTTTTTTCTTTTTTTTTTTTTTCTTTGAATTTTAAAAGAAATCAGTTCATTTCTTTGTAATACAGAATAGTCAAGGCCACATAATAAGTTAGCCAAAACACCCTAAATTACAGTCTTCTTTTGTTGGAAAACTAATATAAATAGTACCCTCAGCCGTGTTACTCTATGTATTCAGTTCCCTATGTGTTAAGATCTCTGTGCATTCAGCTTTCTATGTATTCAGATCTAGATATGTTCAGTTCGCTAGCTACTCAGGAATAGTGACTGGGCTAGTTCAGTATTAATTAGAGATTAATTTATTTCTTAAAGGTGTATTGACTTTGATAGTAAGCAATGAAGTATCGAAGTATTACGAATTTCGCGATAACATCATCTATGGACTCTACATCGGGTTTAGGCTACAGAAGATAGTTAAAATTCTGCCTCCCGACGAGATAATCTCAGTATTAGTGGGGTTAGAATAATAATTGTTTTCATTTATGAAGAGGAAGTGTAAGCGATGAACTTTGCTTTAGCAGACTTGAAAATATTATGAACGCTAACTTACATCAGAGATATTGTGATAAAAGTTTATTGTGAGGAATCAAATTCGCGAACTGTGAATACTTACGTGTGAGTTTGTTCAAGTGTACTTATTGTAACTCATGTCTAAAGAAAAATATATATAGGACAGTGAAATTTTCAAAAGAAAAGAAAAAAATGTCTTTACAGATTTCTTCAGTAGTTAGAACCTTTATCAAATTGGTGATATTTTGAACAGAGCTTAAATGAATATCTTTGACTGGGTTAGATCGCAACATGTAGTACAATTTACTTAATCCGCTATTCAGTGAAATGTACCTTATTAAAAGCAAACTTCCAAAGACTATTTCCTGGAAGATCTAAATAAATTAGTTATTGTGTAACTGACTTCGTTTTAGTGAACTGCCGGGACAGATAAAAAGATAAACTTTCAAAACAATTTATAGCCTCTGAATAAAGAATCTGAATGTTCAAACATTTTAATAAAGCTAAGGACATTAAATAGGCTCAGGAAAGTAATACTTCGCAGTACGTTCCGGTGAAATAAGAAACAATAATTCAATTCGATCGATCAAACAGGAGTACCAATCTAAATTTCTGAAGTACAGCTAAATAAAATTTGAGAGCCTATTAGACTATCAAACCGAAGAAGACTAAAGTTACGTAATTGCCTACCGTAAATAATCATCATCAATATTTTAAGGAACAGAAAGTTATCTCAAATACGAAGAACGTTACAATGCGCGCGATAGTTGCGAACTGTTCGGAACCCAAAAAGAGGACATTTTGTACAATTTTATGAATTCCGTCCTCAAAAAGAGGACGTGTCAGGGAAATAAAAGACGTATGGTAACCGTACATATTTTGGCCGAAAGTAGCCGCAACCGAAAGAGAATATTCGGTCGGACCTTCCATATATAAATGATATGCCTTCGAGTATAACAGGTAACTGTAAAATATTTTTGTTTGCTGATGATACTAGCTCGGTAGTGAAGGATGTTGCTCGTAATATTAACACATTATCAAATAATGCAGTTCAAGAAATAAGTTCATGGCTTGTAGAGAACAAGTTGATGTTAAATCACAGTAAAACTCAGTTTTTACAATTTCTAACACATAATTTGACGAAAGCTGACATTCTGATTACACATAATGGACATATGATAAGTGAGACTGAACAGTTCAAATTTCTAGATGTTCATATAGACAGTAAGCTGTCATGGAAAGTCCATGTTCAGGATCTTGTACCAAAACTAAATTCTGCTATATTTACCATTAGAACAGTATCTGAAATAAGTGATTTTTCAACATGAAAAGTAGTCTATTACGCTTACTTTCACTCACTTATGACGTACGGCATTGTTTTTTGGGGTAACTCCCCTGATGCAAAAAGGATATTTCTGGCTCAAAAAAGGGCGGTTCGAGCAGTATCTGGTGTAAGTTCACGAACGTCATGTCGACCTCTTTTCAGTAGTCTGGGAATGTTGACACTGGCGTCACAATACGTTTTTTCTTTAATGTCGTTTGTTGTTTATAATTTCAGCTTATTCCCACGAGTTAGTAGCTTTCACTCGGTGAATACTAGACAGAAGTCGAATCTACATTTGCATGACACCACCTTGAAACTTGTGCAGAAAGGTGTACAGTATTCTGCGGCATCCATTTTCAATAAGCTACCACAAGAACTAAAGAACCTTAGCACTAATCCACACGCTTTCAAATCTAAATTGAAGAGTTACCTCATGGCTCACTCATTTTATTCTGTCGAGGAACTCCTAGAAAAGTTAAACAATGAAGCTAATTCATATTTTCTTCTTTGTTGATTCTTTTCACTTTGTATTAAGATTATGGTGTGCATAGGACTACTTAAAAAATTTCTATTACCACTCTTGTGTAACAATTAGTGTATTGACTTGTTCCATGACCATGGAGTCTCACTCCTCAATCTACATCTACATAGATACTCTGCAAATCACATTCAAGTGCCTGGCAGACGGTTCATTAACCACTTTCATAACTTTTCTCTACCGTTCCATTCTCTAATAGCGCGCGGGAAGAAAAAACACCTAAATCGTTCCGTTTTCGATCTGATTTTTCTTATTTTATTGGGATGGTCATGTCAGTAGGTGGGTACTGGCAAAATATTTTCACATTGAGAACTAAAAGTCTGTGATTGAAACTTCGCAAACAGATCACGCCGCAATGAATAACGTCTTTCTTTTAATGATTTTCACCCCAATTCGTGCAACTTTTCCGTGACGCTCCCCCCCCCCCCCCCGTAACGTGATAAAACAAAACGAGCTGCCCTTCTCTGAACCTTCTCAATATCTTCCGTCAGTCCCACCTGGTGAGGGTCCCACAAGGGGCAACAGTACTCCAGGAGAAGACGCACAAGTGTGATGTAGGCAGTCTCTTTGGTGGAGCTGGTGCATCTTCGAAGCGTTGTGACGATGAAACGTAACCTTTGGTTTGCCTTCCCCACAATATTTTCTATGTGTTCTCTCCAGTCAAAGTTGTTCGTAATTTTAACTCCTAGGTATTTGATAGAATCTACGACCTTAAGGTTTGACTGATTTATCGCGTAATTGAAGTTCAGCGGATTTCTTTTAGTGGTCACGTGTATTACTTCACACTTATCTTTATTTAGTGTCAATTACCAATTTTCGCACCATGCATCCTATGGTACAGAAAATACCAGTAAATAAATAAAACCCTACAAACATGGTGGATCATGAGGCAGATGAGACACTACGACAGAAAAAAAAATGTTGGCTTAGGAATGGTCTGCTACCTGTGCGAAGCCGGAGCGGATTGCTGGTAACGCTCAGTGTTAACAACCTGAAACGAGGCAACTATCGTACTCGGGCCGTAAAATTATCGCAAATGCACCGGATTTAACCGAAATTATCGTACTTACCTGCAAAATGACCATAATATATAATATTTAGTAGCAAATCTGATTTTGTATACCTTACACCGTCCTGTAGTCTGTCTCTTACAAAATATATTACCTTTTGCGAATGAAGAGCGGATTTTAATTGTTTTATGCATGACGTATAAAACCGTTCCAGGAAAAGTTGTGCGACTGCTCCTGGTTAAATTGCGTTAGATATCGGCTTCATCGGAAAGTCTGCGTTTACTTTCTCCTTCCTCCGATTGCTGCCAATGCCACCGATCTAACAATTGGGACAGAATAGTTCCGTAACGGAAGTAAGTGTCGTTGTATTCCTTTCTTGTGTCAGAATGCCGCTTTGTTTAAGGGAATGCGTGAAACTTCAGCACCACTAAACACGCTTCAAGCACTTTAACGTAACTACGAGCATTGTAACACCGATATATAAAGAGCGAACTTCAACAATCAAATTATTTATCCCGAAACGGCACTACATTGTCACTCAGCGATCGGTAGACGCTCAGTCACTGAGATTATTAAATCGACGATCTGTATTACGAAAGTAGCCTTTCATAGCTATTGAGATGAGTAAAGCGACAAGTTTAATTACGAAAGTAATTTACCAGTGGGGCTGCGAGAAAAAATCTTTGAAGAGACAATGTATTGTTAAATTTTATTACGTTCGAAATTATCGTACATCTGCGTACGGTAGTAACTTCCTTTCGTACATGGTACGCAGGCACGAAATTATCGTACATGTACGATAATTATCGTACGGTTGTGAACACTGGTAACGATACAAATGATCGTTTCCAAATGTTCTCGGAGGTTGGGGTTGGGTGGAGGAAGGGGCAAAGTCATCACGTCCGAGACACACCTACCCCCTCCCCCACTCGGATCGGCGTCTGTACAACACCGAACATCCCGTGTGCTGTAATGGGCCCAGTGCTCGGGTCGAAATATCGCTTAAATTACTTCCGCCCCACACGACGACCGCGAAGCCGTAGAAGACTGTCAGTAATTTCATTTCGGGCTCTCGCTCGCTTTCCTCACCCCGCCGCCCATTTTGTTTTTCCAGTCTACTGTATTTTCTTAACGTTTTCCGCTCCTGTTCTTCCTTTTACAGCCGCCACGACTTAGTTTACGGGAGGTTCGCGCGGCTACGGGGAGGAGGGGCGGGAGCAAGCAGCGTTGAATACGGTCGCGCGGGGTTGCCGATAAATCGTGCGCTCCGTATTGCTTTTCAACAATGGCGGCAGCGAGGCGGCGACACGGGGCAATTTTCATAAATCCGGGAGGCGGCGCGGAGCGGCGTGCGCGTCTGTGTGTGTGTGTGTGTGTGTGTGTGTGAGCGGCGGGTGTCGGCGTGCCCACGGCGGCGCCTTTGATGTGGCCCGGCCCGGCAATTTAGCTAATGAATTACCGACCGCCTGCCACTCATCCCCCCTCCCCCCCTCCTCCCCCTCCCCGTCTCTCTCACCGGGTCTCTCTTTCGTTTTTTTCGCAGCTTCACCGCCAAAGCCTTTGCTGCGTACGCGACGGTCTTCGCACCAGCGGAGATACACAGAAGCGACGTTCCCTGCAATTTGAAATCTACGTTATAGCTACATGAAGCTTTTGCTGTACATTAAATGAAAATTTTATTCACATAGTCCGCAAACTGCCATTCGTGAATGGCGGAGCCAGGGGTGTAGATCAGAGTTTTTGGGCCTTTTCGAATGTTATTGTTGTTGTGGTCTTCAGTCCGCAGACTGGTTTGATGCAGATCTCCACGCTACAGTAGAGCTGCATGTCCTTGGGAAAAGTAACGGCTGTAGTTTCCCCTTGCTGTCAGCCATTCGCAGTAGCTGTGTGGTAAAGCCACATTAGCTGATGTTGCAAGGCCAGCTCAGTCATCATACAGATTGTTGCCACTTTAAATACTGAAAAGGCTGCTGCCCCTCTTCAGGAACCACATGTTTGTCTGGCCTCTCCACAGATACCCCCTCCATTGTGGTTGCACCTATGGTACGGCTATCTGCACGCAAGCCACCCCAGAACCCTTAAAAGATGCAACAGAACTACTAAAGAAACTGCGTACACTACGCTTGTTCATCCTTTTATGGAATATTGCTGCCCAATGTGGAATCCTTATCAGGTGGGTTTGACGGAGGACATCGAAAGAGTCCAAAGAAGAGCAGCTCGTTTCGTATTGTCGCGATACACGGGAGACAGCGTTACGGAAATGATACAGGATCTGGGATGGGAATCATTACAACAACGACGTTTATCGCTGCGGCGTGGGCTGCTTACGAAACTACAATCGCCAACATTCTCCTCCGAATGCGAAAATTTACTGTTGACGCCCAGTTACATAGGTAGAAATGATCATCAGAATAAAATACGAGAAATCAGAGCCCGAACGGTGAGATTCAGGTGTTCATTCTTCCCGCTCGCTATTCGAGAATTGAATGGGAGATAAAATAGTATAACGGTGGTTCGATGAACCCTCTGCCAGGCACTTAAATGTGATTTGCAGAGTATCCCATGTAGATGTAGATGTAGACCTCGGTAATGTCTGTGATTCATTTCCGCGTAAAAGTATTCTGGCGACGCCCCTCCTTCCTTAGGAAAAGTAACGAAACCATATTATCTCAAAGGAAACGAACTTCTTTCTTTTGCTTCAGTTTTCTTAAAAACCCTTGAGTGGTCTTATCAGTTTTTGTACCACAAGCGGTGGCGTGGTTGACTCTGTCCACCATCCATCGTTTTCTTTAGAGACGTGAAAAGTACTGCCTTACATTGCTTGATATTTAAAAATATTAAGTTTATTTTGTCTTTTAATTAATAGAAATAAAAATTACAGTATTTGACCTTTATTTTTTCTAAAAGTCTGATTGAATGCTATCACTTCTTATGTATTACCCCTAGGAGACCTTGGACCAGGTAGAATATTTATTATAATGTTTGTGGGCATTTTTGCCATTTTGCTGTCACACCTTCCTTGGACCACTAAGTTTTTACATCTTTACCAACAAAATATCCATATATAAAATCAAAATTATCGTTTCCATCTTCTTCAACTTCATGACGTTGCATTTCCTTTTCATCAAGATGTACATTCCTTTTATCTCTAAAACAACAACTATTTCTGATCCACTGTTGTGATCACTAACTACTATTTGTTCTATTTCTTCTTCCCCATCAGACCAGTCAAATTCAGAACACTTCCTGTCATCCGAATCTTCATTTAAGAACCTTTCAATCTCCGTCACTAATAACCGTTTTCTTAAAACGGCCCTAAAAGTATAAACAGAAGTAAATCATAGTTGCTGGTGGTAGATTTTTATCCAAATTAAAGACGGTAATCAGAATTACTTTACAAAAATTATACTACATCACCTGTCGCATGGTTGACTCTGTACACCAAAAAGAACACGTACAGTAGTAAGTTGCAATTGTTTCCGTTATGCGATCGCCACAAATACATTAACTATGCAGGTAACAGACAGATGTCCAACTTGAAACTATGTGGGATCGGCAGCACTGCAACAGTCTGTAGTTTGAATTCAGAACGAAAAAACGAACTCTGGTTGACTCCGTCAACCAATGCGACCGCTCGAAGGTTAGGATCAACTTTTTCTGTATTTTTCGGAACGGAATACATTATCCTACCTTTACACGATTTCTGGCACAAAAATATATTTTACTTAACGACTGTTCCGCATTTCAGGCAATACACAGAAGCGAATTATGCTCATTACGAAAAGTCTCACTGTACAGACAATTTGTAAAGAAGTAGATAGTGTTTTAGAATTTTTTAGAATTAAAGGTATTAAACATAAATTAAAAAAAAAATCAATTCAATGCTTCTCCTTATGTTTAATACCTTTGGTATAACGAGACAATGTTATCTCAAGGAATTGAATTATTTGTTGATAATTTTAGAATTACTTATTGAATCAAGTTTTTTTACCTATCGATTGGTTCCAGATAACAGGACTCAGATTTTGCTCTTATTCATCATTAACACACTGTCAGTGGCGTAGCTATCATAGGGCTAGGCGGGGCAGTGCCCCGGGGCCCCCGAGCTCCAGGGGCCCCCTCGGCCTTCGTGAGCGACAATCGAAAAAAGTTACAGTAGAGCGTCGAATTTTTTATGTAATTTTATTTTATTTATTTATTTATTGATTACCCTCCCACTCTACCGTCCATCATAACCCTTTCCCCTCAAACCAAGTTTCCCACAGTAGCCGCACTGGGCCACCGGCTGGGGGAAGAATGCTTACAATTGGGCCTTCGCGAGACGCCACTATGCGGCGCTGCCGACAGGCGAAGCTGCTAGCCAATGTGTCCAACAATCGGCACACTTCAGTCGGCAGCATCAGAGCTGCTCACAGCAACTGCTGCGTATTCCAAGTGTTGCGGCGTGCCGCTCGGCGCAATGTGAAGGATCGCGCTCCTCCAAATACAGTGTAAATATATTTACTGTACAGTACTTCTTATTGGCAAATAGAAGTGTAGAGTTCGAATATCCGAATAAACCGGTTTTCTGAAAAAAAAAAAAATTCTTAACTTTTAGAAAATGTTTTAACACATTGACTGCCACGTGAGTTAAATATTAATCACAGGAAGTCTTATCTTCAGGCTACGCGAAGTAAATACAACTCACGGACATTTCTTCATTTAAAGCTCTGTGGTGCAGTTGTAACTCACAGTAGTGTGCTGTGACTTGGTGATACAGTACGTTATGGCCCCAGTAACAAATCATATTCGTGGCCTCCAGTTTTCAAGAGCTCAAGAGTAGTTATTGACACTTGAAATCGTGAATTATATGTAACTCACATGGCATAGTCATATTGGAGTACCCTTTTTTTATAATTTATTATTTGGTGTTACATATTACTTGTGCAGTTCTAATTACATTCTCCAACTCTAATTGCAACAACAATGAAACAGACTGAAAGAATTGGGCAATTCCACTTTGTATCTCTAACATCTGCATGCACTGTGCTTTACGAAGAAACACTCTTCGCAAAAATCAGTCACAATTTCTTATATTTCCATGTAGTTTGTTTGTATTTATTGACAGCTTGCTCTCGTCCAAATTCATTCTTAACTTTTTAGTAGCATCCATACACCTGTGACTTGCTGCTCCCATGTTCACAAGAGCACAATCTGCAGGCCACTCGGTGGCTACGGTGAGAGATTTCTCAGGGGAATCGGCATCTTCTGTATGGAGTAGTCTCAAAGTCACTTCCTCTTTGAATCCTGTGATTAAGATGATCTTGTTGCTGATGTATCGGTAAATCACAAGAGCATTTACCAGTGCTGACCCTGTCAACAGTTCAATTGCAAGCTTCCTGTACCATTTCACACCCCGCCTTAGTCAATATAGGACTTCATTTGGTGAGATAGATGACTGATCATAGTCATCATTGCTGTTTTTTTTATTTTTTTAATTTTATTTATTTATTTATTTATTTATTTTTTTAATTTTTTCCCCTCTTGGTTTGAATATCAGCATCTTCCTCTGCATGAACAGTACTCAGCATCAACACAGTCCTCTTATTTTTCCATTTCAGTAGTACATCTTCATCACTTATATCCGTAACTTCATCTAAAAGCTTCTGTACATGCCTTTATTCATCTACATAACTTCTGCGAGACACTTTCTCCGCCGGCCGCGGTGGCCGAGGGGACTGAGGCGCTGCAGTCACGGTCTGCACGGCCACTACGGTCGGGGGTTCGAATCCCCCCTCGGGCATGGATATTTGTGCCGTCCTAGTTCTTAAGTAGTTCATAAGTAGTTTGTAAGTTTAGGGACTGATGACCCCGTAGTTAAGTCCCGTAAGATTTACAAACATTTGAACATTTTTTTTGAACACTTTCTCCTGCTACAATATCACTGTGTTACGGAGCAGACAGCATTGAATAAAGACTGTAGTAACAATGCAGAAATACAATAATGGATCTGTACGCAAATAATGTTGTGGATTGAAAGACTTACAGGAGTACCAACCCAAAATTATTAGCGACATAGCAAAATGACACAACTGGCACTTTAATCTGGCGCCATGTGAGTCATATGTAACTCACACAAAAAACATAAACTAAGGTACTAAATTGATACTTTTTCAACTTATTTGTACTTCAATAGCTTACTTCAAGCAAATTAAAGAAGAGTATGGAAAAAAAAGTAAATGGTCCCGGGGGGGGGGGGGGGTCGGTAACCCAAGTATACCTTTGGCAGCCAATATGTTAATATAGTTATTGTTAAACAGAATGGACTAAGATAAAATATTAAATGTATACAGCATATTTAAGAACAGTATTGGGGCATGTGGGGATGTTACAGGAGACAGGAGGAAGGGGTTGGGGGGGGGCGGGTTGGAGGGCAGAAGGTGCGGGAAAGGGCAGACCGCTGGAATGGTCAGGCATTGCCGTTCGTTGTGCGCCTGCAAAACGAATAGCGAGAAAGCGATCCCCCACTCTGTCTACCCCATTACGTCGCAAAAGGAAATTACAAGGTGTTTTACAAAGTTATACCGACCCTTCCACAGTGCACCTCATATATCACAGATGACGTAATGCGCAGACAGACCTGGAGACTGGGCATTTTCCACAAAATGCGTGCGCCAGGAAACAGGCATGTTTATTTTCCACAAATGCGGTAATACTGAAAGGAATACCGAACAGAATCTAAATATTTCTACGTACTACCTTGCAATGGTAGGCGGGAAATGGATTCGGCATTCTGTGGCTTTTTTCTGGGAACGGCGCCTTCCCATACCATAAGAACTATTCGCTCTTCAATTTACATTCATACTAACACTATACCCTCCGCCGCATTCTTCTCAGTTCTTCTATGTGAAAAACAAACAACTTCACTGTGTTTTAAAGTAATGATGAGAATTGAGCACTTCACGCAATCTATTAAGGTACGTTTCTACCCACACATTATTTGTTTATTCTGCCATTTAAAAGTTTAATTACATTCACGGATCAGAAGTTTTATGTAATAATTACTTTGTCTCAATAGTGAATTGTGCATCAAGACGCAGCCCTCTACCCCACTGTCACTATATTAAGCGAAGATATCGACTTAGTTATTTTACTTATTACTTTTTCCTGGCCAGACACTAACATATACTTCATGAAGCCTGGTAGGGGCACTGCTCAATCCAAAGTGTTTCATCAAACAAAATCTGGCAACTTATTTTTGATGAAACCATCCTACACGAATATTTCCCCATTTTCCTTCTTTGACGAAATGAGCCAACAGCGCAGTAGTTTAGCGAGAGTGACTTGTCGACACTGACAACAGTCCACCTGCTGTCACCGCTGACGAAAAATATCCCATGGGGCATTTTCATATGTATGTCCTACCCAGGTCCAACTCTATCTCTATCCCTCCTGCAAAATTTCATCCAAATCACCTAGTAATTTTTGCGTGAAAGCATAAAAAAATAAAAATTAAAAAAAAATAAAAAAAAACTGTCACAATTATATTAGAGCACGATTAAATATTATCTGCTGCGTAACACATAATCATATACTTCGTAGTATTTACGTGTACCTTACTATGTCTTCCAGTGGGCGGTAAGCAGCTGATGACATAGTTTCGTATCTGTATAGTTTTACTTTAAAGAGGGCCCCAATGTCATTTTTGCCCCGGGGCCCTTGGTGACATAGCTACGCCACTGCACACTGTATTATAAAACGATCTATGATCTACACAGTTCATAATGAATGTTACTCAAACAACTTTGTAATTTTAACATTAAATATATTTGATTTAGGCATACGTTTTGTATTACTGAACCCCTATTTATTTTAAGATGCAATTCCTCCTGTGACGACGACCTACCCACCCTCCCCCCTTTCCCCGAGCAAGTCTGTGATCCATCTGTGGGTTGCGATCAACAGGTTGAAAAACACTGGCGTAGTTGATGGAGGGAGGGAGGTCCAAACTACTAGAGGGGGTGCAGCCCAGAATCCTACCGAAAGCAGGTAGGTAAGCAGGAAACTAACACAATGCGACAGAGCATTGTCTGCGCTAATGGCCACAGCTCCGGGGCACGCCTGGCTGCACAAGTTTTGTTGAAACTTTTTCTATTGAGGAGCTGGATGTCGCGGAGTGTCAAGAAGAGCACAATCATGAATAAATGCCTCTTACCGTAATAAAATTCAGAGGCAAGAAATCATTTCTCACCTAAAGAGAAACGCCATAGAAGATATTTGTCACAGACCCTCTAAAATAATTTACCAGAAGTTAAAAGGAGAAGATACGTAAGATATAAATAACTACGACAGTTGTAAGGCGGACAGCCGACTTCGGCTTACTGGGAGAATTTTGGGAAGATGTACTTCATCTGTTTAGGAGACCGCGTATAAAACGCTTGTGCGACCACGTCTTGAGTAATGCTGAAGTGTTTAGGACTCGCAGGAGATCATTTTAAAGGAAGACATAGAAGCAGTTCAGAGGCGAGCAGCTAGGTTTGTCACCGGTAGGTTCGACTTTTTCTAGTGATAAAAAGTGTTGGGAATAATTTTGAAATGACTGAAATGCAGTTATTCCTTGTTTAGAAGGGTAGCTGTGGAGAGTGAAATTTTATTACGCGGTCAGTGTTGACGCTAATTAAGTTAGGTTGGTATTACTGACAACTGCGTAAGTTTGCAGTGATTTTGTCGGAAGTAGTAACATTGGTACTTTGAAATTGTAATTTGGCTTTCCGAAAGGAGATTCGGAATATTTTTCTGTGTAATAGCAAAAGAATAACTCGATTAAGGGACGTGTTTCTTTGTTTTATGGTGTGTGTGTCAGTCCCGAGCGGAGTAGACGTTACAATTTGCCCAGAGCAGTTTATTGGTTTGAAACGAATGCTATGGGAGTTCGTTTGAGACGTGAATCCATTTGTTATATTTTGACTGGCTCTGTGGTCAATTTATTATTAAAAGTTTTGCCCGAGTTACTATAAATAAGAGTAAACCAGCTAATTATCCGACAACTAATTAAAATAGTGACAACGACGGATTAAACACATAAATTGGGTTTGGAACCAAGAAGTCTATTTAGAGATCTGTAGAGCTGTGAAAAAGTCAACACCTGAAGTAGGTTCCAAGCAGTCTTCGATTATTTTTTTTTTTAAATTAAATACGGAGCTGTAAGTGGTGGTGACTACGTAGGTTTTACTTTTCGTTATCTTTTTACTTACCTTAAACAGATAGTTAGAGGGGAAATAGCACATAAGTGTCACTCGAATGCTGAGATCTGTAACTGGAATAAAAGATTTTCCAATAAAACGAAATACTAGGCTGGAAGCAGAAAATAAAAATAAATTTGGATTAATTTTTTTCTTATTTCAGTAGCCTGCAAGTCATTCAAAGAGATTTAAAAATTGAAAAAGATATCGATCTGCAGGAAATGATCAAAACAGATCCTAAATAAATAACATCACTGCTACAGATATAAATATTAGTAATAACTGTTTCTTTTAGAAATAGAAGACCCTAAAGATACTCGATCTGTGTAAAAACGGGTTTTAAAGTCAAAGAGAATATTTAAAGAAAAGATTATTAGTATTGGGTTAAAAGAAGGACTACATTTAATTCATAAGTTATTGTTTGAGAGAAATACAACTAGAATCTTTGTTTCTGGGTGAGTAATATCACTGAAATTTAATGTCACGAAAATAAACTGAATAAAGTTGGTAATTAATGAAGACTTAATTACATTGCCCAAATATATCACTGAAAGGAAGTAATTTTGTCATGTAAAATGTTACTAAACTATTTTAAAGGAAAGAAGAAAAGGAACTGACTTTCGTATCTGTTATTGGAAGCCAATTGTAGTATGTTCCTAGGTAAAACTAAGGTGGTATAGTTTCTTGTTTAAACGACAATCATTATAATATATGTATCATTACTAACGATAAAAAAGGAATTCATTTTATTTAATATTGTAGTATATTAAGCCACCCCCATGAAACACAGACATTGACGAGGTGGGGTGGCTTGCGTGCCTCAACGATGCAGATAGCCGTACCGTAGGTGCAACCACAGGGGAGGGGTATCTGTGGAGAGGCCAGACAAACGTGTGGTTCCTGAAGAGGGGCAGCAGCCTTTTCAGTAGTTACAGGGGCAACAGTCTGGATGATTGACTGAGCTGGCCTTGTAACATCAGCTAATGTGGCTTGGCCACACAGCTACTGCGAACGGCTGAAAGCAAGGGGGAAACTACAGCCGTTACTTTTCCCGAGGACATGCAGCTCTACTGTATGGAAATATGATGTCGGCATCCTCTCGGATAAAATATTACGGAGGTAAAATAGTGCCCCATTCGGATCTCCGGGCGGGGACTACTCAGGAGGATGTTGTCATCAGGAAAGACAATACTGGCATTCTACGGATCGGAGCGTGGAATGTTAGATCCCTTAATCGGGTAGGAAAATTAGAAAATTTAAAATGGGAAATGAATAGGTTGAAGTTAGATATAGTGGGGATTAGTGAAGTTCGGTGGCAGGAGGAACAGGATTTCTGGTCAGGTGAGTACAGGATTATAAATACAAAATCAGTTGGGGGTATCATAGGAGTAGGACTGATAATGAATAAGAAAATAGGAATGCGGGTAAACTACTATGACAGCACAGTGATCACATTATCATTGTCAAGATAGATACGAAGCCAACACCGACAACAGTAGTACAGGTTTATATGCCAAAGGAAATTATTCAGACAATTAAGGGAGAGGAAAACTTAATTGTTATGGGAGACTGGAATTCGGTAGTAGGACAAGGAAGGGAAGGGAAGATAGTAGGTGAATATGGTCTGGGTAAAAGGAATGAAAGAGGAAGCCGCCTGGTAGAATTTTGCATGGAACATAATTTAGTTATAACAAACACCAGGTTCAAGAATCACAAAACAATGTCGTATACGTGGAAGAGAGCAGGAGACACCGGGAGATACCAGATAGATTTTATAATGGTAAGACATAGATTTCGGAACCAGGTTTTACAGTGTAAGACATACCCAGGGGCAATTATGGACTCTGACCATAACTTGTTAGTCATGAACTGTAGGCTGAAACTGAAAAAACTGCAGAAAGGTAGGGAAATAAGGAGATGGGACCTAGATAAATTGAAGGAAAGTGAAGTTCTGGAGAATTTCAAAGGGAGATTTAGGCAACAATTGACAGAAACAGGGGGAAATAAAACAGTAGAAGAGGAATGGGTAGCCTTGAGAGATGAAATAGTGAAGGCAGCAGAGGACAAAATAGGTAGAAACGCAAGACCTACAAAAAATCCTTGGATAACACAGGAAATACTAAATTTAATTGATGAAAGGAGAAACGATAAAAATTCAGTAAATGAAACAGGCAAAAGAGAGTACAGATGACAGGAAGTGCAAAATGGCTAAGCAGGAGTGGCTAGAAGCCAAATGTAAATCTGTAGAAGAATGTATAAGAAGGGGAAAAGTAGATACCGCCTACAGGAAAATAAGAGAGACAATTGGGGACAAGAAAAGCAACTCTACGAATATCAAGAACTCAGATGGGAAACCATTTCTCAGCAAAGAAGGGAAAGCTGAAAGGTGGAAAGGGTACATAGAGCAGCTCTACAAAGGAAATGAACTTAGAGACGATGTTGGAGGAAGGGAAGAGGAAGTAGATCAAGATGAAATAGGAGATACTATACTGAGAGATGAATTTGACAGAGCCTTGAAAGACCTAGGTCGGAACAAGGCCACAGGAGTAGATGACATACCCTCAGAGCTACTAAAGTCTCTGGGAGAGCCAGCCATGACAAGACTATTTGAACTGGTGTGTAGGATGTATGAGACAGGCGAAATACCCTCAGACTTTAAGAAAAATGTAATAATCCCCATTTCAAAGAAATCAGGCGCAGACAGATGTGAAAATTACAGAACCATCAGTTTGATAAGTCATGGTTGCAAAATTTTAACACGAGTTATTTACAGAAGAATGGAAAAGCTGGTAGAAGCTGACCTCGGGGAAGATCAGTTTGGATTCAAGAGGAACGTAGGAACCCAGGAGGCAATACTCACTTTACGTTTTATCTTAGAAGATAGATTAAGGAAAGGCAAACCTACATTTTTAGCTTTTGTAGATTTGGAGAAAGCATTTGACAATGTTGATTGGAATAAACTCTTTCAAATTCTGAAGTCAGCAGGGGTAAAATATAGGGAAAGGAGAGTTATTTACAACTTGTACAAAAGCCAGACCGCAGTTATTAGACTCGAAGGGCATGAAAGGAAAGCATCAGTTGGGAAGGGAGTAAGACAGGGTTGTAGCCTTTCTCCGATGTTATTCAATTTGTACATCGAGCAGGCGGTGAAGGAAAGCAAGGAAAAATTTGGAATAGGGATTAAAGTTCAGGGGGAAGAAATAAAAACATTGATTTTTGCTGATGACATTGTAATTCTGTCAGAGACAGCAAAGGACCTGGAAGAGCAGTTGAATGGAATGGACAGCGTGTTGAAGAGAGCATATAAAATGAACATTAACAAGAGCAAAACAAAAATAATGGAATGCGGTCTTAGAAAATCAGGCGATGCTGAAAGAATTAGATTAGGTAAGGACACAATGAAGGTCGTAGATGAGTTTTGTTACTTGGGTAGTAAAATAACATGCGATGGTCGCAGTACAGAGGATATTAAATGCACAATGGCAATGGGAAGAAAAGCATTTTTGAAAAAGAGAAATTTGCTAACATCGAATATTAATTTAAGTGTAAGGAAGTCTTTTCTGAAGGCATTTGTGTGGAGTGTTGCCTTGTATGGGAGTGAAACATGGACGATAAGCAGTGCGGACAGGAAGAGAATAGAGGTTTTTGAAACGTGGTGCTACAGAAGAATGCTGAAGATTAGGTGGGTAGATCGCATAATTAATGTAGAGGTACAGAACAAAATTGGTGAGAAAAGGCATTTTTGGCATACCCTGACTAAAAGAAGGGATCGCTTGGTAGGACACATTCTTAGACATCGGGGAATCGAAAATTTAGCATTGGAGGGAAGTGTGTGGGGTAAAAATCGCAGAGGGAGACCAAGAGACGCGTATAGTAAGCAGATTCAAGTGGATGTGGGTTGCCGTTCTTATGAGGAGATGAAAAGGCTTGCTCAGGATAGAGTGGGGTGGAGAGCTGCATCAAACCAGTCTCCGGACTGAAAACCATAACAACAACAGTATATTAAGTAGGTGAATGATAGTTTTAAGTGAAAGTAACATTGTATTATGTGACCATAAAATTTTAGTTGAGGACCATATATATATATATATATATATATATATATATATATATATATATATATATATATATAGGGACTTTATATCTCTCTAAGGCTGGTTTTGTGTTCACAACAGAAGTAAATATATTTATCCTGGGTGGTATCTGATGCTTTTGGAACATTTGATTTTCTGGTATAAACACGAATCGGATGTGTATCCTTTATAACATCGATAGCACAACATTGTATCGTTGTCATTAATTCTAACTTAACAGGAGACCATAGGGCTAACTTATCACAACTTTTAACGTTAAGGAAGTGGCAATAATCAGAGTTACGCTGTCATTAGCTTAGCGAACCTTTCTAACAGACTTATTAAGAGAGCGTTACAGCAGACATCAATATGAAACTCGTCCACTGATTGTGTGGTCGTGTTCCATTTTGATTTATTCTATAACCTAAAGTGTTTCTGCATCATTAATGTTAGCTATCTGTGTGTTAATTATTTTATTCTTTTTATTAATGATTAATGCCCCATGTTTATCTATGTTAGCCCCATATTTATATATGTTTCCACCCGTGTGATTGAACTTGTGTGATCATGTAAATGTGGAAGGTTGCTTTTAATATTGACTGACTGCCACACAGTGGCTTACAATCGCCGCCTCCCACTCTAGGCCTCTGTTTGCTGTAGTTAAGATCGCAGTGCTTCGTTTTTCGTCTGCGCTGGCGTCTGCTAGGTGGCCAGAGACAAGCTTACTTGGCAAAATGGCGAGGTGGCAGTGTTCTTAGTGTCGTACCAACCTAATCTTGGACGGAAGAGGTGACAGGAGACCTCTCTGGGAGCGGTTGTAGAGGAAATTGTCTTGGTCAGGTAACAAGGGTTGGTAAAAACTAGTCACTGAACGCACTCTGCGTCGCTTTTAGCGCGCTCTATATCTGGTGTACGGCAGGGGAAGGTTTTTCTGAGGCCTTAGAGCTGCACTCTTCACTCTTCATTCTGGCTCCGACGACCGTGGAAGAAAGTACTCCGCCGAATCATGCTGAGGGGAAAGTATGCTGTTAGAATCTTGCTTTTTTTGTGATCAGGCAGTCTAGTTTTTTCAGTGATAGCTCTCTTGAGTAATTCTTTCACTATGTGAGGTGAAGTGTTTCTTAATATACAGAACTTGAGTAAATTCAGTGTAAATGTATTATTAGCATTTTCATTCCAGTGATGACTGTGTGTCCAGTTTTGCTCAAGTTAGAATACACGTGTGTAGCCTTCAGCCTAGTGTAAACTTAGTGTGTTTGAATTTCCTTACTGTTTTTAACTGACTTTTCGCGAGTATGCTAAATATATCTCAGATTTTCTGATTTGATACCATCTTTCCTGTCTTGTATGACCGATTGCACCACGTGCTTTCGTAATGGTCGCTACTTCAGCCTTCAGCCATGCTTTTATTAATATTAGCTTTCTTCTATACAAATTCTTACATGTGGTCTATTCGCTTATTCTGAATTAATTTCTGTTTGCAAATGCTATGAAATTCTGCGTGCTCGCACACCACGTGGTACTTAAGAATAGTGAGCTGCTACCTCCCCACACATGAGTTCGTTTAGAGCACAGTATATTTTAAGATGCCGCTGATGCTTCGTTTTGCCAGTGTTATTGAGTGTTCCTGCAGAATAATGTACTGCTAGCATTACGTGTATGTCTGTGAATGAATGTTCTTTCATTTATTCATTGTGTATTTGCAAATTTCCTCCCATGTTACCACCATATTCAAAAAAGGGCAGAAACAATTTCATTATGGGCAGTAATTTTATGATTTAATTCACATTTGTACAAGGTGTGTGCTTAATCTGGTCTCCCCCATTTATTTACTTGTTTATTTTTCTGAATAGATTATGATTTTGAAAGAATCAAACCTGTGTTATATGATTTCATGCTCCCCATACCATATTTAATTATCTAATCATTTATTTTTAAACTTTGATTTTGTGTTTGTTAAAACGTTGGCTTCTCCCTTAAAGAGTGAGCAGTTAGATAAATTTCTGTTGTGCATGTACTGTGGCCCCTCATAAAGTAATTTAGGTGTGCAGTGAGCATTTTAACTTACATTTGTAGATCTCAACTTCCCGAGATCTTGCTTATTTTAATAACAGGCTACTTTCAAATATTACAAACAAACTCTTCCATAAAACTACTTAGGAATACACAAAACAGGGGTCAGAAATTTTTAAATGGTGTGAAATACATTGCAAGTAGGAAAAACTGCAATATACCGTGAAAACTGACAACTAAAGAAATATAGAAGACTACTAGGAGACGACAAATGACGTACAGTTTTCCTTAAATGGCACAACTGTTGGTACACATAATGTAATTAAAAAGTAAGAGGAATTTTTTAGTGTCGCATGTAGTGTCAATCCGAACTGTGCGATTTTTTCGTGGCTGTAGTGGTAAACATGTCTGAAAAGTTTGTATACAGCGTTAACCATTTTATATATTTAGGTTATTGTCCATTGTCAAAAAATTATATTTATTTCGGTAGTATTGATGAATAGTCACTTCATATAAAATGTATCAGTGAATCTGTTTTAAATTATTCTATAAGAAAATCTTGGAAATATTTAATATTGCCTTTACTGAATCTGCTGTGAGTTGTATAAGGGTTTACATAGAGTATAAGCGATTTGAAACGGCTGTGAAGACATTGAACATGCCGAGAATCGTGACCGTCATATCACCAACTAAAAGACATTCTGGAAAAATTAAAAGATGTAATAACGAAAGAGAAAAGTGAAATAAGTGATTATGAACGGCGATCCAATCGCCCTGAAACGGGACACTGATGAGTGATGATGTCGGTTTATCAATTGGCTCATGTCTTTCGTATCGATACGGAAAAATGCACGAACTCATGGCTAAACAATTTTTGCCTTTTACAGCAATGCACTTTTACCCAATTTATTGCTTGTTCGCCAGTAGAATTGTGATGCTCTCAAGGACTCCACATGTGCCAGAAAAGGGCTCATGTGACTTTTATCTCTTCCCCAAAAACAAAGAAAACCTTTAAGAGTCTCCATTTTACGAGCGCAGATGAGAATAAAACCACATCGTTGAAGAGAGCTAAAGGTTATCCTAAAGAGAGAGATCCGCATACATAACGAGAAATGTAGACGAGTACAAACACGAATTCAAAATATTGAAACATCTCGACCGTTGCAGGGCACTGAAATAAATGACGAAATTGTAAATTTGTGCTGCACCGGGATTCGAAACCGGACTTTCCGTTTCGGGACAGCAGTCGCCTTAACCAGTCCTGCCTAAATTCTAAACATACCAAACATTATTTAAACTAATAAAACACATAGTAGACAAAGACAAACCTCCCCCACCCTCAAAACCACCACATAATACCACCACATAAAACAACAACAACAAATTCCTACCCACACATACACACCTGCAGAAAATCAGAATCTCTCTGTCTGTCTGTCTGTCTCTCTCTCTCTCTCTCTCTCTCTCTCTCTCTCTCTCTCTCTCTCTCTCACACACACACACACATACAGAAAGTCGCTAGTTGAACTAAAATCATATTTATAAACACACACACAATACAGTCAGAACATCACACACAAAATTGCTAGCAGACGCCTGTTTTGACAGAAACGAAACAAAAACACATCTCACAGCACGAACCAAAGAACTCGAAATCAAATAACACACACATAGACAATAAACAAAAATAAAACAAACGACATACATAGCCTGCCAGGCCACAGAAATATCTATTTTTCAAAAATTTTTGTAAGAAGTGTAACTGTAAAAAGTGTAAATATAAGCAGTGACAGCAAGTGGAAGAGGCATGAAGAGGAAAACATAAAAATTCGTTAGTAATATTAGTAGTCCATTTTATTCAGAATCAAAACAATCCAATTACATGAGAACTGTTACCGATCGAATTTAGTAAAAAATCAAACAAATAATGTAATACAAACCATTTCTTGTACAGCTGACCACTGATAATGCTTTAGAATAAAACGAAACGCGTCTGGTCTAAAGTAGACTAATTTACAGTTGCATAAGACGGTCCCATAATCTATACAAATTGTTTAAACATACCCCTTACGATTTTATTGCTTCCTGCACGCAAAGAAACCTATCAAGTAACTTGCGCAAAGAAACGACCAAACTTTAAAATTGCAGTCACCTAAGTGTCACATTTCTTCTGTAGAGGAAAGGTAAAAATCTACAGTTATAAGTGAACTCTTTTATAATGCATTTTAAGCAACCGATTGACAGTTACGTTGAAAACTAATAAGACGAAATCCAAAACTGTAGTGATAATAATAGTAAAAAGAAAGAAAAAAAACTTGGGAGGATTATATCTTCTGGAGTTGGTAAAAATTAGAAAGATATAGGCAGATGGGCTTTATCTTTCCCGGAAAAAGTATCTATTAAATAGAACATAATTTTTGTGCGCAGAAAGTTACAAATTTATGAAATGCTTGTAAAATGTAAATTACTGGCGATGGACGCAAAGAACCGGTAGTCGAAAATTCAAAAGCATTCTAAAACTCATCGAGTATGAGCGAGCGCAGTGAACAAAACGAATAATACTCGATACTGAGCTCGTACTGAAACAGAGAGACCAGAGTGGGTCCAGTCGCGTGGTCTTCCTGTAACTGGAACGGGAACAGCCAAGCAATAGCTCCTGCAACTAGAAATCATCGCAACCTTCTCGCCGTACCGGACAGGGACCATGGAATAGGACCGACTGAAAGGACGATGTGAGCGGTGAACTGCCGATCCTTGTAAGTACGCTGCTCAAGACACTTAGGGAATCAGGTGAGATATCAAACACAATTTAGGTATGATAACGTATTTTATTCAGATATTGGTTCAACTGTAGCCGCAGCGGATCAGCCGTACGCACTGGGGCACCGTGATGCGGTGTACGGGCCCGTTCGCCTTCGGGGGTTCGAGTCCCCCCTGGGGCATGGGTGTTTGTGTTGTCCTTAGGTTAGTTTACCTTAGTTTAAGTAGTTAATAACGGACTAATAACCTAGCAGTTCAGTCCGACAGATTTGCAAACATTCGAAATTTTTTTATGCAACTGTAATTTCTGTGTGTTACAATACTGTATTTTGCTGCCGCGACGCTTTACTTTAGGTTAACATAGGGTTTACTTAGAGCGAGGCACCATGGGGCTACCATAATAGAAAAAAGTCATTCTCGTTGCCCTCTAATATGATGTGTGATCACCTCGGACGGCCCTTACAGTTGCATGCCTGCGTGACATGGACAGTGTGAGGTTATCAGTTAGCTCTTGAGGAATAATTCGCCTTTCTTCCAAGAGTGGAACATCAGGCTCTGCAACCGTTAAGGAAGGTTCTGGCGTGGCTGCAATGCGTCTATGAAGTGCAGCCCGGACATGATCAATCGGGTTTAACTCCAGCCAGTATGCTGACCACTCCTTTCGTTCAATTCCCTCACATAAAAGAAATTATTCAGACCGTTATAGGAGAAGAAAACTTAATTGTGATGGGAGACTAGTAGTAGGAAAGGGAAGAGAAGGAAATATTGTAGGTGAATATGGACTGGAGAAAACGAATGAAAGAGGAGATCGCCTGGCAGAGTTCTATGCAGAGCACAATTTGATAATCACAAACACTTGGTTTAATCATCATGAAAGAAGGTTATATACGTGGAAGAGACCAGGAGACACTGAGAGGTTCCAGATTGAATTTGTAATGGTAAGATAAAGGTTTAGTAACCAGGTTTTAAACTGTAATACATCCAGGGGCAGATATAGACACTAACCATAACTTATTAGTTATCAACTACAGAATTGCAGAACGGTAGTAAATTAAGGAGATGGAATCTGGACAAATTGAAGGAACCAGAGGTAGTTGAGAGTTTCAGAGGGAACATTAGGGAAGGATTGTCTGAAACATGGGAAAGTAATACAGTAGAAGCACTGAGAGATGAGTAGTGAAGACCACAGACGATCATATAGGCAGAAGAACAAGGTACATAGAAATCCTTGGATAAAACAGGAGATACTGAACTTAATTGATGAAATGAGAAAATATAAAAAATGCATCAAGTGAAGCGAGCAAAAGGGAGTACAGACATCTGAAAAATGAGGTTGATCGGAAGTGCAGACGGCCTAAGCATGAGTGGTTTGAGGAGAAATGCAAGACCGTAGAAGAATGTATAACTAGTGGAAAGATAGATACCGCCTACAGGAAAATATAAGAGACATTTCGAAACAAGAAAAACTGCGGTATGAATATCAGGAACTTAGATGGAAAAGCAGTACTAAGCAAAGAAAGGAAAGCTGAGAAGTGGAAGGAATATATAGAGGGCCTCTACAAAGGAAGGGCAGCTCGTCTTCTGCGCCGTGGCGGAGTGTCCGAGCGGATTGAGACGCTATGGTCCGATGCGCGAGGCCATTCCCCACCAGGGGGTTCGAATCCATCCTCGGACATGAATGTTTGTGTTGTCATTAGTATAAGTAGTTTGTAAGTTTAGGGATTGATGACCCCGCAGCAAGGTCCCATAAGCTTCACAAACATATGAACTTTTTTTTTCTTTTTTCCCTCGCTTTCTGTTATCGCGATATAGGGGAGAGCGTGTCATGGAAATGACGCACAAGTTGAGGTGAAAGTCATTAGAACAAAGGCGTCATTGGTTGCAACGAGATCTATATGCGAAATTCCTTTCACGAACATTCTTTTCCGAATGCAATTATATTTTGTTGCCATCCAACTACAGAGGCAGGCATTATTATCAAAATAAAATAAGAGAAATCAGATGGAAAACAGAGAGATTTAGGTGTTCCTTTTGTTGCGAGCTGTTAGAGAGTAGAACTATAGATAAATAAAATAAAAGCAGTTCGATGAACCCTCTGCCATGCACTTCAGTGTGACTTACCGACTATTTATGTAGATGTAGATGTGTAGTATGTCCTGTGAACAAGAGCTTCGAGTCTATTTCAAGGTGTCCTGTTCCTTTTTTTTAAAAAATATGTGTGTGCATACAAACTGGGGCATAGTGGATGCAGATTGTATCCAGGATCCCCTAATCGCCTTTGCATCGTAGCAGAAATGTTTATCATGGTTTACTTGTTAGTCAGACTTAGTATATACTAGCTTAACGTCAACTGCTTAGCATACGTTTCTCCCTCTTAATATAAATTTTCATAGATATAGCTTAAGTACTATCATAATGAAATGTTGCGTTACTACTTGTAGCCGCGGTAGAATGGCCGTGCGTAATTGAGGCGCCATGCTGTGGTGCGCGCTGCTGTTCGCCGTCAGGGGTTCAATTCGCCCCTCGGGCATGGGTGTTTGTGTTGTTCTTAGCGTAAGTTAGTCTAAGTTAGTTTAATTAGTTTGTAAGCCTTAGGGACTGATGACCCCGTAGTTAAGTCTCTTAAGATTTACAAACATTTCAACATTTGATTTTACTACTTGTAACCCCCTACGGCACCTCTTAATAGTAGAATTTCGAAAAATACCCCAACATGTGTGTTTTGAATTCCAACCAAGTATGTAAATATTTTTTGTAATTCTGGGTTCAAAATTGGCTTATTAGCAACGTATTTTCAAAAAATGTTTCATCCCCTATTTCACTCCGTAGCTATTGATTTTCTGACCAAGAAAACATACACCAATTTATGTGGTTGTAGCTTCAAAATTGCCTTAATAGCAACAGATTTTCGAAAAACATCCCCTCTCCAATTTAACCCCCTTGATGGTCGAATTTCCAAAAATAAGGAAACACGTATTTTTTAAATTCTAACCAACTAATATAAATATCGATTTTGGCAGATCTAGCTTCAAAATTGTCTTAATAGCAACTGTTTTCAAAAAGAATTTTTCATCCCCTAGTTTACCCTCTTACTTGTTGAATTTCCAAAAATACTGAAACTCATGTTTTTTTAATCCTGACCAAGATTCCATATCCGAAGTTTCGCAGTTGTAGTCTAAAATTTATTTTTTTAAATCAATTTTCACGTTCCCTATTTTACCCCCTTATTGGTTGAATTTCAAAATATGCCGACACAGGTGTCTTTTAAATTCGAAACGTGAAGTAAAATCCCAAAATTGGTATTTCTAGTTTCGAAATTGCCTGAATAGCAACGTATTTTCAAAAAACGTTTCATCTCCTATTTCCCACCCCTATGAACCACAGACATTGCCGAGGTGGGGTGGCTTGCGTGCCTCAATGATGCAGATAGCCGTACCGTAGGTGCAACCACAGTGGAGGGGTATCTGTGGAGAGGCCAGACAAACGTGTGGTTCCTGAAGAGGGGCAGCAGCCTTTTCAGTAGTTACAGGGGCAACAGTCTGGATGATTGACTGAGCTGGCCTTGTAACATCATCTAATGTAGCTTTGCCAAACAGCTACTGCGAACGGCTGAAAGCAAGGGGAAACTACAGCCGTTACTTTTCCCGAGGACATGAAGCTCTACTGCATGAACATATGATGATGGCATCCTCTTGGGTAAAATATTCCGGAGGTAAAATAGTCCCCCATTCGGATCTCCGGGCGGGGACTACTCAGGAGGATGTTGTCATCAGGAAAGACAATACTGGCATTCTGCGGATCGGAGCGTGGAATGTTAGATCACTTAATCGAGTAGGAAAATTAGAAAATTTAAAAAGGGAAATGGATAGGTTGAAGTTAGATATAGTGGGGACTAGTGAAGTTCGGTGGCAGGATGAACAGGATTTCTGGTCAGGTGAGTACAGGATTATAAGTACAAAATCAGTTGGGGGTATCACAGGAGTAGGACTGATAATGAATAAGAAAATAGGAATGCGGGTAAACTACTATGAGCAGCACAGTGATCGCATTATCATTGTAAAGATAGATACGAAGCCAACACCGACAACAGTAGTACAGGTGTATATGCCAACTAGCTTGGCCGATGATGAGGAGATCGAAGAAATATATGAGGACCCAAAGGAAATTATTCAGACAGTTAAGGGAGAGGAAAACTTAATTGTGATGGGAGATTGGAATTCGGTAGTAGGAAAAGGAAAAGAAGGAAAAATAGTAGGTGAATATGGACTGGGCAAAAGGAATGATAGAGGAAGCCGCTTGGTAGAATTTTGCACGGAACATGATTTAATCGTAACAAACACCTGGTTTAAGAATCACAAAAGAAGGTTGTATACATGGAAGAGACCAGGAGACACCGGAAGGTATCAGATAGCTTTTATAATGGTAAGACATAGATTCCGGAACCAGGTTATAAACTGCAAGACGTACCCAGGGGCAGATATAGACTCTGACCATAACTTGTTAGTCATGAACTGTAGGCTGAAACTGAAAAAAACTGCGGAAAGGTAGGAAAATAAGGAGATGGGACTTAGATAAATTGAAGGAAAATGAAGTTCTGGAGAATTTCAGAGGGAGATTTAGGCAACAATTGACAGAAACAGGGGGAAATAAAACAGTAGAAGAGGAATGGGTAGCCTTGAGAGATGAAATAGTGAAGGCAGCAGAGGACAAAATAGGTAGAAAGGCAAGACCTACAAAAAATCCTTGGATATGACAGGAAATACTAAATTTAATTGATGAAAGGAGAAAATATAAAAATGCAGTAAATGAAACAGGCAAAATGGAGTACAGACGACTAAAAAATGAGATTGACAGGAAGTGCAAAATGGCTAAGCAGGAGTGGCTAGAAGCCAAATACAAATCTGTAGAAGAATGTATAAGAAGGGGAAAAGTAGATATCGCCTACAGGAAAATAAAAGAGACATTTGGGGACAAAAAAAGCAACTCTACAAATATCAAGAACTCAGATGGGAAACCAGTTCTCAGCAAAGAAGGGAAAGCTGAAAGGTGTAAAGAATACATAGAACAGCTCTACAAAGGAAATGAAGTTAGAGACGATGTTGTAGGAAGGGAAGAGGACGTAGATCAAGATGAAATAGGAGATGCTATACTGAGAGATAAATTTGACAGAGCCTTGAAAGACCTAGGTCGGAACAAGGCCCCAGGAGTAGATGACATACCCTCAGAGCTACTAAAGACTCTGGGAGAGCCAGCCATGACAAAACTATTTGAACTGGTGTGTAGGATGTATGAGACAGGCGAAATACCCTCAGACTTTAAGAAAAATGTAATAATCCCCATTCCAAAGAAATCAGGTGCAGACAGGTGTGAAAATTACAGAACCATCAGTTTGATAAGTCATGGTTACAAAATTTTAACACGAATTATCTACAGGAGAATGGAAAAGCTGGTAGAAGCTGACCTCGGGGAAGATCAGTTTGGATTCAGGAGGAACATAGGAACCCGGGAGGCAATACTCACTTTACGTCTTATCCTAGAAGATAGATTAAGGAAAGGCAAACCTACATTTTTAGCTTTTGTAGATTTGGAGAAAGCATTTGACAATGTTGACTGGAATACACTGTTTCAAATTATGAAGTCAGCAGGGGTAAAATATAGGGAAAGGAGAGTTATTTATAACTTGTACAAAAGCCAGACCGCAGTTATTAGACTCGAAGGGCATGAAAGGGAAGCATCAGTTGGGAAGGGAGTAAGACAGGGTTGTAGCCTTTCTCCGATGTTATTCAATTTGTACATCGAGCAGGCGGTGAAGGAAAGCAAGGAAAAATTTGGAATATGGATTAAAGTTCAGGGGGAAGAAATAAAAACATTGCGTTTTGCTGATGACATTGTAATTCTGTCAGAGACAGCAAAGGACCTGGAAGAGCAGTTGAATGGAATGAACAGTGTGTTGAAGAGAGCATATAAAATGAACATTAACAAGAGCAAAACAAAAATAATCGAATGCAGTCTTAGAAAATCAGGCGACGCTGAAGGAATTAGATTAGGTAACGAAACAATGAAGGTGGCAGATGAGTTTTGTTACTTGGGTAGTAAAATAACATGCGATGGTCGCAGTACAGAGGATATAAAATGCAGAATGGCAATGGGTAGAAAAGCATTTTTGAAAAAGAGACATTTGCTAACATCGAATATTAATTTAAGTGTAAGGAAGTCTTTTCTGAAGGCATTTGTGTGGAGTGTTGCCTTGTACGGGAGTGAAACATGGACGATAAGCAGTGCGGACAGGAAGAGGATAGAGGCTTTTGAAATGTGGTGTTACAGAAGAATGCTGAAGATTAGGTGGGTAGATCACATAACCAATGAAGAAGTACTGAACAGAATTGGTGAGAAAATGAATTTTTGGCACACCCTGGCTAAAAGAAGGGACCGCTTGGTAGGACACATTCTTAGACATCGGGGAATGGTAAATTTAGCATTGGAGGGAAGTGTGTGGGGTAAAAATCGCAGAGGGAGACCAAGATACACGTATAGTAAGCAGATTCAAGTGGATGTGGGTTGCCGTTCTTATGAGGAGATGAAAAGGCTTGCTCAGGATAGAGTAGGGTGGAGAGCTGCATTGAACCAGTCTCCGGACTGAAGACCATAACAACAACTCCTATTTCACCCTCTTGCTGACGGAATATCGAAAAATAGCTTCTTAAATGACGCCTACAGAGTAAGATATACACCCTCTACATATTTCAAGTTTCTATCTTTAATGGTTTGGGCTGGGCGGTGATAAGTCTGTCAGTCAGTCAATCAGTCAGTCGGGACACTTCCTTTTATATATAGAGATAACATTCAATCAACTCGCAGATGAGAATTAGTTGTTTTCCCGAACTAACGACTGTTTCCTTGGACTTCAAGTCGAGATACAATGCCACAAATACACCAGTTGATCAAAAGTATCCTGGCACCCCACAAAACATACGTTTTTCATATTAGGTGCATTGTACTGCCACCTACTGCCTGGTACTACATATCAGCGACCTCAGTGGTCATTAGACATCGGCAGAGAGCAGAATGAAAGTAAGCAGGGATGGCAAACCTTTATACATATACCTGTTATTTGTTTTTCCAAAAAATGCATTTAATGTGCCCATGATGTATTTCGGGGCATTTTGCTACTCCATGTATATGTCGCGTTAACATATTACTTGTGATATTTATGGAAAAATATTGTAATATAGATTCATTTTGAGAACATTAAATTTAGTGGCACGTAGTATAGATCTATATTTTGAGATAAGTCAGTTGAGAGAGTAAATTTTCGAAGATTCTTCTTCCAATGAATGTATGATTCGTTATAAATGAGCCAGTGTATTTCCCACGTGGCAATTACATGGAAACCACATTCCTTTTGATCAGAAATGTAAATAAATCACGAAATAATTTCTAACAAAAATTATTTTGAGCCATGTAACACCGTGCTCAACGAGCATCTGGACGTATACACTGTCTTTTGTGGGATTAGCGACACAAAATATAAACAAGTGACTAGCTTAACTTTCTGTGTGCCGCGGCGGAATAGCCGTGCAATGTCCTGCGGTGCGCCTGACCGTTCGCCTTCGGAGGATCGAGTCCTCCCTCGGGGATGGGTGTATGTGTGTTGTTCATAGGATAAGTTAGTTTAAGTAGTTTCCAAGTTTAGGGACCAATGATCACTGCTGTTAGGTTCCATAACTTTACAAAGGTTTGAATGCGCTGTGTTTTGCATAACGAAAGTAATTCTAATTTACAACAGACTCACCAAAACATGGCACTTGGCCGCCAAACACGCTGGGTACTGTCACGTCCAAGCCCCTACCACGCCGTAGCGGAGAGGCGAGGCAACTGTCCCCCAATTGAAGCAGCTGATAGCCGCCATTTGCAGGGAACAATCCTTATTTAAAGTATATGAGACGCAACAAGAGCAAAATGAAGCACAATATGAACGCATGTTTGTTCAAAAAAAATTTTTTTTGAGTACTGGTGTCTGTTTAAAAAGTATTCTTAAATGAATCAAGTTTCCTAATTTCCGAAATACGTCTGCTTAGAGACACGAAGTTTATGAATGTAAGGCTCTTTTCTGAAAAGGTTGGAGCGATTTTGCATCGAGATATTTGCATAAGATGATTCCATGAAAATTGTAAAGTAGCAGAGAGTGCGATTATTATTTAATCCACGTAATTTTCTGCCAGGTCCTATTTACTTTCTACCGACTACTCTGTAGGTTTTGCACGCTTATTTTTGTATAGCACAATTTTATCTGCACCCCTTTCCATATTACGTAGAATTTTTCTTTGAACAGATCATTCGCACATTACTTTGTAATAGAGACAATATCCTTTAAATTGTTTGAGTATCAACATTCGATCAAGTATTTGACTATTTACGAAGTACAATCACCACCTGTTAAGTGTATAAAAGCAATTATTTCACCTACCTCTGCAATAGACATATATGACTAAAAATCTAAATACTTCTTATATGCCTACTTATTCATTCAGGTCAACTTAGTACGTTAATCATGTTAATATTTTTTATTAATTTATAGGCATATAAAATATGAGTACTTGACATACAACAAAGCTTTCAGTTTTAGAGAATCATTTGTAAAGGACAACTAAACCAAAAAATACGCTCATGATTTATTATTTCTTCATGAAAATACTATACGGTATACAAGTAATGACTGATCTGTGAAATGTAACACTGTTTCCGTCTTCGTCTCTGCGTTCATTCTTACTGTTGCAAGTAAAAGCAGCGCACGAACGAACCGTGTTTACGCACTGTTTCCCTGCAAATGGCCGCTTCTGTCGCGTTCATTGTGGGGACGCGACACTAGCGCCAGCGAGCGGTCTAGTTTTTATTTACTAAGTCTATAGTAACGTCAGTGCTATGGTTGCTGCGGAGCAATTGTCAGTGCCAACAGCCTACTCGCGGTAAACTAGTACACTGCGAGCCCAGGCCGCCGTAACGATCAGCCTGATTGCGTTAAAGAGCGCTGCACACACGTTCGTGTCCAAATGTGGCGGCTATTTCATTTCGAAATATTTACTGCAATACTAGAGCTCCAGAGATTTTCCGTTAACTAGGGTCCAAGTCGTCATGCGTAGTTCGTTTCGCGATCCCTCCGCCCCACAGCTCGCACCGGCCCGCTGATGCGAGGTCTAATATCCCAAACAAAACTATACACCACGTGGTACTGGTGAAATTGAAGCACGCTCTGATATACCGCCGACGATTAATTTTGGTACTTTAAATGAAAACAAATCAGCATTTCAATTAGGAACGTAAAATCTTAAAACTGATGCCGTGCCCAAGTTATTTGGTCGCATGCTAGTAATGGCACGGGTGCCACTGGTTCGCTATTCCTGTTCTAGGCTGCAGAAAACGTTGTTCATCGAGCAGGGCCGCGGTGGAATAGAGTATACGTTAGCGGCGGAAAAATACCATTTCCGGTTTGGACCAGAGTCTATACACAGCACGGGTACTACCTTTGGCTTGTGTGACAGGTGCCATTTTATATTCAGCTTATTCAGAAACGAGGACGTTTAAAACTTGCAGTATGCCATTATGATCCCTTTAAGAGTAATCACGAAAACGCATACCTTACAAATAAATAGTAGTTTGTAACAAACTGATAGCATAACTATTATAACTATTCAAGTTTAGGGGTATTACTTTTAAAGTTAATAATGCGCTTATGTACTAGCAGTGTAATGGATAGCGTCGTGGGCTCATAGGTTCGAATTGCTTCGTCTTATAAATTTTTTATTTCATCCTTTCATTTTAATTGAACTTCTCTAAATGTATTAAAAGTTAGTTCTACGTTTCTGTCTTTTATTTACATTTACAAGTGATTAGAAAACAAAGGACGAAACAGTTATTTCGATAGTAATTTCCGAATATGTGGTGTTTTCCGAGTGTGTGTTTAGGAAAATAATGTCTAAATAACAAACCATCGTAAATGTAATGATCTTTTCGGATAGGTAACATCACTTAACAAAGTAGACTGAAAAGGATAAATATTTCTGTATTTGAGACTTGACAGTAAATATTATTCATTGGTGGGATCATTAATAAAGAAAACATTGCTAGCCTAACTCAGGTTTGTCAGGTAATGCGGTAATACAAATATTTTATAAGCAGCTTCTTCTCCATCTGCAGAAAAGGGGCCCTAAATGAACTAATGACACAGTGTGCAGTAATGGTTGTTGCTGTTGTTTGGATGTTTTAGGGGGCCAAAACTGCAACAAAGTGTGCTTTAAAATGTTTTATTGTGGGTACAAGCTAGGTACAATCCAAACAATCTATTGGTATAGGCAATGATAAGATAAATAGCCGCGGTGGAGTAGCCGAGCGGTCTAAAGCGTCTCGCTGCGGAGCGCGCGGTTGCTCGCCGTGGAGCACCCTGGGACATGGGTGTGTGTGTTTGTCCTTAGGTGAGTTTACCTAGGTTTAAGTAGTTTGTAAGCTACCGACTGATGACCACGCAGTTTGGTCCGATAGATTTACAAACATTTGAACAATTTTTTAAGATAAATACCGCAACTGTCGCAGCTACTGGACCTTCAAGATACCAGGAAATACAGATGTTGTGAAGACGTGTCCGAAATTCTTATCTACTGTACATTTTAAGCTTTTATGGCCATTTGTTGACATGTCCATTGGCATCTGTCTCGAGATTTTCTGTCGAAGTGTGAGGTTTGTGTTAGACGTTTCGCCCAGTATGAGCTACTGTCATTGCCCAAGTTTCACCCTCCAAGAGCAATAAAGTTTGAAACTTTAACGCCGGCCGCGGTTAGCACTTTAACAGTGCTATCCAATCTGAGTCTGAATTGGTGGTAGCGAAATGTCAGTTACAAAATCAAACAAATGTCGACTGACAACTCCGAGACAGAGGCCAGCAGGCTCTGTGTACAACATAGATTGTAGCTGGGTACATGGTTTAAAGAACGTTGTTATTAAATTATTTTTTTAAGTAAGTACTTGAATAGTCACCGAAAGATCCATACTGTCTGTGAAACAGTTAATTTTCACTCGGGCAGTAAAGAAAATTAAGCAATAAGTAAAGAATCAACAAGTTATTTCGCGGGTAATCAACAGACTGAGATAAACACTAACCGAGTGTCAACCAAAATAGCATGATTGTCTGCTTTGTTTACATTCTAAGCTGTCACTTTGCGTTGCGTAGCCTACTCAAAGATCTTGACAACACAGATACTATACTTCTGACTGCCAAATTACAGGCACTTCCGATTGGTATTTTTCCGCCGCTAACGTCATGTGTGGAATAGCCGTGCGCGCTAAGACGCAATATTGCGGTGCGCGCGACCGTTCGCCGTCGGATGTTCGAGTCCTACTTCGGACATGGGTGTGCGTGTGTTGTTCTTACGATAAGTTAGTTTAAGTAGTTTGTATGTTTAGGGTTCGTTGACCACTGCAGTTACAAACATTTCAACATATCATCAATCAGGACGGATGAAGGATTTCTATGGATTACACACACAAGCAGAATCCATTAGCAACGAAGAACAAGGTTGTTGAAGGAAATTGATCGCCTTCTCTTCGCAAGATCAATGTCGCCAGTTTCTATTTACGGAAACCAGAATGTTAATGGTCGGGTCAGTTAAACCGACTAGGTTGCCAATTCCACACCAGTGTGTCATCCCACACGGGCAGATAGAGAAGGATAAAGGAAAAGATGAGTGAAAAGAGGTTGTTACAGTCTGTAATGTATTTAGCCCTAGGGAACCCATTTGTGTAGATTAAGGAAGTCCTCTGACGTATAGTTACTTTCTATATCTATAGCCTGCGTTTACTCAGTTACTATAATTTTGTGGCTAACATAGGTCTAATTACTGAGACAGTCCTTTATTTGTCAGTGCTTTATTTTCGTTCGAAATTTTTCCGCAAATATAGATAATTATACAGTGATTAATCGGATTAATTTTCGCAATATTAATGCAATATTTTGAAACGCATTGTTCAATCCTAAAATCTTTTGATATTGGATAATCATATTGAAATGCAAATAGCATTGTAAAAATACTTTACCGACTGGACCATTCTTCGTCAAATTTCTTTCGTTTAATTACAGTTTATAAAAATCTTATTACAAGACTATTGGCTGATAACATGACACAGTTATTCGTATTACTACAGGAATACAATTACTACCGTATCCTGAAGTATCCTAAACAGTTTGACATAAGCAGTTTGTAACGAAACAATACGGCTGTTTAATTATTTAAAAATTTCAATTATGTAAATGTGCCAACATTGCATGAATCATATTTTACAAATATGTCTCGTACATAATTCGATATATCAATATTTGTCAAATTGTCTGCAGTTTGTGATTATTAATGTGATGTATATTGTACTTGTTGAAATCACGGAAACATAATTTAAGAATGTCAGTGTATCTACTTTATTCTGGAACATTCTATAACCTAGCATTATCTGTAGACCAAGGTGGTTAGAATACAGGGAGACGCCTTTAATAATTGTATAGCTAATTTGCTAAGGTGTTTCCTAGTGAGTGTAGCGTGATAATTTTCCCCGAAAATTGTCCATTCTAACTTGTAATCTGTGTACTTGTCGGTCCACGTGTGCGGCGATTAGCGTGTTCCCTGTCGTGGTTATTACCGTTAAATAGATTTTTTTCCTCTGTGTAGAAAGAACCGTTGCACGACGTATATCGTGTTTTTAATTTTCATGAAGTAGAATTATTTCACTTCTCTGAATTTATGTGACCGAACTCTGTATTGTGCTGTAGCAATCTGTAACCTTGCTTATTTAATAGATATCATTCCTCTGATCAGAAAGAATGGTTACACGATATATTTCGCGATCGTATTCTCTTCGAAATTGATTTTGTTAAATTTATGCATATTTTGTGTTCCGACTTAGTAAAGTGCTGTATTGATCTAACAACTTTAACCTTCTGTAGTTATCTTCTCCCTGTGCTAAACGAACGCCAGAGCGACCGTTTTTAGATATTATTTAATGAAATCTTGACTTAATGTATAGTTAGAAGTTCTAGGGAAACTTTAACTTCCGTCTGTACACCACACTTTGTTGTCTTAAACCAAGTGCGTTTGTTTCTGATAGTTTATCATGAGCCTAAGCCAATAGCTTGACACGTTATGGAAGCGAGGTACTATTTCATTGTGCGCGAGTGAACCTTCGATCTGCATTCTCCACATTGCTTGGGTGTCGTCTTGGTGTATTGGTGTCGGGTGCTTGGTAAGTACCTGCGTGGCTTGGCGTATGAATCTGTGTGTGAATGTACTGCAATTCCTGCGTTCCCCCCGATGTAACGTGATCGTAATTAACCTGTACTCAAATTTGCAGGTGGGCAATTTTAGGGCCATGTAATTGTGGATATTTTGTAAGGTGTGTTTTTTATTGTAATTTAAAAAAATGGTCTTCACCCTTGTTGTTCTTGTTTTGAACAATAAACTAATTTGTTAAACTATAATCCTTTTGTGCTAATTTAAATTGTCCTCTCATCATTTACTTTGGATTAATGTGGGGTAAATTGTTCATGTATCTTGTGTCTCTGCTCCCTTCTGGAGTAGAGAAGATTTGCGTTTCCGTTGCCAACATTTATTTTTGATTTAGATCCATGACTGCGGATCATTATTTAATTGTGGGCAGTTTCTTCCAAAGATTACAGTAAAGGTAGAACTGTTTGCTTAACTTATAGAATCAGAGTTTTGCTTAAGGGAACTGTATACTTCCGCCGCTGTGTGAATATCGCCGTAATTAGATTTTGTGAGCAGGCAGTCAATTGTTAACTTCACAAACACGGCTAGTTAACAGTCAAAAGAACAGCGGGCGAGTTTCACATTGGATACTGCAAAGAAATTGATCAAAACAGCAGTTTTGTCTGTATCACCGGATTAAATGATGAAATTTAAAACATTACAACTATTAGAACTCGTGGTTTGAGTTATGGCGGTCCTATTCTAAATAATAGGAAGGATCGTCAGCATGCGCTGGCACGGCGAGGGTGTAGGCTGTCGGCTGCGCGCGGCCCCGCGGCCCGGAACGCGCATTAATTGGCCCACGCCGTAATCCCGGGCGAGGCCGGCGACATTATCATTATTAATGACGCGCGGCAGCCGGCAGGCGCGCCATTATGGCGGCGTCCGGCGTCATTTCCCCCGCCCAGGAGTCTTCTCTGTATTTAAAAATTAGCGCTAATGACAGCGTGCGAAAGCAGCGCGCCTCCAATAAATGGCCCTGCGCATTCCTGCGACGGCCGGCCGGTTATGTCACCGCACAGCCGCTTCCCGGCCCCCAAGGCCGCCCTACTTGTTTTTTGCACAACCGGCCAACAAAACCATGCGGTTGGCCAGTGGTAGAGTTACCAAACGTCCTCTCCTACCCGGACGTGTCCTCTTTTTTAGACCCTACATATGGTCCGGACGGATTATTAGATATATTCTTAGATGTATACCCTGAGTTAGTCTTGTATAGTTCGCGAACGAACTAGTTCGGAAGAGCGCTCCCACAGGCGAACTACGCGAACTAGTTCGCAGATCCCTCGCCTCTTAGTTCGTCCGCTCCTTTTCCAAAGACTGACGGGTAACAGCGAGAGGTCGCGAGAGCGCGCAGAATCGCGTGATTCCCTTCTGCCAGTTGCCGTCATTTCGAGCTGAGATGCAGCTCAGCTGTAGTTTTAGTAGCGGTAGCAAAAGCCAAAACGGGCGGACGAACTAAAAAGAGCGACCCACTTCGCAGCCGAGCTGCGATCTAAAAGGAGAGCTACCGGTCGCGTACTAAAATATACGCGATAGGTCGCGAACTAAAATATGCGCGATAGGTCGCGAACTAAAATATGCGGGTTAGTTCGCCAACTAAACTATGCGCGATAGGTCGCGAACTAAAATATGCGCGATAGATCGCGAACAAAATTAAAAATCACGTAATATTATATTGAAGGTATTTCACTTATCTGTCTATGCAATTGATTTAATAAAATATGCTATTGCCATATGCATTTCGCCTTTATTTGGAAGGCATCATCAGTGGCTTGTAATATGTACATAATTATTTTTTACAAAATTTTATAGTTACATTTCTCAGTATTTTTTAGGTTATCAACAGTTCTGATGCGTTATTTTGGTATAGTATTGATATCTGGATATAGTACTTACAATATTTCATGGATATAGCTTTACATCTGGTGCTCATTGGTTGCTTCCAGCTGTTGTGCCTCAATTCTGTGCATTTTGCTGTTTTTTGTTGTTCCAGCACTTCACAGTTAGCACCACTAGGCACATGCCATTTTTGTTTGTGTTCTGTTTTTGTTTTTGCTGGTGTTGCCAACTGTTGAGTATGTGTTTGTCCTATACCATCAATATAATAATATAGCAACTGTGGTAAGAAACAGGACAAAAGGAACTAAAAATGTTAAAAATCACGTGTTTACCTTCTGCTGATGACAGCCATTTCGAGGTTAGCGTCTCCCTGCTAGATTGCATAGTTTAGTCCTACAAAATATCTGCTTGGAAGTATTCTGCACTCTGCAATATCTGATTAATAAATTCCATAATGCCAAGATATAGAGATAACTCTAAATTTAAACGCGAGAAATTATCCACAAACTGTTTCAATTTGTTTGCGTGATATCGTCAACGGCTCAAGCAGCAAGCGCATGAAGCAGCTAGGTGGGGGAAACTTCTCCCTCCACCTGCATGCGCAGACCACGCTGCTCAGCCGTCACTGGGAGCGGACGAACTAAAAGAACGAACTAGTTGGCGGCAGAGCCGCAAACTAAAGTGAGCGCTCCCGATCGCGAACTATTATGCGCAAGTCTACCCTGAGTGCATCTTCCAGTGAAACTACGGAGAAAAAGACTTATCGTGAAAGATAAAATACACCCCTGGCCATTAAAATTGCTACACCGTGAAGATGACGTGCTACAGACGCTATATTTAACTGACAGGAGAAAGATGTAAATGATTAGCTTTTCAGAGCATTCACACAAGGTTGGCGCCAGTGGCGACACCTACAACGTGCTGACACGAGGAAAGTTTCCAACCGATTTCTCATACACAAATTGCAGCTGACCGGCGTTACCTGGTAAAACGTTGTTGTGATGCCTCGTGTAAGGAGGAGAAATGCGTACCATCACGTTTCCGACTTTCATGAAGGTCGGATTCTAGCCTATCACGGTTTATCGTATCGCGACATTGCTGCTCGCGTTGGTGGCGATCCAATGACTGTTGGCAAAATACGGAATTGGTGGGTTCAGGAGGGCAATACGGAACGCCGTGCTGGATCCCAACGGCGTGGTATCACTAGCAGTCGACATGACAGTCATCTTATCCGCATGGCTGCAACGTATCGATCCCTGAGTCAACAGATGGGGACGTTTGCAAGACAACAAACATCTGCACGAACAGTTGGACGACATTTGTATCAGCATGGACTATCAGCTCTGAGACCATGGCTGCGGTTACCCTTGACGCTGCCTCACAGGCAGGAGCGCCTGCGATGGTGTACGCAATGGCGAACCTGGGTGCACGAATGGCAAAACATCATTTTTTTCGGATGAATCCAGGTTCTGTTTACAGCATCATGATGCTCGCATACGTGTTTGGCGACATCGCGGTGAACGCACATGGGAGCTTGTATTCGGCATCACCATACTGACGTATCACATGCCGTGATGGCATGGGCTGCCATTAGTTACACGTGTCGGTCAACTCTTGTTGGCATCGACGGCACTTTGAACAGTGTCCGTTGCATTTCAGATGTGTTACGACCCGTGGCTCTACCCTCCATTTGAAAAATTCACCCTGTAATGTAGAAATCTGTATCGTTATCTTTATCTGACCTTTTATTTTTTTTTTTACAAGACTGTCTTATCCACAGTAAAAAATGTAAAATTCGTTGTCTTTGAATTCACACACATAGTTGTGTTTGCCGCGGTGGAGTAGCCGAGCGGTCTAAAGCGTCTCGCTGGAGGTTCGAGTCCTCCCTCGGGCATGGGTGTGTGTGTTTGTCCTTCGGTTAGTTTACCTTAGTTTAAGTAGTTTGTAAGCTACGGACTGATGATCACGCAGTTTGGTCCGATAGATTTACAAACATTTGAACATTTGAATTTAGTTGTGTTACAATACGGTGAGGATGGGGTGGGAAGCGGGGTCGCCATAATATTTTTGCTTGGAAGGCGGGTCGCGAACTCAAAAAGGTTGAAAAACACTGGGTTTGCGTGTGTCCTAGTAGCTTAAACGCAATAAAAAAGGTAGGGAACGCAAAATATACCCAGATAAGCGGTCAAAAAAGGTGAAAAAGAGGCTGCGGAATACTGGAAAACCTCATACCAAGGCAAATGGCTGCAAGGCTGATGGAAAACCGCCATTAAAAAGGCATGTGAAAAACATTGTACATCACTTATAGATTCAAAGAGTAGGTAATTCTTAAAGACAATTTGATGAAATACTGTATTACTTAAATTTGTGTTTATATAAATGCTAAACAATGATATACAACTTTTGTAACTTCATGTACAACTTTATTCCACGGAAAGCAAGCGTTTTTTACCTTAAAGCCTCTTAAATAAGCAAATATGTGTGCATCCACCTATTTCACAGTGTATGATTTATTATGCTGGTTATTTTTATGCATGTGTCAGCAATTTTATCAGAAAACTGACCTGGAATAAGTTCTTCACCATTACTGAAAAGTTGCGAAAAGCAACATACAACGTTGTTCAGGGGGACCATTCAGTTGAAGCGAGCGGTAAGTTTGCATAACAACCACGTTGTTGATACTGCAGTCACTGTTTACTGTTATTGTCTCCTGTTTTACATTACACTTTGTGTTGTCTTGAAAGTTTTCATTGCAGGAGTATGATGAAATGGCGTACATTTTGGGCTTCTGTGATGCTAATGCGAAATCTGCTGTTGCCGAATATCACCTTCGGTGACAAAACTTTTAGTGGAACTTGTGGTACTCTTTCCACTCTCGTATTCACTCCGAAAGACATTGTGACGCTCAAGAAGAGGAATACATTCTTAATTCAGTAGAGCGAAGTCCTCGTTCAAGTACTAGCTATCCGATTGAACGTTTCACAATCTAAGGATTCTTCATGAGAACCGACTGCATCCTTTTCATGTGCAGAAAGTTCACCATTTGGAACCACATTTTGCACTTTTGTAACTGGTTAAATGGAAATCGGTAGCGATATCCCTTCATAACGTTCAGTGATGTGGCAAACGTGGTGTGGTGGTGTGTGTTACCAGTTGCTGGTTCCGTTTATTCTCCCGGGAAATTTAAATGGTCAGATCTACGGTACCTTTTTACGAGAAGACTTACCGCAGCTTCCTGAAGACGTTCCTCTTAGAAACAATACACCAAATAAACGTTCATCACGAAGGGGCACCTGCACACTTCCTACATGTGGTAACAGCTTGTCTTAATCAGCAATTCCCACATCAATAGATAGGTCGCTGGGGCTCTATCAACTGGCCCTGCCAGATCCTCAAATTTGACGCCCCTAGATTACTGCATCTGGAGGTGGATGAAAGACATATTTAATGGACGGACTGTGCTAAATTTCACAGATAAACCACTGAGCGAACCCGCGATGCCAGTGTTGGAAAAGGGACTTAATTCTGCGTCCACTCCAAAGACTTTTTACTTATCAAGGACTTCATCGTGCGGTTGAGCAAGGTGTCTCTAAACTCCCGATTGGAACTGCTGAAGAAATAAGGCGACAGGCCTGCAGAGCCATGGCAGAAAACTTTTCATTCGTTCTGAGATTTGTAAGGTCCTCAATTATTTTAATTTTAGCTGATGAATTAAGTCCTGAGACTGTTTTTTTTATTCTTGGAAAGTGCATTTGCGGCGGTTTGACGATGAATGCGACCAGTTTCAGTGGTTCTCAGTCCTTAAAAAAAGTAAATAAATAAATAAATAAATAAATAAAAAATAAAAAAAAGGAGAGAGAGAGAAAAAAGAGTGCTTGGAATGTGCATCAGAAAAGTCAAAAATCAGTACCTCCGAATGGAAAGAGATAAGTTCCAATCCCGGTGGAGAAGTCGGAAGCAAGTTAGTAAATCATGTAAAACAGTGTTGTTCAACTTTTTGAGTATGCGACCCTTTCAAGTAAAAATATTCCAGCGAACCCCTCCACTAACCTGTCCTGGTCGTACTGTGACATAAATATGTGTGTGACCTCAAATAGAGCGAATTTTATATTTTCTTATCTTGATAATTTTTTTACTAACGAACAAAAAGTACAGTATTCTATATTATAGGGTGAATATTTTGTGTATGTTCCGCAACAGAACACAGTATTCTTTTTTTACATTATTTTCGACAGAAAATGTGTGTTGCATGACGAGAGTTTCGCATTGCAAGTAAGAATCGGAAGCGAATTATGCTCCTTAAGTCTCACTTTACAGACAGTTTCTGAAGAAATTTAGGTTTTTTCGGATTTCTCAAAATTACTTATTGTTTCTGGATAATTTAGCTATCGATCGGTTCCTGAAAGCAGTTTTAAGCGTTTTCATTTATTCATCGTTAACATGGCGTATTTATTGTAAAAAACTCTGTTCTTTTCAAATCAGAATTGACGATGACAAGGAACTACGTAATTTTGGTATAAAATAAATTTCACTTTTTTTATGCAATTTTCGTGTTGCGGAACCCCTAGTACCCAGACATGCACCAGATTGGTTGTTTTATGGTGCAAATACTTCCGCCTTTGACCGCGACCTCCGGACGATACGAAAAACACTAATGTAAATAATTAAGTCATACTCAATAAAGTCTTTCAGTATGTTTGATTAGTTACGCTTGGATGTATTCGTTCAACGGTGTTGGCATTGTAATAACAGTATTAATTGCAGAGGTAAAAATGTTTTATTTTACCGGTTTCAACCTAATATAGGGTAAGGTGGTACAATTTCGATCATTTCGGACAAATGTCATTGTAACTGGAAATATATTGAGAAAGTAAATAATTTTAACTATTTAAATTGTTCCCTGATGTTCAATGAATATATAAACAGTTACAATTGTTGGTATAAACACTAGAAAAGGTTACAGAATTGAGAAAAATCGATCGAAAATGTACCACACTAGGTACAATTATGATCACTTCCTCGTACAATTTTGATAATGGGCATCTTCCACATAGAAAGCACTTTTTCCTTAAGGCACCGATGCACACTTCGTGGTAGCAAACATTGCATATTTAGCAGCGAATCCAATCACCCTTAACCAGAAAATGTATAAGAGCGCGTTGGACTAAGTAGCTTCACTTACCTCTTAAAAGGAAAAAAAAAGATATCTCCGTAGCAGAAAGTGGTACATTCTTGGAAAATACAGGAGGAGCTGTAGAAAACTGCTACACTACAACGCCACACAACGAGACACCATGAAATTGACAAATGGCGCGAAAACTTATGTTGATCGGAATTGTACCTATATCGAATTTGTACCACCTTACCCTACGTCATCCTTAGAAATAATAAATACAGGATGCTAGGAAATTCCCTTTACAAACTTATAGGACTTGTACAAGGTAGTTTGTACATAACATTTTGAATAGGAACCCATGTCCGGAAACGTATCGTTTCCGTTCCACGACGGTTTCAATTCACATGATTCTCATCCACTCCTACTTGAGGAGTGTAATTAGGCGTCACCAAGTACAATTGTTGCAATCAATTTAAAGAGAATACTGAATCGTTCCGTTATTACTTACGCATTTTCATTACAATTTGCGCCTTATGGTTTAAATTGAGAACCCAGCATCTACGGCACCAGCCGCAACGTACTGACAACAGCGGCTCGATGTGGCAACCACCAACGTCGTTACACACATTGCACCTCCGAAGCATGTTCTGGTACATTCTCTCCATCCCACCTGGTGTCTCTTCAATGTCTCGTTTCTCTCTCCCTAATCAGACGTTGACGAGTTACACATATGAATTGAAACTGCCGTAGAACAGAAACGATATGTTTCCGGGCATGGGTTCCTATTCAAAATCTTATGTACTCACTACCCTCTTCAAGTGCTATAAGTTTGTAACGGGAATTTCCGATTACCTTGTAAACAGTGCCTAGGAATGGATGCTTCATATACCCAAATGATCCACCACACCACTGATGCATCCATTCCTAAATGTTGAAGACAACTAAAACGCTGCCTGTCCTTTGGTGGAATGACAAATGCCACTGTCTCATCAGGACGACGAGTGGCTCTGTCTCAGATCATGTCGGCTGATTGTAGAGAATCTTGCAGCCACCTTGTATACAGCCCAAGTGGCCGATGCTGGGCCCTGTAGAACTGCACACTGCCGTGGCTGTTTCCTGTCTGTAAGTTGGTAACTCCTACAGTGTTACCAACTTACGGACAGAAAACAGCCACGGCAGAGAGCAGTCCTACAGGATCCAGCACCGGCCACTTGGGCTGTATATTTATTATTTCTGAAGATAACCTATATTAGGTTGAAACAGGTAAAATAAAACATTTTATCTTTGTGATAAAGACTGTTATTACCAAGGAGGTTAGAATAAGGTGGAGATGCAGTTAACGACACAGAAGTGAAGCCATTCTCGCCATATTACGGAACGAATAACATTTGTGGTGGTGAGTGTGTATTCATTGCCTTGTGAGTTGAAAATGGTACTTACCTAAAAAGAAAACAAACGTTGTGTGCATTACCTATCGATGTGCAAGCAGAACAAGAAAGTCATCTACTATTTTACAAAGTTTATATTTTATTTAATTTATTTATTTCCCTAAATTAATACTTGATATTAGTTTCAGTGTTTTCCCCTCAGTGACTTCCAATTTTCAATTTTACGAAATATAGGTTCCATTGAAATTTCAAGGACCTAGTGATACCAAGGAGGTTAGAATACACGGAGACGCCCTTACGTTGAAAAAGTGAAGCCTGCCTCCGCCATATTGATAAGTCTTCGAGAATATTCGTATTGTAGAGCTGATGTTTCATGTCACGTAAAACAGGAATAAAACGTCCCGCGGTTTTGCCATGATAAACAGCGTGTTAAAAGAATAAAAATTAGCGTTAAAAGATAAAGTTTAGAAATATCTTATAATGAGTATTTATTCAACAAAATGTATTATTTGAAAGTATTACTTTTTACTGACTATCAGTTCAATTGACTGACAGTAAGAGGGGCTACTTAACACATAGTTTCTACGGAGAAATAGCATTCCACGACTGACCAAGATGGCGGTCAGGCTTCAAGTGACGCATGTTCTCGGCATAGATAACGCCATCTCCCTTTATTTTAACCTCCTTGGTTATTAGAATACTGTACAAATATTGTCAAGAAGTTCGCTGTTTTTCTCCTGGGACAATGTTATCCAAATTAATACTCTATTTGGTGGTCGTGTAGAAGTCATTTGGAAAGTCCAGAAAGCGAAAAATTTGGAATCATGCCAGTGCCAGCAGAGCACTGATAATCGTCAGGAGGAGAGCAGCTAAAGTCTCCGAGATGTGATATGTTGACTTTGTCGCTGCACTAATTTCCTCGCGAGCCCCCGAGGACACGGGCGTAATGCGCCCATTAACATTCAGGGAGTTTCTGTTTTTGTGTGTGTGTGTGACGAGCATTACGGCTTGATTGCGGCGCGGCCCGGTTTCATCTGCAAGTCATGAGCCGGTGGGCTAATGATTTAATCACAGAGTGCGCCGGCGTCACGCTAGGCTAGGGCACGTCACGTCACGTCAGCTGGCCGGGCTGCGCGCGCACCCTCCGTCCGCTGCACGCATGCGCAGGAAGTCCACGGACCACCCACGACGCTGCCTGCGCCGCCGCGCGTCACCCGGCAACGGCTGTGTGTGTGCGTGTGTGGTGGGGGCCTTCTCACATCACCACAGACGTAGCCACCCGCCGCAATAGACCCCGTCTCATTCTTTGTCCGGCGTAAAACGCCAACTAATGGGATCGCCTGTGAGTTATCGACAGCCATTTGACTGTGACAAGCGAGGTCTCACAATCCTGTAAGTCTAGTGTGACAAAAACAACCCGGAAAACTGAGACTGTCAAAGATGTCAAGGAAAATAGTTTCGGGGCGCTCAAAAATCACGGAATTCGGTTTCTGAATAAAGTCAGCCCATCATCAGTGGCACCTGAGGATAAATAATAATAATAATAATAATAAGTAATAACAGCAGAAGAAACCATTTTCCGTACCAAAAATGGAAACATGCCTGGTGGAATGACGAACTAATTCTAACAAGACAATGAGCTTGGAACGTATGAAATGCAAATAAAAATGATAAAAATAGGAACTCCCTCAAAGTAGCCCAGAAGCAAGCATTAAAAGGCCTTAAAAATCAAAGTACAATACATCAGAGACTAGCTAGCATCGATAGACTCCATCTTCAAATAGAACAATGTTAGGGACTTTTAAAAAACTTTCAAAAGTTTCAAAAGAAATGCACTGCACCTAGTCTTTTTTTCATGGACCCAAAAACTCAGAAAATGCCAATAACAGCGCAGGGAACTTTAGAATACTTGCCGAATAGTGTGAAGAACCACATAACTGTGATCCACGGAAAGAAATCTGGACAACACACAGTTTACCACCAGAATGGACACCTGCACTAATGCATCCACTACATAAAAAAGGGAAGAAAACAGATCCTACCGGAATCTTCCTCTTACCAGTCACCTGTAAGATCTTGTCTGAGGCGCTCTTCAGAAGAAGTACTTGAAATACAACTAGGAGAGTATCAGCTTGGATTTAGGAAGGAAAGGTCATGTGCAGAACAAATATTAAATTTAAAGAACATAATAGAAATGAGGAACATCAGAAACATAAAATATGCTATTACTTTTGTGGATTAAAAAAAAAAAGCATATGATTCAATTGACAGAAAAACACTTCGCTGCACAGTGAAAGTTTCATCCTCGAAACATCCCTTAGGTTGTGGCTAAGCCATGTCTCCACCATATCCTTTCTTCCAGGAGTGCTAGTCCTGCAAGTTTCGCAGGAGAGCTTCTGTGAAGTTTGGAAAGTAGGAGGCGAGGTAGTGGCAGAAGTAAAGTTGTGAGGACGGATCGTAAGTAGTGTCGGGATAGCTCAGTGATAGCCGGGCGCCGTGGCTCAGCGCGTCCGGCCAGAGGGCTGAACGTCCTCTGTAATAAAAAAAAGCTGAGCCAACTGATGAACGAGCGACCATGAACGAACAATGAAAACGACCGCAAATCATAGAGCAAGATGAAAAAAAAAAAAAAAAAAAAAAAAAAAAAAAAAAAAAAAAAAAAAGTGGCAGAGCGCTTGCCCGCGAAAGGTAAAGGTACTAGGTTCGAGTACCGTTTCCGGCACGCAATTTTAAACTGCCAGTAAGTTTCATATCAGCGTACTCACCGCTGCAGAGTGAAAGTTTTATTCTAGAAATACACTGCTTGATATCTTAAAAGAATTGAAACTCGATACTGAAATAACCGAAATAATTAAAACAACTTTGACAAATAAAAAATCGAAAGTAAAATTAAGGGGAGAGCACTCAAAATCGTTTGAAATAAAGTCAGATGTTCGAAAGGGAGATGGTTTGAAACCTCTGCTTTTCAATTATGTGTTAGAGAAGGTAGTTCAAAAATGGAGGACGGCCATCAATTCTAAAGGGATTCAACTAGGAAGACATCCAAACAAGATCACTGTCGACTGTTTAGCCTTCGCAGATGACATGGCATTGATTAACAGATTCGCTAGATAATGCCCAAGAACAAATAAGAGAACTGCAAAAACAAGCAGCGAAAGTAAGACTACAAATATCCTTTGAAAAAACAAAGTTCGTGACGAACATCTATGATGCTGCTCAAAATATTGCAACTGACAACAGTACAATACACAAAACAGATTTATTTAAATACCTAGGAGAGTGAATTACATACAAAGCAAAAGATAGCTATAGAAACTAGAGTGCACAAAATGGAAAGGGTGTTTCACATGACCAAGATGCCTAAAATGCTAACCTACACACCGCAACACCAGATAAATTTAAAGTCAACAAACCTCACATATTTCGAAATCCTATGCAAATGATGATCGATGATAGATGATCCATCCTAATAATAATAGTAGACAATGCTTAAACAGAGCGAAATTTAGTAGACCCTCTAGAGGCCAAAATATTTATCAACGAGGCCGCCTGCACTATCATCCTTTCTCTCGAAATAGTATTACACAAAGAAGAACCTTCAAAGACGAAAGTAGTGCGCATTAGTGCAGAAAAACGCGACATCGACCATAATATTTGTACGCATTACCGTGCAAACGCAATGTACCAATCAACTAACCCTTAATACTGTTAGCGTCCCAGAGTTCGCTAGATTTATGGACACGCCAGTCAATTTTCGGTGTTCTTATTAACCCAGCAAACAATTTGCAAAACAGCACAAGAATTGCTCTCTGTGAAATTTGCTAGCCGATACCACATGGATGGGATTGACATTCAGTACAGGGCTGCACTTTGTAAATATTGGCTATCCCCATTTCCGATCACGTCCGTAAGTATATATTGCAGCCTCCAGCCTGGTAATCCCAAACGAAGAGATAAAAGTATCCCGCAAACGCCTGTTATAAATATAAGGTGACTACCGGTAATTATATCGACGCCAGAACGCGTGATTCGACAAATAAATGTATTCGTCAGCAATTCGACGTCAATCGATCCCAGATGCCCAATCTCGTTTTTGTTCCCTATACAGCATCCTTCCAAGCGAAAGCCATGAGTGGATACTTGTTAAAAAATCCCAGCGAATGTGTGGGATGTGTGGGATGCCAAAATAATATAGGCCCGACCCACTTTGTGAGGTACAGCCAAATGATTTCTTAGAGATGTTTTCCAGTGTCTCCTTGCCGAATTTCTCCAGTATTCCGAGTCTTCTCACAACGGCGCTAACAGGTAGGAGAAATGGTAACTTAGCCTTGTCTCCAATGACGAACTTGTAGAATTTACTACGTATGTATAAGTTAGAAGATCAGAAATAATTTACCATCACAAACATAAATGACACCAGTAGTAAATTAAACACCAATAATACACGATCAGACAGGCAATATTTCGTAACGTACACAGCGCACAATTTTAAGAACATAATCCTAAATAGTCTTCTTTAGAGCTCTATCACAACACAACATCATCCACAACTGGAAACAGTCCATATTTCAAACACTTTTTACTTAAATTCTATTCGAACTAGCATACGACATTCTATGTAACAACAACCATCTCCAATCCAACGACCGAACTACAACATACGGACCTAGACATCGCAGCTATTTTTAAATGATTGTAAATCTATGAAGCTTAACTACGGTGGTCATTAGTCCCTAACCTCGCAAACTACTTACAGTAAGGACAACACACAAACACCCATGCCCGAGGGAGGACTCGAGCCCCAACGGCTAATTGTCAAGCGCACCACAGCTGGGTGCCCTAGTGCGCACGGCTATTCTGCCGCGGCAGCTCTTTTCTACTAAAGTTATAAACTAACTAGCAAGCGGCAATCTCGGTATCTCAGCGTCGTTGACGGGTCCCTCTAAAACATCTAACTGATTGATCATGCATCTTTTTGCATTGCATACCCCACCAGACTGTATTTCTGAAACGTTTTTTATCAGTCACTAGACCACATACCTCGTTCGTTTAACAATCACTCGAGCACAAACAGTCATCGTATTCCCCCCTCTAACAAATCAATATTACTCTCGATAAACATATGTCACAGACCCAATTACATCCTAAAAATGACTGATACACATTGAACAACTAACAAGGAAAATCCATACCAACACCAAGCTCTTTTCTTATACATATCTAATACTTACAACCAACAACGAAAAAATAAATAAATAAATAAAATAAAAAAAAGACTAGTCTACACCATTCGAACTAATACAACACACGAAATTTTTTATCGAATGCCAAGAGCAAACCTTTAGAGACTAAACAAACGATTAAACGTGCATCCCAACGAGGGTAACTATCTAGCTTTAAATCGCCTAACCATAGGGTTTATTGTAATCGATGCTTCTCGACCGAAGAACAGTAATTTACCACCGCAAGCATCTCCGATACGCTACCGAGAGACGTCCAGTTGTAAAGTAAACACCCCTAAGAGACGAGATAAATACATCACAGCCCTAACACTACTAAGTATCAATATGCAGTCCACAAATGTAGAACACCCCTAGGCTGCAACGAACCGTATGACTAAACAGATCGAAATTGGTACTTCGCACAAGTGACGATATATCGTCTGCGCCAGATTACGAATACATGAGAGCTATTGTTACGAAGAAAGAATATTACATTGCTTCTGTCAGCAACCATAAGAATATAAAACCGCCCATATGTGGCTTATTCGATCCCCCACCTGGAAATACCACTCAAAAGTATCATTTGTGGATCATTCCGGAGACTTGCTGACACAAGAAGCGCTGATTGTGGTGTGAATTTTGTGATCTGTTGAGCACCTCCTCATTAATTACGTGATCTACCCATCTAATCTTCATCATCCGTCAGTAGCACCACATTTCGGAAGCTTCTGTTAACTTTTTGTCTGAACTCCTTATCGTCCTCATTTCACTCCCATCCAATGCTTTTCTTCTGATAGCCATTCTACAATTTATCTCTTCTTTACTTTGGCCATAAGAAGTTATCTTGCTATCCAAATAAACAAAGTCATCTTTTACTTTTATCGTCTCATTACCTAATCTAATTCCTTTTACATCGCCTGTTTCTCTGACATTACATTCTATTACCCTTGTTTTACTCTTGTTAAAGTTCATCTTATATCTTCCTTTGAAGGCACTGTCCATCCATAACCTATATGTGGATTATTTGGTCCTCCACTTGGAAATACACTCAAAAGCATCATTTGGAATCATCCTGGAGTCTTGCTGGCACAAGATCCACTGGTTGTGGCGAGAATTTCGTGATAAGTGGCTTGATTTACCCTAAAAACTCTGTCTCGTGATCAATCTGTCAGCATACCACACGTCTCGAAGAATACATCTGGAATCGAAGGATGCAATGTACCTCTCCCCCATTTTTCGCCTAGAAATATCACTCAAAAGCATAATTAGGAGAACGAGTCAGAGTCATACTAGGAGATATACGATGTTATATGTATTCTACAAGATTATACTAAATTGGTCTGGATGGTTAATAATACTGTAGAAGCTTATTCAAAATGTTCAAATGTTTGTAGAGCGTTTGGGACTTAACTACGGGTTCATCAGTCCCTAAACTTACAAACCACTTATGAACTAGCTAATACAACGGACGGCACAAATATCCATGCCCGAGGGGGGATTCGAACCCGCGACCGTAGTGGCCGTGCAGACAGTGACTGGCGCGCCGCAGACGGCTCGGCCACCGCGGCCAGCAGAAGGTTATTTTTACGGATATATTCTGTAAGATGGGTTCGTGTATACGATACATGTAATAAGAGTTGAATAATGAAGAGTGTGTTCTGTCTCTCCATTGTGTGTTTTTATCGGGTTGTTAATGTCTGCGTCACTTTCTATCTGGAAAACACATTCGGTGATTGTTCGATTTTGTGGTTAGTATAATCCTGACCCTAACTAGAGGCGTTTATATTTTATATTATCAGCTCTGTTTCATCCTCTATACACTGATCTAACGTTCAAAGGATCTAGTGGTAAGATACATAAAAGCTCTTGCATATTGTACTTATCTGTGTGGTATCTAAATGTCTGATATATCAGGGCGATTTCCTCTTAAACATAAAAACGTGGTTAGCTGCAGGACTTGTAGAACCTCATGACGTATTTGGATTTAAATATCTCTCCAGCTGCAATATTACATTAAAGCATAATTCGCCGGCCGCAGTGGCCGAAGGGACTGAGGCGCTCCAGTCACGGTCTGCACGGCCACTACGGTCGGGGGTTCGAATCCCCCCTCGGGCATGGATATTTGTGCCGTCCTTAGGATAAGCTAGTTGATAAGTAGTTTGTAAGTTTAGGGACTGATGACCACGTAGTTAATCCCCTTAAGCTTAACAAACATTTTTTTCTAAACATTACCTCTCGAGTGTATAAATTATACATTCAAACTTTACGTGTTGTTTGGAGGAGAACATAAGACGACTGGCCCTTGTTCTGTTGTGTAAGAAGACTGGTGTAACACATACGCATTTGCCCTTATTTTATTAGTATTGATCTGTATTTTAGCATCTTCCTGTAAATGGATAAGCATTTAGTGTGTGATGGCTACTTGATCCATAAGGGATTGGCCTGGTATTGGGAGTTCGAGTTTGTCATGTAACTGGTGTCAATGTTTGGATCTTGTCATGTAGCATGTATCATCTACATAGATACTCTGCAAATCACATTTAAGTGCCTGGCAGAGGGTTCATTAACCACCTTCATAACTTTTCTCTACCGTTCCATTCTCTAATAGCGCGCGGGAAGAAAGAACACCTAAATAGTTCCGTTTTCGATCTGATTTCTCTTATTTTATTGGGATGGTCATGTCTCCCTAAGTAGGTGGGTGCTAGCAAAATATTTTCACATTCAGAACTAAAAGTCGGTGATTGAAACTTCGCAAACACATCACGCCGCAATGAATAACGTCTTTCTTTTAATGATTTCCACCCCAATTCGTGCAACATTTCCGTGACGCTTTCCCCCCCGTAACGTGATAAAACAAAACGAGCTGCCCTTCTCTGAACCTTCTCAATATCTTCCGTCAGTCCCACCTGGTGAGGGTCCCACAAGGGGCAACAGTACTCCAAGAGAGGACGCACAAGTTTGATGTAGGCAGTCTCTTTGGTGGAGCTGGTGCATCGTCTAAGCGTTCTGCCAATGAAACGTAATCTTTGGTTCGCCTTCCCCACAATATTTTCTATGTGTTCTCTCCAGTCAAAGTTGTTCGTAATTGTAACTCCTAGGTATTTGGTAGAATTTACGACCTTAAGGTTTGACTGATTTATCGCGTAATTGAAGTTCAGCGGATTTCTTTTAGTGGTCATGTGTATTACTTCACACTTTTCTTTATTTAGTGTCAATTGCCAATTTTCGCACCAAGTAGAAATTTTGTCTAAATCGCTTTGCAGTTGCTTTTGATCCTCTGTTGACTTCACTAACCGATAAACGACAGCATCATCCGCGAACAGTCTAAGGGAGCTATTCAGATTATCTCCTAAATCGTTTATAAACATGAGGAAGAGTAGGGGACAATAACGCTTCCCTGTGGAACGCCAGATATCACTTCTGTTTTACTCGATGACTTACCGTCAATTACAATTACAACGAACTGTGTCCTTTCTGATAGGAAATCGTGAATCCAATCGCACAATTGGGGAGATATTCCATAAGCACGCAATTTCATTAGAAGCCGCTTGTGGGGTACAGTATCAAAAGCCTTCCGGAAATCCAGAAATATGGAATCGATTTGAGATCTCTTGTCGATGGCACTTAACACTTCATGTGAATAAAGGGCAAGCTGTGTTTCGCAAGAGCGATACTTTCTGAATCCGTGTTGACTATTGGTTAATAGTGCAGTCTTCGAGGTAGTACATAATATTCGAACAAAGTATATGTTCCAAAATCCTACTGCAAATCGACGTCAATGAGATAGGCCTGTAATTTTGGTGATCACTCCTATTGTGATCGGGATTTTCAGGGGTATAGGGTTGTTGGGGTGTACAGAAGGACGTGGGTAGGGTCAGAAGAGTCAAACAATAACGTTTTGTTTTTGTTTTGAAATGGTTCTTCGTATAGAATGATCATACAAAAAACATATTTCGAGTAATATTTCTTTATCTTACTAGGTGTGGTTCGTTTAGTCCTAAAAAAAAAAGGTTAGATGTGGGTGTGATGTATTGTAATCCTATTGTTTTGATGTGAAAATCATCAATCTGTGTGTCGCTTTGCCCTAAAAAGTGTTAGGCCCGGCGCACACTTGACGCAGCAGAGGCAGAGGATAGGGCTGCGTCCGTCTGTAACGCATGCTTTCTAATGGGGCAGCGCACACTTAACGCAGCCGAGGCGGAGGGCAGGCGTTTCCTCGGTCACGCCTCTGTCCGGTTGTCCGAGGCGCACAGTTTTCCTGCGCCTCTGTTCCACCTCTGTCGCAAAGTGAAATTTCAAGTCATCCCATACGCTTCGAAAAAATTTGTTTTATGTAGACGAATATAAGCTACATCCTTCTCTTTATTTAGTTTCTTTGTAACACTTTTACTTCCTGCGTAAAAACATTAAAAAAACTATTTTCCGATTTGTGCGTGTTTTGCGCTAACGCAGATTCCTCAATCGATTTTGCAGAAACTACTCACTAGAAAAAAATTATTTTTCTGTATCATATAGGTAAAAGCCACCACATGACGTTGGGGAGGTTTTCTTTTCGTTATTGTACATAGTTATTGTTATAGTGAAAACTAAAGTACAACGCCGCGCATATTTTGAAGACTTTGCAGTGAAAAAAGTAGTCGCTGGCTAGTTTGCATTTGCTGCGTTTTACATCATACATTACTGCGAACGAAATGTAGCTAACATATCGAAATTGTTTTTAACGGTGGAATGAGAGCTATATCTCTTTCGATTCTCGAGAAAATACGTGAGATACACGGTTGACGCGCCGCGGTCGGCAGCTACGCGGCACACGCGCGGCTGTTGCCGAGTGCGGAGCTGCCTCGTGTCTCTGTTCTTCGTATGCTGCTGATACAGATCCAAGCTGGAAACGAACAACTTACTGAAATAGAAACACACCGAGATTCATAAACCGAAGATGCTGATTGTGTATTTTTACGGTGTATAGTCTCTGGTTTCAGTAAACTTTGAGGCAAGCATGAAAGCACTATACAAGCTAAAATTCCCGTTACTACTGAATAATAAGTTGGGCGAAATCAGAATGGACGTGCAACGATTTTCTTTTTTTCTCTTTACTATAAGGGACCTTCTTCAATTTCTTGAAACAAAATGTCCACCCCTTCGTGGAGCTTCAGCTCACTGCTAAACCATAGATGATTATAGGAACGTCTCTCGTCAGTATTTCTCAACCTGAATTCTATACTACTTTCAGAAATTCAACATTTGCAAATCTATTAGCATTAGCTTCAATAATTACTGACAAATATAATGGCTGCTGAAGGTAATTATCATTAGAAATTATGACAGAGACAAAATAGGAATGCAATGTAATAAAATACTGCATGTACATGCACAGCTGCCGTCATAGAAGAAGAAAAAAACAAACGTCAGTATCTTAGTACTCAGGAGCATGGAAGCGCTACGAATAAAGACCTAAGTAAGGAATCACTTTGCGTGCAAATGCAGTTAAACAAGGAAACTATGATTTGCAAAATTTTTCATATCGATATATCTTTCAATCTAAGACATATTGAAAAGCATACCAGGTGTCACCGAGAAGAAAAGTGTTTCTGATCGTATATACTGCGCCACAATCATGATTAAATATGACAGTTGTATAAAGGTTCTTCCAATTATTGAATTTGCTGTGACACTTGTTTCACTGAATTATAAAAGAAATGAAAGAAAAATAAATCTGACTTTAATTAAATTACTAAAACATAACCCTAATTTTTCTTTAGCGGGTATGACGTGTCACACACTATTTTTCTTCTCTGTTAAGTCCTTCTTACTCAGCATGTGACTCTCTTTGAACTGTCGTCTGTTTAGTCGGAATAGCTCAAGAGCTTAAATGAGCTTCCATGGACCAGAGAAATTCAGCATGTATACGTCACTTTTGCCTGTTGCTCAACAGACCTTTAACTGCTCTTATACTCTATCAGAACACACACACACACAAATTAAATTAACTGAGTTTTGAAGGAGATCCAGGAATTAAATCTGATTGCATGGAGAGGTGTGCAGTGGACATGCAGCACGTGCTGTTGCAAGCTGCGCTGCCCTCCTCTGCCTGCGCTGCGTCAAGTGTGCGCTGACCAGCAGAGGCCCTGCGCCTCGCCTCTGCCTCTGCTCTGCCTCTGCTGCGTCAAGTGTGCGCCGGGCCTTAGAGTTGGATCTAATGTGTTGTAAGCAGTTGTAACACAGTATCGTTTCCGTGATGTGGGAATAGAGTTAGACGCATTCTAGGTTTCTTCCCTCTGTGGAAGGAGACTTACTAGTGTTTGCTGTAGATCATAAGATCTGTAGGGGGATCAAGTGTGCTGAGGAGGACTCCAACGTCGATGTGATTACTTAAAATGTGTAATAGTTTGCATCTGCAACAGCTACTTGTTGTTAAGTTGTATAGCTTTTCATGTAGAACTTTTCGGTTTTACAGGTGTATGGATCTAGGAGAATATACCAGGAGACAGCTTAAGTGCCACAAGAGCGTTGCTTCGATTGATCGAGTATCTGTTAGTTGGTCACTTATCGGAGATGTACTTCTGTGCTGTTCTAGTCTACAGCTAAGCAAGCGTTTGTTTAAATTGACGTTGTGCGATTCATTGGTGTATGGACTGGAGTTTGACATTACATCGCAATTTAGTGCTAATCCAACTGTTTGTGTATAAAATAGGTTATCACTAACTATATTTTCATCATGCAAGTTATAACTGCTGTTCTAGTCAACTCCTACGGTAAATAGCTCGTTTGTGTGTACTGTGAGGAAATGATCCATAGATGTGTTGCAGTATTTGTCGGTAATACGATTGCGCATGGATGTCTCTTTATGACCTGTAGAGATGGCTTTTATTGTGTTGATGGCACATTGAGAGGTTTGGTATAGCTGTGACAAATAGTTTTTTTATGCTTATGGCTGTTGATAGAAGCAATGTAATATATTATCGTCGTGACTGACTGGAAGTTCTGCAACTTTTCATCAAATAGATTACTCTGTTGCTTCAATTGAGCGAGTTCGGCGGTTTCTATATTTTCGACTCGTGACGCAAGGCTTTCCACTACCGGGTTTATCTCGTCGCGAATATCTTGTCTTATTTGCTGAGATTCACGTTTGAAAGTATTGAGCAATTGTTCCCTGAACCGATTGTTGTCCTCATTTATTTTATTAAAACTACTTTGAATACTCATAAACCTCGAATCGCACGTCTGTTCTATTTTCTCAAGTTTTTCACCTTGTTTCTCAAGTTTTTCATTTAATTTCTGAGATTGTTGAGATTGTAATTGACTATTCTCATTTAATTTAGAGAGCTGTGACAATAAAATTTGCATGAAATCATTTGGTAATACGTTTTCCATAGCCGTCGCACAAGTATTTTTTGTAGCAGAGCTAGGCGGAACCGATGCATTATTTTCCGCAACCACGTTACAAGAATCGGAATTCTGTATTGTCGAATCCTGTACTTTGTCATTATTCATATTGTCTGTTCCTGAACTAATCTGTTCCGCGTTTTCGGACACGGTATTTAGTGTCGTATTTGTATCAGTGCAGTGAGAAGGCTCTTGTGAAAATTCTTCTTCTCTCCTTGTATCATTCAAGGTCTCATTTTCGAAAGCAGTTTTAGCATCAGCGCGAACTCTCCTATTCTTCGACATTGTTAACAGAATTTTACAGTAAAGTGACCACTAATATTTATTTTCACCTACTGCTAATTTTTTTTGAAAATTACACACGGTAATTATGAGAGAACAATAGGTTGAATCGGGCTAGTGCAACATACAATCACAATCGAGATTACGCAAACCGTTAATTATCACACGAGTTCCGCGGCACTAGAACTTTCATCACAACAAACATCAGACAATATAAAAGAGAGACTTGTTCAGTAGTAATGCAATTATTTGTATATTCAATTCATCTACTATAAACAGTACTACACAATCTCAAGAATGGTAAGTAACAGACTACAGAAACAATTACTATGCTACTGTTGCTACAACAGAGGATGGTGCTACAAAAATTAAATTAAGAGCCAAAAGGTAAGTTGGTTAGTGGAAAAGACAAACTAACTGAAATGAGACTACGTATCTAACTACGTCACGATCCTGTTTGTGAACTATCCTGGCAGAAAGGGCGCCAGATAAAAATTGTACGCGTGTTTTGTAATGTTGAACCTTTCGTTAAATCAGACAATAAATTGTTCATTAACTCAGCTATTTGGTTTAATTATGGCCCTGATCTTAATGTACAAGAAACAGTGCATTAAATTGATTTTGTGCGCAACGGATCTTTTAAGTAAACAACTGTGACATGTAACCTTTTGAAACAGACACTGACTATACTAAAAAATTTTGACTGCGAGAAAGATATAAGAAAAACCACAAATCACTTTCTTAATGCTTGACTGTGAGAATTAATGTCGATCAGTTATTATTGAAATCCAAATCAACTATTATCTTACTATCGCACCAATAATGAAATATGTTCAATAATGTTATTCAAATCAACACTCCACTAAATCAAGTAATTATCAAATGAAGGAAGTGGGTTAATTTTCTAACTACGTAAATGAAATATGAAACAGGGTTAAGTTACTTATTATTGATAAACAGCATTACATTACCTACATAATACAACTTCTGACTTGCTGGCAAAGCAGCCTCTGCTCTACATCGGAGCCATACACACAACCCAACCGCTCTCTAAGCGAGCTGAACCACTAGTCTTGCTCTCTGTGTCTCTGCACGAGCTACAATGCTATGCAATACATGATCTTTGCCAGAGATGAAGCTTTACACATATCGATACATACAGTAGAAGCGATATTATACATTTTCTTGCAAGCAAGTTACTCGATACAAAACAGGAGGCACAATATTAGACATTTTCTTGTAAAAATAATTTTCTATGGACACGTTTCAAACTAATGAAGAGGTACTGAACAGAATTGGGGAGAAAAGGAATTTTTGGCATACCCTGACTAAAAGAAGGGATAGCTTGGTAGGACACATTCTTAGACATCGAGGAATCGTAAATTTAGCATTGGAGGGAAGTGTGTGGGGTAAAAATCGCAGAGGGGGACCAAGAGACGCGTATAGTAAGCAGATTCAAGTGGATGTGGGTTGTCGTTTTTATGAGGAGATGAAAAGGCTTGCTCAGGATAGAGTAGGGTGGAGAGCTGCATCAAACCAGTCTCCGGACTGAAGACCATAACAACAACAACAACAACAACAACAACAACAACTGTCCGTATGGCAGATTTCTGTGGGGCAGACCCGAACTGAGCAACTTTTAGTTGCCATTAGGACAGTTAATCCCACACTTGAACTGGGCAACTTCCGCTTGCAGGTAGCAGGACGGTCGGACCCAAGACGTTGCTGAACTCGTCAGTCCTGTGAATGACACCAACTCGCTGACATCTTTGTTGAATCACATAGCGTTTCGTTTTGTACTTCAGTTTAGTCACGGAAGCGAATAATACGGTAGAAAATCGCGATTTGCAGCCTGTTATTACTGATCATGGTAATACACGTTTGATCTGTGAAGGTTATAAATTCAAACCTTAGAGAAGAGTTGTAGCAACGGAAGAAAGTGGACGGCGATGCTGCGGTAAACGTTCGCAGTGTGCTGTTATTTACAGAAGGCAGCGAACACACAATTTCGCGTATGGAAGGCACTCATGACCACGCACCTGTTCCAGAAGACTTGTTAAACAGGAGAATGATATATAATTCTCTAAAAACAAAAGGCGACGCTTTGGTTGAAAGACCGTCAAAGAAATGGTGACATTTTCAAATTAGACTTCGTAAAGTGCTGTTACAGCCTTGAGCAGAATATGAGCCAAACTAAATGCATTTCTTTTCTGCTAAATTTTTCGTATGTGAATCTTCGTATTTGTATAAAATTTTTCTATATCTTGTACCTTGGCACGGTATTGACATTATTCCTTAAGAACTTTACAAATAGGGGCAGAGGTTGCGCACTTGTTAAGTTTAGAGTTTTTCGAGATAGTGCAGTCGGTCTGCCAGGAGCAGGTAGGAGTTGCCGAGTTGCCCAGTTCGTGCGTATCACTCAGGGGGCACTTTGGGGACAGTTGCCCATAGTGATGGGACAACCGACTGTTTTTAACAACCGATTGGTCAGTCGGTTGTTTTTTCGTTCAGTCGGTTTTTTCAGTCGAATGAAACAACCGAATGAAAATAGTCTCTGTGGCCGTATGAATGTTTTCACTCGCTGGCGGGGTTTGAGTGGTTTCAGTCGATGCGAAACAATCGAATGAAACCAGTCGCTATCGGTTGCAGCCGCTATATGAATGTTTTCACTCATTCAGTGGGTTTGAGTGGTTTCAGTCGATGCGCGACCACCGAATGAAACAAGTCTCTGTCCTTTATATGAATGTTTTCGGCATTGAGTGCTTTCATTTGATGCGATACAACCGACTGGAAAAAGTCACTGTCGGTTTCTGCAGTTATATGGATGTTTTTATTAATTCACCGACTTTGTATGACTTTATTTGCTTACTCCTTCAGTCTTTTCGGGTATAAATGAACCGTGATTCAGCATTAAAACTTTCTTAGAGACAAATCTTGTAAATATAGCAGTATGTCCGTGTGTGTGTCTTTATCGCATGGAAATCTACAGTTTTGTTCCAATCTTGATGAAATTTTGCACACTTGACCTTCAAAGCAAAAGGAAAGTCACTGTCTACATGAAATTTCATTCCGTGCATGGCGGAGGGTACTTTACATACTGACTTCGACAAAAACCACAATTTGGCTGCGATCTTGATGAAATTTTGCACACTTGACCTTTAAAACAAGACGAAGGTAATTGGGTACAATAAATTTCGTAGGTGCATGGCGGAGGGTACTTTACCTACTAACTTTGATAAATTACGTTCGTATTCGAATTTTAAGGATATATTTCACTCTTCACCTTCAAAGAAAGAGAATGGTCACCGTCTACATCTACTTTAGTTCGATGCATGACAGAAGGTATTCCAAACTTTGACGCCAATATAGAGTTTTATTCCGATCTTGAAGAAATGTTGAAAATTGACTTTCAAAACAAGTGGCAGTTCACTGTTCATCTAAGATTTTGTATGGTAAATGGCGGAGGGATGGAATAAACCTTCACACCGTTTTACCGATAACCAAAAAAATATCTATGACTAGAGTTCCAATGTTCAAATGTTTGTAAATCTATCGGACCAAACTGCGTGGTCATCAGTCCGTAGCTTACAAACTACTTAAACTAAGGTAAACTAACCTAAGGACAACACACACACCCATACTCCACGGAGGACTCGAACCTTCGACGGCGAGCAATCGCGCCCTCCCCAGCGAAGTGCCTTAGACCGCTCGGCTACTCCACCGCGGAGTGACAAGAGTGAATAATTATGAAACTTGAGATGGATGTTTTCATATACTGTTGACGAATACAGACACGCTGGAGAAAATTTACAGCACTGGTAAATATTGTATGTGTTCTCGTAATCCTTCAAATTAGATGGAATTAACAAAAATATTTTTATACAAAATACTTTAATGAAGGCTTTTTTTTACAATACCTAATGTTTTAGTGATCTTAGAATTTGGATCTAGCAAGTATGCTCAGAGTTAACATACTTAACTCTGTCCTGCTAGAACCTTAAATATGTATGAACAAGAAGCCGCAAACTGCACGTTTCTACCTGTTCTCACTTCTGAGATACGGTATGCGAGATTAAACTTGTAGTGATCATTTTGGAACACCCTGTAGTTTCCACGCTTCTTTATTGAGACAGTAAGAAAGCGACAACAATCGGCGATGGCACGCCCCGCCCCGCCCGCCGGACACTTGTGTGGAGTTTGGCGCGCGCCTGCTGGACTAGCGCTGTCAGCAGTGGAAACGCAAGCGAGGCAGCACCCCATCTTGTGTTCCCGCTCCCCTCGGTACCCCGTGGTGGGTGTCTGCGAAAGTAATCTGATCGGGCCCATATGATCGGCGTTTTTGAAGTCTGGGGTGGGAAATTAAAGTGATCGCAGACCTGCTCCAGCGATATGACATCTAATTAGTTACTCGTTGATGGCACCTCAAACTATTTAATCTACAACAAAATATGAATCACTCTTACTGTATATTATAAAACGAAAAGTTACTTCATTCAGTGCATAATTTCTTGAAAAGAAAGAATGGGTAATTCAGTCAATGTACAAAACTGCAAAAGTGTCGCACGTTTTCATTCAGTTGTTCCCACAGACTACTTTCATTCGAAAAAAAATAAACGAATATTAATCCAACATAGTAAAACTACGACCGACTGACTGTTTCATTCGGTTGCTCCCACTGACTGGTTTCACTCAAAAGAACTAATGAAGAGGCCAACGTATTGTGTCAATTTTTTCATTCGGTTCGTCCCATCGACTGATTTAACTCAAAAGAAAAGGAATGAGTGGTCCAACCGACTGTGTCGATTTTATTCGCTTGCTCCGACCGACTGGTTTCACTCAAAAGAAGGAATGAGTAGTCCAACCGACTGCGTCGATTTTTTCATTCGGTTGATCCCACCGACTGGTTTCACTCAAAAGAACGAATGAATAGTCCAACCGACTGAATCGGTTGTTTCATTCGGTTGGTCCCACCGACTGGTTTCACTCAAAAGAACGAATGAATAGTCCAACCGACTGAATCGGTTGTTTCATTCGGTTGGTCCCACCGACTGGTTTCACTCAGAAGAATGAATGAATAATTCAACCGATACGAGAAACTACAACCGAATGATCGATTTTTTTGCAACAACCGAATGAATCGATTGTTTTCATTCGATTGTTCCCATCACTAGTTGCCCAGTTCGAGTCTTCCGTTTATCACCAACAGGTAGATGTTGCCCAGTTCGGACGAGCCCTTTCTGTGTTGTTGATGAGTAACACTGTAAGACACAATTTGCAAGATTTACAACCAAAAACCTAGCTCTCAAATTTATTACGGGCGTTATAATGAGGGGAAACAGTCAATTGTGAAAAAGAGAATTTCACCGCTGACTGACAGCGGGCATATTCCAAGTCTTGCGACAGCTGTCGTTTAACGAACGTCGAACAAGCGGCGCAGTCGTGTTTCACGGTTGACGTTAAGTTGGTTTTTCTGTTTCGGGACCATTAGGAGTATAAATAAATGTCCCGCGCCTTGTCTGTAAGTGAAATAAGATCCCCACGAGAGGTTACCGCTGCTAAGGACCCGAAACTGCGCGACTCTGTGATTCATTTGACGACACCGCGGCGTTACTTGGAAGAAGTAAAAGGTTTTTATTACATTGGCTGCGCCGTTAAGAGTGTTTTGCTTCGCTAGTGCTTCTTTTCTCGAAGAAAGGATTTCGGTGTCATTCCGGAAAAACAAAGCTCATTAAGGAGACGGATACCTTCCGGCGAAAGAGAGAGACCGAGTCAACGGGGGAACTGACTGCCTGCGGCCTAGCGTCAGAAATAGCGGAGAATTACAGGTAAAGAAATCCTAGGATTTCTACATCTATATGGGATACTCTGCAAATCACATTTAAGAGCTATCAGAGGGTTTATTGAACCACCTTTATACTATTTATTTCCCATTCCATTCTCGAATAGCGCGCTCGAGCTATGATTTCTCGTATTTTATTTTGATGATCATTTCTACCTATGTCAATAATATAGTTTTGCATCCGGACGAGAATATTGGTGATTGAAGTTTCGTAAGTAACCCATACCGCAGCGATAAGCGCCGTTGTTGTAATGATTCCCATCCCAGATCCTGTATCATTTCCGTAACGCAGTCTCTCCTGTATCGTCACACAATATAAAACGAGCTGCCCTTCTCTGGACTCTTTCGATGTCCTCCGTCAAAACCGCCTGATACGGATCCCACACTGGGCATCAATACTCCAAAAAAGAACGGACAAGCGTAGCGTATGCAGTTTCTTTGGTAGTTCTGTTGCATCTCTTAAGGGTTCTGTCAATAAAACGCAGTCTCTGGTTCGTCTTTCCTACGACATTATCTACGAGTTCTTTCCAGTTTAAGACTGAAGTAATAGTAATTCCTAGGTATTTAGTAGGGTTTACGGCCTTCACGTTTGATTGATTTATCTTGTAAACAAAGTTTAACGGGTTTCTTTTCGTACTCGTGTGGACGACTTCACAATTCTCATTATTTAGAGTCAATTGCCAATTTTTACACCATAGTGATGTCTTATTCAGGTCGTTCTGCAGTTGGTTTTAATCTTCAAAGGATTTTACTAGACGTTAAACGACGGTGTCATCTGCAAACAACCTGAGAGGGCTACTTAGATTTTCTCCCAAATCGTTTATGTAAATAAGGAACAGCAGAGGACCAATGACAGTACCCTGTGAAACGCCCGATACCACCTTTGTTTTAGTCGATGCCTTACCATCGATTATTCCAAACTGTGTCCTCTCTGACACGATACCCAGTCGCAAATTTGGAGCGATATACCATAACCACGCAATTTGATTAAAAGCCATTTGTGAGGTACAGTGTCAAAAGCCTTCTGAAAATCAAGAAATACGGAATCAATTTGAGTACCCTTGTCGATAGCACTTAATCACTTCGTGTGAGTAAAGAGCTAGTTGTATTTCGCATGAACGATATTTTATAAATTTCTAAAATTCAAAGGTAAGGGACGGTACGAATAGCGGAGAGATTAAAAACAAGTGCATTTAATGGAAAAAAAAAGAATACAAAGTGGTACTTTAGTGAGGTGCGGTAAAATGGCCGAGCGCTCTAAGGCGCCTTGCTGTAGAGCGCGCGGCTGCTCTCCGTTGGAGGTTCAAGTTCTCCCTCGGGCATTGGTATGTGGGTTGTCCTTAGGTTAGTTAAAGTAGTTAGCGTTTTCCACATCCGTTCAAAACAGGCAAACAGGAAGCTGAATGTCACCTGGAATGGCAGCAAGCTGGGACATTCGGACAAAGCAACATACCTGGGTGTCGTGCTGCATTAGATTAGGTTATATTAGTTTTTCGTTTCGTAGATCCATGTTGATGAGATCCTCGTGGATGTGGAACATGTCAGAAAACAAAATTTAAAGCTGAATAATAGAAAATAGTAATAATATGAATACAGGCACATACATTTTTTAAGTCTATTTTTTTTCTTTAAGCTGATAATATAATAATACTAATATAGTATGAATACCGATACATGCATCATTTGGTACAATTTAGAAATCCACTGATGGAGTAGAAAGAGTTGGCTACTAGAAAGTCTTTTAGGCTCCTCTTAAACTGATCTTTATTTCTACCTAAATTTCTTTATAGTTGATGGTAAATTATTGAAAATGTGTGTTCCTGATTAGTGGACCCCTTTTTTGAACTAAAGTAAACGCTTTTAAGTCCTTGTGTAGATAATTTTTATTCCTAGTATTGTATGTATGAAGTGAGCTGTTTGCTGGGAAAAAGGATATATTATTTATGAAATATTTCATTAAGGAATAAATATACTGAGGCAGTAGTTAATATACCCAGTTCTTTGTAGAGGCTTCTACAGGACGTCCGTGAATTTACTCCACAAATAATACGTATTACACGCTTTTGGACTCTGAAGACTTTTGACTGACTTGAAGACTTATCCCAAAATATTATACCATATGACATTATGGAATGAAAGTAAGCAAAGTATGCAAGCTTTTTTATTTTCATGTCTCCTATGTCTGATAACACTCGTATTGAAAGTACAGATTTGTTGAGTCGTTTTTGCAGTTCTGTAGTGTGCTCCCCCCAACTGAATTTATTATCAAGCTGTAATCCCAGGAATTTAGTACTGTCAACCTCTTCTATCTGCTCTTCTTCGTACTTAATGCATATGCTGGTGGAAAATCTCTTACGTGCTCTGAACTGCATGTAGTGAGTCTTTTATTAATGACCATTTATTAATGTTCATGAAAATATCATTAACAGACCTTTCTATAACTATGCTTGATGTACTTTTTATTGCAATACTTGTATCATCTGCAAACAAAACGAACTCTGCTTCTGGTAGTGTAACTGATGAGAGGTCATTAATGTACACAAGAAAAAGCAATGGCCCTAAGATAGATCCTTGTGGAACACCACATGTAATTTCTTCCCAATCTGATGAGGACTGTTGGCTTAATTCACTAGTCACTTGCACTGACACCCTCTGTTTCCTGCTTGAACCATTTTGCAGCATTTCCCGTGACACCATAAAATTCTAATTTACTTAAAAGGATGTTATGGTTCACACAATCAAATGCCTTTGACAAATCACAGAAAATACATGCTGCTCGCAATATATTATCTAATGAATTAAGTACATCCTCACTGTAGGTGTAAATAGCCTTCTCGATATCGGAACCTTTCAGAAACCAAAATGTGTTCTGGACAGATCACTGACGTACAAATATCACTTTGAAAAGACCTACCAAAAAGTTGCTGCCAGGAACAAAATCTTAACGAAACTGAAGAGCAATAAATTGGAGAGCCAGACCGACTGAATTACGAGCAACTGCTCAAGCACTCAGCTTTTCCACGGCAGAATATGCGTGCCCTGTATGGTCCCGACCCACACATGCCAGAAAAGACACTACAGTCTTGAAAGAAACATGCAGGCTAACGACAGCAAGCATGAAACCCGCACCACTTGTGAAAATATATAAATCAGCTGGATTCTCATCTCCTAAATACCGAAGAACTGCGTATGAACACACAGAAAAATTCAGACTTTCGACAAGCGCCACGCACTGCATGGTTCTTCATTCAAAGAAGGAGACAACAAATGCGACTGCTATGAAGTTCAAGGTATGGAACATCTTCTACAGTGTTCCATCTGCCCCATGAAGTGTACCCTTGATGAACTATGGTTTGAGAAGAGAGAAGCATTGGACGTGGCCCGATACTGGGGTAAAGGACTTTGAAACAAATTTCTCGCCACGAAAACGTAAAGTAAAGCAAGTAGTTTGTAAGCCTAGGAAATGTTAACCTCAATATTCCCTAGGTTTACAAACGTATGATTTTATTTCATCTTTAGTGCTACATTGATAAAAAAAAAAATTAACCTATTTTATAAAATATTGACATTGTCAGAACCGTGAAGTGGTATTATAATGTTTATAATCATAGACAGCGACCAGCCGTGAGTATGGTATAATTAGTTGATTTATTTAGACCATGACCGGTTACAGAGTTTCTTACACATGTTATGCTTTTGAACGTGCTCTATATGAGTGCTGTTAACGTTGTTCAGTATTAGTACTATTAAAAGATCGACAATATACCTGTGCATGCTACTAGAACGAGGATTCACTCAACTGCGCCGTAAACAACCGCCAGTTTACTCGAATTCTGCCGGCAATATCTTGTGCACGGTCACTCCTTGAGAAGGTTCGAGTACTCAGTCGGGCATTTATGAGTGTGGGTGCGTGTGCATTGTCCTTAGTGTATGTTAGTTTAAGTAGTTTGTAAGTCTAGGGACAGATAACCATAGCAGTTTGGTCCAAAAGGTTTACAAACAATTGAAAAATCTCGTACAACGTCTATTACCATAATACACTCCTCGTCATTAAAATTGCTACAACACGAAGATGACATGCTACAGACGCGAAATTTAACCGACAGGATGAAGATGCTGTGATATGCAAATGATTAGCTTTTAAGAGCATTCACACAAGGTTGGCGCCGATGGTGACGCCTACAACGTGTTGACAAGAGGAAAGTTTCCAACCGATTTCTCATACACAAACAGCAGTTGACCGGCGTTGCCTGGTGAAACTTTGTAGTGATGCCTCGTGTAAGGAGGAGAAATGTGTACCATCACGTTTCCGACTTTGATAAAGGTCGGACTGTAGCCTATCGCGATTACGGTTTATCATATAGTGACATTGCTGCTCGCGTTGGTCGCGATCCAATGACTGTTAGCAGAATGTGGAATCGGTGGATTCAGGAGGGCAATACGGAACGCCGTGCTGGATCACAACGGCCTCGTATCACTAGCGGTCGAGATGACAGACATCTTATTCGCATGGCTGTAACGGGTCGTGCACCCACGTCTCGATCCCTGAGTCAACAGATGGGGACGTTTGCAAGACAACAACCATCTGCACGAACAGTTCGACAACGTTTGCAGCAGCATGGACTATCAGCTTGGAGATCATGGCTACGGTTACCCTTGACGCTGCATCACAGACAGGAGCGCCTGCGATGGTGTACGCAACGAAGAACCTGGGCGCATGAATGGCAAAATGTCATGTTTTCGGATGAATGTAGGTTCGCATCCGTGTTTGGCAACATCGCGGTGAACGCACATTGGAAGCGTGTATTCGTCATGTCATGGCCATACTGACGTATCACCCGGCGTGATGGTATAGGGTGCCATTGGTTACACGTCTGAGACACCTCTTGTTCGCATCGACGGCACTATGAACAGGAACCGTTACATTTCAGACGTGTTACGACCCGTGGCTCTACCCTCCATTCGATCCCTGCGAAACCCTACATTTCAGCAGGATAATGCACGACCGCATGTTGCAAGTCCTGTATGGGCCTTTTTGGATATGGAAAATGATTCGACTGCTGCCCTGGCCAGCAAATCCTCCAGATCTCTCAACAGTTGAAAATGTCTGGTCAATGGTGGCCGAGCAACTGGCACATCACAATACGCCAGTCACTACTCGTGATGAACTGTGGTATCGTGTTGAAGCTGCATGGGCATATGTACCTGTACACGCCGTCCAATCTCAGTTTGACTCAATGCCGAGGCGTATCAAGGCCGTTATTACGGCCAGAGGTGGTTGTTCTGGGTACTGATTTCTCAGTATATATGCACCCAAATTGCGTGAAAATGTAATCACATGAAATACAAAAACCAGACAGGAGTTATTAGAGTCGAAGGGAAATAAAGGGTCGCAGAGGTTGGGAAGGGAGTAAGGCAGAGTTTAGCCTTTCCCCAATGTTGTTCAATCTGTATATTGAACAAGCAGTGAAGGAATACAAGGAGAAATTTAGAGAAGGAATTTAAGTTCAAGGAGAAGAAATAAAAGCTTTGCAGTTTGCCGATGACACAATAATTTTGTCAGAGACTGCAAAGGATCAGGAAGAGCAACTGAATGGAATGTACAGTGTCTTGAAAGGAAGATATAAGATGAACATTAACAAGAGTAAAACGAGGGTAATGGAATGTAATGTCAGAAAATCAGGTGATGATGAATGAGGTAATGAGACCATAAAAGTAGTTGATGAGTTTTGTTAATTGGATAGCAAAATAACTTTTCGTGGCCGAAGTAGAGAAGATATAAAATGCAGAATGGTTATGGAAAGAAAAGCATTTCTAAAGAAGCGAAACTTGTTATCATCCAATATCAACTTAAATGTTACGAAGTCCTTTCCGAAAGCATTTGTGTGGAGTGTAGCATTGTGTGGGAGTGAAACGTGGACGATAAGGAGAAGCTTTTGAAATGTGGTGCTACAAACGAATGATGAAAATTAGATGGGTAGATCACGTAACTAATGAGGAGGTGCTTAACCGAATTGGGGGAATAGGAGTTTCTGGCATATCCTAACTAAGAGAAGGGATAGTTTGGTAGGACACATTCGAGAAATAAAGGAATTGTCAACTTAGCATTACAAGGAAGTGTGTGGGGTAAAAATCGTAGAGGGAGACCGAGAGACGAATACGGTAAGCAGATTCAAAAGGGTGTAGGTTGTCGAACTTATTCTCAGATGGAGAGACTTTCACAGGACAGGGTAGCGTGGAGAGCTGCATCAAACCAGCCTGCGGACTGAAGACCACAACAACAACGACAATACTATTATTATAGTAATGAAATGTATCGTTTTTTATCTGTAAGGTATATTGAAATTGTAATTACTGCGTTTGATTCTCTCACGTGTTGAATCCATTCATATAATTATATTTGCCGTATGATCAATCCCTGATTTTATATGGATTTTTAGAATAATGTGTGTGGCTATATTGCATTTCAATTGCAATCTGGGATAGCCACCCTCGCTAATCCAAGAACGCCGTTTCCTGTTTCGGAGCAGGTTACGATTTTTCTGACAACCAGTATTCCATTCACTAGGTCCAAACTGTTAGACGGTCGGCTGGGGAACCCAACAGCTTGCCAAAACTTACATTTCTCATGGAAACAATCAGCTTTCCCCCTTATCTGTAATTTCGCATTCCGTTGTACACCATAATAGTTTCGTGTCGATAGCTATAAGAGGTTGCAAAGTCGTCAGCACATATAAAATTCGGACTCAAGACCAGCGATGACTTCTGAGACTATAATATCAAAGAGTTTATATACAGCAAAACGTGATGTACATTCTTTAGTTATTTTTTGCAACATGAATAAAGAAAAATAAGTGCATATTGCAGTTTGAAAAGTAAAACTACCAAGAAAGATGCCAAAGCGTAAGAAAGAAATTTCGCCTTCTCGATCCGTTTGTAAAAGACAGAGAACGGCGATGAAAAGTGAATCTACAGACGAGAGAAACTTGAATTTTTTTAGACGTTGTTTACCTTACAGTGTACGCATCAGTGATTTTTCGATATACCCATCCCTAATGCGGTGAAATAGGGGTTGAACGTTTTTTTTTGAAAACACATTGCTATTCAGACAATTTTGCAGGAAGAACATTTTCTGAAATTCATCTATTAAACGGGTGAAATAAGGGAAAATCTTTTAAGGGTGCTACTAAGACTATTTTGATGCTAGAAATGAAAAAATCTGGAACCATGGTTAGAATTTTTTGTTTAAATGCGTGTTTCGGGATGGTTTGAATTCTGATATCAATGGTGCAATAGTGGGTGGCAAGGTGTATCCAAATAATTGATTTGGAAAGCATATTTAAAGCTAAATCTATGAAAATTTATATTTAGAAGTAGAAAAAACCAATGCATACCATCCAGTCTACGCGTGCGAAGCAGCGGAAATTAAGTTATTCCATTATGAAATCAAAGATGCTGAATTGAAGGAGAGCCTCTGAATTATAAAATCATTCTGAACTTTCTTGTGACTCCTGATCTATTCCACACTCACAGCTGTCTTTCAGTGTTCTTGAACCAAGTGATAATTATGATTACATTATGCTCTGTGCAAATTTCGATCAGACGGCTTCCTCTTTGGTGTCTTTTCCCCAGTTTATATTCACCTACTATTTTGCTTTCGCTTCCTTTCCCACCAATCAATTCTAGCCCCCCTAACAAAACCCACATAATCTCTTTATTTAGCCATAGATTATTTGAGCCTCCCCTTCTATTGACTTCTTATCATTGGGTTATTTTTCTAAATCTGTGTTCGTTAAGCATTTTAGTTGTTGATTCACTGTTAGCATTTGTTGTGATTAGCCAAATCATTAATTGACATGGGTAATTAACACCCAAGGTGTACATAGACTCATGCAGTGCATCTAGAGCATTTTGCTCACTCACAGTTAAATGCCTAATCCCAGTGGCTTAAATATGTTACCCTTTTATAAATAGTAGTTTATAATTATTATTTGTTTATCCTAATTGTCCTTAAACTCATTGTTAATTTTTATCGCTGGGTTATAAATGTTTTATATAAATGTATCCCTGTTATCATAAGTTAAAAAATAAACTAATTGGATGAACGATAAACAACGAATTTGTGGGTCCCCCTTCCACTTGTCTGTTTTTCCTGCCACCTTGTTGCTTCTTAGGGATGTTACATTGGTAGCAGAGCGTGATTTCGATCCACGGACCTCTGAGTTATGGGCCCAGCACGCTTCCAAAGCCGGCCGCGGTGGCCGAGGGGACTGAGGCGCTCCAGTCACGGTCTGCACGGCCACTACGGTCGTGGGTTCGAATCCCTCCTCGGGCATGGATATTTGTGCCGTCCTTAGTGTTAGCTACTTCATAAGTAGTTTGTAAGTTTAGGGACTGATGACCTCGTAGTTAAGTCCCATAAGCTATACAAACATTTGAAAGTTTTTGAACGCTTCCAAATCGCGTAAACCACCTCTTAAAATAGCAATCCAAGTAAATGAGAGAAGCTTTTCCCCTAAATCCAACTGGGCGATAACTTGGAATTTTTTAATGGACATAACAACATCTGTAAAGACGATCTCTCTAAGGATCTTCAAGGAATGGACCTCCCCAGGAGGGAGTAGCCTTTGACCAACCGCTTCCGTACTTGTGTTCGTCGATGTAATTATTGGAAATTCAAACGGGGACAGACAGTTGATCAATCCTGTGATTGGGGAGCGGACTTACGGACTATTGCCCACATACTTGCTAACTGTCCATTACGATCAAGTTCAGGAGGGGTAGCCGAACTCCATCTAGTCAATCAGTCAGGTTAAAGGAGATATAATGGTTAAAGGAGATCGACTTGGCTCTGTGACGGAAATATAATTAGCTTATTACTGAGACAATAGTATGTTTTACTAAGGTATTACAGTAATTTTTATGTAGTTGACATTATAAGTTTAACTTTGTGAAATTTGTTAAATTATTAATTCTTTGAATTAACAATACTTTCAATATCTAGATTGAAGCTTGTTGGCTTTAGGCGTTGTTTTCTACGCAGTTAACACTTTATGTATACTAAAAAAATTAGAAAATGCACGCACTCAGAAAAAAGTAGTTGAGAATTTCATTACTCTTCAAAGTTGTTTCCAAACATTCAATACTATCCCTTTTCTGACTTAAATTGAGAATAGTCTTGAGTCTTTAACGGAAGTGTTCTAAGAAGAATCATGTGATAGTTCCATCAGGGAGTCTTTCTCAGATGTTCATAGTTTTAGCTTTTTAAGTTTGCACTTTACAAACTATTTCTTACCGTAAAATTTATAAGGTATTGAGGAACAGTTACTACTAAACCACGATAGGTATTAGGTAGTACTCCTAGGCAAATCAAGTTTCATTGACCCTAACATGAAATTGTTAAGGATATAGAAGGAGAGACATTGAATTAAAATTCGTGCCGTGGCCGGGATTCGAAGCTGGGACAGCGTTCTGTTAAATACACTATGTGATCAAAAGTATCCGGAAACCCCCAGAAACATAGGTTTTTCATATTAGGTGCATTGTGCTGCCACTTACTGCCAGGTACTCCATATCAGCGATCTCAGTAGTCGTTAGACATTGCGAGAGAGCAGAATGGAGCGCTTCGCGGAACTCACGGACTTCGAACGTGGTCAGATGATTAGGTGTGACTTGTGTGAAAACTCTGTATGCGAACTTTCCACTCTCCTTAACATCCCTAGGTCCACTGTTTCTGATGCGTCCTCTCCTGGAGTAGTGTTGCCCAGTGTGGGACCCTCACCAGGTGGGACAGAGAAGGGCAGCTCGTTTTGCTTTATCACGTTTCAGGTGGGAAAGCGTCACGGAAATGTTGCACGATTTGAGGTGGGAATAATTAAAAGAAAGACGTTATTCATTGCAGCGAGATCTATTTGCGAAATTTCAATCACTGACTTTTACTCCTGAATGTGAAAATATTTTGCTAGTACCCACCTACACAGGGAGACATGACTATCCCAATAAAATAAGAGAAATCAGATCGAAAACGGAACGATTTAGGTGTTCTTTCTTCCCGCGCGCTGTTTGGGAATGGAACGGTAGAGAAAGGTTATGAAAGTGGTCAATGAACCCTCTGTCAGGCACTTAAATTTGATTTGCAGAGTATCTATGTAGATTTAAATTAAGATGTAGATGTGATAGTGAAGTGAAAAGTTGAAGAGACACGTATAGCACGAAAGCGCACAGGCCAACCTCGTCTGTTGACTGACAGAGACCGCTGACAGTTGAAGAAGGTCGTATAGTGTAATAGGCAGGCATCTATCCAGGCCATCACGTGGGAATGGAAAGCAGCATCAGGATCGACAGGCGGAAGGAGAGAAAACTTGGATTTCATGGTCGAGCGGCTGCCCGTAAGCCACACCTCGCAGGTCAGTGCCAAACGACGCTTCGCTTGGTGTTAGGAGCGTAAACATTGGATGTTTGTACAGTGCGAAAACGTTGTGAGGAGTCACGAATCACGGTAAACAATGTGGCGATCCGATGGCAGGATGTGGGTATGGTGAATTCCCGGTGAACGTCATTTGACAGCTTGTGTAGTGCCGACAGGCTGTGGTGTTATGGTGTGGTCGTGGTTTTCATGGAGGGGGCTTACATATTCTATTGTTTTGCGTGGCGTACATTGATGTTTTAAGCACATTCTTGCTTCCAACTGTTGAAGACCAATTCGCGCTTGCATCTTTAAACACGATCGAGCACTTGTTCATAATGCACAGCCTGTGGCGGTGTGGTTACACGACAAAAACATCCCTGTAATGGACTGTCCTGCACAGAGTACTGACTTGATCCCGTAGAACACCTTTGGGATGTTTTGGAACGCCGACTTCATGCCGGGCCTCACCGACCTACTTCGATACCTCTCCTCAGTGCAGCACTCCGTGAAGAATGGGCTGCCATTCCCCAAGAAACCTTCCAGTATCTGACTGAACGTATGCCTGCGATAGTGGAAGCTGCATCAAGGCTTAGGGTGGGCCAACACCAGACTCAATTCCAACATCACTGATGGAGGGCGCCACGAACTTCTAGCAAGGGAACGTCATCAACTCGACTATTTTATTGAGAAAAAATACATGAGCTAGATATCAACTCCAGAAATCGACATCACGTGAAAATTTGGGCCATTATTCAAAGACTACGCAATTATGGCCTCCTCAGAGTACAGCTTTTAAACATTCGCGCGCCTGGGTTGTTCCTCACTCGGCCCTCTTCACTGCGGCCGCTTAATTCCCGAACGCGAAGTGCTGTGCAATGAAGGGACAACAGCGAGTCCCACGAAATGTGAAATTTGAAGAGCTAGGGCACTGGAGGACGAAATAATTATTCAAAATGAAACATATGTACAGTTTCAAGTTCACTCCACTTCAATAGTGTCAGCTTCACGTATAACAAAAAGATGTGTATAAGATGTATTGAAAATTAAATTACATTACACTGCTTGTTGAAAAACTGCAGTTGTGACGCGCTGTATAAAACTCAAACGGCTCAGCGCATATAATCTTCTGTTATGGAGACGGGAAAAGTGGTATTCGACGATTTAAAATCATCAAAGCAGGTTTCAACATCACTGACTACCTCAATTCCACGCCCAAGATCCGTTCAAGCAATGAAAGTGTTCGACGAATCTGACTATGGTGCAATGGCATTGTCGTTATTGTCGACGTATTCGCCTTGTAAATCTGCACCGAACGTCAACCCGCTGTTTTCTTTTACATCCATCACGTCTTCATCTGTGCAATTGTCGATGATATCTGCAACGCTGTTGAAAGATATAAGGAAAAGCATAAAGAAAGCGCCATGTTTTCCTTTTACCGTGTATGCAAATGATTATGGTTACCGGTGACGACTTTAAAGAGCTTTAATTCTTTGACATTTAATCGTTGCAGATTAGTCATCACTCCATACCGCTCCTGGAGATGTCGCACGACAGCCTGCGGGTTAATTTACTTCGCGAACACAAACCTCTACTAGACTCTGCTCACAGTTCTAAACGTTCGGACATTAAGCGGGCACAGTGAAGAGGGCCGAGTGAGGAACAACCCGAGCGCGCGAATGTTTAAAAGCTGTACTTTGAGCAGGCCGTAACTGCGTAGTATCTGAATAATGGCCCAAATTTTCAGATGTTCAAATGTTTGTTAAGCTTAAGGGAGTTAACTGCGGGGTCATCAGTACCTAAACTTACAAACTATGTATGAACTACCTTATACTAAAGACGACACAAACATCCATGCCCGAGGGGGGATTCGAACCCCCGATCGTAGCAGCCGTGAAGACTGTGACTGGCGCGCCGCAGTCCACTCGGCCACCGTGGCCGACCCCAAATTTTCACGTGATATCGATTTCTGAGGTTGATATCTAGCTCATATATTTATTTCCCAAGCAAATATGAAGTCGAGTGTATGATGTTCCCTTGTAAGTCAGTTTCTGCCAGGTTTTCAGATACTTTTGATCACATTGTGTGTCTGTGACATAAGACAATACATGTCTCGTAAAAATGAATTATTGCTTGATGTGAAAATATTAGTTATAAAAACTTTAAACATTAGTCCATATCATTTATCTTTTTTAATAAAAAAAGCTATACAACTTAATTGCTACTTTTCTTTTATGGAGTTAAAGTTTGATGAAACTAATAGGTCTCGTAAAACACTTCCATTGTTTTCCAGTCCGTAAGATATTGTACTGGGATGTTTCAAATTCATCTGGCTACCCACCAGAATGGATAACGCGATCTACTAGTGAATCGTGACGCACAGTTTGGGAGCCACCGCCGCAGACCACTAGACCACTCTTCTTGTAACACCGAATTGCTATTCCATCCAGACCTGGTGACTTACTTGTTTTCAACTCTTGCTGACTTCCAGGCGTAAATAGCAAAACAGCCACAAGATGTAGGACAGTGTAAAACGTGCGTAATGGTGCCTTTGTTCTGCGGACGTTAAGCACCGAGGCGGACAAAGGCGGCGACGCAATATAAATGTAGCCCCCATGTCAGTGTCGTGGACGGTGCCAAGATATGCGGCTGGTGGGCAGTGGGAGTCTCTGGCAGGGCTCCACGGCAGGTAATGAGGCAGATCTGCATGGGCACCGACGCTCCTGGCCGCGCCGCTCGCTGACCTTACCTACCGCTGCCACTGTAAGTCTGGATGCCGCCGCGTTCTTACCCTGCACACCCAGAAACGTTCTGGCTCAGGCTACATCATGATTACGAAATGGAAACACGAGTAACTTAGTAAAATTTCAGGCTTTCCCGGCGGATATGTTGCAGATACTCTTCCCGGGTTTGCCGCCAGGGCATATTGTAGGTATACCATAATATTTCGTCGAAACAGCTGTCCGACATCTTCAGGTGTTGGTACTTTATGCTGCTCACTTGGGCAAGACGCGACTGACGGTAATTGTGTTTTTTTTCCTTTATTATGATTTTGAAGCCAACTGTGCGAAACAGTTGGCAGGCTGGCAGCAGCTGCGGTGGCTGCTCTTCAGCCATGTGACATACAGGTGAAGACAGAGAGTAAAAACAATATATAAAACAGAGGATTACAATTGCGGAATTTAAAAACAATTGACACATAGAGTTTTTGATGGGCTAAAACGTACATGGACAAACGGGACAAACATATATCTGAGAACGAGAACAGAGGAATAGTAATAAAACACACACAGCCAGTGAAAACAGTTGGCCACGGCGACGATTTAAAAGTACATCGCAGAAACACTAAGGACAAACACGAAGACAGTGGACGGCGCACAGAATAAAACTTTGGGACGGCGATCACGGAGGCACTGATTAAAAACACACGACACTGGATACACGGCACTGTACACGTTGGTGGGGTGGGGGAAGGAGGGGGGAGGCAGGACAGGGATGGGGGAAGCGCAGGGGAGGGGGGGAAGGGGAGGGAAGAGAGAGAAAGGAGGGGAGAGAAGGATTGACGAGACTCTGGGCATGGGAGAGGGGCAGCCAAGCGGGTGGGAAGGAAAAGGGACGGGAGAGAGGGGAGGGGCGCTGATGCTACGGGGAAAGGGATCAGAGTTGGTAGGAGGGGTAGATATCGGGACGAAGTTCGGTATCCGGTAGAGGAAGGCTGCGGAAATTGCCCTGGGAGAGGATACGGAGCGTATGTAGGTGAAGGCCGGGAGGAATGGTTTGGCGGAGGCGTGGCAGAGGCCCGGGATCGGTGAGAATAGGGTATACCAGAGGGTTTTGGGATTCGATTTTGCCGGTTATGTAAAGGAGCCGGAGATGTTCGAGGTGTTGTAGGAGAGGAGGGAAGGGGATTAGGTCATAGAGGATCCGCGTGGGGGAAGGGAGTCTGATACGGTATGTGAGGCGGAGGGCGTGGCGTTCTAGGATCTGGAGGGATTTGTAGAAAGTAGGAGGGGCTGATATCCAGGCGGGGTGGAAGGAACAAAGGACGGGGCGCATGATTGATTTATAGGTGTGGTAATTGTGTCACGGCATCAGAATTTATGAGGCGGAACGTAGGAAACACGCATGGGCGAGTGTCCGCTCTGAGTTGGTTAGCGCTCTTAATGCCCCCTGCTGGGGGACGAGGAGACGTCTTCAGGGCACTGACTGTGCTACCGGACGCGCTTGTGGCTAGAGTTTGAATTAAATGTCAACAACACGCCGCGTCCTATCGTGTATACGACCCTCTTTCTTCTTCTTCTTTATTCTGATGGCATCCAGTACTGTATTCCAGGCAGTGCTTGCTAGAAAGCTTTCTTCTTTATCGTAGCCTTGTCCCACGTCAAGTAGGGTCGGCGTGGCTCTTCTGGATCCTTCTCCTCCATAATACTCTATTCACTGCTTCTTCCTTCTTCCATTCTTTCTCCCTTAGGTTTCCCGCTATCTTATCCTTCCACCTAATCTTCGGTCTTCATTTCCTTCTCTCTCCTTCAATCTTTATATCATCGACTCTGTTTCTGATATACTCTTTCCCTTTTCTCTTCAAGTGTCCATACCACCTTAGTCTACTATCTTGTATCTTTTTCCCCATGGGTCCCACTTTCACAACTCATCTAAAAAATTCACTTCTAATTTTGTCCAATCTTGTTATACCACACATCCACCTCAGCATCCTCATTTCACTACTTACTAGAAAGCCAGTGTCCCTTGTTAGTAAGATCGTCGGCCGTCTGTATAAATGTGGCTTCCTTAAAAACACTGTTCTAAATCGATGATGCTGACTCTTTCTCCCATCCCTCACAGTCACCCTCGCCACCATCTATATCTGCAGCACCGCTCCCCTCCCGTGAGACTTCATTTACCACATACATCGCTCCTTCGTGACTTATGTGGTTGTCGCCGACCTCAACCTTTCTTCCCGTCAACCTGCCAAACTCCAACACAATCCCTGACGTCGTCTTGGCGCCTCCCAACTTCCTTGGGCGCCTCACGGCGGAAGTCATTGACCTCATACGCAGCGACCAAGCCCCTGTCCTGCTCACCCTTAACCACCGACCCCACCCTTCCCGCGCTTCCCTTCTAGGCCCCCTCCTAAACTGGTCCACAACTACTCCCGTGCTGACTGGGATGCCTTCCGTCGATCTATGACTATAGATACCTCGGTCGCCGACCACACCCTTCCCCTCTAGACCCTGCCGACATAGACCATGCTTCCTCGTTCCTCTTGGATAAGAATGAAATTTGGAACAGAGGAAGCTTATACCCTGATTAATACATGGGCTACCTTCCGTAAACCACAGTATAGTGCGTGGCGGAGGGTACCTTACAGTGGGTTAATACGTTTGTTACTCTTCACGCTGAAACAGCTGGACGGAATTGAATGAAATGTGGCTTGAAGATAGCGTATACCCCGAATTAATACATGGGCCGCTTTTCGCAAGTCTGCGTAGGTGCATGGCGGAGGGTACGATATATCAACATCCAAATTGTTTGTTTGGTCACCATGAAAGTCGGCACATAAATGTATGTTTTCATAGAGGAGATGCAAGCCAGTGAATTTAGCATGACGGAGGGTACTTTGCGACTTCGACATCGTTTGACCAGACACCATCAGTCTTGGGTCAAAAATGTATGTTTTCATATATAGGAGGGAGACGTGTAGGTGGAGGACGAGAAGAACAGAAAGGGGAGGGAGGAGACGGACATAGAGAGGGGAGAGGAGGAGAATGAGAGATGGTGACAGACAGGTGAAAGGAGATAAACAGAGAGAAGGGGAGGAGAAAGTGGGCAGAGAAAGGGACAGGAGGAGACGGGGGGAGGAGCAGGAGAACAGAGAGGAGGGAAAGGAGCAGATGGACTAATATGTATAGTTACATTTCCCTAAATGTATTTACTATCGGCTATAAAATGAATATTTCTTTCAATCATTCATAATTAAATAAGCTAACATTTTCAAATTTCACGTGTTATTTTCACAATTATTTCTCCTGCGGCAGCAGCACTCTGGGTACCAGCTACTATTAAATAAACGATTGCAAGAGTTAGTCCGGAAGTAGATGAGCTTCGAGAAGACGAAGTTTGAAGCTGTCAGTGAGCAGAGATTTTTATGGTGTAGCGAGAGTCATCTGAGCGGGGCGGGGCTTTAGTGTTGCTCCACCAAACATCTTTTATGAAAAAATTCAAGAATTTGAAAGATGAAAACAGTGGATGTCTTTACCAGTTATAAAATAAGAAGAAAAATAAAATAAAGTAAAAAACATACACAAAAAAGGGTTGCGAACGCACGCGTGTGCTGTAGCATTTGACTTGGAGGTAACCTGGTTCAAATCTTGGAGGTGAGCAACATTTTCTCTGCCAGCATTCGACTGGCAAAGAGAGGAGAGTGGGTGATTTAAATTGCTAACCTGCAGCCTTTGCACTAATGCACCGGATTAAACTCCACTCTTCTCCGCAGTGCCTCACGATGAGAGGGCATATTACTCTTAATGGCAATAATCTGTTCGTCGGTTACGAAAATTAATCTGTTTTTAATTTTTTTTATTTAGCAAAATCACTGTCGTATTTCCAAGCTCGGCAGCCCCTTGGAGCTACTGGAGAAATGTAGGCAATGTGCCAGTGCCGAGTTAAACTCTCTCATCACCATCATTTAACACAAAAATCATACTACACTATACTGGCATTTATTACACTCACCTAAGCTCTAGATCAGTGTTTTTCAACCTGTGGGTCTCGATGCCCTGGGAGGTAGCAATACCTTGCTCAGAGGGTCACGGTCGTAAGAGGACGAAGTAGCAGCATTTAAAAAAAAATTCTTTTCCATAAAATCTCGGGAGAACTGTCAGATGTCTGTAACTTCCTGCCACGATATTTCGGCTCAGAGTCTGAGTACCGCCGAAGTACTTGCGAAGACGCACTGAGCTGCGCTGTTTATGCCCAATTCAGCCAACATTGTGCATGCGCGTACTTAGCGTGCGCGTTCACTACAACTACATACGCTGCTCAGAGCGCCCTCCGTGGTGGAGGCTTGCCGCTTCGATATCAGATCGATTATCATTGTCATTCAATTGCAGGGAACTACGCCGACTACGAAGTTTCTCAATGACAGGATTCCATGCAGCATTTATTTGGAAACCGCTGTCTCGATTAATAAGAGTCTCACTGTCATACAGTCTTATTTCCACAGCTTCATTAATAATTGAGCTGCAAAAGTTTGATGTGTGGGCCACAATTTTCGTTTCATTGTAGTTCATTGAGTGACCTGTGGAAATACAATATTCGGCGATTGTGGATTTGGTGAGCTGGAGTAGCCGAGTATGACGCTGGTGTTCCACAATGCGCTCCCGCACAGTGCGCATATATATGACTTGCTGCACTCACATGAAATCCTGGCTGCTGAGTGCTGTTTGAGCATTGTTGCACGGTATTCGTCATTTTCGACACCTTATGCCTGCGCGACCACGGAAATAAACTGACCAAAAAAAGTTTTACCCCACCTGCAGATCTGCGAAAGTGTGCGGACTTAGATTCTAGGGAAATCGAACAGTGTGTAATGAGGGTGGTGCAAATACATGTTTCGAACAATATGCCTGTATCATTATGCAGGTGCAGAGGATAACTTAACAAAGTAACATTTCTGCCTTATCCTTTTAAGTTTGTGGATCAACATATGAAGACTTTGCGGTTTTATTTCGTAAAGCTTATGAGAAGCTTGTATCGACCGAAGACCTCTAGTACACGTTTGTTAAATGTTTTTAGTTTTGGTCCATGCCACTAGATTGCACCACAATTTGCTTGCAGTGCCCGTTATGATGTTTTGAAGATGCGGGTCGGCGAAATGGCTACAAGCAGTGCGCACTCAATTTAAAATAATACTTTATTCTGTATGCTAAATTTACTTTGTTTGCTCCACATATGTAAAAATAGTTAGAGATATTATTAATATATATATGTTTTTCCAAAATTATCCCTTACTGTAAATACAGTGGATATCAAAAGTAGTTGTACTCATTTGTGTCCTTAAAATCTCAACCTCAAAATATTTCTGTTTACCTTATACATTGTGAAGTTAGTTGTATTGTGTGATTAAATCCTCATAATTATCCTGTTGCTGTGACAAAATGATATATATTCAGATGCTGGAGGAGAGTGACTTCATTTCACTTTCAGACGATGAGCGTCAACAATTTTTGGATGAGGAGTTTGTCACTGAATCTGCAGTCACTACTGAACACACAGAAATGAAGATAGAAGACTCTTTGCCTGTTAGGTCACAGGACAGTGGACATAAGGTACAATGGACTTGCAAGAAGAGTAATGTTTAATTTTTGTGTGACTAAAAACAAATTTTCCGTAAGATTTCATAAACAAAAACTTTAATGTGTTCTACAATGTATTATTTATTTGCCGGACCTGAAGTCCATGTATGGGTACTTCAAATATTTTAGACTGTAAAAACAATAAAAAAATGTAATGCTGAATATAATTATGTGTAAAAATAATAAAACACTTAAAACAATTTTCCTTACTTACTTTATCTTTAGGACTCAAGGGGTTACGTAAGAAGCACCTCCCCCAAATTCGGCGAACTGGCCACTCTATAGTTAGCCTAAATGATATAGCAAGGGCGCCCTTAAAGTTTACGAGGAGAGGGGGAATAAGACCAAATAATTTTTTAATATTATGGAAGACGAATAGTAAATAGCCATCAAAAAGGTACAACTCTGTATTGTCGCGTGGGCTTGTGTAGGTTTAGGGAGCGGTGGATGACTCGTCTAGGACGTTGCTCTCGAGTGCTCATTTTCGCTGCATTCGGCGCGTCGAGACCGTTGGAAGTAAAAGAAAAATATTGAACACCACAGTGCTTTACTAGGCATGGGCCGGCCGCGGTCTTTAGCAAAAGCTAGTTCATATATAGTTTGTAAGTTTAGGGACTGATGACGCCGCAGTTAAGTTCCATAAGCTTTAGAAACGTTCGAACATTTATTCGGAATATTGCCACTCCAAATAACGACTCCACTGCTGTAAATAGATAAATAAGTTGTTATAGTAGTACGTATTTTAACTTGCCATAATGATAGTGGACAAATGAAAGTAGGTTTTTCTCTTTTTTCTTGTTATGAACTTATTCATAGTTGGAAATTTATCTTAACAGCACAAAAGAAATAAACAGCAGCGGCAGCATTCTACTGTACTTGTAGTGCTTAACATAGCAATAATGGAGTAAGACGAACAAGGGACAAGGGCTAAGGGAGGACTGGGCAATAGCCGATGCTGTTATCGATAATTAAACTATAGATGGCTTTGTTGACTGTCGATAGTGCGTATCCCTTTTTCGGCGTATGACTGATAATATCATTCAATTTCACTACACGGTAGCTAGGTCGTGTCTTATTTCATTTAGTCCCTTCGGAGGTTCGAGTCCACCATCGAGCATGGGTGTGTGTGTTGTCCTTAGCATAAGTTGGTGAAGTGTTTTGTCGTTTAGGTGATGGGGGGAGAGGGTCCGGACCCCAAGGACCCCCCCCCCCCTTCTTTGGCTACGTCCTTGACGACAGCATAGTTTTTTATGCATTGGTTCTGCCAAAAGATCTAATAAAACCCAGTAAATATAGGGGGGGGGGCAGAAAGCGTATTTAGCCCATCCAGATTTTGAAATAGGTGGGAGAGGCGCAGGATACGCCGTTGCTGATTAGCCAATCACATGTGTCTTCTTCAGTGGCCACTCGATCTCTGCTTTAATTCTGTCTACTATAAACAAGTCATGGCAGCGATGGGTAAACTTGAAGAACGTGCCGCAGCACAGTGGTACCACAGTCTACCACGGACAGTCGCGAAACTCTGTAGGGAAAAATTGCAGCTGATGCGACACTAGCGCACCAAGCGACCGGTAGGGAGTAACAGAGGAATGGCATAAAACAAACGGAGAAGTTGCTGTGTTTAATGCTGTTACTCTCGTATTTGCTAGTCACTAAACGTTATTGTGAACTTTCTAATACAAAAACATTATTAAAGTAATATCACTGCTTCTGTTACTAGTGTTACTAGTGCAGTGCAGTGTAATTCATACAGTTCACAATAGCTGAGTCGTAATCATATCATCCAAAAAGTATTTGAAAGCAGAAACGTACTGCAATCTGATGTGCTCATGTATAAAAGGACTGATTATGGTTATGTTCACGTGCTCGTTGCGTACTCTCACAGTGCACGAGTCTTGTTTTAGCGGATTTCGGACATTGTAATATTTTCAAAACTACTTGCGGTTTTTACATGATAGGAGACTAGTTTCCACATCGCTTTATAAACGCTCTTTCGACTTTCCTTTCTTCTGTGCCTTTGGTGTACCTGTCATAATTTTTTTCAGCTACTTCAGAGGTACCAAAATCAATATCTTCACGATTGTGACGTTCTAATATTAATAGTTTATATATGGACATATTATTTAATTGTAGCTACACATTCACTTTATCAAACTAAAATGTAACCGCCAAAAAATGTTGGTATACAGGCCTATAATTTTTGTGAAACTGAAGTTCGAAGCTAAGTAGACTCTACTGAATTAGGTGATTAATTGCTATTGGAAGCATTCAGACATTGCTTTTATATAGCAGTAATATTATGAAGAAGTGGTCTAATATTTGTGATTTCGATTAAGTTTGCACGTGCATGAATTGTTAAGGGTTTACTTTTATGCATAAAAGTATAGCATACCTAAGTAAATCAACACTTGTTGTTCGTAGCATTAGTCTCTTACTTCTGCGCATCCTTTGCAAATAAGAGATTTTCGAATTATATACTTGATAGTTGCTTCAATTTATAGCGCCATAAAAGCTCGTAAATACGAAGATATTTTGAAAGTGCTGCTTCACTCCAAATACACATTCATTAGTCAATCGTTTCGCGGTATGTTCTTACGACCCAGCCGCTTGGCAGCGCTGCAGTCGCGAGATTGCAGAAAATCACTGGGAGTTTCGCGACTCTTATGTTAGACTCTGGTGGTACGCAGTGTCAGAGTCACGCTGTTTCGCGACTGACTTGTGCGACAACGACAGCAACAGCAGCGCACGTGGCAGCTCGCATGCGGCCGGCGAGTCGCGTCCGCCACCTGCAGCGGCGGCTGTGATGCATAATTCAGCCGCAGCGGCTCTGCTGGTACTGGCGCTGCCTGCCAACACCGAGCACCTGTGTGCCGCCGCCGACTGCACTCAATGGAGACACTCACTACTCAGCGCAGCTGCGAGACTAACGAGAAGATACGTAGCCGTGTGTATCCGTTACTAAGAGGAACAGTACTCGTTACTCTCGTTACCACTGCCATCCAGAAATACGGCCGCTACACTGACTTTAAAGTTTTTGAAACTGTTACTATTAATATATTACGTACGTTTTAATATCCCACGTAGATACTGTATGCCTGATACAATGATAATAATCAAACACGGTTTTCTGTTCCACAGGACCTAATTGACGAATGAGACTCCATGGTCATGGAAGAAGTCAATATATGAAGTTTAACACAAGAATGGTAACAGAAAATTTTTAAGTAGTCCTATGCACACGTCAATCTTAAGACAAAGTGAAAAGAATCAGTAAAGAAAAGAAAAATGAATTAGCTTAATTGTTTAACTTTTCTAGGAGTTCCTCGACAGAATAAAAGGAGTGGGCCATGAGGTAACTCTTCAATTTAGATTTGAAAGCGTGTGGATTAGTGCAAAGATTCTTTAGTTCTTTGACAGCTTACTGAAAATGGATGCTGCAGAATATTGTACACCTTTCTTCACGAGTGTCAAGATGGTCTGATGCAAATAAAGATTCGACTTCTGTCTAGTATTCTCCGAGTGAAAACTTCTAACTCGTGGAAATAAGCTGATATTATTAACAACAAACGACATTAAAGAAAAAACGTATTGTGACGCCAGTGTCAAAATTCCCAGACTACTGAATAGGGGTCGACATGACGTTCGTGAACTTACACCACATATTGCTCGAACCGCCCGTTTCTGAGCCATAAATATACTTTTGTATCAGGCGAGTTACCCCAAAAAATAATGCCGGCCGGCCGCGGTGGCCGAGGGGACTGAGGCGCTTCAGTCACGGTCTGCACGGCCACTACGGTCCAGGGTTCGAATCCGCCCTCGGGCATGGATATTTGTGCCGTCCTTAGTGTTAGCTAGTTCATAAGTAGTTTGTAAGTTTAGGGACTGATGACCCCGTAGTCAAGTCCCATAAGCTATACAAACATTTGAATTTTCAGATATTGTTCTAATGGTAAATATAGCAGAATTTAGTTTTGGAATAAGATCCTGAACATGGGCTTTCCACGACAGCTAACTGTCTATATGAACACCTAGAAATTTGAACTGTTCAGTCTCACTTATCATATGTCCATTATGTGTAGTCAAATTGTCAGCTTTTGTTAAATTATGTGTTAGTCATTGTAAAAACTGAGTTTTACTGTAATTTAACAACAACTTGTTTTCTACAAGCCATGAACTTATCTCTTGAACTGCATTATTTGATACTGTGACAATATTACGAACAACATCCTTCACTACCAAGCTGGTATCATCAGCAAACAAAAATATTTTACAATCATCTGTTATACTCAAAGGCATATCATTTATATAAATACGAAACAGCAATCCTCCCAAAACTGATCCCTGGGGCATCCCACACTTAATTGTGCCCCATTGCGATTGTACGTTATAGCCATTTTATACACTGCGGAGAATTACCTTCTGCTGTCTATTATTAAAGTAAGAGGTAAACCAGTTGTGAGCTACTCCTCGTATTTCATAATGTTCCAACTTCTGCAACAATATTTTGTGATCAACACAATCAAACGCTTTTGTTAAATGAAAGAAGACGCCCAATGACCGTAGCCTCTTATTTAACCCATAAACTGCCTCACAGAGAAACGAAAATATAGCATTTTCAGACGTTAAACCAGTTTTAAAACCAAACTGTACGTTTGACAACAAATTATGAGAACTGAAATGATCAATTAATTTTGAATATACAGCCTTTTCAATAACTTTAGAAAAAACGATGGCATAGAAATAGGTCTTCAGTTGTCTACATTATCCCTTTTTCCTTTTTTATAAACTGGTTTCACTACTGAGTACTTTAATCTATTAGGAAACCATTCTGAAAGGAAAAATTACAAATATGGCTTAGAACTGGGCTAACATATGGAGAACAGTACTTTAGAATTCTGCTACATACCCCTGCTTTTTGAGGCAATTATACTACTGCCCATTTCTCTAGGGATTGAAATACAATTGTCATTCAAATTGATCAAAATTAGCGAGACCCACCCACGGTCTCTATTTTAAGTGCTCTTCCCTCACTTTATTTAGTGGTTTCAAATGTCAGAATCAATTAGAATATTTCGTGATGAATGCCAGTGTGATCGTTCACAGTAGTAACACTACATTTTCGAGAAGCAGGACTTGTGCACTGTATTACGTGACATTAACAATTAAGATAACACCGCCATGACTGAAAATGTGCAAATTACAACTTTTGAGTACTTTCTTAAAAAATTTTATACTAGACAAGGTTAAAAACAAATAATTAACCACTAAATAGAAACCTTAACAAGTAAAAAATACATTAAAATGCATGTTTGCGTTAAAAGCGGACGTCAGGTCATCTAGGATTAACCTGCATACACGGGTCACGAAATATAAAACAAAAACAGTCAACTAAAATTGCAGAGCTACGCAATATGCACTTAAGTTTCGTCACGGATGTCCTTAAACATTACTCACCTCATAATAAATAGTATCACAGAAAATACGCATTCTTCGTATTGGTTTTCGTTACAGAGTTCGTGTCGATACGGTTGATGTGAATAACGCAATGTATGCATGACTTGACTTATTTCCTGTATCTTCTAAGTGGAGCATTGGGAATCAACGAACTTCCGCCACCGGACTCTGTTCTGCGCCAGTGTCTTGATCTCAGTCCAGGTCTTTCCTCCTTCCTCGGTCCCTTCTGCTACTACACTCCTTCTCCATGTATTCCTTGGCCTACCTCTTCTGCTGCTGCCTTGTGGATTAAATTCTAGGGCTTGTCTTGCGACGCCGTATTTGCCACGCCTTAATATATGCCCAATCCATTTCCTACGGCGTGTCTCAATATCAATGGGTGTTTGATGAGTTCTTCTCCATAGTTTTTCGTTGGAGATTACTTGTGGCCACCATATCCTCAAGATACTCCTCAAGCTTCTATTCACAAATAGAGCAGTAGTGACTTGACATTTGTATTGAATATGCGTAGTTTTGTACAGCTGTTAAATTCCCTTGATTTCCAGATTGGTCTCAGCTTTGCGAATGCCCCTTTAGCCTTATTTATTCTGTAGTTCCAAGGGAGTGACTAAGGTTTCCAGGTAGCAAAACTGCTTGACTTGCACGATCACTTGGTTTTCTAATAATAATAATAATAATAATAATTAAAAAAAAACATCAGAGACAGAATAGGTGACAGAAAACATTCTTGGTTAACACCTGTGTCTACTGGGATGGGTTCCGACAACATCCCTTGATGTAAGACTTGATATGGGATATATACATGAGTTCGTATTCATACGGTAGAAGCGAGTAACGAAATGTATTCATGAGTAAAGAATCAGTATTTCGTATCAGCCAAAGCATTCGATATTCAGTACCGAATACATACGATTGGCTACAGCTCTGCTACACAGCAGTCGCCCTGCAACACAGCGAAACCCCACAAACGGATTTTGCAGAATCTACTTACCATCATCTGGTAAAAATGATATACACTACCAGAAAAAATTTGTACATCTTGAAAGATAATAGCGAGTGCGATCCATGCAGGCAGATGCCACCTGGGGGATAGCAGATGTTTTGATAACGGGTCCGAGGCCGTTCGCCAAAGCGTCAGAGTACCATATATAATGTATCCCTTAATGCGGAATGTTTGCAGCCATAAGGCTAAGTGTAATATCAACATGGTACACAGAAAACGTTAGATCACTCTTGCAAAAGCAAAGAAAAGATTCATGCCAAATTTAAACGGACAAAAAAATGCCCAAGACTGGCAATATTTTACAGAGACTAGAAATTTAGCTCGAACTACAACGCGAGACACTGGCGATAGTTAGCATAACTGAACCCTGTCATGTAATTTGGTAGTGAATCCTAAAGAATTCTGGTCGTGTCTGCAGAATACTAGCGGCAAAACACAATCAATACCTTCACTACACGATAGTAATGGTGATACTACCGATGACAGTTGTGCTGAAGCAGAATTGCTTAATACAAATTTCCGAAACTCCTTCACAAAAGAAGACAAATGCAAATACTCGAGTATCTGAATCAAGAGCAGCTGCCAGCTTGCGTAATTTAGAAGTAGATACACCTGGAGTATTAAAGCAACTTAAATCATTAAACAATTAAGTCTCCCGGTCTCGATTTTATTCGAAGTAGTATGCTTTCTGAATATGCTACGTTTCATTGGCACAACAGAAGATGCAACAGTTCCACTGAAGAAAAGTCATCTATACGACCACTAATACAAACCCGTTAAACTTCACTTACACGATAAATCAATCAAATAGACAGGCCGTCAATTCAACTAAGTACCTAGGAATAACTATTAGCCACGGTGGAATGGCCGAGCGTTCTAGGGCGGCTTGCTGCGGAGCGCGCGGCTGTTCGCCGTCGTAGGTTCGAGTCCTCTCTCTGGCATGGGTGTTTGTGCTGTCCTTAGCTTTAGTTACTTCCAGTTAGTTTAAGCAGTTTGTAAGCCAAGGGACTACTGACCAACATTATTAAGTCCCCTAGATTTACTAACATTTGAATATTTACGAGCAACTTAAATTGGAAAGAACACACAGAAAATATTGAAGGGAAGGCGAACCCAAGGCTACGTTTCATTGGCAGAACACTTAGAAGATGCAACAGTTCTACTGAAGAACCTGTCTGCACTACACTCGTGCGTCCTATTTTGGAGTATTGCTGCGCATTGTGGGATTCGCACTAGGTGGGACTGAAAGACAATGTAGAGAAAGTTCAGAGAAGCACAGCTCGTTTTGTATTATTGCGATATAGGGGAGAGAATGTCACGGAAATGCTGCACGGGTTGAGGTCGAAATCATTGAAAGAAAGGCTTTATTCGTTGTGGTGAGATCTATTTCCGAAATTTCTTTCACCAACTTTCTATTCCGAATGCGAACATATTTTGTTAGCACCCCTACGTAGGGAGACATGATCATGAAAATAAAATAAGAGAAATCAGATAGAAAATAGAAAGATTTAGGTGTTTCTTTTTCCCGTTAGCTATTAAAGAATAGAACTGTAGAGAAATATAAAAACGTTCGATAACTGCTGCCATGCACTTCAATGTGACTTGTAGAGTATCCATATGGATGTAGATGAAGCAAACTGGAGACATGCCTCGCAAACGGATTCGTGTTTCTTACAAGGACCTGAGCGAATTTGAAAAGGATCAAATAGTGGCCTTCCACGGGCGGGATGGTTCTTTCTGAGAACTGCCAAGTTGGACGTGCTGCATTAGTTGTGCAACGATGCTGGCTGCAATGGTCACATGGCCATTCTCGTACTTCTGGACGATGCTCTGGACGTCCTCACAGCAGAGAATTGTAAGGACAACAGTGGCAAATCGTACAGCTACCACAGCACAAATAAGAAGATTTGTAGATGTGTAATTTCGTCTATTGCAACTAAATGAAAGGCGTTTTCTGTGCCACACGTGTTCCCTTTCTTTATTTGTGAAGCATCATCAGTGTCTTATAATTCATGTTTTTTGAGTATAATATGTCATTGCGGACCAGTTCCTCCCGCGTCGAAGGTTCAAAAAAAATGTTCAAATGTTTGTAAAGCTTATGGGACTCAACTACGGGGTCATCAGTCCCTAAACTTACAAACTACTTATGAACTACTTACGAACTAGGACGGCACAAATATCCATGCCCGAGGGGGCATTCGAACCCCCGACCGTAGTGGCCGTGCAGACCGTGACTGAAGCGCCTCAGTCCCCTCGGCCACCGGGGCCGGCGTCGAAGGTTCGAACCCTCTCTCGGGCACGGATGTTTGTGTTGTCTTTAGTATAAGTTAGTTCGTAAGTAGTTTGTAAGTTTAGGGACTGATGACACCGCAGGTAATAAGCTTTACAAACATCTGAACATTTTAAACAGAACAGTTATAAATATTTTGCTATCTTTCACGGAATACCTGTTGTAAATCTTTCTCCGTTATAATTTCTCAAATTCTAACATACAAGGCTAGAAACTACTTCTATAGCACAACTTTTTTTGAAGTTAATTTAATTTTTCAGTATTACTTGCGGTTTTGTGGTCTTACTTCGTATGTGTTTTCAAATGAGCTGTGTGTATATGCTCCAGATGGATTGATTTTATGTTCTTAATGAACACATTTATTTCTTCACTTCACTGTGTACTATACGAAACTGGAAATATGAAAATAGCCATTGCAAATTTATAGAGCACCCAATAGAATGGATATGAACCATCCAACATGGAACAAGATATGAAAATTATCAAAGTTAATAATCGAGATAGAAAACTCTTGATACTGCAGGAAAGCTTTCGTAATATGAAAGTATATTATACAAAGACCTCTGGCAATTAATAAGAAAAGGATTAATGATCAACATAAGCAACAACTCACTGGTCAAGCTGGCCACAACAACAGTGGAAAATAGAGATGAAACATAAAACGTCCTTCCTCCTCCTTTCTGTCTCTTCTCTTCCTACCCCCCCCCCTCCCCACTCCACTCTCACTTTCACAACAGAAAAAGCAAATAGCAAAACACACACACACACTAATACACACACACACACACACACACCCACACACACACACACACACACACACACACCTAATAAAGAACAACAGAAAAAAAACAGCTGAAATATAAACAGGTTACGCAACTGTAGTGCTTTGGAATTGTGGAAAACGTGACGGCCTATTACAGTTAGGTTGGTATTTCATTACGTATACGTCTTCTTGCTCCTTCGTGCTGTGCAACCTTTGAAAATAAGTTTTGAATGATTGATTACTTCAATAAACAAATAACAGTTAAGTACAGTTTCGCTTGTGGTTGCAATTAGTTCATGAACCCACTAGAGTAGTTAAACTACCGGCCTATTTCACTGACGTCAATTTGCAGCAGGGTTTTGGAACATATCCTGTATTCAAATATTATGAATTATCTCGAACAGAACGATCTATTGACCCAAGGTCAACACGGATTTAGAAAATATCGTTCATACGAGACACAACTAGCTCTTTATTCACACGAAGTGATGGGTGCTATCGACAAAGGTTCGCAAATCGATTCCGTATTTCTTGATTTCCAGAAAGCTTTTGACACCGTACCTCACAAACGGCTTTTAATAAAATTGTGTGGTTATGGTATATTGCCCCAAATTTGCGATTGGATAGGGGATTTCTTGTCAGAGAGGACACAGTTCGTAGTAATCGATGGTAAGGCATCGACTAAAACAGAGGTGATATCGGGCGTTCCGCAGGGTCCTCTACTGTTCCTTATTCACATAAACGATTTAGGGGAAAATCTAAGCAGCTCTCTTAGGTTGTTTGCAGATGACGCCGTCATTTACCGTCTAGTAAAATCATCTGAAGATCAAAACCAACTGCAGAATGATCTGAATAAGATATCAGTATGGTGTAAAAATTGGCAATTGACTAAATAATTAGAAGTGTGAAGTCATCCACATGAGTACGAAAAGAAATCCGTTAAACTTTGTTTACAAGATAAATCAATCAAATGTGAAGGCCGTAAATTCCACAAAATACCTAGGAATTACTGTTATTTCAGACTTAAATTGGAAAGAAAACGTAGATAATATCGTGGGAAAGGCGAACCAGAGACTGCGTTTTATTGGCAGAACCCTTAAAACATGCAACAGAACTACAAAAGAAACTGCATACACTACGCTTGTCCGTCCATTTTTGGAGTATTGCAGCCCAGCGTGGGATCCTTATCAGGTGGGTTTGACGGAGGACATCGAAAGAGCCCAAAGAAGGGCAGCTCGTTTCGTATTGTCACGATACAGGGGAGACAGCGTTACGAAAATCATATAGGATCTGGCATGGGAATCATTACGACAACGGCGCTTATCGCTGCGGCGTGGGCTACTTGTGAAGCTCCAATCGCCAACATTCTCCTCCGAATTCGAAAATATATTGTTGACTCCCACTTACATAGGTAGAAATGATCAGCAGAATAAAATACGAGAAATCAGAGCTCGAACAGAGAGATTCAGGTGTTCATTCTTCCCCCGCGCTATTCGAGAATGGAATGGGAGATAAATAGTATAATTGTGGTTCGATGAACCCTCTGCCAGGCACTTAAATGTGATTTGCAGATTATCCCATGTAGATGTAGATGTAGATTTTTGTGTCCCAACTTCGTCGCCGCTTTTGTGTCCCAGCCTCGTCGTAGGTGTCGGTGGCCGAGTGGAATGAGACCGACACGCTGGTGCAGGTACGGAGGGGAGCAGCCAGAAACTATAAACACTCGAGTAAATTAGAAAGATATATATATTGCACAGAATGTAACAATACTTAACTTTTACATAGTACTGCAGAATGTTGATACATAGTTGTTAGAGGCCCTGCCTAGTGCCTGTACAATAGCAAAGTCTTCACTGGTGCCTATCTGATTACGAAGGTCCTAACTCGTTGCTATCTCAGTCCGAAGTGCCGACTGGTTCCTCTCTCAGTCCGAAGTGCTATATCTTTCCGTGGTGGCCACGAGCGGGGTTCCAGCAGAGGGCGCTCGTGGCTGTCGTCGGAAGAACGCCGCGCCGTGCATGCATGGCGGCGCGCGGCGAAAGTAGGTGGCGCGCACTTTGTACTTGTGCGACACCACACCCCTCCCCCCCAAACCGCCGCGCCGTCGTGGCGTAGGGCTGAGGGCCACGGCGACGGCACTGGGAGGAGGGCCTGGGCGGGGGCGTTACTGGTGGGACGGGCGTCGTAGCTGAGGCCGGGATCGAGACGCCGTCCGCGCCCCGGCATCCGCCTTGAGATCCTCCAGGGAACCCGCCGAAACCTGGGGAAGGGCGCACCCCCCCGCCCAGAGGGAGCAGGTCATCTTCTTCTGAGGTGCGTGGCCCAGGCGGCGGCGGCACGCACGGTCCCGGAGTCCCTCTCGGTGACGCTGTCATCTGCGGCGGCGACAGCGGCGGCGTCGCGTCGATCTCCATCGGGACGATCTCGTAGTCCGGGGACGAACGATGTGGCTGTGCTCCCTGGCGGTGAACTGGGTCTGGAATCAAGAAACCCGAGACAGGATCGCGCGGCCTGTGCAGGCGCAATTGGTTTGCGTGGCGCCGCAGCTCCGACCCTGTGGAAGAACGTACAACAAACATATTGCGCCCGAGCACGCGCTGAATGGTGCCCGGCGTCCATCTTGTCTTGTTGCCAGCAAACACCTTGTACAGCACCGGCGTAGAAACCTGAAAACGCGTAGCGCCATACGAACCGACTCGGTGCGTGGGAGGCTGCAGCAGGTGAAGGAGAGTGCGGTGACGGCGGCCGTGTAGCAGCTCGGCAGGAGACGGGCCGTCACGTGGCATGCACCGTTACGTAGACAGGAAAATTTGAAGTGCTTGCTGCCTGGAGTGCTGACCTTTCATCTTCTCCATGTGAGACTTGAATGTTCGAACGAAACGTTCTGCTTCACCATTGGACTGAGGGTGAAAAGGTGCAGTGGTAATATGCTGAATACCATTCACACGACAAAACTGTTGAAATTCCGCACTAACAAACTGAGGTCCATTGTCACTGACGATAGTTTCAGGCAAACCTTCGATGCAAAACACTGATGTTAAGGCACTGATCGTACTAGACGCCGTCGTTGAGTTCATGGCAATCACAAAAGGAAACTTGCTGAAAGCGTCTACAACGATTAACCAGCGCGTATTCCAGAAAGGTCCGGCAAAGTCAATATGTAAACGTTGCCATGGTCCCTTGGGGCGTGGCCAGTCTGAGAAACGTTGCGGAGGAGCCGCCTGATGCTCCGCACAAACTGTATACTGTGATGTCATGCTCTCTATCTGAGCGTCCATACCAACCCAGGTACAATAACGTCTGGCCAATTGCTTTGTCCTAACTATGCCCCAATGTCCTTGATGCAGGAGGCGTAACACTTCTCGTTGCAGGGAACGAGGAACAATCACTCTTGCTTGGTCGTTGTCGCTATGCAACAACAGTACACCCTGACTTAAAGATAATGCATGACGTTGTGCAAAATAACGTCGAACCAGAGGCCGATCAATGTCTTTGGCTCTGGCAGGCCAACCAAAGCGAATAAAACGTGCTACCATACTTAGGTCTGCATCCGCAGCTGTTTCCTGTGCAACCCGACGAGAGTTCAAAGGGAAATCTGCGACAGCGGTAGCATCTCTGGAGTCTATCTGACAACATGCCATTTCTGAAGAATCAAATGACACATCCTGGCCAACCGGAAGTCGGGAAAGTGTGTCCGCGTTGGCATGTTTAGTGGTAGGTCGGTACAAAATCTCATACTGATAATTTGACAATATCAAGGACCATCTCTGAAGCTTTTGTGCCGTACGTGGCGGAATTGGCTTTGTGGGTGAGAACAACGACGTGAGAGGCTTGTGGTCTGTCAACAAATAGAATTTTCTGCCATAGAGATAATGATGAAACTTTGTGACGCCGTAAATGATTGCTAAGGCCTCCTTTTCTATCTGACTGTAATTCTGTTGCGTCGGCGTCAGTAGCTTGGATGCAAAGGCAATAGTACGATCGTGACATCCAATACGATGCGACAGAACAACACCCAGACCGTACGACGAGGCGTCAACTGCTAACACTACAGGCTTCTGTGGGTCAAAGGGAATCAAACATGCATCACTGAGTAGTGCAGACTTTAGTTTGTCAAAGGCAACCTGACAATCTTTAGACCATACAAAAGGAACATTCTTCCTACGTAAGTGATGCAGTGGAGCTGCAATCTGAGAGGCATTGGGAATAAATCTGAAATAATAGTTAAGTTTTCCCATTACTGCTTGCAATTCGTGCACATTCTTAGGAGGAGGCAAGTCTTTGATTGCTCGAAGATGTGACTGTAAGGGATGAATTCCTTGGGCATTAATCACATGGCCTAGGTACACTATTTCAGTTTGAAAAAACGAACACTTTGCTTTATTACAACGTAGACCTGCTGCAGTCAACACTTTGAAAAGGCACTCCAGGTTTGCTAAATGTTCTTCAACTGTACGTCCGGATACCACAATATCATCTAAATAGTTCGAACAACACGGTACAGAAACTGTCAGCTGTTCCAAAAAACGCTGAAAAATAGCGGGAGCGGAAGAACTGCCAAAGGGTAGGCGTTGAAATTGAAAAAGGCCCATGTGAGTATTAATGACGAAAAACTTTTTTGACTCGTCATCAAGTGGAATCTGTAAGTATGCCTCTGCTAAATCAATCTTGGAAAAGAAGCGAGACTGTCCTAATTTGTCCATCAGTTCCTCAGGTCTGGGCAGAGGGTAAGTGTCTACAATTGTTTGACTGTTCACTGTTGATTTGAAGTCAGCACAGAGACGAAGTTTTCGTGACGGCTTGGGTATAATTACTATAGGCGAGGCCCACTGACTCGCAGAAACAGGAGAAATCACCCCACTATCTTGCCAACGTTGAAGTTCTTCGGCAACTGTATCACGCATTGCGATAGGCACTGGTCTAGCTTTACGAAATTTTGGAACTGCAGATTCTTTTAAAGTTACATGTGCCACGAAGTCTTTTGCACAACCTAGTTCCGGCGAAAACAAGTCACTATATTTGTCACATAAAGCATTGATTTTGTCCTGAGGCACTACTGACGAAATTTGAAGCACATCTCTTTGAATTGATAAACCAAACAAGTCAAAAGCATCTAATCCAAAAATGTTCTGTGTAGATTTGGCCTGAAGAACTACAAAAGCAACTGTTTTTGTTACACCTTGAAGAGAGGCGGGCAGGCTACATGTTCCTAGCACGGGAATATTTTCACCTGTATAAGCTGTTAACACTTGCTGTGACGGCGACAATTTTGGCGAACCCAGAAGTTCATAAGTATCTTTATTTATTAATGTGACAGCGGAACCAGTGTCGAGCTGAAATTGCACAGTCTTATTGTCAATGGAAAGATTCACAAAAAGTTTTTGCTTGCGGCGCTCGACTGGTGCGTGATTGTGGGCAACGTCTGCTACGGTTTGTTTACTGTGCTTGCGCGGGCCGCGTAGTGAAGTAAGCGGCGCAGACTCGGCACGCAGCGGATTAACAACACTGTCCCTAGATGGCACTACCGCCGGATCGGCGTCCGCGCAAGCATGCAAAGCTACTCCAGATGTACTAACTACTGCACTACACTTTTGAGTAGCTACTTGATGTCTACTGTCACTAGCTACACAGTACTGGGCACTATTACAAGGAGCAGTTGCAGAAGGCACTATTTTCACTACAGGAATGCACTGTTCATAGTCATTTTGCTTGTCCCGAACCCTTTTCCGTTGCACTGTGTTACGCGCTCGTCGGCGCTTGCTACGTGGTGCACTATATAGTTTTGCCATAGGCGCAGAACTACTTTCTGGCAATTGAGATCCAAGGAAAGCACTGTTCAATTCCACAGCCCGTATAACATTTACAGCATGCACTGTTCTCGCACTTTGCGAAGCACTGTTTCTAACGTGTCTGTTATTTGAGTTTTTAATTTGCATACACACAGACTGTACATGTCCTGATTTGCCACATTGATAACAGGTTGCATTGCGACTATGGCAATGAGCACGCTTGTGGCGAGACACACACTGGGGGCAAGATTTACGTACATTTTTCTGAAATGAGCGTTGGCGCCCGTTATTCAAATTACTGTGTCTAACACTACGGGGCGACCTTTGCGTCGCACTTTTACACTGGCTACTGTTCACTGTCTGTTCAGCACGGCCGGTAGAAAAATAAGAATCACTAGTGCTATACTGAGAACTACGGCTAGGAAAGCGTCCGTTGCGGCGCACTGAATTTACACTGTGGCTTTGCATTTCTACATCTGCTAAGTCAAAAGTATCATGCGCTTCTATAAGCTGCAGTACACTGTCTAATGAGGGGTCAGACTGTTTCAGAATTGCTGCCCTAATTCTGGGGTCCTGAATATTCTGCGTAATCGCATCCCTCAACATCACGTCACTATACGAAAGTCCACAAGAGCAAGTAAATTTACATTGGCGGGTTAAGCCCTTCAATTCCGTAATCCACTCTTGGTGTGACTGCTGCGGTAATTTTTTAAGTCTGAAAAATCGGTACCGAGCCGCAGCTACGAGAACTTTTCTCTCATAATGAGCATTTAGTGCCTCTACTATTTGTTCAAAGTCTACATCACGAGGAGATGCGTGAGGGAATAGTTTTTGCAATAATACGAAGGTCTGGGGGCCCACTACAGATAATAACAGATGCTTCACTTTCTGACCTGTAATTTGATGAGCCGCGACGAGTTCTTGAAACTGTGCGAAATAGTCGCTCCATTCTTCCTCACGTTCGTTGTACTGGCGGAACGTAGGAAGCGTTACGGCGGCAGGTGTGGGCTGCTGAAGCGGCGGCTGTTGTTGTTGGTTGGCTGCTTGCGCTGTGAGCTGGGACACAGCCTGTAGGAGTTGCGTTATTTGCGCCGTCTGTAACTGAATAATTCCATTAAGTTTGGGTTCGGGGTAGTGGCCATACTGACCGATTAGGCGCCGCGTATACAAGTAACTTATAACAAAACACAAATGCAATATGAAAGAGGACGCTGTGCAACAAAAAAAGTCCACAAAACACGGAACTGAATATATTCCCCCAAAAATCTTATAATAAGGGTGGGTGGGCGGGAGCAATTTTTGCGTGCTCCGACTGCTGCTGTCTGGCTGCTGCAAGCGGGCTGGTCCAAGGTTCTATCACTCCTCGTCGCCACTTTTGTGTCCCAACTTCGTCGCCGCTTTTGTGTCCCAGCCTCGTCGTAGGTGTCGGTGGCCGAGTGGAATGAGACCGACACGCTGGTGCAGGTACGGAGGGGAGCAGCCAGAAACTATAAACACTCGAGTAAATTAGAAAGATATATATATTGCACAGAATGTAACAATACTTAACTTTTACATAGTACTGCAGAATGTTGATACATAGTTGTTAGAGGCCCTGCCTAGTGCCTGTACAATAGCAAAGTCTTCACTGGTGCCTATCTGATTACGAAGGTCCTAACTCGTTGCTATCTCAGTCCGAAGTGCCGACTGGTTCCTCTCTCAGTCCGAAGTGCTATATCTTTCCGTGGTGGCCACGAGCGGGGTTCCAGCAGAGGGCGCTCGTGGCTGTCGTCGGAAGAACGCCGCGCCGTGCATGCATGGCGGCGCGCGGCGAAAGTAGGTGGCGCGCACTTTGTACTTGTGCGACACCACATAGATGAATAGTTGTAATAACATACTTGATCTCCTAGCAACAAATAATCCTGAGCTAAGAAAGAGCATCGAAACACAAGGATTGGTGAACACAGAACTTTAAGAGCGAGACTGAATAATGAAATTCTGAAATCAACCAAAATTAAACATAAAAATACTTTAAAAAAAAAAAAAAAAAAAAAAAAAAAAAAATAGCTGAGAAGAAGTCTCTTAACGATTTCTTGAGTGAGAATCTGCAGTCTTTCGAAATTAACAATGTGAGTTTAGATTAGATGTTGCTTACATTCAAACAAATAATATCAACAGCGATTGAAAGATTGATGCCAGACAAATTAACAAAGGAGGGAGCTGACCCTCAGTGGTACACAAAACACGTTACATCACTCTTGCAAAAGTGAAGAGAAGTAGCATGCCAAATTTAAAGAGACACAAGTTCCCAAGACTGGCAGTCTCTTTAGAAACTCGGAATGTAGCTCGAACTAGAATGCGATAAGCTGGTAATATAGTTTCAGCAACGAAAACCTGTCACGTAATTTGGTAGATAATCGTAATAAATTCTGGTCATACATAAACCTTACTAGCGGCAGAACACAATCATCACCCTCATTACGCAGTAGCAACGGTGTTCTCTGGTGATTTTATACTCGCAAGAATTCTTTTTTTTTTACCTTCGTTTTCACTTCATATAAAACTGGGCCACAGCGACGCTTTTGAAAATCATTCCAAGAGAAGAAATCGTGCAAAGTTTCCAGGGTATGTATCGCAGAGCTCAGCTGTGCACAACTTTTGGAGGTAATTATTTCGAAGGACAGTAAGGTAACTGTAGTTCATAGTTCATTTACATTAATGTTAACATGGCTATTCGCCGAACTTCATTGTCAGAGGCTACATGAAGAGATGGGGGAGGCAAGCATACATCATAACATACAAGTCACGAATTATCAAAATTTCTGATGATGTGACCTTGCATGCAGTAGGAAACTACTTTTCAGGAAGAACACGTGATGCTGGTAATGCAGCATATATTAGCAAGGACTAATTTCATATTGTAGCCACTGCGTAGTATCACTTCCTATTTAGTCATGTTTTTAGCATATTTCATAAAACTGTTAAGACGTGAAGAAATATATTTGTTTGACATAATATTGACATTTACTATCTTCTCTTTCTACACATCCTAATCCCAATCCCAATGTCCAGCGAGGCATGTAAGTCTCCCTTGAAGAAAAAAAAAAAAAAAAAAAAAAAAAAAACCAACAACTTTAGGCAATAATCGAAATGTGTAAACATAGCCATACCATGTTTTCATTTCAAAATGAGAAAACCACTTTTTACGGTAGTATGCGAAAGTTTAATTAATTCAGTCACGGAATGGTTAACCGAATCTTGGGTATTCACACCCCATTTTTTGATGTGCAGACGATAAGCATTGTCGTTTTTATATTTCTAGCAACTATCTTAGCCTCCATGTTTCAGACAAAGATCACACCCACAGATGCCGATTTTTATCGACTCAAATCCTGGACTTCCGATAGTATCGTTCGGCGAATTGATAACATCGAAGCGCAGACAAAAAAGTATTGGACACTAGAGGAATACGTAAAAACCTGTGACTACTGTTTTGATAGATTCAAGAGCTTTTCTCTCTTTTTTTATTGCGACGTGAGGTGCTGCAGTATAGCTGCGTGGAATTTTTATTGAGTCTCCCTCGACAAGGAAGCCCACCCAAGAGCAAAACAAAGGAACGAGGATCACTGACAGCGCGAACTACGCCACGCCGCACGGTTTGAGGTCCCACGTCACGGTTTGTGCGGCCGCTCCTGCTGGAGGTTCACGTCCTACCTCGAACATGCATGTATGAGTTGTCCTTAGCATCAGTTACTTTAAGATGGCTTAAGCAGTATGTAAGTATAGGGACCGATGAACCCTGGCAGTTACGTATGCGAATAATAATAATAATCATCATCATCATCGTCATCATCATTCAGCTAAATGTCCGCGTGTTACGGCGTTCGCGGCTACTCACCTGTCTCAAGATCCCTGACCCATTGACGCGATGACAGTCTCAATTTGGGGTCAGTGTAAGTAAAGTAAAAATCTCCTCTTCCTTTTTGGCCCGTCAAGGCTCAGCCGTTACCCAAGAAATCGGTTTGATTGCATGCTCGTCTCAATAGTGCGAATGAATTCGTGATTTCCTGTCAGAAACGATCCATTTTGTAGTAGTTCATGGGAAATCATCGAGTAAAACAGAAGCGATACCTAACGTTCCCCAGGAAAGTCTTACTGGACCCCTACTCTTCCTTGTCTTCATAAATTATTTACGAAACAATCTGAGCAGGCCTCACAGGCTCTCTGCGGAAGATGCTGTCGTTTATCGGCTAGTACAGTCACCAGTGGATAGAAATGAACTTCGAAATGATTTAGATAAGTTTTATCATTATGCTAAAAATAACTAAATAAATAAAATAAATTAATTTAAAAAAAATAGCTATTGAGCCTAAATAACGAAAAGTATGAGGTCTTTCATATTAGTACTAACAGAAATACGTTTAACTTTACTTACACGATAAGCCAGTCAAATCTTAGGGCCGTAAATTCATTACCTAGAAATTAAAATCAGGAACATCTTAAATTGGAAACAGTACAGCGAAAATGTTGTGGGCAAGGGAAACCAAAGGCTGCTGCATTTCATGAGCATAACACTTGAAGCATGCAAAAGTCCAAATAAAGAGACTGCCTACACTTGTTCGTCCTAGTTTGGTGTATTGCTGCGCTGTATGGAATCCTTGTTCAAAATATAAAAATGTTCATATGTTTGTAAATCTTATGGGACCTAACTACGGTGTCATCAGTCCCTAAACTTACAAACTACTTATGAACTACTTACGAACTAGGACGGCACAAATATCCATGCCCGAGGGGGGATTCGAACCCCCGACCGTGGTGGCCGTGCAGACTGTGACTGAAGCGCCTCAGTCCCCTCGGCTACCGCGGCCGGCATGGAATCCTTATTACGTATAGTTGACGGAGGGATATAAATGCAATTAGGGGATCATTTCAGATGTCTAGGTTCTGAATTATTGTCAAAGGCAGAATGAACTAAAATGGTTCGACGTATTTCTGTTCTACGGTAAGCCGGCCGCGGTGGTCGAGGGGACTGCGGCGCGCGTCACGGTCTGCACGGCGACTACGGTCGGGGTTCGAATCCCCCCTCAGGCATGGATATTTGTGCCGTCCTTAGTATTAGCTAGTTCATAAGTAGTTTGTAAGTTTAGGGACTGATGACCTCGTAGTTAAGTCCCATAAGCTCTACAAATATATGAACATTTGAATTTCTACGGTGCGGACACAACAACATTACGACAACCGAGATAGTGGTAATAACAGGAAGTTGCTGCAGCTGCGGTTGGTTGTGTTTACGCTACCAAACGAATTACACGAGCAGTTGGATTCACATAGGGTACTTCGCAGGTATTGCAATGTAACAACAACAGGAACCGTTAAAATAAGGCAAGGCCAAGGTCGTACACGGGTGACATTAACAAAAGATGACCGCAATCTCCGGTTAACAGCCCTTCGAGACAGGTGGTTCAATGCAACTAGAGAGCCTGTACAAGGAGAGAGTGGCCAACCGGCCGGTGTCCGACAGACTGCGCGCGGGACGTGCGTTGAGATAGCGCAGAAGGGCAGCTCAAAGTTATCTGTTTTATGATATTTATTAGATATAATTTGTTTTTTGGATTGGTCGTGGAGATGGAACTGGATTTTGCTATCTGACCGTGTGAATGTGTATGTGTGACTTTGTTTGTCTGACTAGCAGTGATTTCTGTTGATAACAAACGATAGGTTACGTAAAATTTAGATTTTCCACACATAAGAAGAGCACATCAAATTCTTTGTGACTGTTCCACACACTGGATCAAAAACTAAGCCCTGATACTACATTATGTGAATAAATAATATATATATATATTGAAACTTCCTGGCAGATTAAAATTGTGTGCCGGAACCGGGACTCGAACCTGGGACCTTTGCCTTTCGCGAGCAAGCGCTCTACCGACTGAGCTACCCCGACACGACTCACGATGCCGCCTCACAACTTTACTTCCGCCAGTACCTCGCCTCCTACTTTCCAAACTTCACAGAAGCTCTCCTGCAAACACGCGAGACTAGCACTCCTGGAAGAAAGGATATGGTGGAGACATGGCTTAGCCACAGCCTAAGGGATGTTTCCAGAATGAAACTTTCACTCTGCAGCGGAGTGTGCGCTGATGTGAAACTTTCTGGCAGATTAAAATTGTGTGTCGGAATCGGGACTCGAACCTTAATACGTCAGGCCCGCGCAACGGATAACTCAGTCGTGCATTGCAATGAAAACAACCTCTAACTGATCCGTTAATTACTTCCATAAATTACTTCAAAATGAATGAATCACTTTAATGCCGTGTTGTAAATTCTCAACATCAGTACCTAAAATGAAAATCCTCAACTATTGTGTATGGTGAAGTTCACCTATCGTTTCAGAAAAGCAACTGAGAGTGCACATAAATATTTTACTGTGAAATGAAGTGAATCCTTGTGACACTTCAAAGATGCCAATACCTTTACTGAGAAGTAAATTGAATTTTTGTTAACAGTTGAAACGTACTGTGGTTGGCTCATCACGCTTAGTCAATCACTTTATTATCGAGCGTTGTTAATCACGTAAATACCTTATCAAAAATGATCTCTTGAAATTCTCTACTCACAGTTAATACAAGCACAGAAAATTTGAATTAACCCACAGATAAGCACTCTACCTTTGATATTTCACTCATTGTAACTGCCTCATCATTATCATTTTCTCAACATAGTTTTCAACAATCCTAACCTTGACCCTAATTATTTTAGTGAAAGTTATCTGTTAAAACATACACTCACAGAGCCACCACGTTCAAGTGCATTTGAGATTAACACTTTTAACTAGTCGTAAAACTTATTGGAGGAAAAATGGATGTTTCTACACACTACAAAATAATGGCAAAGAAATTGCATTATCACACTTATATTGAAAATTAGAAAGAAACATCATTACAAAAATTCACAAAATAATAATTCCAACAGAATATTACAAAATATTAAATCCAACTGAACATAGATCCCTCGTACAGCTACTTGACGATTGAAATAAGGCATCAGTTCCAGCAAAGACACCAAAGCACATCCTCTAGCTTACTAATCAGTACGTGGTTATAAAAATGCTATTTATCTATGTTCTACAGTCCTAATAAATGTGTAAGCAAATAAATTTCGTGAAACAGTTTCTATGAATGTCGGTTGTATGCCATATTATACGATGTTCTGGTAATTTCGACAGTTGACAGTCGATTAATAAGAAAGAGAGGTATTTCATGTTATGTATCTCAAAGAAGATAACGCTATTTCAGAATTTTCTGTCTGCATTGCTGAAATTAATACATTATCGCTTTCCGCCCCGATATAATGCATTTTAAGTGTGCTGACGATCTTATAACATTTCTCTACACTGGGAAATACCATAAACTTTATTCCGTAGATACTTTTGAGGGACACTGAATCATAGAAAATCGGAAAAATACCGATACTATCTCTAGATAAACAGCAGAAACAGACTCAAAATAGGTGACTGAATATCTACAATGAGTCAATACTTTCGCCCCCCTCCCTTTCTCACGTCACATCCCGTAACCAATTATAGGATTGTAAATAGCCAATAACACACAGCCAAAGGGGGGGGGGGTGCCGTAGCCATGTTAAAACATACCTTATAGCACGATATGTCAAAAACCAGACCATGAACTAACAAAAAGCTAGAAAGTGCTGTTTAAAGAAAGTTACCACTTACCGAATTCGAACTCGCGACCTTCGAATTATGAATTCAGTACGCCACCATTACACTACAGGGGAATTCGAAAAGCAATAGTTCTGTTTCTGAATTTGATCAGTGCCTTTCTTGCTTTGGGTTGGGGGGGGGGGGCGCCGAAAATATTTGCTTCACACAGGTAGGAATAATTCGTTGGTGTCCATAAGTCGCCTTTACGATCTCCACTTTCTCCGTTAACTTCCACTGCCCACTGTTCCCGTATTTCCTCATTCCTTGCGAACACAAGCATCATATAACAATCTTTACTTCGGCTATTACAGCCATCTTGGGAACAACAAGGCATTTCTCTTGACTGCCCTTAATGATTATGTAATAGGACTACAGATTATTAATTACATTCAGTAAATCAATTCAAACCAACGTATAATCCTAAAAATTACCGCGAAGTTGTAAGATTATAGTCAACGACCAACAAACAACACGTTAATTTACGTAAATAGAACCGACAAAAGAGCAGTGCCTACCGTAATACAACCTGTACGTAACTGTACAGTGAAATCGATGTCAGAAGCTTTTAAGACACACTACAGTACAGAAACGCACACTGAAGCTATTCACTCACGTGTAAAGCCCGCCAAATATGGTAAAAATATGGCGTCCTGGGCACTCAGATAATCAGGGGCGGTATTACGCATGGCTACTCTCTCCCTATATAGGCTCTCTAAATGCAACCCAGCTGAAACGCATCCTCCAGGCAGCAACAGGACGCGCAATATCAATACCAACAGTTCGACATCGCCCTCGCGAATGTGGCCGCTACCCACGGAGGCCTATGGTGTGTGTCCCATTAAAACCACGTTTCTGTTTAGCCCGCAGAAACTGGGCGGAGGAACATCAGAATTCGACACGTAACGAATGGCACCGGGTTCTGTTCACAGATGAGTCAAGATTTTGTGTTCAGCCGGACAATTGCCGATCTCTCATCAGGAGAGAACGTGGAACTCGAAACGATGCTGCTTATGCGCATGACATGGTGGTGGGCAGGAGACAGTAGAGACGGACGAACGGAGCTCTGTGTCGTTCAGAAAGGCGCTTTGACTACTCAGAGGCAGAGAGACGAGATCCTTCGACCTTTTTTTGTGCCCCACGCTGGTGCCATAGGAGATGGGTTCCTTACGGTGGACGATAATGCTCGTCCCCCCACAGCAATGATCACAATATGCTTGAATCTGAGGGAATTGAAAGAACGCGGTGGCTAGCTTGTTCACCGGAATTAAACCCGAATGAGACGCATTGCAGCCAGACCAGCACCTCCCACAACGGTTGCAGAGCTGCACTCGCGGAATAATGGCCAAGTATCCCTCAAGAGCTGACTTATAGCCTCATACTGTCCATGCCAGGCAGGTGTGCTAATGTACCGGCCGTCCGAGGTGAACATACAGGGCAACGAGAATGACTTATTCACTATTATTGTAGTTCATGGTGCTCATTCTACGTAGAAGTCACGTAACTTCCAGTAAAAAGTTGAGACAGCAAAATATCGTACTGTATCTCACAAATTACAACTGTAACCAACATCAGAATAAAATACGTAACCATATGTATATTGTGTATGATATCGCACCCGATTCCCTAATTGTTTTGAACAGCGTAGTTTAGAGATAGACAGCTCGTTTCTTACTATCGCGATACAGGGAGAGGTTGCCACGGAAATGATGGTCTAGTTGGGGTGGAAATCATTGAAGGAAAGCCGTTATTTGTTGCAGCGAGAAATCTGTACGAAATTTCTTTCAGCATCTTTCTCAAGTGTTCAAATGTTTTCAAATCTGAGGGATTTAACTGCTGCGGTTATCAGTCAATCAAATGTTCAAATGTTTGTATAGCTCAAGGGACTTAACTGCGGGGTCATCAGACCCTAAGCTTACAAACTACTTATGAACTACCTTATACTAAAGACGACACAAACATCCATGCCCGAGGGGAAATTCTGACCACCGACCGTAGCGGCCATGCAGACTGACACTGGCGCACCGCAGACCGCTCGGCCACTGCGGCCGGCAGTTATCAATCCCTAGGTTTACAAAGTACTTTAACTAACTTACTATAAGGTCAACACACACACCTATGACCAAGGGAGGGTTCTAACTTCCGACGGTGAGCAACCGCGCGCTCCACAGCAAGGAGCCTTAGAGCGCTCGGCCACTCCATCGCGGCAGCAGCTTTCTCCTCCGAATGCGAACATATCTTGTTGTGATCGACCTACATAGGGAGAAATCTTCTCATAATACAGTAAGAGAAATCAGTTCGAGAACGCAAAGATTCAGTGTTCTTTTTTCCCTCGCGCTATTAGAATATGGAACGCTAGAGAAATATAAAAACAAATCGATGAACCGGCTGCCAGGCTCTTAGTTGTGAATTATGGAGGCAGTGTAAATCTGAATGTGGAATTAGATGACGTGATTCGTACACTCACTGATATACCCGTAGTGATGCGTAAGTTAGCTAACTCTGACGACGAACACCTGATTAAATAACTGGCTAATCAGTATTCGATTCCTGATCCGCACGTTATTCAACATTTTTTCTTTGTTTACTTCTCTATTACTATCTGACGACGTATTATTCATCTTCCACGAGTTTGTCGATTAATTTGTTGGTTTGAACGTAATTAATCACCTGTAGTACTAAGTTATTATTTATTATTATGAGATTTTACCAAAATATACAATATATTTCCTATATTGTAACGTTATTATTCGCATTCGCATCTACTTCAGAGTCACAACATTACTGCGGATGGTGCATGTCGCAGAAACCAGCGAAATATAAACTGTTTTCTCACCATGCGTGTTTTATAAATGCCAGTATTCTCTGGCTATACGGTTTTACGACCGAGGTGGATAGAAAGCTTCGTTGACGTTTTAAAGTGGAGGCCCCTGTTCAGTGAAACTGGCAGTAAACCAAGAATGTTTCAACATCTTTTGAAATACTATTGAGCTGAATTGATTGATAATCAACGAATGCATCTTCTATACCTCTACATCTGTATGGGTACTCGGCAAATCACAATTAAATGCGAATTTACGTACCATTCAATTTTCGAATAATACTTAGAAAGAAAGAACACCTCTCCGTTAGCGCCCTCATGTCTCTTATTTTGTTTTGATGATCATTTATGTGTAGCTGGAAGTAACAATTAATTTTCGCATTCATAGAAGAAAGTTTGCGATCGAAATTTCGTAAGTACATTTGGCCTCAATTAAAGACGTATTCGTTGACATAAACTCCGAGCGATGCTATTTCTGTCTAGTCTTCTATTGAAACTTCATTGAAAGTTTCACCTATCAGTAGAAATATATAAGTCAAAAATGTACATCAATGGAGAGAAGAATTAATTTCAAAGCAAAATGTGTGAAAAGTAAATAATGGGCATTAACAGAGTTCCAACCCACAAATTATTCAACAAAATCGTGGAAGAATTGAGATATGCCTACTTCTGGCTGACACAACGTGTACTTTTGGTTTGTTGTTTGTCAGAACTTATTCCGATGTAGTAGTAACAACAATAACAAAAATAATTGTGTAACCTGTGTTCACACCTGTATCGCATGTTTAAATTTGCCACATATTTGTTCATACTATCGTAGCAGTTTCGTCCCATATTTGTATATAAGGCTTCTACGTTTTGTGACTCATGAGCATAACGGATTGGTCCCCTTCTTTCCCAGCAAACATAATACAAAAAACAAGCATAAAACGTAGGTATACTAAAAAAATCTTTCACTTTGATTGTAGATAATTGTTGGTAGAATTCTTATATCTATTACATACTTTGAGAGTTTGAGATATAGTAGAACTGTGTCCATCTTAATTAGTGAAACTTGCACTTTGTAAAAGCAAGTCTCCTTTGACACTTCAAGACAGTAAACATATTTTTATAAACAAAGAAAATAAATCAGTGAGCTTATGAGACATGAAACAATAGAAAAAAATATTAGTAGCTAGAATTATAATGTACTGCTGACCTGATTTAAGAGTAGAAGCAAACAGCACATGACTGTGAACCAGAGTCAGCTTCAGCAACTTGACAGTCAAAAAGTGAAACTGCCTCTCTGAGATACAATATTCTGTCTGACATCCGCACAAACACTTCAAGAACATATATAGTTCAAATACAGGTTTTATGAAAAGGTAAAAAGTACAAGTTTTATCCAATCTTTTGGATGTAAGGTTTTAATGCTGAGATATTTCTTAAACCAAGTTATCTTCTAGATCTTGGCTAAATCACCCTATATATATTTGGATGCAGGTTCCCAATAATTTCACGTGTTTCACTGTAAATGTAAAAGACTTACTTTCCAATTGTTTAAATTATTTACCTTGTGTAAGCAATCAGCTCCTAACAAGAAATATACTTCCAGGGTTTGGTGTGACCAGGAAACAATGATCAAACGACATGTATTTAAGTGTAACTGAAGCTTAAACTTTAACATGTTTGCTGTGTTTTCTTGGAGCTCCTTTCATTTTTACACCAAGTATCCGCTCTCAACTCTTTACTGGGTGGTTCTGACATTCCAGAGATTTTTCTAACACTGTCTAGCAGGCATTTTCCTTCACAGTCTCCCTCTTTCACTTTAATAAATGGATTTCCTACAATGCCACGTTTTCAATTTGCCAGCAGGCTCAGCTAAAAGGTCCTTTTCAACCTCATCAAAGTAGTTTACATAATTCACTCCACACATTAAGTTTCCAGTTGGTTCACATTAACTTGCACATGTTTTAAATATATCATATAGATCTCCTTGTGGTTGTTGTGAGTTATGAATATGAGAATTCCAGGTTAATTTTAAGTTGTTAACATACCCTATCCTAATGAACTTTGAGCAGATTCCTACATCTCAAAATTTTAGTTTTCAAATACGTTACATGTTCTGAAAAAAAAAATACACTTCCTATCTTTTATATTAAATTCCTTACAAATTCATTGTCACTCTCTTCTTTTAAACATACACTTCTTCCCCTCCAACATCATCCTCAGCTTCAACACCATCACCATCTACATCACTTACAATGTACCCCATTTCAGAAACAACTTTTATCCTCTCACCGACTGTAGCAGTTACCATATGCTCAAAAACACCTTCAGAACTCTCTTTCTCAGCTACATTATCGTTTCCATTAACACTACCCCAAAAATTCTGATTTAAAGCATTTGTAATTTATTCATATTTTAAACTAAACTCTTCTTTAATGATTACTATGTTCACACTTTCACACAGATACATTTTCATTCCAGTAACCCTTCCAGAAATATTCTTCCACAGCAACTGTATTAACTTTAAATATCTTACCTTTTAGACAGTGAATGTGATTACTTAATTTCTTTCACTGTTGTTTTGCATAACTGACCTCTACCTTGACATCTGTAGAGTGTCTTACAGTGCAAACCTCCAACCAAGAGTCACTTAGTTTACCTGATTTTCTAGAATTAATTGGTACGAAGTTCTGGTGTTGTTGATTACCATTCTGTGACTGTCTTTTTCTATTTTCTAAATTTCTGCTAGCTTCTTCAAATTTTCGATTACCTTTAGCAACACCACTATCAAAATTCTGCCTAAAATTCTTCCACCTACTCTGTTTTGAAAATTATTGCTGATATTTTAGAAATATTGGTTAAAGTTTGGGTTAAACTTCTGGTTAGTATTTGATTGAACTTTGGGTTAAACTCTTGGTTCAGGCTGTTACTACTATTTCCTCAATTTGGTTTGACACAAGCTTACCTGTGCCTTAGCACTCGTTTCATTAGCCATATTGAGTTTGTCCACATATTTCAAAATTGTTTCATCAGAAGGTTTGCTTCAATGTATTAATCTTATTAATTATTCCCTGCAAAATTCCTTCATAGCCTCCTTTTGCTATCGGTACATTGGTCTAGTCAAAAACTCACTTTTGATCTGAGCTTATTCAGTCTCAGCCCACAATTTCTTTTAAAAATTGGTTTCATTAAGAGTCAAATTAGGCAATAAATTTGGTTTACCCTAAATAACACTTTCCATTCCAGACATTCAGTAGTATTTAGTTCTTGCGTCAATAACTTCTTGAATTGTTAGTACAAGTTTCAGTACACTGGTGACATTAGGATGTTTTCACTAATGTTAGTATGAATAGTTGTGTTAATTTATTTTGCGTCTTTTGACACTCTCTCTATATTTTAATTAAGTAAAGTAATACAATAACTGTTGACTTTGTTATATTCCTAGAGAGCAATATTACATTTTAACGCTACTTCTCAGTAATCACCCTTGAGTTATTATTTTGTGATCTGGAACTGGGATTCTATTGAGTGATATCATGTCTTCAACTTTTCCACACATCCACTAACTTGTGACACTTCTGCAAATGCGAGTAATAACTCATGCTTCACCTCCTGAAGCTGAATGCAAAGTTTCACATATAACCGGTCAAGTGACAGACTTAGTTTTACAACTAAGTTAATAATATTGGCCATTGACTGGCTTGCTTTCTTGATTAAACTCATATTTATTTTTGTATTTTATTTGTTAAGGATTATCTTTTTTTTTCTTTTCTTTCTGTGTGAGGGATGAGTATATTTTGTAAGTCTTCTGTAATATAAATATCAATTAAGACGTCTGCCTAGTAAGCATGGAGGTCCGGGTTCGGTTCCCAGCCGCACCACAAATTTTAATCCAATGTTTCAGATTTATCAATAATGTCTTTGACATATTTGAGACGTAAATCCGTCTCTGGGATTGTTTATTCGTATTAATTGATATTTATATCACCTTAACAGGATTGTTCCGCCATGTCCATTGCTGAGGTGCTATTCCACTGCATGGAGAGCCTTGGCAGTAGTGGCAATTATTTTTGGAATACAGAAGCTGAATTAAAGTTTGTGATGTGAAGGGAAATCGTACATAGACTATTCCAAGGCGCCTTGATCGTTAGTGGAGTGGTAGTCTAACGGTTACAGTCTGCGTCAGGCAGTGCAGCGGTGCGGACGGACTGTTTAGGTCCCGCCGCCGGGTCTGCTGCTCGCGTGTGTTTACGTGGCACAGTCGCCTTCGCTTGCGTAATTTACTTAGAACAAGAATGGCCCACTCCTGGCGAAAATCAACATTGAAAATCAGTTTTTCGAATGAGTATGCACGATCGAAGGCACTTGAAGTCGAACAATTTATTAGAGACGAAGTGAAGATTGACTGTAACGATCTTATCGGCATCCACTTCTCTATAGTGAGCAGTGTAGTGTATGTGAAGCTTACCAGTGACGCCGTCTGTGAGAAGATTCTAAACAGATCAAGAAATGGACTCAAATTCCGTCACTCAGATGGAAATATCGGTGAAGTGACTATCGAACAAGCAGGTCTTGGACTACGAACAATTAGAGTGTTTGAACTTCCGTTTGAAGTACCTTCAGACGTGGTTGTTTCTGCGCTGCGCCCTGATGGGAACGTTATTAGCCACATGGCCGAGAAATGGTCTCAATTTACAACATATCCGGTATTCAATGGGGTGCGGCAGGTACGCATTGAATTGACCAAACACGTGCCATCTTATCTATATATTGGAGGGTGCCGTGCCATCATAATTTATGATGGCCAGCCGAAGACGTGCTCCAGTTGTGGCCAAGGAGGTCATGTTCGTTCTAGCTGTATGCAGCGCAGAATAACGCAGTTACCACCTGGTGATGAACAGATCCCATCGGCACCGACGACGCTTCCATTGACATATGTACAGGTTCTTCAAAATGAACCCAGCCAGCAGCCTGTGCCGACACCACTTGTTGACACCGTGCCAAACACGGTAGAACTTCAGGGCAACGAGGACAGGATGGAGGCTACACCTGTGCCGGCTCCTGAACGTCACGTGAGGAAGGATAACGAAGTGTCTCCGAAGGAGGGAACAGATGCCGCCTCTATGGTCGTGCCTACCGCCGCCTTCGTGCCAGACAGTCATAATACCCAGACTTCGTCTGATACTGACGTACACGTGCGAAAACAACGGTCACCACAGAGAAGGAAGAAACGTCGGCTTGCTCCGTCTGATATCAGCCGATCACAATCTAATGATGAATCCCAAGACCTTCTACCATCAGAAGACCCTAAAGTGGAACTTCCTGCCTCACTCCAGTCGGAAGCGGAATCAACACGGCGTATGTCTATAACTCCTACTACAGATGATGACCAGCAGTCAGCCATTCGTCAGTCGTACACCGACGGCACATCGATGCATGTTGACTCACCAGGGGCTTCAACTGACGACCAGCGTCCAAGCAACGCAGCATGGCACGAAGATGTTGAAGATAATTCATCCACAGGTGACGTAGCAACAGATGTTGCTACTAAACTAAATGTATGCTAATCGATGAGGGTTTGGGGAAGAATGTGCTACCTGATCTTCGTGTTACAATGAGCATCCCTGTAAATATGGCACAAGGGCAGGCTTACAGAATTGGATCTATCAACATTAACACAATCCAAACGCAGATAAAGTTTCAGTTATTCCGTGACATGATGCGGGCGTCAGATCTAGATATTGCCCTTCTACAAGAAGTTCGCCTCGAGTCATTTCCAGATATTTCTGGTTATGATACATATCAAACGCCATCTTCTTCCAACGGTAGTGGGACGGCCATACTTCTGAGAGAAGGTATTGTCGTTGAAGACGTCACTTATTTACCATCGGGCAGGGGCCTTGCTGTGACATTCCATGGTGTCCGGATCATCAACGTTTATGCTCCCTCCGGCTCGGACAAACGAAGGGAACGCTCGCACTTCTACTCAGAAGAGATAGCTCCACTGTTTGCAGGTCAATACGATCACATTATTCTTGGAGGAGACTTCAACTGTGTGCTCGCCATAAAGGACCAAATTCCTCATTTTACCACGTGCCAAAAACTTAAATTACTTATTCAAGAACTGGACCTGATAGACACATGGGAGCATAAGCATGGTGATCGACCTGGATACACTTTTTTCACCAGCCATTCTGCGAGCCGTCTGGACCGAGTCTATGTCTCCCGCGGACTCACAACGGCAACACTTGATGCCGAGCTGTGGCCTACTGCCTTCTCGGACCACATCGCCTATATTTGTACTGTTTCTCTTCGACGGCAGGGCGTGTGGCGAAGTCGAGGTACTTGGAAGTTAAACGTTGCACATCTTAAGGATCCCGAGTGCAGACAGCATATAGAAGCGACGTGGAACAACTGCCAAGACGTCTTACGGCATTTCCTTCAACGATTAGATGGTGGCTCGAGTGTGCTAAGCCAGCTTTGCGTCGCACGTTGGTACAGTATGGACGTGACAAAATGAGTTGGCATCGACGAACCATGGAATTTTACTTTACGGCACTCCGTGAGCTTGCTAGCCAAGCACCGTCTCCTGAACGACAGATTGCAATTCAGCGGATTAAGGCGAAGATTACTTTACTTATGCGCCGCCGTCTTGAGGGAACAGTGATACGTGCGAGATGTCAAGATCGAGTCGCTGGAGAACCTCCTTCCATGCATCACGTTATTCGAGAGAAGCAACGGTGTAGAAGAGCGCTGGTGCACGCTATTGATACCCCAGATGGTCGTCGACTGACATCTCAGAATGACATCGCCACTGATTTCGTGGACCACTATCGACAGTTGTATGCAGAAGAAGATCAGGATGCTATAGCAATGGAAGAAGTGCTCGACACCATGCCTGGTACTCTTGATGGGGAGTCTGTGCAGACCCTTACAGATACGATTACTGCTGATGATCTCGCTGACGCTCTACGCAGGGGAGCAAAAAACAAATCCCCAGGCCCAGATGGCCTCCCGCTGGAGTTCTACCGCGCCTTTCAAGACATCATGGCTCCTCGCTGGATAGAAATGTATAAAGAACTGACGATACCTGACGTCCCACTCCCACCTGCTTTTGTCGAAGGCCTGATCATTCCAGTCCCGAAGAAGTCCAGGGGACAAAAAGTGGAACATTTTCGGCCGTTAACCATGCTGAACTGCGACTTCAAGATTTTTACCAGGATCCTCGCTTCCAGACTCCGGCGTGTCTTGCATCAAGTCGTATCTACGGATCAAACATGTCTTGGTGTCAGAAGTAACATCCAGACAGCACTAAGTGATTATCGTGACATCATAGCCTTGGCCGAGACTTGCCGCATTCGTGGTGTCTTAGTGTCCGTAGACCTGGACCATGCTTTTGATAGGGTGAGTCATGACTTTCTTGAAGCAGTGCTACGAAGAATGGCGTTTCCTCCCGCCTTTACACACACCGTCCTGCGGCTTCTCCGATGCGCCACCTCACGTGTACTGATCAATGGACGTGTGGCAGGCACTGTTACCATTTCGCGATCTGTACGACAAGGCTGTCCGCTATCGATGATTCTTTTTGCCATTGCGCTTGAGCCATTGTTACATGGACTGCGATGTCGACTGTCTGGGATGAAGATGAGGGACCGGTCCTTTATCTGTCGCGCATATGCTGATGACCTTCTGTTCTTGGCTCAATCAGGGGACGAAGTGCGGATAGCACTAGAATGGATTACCAAGTATGGAACTACTGCGGGCAGCCGTATGAATCTGACCAAGTCTGCCGCTATGAACATTGGCAGGGGTCTTCCTGAAGGAAGCGTGGCCCCGCTACAATCAGTGGACAAGCTCAAGTGTTTAGGGATAACCTTCACGCGCGACATTCGACGAACCTCGGCAGTCAACTACAAACGCCTTCTTCAGGTACTACGAGCTAACGTCCGAAGCAATCTACTACGGTCGTTAGACTTAATACAACGAGTTGCTTTCGTGAACATCCATCTGGCGTCTAGGATACCGCACCTGGCCCAGATTCTACCGATGCCGAAGACGATGGCAACAAGACTGCTGACTGTGTTTGGATACTTCGTGAGCGCCGGCCTTATCTTCAAAGTCCATTATGAAACATTAACTCTCCCCCCTCGAGACGGAGGTCTTGGGCTTGTCAATGTACATGTCAGAGCGTCTGTCCTTTATGTCAGTACAATGATTAAGCTGTGGAAACATCGCCAGACCGGAATATCTGGGATTCTGATCGACGAACTTGCTCCTATATCTCTAATGCCGCCCATAGCAGTAGCGCATATCTCTACCCATCTCTCACATATTAAGACATTTTTTATAGAATATAGTTACGTCCATGAAGACTTGCCCCATACACGGACTCCAACGACACGTGATATGTACCGTATAATGATGAAGGGCCACACCCGGAATTTCGTGGAGAGACGACATCCAACAATCAGATGGCCCGTGATCTGGTGTTCTGTGCATAATGCCCTCCTCGATACAGATGCTCGTGCTACCTGGTATCTGGTTGTCAATGGAAAATACATGACGCGACATCGGGTGCATGCAATTAAGATGACGGACTCTCCACACTGCCCTCAGTGTCACGTGTTAGACACTGATGAACATCGGCTGATGTGTGGACCTGCTGCAGAGGTGTGGCTGTTCATAAAGAAAATACTTGCCTTTCTTTGTCGTACAGCTCCACACACTATTGAACCGCAGTCACTTCTATTTCCGGACGAGAGCTTTTTTCCACGCACAAAGACTAATGCAGTGAACTGGATCAAAGGCCTATCTATATATTATTTGTTTCACGATCGAGAAAAGAGTGTGCTTGATTTTTGGACGTTCCTCCAAGATCGCTTCACGTCTCTACTACATAATTCAAGACACCGACAATACTATGCCAATTTTCTGGGTAGTGTTTTCCTGGATCCTCCCCACAGCTTGGGTGTGCCGGGTATGAGACGATAATTTTAGTATGAATGATCCCTCGGAAGAATGAACCTATGTAACGGATGAAAACAATTTATTCGAGAAGACGTGCCCGGAACTCGCGTGAGGAACAGCAATTCAGCTAATATCTATCCGCATATGGTCGGTGTGCAGTCACCATTTATGTTTGTTCCGCCGGGAGAGCGGTCTTATTTATGTTCACTATCAGACGCTATTAATGCTGCACTTCATGTAGAGATATTTTACTTCCAGTGAAAATCCTCACAAAAGAAGGAGATATTTTTCTTTTCCTTTCTTTTATTTTCTCTTTCATTGATATATATAGAAATAAAATGAAGTGCGTAAAACTTAAAAAAAATAAAAAAACGTCCTCTGCAATAAAAAAAAGGTGACTGAGGCGCTAAAAAAAAAAAAATAAATAAATAAATAAATAAATAAATAAAAAAAACGGTTAAGGCGTCTGCCTAGTAAGCATGGAGGTCCGAGTTCGATTCCCGGCCGCACCACAAATTTTAATTCAGTGCTTCAGATTTATCAATGATGTCTTCCGTAATAAGTTGCAAAAATAATTTCTGACCTAAAAATATGGGCTTGAGATCAGTTTTCCCCCAGCTGCCTCTACTTTACACTGCAGTCACTGTACTGTCAACACGTAAATCACTTGTTTTAGACACTTAAATTTGTGCATTGGATATAGAGGTAGAACTCAACTCACCCCACTGTCACTTTCTTTAAATAATGTTTGTTCTTCTATTAATTGTTTGAAACTTTCCATTAACAGCCTTTCAGAGTACATGAAATACTTAACATTGTCTACCTTTGGTTCCTCTTTCATGTTCAACTCCCTAAAAGGAACAGGTGTTTTACCTTCCATTTTTATTTCTGAAATTTCACTAATCAGTTTTCTAAACGCCACTATTAAAATACCTGAAGTCACAAAAATAAATAAATAAATAGGTTTGCACTGAAAAAAGTATTGTACTTAACTTGTCAGGTGGGTGCATCATCTTTGGGATTTTACTGTTCATCCAAACAATAGTGCCCCATATTGTCATCCTTCTATCAGTCCATTATATTAGAAAACATTTCTGCCATTTTGGATTTCTTGGAAATATTTATTTTGCATTCCGGAAAAATACCAAAATTAATATTGCTCTGACTGTATCCTGGTTACAACACCGTAGAGACATGTTTGATTGTGACTGGTTTGTTCTTTTCCAGAACTTCCCCATTTATGTCCAAAGTACTACATGGGATTTGATGAGAAATTCTTCCTTGACTCTACACAGAGTACATACAATAAGACAGCATATCTTCTAAGCTCCCACACACAGAGAGACAATCTAAGCTTCCATACACTGAGTGATCAAATGTCTACCTTTCTTGTTCTAACAAAAAGACACAAGGTCAAATATATTACTTAGTATAAGCAAATATTTTAAGAGAAAAATATTAAATGTATATGAAAAAATTGTCTTTAGAAATTGACTAGGGTTCTTCAAATTTTTTATCCTGGTTTGTGTCTTATATTTTAGGCTTACAGATGATTTTTGATCTGTTTTGTGAAAACAATAATTGTTATGACTTTGTTAAAAGGAAGAACTAGTTGAATAAATATTTTTTAGTATTTTGCCAATTTATATAACCGATAAATAAGATTTGTGTGTATAATTAGATGGTGTGGTATTTTAGGATATGTATTATGGTGTAGTATTAGTTTTGAAGTTTGCAATATGATTTTAGATTAATTGTAGGTGTACTACACTGAATATATGTGTATCTATTTGGTTAGTTATTAGTAATTTATACCTGACTAACAAGGTATTAGGTTTTACTGGCTTATCACTACATGTTGTTTCCGTTAACTTTGTGTTGTGCATGTAACTTTGAGATCCAAATCGTATTAGGTGTGCATGATGTTCGTGTAGTATATGTAGGACGTGTTAAGATATTGTTTGGATAGTTGGTTGCATTTGCTACATTGAAGATCGAGCCTAAGGCACAATTATGAAATGGGTCGTCCTGTCAAAATTTCAGTGTAGGCGGCCGAACTAAGTCCAAATATATTAGAGATGTTACTACTCGGTCTTCTAAGAATATGAAAGTAACATAATGTTTACCATTGGCTGTAGGTGGTTTAGAGTTGAATCAGACAATATGGGGTGGATGTGCACATATAGGAATGTTACAGGGAACTGTATCTAAATTTTATAGATCTAGAAATGGCGTATGACTGTGTTCCTAGGTTGAAACTATTGTCTGTTGTACAAGATTATGGAATAGGAGGCACATTTCTCAGACAATTAAAGGTCTTTACGTAGACTGCCAGACAGCAGTTAGAGTAGATGGCAAATTAAGTTCATGGTTCAGGGTAGTTTCAGGGGTAAGACAGGGCTGTAACTGAGATGGTTCTCTTAAGGACTCATTAACCTTTGAGCAGGTCAGCTAGGACACAAAGATCCCTGCGCAGAAGACCCCAGGCCCAAGAATCTTAGAACTAAGAAGTAAAACCTTTCCTTTTCCTCTTTATAACTTTTTTTTTATTTTTTTTTATTTACATAATGCACGGCTTGGTAGCGAACAACAGGGTTATATTACTTCAAACAATCAAACTCTTAAGGTATACAGTTCCAAAATAAATTTACAAGATCCTTAGGATCGATAAGTATACAAGTTGAGTCACTGAACAACAACAAAACAGATTAGAAAAAAAGGGGTTTAAAACAAATTCAAAAGTTTAAAGCGGACCCTCAGAGACGCCAGTAAACAATTTAGGAGGCCCTTTAAACTACGTGAGTGCTCGCCTTTAGGACGAACTGATACTGAACAACAACAGCCGGCCGCGGTGGCCGAGGGGATTGAGGCGCTTCAGTCACGGTCTGCACGGCCACTACGGTCGGGGGTCGAATCCCCCCTCGGGCATGGATATTTGTGCCGTCCTTAGTTGTAGGTAGTTCATACGTAGTTTGTAAGTTTAGGGACTGATGACCTCGTAGGTAAGTCCCTTAAGCTTAACAAACATTTGAACATTTGATTTTGAACAACAACAACCAAAAATTTAAAGTTACCCCATGAAATATTAAGGTAAGGTCTCCACATACAACACGTAAACCAAATTACAAGGGACACCCCTTTAACTTTACAACGTTCAATCTCAATATTTCAATTTAAGAAAAGCGTTTAACAGAATTCTCAAAATCAATTAAAGTCTCGTTGTGCAACACCCTTTTAACTTTACGAAAGTTCAAGCCACATTGTCTCAGTTCAGAACAAGCATTTACACAATTCTCCAAATGTCAATTAACGTAACGAAGGTCAACATCCCTTTCAAGCCACCATATCCCAGTTTAGAAAAAGGATTTAACACAATTCTCAAAATGTCAATTAAGGTAACGACGTGAAACACCAATTTAACTTTACAAATATTCAAACCACACTCAGTCAGTTTAGAAAAAGGGTTTAACACTACCGTAAATGCTAAAACAGGGTTTCAATATGCAACCTGTGAGCACACATACAAACGCTGCCGTTAAACCTTGTCAACGTCCACATATCACACGGGAATAACACCGCTAGGCTTGAACCACAGACATTGCCGAGGTGGGGTGGCTTGCGTGCCTCAACGATACAGATAGCCGTACCGTAGGTGCAACCACAGCGGAGGGGTATCTGTGGAGAGGCCAGACAAACGTGTGGTACCTGAAGAGGGGCAGCAGCCTTTTCAGTAGTTACAGGGGCAACAGTCCGGATGATTGACTGAGCTGGCCTTGTAACATTAGCTCATGTGGCTTTGCCACACAGCTACTGCGAACGGCTGAAAGCAAGGGGAAACTACAGCCGTTACTTTTCCTGAGGACATGCAGCTCTACTGTATGAACATATGATGATGGCATCCTCTCGGGTAAAATATTCCGGAGGTAAAATAGTCCCCCAGTCGGATCTCCGGGCGGGGACTACTCAGGAGGATGTTGTCATCAGGAAAGACAATACTGGCATTCTACGGATCGGAGCGTGGAATGTTAGATCCCTTAATCGGGTAGGAAAATTAGAAAATTTAAGACGGGAAATGGATAGGTTGAGGTTAGATATAGTGGGGATTAGTGAAGTTCGGTGGCAGGATGAACAGGATTTCTGGTCAGGTGAGTACAGGATTATAAATACAAAATCAGTTGGGGGTATCACAGGAGTAGGACTGATAATGAATAAGAAAATTGGAATGCGGGTAAACTACTATGAGCAGCACAGTGATCGCATTATCATTGTCAAGATAGATACGAAGCCAACACCGACAACAGTAGTACAGGTTTATATGCCAACTAGCTCTGCTGATGATGAGGAGATCGAAGAAATATATGAGGAGCTAAAGGAAATTATTCAGACAGTTAAGGGAGAGGAAAACTTAATTGTGATGGGAGACTGGAATTCGGTAGTAGGAAAAGGAAGAGAAGGAAAAATAGTAGGTGAATATGGACTGGGCAGGAGGAATGAAAGAGGAAGTCGCCTGGTAGAATTTTGCACGGAACATGATTTAATCGTAACAAACACCTGGTTTAAGAATCACAAAAGAAGGTTGTATACATGGAAGAGACCAGGAGACACCGGAAGGTATCAGATAGATTTTATAATGGTAAGACATAGATTCCGGAACCAGGTTATAAACTGCAAGACGTACCCAGGGGCAGATATAGACTCTGACCATAACTTGTTAGTCATGAACTGTAGGCTGAAACTGAAAAAATTGCAGAAACGTAGGAAAATACAGAGATGGGACTTAGATAAATTGAAGGAAAGTGAAGTTCTGGAGAATTTCAGAGGGAGATTTAGGCAACAATTGACAGAATCAGGGGGAAATAAAACAGTAGAAGAGGAATGGGTAGCATTGAGAGATGAAATAGTGAAGGCAGCAGAGGACAAAATAGGTAGAAAGGCAAGACCTGCAAAAAATCCTTGGATAACACAGGAAATACTAAATTTAATTGATGAAAGGAGAAAATATAAAAATGCAGTAAATGAAACAGGCAAAATGGAGTACAGACGACTAAGAAATGAGATTGATAGGAAGTGCAAAATGGCTAAGCAGGAGTGGCTAGAAGCCAAATGCAAATCTGTAGAAGAATGTATAAGAAGGGGAAAAGTAGATACCGCCTACAGGAAAATAAAAGAGACATTTGGGGACAAGAAAAGCAACTCTACGAATATCAAGAACTCAGATGGGAAGCCGGTTCTCAGCAAAGAAGAGAAAGCTGAAAGGTGGAAAGAGTACATAGAGCAGCTCTACAAAGGAAATGAACTTACAGACAATGTGGTAGGAAGGGAAGAGGACGTAGATCAAGATGAAATAGGAGATGCTATACTGAGAGATGAATTTGACAGAGCCTTGAAAGACCTAGGTCGGAACAAGGCCCCAGGAGTAGATGACATACCCTCAGAGCTACTAAAGTCTCTGGGAGAGCCAGCCACGACAAGACTATTTGAACTGGTGCATAGGATTTATGAGACAGGCGAAATACCCTCAGACTTCAAGAAAAATGTAATAATCCCCATTCCAAAGAAATCGGGCGCAGACAGGTGTGAAAATTACAGAACCATTAGTTTGATAAGTCATGGTTGCAAAATTTCAACACGAATTATCTACAGGACAATGGAAAAGCTGGTAGAAACTGACCTTGGGGAAGATCAGTTTGGATTCAGGAGGAACGTGGGAACCAGGGAGGCAATACTCACTTTACGTCTTATCTTAGAAGATAGATTAAGGAAAGGCAAACCTACATTTTTAGCTTTTGTAGATTTGGAGAAAGCATTTGACAATGTTGACTGGAATACACTGTTTCAAATTCTGAAGTCAGCAGGGGTAAAATATAGGGAAAGGAGAGTTATTTATAACTTGTACAAAAGCCAGACCGCAGTTATTAGACTCGAAGGGCATGAAAGGGAAGCATCAGTTGGGAAGGGAGTAAGACAGGGTTGTAGCCTTTCTCCGATGTTATTCAATTTGTACATCGAGCAGGCGGTGAAGGAAAGCAAGGAAAAATTTGGAATAGTGATTAAAGTTCAGGGGGAAGAAATAAAAACATTGCGTTTTGCTGATGACATTGTAATTCTGTCAGAGACAGCAAAGGACCTGGAAGAGCAGTTGAATGGAATGGACAGTGTGTTGAAGAAAGCGTATAAAATGAACATTAACAAGAGCAAAACAAAAATAATGGAATGCGGTCTTAGAAAATCGGGCGATACTGAAGGAATTAGATTAGGTAACGAAACAATGAAGGTGGTAGATGAGTTTTGTTACTTGGGTAGTAAAATAACATGTGATGGTCGCAGTACAGAGGATATAAAATGCAGAATGGCAATGGGAAGAAAAGCATTTTTGAAAAAGAGAAATTTGCTAACATCGAACATTAATTTAAGTGTAAGGAAGTCTTTTCTGAAGGCATTTGTGTGGAGTGTTGCCTTGTACGGGAGTGAAACATGGACGATAAGCAGTGCGGACAGGAAGAGAATAGAGGCTTTTGAAATGTGGTGCTACAGAAGAATGCTGAAGATTAGGTGGGTAGATCGCATAACCAATGAAGAAGTACTGAACAGAATTGGTGAGAAAAGGAATTTTTGGCATACCCTGGCTAAAAGGAGGGATCGCTTGGTAGGACACATTGTTAGACATCGAGGAATCGTAAATTTAGCATTGGAGGGAAGTGTGTGGGGTAAAAATCGCAGAGGGAGGGCAAGAGACGCGTATAGTAAGCAGATGCAAGTGGATGTGGGTTGCCGTTCTTATGAGGAGATGAAAAGGCTTGCTCAGGATAGAGTAGGGTGGAGAGCTGCATCAAACCAGTCTCCGGACTGAAGACCATAACAACATAACAGGCTTGAAGCACAATGCACTCACTGCCCTTGGCTCCCTTAAGGCCAAAAGAGAAATATACATACAGTCAGTAAACATGGATTCTCATGCGGCGGAGGCGGCGAAAGCAGCGTCGTCAACCGCCACTCCACGCACGGACCGCCGGATCTCAACAGCCCACTCTTCTCGGCGCGTATGCCCCTCCGACAAGCGCCGAAAGTTCACATGGCTCTAAAACACACAAAAAATCCGGTTAGTAGTGAGTCCAACAAGCCGCTCCTTTCCCGGTCCCGCTTCTGTGCTCCATCCGCGACCAGCCACACACTGCCGCACCACTCTCCACTCCGCCAAAAAAGCCGCCGAGCGCCACCTTGCGGAGCCACCAGCAAGGCGCCAGGCGCCGCTACACTTACGACCTCACTCGCCGCACGGACAGACAGCGCACCGCAAACCCCGCGCGATATAAAACAGATACGAACGTATCAGTAACCTATCACTACTGTTGTTCATACTATTCATAGATCATATGCTGAAAACAAAAGAGTGGCAGGGTGAGATGAAAACATAATAAGCAGTGTCACATATGCAAACAACTGAGTTGTGATGGCAATTCGATTGAAAGGTTGCAATATAATATTTCAGGGCTATATCAGAGATGTGAAGGTTGTGGTATGAAGATCAGCATCTCCAAAAAGAAAGTAACGCCTGTGAGAAAGAAATTTAAAGATATTGAGTACCAAATAGGAGCAACAAAATAAGAACAAGTGGACTGTTTCAAGTACTTCTGATGTATTTTCACACTGGAATCAAGAATGTTGCTGTAAAGGTTCTCCTATATAGAGCTAATTATCGCAAGGCTGCTTTTAGTAGGCCTTCATATGAAAATTAAACTGCTGATAATATAATGAACTTCCAGTAATGAAAAGGTAATTACAATGGCGATATGATATGGCGAAGACTATTTAACTGGTAAGAACTTCAGTTTATTACAGATTTTCAAACGCGCACATTTACACATTTCAGAGAGCAGAACAAACAGTAACTGTGTGCCCTATCGTTCAATGAATTAGTTAGTCTGCCTAAATACAAAGTACTACTGTCTACCACGACTGCTTGCTCCTATTTCCAACAACTGAGTGTGTTATTGATATGGTGTCTGTTCTTTTCGGGCATGTCCTAAAGAACAGACACCATTAGTTGACATTAACGGCCGTAAACTTACGAAATCGAAGTACTGAAACAATTCGACCGTTTTGGAGGGTTGAAATGAATTCAACGGAAAAGTAGAAAATTTGTGCTGGTCCGGGATTCGAATCACGATTTCCCGCTTCGGGCCAACGGCCGCCTTAAGCAATTAGGCTATCCAGGCACGCTTCTCGTCCTGCCCAAATTGTCAACTTGTAGCCTCCTGCACATTGATTCCTCCTGTTCGCAGCCTAGACTGGATACCCGCAAGGCGGATGCATTCAAACGATCGATCCTTTGCGGGAATCCAGTGTAGGCTGCAAGCAAGAAGAATCAACGGGCAGGGGTCTGCTGATGACACGCAACAACGACGTTATTATATAAAGCAACGGTCTTGCATTCACGACATTTCCGTAACTTTGAGTGATTCGGAACTACTGGGGTGAAATGGAACACTGTCCAGTTCAAGAAATCATCTTTGCTGCAGAGAGGTACTCTGGTGTAACTAATGAAAACCACCTCCAATAGTCACCAGAGATAATAGTTGTTAAACTGATACAAAAATTGTGTGTCAAAGAGGTATGCCACTGAAAAAAAAAAATTATATACAGGGTGTTTCACTAAGTGTGTTTGCCTCTGTAACTTAGCTGACTGGCCGAGTGGCTATCCCCTGGGGCACGGCCCACTGTCTCATGACCACCAACCAGTCAGATACGTTGTCGTAGCCTCCGCCCCCTAAACTTTGAAGGGTTGTAGCTCCCAAACTAGCAGTGATAGGAATGTAGTTTAAATTGATTTGGACGCAGCTGGTTTCAACGAATCCAGTGCACGATAGAAAAAAACTATTGTTCCATTTAAAAAATTATATCTTTGTGCTGTAACTCTTTGGAAAATGATACAATAAACTATGTTCATAGCTCCGCAGAAAGTGTAACATTTCTTGTGTTGATCTACCGCATTAAAATTTCACGTCGCATATTATTGTATAAGTTACAGAGGCAAGCACACTTAGTGAAACACCCTATATATATACATATATAAGTTTTAAGTTTCCCGTAATATGAAAGTCTGAAAACAAACTATTGCACAGCTACTCTGGTAATAGTAATACAGTTTTCTGACATAGAGATGTTTAGGGCAACTGTCAGTCATGATGTGTGAAAAGTTAGGTGATGTTTGTTTACGCTATTTATTAGGTAGAGGTGTAAATATGCAAAATCGTAGTTTCTCAGGGTGAATTGGAACATGCCGTGAGTGTACAAATAAAAGATTGGGCTAGCTGGCGATCAAAACTTTCGCGAGATAAGCCTCCAGAAAGCTCTGAATGAAGTCAAGATACATAAAATATTTCTCCGAAATGTTTCTAAAAATGTTGGAATACCTGTTAGTACGCTCTCAAGGAAGTTAAATAATAAAAATCTTTTGTAAATAGGTGGACAAACCGTCTTGACAGTAGAAGAAGAGAGGGCTTTAATCAGTGGTTTATTTAAATGTGCAGAATGGGGTCAGTCAATTACGACAAGTGAGGTTAGGGATATTGTGAAGTGCTACTTGGACCGACGGAAGAGAGGTCTGTTGGCAACAGGCCTGGATATGAGTAGGTGAAAAATGTGCTCTCACGTAACAAGGATCTTACAATACGTTTAAGTGAAAATGTAAAGAAAGTTAGGATGCAAATTAACAGAGAAGATAGAAAACTATTTCAGTAATTTAGAGCAGACAGTGAGAGATGTTCCACCTAGTAATCAGTAGTAATTAATATTAAACAGAAGTAATATAAAGGTATCCTCCACAATAAGGTTCTGTTAGATGTGTTTACTGTGTTCCAATTAACCCCTCCACATGTTATAAATGCAATTATTTATCAAAAGAGTCAGTGTTCCAGATCACCCCAACTCCTCAGGTGATTTAAAACACAATTTAGATTAAAATATAAGGAAGGGTTTTGATAAATGATCTTTATCCTTGCAACACATAAATGTAAGAATAAATAGAGATGCTATATTTAAAAGTTCAGAGTTGAAGTGCAATATTTTGAAATTAATCTTCAATAAAAGCTACATTTTCTGTACCATTTCACCCCAAGTTATGGTACACTCCATTCGACACCACATATTTTGACTCATATTTACACAATTATCGAATAACATAATGTGATCTTTCATTGCAAACCTAATGCATTTAGTGCTCAGACTCGATCTTCTTTCTACTGCAGGAAGGAAGTCAATACCAAGACTAACTTAGCAGGTCACTGCTCTACCTTTCTACCAATTTTTTTGTATGGGGGAGTGAAAGCTGGGTGGATACAGGTTACCTTATCAGTAAGGCTGAGGTTACAGATATGAAAGTAAAAAGGATGATTGCAGGTACTAATAGATGGGAAAATGGTAGGAGAGTGTCCATAATGAGGAAACCAAAGAATAACTGGGAATGAGAATCATAGATAATTTAGAGCGAACAGGCTGAGCTGGTGGCATCATGTTACACCCATGGGAGAAGCAAAATTACCTAAGAGGCTCAGGGGTTTGGCAGTAGGGACAAAAGAAGTCGAAGCAGACCAAGGAGAAAGTATTGGATTCGGTCAAGAATGGTTTTGAAGTAACGTACTTAATATCAGACAAGACGTTAGTGTAAAACCACTCTCATATGGAGCAAGATTTGTGGAAAGCTTGCCGAAAAGCAGGCAGGCCAGGTGGCATGTCGACTCTGCTGCCTTCTGACTGACTGTTTACTGCAGGTGTTTTGAAACAGCTAGTTTCCTATTATTCTCGTATCTCCCTGCTGCCTGTGCTGGTCAATCAGGAGTCGCGTTTGGCGTGTGACCTTGCAATGCGGGAAATTCGGAGACAACACTCCAGACGGAACAGAGTGCCACGCGCCTACTACCGAAGTACAGCCTTTTTGAAACGATTGTAAAGAAAATATTTGGTAAGAAAATATGATTATTGCACAACTTATATATGCATTCTTCTGCTTCAAGATGAAATGAATACTATTTTGTTAGTGGCCTAGTTCTTGTGATATTTACGGATTCACTACGATATTACAAGGAATCCCGAAATTTTACATTGACAAACAGAGGCCACGATGAACTTGCGTTTGGTACATGTTAGCTCATGTGTTTGATACCTCAAATTGCGTAAGAGAGAGAAGGGATTTTATGAAAATTTCGTTCCGTTTTCTTCGCTGACGCGCGGGAGCGAGAGTAAGTGCTTCACAAACAACCCATTATCTCGAGATTGGTGATAGATAGCGACATCCTTCCATCTTCGAAGAATAAATCAATATTTTAGGTACATTTCATGCGCTGCAACATATGACCTAACAGGCATCAAACGAAAATTCATAGCGACCTCTATTTTTCAATGCAAAATTTCTGATTTCTTGCAGTATTGAAGCCTTTAATATCGCAATAATTATTACCGCAAACAAAATAGTAGAAAGATCTTCATGAGGCTGAAGAATGCAGCTGTAAGATGTGAGGGAATCAAATATTTTTACCGAATAGTTTCTTCCCAATCGTTTGTTAAATAATGGAGCTCGGCCGTGTTGCGCACCTTGGCGTTCACCCAAAGAACCCAGCCTGCATGTTCCCGCGCGGAATCTTGCACCGTGTGAGACAGAGAGTGTGTTTCAGCCGGATTCCTATTCTGCAGCCGGCTGACGTGCACGCCATCCAGGAAACTGCCGGCGACCCATGCTCCGTGTTAAATGTTCTTTAGCACCGAATACGACGATCGTGGAGGAATATTTACGGGTGTCTATGCTCCAGATTGAACTCTGAAAGGGATAATCAGTCTCTAATGGTGAAAACGATGGTGATGATGTATTGCACAGGGCGGCAAGTCCTCTGACTAAACGCACTTAGCCGGATCCGTTGAGCCTCGCAGTCTCATCGGTAGATGGCTCTGCAGTCCAGATACAGGAGTGGGTATATGAATCACGTCACATTATTCAAACGGCTGATTGAAGAGTTCCTTGATAACAGAATGCAGCATGTCATTCTCAATGGAGAGAAGTCTTCCGAAGTAAGAGTGAAGTCAGGTGTGCCACAGGAGAGTGTCGTGGGTCCGTTGCCGTTCACAATATATACAGGGTGTTACAAAAAGGTACGGGCAAACTTTCAGGAAACATTCCGCACACACAAAGAAAGAAAATATGTTATGTGGACATGTGTTCGGAAACGCTTAATTTCCATTTTAGTATTTCTCTTTAAATGTAAATTGAAATAATTCGTGCAGACAATTGCCAAAATACCCATTTGTTTCGTTAGTATGTACTGTACTTTTCGATTCACCGCCAGTTGGCCCAATTGAAGGAAGGTAATGTTGACTTCAGTGCTTGTGTTGACATGCGACTCATTGCTCTACAGAACTAGCATCAAGCACATCAGTACGTAGCATCAACTGGTTAGTGTTCATCACGAACGTGGTTTTGCAGTCAGTTCAATGTTTACAAATGCGGAGTTGGCAGATGCCCATTTGATGTATGCATTAGAACGCTTCTCAACAACAGATTCGGTGACCGATGAATTGGTAGAGGCGGACCAATTCCATGGCCTCGACGCTCTCCTGACGTCAACCCTCTTGACTTTCATTTATGGGGGCATTTGAAAGCTCTTGTCTACGCAACCCCGGTACCAAATGTAGAGACTCTTCGTGCTCGTATTGTGGACGGCTGTGATACAATACGCCATTCTCCAGGGCTGCATCAGCGCATCAGGGATTCCATGCGACCGAGGGTGGATGCATGTATCGTCGGTAACGGAGGACATTTTGTACATTTCCTGTAACAAAGTGTTTGAAGTGACGCTGGTACGTTATGTTTCTGTGTGTTTCCATTCCATGATTAATGTGATTTGAAGAGAAGTAATAAAATGAGTTCTAGCATGGAAATTAAGCGTTTCCAGACACATGTTCACATATTTTCTTTCTTAGTGAGTGAGGAATGTTCCCTGAAAGTTTGGCCGTACCTTTTTGTAACACCTTGTATAAATGACCTTGCGGATAACATCGGAAGTTCACTGAGACTTTTTCCAGATGATATAGAGAGGTTGTAACAATGGAAACTTGTATTGAAATGCAGGAGAGTCTGCATCGAATTGACGCATGTTACAGGGAATGGCAATTGAATCTCAATGTAGACAAATGTAATGTGCTGCGAATACATAGAAAGAAAGATCCTGTATCATTTACCTCCACTATAGCAGGGTAGGAACTGGAAGCAGTGAATTCCATATATTATGTGGGAGTAGGCATTAGGAGTGATTTAAAATGGAACGACCATATAAAATCAATCGTCGGTAAAGCAGATACCACATTTAGATTCATTGCAAGAATCCTAAGAAAACGCAGTTCGAAAACAAAGGAAGTAGGTTACAGTACACTTGTTCGCTCACTGGTTGAATACCACTCACCGGTGTGGGATCCGTACCAGGTGGGGTTGATAGAGGAAGTAGAGAAGATCCAACGGAGAGCAACGCGCTTCGTTACGGGATCATTTGGTAATCTACATCTATATGGGATACTCTGCAAATCACATTTAAGTGACTGACAGAGGGTTCATCGAACCATCATTATACTATTTATCTCCCATTCCATTCTCGAATGCCGCGCGGTAAGAAAGAACACTTTAATCTCCCCGTTCGAGCTCTGATTTCTCGAATTTTATTCTGATGATCATTTCTACCAATGTAAGTGGGAGTCAACAATATATTTTCGCATTCGGAGGAGAATGTTGGCGATTGGAGTTTCGTAAGCAGCCCACGCCACAGCGATAAGCGCCGTTGTTGTAATGATTCCCATCCCAGATCCGGTATCTTTTCCGTAAAGCAGTCTCCCCTCTATCGTGACAATACGAAATGAGATGACCTTCTTTGAACTCTTTCGATGCCCTCCGTCAAACCCACCTGATAAGGATCCCACATTGGGCAGAAATACTCCAAAAATGGAAGGACAAGCGTAGTGTATGCAGTTTCTTGTGTAGTTCTGTTGCATGTTTTAAGGTTTCTGCTAATAAAACGCAGTCTCTGGTTCGCCTTTCCCACGACATTATCTACGTGTTCTTTCCAATTTAAGTCAGAAGTAATTGTAATTCATAGGTATTTTGTTTTGTTTACGGCCTTCACTTTTGATTGATTTATCTTGTAAACAAAGTTTAACGGATTTCTTTTCGTACTCATGTGGACGGCTTCACACTTCTCATTATTTAGAGTCAATTGCCAATTTTTACACCATAGTGATATCTTATTCAGAACGTTCTGCAGTTGGTTTTGATCTTCAGATGATTTTACTAGACGGTAAATTACGGCGCTATCTGCAAACAACCTAAGAGAGCTACTTAGATTTTCCCCTAAATCGTTTGTGTAGATAAGGAACAGCAGAGGACCAATAACACTACCCTGTGGAACGACCGATATCGCCTCTGTTTTAGTCGATGCCTTACCATCGATTACTACGAACTGTGTCCTCTCTGACAGGAAATCCCCTATCCAATATCAAATATTAGGGCGATATACTATAACCACGGAATTTGATTAAAAGCCGTTTGTGAGGTACGATGTCTGGAAATCAAGAAATACGGAATCGTGAAAGCTTTACGATAAACTCCAGTGGAAGACTTTGCAATAGAGACGCTCTACCGCTCGGTACGGACTTTTGTCGAAGTTTCGAGAACATACCTTTACCGAGGAGCCTAGCAGTATATTACTCTCTCCTACGTATATCTCGCGAAGAGATCGTGAGGATAAAATTAGAGAGATTAGAGCACACACAGAGGCATACCGACAATCTCTCTTTCCGCGAAAAAATTAAGTGACTGGAATAGGAGGGAGAACCGACAGTGGTACTCAATGTATCCTCTGCCACACACCGTCTGGTGGCTCGCGGATTATGGATGTAGATGTGGTTGTAACTTTGTGTTTTTCTCGACTTCAAAAAGGCGTTCGACGCGGTGCCACACTGCAGACTGCTAACGAAGATACGAGCTTATGGAATAGGTTCACAGATTTGTGACTGGCTGGAAGACTTCCTAAGTAATAGAACGCAGTACGTTGTTCTCGACGGCGAGTGTTCATCAGAGACGAGTGTATCGTCAGGCGTGCCCCAGGGGAGTGTGATAGGACCGCTATTATTTTCTATCTATATAAATGATCTGATGGATAGAGTAAGTTGTAATTTGCGGCTGTTTGCTGATGATGCTGTGGTGTATGGGAGGGTGTCGTCTGTAACTGACTTTATTAGCATACAGGATGACTTAGACAAAATTTGTAGTTGGTGCGAAGATTGGCAGCTAGCTCTCAATGTAGAAAAATGTAAGGTGATGCGCATGAGAAGGAAAAACAACCCCATAATGTTCGAATACAGCATTAGTAGTGAGCTTCTTGATGCTGTCGCGTCGTTCAAATATCTAGGAGTAACATTGCAGAGCGATATGAAATGGAACGAGCATGTAAGGACAGTGGTGAGTAAGGCGGACAGCCGACTTCGGTTTATTGGGAAAATTTTGGGAAGATGTACTTCACCGGTAAAGGAGGCCGCGTATAAAACGGTTGTACGACCACTCTTGAATATTGCTCAAGTGTTTGGGACCCGTAGCAGATCAGTTTAAAGGAAGACATAGAGGCGGTTCAGAGGCGAGCAGCTAGATTGTTACCGGTAGGTTCGACCAATGCGCGAGTGTCACGGAAATGCTCCGGCAACTCAATTGGGGATCGCTGGAAGAAAGACGACGTTCTTTTCGTGAATTTCTGTTGAGGAAATTTAGAGGGCCGGAATTTGAAGCTGAGTGTAGTACGATCTTGCTGCCGCCTACTTACATTTCGCGTAAAGATCACAAAGACAAGATAAGAGATATTAGGGCTCGTACGGAGGCATATAGGCATTCTTCTTTCCTCGTTCAATTCCGGAGTGGAATAGGAAAGGAAATGCCTAGTAGTGGTACAGTGTACCCTCCGCCACGCACCTTACGGTGAATTGCGGAGTATGTATGTAGATGTAGATGTAGCTCTGGCGACCAAAAGGAGGGCGGTGTTTACTTGCGAGAACTTCGATATCGTAAAAGGGCTTCAAAATGTTTGACCCCAAGTTGGTCTCGCTGTGAGCGTGTCGCCGCGGTGTGGCCGTTCCCGGATGCGCCGCGTGGGCCAGGGCAGTCCGGTGTACAGTGTAGAGTGTAGAGTATCGCTGGCGGCGCCGGCAGCCGCTGCCTGCCAAACTGCCGGGCGTGGCTCTGCGCACGCGCCGTGACTCGAATGCCGCCTCCCGGCCGGAGGTCAGTGCAGGCCTACCTGCCCGACAGCACGTGTCGTCTGCTGCACAACCGACTCGCCCAGTCTTCCGTTGTGCAAGCACTGCCTGCCTCTGCTCTCCACCTACCCGTAAGCTCCCATATCGACTCTTCACCCTTCCCAAAAGGCTAGTTTACACGACGACACTACGTTTCATGAAACTGCGCTACTGGCCAGTGCGCATGCGTGGCAGGCGTTCGCGCAACTCGTTGGCGAAACTAAATAGTTTCGGCACCCTTCCAACTTTGGCGAAAGTGATTGCGCGTGTTTTTAGGTTAGGTGACAACCAATACAGAACGAAACACAACATAAAAGGGGCGAAGGAAGAAATAATTCGGTTTTTGAACATATATGCGATGCACAGGTGTTCGTGCCATTTTAAGGATGAAAATTTCAGGAATAAGCAGTGCCGTGTTAGTGCTCTTGAAGCAATTATTCGTGAATTAAATATTGATGAGATGACGATTAGTGAATTACAGATTAAAGTACATTCAATTCCACATACCTATACAAATGAATATCTATTTGACAAGAAAAGTAATGCAATTCGTAATTTCAGTTCGGGTAACGATTCTTCACGCATAACAGTATCTTGTTTCTTTATTGCATTACTAACTCTGTTTAAAAGGAACGTAAACTGTTCCGGTGACATTCTGAGTTGATTAAAATAACTTATGGGGTCTTCGATCACAATTTCTTTCAGCAAGGTTGCTGAGCAACCGAGCTGATGACTTTTTTTAATCCAGTCACAAACCCAAACACGTTTCTTATTATTTTTATGTTTAGTCTTATGCAGCGACTTCACAAAGAGAAGCAACAGCTCCGTCACAACTCTTACAGCTACCAAAACGTTCATTTTACGGCGACTACGGCACTCACAAAACAACGAAACTGAAGTGTATAGTACTGGCGCGGTGTCTACAGACATACACGAAACCAGTTGCGCGCAACTCATTTTATGAAACGAGTGTCGCAACCTAGTGTCGTCGTGTAAACTAGCCTTTACGTTTTTGACAAGTTTCCCGCTATATACCCGGTGATCAAAAAGTTAGGATAAATTTGAAAATAAATCACAGAATAATGAATATAGAGACGTAAAAATTGACACACATGCTTGGAATTACATGGGGTTTTATTACAAAAAAAAAAAAAAAAAAAATATATATATATATATATATATATATATATATATATATATATATATATATATATATATATATATAAATAAATAAATAAAATAAATAAATAAATAAAAGTTCAAAAAATGTTCGACAGATGGCGCTTCATCTGATCAGAAAAGCAATAATTTGCATGTTGTTGTTGTTGTGGTCTTTAGTCCGCAAACTGGTTTGAGGCAGCTTTCCACGCTACCCTGTCCTGTGCAAGTCTCTTCATCTGAGAACACGTTCGGCAACCTACATCCTTTTGAATCTGCTTACTATATTCGTCCCTCGGTCTCCCTTACGATTTCTACCCCAGACGCTTCCTTCCAATGCTAAGTTGACAATTCCTTGATGTCTCAGAATGTGTCCAACCAATCTATCCCTTCTCTTAGTCAGGATATGCCAGAAACTCCTTTTCTCCCGGATTCGCTTAAGCACCTCCTTATTAGTTACGTGATCTACCCATCTAATTTTAATCATTCGTCTGTAGCACCAGATTTCAAAAGCTTCTATCATCCTTTTATCTGAACTCTTTATCGTCCACTTTTCACTCCCATACAATGCTACACTCCAGACAAATGTTTTCAGAAAGGGCTTCCTAACACTTAAATCAATATTGGATCTCAGCAAATTTCGCTTCTTCACAAATGCTTTTCTCCCCATAGCCATTCTGCATTTTATATCTTCTTTACTGAGGCCACCAGAAGTTATCTTGCTACCCAAATAACAAATTCATCTACTACTTTTATTGTCTCATTACCTTATCTAATTCCTTCAGCATCGCCTGATTTTCTGACATTGCATCCCATTACCTTCGTTTTACTCTTGTTAATGTTCATCTTATATCTTCTTATCAAGACACTGTCCATTCCATTCAATTTGTCTTCCAGATCTTTTGCAGTCTCTGACAGAATTACTATGTCATCAGCAAATCGCAATGGTTTTATTTCTTCTCCCTGCACTTTAAAGCCCTCTCCAAATGTCTCCTTCCATTCCTTTACTGGATGTTCAATGTACAGATTGAACAACACTGGAGAAAGGCTACAACTCTGTCTTACTCCCTTCCCAACCTCTGCGTCCCTTTCTTGCCCTTCGACTCTAATAAACGCTGTATGGTTTTTGTATAGGTTGAATATATAATTCTTCGCTCCCTATATTTTACCACTGCTACCTTCAGAATTTGGAAGAGTGTATTCCAGTCGACATTGTCAAAAGCTTTCTCTAAATCGACAAACGCTAAAAACGTAGGTTTCCCTTTCCTTAGCCTATCTTCTAAGATAAGTCCTGAGTATTGCCTCCCGTGTTCCTACATTTCTCCTAAATTCGAACTGATCTTCCCCGAGGTTGGATTCCACAAGTTTTTCCATTCGTCTGTAAATAATTCGTGTTAGTATTTTGCAACCATGACTTATTAAACTGATAGTTCTGTAATGTTCACAATTGTCTGCACTTGCTTTCTTTGGAATTGGAATTACGATATTCTTCTTGAAGTCGGATGGTATTTCCCCTGTCTCATACATCTTGCATACCAGGTGATACAATTTTTTCACGACTGGTTCTCCTAACGATATCAGCAATTCAGACGGAATATCATCTACTCCAGGGGCCTTGTTTCGATTCAAGTCCTTCAGCACTTTGTCAAATTGTTCTCGCAGAATCATATCTCCTATATCATCTTCCTCCACTTCATCTTCCATTTCTAGAATACTGCCTTCAAGTTTATTTCCTTTGTATAGGACCTCTATATATTCTTTCTACAGTTCAGCGTTCCCCTCTTTTCTTAGAACCGGTTTTCCGTCTGAGTTCTTGATATTCATACAACTGCTTTCCTTGTCTCCAAATATTTCTTTTATTTTCCTGTAGGCGGTATCTATCTTTCCCCTAGTTATGCATTCTTCTGCGGTTTTGCATTTGTCCTCTAGCCACTCCTGCTTAGCCAGTCGGTCAGTCGGTCATGAACTGTAGACTGAAAACTGCAGAAAGGTTCGAAGGAAGGAAGTAATCTTAGAGTTTAACGCCCCCTCGACAGCCTGGTCATTAGACACGGAGCTAATGCTCGGATTTTTGGGTAAGGATAGGGAAGGAAATCGGCCGTGCCATTTGAAAGGAACCATTTCAGCATTTGCCTGGAGTGATTTTGGAAAATCAGAGAAAACCTAAATCTCGATCGCCGGAGGTGGATTTGAACCTCCATCCTCCCGAATGCGAGTCCAGTGTGTCACCACTGCGCCACCTCGCTCGGTCAGAAAGGTACGAAAAAAAGTAGACGGCACCTAGATAAATTGAAGGAACCTGAAGTTCTTGGAAATTTCAGAGGGAGATTTAAGCAAAAATAGACAGAAACAAGGGAAAATAATACAGTATAAGAAAAATGAGTTGCTTTGAGAGATGAAATAGTGAAGGCAGCAGAGGACCAAATAGGTACAAAAATCCTTGGTTATCACAGGAAATACTAAAATTAAATTGATGAATGGACAAAATATATTGCAGTAAATGAAGCCGGCAAAATGGAGTACAGACTACTAAGAAATGAGATTGACAGGAAGTTTAAAATGACTAAGCAGGAGTGGACAAAAGGCAAATGCAAGTCTGTAGAAGAATGTATAACTAAGGGAAAAATAGATATCGCCTACAGGAAAATAAAAGAGACATTTCGAGACAAGACAAGACGACCCAGATGGAAAACCAGTTCTCGGTAAAGAAAGGTGGAAACAGTACATAGAGAAGCTCTAAAAAGGAAATGAACTGAGCGACAATATTGTAGGAAGCGAAGAGGAAGTACATAAAGATGAAATAGGACGGCTATACTGAGTGAAAATTTTACAGAGCAGTGAAAGACCCTGGAGTAGACGACATTCCCTCACAAGGAGACTACATAGGTATCCGATTTTAGAATTTTTGATATTTCGGTACGTGAAGTTCAGAACTGAAATAACAATAAACCGATGTCCTTCGACGCAACTCTAAAAAATTCTCGAGAAAAGCGACTTTGAAAATTTTGCTAGTACAAATAAGAACCAATGATTAAAATAGTCGTAAATCTGTAGGTGTAGCTCAGGTGGTAGCAATCTAGCCCTAGTGGTTCAAATCCCGCTGTGAGGGAGCTTTTTTCTACTTTCGTTGTGTTCGAATACTCACACAATTTTAATATCTAATAGTAACTTTGAAGAAAAAAGCACATTTTTGTTTATTCGTAATTTTTTATATTTAACAAAACGATGTTAATCATGATTTTTTCCATCAGAAAAACATAAGTTACATTTTTTCACCATTTGTTGACGACGGTTGTCTTTTATTCTTCAGTTTTTGAATAGCTAAAACGCTGTATGTGGAAAGTCATCTCCATAGCTAGTAATAGCTATCCAAGCAGCTAACCTACTCAACCTTCGTTTTAGGTGTCTACAATGTGTTCAGCTCGTCTACATACACATAAACAAAAACTCACACAACAGGTGGATTTAAGATCCCAAAATGTTTTATATAACCAAATTCGAAAACAACGACAAAAAAAGTCTTTGCGAGATACGAACCAACGGATTTATGGTTGTGAGGCTAGGATGCTAGCAACTTTTTTTTTACCCGAATGAAAAAAAAAGTCATAGTGGGACTTTTTTTTCAGACCGCTTTTTTATTATGGAAAAAATACAGGTGAAGATTTGACTTTGTTTTATTTTATTTATTTAATGTTTTAGGCTCTTCATTTTATTTGTATATATATCAACTGAGCGACACCGACATCCGCTGCAGCTATTTTCCTTATTGATACTTAAACGTTCTTCCCAAACTACAAAGGCAATTTTCTCGAGAATTTTTGAATGTTTAAGTTCTGAACATCACGTACCATAAATATTAAAAAATTCTAAAATCGAATACCCATATGGTTTCCTTGTCAGAGCGACTGAAGTCTCTGGAAGAGCCAGCCAGCCATGACAAAACTATTCCATATATTGCGCAAATTGTATGACACAAGCAAAATGCTCTCAGACTTCAAGAAAAATGTAATAATCCTCATTCAGAAAAGCAGCTGCAGACAAGTGAGAAAAATTACACAACCATCAGATTAATATGTCATGCCTGCAAAATTTTAACGCGAATTATTTACTGAAGAAAGAAAAGTCTAGTTGAAGCTGACCTCTGGGAACATCAGTTTGGATTTAGGAGAAATTTAGGAAGGCAATAATCCTATTACGACTTATCTTGGAGGATACATTGAGGACCGCAGCGGATTAGCCGCGCGTACTGGAGCGCCGTGTTGCGGTGCGCGCGGCCCTCCGCCGTCGAGGGTTCGAATCCCCCCTTGGGCATGAGTGTTAGTGTCGTCTTTAGTATGAGGTAGTTCATAAGAAGTTTGTAAGTTTAGAGACTGATTACCACGCAATTAAGTCCCTTAAACTTTACAAACATTGATACATTGAGCAAAGACAAACCTACATTTTTAGCTGTTTTTAGATTTGGAGAAAGCTTTTGATAATGTTGACTGGAATACACTATTCCAAATTCTGAAGTCAGCAGGGGTAAATTATGGGAAACGTATGGTTATTTACAACTTGTACAAAAACAAGACAGCAGTTATTAGAGTCCAATGGCATGAAAAGGGAAGCATTGGTTGGGAAGGGAGTGAGACAGGGTTGTAGCCCTTCTCCAATGCTATTCAATTTGTACGTTGAGCAAGTAGTGAAGGGAAACAAGAAATGTTGATAGGTAATTAATGTTCAGGGAGGAGAAATAAAAACATTGTGTTTTGCTGATGACAGTGTAAGTCTGTCAGTGACAGCAAAGGACGTGGAAGAACAGTTGAACGGAATGGACAGTGTGTTGGAAGGACCGTACAAGAAGAGTATTAAGAAGAGGAAAACAAGGCTAATAGAGTGCAGTCTAAGAAAATCAGGCGATACTGAAGGAATTAGATTAGGTACGAAACAATAAAGGTGGTAGATGAGTTTTGTTACTTGGGCAGTAAAATAACTGATAGTCCTAGTACAGAGGATATTAAATGCAGATAACCGTTTCTGAAAAAGAGAAATTTATTACCATCGAAAATTTAAATGTTAGTAAGTCTTATCTGAAGTCATCTGTGTTGAGTATACTTAATACGGTCGTGAAATATGGACGACAAATTTTTCAGACAGGAAGAGGCTAGACTGCTAGAGGCTTTTTAAATGTCGTGCTACAGAAGAATGCTGAATATTAGGTTGGTAGATCGCGTAACTAATGAGGTACTGAACAGAATTAGGGGGAAAAGGAATTTCTGGCATAGCTTGACTATGAGAAGGGATCGATTGATGGGACATATTCTGAGACGTCAAGGAATGGTGAATTTAACAGTGGAGGGAAGTGTGTGAGGGAAAAAATCACATAGGGAGACCAAGAGACGAATACCGTAAGCAGGTTCAACATGATGCGGGTTACCTTCTTATGACGAGATGAAGAGGCTTGCACAGGACATAGTAGCGTGGAGATCTTGCTGCCGCCAACTTACATTTCGCGTAAAGATCACAAAGACAAGATAAGAGAAATTAGGGCTCGTACGGAGGCATATAGGCATTCTTTTTTTCCTCGTTCAATTTGGGAGTGGAATAGGAAAGGAAATGCCTAGTAGTGGTATAGTGTACCCTCCGCCACGCACCTTACTGTGAATTGCGAAGTATGTATGTAGATGTAGATGTATAAATCTGCATAAAACTAGTCTGTGATATGAAGACAACAACAGCAACAACATAAAGATTTTCCCATTTATCTTTACCACCGTATATAACTGTTTGTACATATGCAAATCAGAAAATGTTTCAAGGTAATGTTCTTTAGCTGTCTTGGGGACTTCAATCAGCATGATTGCATTCTTTGTTGCTTTATATTTTTACAAAGATATGAACAGCGGTATGACTCTTAAATGCCGTCTGTATTTTTTTTATTCAGTAATTCATATCCTCTCCTAAAGACCTGTTCAAAAATCTATTACAGTGTACAATTCACTGAAACACAACGTTATTAATTACATTATACAACACTGACGTTGACGTTCACAGCGCATAGCGCATGTACTCGGGGTTATAGAGCTCATCCATATACTGACGTTGATAGAGGACAAATGTAAACATAAGTAGACTCCACACCCGTCATTCCGTCAACTATCGTCAGTTGCAGCTGTGTGAGTAGTATGCACACCAACGAAGAGAAGGTAGAAATGCTACTCAGCCATGGAGAATGTAAGTTAGCAGAATAGTAACCGCAATAATGTTTTCTTATCAACAATGCAGGTACATTTAGTACAGTAGTTTAGTCGTTTCAAATGTTGTTGTGAAGAGTTGTCGCCGGCCGCGGTGGCCGAGGAGACTGAGGCGCTTCAGTCACGGTCTGCGCGGCCACTACGGTCGGGGATTCGAATCCCCCCTCGGGCATGGATATTTGTGCCGTCCTAGTTCGTAAGTAGTTCATAAGTAGTTTGTAAGTTTAGGAACTGATGACCCCGTGGTTAAGTCCCATAAAAAAAAGTAAAAAAAAAGTAGAGTTGTCATACAGTAAAGACTGTCCTTACTAGAAACTGCATCGACATATCGTTTCTTTCATTGCTGTTGAAGGTAGGCGAAATGCAACGCAGGCAGAAGAACTATGCAGAGAGCGATAGCCTGACAAGAACCCACCTTTCCGACCGAAGTTTTTTCGTCTTGTTCCGACCCTTCAAGAAACAGGAAGTTTCAACCCACGACAACGCAATCGTCGGAGAACTCTCACAGATGAAGCTGCCGAAGCTACTGCTCTCGCTTCCGTCCCTGGGAATCCATAGGTTAGCACACTACAGCTGGAACACGAGACTGGCATTCCTAACACCAGTGTACATCGTATTCTTACACGTCACCGGTTCCATCCTTGGCATGTACACTTACGTTAAGAATTGCATGCGAATGACTTCCATAATAGTGTACAGTTCTGTCAGTGGGCACAACAGCAAATCCTTGACAACTGGAACTTCTTCTCCAATGTTCTGTTTGCCGATGAATGTTCCTTCTCAAACAACGGGTAGGTAAGTAGAAGGGACATGCATTATTGGTCGAGCGACAACCCACGTTGGCTTAGACAGGTGGAACATCAACGTCAATGGAGAGTTAGAGTCTGGTGTGGGATGCTTGGTACTACAGTTATTGGCCCTTATTTCACCAATGGTAGTCTAAACGGCACAGTGAATGGCAACTTCCTCAGACGAATTCTTCCTCCTCTTCTGGATGAAGTACCGCTAAGAACCAAAATGAAACTTCCTGTCAGATTAAAATTGCGTGCCGGAATCGGGACTTTTTTTTTCTGGTGGATCTATGCATCGCGGTCGTTAGTTCAGTTTGTTCTTGGTTGTTCGTTGAATATTTGGCTCAGCTTTTTTTTTTTTTATTATTATTACAGAGAGCGTTTAGCCCACTGATCGGACGCGCTGAGCCACGGCGCCTGGCACCGACTGAGCTATCCCGAGACGACTCACGAGGCCGCCTCACAACTTTACTTCCGCCAGTCCAAAATGCTTATGTAGTATCAAAACGATGGATGTTCAGCACATAATACCTTGCGTACACATCGTATTCTGAACCGAATATTCCTGCCAGATGGATTGATCGAGGAGGAACAGTTACTTGGCCTGCTAGGTCTCCCGATTTAAATAAAGTATCAAAACGATGGAAGTCCAGCACACAATACCTTGCGTGCACGTCGTATTCTGAACCGAATACGATGGATTGGTCGAGGAGGAACAGTTACTTGGCCTGCTAGGTCTCCTGATTTAAATACTCTGGACTTTTCTCTTTGGGAATGCATTAAAGACGTTGTCTGTCGCGATATTCCAACAACTCCTGAGGACATGCAGGAATATATCGTACTTGCTTGTAATTCTCTTCAACACGCAACACTGGAAGCAGTAAGTAATTCACCAGAGTATCGGTGTCCAGGGCGAACACTTCGAGCAACTTTGAAAGTTCTACTCCTGGGCAATGGTACAGGAGAGTCAAAGTCAATTTAGTTTTTACTTGGTACTTTATTTGTTTTCTGACAACTCCATCAAGTAGACGAGGTTGGGTTTCCGGGTTCAAAGTCAATGTTGTTCTATGTAATTAATAAAGTTGTGTTTCAGTGAATGGTACACTGTAATACATTTTTGAATAGATCTTTAGAAGAAGAAATGAATTACCGAATAAACATACAGGGTGCCATTTAAAAAAGTCGTACTGCTGTTCATACCATTGTAAAAACAAAGCTATAAATAAGTCAAACATGCTGATTGATGTCTTCCTGACGGCTAAAGAACATGGATTGAAACATTTTGTAATTTGCATCTGGACAACCAGTTATTTAGGGTGGTCAAGATAAATGGGACACTCTGTATACTTATGAAATGTGTTATTACCGTCGGCCGCGGTGGCCGAGGGGACTGAGGCGCTTCAGTCACGGTTTGCACGGCCACTACGGTCAGGGGTTCGAATCCCCCTCGGGCATGGATATTTGTGCCGTGCTTAGGATAAGGTAGTTGATAAGTAGTTTGTAAATTTAGGGACTGATGACCCCGTAGTTAAGTCCCATAGGCTTTACAAACATTTGCATTTGAAACATTTTGTTATTACCAACCCAACCCAAATCAAATGCAATAATTATGTACATAACTACAATACTGAGAAGAAGGATAATCTTCACTATTCAAGATTAAATCTAACTTTGACACAAAAAGGGGTGAATTATTCTCCCACACAACTCTTTGGTCACTTACGAAATAGCATCAAAAGTCTGATAGATAGCGACTAAAATTTTAAAAAAATTACAAAAAATCTGAATGACAAGTCCTTTTTCTCAATAGATGAATTTTTAGATATAAATTAGAAAGTTTACAATAAAAGAATTAATGAAATTCAATGTCATGTAATATCATGTAAAGATATCCTTTACTGAATTGAGACGTTGCTCACCATTACGAAACGTCTATCGTGATATATGGAACAAGTGTTAAATTAATGTAATCTGATTCGTGTACCACCTGAATTCGGAGTAATCTCAATTATGATTTCCTGCCAAAATCACTTGTTGCGTAATCGAAAATAGGTCCGAAGCAACAGTAAAAGACGTTACTACAGGGAGGACGGCAAGGCTGAGTATTTCCCACGCTTAACGCGATCACATACTGTTTGCTGTCTACTTTCAAAAGGCCTTGTCTCTGCAACCAAAGCCTCCTGTCTTATTTGCAGGACAGCATTAAACAGTTGTTTCCTGGCCTATTCAGCTGAACATACAACTACAGAACATCATCATACAATCACTTTACAAATTCTCGTTCAGCATGCTACCATCCAAATAGATGCAGGCTTTGTATTTCCTGAACGTTTTACTGAAAAATTTCTCTCGGAATGTCAGTAAATTATGTTTGTAGGTCTATCAAGTTTAGTGAAGATAGTACACCGAATAGGTCTAGAACGACTACAAATAAGAATACTATTTTAGAACATTAAGATGTCGTTCATAGATTTTAAAATAATTCATTAATACATTTCTTCCTTCTTGAACGAAACTGCGTTTCTTTGCCGGTTACGAACCGTTTCATACCGACGATAGAAAGGTAAATCACAACGTGATGGCGACGTCGATGTAGGTGGTATCTGGTTTTTGCAGAAGTCTCGAGCTGACCTGAATGATTCTGCACATTTCTCGCTTCAGCGACATTTCTAGAAGGCAAAACCTATAGTCATTGGTAGTTTCTTTAGAGAATCAATTACCACGGAGAGCGACGTGGGTGGCGAACAGCTCCGAGACTCGGATAAAAGCGCAAGTGGAAGAGCGGACAAAATAAAGAAGGAAGTTAACTACTTACCAGCTGCCGCGCCTTAGGCATCGTTAAGCAGTCGGCATACGGTGCCTGTATCTGAACGAGTGTTGTCAACGTGGAGAGTTTCTGGCGACACAACGTGTGGGAAAGCATGTCAGAAATTTTCAACGTGCGTCTTAACGATCACCAATAAGGTGACAGAACGCCACCAACTTCAAAAAACGTTCAAATGTTCCTAAAGCTTATGGGACTTGACTGCAGGCTCATCAGTCCCTAAACCTACAAACTACTGGCCATTAAAATTGCTGCACCAAGACGAAATACAGATCATAAACGGGTATTCATTGGACAAATATATTATACTAGAATTGCCATGGGATTACATTTTCACGCAATTTGGGTGCATAGATCCTGACAAATCAGTACTCAGAACAACCACCTCTGGTCGTAATAACGGCCTTGATACGCCTGGGCAATGAGTCAAACAGCTTGGATGGCGTGTACAGATACAGATGCCCATGCAACATCAACACGATACTACAGCTCATCAAGGGTAGTGACTGGTGTATTGTGACGAGCCAGTTGTTCGGCCACCATTGACCAGACGTTTTCAATTCGCAGAATGTGCTGGCCAGGGCAGAAGTCGAACATTTTCCGTATCCAGAAAGGCCCGTACACGACCTGCAACATGTCGTCGTACATTATCCTGATGAAATGTCGGGTTTCGCAGGGATCGAATGAAGGGTACAGCCACGGGTCGTAACACATCTGAAATGTAACGGCCAGTGTTCAAAGTGCCGTCGGTGCAAACAAGAGGTGACCGAGACGTGTAGCCAATGGCACCCCATACCATCACGCCAGGTGATACGCCACTATGGCGATGACGAATAAACGCTTCCACTGTGCGTTCACCGCGATGTCGCCAAACACGGATGCGACCGTCATGATGCTGTAAACAGAACCTGGATTCATCCGAAAAAATGACGTTTTGCCATTCGTGCTCCCAGGTTCGTCGTTGCGTACACCATCGCAGGCACTCCTGTCAGTGATGCAGTGTCTAGGTTAACCGCAGCCATAGTCTCCGAGCTGATAGTCCATGCTGCTGCAAACGTCGTCGAACTGTTCGTGCAGATGGTTGTTGTCTTTCAAACGTCCCCATCTGTTGACAACGGGATCGAGACGTGGCTGCACGATCCGTACAGCCATGCGGATAAGATGCCTGTCATCTCGACAGTGATACGAGGCCGTTGGGATCCAGCATGGCGTTCCTTATTGCCCTCCTGAACCCACCGATTCCATATTCTGCTAACAGTCATTGGATCGCGACGAAAGCGAGCAGCAATGTCGCGATACGATAAACCGCAATCGCGATAGGCTACAAACCGACCTTTATCAAAGTCGGAAAGGTGATGGTACGCTTTTCTCCTACTTACACGAGGCATCACAACATCGTCTCACCAGGCAACGCTGGTTAATTGCTGTTTGTGTTTGAGAAATCGGTTGTAAACTTTCCTCATGTCAGCACGTTGCAGGTGTCGCCATCGGCGCCAACCTTGTATGAATGCTCTGAAAAGCTAATCATTTGCATATAACACCATCTTTTTCCTGTCGGTTAAATTTCGCGTCTGTAGCACGTCATATTCGTGGTGGAGCAATTTTAATGAGCAGGAGTGTACTTATGAACTATCTTATACTAAAGACAGCACAAACATTCGTGCCTGAGGTGGGATTCGAATCCTCGACGGGGAACGGCCTCGCGCTTCGTAGCATAGCGCCCCAATGGCTTGGCCGCTCCGCCACGGCGCCACCGACTTCACACCAAGTGGCTATCTGGGGAGGGGAGCAGCTCTTTTCGGTAGAGAGATGTAGACGCCATGTTGGCCGTCAGTAGATGCTCGTATTTGATGGGTTTTGTGTATATAACTTAGGTCTTATGAATATGTGTCATTTCAAAGTAATACAGGTAACTGAGTAAATTGATAATTTCTTGAAAACCGGTCATTATAGGTACTTTGTTCCGTATTACAGAAATCTGTCATTTCAAGGCTACGGTGCATTGGAGATCCGTCAAAACGAATTGTTCTTCATATGATTTGTTGTAAGTAGATGTCCGTAACCGACATATCTACGAGGAGTGTATACAGCTGGTCTAATACCTATGTCGGATACAACTAGTAACATCAGCTGGCGTATTGTGGGCAGTGTAGTTGTGGACTGTGAAAGAGAAGATATGCTGCAGCGCTGGTTTAGGGCTCTTTGTATGCAAATATTTTTTCTTGCATATTCGGGTTTTCTGATAGGCTCAAAGGCTTTCTCATTAATGTAATAGAAGTATACTTTGCATACGTAAGTGCGCATCCACTGAGGAATGAGTTTGTTGGATTCGTTTTATGAACAGGACAGTTCGTACCTTACTTACAGGAAAATACACAAATTTACTGTTTCACGTCTTGTACTTTACACGTTCTAAAGTTTCTACTACTGAATAGTAACATTGATTGAGGAGGAATGACCTTTAAGTTTTACTAAAAAGTGGTACTGTTATAATAATTTTTTTCTTTTGTGAAGGCCTATTCTAATTGTATATCGCATAGTTTGTCATGAAAATTTTGTAAGTCGCTGCACTCATTAACATTCAACTTTTTTAAGAGTCTTATATTCACAGATATTTCCTTGTTACTTAGATGGCCTACATCACAGAACATGACGAACTTATGCGCATGCGGGGAAATATCCGCTTATTAGAGGTAAAGCAGTAATTCCATTCCTTTCATTTCGTAAATAGGGTGATTCCAGGACTTGATGCCGCCGACTACTGTATCCGGAGCGCGTTGCGATCGCGTGCAGCTCGTTGAGGCACTCGTCTCGTATGTACAAGTCGCGCCGTCTACTAGCGTTCAGCCGCACGTTGTACTCGGCACGATGACTGGACACGTTCAGACACACGCTCCGTGTGCCGACGGCTTTACATATATCTAGCCACAAGTAGACTGAATTATGTCTGGCCGTCGTTACCATTGTTGCGATACAGCGTGGTGACAAAAGTCTTGGCATACCGTGGCATAACTTGTTGGACCTCATTTTCCCTGCGACGTGCAGCAACTCGACGTTGTGTGTTATTAAACAAGTCGCTGGAAGTCCCTGCAGGGGTATTTATGAATGACAGCCCCCATATCCGTTAGTAATTGTGAAGATTGTTGCCGGTGCAGGATTTGTGGTCGAATCGACATCTCGATTGTTGTTGTTATGGTCTTCAGTTCGGACTCTGGTTTGGTGCAGCTCTTCACCCTACTCAAGCCTTTTCACTTATCATAAGAACGGCAACCCATATCCATTTGAATCTGTTAACAGTATTCGTCTCTAGGTCTCCCACTGCGATTTTTACCTAACACACTTCCCTCCAATGCAAAGTTCACGATACCTTTATGTCTAAGAATATGTCCTACCAATCGATCCCTTCTTTTAGCCAAGGTATGCCACAAATTCCTTCTCTCCCCATATCTGTTCAGTACATCCTCATTAGTTACACGACCTATCCACCTAATCTTGAGCAGTCTTCTGTAGCGCCGCATTTCAAAAGCCTCTATCCTCTCCCTGAATGAATTAGTTATCGTTCATGTTTCACTAAAGTACAAGGCAATACTCCAAATAAATTCCTCCAGAAAAGACTTCCTTACACTAAAATTAATATTTGATATTAATAAATTCATTTTTAAACGATTTTCTTCCCACTGCCATCCTGCATTTTATATCCTCTCTCCTGCGACCATCGAGTGTTATCTTATTGCCCAAATAACAAAACATCTACCGCCTTTATAATTTCGTTACCTAATCTAATTCCTTCAGCATCGCCTGATTTTATTACATTGCACTCCTTTACCCCTGTTTTGCTTTTGTTAATGTTCATATTGTATGCATCTTTCAACATACTGTCCATCCCGTTCAGCTGCTGTTCCAGGTCTTTTGCTGTCTCCGACAAAATTACAATGTCATCGGCAAAACGCAATGTTTTTATTTCTTCACACTGACTTTAATTCCGTTTTCAAATTTCCCCTTGCTTTCCTTTATAGTTTGCTCAATATACAATTTGAATAACAATAGAGAAAGACTACAACCCTGTCTTACCCCCTTCCCAACCTCTGCACCCCTTTCTTGCCCTTAAATTCTAATAACAGCTTTTTGGTTACTGTAATGTATAATTTGTAAATATACATATTTAAGAAACTTTCACACAGTTAAAATTAGGTATTAAAATTGTAAGAGTCTGAATTAAAGTCCTTGGTCCACTTGAGCTGTTATTTTATTGGAGTCGTGAAGACCCGCACAAGCGGTTTCTCAACCTACAGTTGCATCTTCAGGCGCTTTTTACTGTACAAGATGATAATTGTTTTAATAAATGAATATTTAGAATGACAATTACATATTAAAAACAAAAAATCGGAACTAGTTATGTATGAGTAAGTTACACGCAAAATTTTTTTTATATAGAAGCCAGTAGGCTATTGATTGCAAAAAATATTTTTTTTATGTTACTTACAAAGTTTTCCATATAGGTCTTTTATGATGGATAACGGGGTTAACGGTTAGGTCATACCGCAAGCACCTTGGCTCTTTTCGTCAAAAAGATAAAAAAGAAGTCTACCGTGCGATCCTTGTCGTTTTTGTTAAAAGAATAGAAACGTCGGCAATTGGTAAAATTTGTTTGGCCTGTGACAAAAGGCGACGTGATGGGTAGCCCTACAATAGACAAAATTATAATGATTATTGAGAACCACGGATGTTGTTGGGAAATCAGATTTTTGCGTAGAATGAAGGTACATAATTATTTAAACTTACAGATTGTTGTCAGTATAGTGAGGATCATCATATCCATCCAGATGATCAAAGAGTTGCATATTCGTACTGGGTGGAAGTGCAAATACCACTGAAGAGACGGATCACCCTGTGTATCGGCCGCTAGACTGAGGACGACTGGCTGTGATTCGAGGGGGCGCTAGGTGTGACGTTGAGGCTAGTTGCGGTAACCGACCAGTAAACCAAGTTAACCATTTTACACAAGTATTTATACTAATTTAGACTAATGATTATGTGCTAAACTGAAGTTGTGTTGACATCGCGGTTACAATGAAATAAAATGAGATAAAAATGAGAAATTTTTTAAATAAAAATGCATCATACTGGACTTAAAATAAAACGTTATGGATTACAATTCTGCAAATGCATGGTAATAAGAAACATAAGAACTTATTAAATGCGAGGATAATACCTCAGCTATACAGGGCCACATGACCGAAACAAGCGACAAGTCATGAACTAAAAAGAGTGGTTGGGAAGGGGGCGACATGTTATAGTACTTAATGTTTTGATGGTACACATGCATATTTCCTTAATGTAATTAAATTGCTTGTAGGTAGTCATAATTTGCCAATATTCCATTATGTTTTAAATCCGTCTGATTATTCAGCGTGTTATCAGGTAACTGTGCAATAGATCGTTTTATGTATATCTCCTCAAGTGCGTTCAAAACAGTACCCTTACCTTCAATGTGCAGAATGTCTAAATTAGTTTGTAGGCTTGTAATAGAAGTCTATTGTCTTTTAAATGTGTAGTTAATGCGGATCTGGAGCTGTTAAAGTTTAGGTGTTCTTTGAATCGTGTATTAAACGATCTACCAGTTCGTTCTACATTCCTACATGTAACGACTGTTAACATCGTTAAAATGACGATTAAAGATAAGATTTAATAAAATGTTCGATGAACATCTTTCGCATGGTGAAATAATGACGTCATGTAGGTGGAAACTGAGTTTACTCCTTCCTTTGTATTTTCACGATTTCTTTTGAGATGTATGGGAAGCGCTAAATATACGAGTATTTTATAAAGCACAGTTTCAACGATTAATGAAATTTATCGTTTGTCGGAATAGAAGAACGACAACAAATATACAATTTTACAAAGGCAAAGCCTACGCAGTTATCTTTTTTAGTCGCTGGATACACTTAATACGCTGTTGTCGGAGATATTGTGCCTACCTGAGTACACAAGCGTCCGCGGTTAGAAGCGCACGTGCAGAAGAGACGAGCGATTCAATTTCCTCTGCAGGCGTAGATCGATCTAACCCGACAGCTTGCCAGCGGTGTGTCGCCTAGCAACGGAACGCGACGATGACTCAGCAGTGCATTGTCATCCGCCCGCTGTTTCAGGTCCTCGTCAGACCCCGTTGGTGACACCCACATATTATATCCATTGGTATATCTCTAAAGGTTTCCACCGGGGTAAGACCGGGAACTGGCGTTAACGGTTTCAGACCTGATTTTTTTCTCTATCAAGGAAATTATTTTAATGTTGTAATACACTTTTAAATTTTGAACGATTTTAGAAGCAAGATTTATGCAATTATATGCACCCATTTTCATACTACAACACTGCGTGTACTGAAGAACAAGGCTTTTCTTACGGACTAAATTAATTAATTTTGTAGCACCAACTGTTGTTCTACTAAATAAAATGATCGTTCAATAACTACATCGCAAAATAACAACTACTACTTTCAGTTATACAGTGGAATACAAGTAACCGACAATTTCTGTGTTCTTTGAAGTTCGTAAACTGCTGCGGAGTGCAACACTCGCTTCTTAATATTTGTATAGTGACCTTCCGCAGGTGGCAGTAATTGGGCATGATGAAATGACTGAATACTCAGGTGTCGTATACGTGTTCTTTCCATTGAGATAAAATGCTTCTGAACCATCTTAGACACCGTAGAAGTTATGTACACATTTGTAGGTAGAGGATCCGAAAAGGTTAATTCATCTATAAAACTTAAATAAAGATCGGAATAACGGAATACTGAGAAGATAAGGTTTCAAAATATGGTTTTGTGAATTGGAGAATCAAGACTTTTTTATTTGGCCTATTACTTTCACAAAGTACACAAATGTGAACAGCCTCGTCGTCATCACTTTCTATCCCAGTACAAGAGTCGTGGGCCCAGCGTCCGCATCCAATACACCGCATCAGGCGTCCATCAGAGAAGTCGTAGCAGTACAGTCTCCACTCTCTTCCCCGTTGTCATTCGACCTTATTTTTTTGTCTCCTGAAAAGGAAGGTTTGATTAAGAAGATAATAACGCTCCAACATATGTTCACTAAAATCATGTATCAGGACCATGAAACTTGTAAAATATTGCAAATCAGTATAAAAGTTTTACCTACCTTACAAAGCTCACAGAACCCGTCGCGACAATAAGGTCTAGCAATGTCAAACCAATGGGTGCTGCACATTGTATACTCATGAAGTTGACGTAGCGATCCACAGGTGACAGCCCTTTAATTGTAGCTTGTAACCCTTCGCCGTTTTACCCCACGTTCCCATCTTGCCCCGCCTTCCCCTACAACAGTTTCTTTACAAATATATTGTAAACTACATGTATTTCCTGAATTTAGTTTTTTATATATACAAAAAGTCTAGTAAACAACAGAACTGACCTTTTACCAGAAAAAAAATCACCTATCAACTCAGCAGCGTTACATTTTTCACTACACTTCCAAAGATACCAGTGAGTGTGAAACGTACGAAACTTGTAGGGACTGCAATAGAACCATTATTTGACGTGTCAAATCAGACCCTCACAACCGTAGATGAAGATAAAAAGACATAGACGCGACAATAAAACATCAAAACAAATAAGTCTTTTCCAACATAGAACAGATCAGTTCAAAAAATCTTCCCAACGTTTGATCTACAAACGGCAAGCATCTTCACTTTATTCGCTTCCGCAACAAATTGCATTAATTTCGTGTATAAAACTTTTGCCTGTCATAATTTGCGTGTTCTTTTTTGAACCGAGAGTGAAACAGTATTTGCTTTCTCAGTAGCTTTCTAACATTATTATTATACCAGGGTGGATCTTCTTCGTCCTTACTCGACTTTACAGGCACGTATTTCTCTAACCCTTTATTAATGTTTAATGTTTGTGTAGGCCGGCCGCGGTGGTCGAGGGAACTGAGGCGCTCCAGTCACGGTCTGCACGGCCACTACGGTCGGGGGTTCGAATCCCCCCTCGGGCATGGATATTTGTGCCGTCCTTAGTATAAGGTAGTAGATAAATGTTCAAATGTTTGTTAAGCTTATGGGACTTAACTGCGGGGTCATCAGTCCCTAAACTTACAAACTACTTATGAACTACTTACGAACTAGGACGGCACAAATATCCATGCCCGAGGGGGGATTCGAACCCCCGACCGTAGTGGCCGTGCTGACCGTGACTGGAGCGCCTCAGTCACCTCGGCCACCGCGGCCGGCGGTAGTAGATAAGTAGCTTGTAAGTTTAGGGACTGATGACCCCGTAGTTAAGTCCCATAAGCTATACAAACATTTGAACATTTTTTGTTTGTGTAGCTTATGGGACTTTGCTACGGGGTCATCAGTCCCTAAACTTACAACCTACTTACGAACTATCTAAAACTCAGGACGGCACAAATATCGATGCCCGAGGGGGGATTCGAACCCCCGACCGCAGTGGCCGTGCTGCCCGTGACTGGAGCGCCTCAGTCCCCTCGACCACCGCGGCCGGCTACGATTTCGACTGTTCGAGTAAGGAGACATTATCAACATCATCATCATCAGTGTTCTGCCAAATGGCAGGTTTTCACATGGCAGATCTCCACGTTGTCCGTTCTTCTGCCATTCTCTTCAGGTCTGCATAACTTCCTCTTCGCTTTATGTCGTCTATCACCTTGTATCTCCTTCTTCCTCTCAGTCTTCTTCCACAAACCAGTCCTTCCAAGGCATGAGCTAGCATGCACTTCCTTCTCAACGAATGTCCCTACCAGTTCTTTTTCCTTTCTCTTATAACCTTCAGCAGACATATTTTCTCCCCAACCATTTCCAACACTCTTTCATTACTCACACTTCCCATCCAGCTTGTTGTTGTTGTTGTTATGGTCTTCAGTACGGAGACTGGTTTGATGCAGCTCTCCACAATAAGCCTCTTCAACTATACATAAGAGCGGCAACCTACATCTGTCTGAATCTGCTTACTGTATCCATCTCTCGGTCTTTCTCTGCGGTTTCTACTCCACACATTCCCGCCAATGCTAAATTCACAATTCCTTGACGTCTGAGAATGTGTCCTACCAATCGATCCCTTCTTTTAGTCAAGGTATGCCAGAAATTTCTTTTCTCCCCAATTCTGTCCAGTACCTCCTCATTAGTTATGCGATCTACCCACCTAATCTTCAGCATTCTTCTGTAGCACCACATTTCAAAACCCTCTATCACTTCCTGTCCGCCGGCCGCGGTGGCCGAGGAGACTGAGGCGCTTCAGTCACGGTCTGCACGGTCACTACGGTCGGGGGTTCGACTCCCCCCTCGGGCATGGATATTTTTGCCGTCCTTAGTTGTAGCTAGTCCATACGTAGTTTGTAAGTTTAGGGACTGATGACCCCGTAGTTAAGTCCCATAAGCTTAACAAACATTTGAACATTTTGAACTTCCTGTCCGCACTGTTTATCGTCCATGTTTCACTCCCATACTAGGCAACAAGCTCTGACAGGACACTGAACTGCGATTTCGAAAAAAAAAAAAAAAAAAAAAAAAAATGTTCATGCGTTTGTAGAACTTATGGGACTTAACTACGGGCTCATCAGTCCCTAAACTTACAAACTACTTACGAACTATCTAATACACAGGACGGCACAAAAATCCATGTCCGAGGGGGGGATTCGTACCCCCGACCGTAGTGGCCGTGCAGACCGTGACTGGAGCGCCTCAGTCCCCTCGGGCACCGCGGCAGGCTAACCCTTTATTTATAATGCTTTTGAATTTGACCACGGAAGCCACTGTACGGCCGGCACTGACCCGGCTGCAGTGGCAATGAGCCGGCCTCGATGGCCGAGGGGACTGAGACGCTCCAGTCACGGTCTGCGCGGCCACTACGGTCGGGGGTTAGAATCCCCCCTCGCCCTCGGGCATGGATATTTGTGGCGTCCTTAGTCTTAGCTAGTTCATAAGTAGTTTGTAAGCTTAGGGACTGATGACCCGTAGTTAAGTCCCATAAGTTCTACAAACATTTGACATTTAGTGGCAGTCACCGCAGCTGGCCGGCTCTTATCCGGCGGCGCTCCTGGTCGGCCAGTGTCCAAGCTACAGTGCCTTGCAATGTCGCCATAGACCGCACGATCATTCCCGCGCGGCTCGGACCCCACAGTCACGTTTTGAGCGCCAGAAGGACTCCTAGGAGAGGCCCGGGATCGAGTCCCGGAAGCAGGGGATTCCTGCAGGCTGTGGGTGGCGCCGTGGCGCGTGGAATGCGGTAGCGAGCGCGGCGGTGACGTCACGTAATTTACGAGCCGGCACGCCCCCGGCGCCGTAAATCTGGGTGGCGCCGCGTCGCACTTCAAAGGCGCCGCGCCGCGCGTCTATTATCCCTGCTCAGGCGTGAGTGAAAGCTTTTTAATCACTTCCATGCGCCCACTCGGGATCGCCGTCTACTCGGGAATACTTCGTTTTTTAATTCAGAAAGTGTTTTACCCGCGACCGTGAACATTTCTTTCCTATCACGTCTCGTTCCGTCAATACACAACCACACTTCAGGACTCCATACGTTCCGTCCTCTCTTTATTCCTTGCTTTCTCAGGATACTACCGTGTTGTTAAGACGTATCTATTTCAGAGCATCGTGCGTCAAGGATGACATTCTTAGTCTTACCGTACATCACTATTATCGTTGGTTTGTCTCCTCACTCCGGAATGAATCGCAATCAGAATGGAGAGAATAAGCTGGAGCGTAATTCTGTCAGAGACAGCAAAGGAACTGGAAGAGCAGTTGAACGGAATGGACAGTGTGCTGAAAGGTTCATATAAGATGAAGAATAACAAGAGCAAAACTAGGGTAATGGAGTGCAATCTACGAAAATCAGGTGATGCTGAAGGTGTCAGATTAGGTAACGGAACAATAAAGGATGTAGATGAGTTTTGTTACTTGGGCAGGAAAATAACAAATGATGGTCGCAGTACAGAGGATATAAAATTCAGAATGGCAATGGGTAGAAAAGCGTTCTTGAAAAAGAGATATTTGTTAACATCGAATATTGATTTAAGCCTAAGGAAGTCCTTTCTGAAGGCATTTGTATGGAGTGTTGCCTTGTATGGGAGTGAAACATGGACGATAAACAGTGCGGGCAGGAAGAGGGTAGAGGCTTTTGAAATGTGGTGCTACAGAAGAATGCTGAAGATTAGGTGGGTGGGTCGTATAACTAATGAGGAAGTACTGAACAGAATTGGTGAGAAAAGGAATTTCTGGCATACCTTGACTAAAAGAAGGGATCGATTGGTAGGACACATTCTCAGACGTCAAGAAATTGTGAATTTAGCGTTGGAGGGAAGTGTGTGGGGTAAAAACCGCAGAGGAAGACCAAGAGATGAATACAGTAAGCAGATTCAGACAGATGTAGGTTGCCATTCTGATGTGGAGTTGAAGAGGCTTGCTTAGGATAGGGTATTGCGGAGACTGCATCAAACCAGTCTTCGGACTGAAGACCACAACAACAACAAGTTGGATGGAAAGTGTGAGTAATGAAAGAGTGTTGGAAATGGTTGGGGAGAAAAGATGTCTGCTGAAGGTTGTAAGAGAAAGGAAAAATAACTGGTCGGGACATTCGTCGAGAAGGGAGTGCTTGCTAGCAGATGCCTTGGTAGGACTGGTTTGTGGGAAAAGACTAAGATGAAGTAGGAGATACAAGATGATAAACGACATAAAGCGAATAGGAGACCTGAAGAGGATGGTAGAAGGCTGGATAGCGTGGAGAACTGCCATGTGAAAATTTACCTTTTGGCAGAACACTGATGATGATGATGATGTTGATAATGCTCCTTACTCGAACAGTCGAAATCGCAGTTTATTGTCTTCCTGTCAGAGCTAACGGGATTCGCCTGTAATAGCTATCATTAGCGAAGATTCCAGACCATATGCATTCAAAATCATTATGCAATACCATAAGCCACCCAACTGTAGATGATGGTCTGAAATCTTAGATTGATAATTACTGCTACCGCATTGGCAATTGACTATAATAAATGAAGCGGATTTCACTTAATTTGCGCACAGGGAGCGATCTTATTGTATAATACAAGGACTGTAGGAGACCAGAACATGACACCACTGAGTGTTGAAACTGATTGTCTTAAATAAATAAAAGATAAAAATTGCGATCTTGGCATTTCCTTTTATACTGAAATGAATTTCAATTTGAACTCGTGATTTTTTCGTCAATCCCAATCTGCGAATTTCTAGCACCATGACAAAAAATCCATTGGAATCACAAATCCCGGTGAAAAAATCAAGAGTCCTAGAATATTTATACATATTCTTCTCGGAGAAACGTATGTCGGCGACTACGTTCCATTCCCATTGTTTTCCTCTTGTTAATGTGATCCTTCAGCGTTTCTCTCGGCAGATTCATGCGGCCTCCGCAGCCAGCGAGAACTCGGCAACCACCCCTGCAGTAGATCTACGCGGCACCGCGGCCCTCCGCCTCACCTCGACATGCCAATGGACATCGACCAGCACGCCACGCAGCATCCGACTCCGACGTCGCCACCGACGTCACCGTCTACGTCATCACCTGGGCCACAGGTCGTAGGCATCGGCCCTTCGGATGTTTCCCCAGAGGACGTTCCCTCGCGAACTCCGGCCGGATGGCGGAGCCCGGCCGGTAGTCAGCCGTCCTCTGAAGCTACAGAATCCAGTCCATCAGTACGTCCACGAGCCTGCCTCCTTCCCCGTTGTCGAGCTCCATCTCCATACATGACAACGGTTCCACACCAGACGTAAGAGAACGATCGTGGAGAAGGCAGCGATCGACCGAAAGCCAATCAAAAGCAGGCGCCGCGCATCCGGGAGGGAGTAACTGAAGTTGCGTTCCTTCTATTACAAGCGGCTATATCTAGGCCGACATATGTCTGAACAATCCGTCAGTTACTATTGAGAACTTGGACAATTACTATTCAGGAATAGGACAGTTGCTAGTGAGAACTTAGGCAGTTACTAGGTAGCTACGAACTTAGTAGTAACTAGGTCACAGTGCAGCTAGTCTCATATGGACGCTGCCGCGAGAAGTAAGAAGAGAGAAGAAACAGACTTATGTTCTCAAGTTGAGTATTATCATTTTCAGTCAATAAATATCTTGTAATACTGACTATATCAATGTTTTAGATGTCAGAGGATCCTGCACCAATATCTGTCTTGACAACCTGACCAGGACGAGTAAACAACAATAGGCGACGAGGTCACAACAATTATTTCCCCCCAAAAATGTAGATAGTAAAATGATCACTGCTGAAAGAGAAAACAAATGCACTGTTAATGTGCGCTGAAAACACAATGGAAGTACAGTAGCGCTTGCGATTTCTACTCATTCACACGCACACACACAAACATTCAAATGACGGGAGGGCACCTAGAGAAAGAAACAAAAATTGAAAATAAAATCAGGAGACGCCAGAGGGCCGAATCCTGACAGCGGTAAGCTAAGTGAAAGTAGTCTGTTATTAAAATAAGCAAGAACTCGGGCAGTTGAGATCTCTAAATACAAATTAAAACGCTCACCGCTGCTCTAAATTAATTTACGAGTGGCCACAGTATATACACAATGGAAATCTATGTAATTGGTCACTCCTTGAGGGAGCAGGACACGTTTTAACAAACACAACATCAATGTTAAAAAATACACGAATAGATATTTAAGCATGGTATAGGGAGCAAGAAATCATAAAGCAGAGGTTTGATACTTAAACCATGATCTATTCAGAAAAATGAACAAGCAAATGAGTGGGGAAGATCAAATTAAGCACACACCTTTTACAAATGTGAATTAAATCATAAAATTACTGCCCATAATAAAATTGTTTCTGCTCTTTTTTGAATATGGAGGTAACGTAGGAGGAAATTTCCAAATACACAATGAGTAGCTGAAAGCACATTCATTCATTCACAGACACACACACACAGTACATTACTCTCCGGGAACACTTGAAAGCAGCGGCAAAACGAGGCGTCAGCGGCGTCTTGACGAGATGGCAATTTTCTTGATCACTAATTTTAAGTACACTGCACTAAAAGAACTCATGTTCGGGGAGGCAGCGGCTCGCTTTTCTTAAGTGCCACGTGGTGTGTAACCATGCCCAATTTCACACATTTACAAAGAGAAATTAATTTAGAATAAGTGAGTAAGGCACACGCGAGAATTCGTATAGAAGAAAGCTAGTGTTAACAAAAGCATGGCTGAAGGCCGAAGTAACGACCGTTACGAAAGCACGAGGTGCAATCCGTCATACAAGACAGGAAAGACGGAATCAAACTAGAAAATCTGAAAAATATTCAGCATACTCCCGGATACAGACACGACGCGAAAACATTAGTTAAAAATACGAAGGAAATTCAAACGTACTAGGTTTACACAATGGCAGAAGGCCACACACGTGTATTCTAACTTGAGCAAAACCGGACACACAATCTTCACAGGAATGAAAATGCAAATAATAAATGTACACTGAATTTCTTCGAGTTCTGTAAATTAAGAAACACTTCGCCTCGCATAGCGAAAGTATTACTCAAGAGGACTTTCACTGAATATTTAAGACTGCCTGATCACGAAAGAAATCTAGGTCCTAACAGCATGCCTCCCCCTCAGCATGGTTCGACGAAGTACTTACTTTCAAGGCTGCAGCAAGAGTGATGCCCTAAGGCCACGCCAAAATCTCCCCCCGCCATACACCGGATGTAGAGCGCTCTAAAAGCGACGCAGAGTGCGTTTAGAGACTAGTGTCTACCAACCCTTGCTACCTGGCCAAGACAATTCCCTCTGCAACCGCTTCCAGAGAGGTCTCCTGTCCCCTCTTCCGTCCAAGATTAGGTTGGTACGGCACTAAGATCACGGCCATCTCGCAATCTTGCCAAGTAGGCTTGTCTCGCTATCCAGCAGATGCCAACGCTGACGACAAACGAAGCCATGCGTTCTTAACTACAGCAAAACGAGGCCTAAGCGGGAGGCGGCGACTGTAAGCCATTGCGTGGCAGTCAGACAATATTAAAAGCAATCTTTCACATTCACATGAACATACAAGTTCAATCACATGGGTGGAAACATATATAAATGTGGGGCAAACATATATAAACATGGGGTATTGGTCATTGATAAAAATAATAATTAATGCACAGATAGATAACATTAATGGTGCAGAAACACTTTAGGTTCAAGAATAAATCAAAGTGGAACACGACCACACAATCTGTGGACGTGTTTCACATTTTAGCTAATTCTGATTACCTGTCTTCCCACAACTGAACAGGTTTGTTAGCCGTGTCATATCTATACTGGGTGCGGCTTATTTTACTGATGCATTTGTTTCTCGAAAACGATCAGCTATTATTGATGTTCTACGCATTGTTAAAACCAGTAATGTATGTTTTACTGAGGTATTTAGTAAGGTATCATAGATTGTTTAATAATACATTGTGTTAACGATGAACAAGCGCAATGCCTGAAAACTGATTTCAGGAACCGAACGATAGGTAGAATAACATGTTACGATAAGCAATTCTGAGAAATTCAAAAAAGATATCTATTTCTTTACGAATTGTTTATATGGAGGTACTTCTTTTAATGAGCATAATTCGCTTCAGTCTTGCCTGAAATTCGATACACTCTTCAAGCATAAAAAAAAAATAAAAAATAAAAAATTCGCCGAACAATTTAAAAGAAAGCCGTACGAAAATAAAGACTGTTAAATTTGTTTCCTTTGACGTAAAATGGTTTTGTTACGGTTTCTAAGAAAGTGGGGGAAGGGGAGTCGGCATATATATATATATATATATATATATATATATATATATATATATATATGCGTCTGTGTAAATGTATGGGTGTGAGTGCATTTGTTCACCTTCCTTTTCTTCCCCCTAGGTAAGTCATTCCTGTCCCGGGATTGGAATGGTTCCTTACCCCCTTCCTTAAAACCCTCATCATTTCCTTTTCCCTCTCCTTCCCTACTGCCTGAAGAAGCAACTGGGTTGCTAAAGCTTGAGTTTGTGTATGTGTGTTTTATTTGTTACTATCACTACCTGTGCTCCTTCGCCTGGTAAGTAGACTATATATATATATATATATATAATTACTCTGATAACAAATGACTCGCGCTTCGTATCTGCAAACGATACACGCGAAATTTTGAAGTTACCGGGCTATCGCTTCCCTCTGAACTAATTTCATAGCAAGTACAATTACGTGTAAAAGGAAAAAAAACTGTATATTTAGTTTAAAACAGTGCATACGTCACCTATCTGATATCGCTACAAGAATGATCCATTGTTAAACAAAGTACCTGCTACTATAACAGACCTAAAGCATCAAATTACTGCAAAGCTAACACACAATGGAAAAAATGTTATTTCTGGAAGTATGTTCCAGGATTTTTTCTTTATTGTATTTTAAAGCCACCGGAGAGTGACAGGCTGGTAGCAGATTCTCCAAATTTCTCTTTGCTTTCCTTCACAGCTTGCTGAATGGTCAAATTGAATAATTTTGGAGAAAGGCTACAATCCTGTCTTACTCCCTTCCTAACCTCTGCATCCCTTTCATGCCCTTCAGCTCTAATAACTACTGCCTGGTTGATGTAAGAGTGGTAAATAACTTTCCGTTCCCTATATCGTATCCCTGCTGACTTTCACAATTTGAAAGAGTGTGTTCCAATCAACATTGTCAAAACCTTTCTCCAAATCTGCAAAATCTAGAAATGTAAGTTTGCCTTTCCTTAATCTACCTTTTAAGATACGTCGTAAGGTAAGTATTGCCTATCGTGTTCCTAAATTCCTCCTGAACTGATCTCTTCCTAAGGAGAGATCTGTGAGCCTCTCCATCCTTCTGTAAATGACTAACAATAACAGTGCAAATTCTTTCCGCTGCATGTAGCGTTCTATGTCCTGTACAGTGCTGCCGTATTTATCACACATACTCACAATGAGTGCGTGCGTATTTCAAAATAAATAACCTGTTTCTAACAGTAGCCATTTCAGAGGGGAAAAAACTATAGGTGATATAACGTGAATGCTCCTCGTATACGAAGCTTATCTAGTTATCTCAGCAACTACTGTCGGATTTTTTCATATGATTTTCTCGTACAGAGTGATCCAGGTGGTGTCACTCTTGTTTTATTCACAGCTCCGTGACGGTTGGTGACTCCAGTGTCGGTTATTTCGGTACCCTGGTTCGAGTCTGTTTTGCCGCCGTCACCGTCTATTCGCAGAGCAACGCGACTGTTTGCCGTCACGTCGGCTATCTTCACTTAGTTCATGGTGACGTCTCTCGCAGAGCGGGCTGCTGCTACGCGATCGGAGTTTCTTTTGATCTTGGCCGCTCTCTGCTGAGACGAAGGTTTTCCGCTAGCTCCTACGCAGCACTGCCGCGGGTGTGTGATACCATTTAACGTTGCACGGCTCGTACATTCTGTTGGCCGCACATCATAGATCAACTTACTAGTGTACATGGGGTGGCGTCTAGATGAAACACTTGCACAATGCCATTAATTCACGCAAACTTAATATTAACAGAATCATTAACAGAATTTACCGTCGGTGCTTGACAGGACTTGAAAATATTCCTGATGTTCTACAAAATTGTTTATCGGGTCACTAACTGGCTTTCGGCTTCTTATCCCATCATCAGGTAACAACTGAACGTCGCTAATATTTCTTCAGATATGCCACTTACAAAGATGATATACGAGGTGCGTCCAGAAAGTAAGTTCCGTTTCAACTTATCTCCGCTGCAGCGCTGCGACTGCAGTTCCACACATGCGCTGTAGACGATGTGTATCAAGGAGAAGAACGTGCGCCATTTGGAGATCGCTCTCAGTTGCGTAGGCTTTGTTGTGCTTGTTTGAAATGTCGGCGTTGATTGAAAATCCCGCCGCCTGTGAAATCAGGTCGGTGATTCGGTTTCTGAATGCGAGGAAAGTGAAACCAAGTGAAATTTATTGGCAAATTTGCGATGTTTACGGACCAAATGCGATGAGTGATTCGATGGTGAGAAGATGGGTCCGACAGTTCAATGGCGGGCGTAGTGATGTGCACGATGAAGAGCGAAGTGGGCGTCCACCTTTGGTTACAGAAGAACTGGTTCACGCGATTGAGACAAGATCCAGGAAAACCGTAGTTTTACAATTAGTGCTCTCGCTATGGACTTCCCGCAAATTTCTGAAAGATACTGTTTCCAACTGGTTGAAGACACAGGCGGCAGATTTCTATGAAGAAGGTATACAAAACCTGGTGCCACGCTATGGCAAATGCCTGCAAAATTTCGGCAGTTATGTGGAAAAGTAGTTTAAGAGTTGTAGAATTTTGTGTAATAAAAATTTCTTCTGTATCTATGTACAATTCCATTTTATTACCAAACGGAACTTACTTTCTGACGCGCCTCGTATTACATATGTTACAAATGCACATGTTCATAGGAAAGTGTTAAATTTTATGGCACTGAATTACATTTAGTAAAATATAAAAATACATAAAAACGATATATGTTGAGGTTCTAAGCCTGAATATTGTCGTTAAAGGCATTGCAAACATTGCAGAAAAGCGTGTATTGGGTGTATCAATCTGGTGGGTGTGTAGCTATTAGATTATCACAAACATGAGATAATTTGGAGATTAAAAAAAGGAAAGATTCAACCTTTGACCAATTTCTGATGACAGAAAAACATTCTTAAGATGTAGACTGTGAAATTTTATATTCTATCAAGAGAAGCAGATAAATGACGCTATTGGAAATACCGGAAATCAATAAACTTAACGGCAGAGGACGCCAGTATAGTATTAGATGACCAAACGCAGTTTCCAGTTTCCCCTCTACTTATATAAATTTCTAAGTCAGTTAAATGTATTAAATGTTAATTCACAATGTTGTAACCCCCCCCCCCTTCACCCGCTCCTGCTTTTAACAATATTCAAGCTTAGAACCTGAACATTTAACATCAGCTTTTTTTATATTTTAAACATATTTTAGTAAATGTAATTCAGTGCCATAAAAATGTAGCACTTTCCGGTGAACACGTGGATTAGTATCATCTGTAATTTAATAAAATCTTTGTAAGTGGCATTGCTGTGATCATGGACTAAGAAGCCGAAAGGCGGAACATCATCCGGTTATCTGCCTTACGGCAGATTTTGACTGCATTGTCCTCCATGCTTCTCGGTATCGTGATTTCCTCTTCACTCTTTGGTATCCTCCTTGTGGCCCGGTGACGTCATCCAGCATCTGATATCTTCTTCTGCCCTCCCCTCTTTTCTGACAGGAAACCTTCAGTTGTCTCTTCTAGAAGGCACTCTCTTCTTAGATTATGACTTCACAGTCTGTAACATTCTCCGTCTTTAAAATGATGGTTGTAATTCTGTGGGACCAAACTACGTTGATCATCAGTCGCTAGGTTTACAAACTACTTAAACTAACCTAACCTCTGGACAACACACGCACACACACAGACACACACACACACACACACACACACACATCCTTGCCCGAGGGAGGATTCGTACCTCCGACCCGGGAGGCCGCGCGATCCGTATCGTGGCGCTCCAGACCGCTCGGCTACACCCGCGCGGCTTCTCCGTTCTTCTCCATCTCTGGCCAGGACATCCTTTATCCGTCCAGCTGATATTTTCAATCCGACGCCATAACCACATTTAACATGCTTCAATTTTCCTCTCATCCTTCCTTCTCAACGTCAGTTACTCGATAAATAATTTCGCAGAAAATCAGGATATTTTCCTTTTAGATTATATTAACAGAATCTATACATCAATACAATGTGTATCTTTTATACATACTGTATAGCCACCCGCCGTGTTTTTCTGTCCGTATATGAACGTAAGTCTCGGGGATTGCCGTAAGTATTTTGATAGGATTTTCACTAATAAGATTCCGGGCGTACTAAGAGACGATGATCAACATAAAAAGAATGGATCAACTGCTCATTGCAGGAACAGTCGAACTCCAATGTGAGATAATCACAAGAATGAAATTATGAAAAGAAGTAGCTGCTAATCCCGGTATTTCCCGGGTATATAGGTATTTTTCCAGTCATATATATTAGAGACGAAAATAAAAATTCGGAAAATATAACATCTTCATGAAATCATGAAGATTATAAATTATGAAACAGTAAAACAAAGAAATATGCATAGTGTACAAAATTATAAATGCAGTATCCAAAGAAAGAAAAATAGTAATAAAATACGAATGATGTATAAAATTAATTTAATTCAAAATTTCACTATAAACAATATTTAGTCCATTTCGTTCTTCTCTTTCTTTCCAATAGCTTCTACCTTACTATCTGTCCATTTAAGTTTCGTTTTCATGGAGTTCACTACTTATGACATTAGCTGTGTCGTACAATAATATAATTTTCTAGATTTGTACAGAGTAATATTGTTCAACTGTCTGCGATGAATAAATAGTGGAGGAATGAAATTTAGTAAATGACACGTCGCGTGATTGAAAAGTTTTTGTGACTCATTGTTTACAACGTCATACCTCATGAACTATGTGTCGTAGGTAGATTTTAACCACACAACGATTGTTGTCTGATAGTAAGTAATACGTGTGCCAAGATAAGTTGAAATCGGCCCATTACTTTAGGAGGAGCTGTGGAAAAGTAGAGCATGATGTAGCAGTTATTCGGAAATTTCATTGTTAATGACATCATATCTCCTGAAATGTGTCGTACTATGATGAAACTTTCATGGTACAGTCAGTGGTATATGTGCCTAATGACTACAAAATGTGTGGTGAATGGTGTTAGTAGTAAAGACGTAATAAATCGGATCCTCATGTGTGGTGATGCGGTTTTTCATGAACCAAATTTTTATGAATTCATATCTCATGAACTATATGTCGAACTGTGATGCATTATCGAAGCGATACTTTGGTCCGTATCGTGTCATACGCCGCCTGTCAGACGTCACATACGAATTTGAGGATTATGAGCCGTCGTCGAAACGACAAAAACGAAGAGACATTGTTGACGTCCTGCGAATGAAGCCTTACTACGATCCTGAAGACCAGGTAGGCAACAATGGCTTCTTGTTCAAAGACTCTACGGACGGTAATGTTCCTGATGAAGCCACGACAGGAACGTCTGTCGTCGATAATCGCGGAGCAGTGAAGGATTCTCTTGAACTGTCATACAGAGGACCCACGACAAGGTCAAGATCCAGGATGTTGCAGCTGGCTCCACAGAAAACATAACCAGCGGGTCGCTGTTTCTACAGGAGAGGGAGCAATGCCGCGAGAGACACCGAACATCGACTGCAGGCGTGGCGCAGGGGATAGCGTCACGGACTGCGGAGCAGAAGGTCGCCGGTTCAATCCCGCCTACCGACAAAAATTTATTTCATTGTGATTAACAATTCCAGAAGGTTCTACGTCTTTATTATGTTCACTTGTAAATTCTACTTGTTTCTTATGTTAACCGTTCTTCTAATTTCTGGTACATTCTGTCTGTGTATAAATAGCAGAGCACTCTGCCCGAGAGGCAGTCAGTGCTGCGTGTATGTTAAGTTCGTAAGAAACGTGCTTTCAGTATAAGCGCTGTGTTCAGTTGCCTTCGAACTCAAGCCTGCTTCCATTTCAACGCGACAATACAAAACACAATCGTGGATGTCTAGTGAAGGTGTTCAACAAGATTCTCATGCCAAACTGTGGTGAGAGGGGGGGGGGATATCGTAACAGGTAAAGTAGGTTCAATAGCCGCCATATATTGCAGGGTTAAACTTAAATACTATTTGAATGAATTTACAATGACATCTTGCGCCCTCTGCGAGGGGCGAGGGGAAATGCCACTTGTAACATTGGCGTTAAAGGTGGTAGAAACGCCAGGTCCTGGCTGCTCTAGCCCTGGCGGTTACACAGGAATGTTTCTGAAGCAAGACAGTGGAGCTACTGCGCACCTCGCCTTGAGCATGCGCAAATCTTCCATGAAGGCGACATCCGCCCTTCATATTTGTTTTAGGCGCATTAAAGCTTTATCAAAAACATGTCATATTTGGTAAAATATCTTACAACTTTAAAGACGCATCAACTGCAAATGCCTTTACAGCAACTTTGATCATGAATACTAATGAAGTCACTGCTCTCCGCCCAGCAAGAATAGGCATGTGGTTTTAGCGGCATCGCGTTGCAGTGTTGGATGTAGTGGGTTCGAGACCCACTGCATGTTTTCTTTTTTAAACCGGATCTTTTTAACAGATACGGGAAGAACAATGACTTTTGTATTGTTACTTGCCACAGATACTTTAGACGTTTTTACATATGTGTCGCGATTTAGAGGGTAAATTACATTCATACTCTTCGTTGTAACAAATCTTTAACTTTATCATAAAATTTAAACTATGATGTCTTAGTGGAATCATCACTATTGCACACAATTTTATATAGTAGTGCTTCAAATTTCTTTTAATGCCTTATTCTAACAGTTTTAATAGCACTTTCTTTATACTGATCTATTACACGCACCATCATGTTGGAAGTAGGTGAAGATAACATATTTCCAACCTGTAAACGTGTTAAATATAGTTTGCTAGTCAGGAGTTCATTTTGCCTGTACTTGTCGATATAGCTGTAAAAGTATATGGATGTATGACGTGCTATATACGCGAAATTTAACCAACAGGGAGAAGACGCTACGATATGCAAATGTTTAGCTTTTGAGAGCATTCACACAAGGTTAGGGACAGTGGCGACACCTACAACATGCTGACACCACGAAAGTTTCTATCGATTTGTCATACACAAACAGCAGTTGACCGGCGATTGCCTGGTGAAACGATGTGATGCCTCATGTAAGGAGGAGAAATGCGTTTCCGACTTTGATGAAGGTCTGATTGTAGCCTATCGCGATTGCGGTTTATCGTATCGCAGCGTTGCTGCGATGTCTAAGAATGTGCCCAACCAAGCGATCCCTGCTTTTAGTAAAGGTAGGCCAAAAATTCCTTTTCTCACCAATTCTGTTCAGTACCTTTTCATTAGTTATGCGACCTATCCACCTAATCTTCAGCATTCTTCTATAGCACCACATTTCAAAAGCCTCTATTCTCTTCCTGCATGCACTGTTTATCGTCCATGTTACACTCCCGTACAAGGAAACATACCACACAAATGCCTTCAGAAAAGACTTCCTTACACTTAAATTAATATTCCATGTTAGCAAATTTCTCTCTTTCAAGAATGCTTTTGTTCCCATTGCCATTCTGCATTTTATATCCTCTGTACTGCGACCGTCATATGTTATTTTACTACCCAAGTAACAAAACTCATCTACCACCTTCATTGTTTCGTTACCTTATCTAATTCCTTCAGCATCGCCTGATTTTCTAAGACGGCATTCCATTAACTTTGTTTTACTCTTGTTAATGTTATTTTATACGCTCTCTTCAACACACTGTCCATTCCATTCAACTGGTCTTCCAGGTCCTTTGCTGTCTCTGACAGATTTACAATGTCATCAGCAAAACGCAATGTTTTTATTTATTCACCCTGAACTTTAATCCCTATTACAAATTTTTTATTGCTTTCCTTCACCGCCTGCTCAATTTACAGATTGAACAACAATGGCGAAAGGCTACAACCCTGTTTTACTCACTTTCCAAATAATGCTTCCCTTTCATGCCCTTCGAGTCTAATAACTGCGGTCTGGCTTTTGTACTAGTTGTAAATAATTCTCCTTTCCCTGTATTTTACCCCCTTCTGACTTCAGAATGTGAGAGAGTGTATTCCAGTCAACATTGTCAAAAGCTTTCTCCAAATCTAGTGGTAGTTACTGTATGCTTCGCGCCCTGCTCTTTTTATAAACGCGCAAATCTAATAAATTTGTCTAATTTGATTATCTTGACTTTTTTTTAACCAGAGTACAGCTGCTTGTGATTTCTAAGTATTTTTCGAATATTCTCTTATACCACAGTGGGTCTTTCCCATCCTTAATCCACTTTGTCGGTACATATTTTTCCAGCGCTTTATTTATAATGCATTTAAATTTTGCCCGTAATTACTCTACGTCCACCGTAACGGAACTAAACGATGTCAATTCATTCCTGAAGTGTGACGCTAACAGTTGCTTATCTGCTCTTTATAACAAAAACATTCTCCTTGGCTTCTTGATCGATTTATTAACTTCGGTGGCCATTGTCGCTATGACATCATGATTACTAACCCTTGTCTGTACAGTGAAATCATTGACATGGTCTGGCCTGTTTGTAGCTATAATGTCCAAAATATTTCCAGTAAGCCCTTAAACTTTTAAATAAACTTTGCGCTGTGATATTAGTACGTAAATGTGGGTTAATCACTCTGATGATAGTATAAGCATGGTATGAATTGTTACTCACGTTACTTAGAATACAGTAACGAATGAAATAGATATAGCCATCGATTTTTATAGACATAGAATATAGATTCCACCCATGCAAATTCGGATGGGTCGCTAGTTACTTACAAAATTGTGAAGTACTTTCTGTGATACACACTACACTCACATACATGCACGCATGCGCCTATAGTGACTGGCAGTCTCTACAGAACACAATGTAGTACAGAGTCTTCGCGTGCAGAGCTTTACGCAGTATGATCGCTTCGTATGCGCACTTGGTGCGTGTCGTGCACATAAGCACCTCTCGCGGGGCTGACGTCGTACATGCAAAACATCTGCACGGGAGGTCGATGCTCTCCGGAGTCGGCTGTTCGCTCTTACGCGATGCCAGCCACCATACGTGTCCCACACGGAGGAAGTAGTTTGATTCGCCGGAGTGTTGGCCCAGATGGTAACTTGTAGCGGAGTTATGAAAATATTAAATATTATTTCGCTAATTGATATCACGATAGTTAAGACTATCTACATACTTGTATACATCTGCAAATCACATATATTCCATGCTCTAATAGCGCCAAAAAACAAGAAACACCTAAATGAAAATTAAAATACACAATTTTGTGTTTTTTCTACAGGCTTGTTTATTTTGTGAATGGATTTTCGGCTTATTAGTCCATCATCAGACATTTACTGAAGTTCAGTCAAAGAACTTGCGTTGTTGGTAAGCCAGAAGAGATGTTACATACAGAAAAGTAAATTAATTTCTTTGATGGAGCACTTACAGTATAAAAAAGTATTTGAATGAAATCTGTAAATTAATTCGGCCAACAGACGAATTTGGCCTGTATGCTTTCGCGCTATACGTGTCCCTTCAGTTTCCACTTCACTATCACCTAGAAACAGTGGACCTAGGGACGTTTAGAAGTGTGGAAATCTCGCGTACGGACTTCTGATAGAAGTGACACCCAATCACCTGACCACGTTCGTAGTCCGTGAGTTCCGTCGAGTGTCTCATTCTGCTCTCTCACGATGTCTAACGTTTCAAAAATGTTCAAGGGTTTGTTAAGCTTATGGGACTTAACTACGGGGTCATCAGTCCCTAAACTTACAAACTACTTATGAACTAAGGACGGCACAAATATCCATGCCCGAGGGGGGATTCGAACCCCCGACCGTAGTGGCCGTGCAGACCGTGACTGGAGCGCCTCAGTCCCCTCGGCCACCGCTGCCGGCTGTCTAACGTTTACAATGCCTTATATGCAGTACCTGCCATTAAGTTGCAGCGCAATGCACCTAATGTGAAAAAAAAAGGATGTTTTTGGGGATGTCGGGATACTTTTGATCACATAGTGTGTGTGTGTGTTTATTATTCTGTGTAGTTTAAATGTAGTGTATGTCTTGTTTGCGTATTACCCGCAGAGAAAGATAGTATTGTCCCGGGAATCCTCTTCCCAGCATGTGGATATAGGTGTCTGACTCACAAGGAGACCACAGGGATATCGGTTTTAGATTTTTCTGTTTATGCTGCGTGAAGTTGTTATTTACTTTTCAATCAGCGAAAGCCATTCAACACAACTCTCAAAAATTCTCGAGAAAATCGACTTTCAAATTTTAAAAGTACACGTAAGTACCAATAAGTAAAAAAAAAATTTCAGATTCGGTCGGTGTTGCTTCTGTGGTAACGTTTTGGTCTAACAAACCATAAGGTCGATGGTTCGAACACCCTGCCATGGCATTTTTTCGTTGTGTTCGAACATTTACACAATTTTAATAAACAATAGTAATTGTTACGAAGAATGCACGTATTTTTGTTAATTCGTAATTCTCTATATTTTATAAAATGTTGTCAGTATTGATGGTTAAAAAAATAAAATAAAAAAAATAACCCACGAAAGTCATCTCAATAGCCACTAATGGCTTTCCCAGCAGCTAACATAGTCAACCATCGTTTTAGGTGATAGGGTGTTCAGATCATCAACACACAAACAAAAACTGACTGACTTTACGTAGAATTAGAGATCCCAAAATGTTTCATATAGCTGAATTCGAAAACAACAGGAAAAAAAGACTGCCACTGCTTTATTCCAACCACCAACTCTATGGTTGGGAGCTGCCATCTGAGCTACACCGACAGATGCTACAAGTTTTAATTATTAGTACTTACGTATACTAGCAAAAGTTCAAAGTCGACTTTCTCTAGAATTTTTGAGACTTGCGTCGAATTGCTTTGGCTTATTGTTATTCAATTTGTGTACTTCACATTGCATAAAGAGAAAAAAATGAATTAAATAAAAAAACAATACGCAACAGTGACATTAAAAATACATAGTTACCTCCTTATAAGAAATGCTGCAACTGGTGGCTACGGGCGTAGGTGAGGTGTACCAGTTTTATAGAGATCCCAAAACGTTTCATATAGCTGAATTCGCAAACAACGGAAAAAAGACTGCCACACCTTTATTCCAACCACCGACTCTATGTTTTGGAGCTGTCATCTCAGCTACACAACGACAGATGCTACAAGTTTTAATTATTAGTACTTATGTATACTATTTCAGCCCTCCTACACGTTCAAAGTACAAAGCTAGAAGATACTTTTTCCAGATTTTCTTTTAAGGAACCTGTCGAAGCGAAACTAAGTTTCGATGAACATTTTACTGAATAATCTGATGACAATTGTCTTTGTCTGGATTATAGTACTTTTAATTCGAGCTTTATACTTAATGAAAGAAAAATACTCTGATTCAGTTTAGCCTTAGACACTGCAGGACTTTTTAAAATTTCTTTTTCCTTCTTGGTGGGCTTGTCCATAGCAACAAGAATCCCCACCCACTGTCAGCAGAATATCGAAAGAAACATGGGGATGGCCAAAACTTGTTCATTGCCGTCTACTTCGAGCCAGCTAACAGTTAACTGATTTTGTTATTTTAATATTATTGTTCTCACACTGTATTGACTCACCGGATTTTACGCACATAAGAAACAGGTGGTAATGGACCCATACCATGATTTTCGACTGACATTTAGGTGATTTTTTTCCTTATGAGAACAGCTAAAAAACATGTCTGAATGTTTTATTCATTTTTCAGAGTTAATAGTAATACAAGAAAAAATAAACAGAACATTTTTTCACAAATGTTATTCATAAAAAGCTACAGGGTGTCCAGAAAACGACTCCCTGATTTCAAAATTAGATATCTCCAAAACAAAGATCGATAGAGGAATGCAGTAAACGGTATGTTTATTGTGAAAGCAGTAAGAAGTTTATACAACAGTTTGAAATAATAGTTACAAAAGCTGTTAACAGATTGCGCTGTGATTGCCATACGTAATGCCTAGTATAAATAGTGATCCGAAGCCCAGAGCGATCAGTTCCACTATTGAAACGTGAAAGGAGGTTAGCGTACCGAAGGAAGAGATTAAAACCATGCACTCCACTGAACAACGCGTTTTTCTGGTGCTAGAGTACCATAGGTTAGAAGAGAGTCCTACAGCAACAAGGCGAAGTTTTCAACCGGGATTTAATGTTCCACAAGGACCCGATGCGAAAACCATTCGTACGCTCTTCGCAAAATTTCAACGAACAGGCAGCGTAACTGATGATCTAGTGGGGCATGTTGGCCGCAAGCAAACTGCAGTTACGCCTGAAAATATCGCCACAGTTTCTGGAATTATTCAGCGAAATCCAATGACATCCGTCCGTAGAATTGCATCTGAGACTGGTTTGAAGCGTTCCAGCATGCAGAAAAATATTGAGAAAGAGCCTACACATGTTTCCATTCAAAATTCAAACGCACCAGTCCATACCCGTACGAGCTGTGCAACAAAGGGTTGCCTTTGGTAATCAGATGCTCACAATGATTGATAGTGAAGGATTTGATATTGGCTGCATCTGGTTTATAGATGAAGCACACTTACACCTGAATGGATACGTGAATAAGTAGAACTGGCGATTTTTGGGTTCCGAAAAGCCATATTGGTGTGAAGCGAAACCCCTGTATTTCCCTAAAGTTACAGTGTGGGCTGCAGTATGCAGCAGAGGTATTATTGGCCCTTTTTCATTCGAGAAACGGTCACTGGTGCACGTTACGTTGCGATTTTGGAACAATTTGTCGCCACACAGCAAGCGTTAGAGGATCGACCAAGTACTGAATGGATATGCAAGATGGAGGCCGATCACATCGAACCGAACAAGTGTTTCGCTTTCTTGAGGAATACTTCGGGGCCGGCCGCGGTGGCCGAGGGGACTGAGACGCTCCAGTCACGGTCTGCACGGCCACTACGGTCGGGGGTTCGAATCCCCCCTAGGACATGGATATTTGTGCCGTCCTTAGTCTTAGGTAGTTCATAAGTAGTTTGTAAGCTTAGGGACTGATGACCCCGTAGTTAAGTCCCATAAGTTCTACAAACATTTGAACATTTTTTGAATACTTCGGGAATCGAGTCATTGCTTTGGAATATCCCAAATTTATTGGTGCAGACATGGATTGGCCTCCATATTTGCCGTATTTGACTCCATGTGACTTTTTTTGTGGGGCACAGTGAAAGACATGGTCTACCCGAAGCATCTCGCCACGCTGGACGAGCTTGAATCGGCGATCTCTGTGGCATGTGAATCCGTTTCGGTTGAGACACTACGAAATGTGATTGAGAATTTCATTCTTCGTTTGCGCCACCTCTGTAGTCCCATGGGTGAACATTTTGAAGCCGGCCGCGGTGGCCGAGGAGACAGAGGCGCTTCAGTCACGGTCTGCACGGCCACTACGGTCGGGGGTTCGAATCCCCCCTCGGGCATGGATATTTGTGCCGTCCTAGTTCGTAAGTAGTTCATAAGTAGTTTGTAAGTTTAGGGACTGATGACCCCGTAGTTAAGTCCCATAAACTATACAAACATTTGAACATTTTGAAAACATTGTGATTTGATTGTTTGCAGATAGTGTTTTAATACAATTATTTCACTTATGTATGCTGATATGAGCTGTACAGCGTACAGCGCCATCTGTTAGCAGCTTTTGTAACTATTATTTCAAACTGCTGTATAAAATTCTTACAGCTTTCACAATAAACATACCGTTTACTGCATTCCTCTATCGATCTTTGTTTTCGAGATATTTAATCTTGAAATCTGGGAGTTCTATTCTGGACACCCAGTATCACGCAGAGAAACTTGTGTTGAGAACAGGCTGGGGACACGAGATACTAGTGCTGCAGAAGCAATACCATAGCTCAGCCGGCTCGCGCCGGAAATATTAAACATTCCGAATGTCGTCGGCTCGGCGTGAGGCGGCTGAAGCGGAGTCGCCTCAGCCCGGCCGGCAGTGTGGACAGCGCAATTGAAAACACTGTGTTTAATCTCTCGGCCCGGCTCCGCTCGGCCAACACCACCTAGATACAAGGCCTGTGCGCTGCCTGCGAAGAGTACTCATAACACAAACAGACTACTTGTCTTATGTAGTTGTGCTGAGTTTGAAAATACGTGCAAGTTGCACAGTGCGTTTCAGACTGTTCTTAAAGTTATTTATGTGATTCTCAGACAAATTTGTGTTGGTGTAAGGTATTTATGGACGATTTCTAAGATATCTTATCGATATTGGACAATTCAGATTAGGCATTTTGTCTCATAGCAGCAAAAATGTGAACGGAGCATCCGATAGGTAACATTAAGAACATTCTGAATCACAGTGTGCTACGTATACGTATTCCCAAACTCAGCACAACGCTACATAAGACAAATAGTTTGCTTGTGTTATGACTACTCTTGGTAGGTAGCGCACAGGCCTTGCATCCAGGTAGCGTTGGCTCGGCTCGGCCAGGCCGGCAGTGTGAACACGGCCTTAGACTTAGGTGGTTTAAAAGCGTAAGATGAGGTCCGTGTCCGGTTAAGAAATGTAACATACCGCGCCTGGTGTCGATACGGGGAGTAGGAAGGTGTTTCTACGCGCACGACCACTTGCCGCCGACTCGTGTAGCAGCCGTTCACACAGAACTGCTGTAGAGCTGTGCTGCCGAAGAGCTGAGCGCACGCTACTGTGTGGCTGCGTTCGTTCCGCACATCGGGCTGCCGCCGGCGGCGCCACAGTTGCTGCGGCGACGGCTCTCATTGTCGGGAGCTCCGGCCGCTTCAGCCGCCCGGCGAGGGAATTGAAAACAAAAAGTCTGCCACCGCCGGAGGGGAATTTCACGTAAATTATAATTTATCGTAGTACAATCCGGTGTAAAAGCGCGTCTTAATTAGAAAAGCTTTTTTACGAGCGGTCTGTCCGGCCGGTGTTCTCCACAGATATCGGAGTAATGGAATTTTAATAGCGGCGCCGCCGGCGGCAGCCTCTGCGCCTGGTGTGACACGGGACGGGACGGGACGGCACGGAACGAAACGCCGGCCGCTCACAATCGATTGTCCTCGGCCGTGTCGCCGCGTTTTTTGGGGGCAAATTGCGCGCGAAATGGACTCGCCGCCTCCCCAGCACCGCTGCCGGCGTATGCCGGCGACCGCAGTAGCCCGAGCACGAGGGAGAAGTGGGTGCAAAAATTAAACAGAAAATATGAATGTGTAGGAAATTAAATTTCAAATACCATGCAGTGAAGGCTTTCACGACCGGCTGAAATAATTGCTGTTGAATCTTCCGGGTTATATGGTCGTGGCCGAAGACACATATCTGCTCCTGACGTTTCGTCCAGAGCTGCGCAGGACATCTTTAGAGGTGCTACTGGTAGCGGTGAGTCTTGTCGAGTGACGAGTCGTCGTCTGCTTCTTCTGAGGGCTTGATTGTCTCGTGGTTGTTGTGTAGTTTTAACCCTCTAGGGGTTCCGCCTACAATTCAGTGTGTATTGTATTGTTTGTCGTCGCAAGTGCAGTGCTTGTTGTTTTGTTGTCCTTCGTGGTGTTGCTTCTTACAAGTTAAGAAGAGCTACCGGTCTTTTGAAGCGGACTCTCTCTTCGTTGGCCCTTCCAATTTGGTTAATTAGTGGGTATTGTGTGTATTGTATTGTTTGTCGTCGCAAGTGCAGTGCTTGTTGTTTTGTTGTCCTTCGTGGTGCTGCTTCTTACAAGTTAAGAAGAGCTACCGGTCTTTTGTAGCGGACGTTGGTGGACCTTCTTCCACACTTCATCGATATGGATTCTCCATGTCAGTCCGCGGTCAATCGTCACACCTAGGTATTTTGCAGATGTCGTCCATCTGATGTCTTCTCCGAAAAATTTCACTCTTGTAAGAGGCGGTAGTGAACGCTTTGTTAAGAGTAGGGCGTGACTTTTGCTGGCGTTAAAGCCTATTCTTTTCTTTGTTGCCCACTGTTGGAGTTCATCACAGGCTTCTTGTAGTCTTCTATGCAGCACGTGTGCCCATCGACTGCGTGTTATAATAGCCGTATCGTCAGCATAGATGGCTAGTCTTGTCCTTGCTGTTTTGGGTATATTTGCTGTGTGGATGTTGTAGAGTACGGGTTCATGGACGGAACCTTGGGGTACTCCCGCTAGTGCTTGCTGTTCGTCGGATAGGGTATTGTCCAATCTGACCTGGAAAGTACGTCCTTCGAGGTAGCCTGCCATTAGTCTTATGAATCCGGTAGGGAATCCGTATTCATTCATCTGGTGTAAGAGACTGACGAGTCGGGCGTCGGAGAGCGGTATAAATACTGTCTAAAAGGGGGCGTGGTCAAATGTTCACGTGCGCAGCAGAGATAAGCCTTGTCAAAGATAAAACATAACTTTCGGTAGTCGATGGTCAAACATAAAAGCCTAACTACCTACTCTGAAGAGTCACAGTCCATATGTGATATACAAACATGAGGATAATTTTAATAGAAAGGAAGAAGCAATGAAACTTAATGACATATGGACTGTGGCTCTTCAGGGTAGGTACTTACACTTTTATCTTTGACTATCGACTATCGAAAGTTATGTTTTATCTTTCACAACGCTTATCTCTGCTGCGCACGTGAACACTTGACCACGCCCCCCTTTTAGACAGTATTTATACCGCTCTCCGACGCCCGACTCGTCAGTCGGCAACACTCACCGCTACCAGTAGCACCTCTGAAGATGTCCAGCGCAGCTCTGGACGAAACGTCAGAAGCAGATATGTTTCTTCGACCACGACCATATAACCCGGAAGATTCAACAGCAAATTTCAAATAGTCTCTTGCCTCCCCCTTTCATTTTTCCAACGGCCGCTCTAGCTCAAGGCACTACGCGCTTGCACGCTTCACTTTACCAGTCTGTTAGTAATACTAGAAAACAATGCAACACATCCTAGTATTTCTTTCGTACTAGTATAAGTATTCAGTATTAAGCTCCATGAAGAAATAGCTGTAAAATGTTAACTATGTCCACTAGATTTTTTCTTTGAAGAAAAATATTTATCGCGGCTCCAGAAGGTCGTAGTACAACATTATTTGTTTTAAAATCTGTGTAAAAACGTCAGCAACGTATTTCCCTAAAAGTTACTTCCATAATACAAAAAATATAAACAGTCAGTTGAAGAAAGCAGGCACCAAAAAGTGCAACTTTTTCAAACTCAACCTCTGATACTCTGAATTGAATAATAATAAATAGCAAGATATTACAACTCTTCACTAAGAAAACAGACGAGAAACCATTACTCTAGGTCGATCCCCTGACCAACTCTAACCAAGCACCGAGGAGGCCACTTGATCAAAAAAAAAAAAAAAAAAAAAAAAAAAAAAAAATCGATATATCTCGAAAAATACTAGATACTTTTAATTTTTTCACGCAATTACTTTTTTGGCTCACTTCTTGCATTACTTGTGGTAAATAACTTTGTAAACGTGAGCGGTATACAGGCCCTCGACCAGTGTTTCCCTCGCCATCCTTTGGCTCAGGCTATAAAGAGTCCCTAAAGCTATCAATCGAAGTGGACGGTCAGTAGTCTTTCTCTGGACTCTGGGACTCGTTGGGATAAAAGGAAATGAGCACGCTGATAGGTTAGCAAAGGATGCTATCCATGAGTCTACAATGAATGTAGGTATCCCAGCTAATGAACTCAGTTCGAAGTTACGCAGTCGAGTTCTTTGGAATGCAGACTGGCGTTCCCTGCTAACATGTTAGGGGCGATAAAAGAGACAACGAACGTGTGTAGATCCTCTATACATGCTCCCCACAGGGATTCCGTCGTCCTCTGCCAACTCCGTACCCTTCTGCGTCGCGAGGACCCTTGTCATTGTCAAAGTGGTGAGCATTTGACAGTCGCCTACATCTTAATGGAATGCCCTTCTTTCGCTGCTGCTAGCAGAGTTTTAATCTCCCTGACTCCCTAAACTTTGTTTTAGGTGACAATATTGCTGTGGCTGATTCTGTTTTAAATTTTATTCGTTTCAGTGGATTATACAATTCCATATGATGTTTGTCTGTGATTTCTCTATTCGGTCTGCAACTGCTTAATTTTTTTTTTTTTTTTTTAGACGGGTGATTTTAATTTGTTACACAGTGGCTTGACGTTCTTTTATTTCTGTGAACTCGCAGCCTAGAAACTCTGGTATTCTCTTTAAAATTTCTCTTCTTTTTCCCCCTTTTATTTCTGACCTCCCATCTACGGTTTGATGTAGTTTACCACTTTATGTCCCATTTCAACGATTTTTTATGTCATCTCTGTGACTGGAAAAAGGGACTGATGACCATAGTAGTTTGGTCCCTTTAAAACCCCAACCCAACCAACCTTTCACTCCCATACAACAAAGATGATCGAAAGCAAGAGTAGTGCACTGCTACCTTAGTCTTAGTACTAACTTACTTCCTTGCAGAAGAGTGTATCTTGGCGTAAAATTGGTAAGTTTTCCATGAAAACCTTGATACCAGCAGGTGGAATAAATAGAAGGAATATATTTGCAATTGCGATTATGAATCGGCATTATCTGCATGATTAAATGGTGACCTATGAAAATTTGTGCTGGACCGGGACTCAAAGCCGGATTCCTCTTTCTCGCGAGCGTTCGCGTTGCCATTACGCTTTCCAAGCGAGCCACACGGAAAGCCCCAAACTTTCATATGCTATGCATTACCTATTGCATAATTGGGTCGGTCTTGTAGGCGGGCGTGGATGTCGTAGCGGCAACACGACCTCTCCCGAAAAGAGAAAAGTCTGGGTTCGAGTCCCAGTCGGCACAAATTTTAATGTGTCACCATTAAACCATGCAGATGATTTATTCATAATTTTCTCGATTTTCAGCTCTTATTCTTGCCATTTACATTAAACATTTCTGAGCAGGACGTCCGCCGATATGCAAAACACTATTTTATTTTCACCAAAACTAGTTTCGGTACCTCGGTGCCATCATTAGTGGGTTTCTATTAATAGGTACGCATAGTAACAAAGTGTACACAGGCGAATTTGCTAAATGATCGTGGTAGAAAAAAGTCCGCAAAATATGTGTATTACATGCGTGCTATCTACAAAAACGCGGAAGGGGAAATTTACGCCAAAAGAAACCATGACAACGCTACCAGTACAGATGTAGAAAGTGTCCCACATGTCCACGAAATGTAAAAACAAGCAATAAATGAATGGAAAACCCTCTGATGATGACACAGAGATGCCGAAACTAATTTGGGTGGAAAATAAGTGTTTTGCGTATCAGGCGGACCTCATACTCATGCAGATGATGCTGATCAATATTCGCAATTGCGAATCATTTCTTGCGATTAATTTGACAGTTGATCAAATTCTTCATGGGTTTCCGCAGCCGGCCGCGGTGGCCGAGGGGACAGAGGTGCTCCAGTCACGGTCTGCACGGCCACTACGGTCGGGGGTTCGAATCCCCCCTCGGGCATGGCTATTTGTGCCGTCCTTAGGATTAGCTAGTTCATAAGTAGTTTGTAAGTTTAGGGACTGATGACCCCGTAGTTAAGTCCCATAAGCTATACAAACATTTGAACATTTGAATTTAGTTTCCAGCAGGATCATTCTGTCATCTGAACACAATATTTCTGCGATCCAACTGGCCGCCATCATCAGGTGAGGAAGCTAAGCCGCTCTCGCCGTGACTGAGGAACGGCTGGGCTCTATATGCGCAACGAAAGTTCGGACCACCACGTAAACCAGCTGAAGGCACTACCAGTTCTGTTATGATGGTAACGTGCCAAGATAGGAAGGATTTTGAAAAAACACAAAATAAAGTGTATTTTTCGTCCGCCAGCTAAGGCTAGAGACTGGTGTTTATAAAATTCCTCGTGAGTGCGGCAGAACATACATTGGCCAGACTGTTCGCACCGTCTGTGACAGATGTGTTGAACATCACCGCCATACGCGATTGATGCAGCCTGAAAAATCCTCGGTGGCTGATCACTGTCTCTCAGAGGGACACAGGATGCTATACGACGAGACACAAGTTGTTTGTGTTTTGAAAGAATCAATTGAAATCAGAATAACAGATAACACAATTAATCGTGAAAGTGGTTATTTTCTGAGTAAATCGTGGAATCCTGTGTTATCAGACCTAAAGAAACATCGGCATCTGCATCAAAAAGCAACGAATGACAATCTGTAACGATCTATCGTTTTTGACATTGCCCACCACTGGAGCGCTACAACTTCTCTCGCGCCAGGGGTCAGCAGCTACGAGTAAACGCGCGCCCTCTGTACTTATCGCATGCGCCTTTCTACTTTGGTTGCGTATATAGAGCCAACCGGTCCAGTTTCACTCACAAGGAAAGTACTTAGACTCGAACAAACAGAAATACACCAAAATCGTATGATAGATAATGTAAAGGTCTCTTATTGCACTAGTGATACTCCCACATCTGCAAAACTCCGCAGTTGCCCATTAGAGGCCTCTGCGTGTGCCATGCCGCATTGCACTTTGACCTGCCGGTACGCCAATAGTGACGGTGCACTGTTCCTCTGAAGTTGCGTGTTGTGACGTTATTTCTGTGGTGAAGTGTCGGATGGGTCGTCGATTGGTAATCAATCCTGCTAATATAGTGTGACTGGTTGAGTCGAAGTTACGAAGAAACCTTCTTCGTGTAGATGGTATTGGTGTAGAAGATAAATCATTCGCATGTTACCTAGTATCTATTATACTGTTTGTAATCTATGCTCTTATTTCTGTACTATGATAGATACCAGAAAACATGTGAATGATTCTTCTTCTACACCAAGATCGTATTCACCAAGAAGGGCTCTTCGGAATTTCATCTCAACCAATTGCAATACATTAGCAGGATTGATTACCAATCGCCGACCCATCTGACGCTTCACTACACAAATAACGTCACAAAGCGCAACTTCAGAGTCACACTGCACCGTCACTACTGGCGTACCGGCAGGTCAAAGTGCAATGCGGCATGGCACACGCAGAGGCCCCTAACGGACGACTGCAGAGTTTTGCAGATGCGGGAGTATAGTGCAATAATGGATCTCTTACATTATCTCTCATACGATTTTGGTGTATATGTGTTTGTTCGAGCCCAAGTACGTTCCTTGTGAGTAAATCGTGGAATCCTGTGTTATCAGACCTAAAGAAACATCGGCATCTGCTTCAAATAGCAACGAATGACAATCTATAACTATCTATCGTTTTTGACATTACCCACCACTGGAGGCGCTACAACTTCTCTGGCGCCAGGGGTCAGCAGCTACGAGTAAACTCACGACCTCTGCACTTGGCGCATGCGCCTTCGTACTTTCGTTGCGTATATAGAGCCAGCCGTTCCACAGTTTCACATCAGTGCTACGTCAAGTGTTGTGTGCTGTGCTCCAGTGAAGTGTATGTTTTTTAACTGCACCCAACGCCATCAGAACACGCGTCGCACCGTGTGTTTTAATCAGTGTTTCCGTGTACTCGCCGTTCTGTGTTATTGTCATCCTACATGTTTTTTTTATTTTTTATTTTTTTATGTCACCGTGGCTTATCATTTTTAACTGACTAAATGTTATTTTAATCATCTGTCAACTGTTTGTACTTCGAATTGTCACATTGTCTATGTCATTGTTCCTCCGTATTTTTTTCGCCTGTCTTGTATTTTAATTTTCATCTCATCGATGTATTTTATTCTGTCGGCTGAATAACAGCGTCTGGAGCTGCTGCCAGCTTACTGGTGTAATAGCTGGTGGGAAAAAAAAAATCAGTTTCACTCAGTCACGGCGAGAGCGGCTTAGCTTCCTCACCTGATGATGGCGGCCAGTTGGACCGCAGAAATATTGTGTTCAGATGTCAGAATGATCCGGCTGGAAACCCGCGAAGAATTTGATCAATTAATACGCCGGGAAAGTCTACATAGTCAGATCAATTTGACAGTTGTCGTTGGCACAGTGCAGTGGCAGCTGGTGATAATGTTCTAATGTGCTGCAGCACACTAGCTACTAAAATTATGCCATTTCTCTTCGAATGCAAGCGAGAAATCGCTGTAAAATTACATTCTTTCTCTTGGAATACGAGCCAGATATCACGATAAAATTATGCCAATTCCCTTCCAATATGTATTAGAATGTTAGTAATAAGGATGAAAACGCATTTTGGAGCGCTCTCGCCGCGATAGCTGGAAACCAGCTCCGTGTGCTAAAGTGGGATTCAGCCGCACTGGTACGTGCGCAGAGAGGCGACGCAGACGTCTGTTCGCTAGTGCGCATGCGCAGACGCGACGTCCGGCCTGGCGGCTCATGAGTGCTGAGACCGACTGCAGCACCACATCAATATTTCTCTCCGCGCTGCGTGTAACGGCTGCGGAAGAATAGTATATGACGAATATTGCGGCTTACAGAGTCAAATAGCGCGCTGACTCAGGCGTCTTGCGCGTTGTCTCTCAAACCTACCTGAGTGAGGCTCGTATTCAAATACCTCTGAGTCTAAATTTTTAATTTATGTAAATAAAATTAATATTTTTAATCGTTATATTTAGCACCTGAAGTGAATACGTGCAGTTTGCAGCGCTGTTATACATTCCCCTGAAGGTCTTCCTGTCAATACAGTATTAATTGATATTTAAGTAAAGGCAATCATACAAAGGTTGACTTTTTATTTCAGTATATTTTGTTTCCTGTTTATTTTTGTAATATTGTAACACACTGGTCAAATTTTGTACGAGCCGCCACTGGCACAGTGCCCGTTACGCATCTCAGGACATGTGCTCGATTGTGTCGACGAACGCAGTCAGTGCACATGGAGTGGACGGAAGTCCCTCCAGTGTAAGCTGCGAGAAATGCGGAAGACTCGTCCGCGGTGCCTGCTAAGTGTTCCCCCGATGTCAACAGACGGCGAGCGGCGCCAAGCAGGACAAAAAGCGGCCGTGTGGCGTGGCGGTGGCGTCTAGGGCGCGGGTTTCCCGCTGCTGTCTGCTGCCTGCTGCGGGGTGGTCCCGCTCTCTGCCGATGCGGGGGCGGGGGCGAGGGCGGCGCGCGTTTGAAGAGGCCGGCAGGCGGCCAGGGCTGCCCCACACACCCCCACCCCACCTAGGCGCTTATTTTTAGAGGGCCCATAAGTCTCAAAGGGGTAGGCGGGCAGCAGCCGCCGGCTTCCGCGGCGGGTTTCCCGCCGAGTAGTGCCTGGGGTGGCCAGTGCAGGGGGTTGGGAGACGTCTTTAATGGCTCGCACTCTGATGAACAAGTTAAAAGACCGGTATACTATAATTTTGGTTCTTTTCGTGGGAATTCTGAGGGGACTACACTGTAATAGAAGAAAGCAAACGGAAAGCTGAAGCTCTAAGTTTAACCTTGTAAGTCATCATCATCAGTTTTATGTCCTAGCCTCGTCGCCGCTTTTGTGTCTCGTTTCCGTTGTAGGTGTCGGTGGCCGAGTAGAATTTAATCGACACAGGAATAAAGGATGCACGCTTGTGCAGGAACGGAGGTGACCAGCCAGTGGGACAGCAGAAACAGAAACACGAGAGTAAATTAGAACGAGATATGTAGTTCATAGAGACTCAGTAGTACTTAACTTTTACATAGATCAGTACTGCAGAATGCTGATACATAGTTGAGCTAGAGGCCTGCCTAGTGCCTATCCGATAGCCAAGTCTTCACTGGTGCCTATCTGATTCCGAAGTGTTAGCTGGTTCCTATCTCAGTCCCAAGTGAACGATGTCGTTCAGTGGTGGCCACGAGCGGAGTTGTAGCAGAGGGCGCTCGTGGCTGACATCGTAAGAACGCCGCGCCGTGCGTGCATGGCGGCGCTCAGCGAAAGTAGGTGGCGCGCACTTTAAACTTGTGCGACACCACAATCATCATCATTAGACACTGATTATGCCTTTCAGCGTTCAGTCTGGAGCATAGTACCTCTAATAAAATTCCTCCATGATCCCCTATTCAATGCTAACATTGATGCCTCGTCTGATATTATGCCTTTTACTTCAAAATCATTCTGCACCGAATCTAAGTACTTTCTTCTTGGTCTACCTCGACTCCTCTTACCCTGCACTGACGAGCTCATGTGTCTCTTAGGTAACCTTGCTTCTCCCAAGCGTGTAACATGACCCTACCATCTCAGTCTGATCGCTCTAACTGCTTCATCTATGGCGTTCATTCCCAGCTTTTATTTGAATTCCTCATTATGGACACCCTCCTGCCATTGCTCCCATCTACTACTACCTGCAATCATTCTTGCTACTTTCATATCTGTAATCTCTACCTTGTGAATAAGGTAACCTGTATCCACCCAACTATCACTCCCATACAACAAAGTCGGTCGAAAGATAGAGCGGTGCACTGCTAACTTAGTCTTGGTACTTACTTCCTTCTTGTAGAAGAGAGTAGATCTTAGCTGAGAACTCACTGCATTAGCTTTGCTGCACCTCCATTCCAGTTCTTTCGCTATGTCGCCGTCCTGTGAGAAAATACATCCCAGGTACTTGAAACTGTCTACCTGTTCTAACTTTATTTTCCTATTTGGCACTCAATCTGTTTGAATCTCTTTCCCACAGACATTACTTTCGTTTTGGAGATGCTGATCTTCATATCATAATCCTTGCACCTCTGATCGAGCTCTGAAATATTAGTTTGCAACCTTTCAATCGAATCGGCCATTAAAACTAAGTCATCCGCATATGCGAGACTGCTTATTTTGTTTTCACCTACTTTAATCCCGCCCTGTTTTCAACATATGGTCCATGAATAGTATGAACAACAGTGGTGACAGGTTACAGCCTTGTCTTACCTCTGAAACTACCCTGAACCTTGAGCTTAATTTGCCATCTACTTTAACTGCTGCCTGACAGTCTACGTAAAGCCCTTTAATTGCCTGCAGAAGTTTGCCTCCTATACCATAATCTTGAAGAACTGACAGTAGCTTTCTCAACCTTGTAAGGAAAGAAAAAAAAAAAATAATCATAGAATAGGAGAAAGGTGTTTATTTTTTTAAACAAAAGTGTAAGTGGAGGTAAAAAAATATAAATTTTGATTTACGTCTCATTAACTGTGGTGGCTGTTGTAATGTTTGAGCAACATAACAAACCTGACCTTAATTTCGTGGTTGGTTACGTTGAACTCGCGATTAATGCAACTGGTGTAGTTAAATTTTTGAAAATATTAAGCAAGACAATTAGTCTAATTAACAAATACTATGGCCCTATCTGACGAACATTTCAAAAGATCACTCACCTTTCCTTTCCGTACAAAATCTCCTACCGAGACTGTGGACACAGATAGCAGAAATTAACTTACTCCGTCTGTGCAATGCGTACGACTCAATTAGTACGCCAATGGTAATGATAATTTAGAAAATTATGAATAGTAGGATTTTTAACATCAAGTGATTGGCAAGTGGGTGCAGTCCAACCACTATAGTCAGTATATGATAAAATTAATTCACTCAAGCAAATAGGAAATTTAAGTAAAACAGTCTTAATTAATGCTATGCATACGACATTAGTACGAGTTTGGTTTTTATAGTATAGATGTGGCGGTGGCTATTATTGTTGAACTCAGTGCAAAACGAAATAGAAAAATTATTCATTAATTCAACTGTCTGTTATCTTCTACCATCAATTTTAGCAAAATTGTCTCAACTGAATGATTATCACAGTCTCTAAAAATTAATGACACTCACTTGATTTTAAAATTGTGTAGAAATATTATTCATGCATTATTGAGGATTGTCATACTAATCATGAGTGGTTAATTAGTTTTTGAAATAAGATAGCAAAAGTGCTGTCTAATGTTCTTGTATTTTAAGAAAACTTAAACATGCATTCACAGTAAATTACAACCAATAGCATTTAACTTATCTTATTTATCAGTCCAGCGACATGGTACTCTGCAGTCATATAAATGGTACATAAATTCATACAAAAATCATTTTAATGATGGCTCCTCCTTTGGCAGCTTGCTAGCAGTTTGCCGTGATGCTTCGCGAATCGCGTAATTAATCGCGACCGTTAGCGTCCGCGATGACGCTACCGCGTTTCGGACGTCTGGGACGGTTACCGAACGTAACGAATTTCTGCCTCAGCAGAACGAACGGATAAATGTTTCATTAACATCAATTCTTACTTCACTTATGTTCACTGGCTTCACATAAACTTTCATATCGTTGCACTTATAGCAAATAATAACTTTCACTTTGTTTAACTTTATTACTTATTTTCTTTGAGCACTCCGCGGACCGCTTACGAACGTTTGATCTACGTCACGGGGCGGCAGATACTGCTGCTTGCCTGCTCTCCCACAGGTGAGCGCTGCTATACGATAAAGTCTCTGACCTGAGGAACCATATCGATAACTGTTCACAGAGAAATATTTTACACTGACAAATTAACAAGTAAATACAGTCATATAGAAAACATACAAAGTACAAATAAAATAAAATAATATATACATACACAATTACAATACAGATAATAAATAAATGGCAGAAAATGTTCACCGTTAAGTTACCTACATACATTGTGCATCACGATAATTAATTAAGTCACATAAGAAGTTAATTACTACATATTCACTATAAACAGGCTCAAACGAATAATATGCTCAAAATGAAGCTCATTCCTCGTTATAATGTAAGGCTTACCTTAAGGGTTACCTTACAACCTTTAAGAAATCTTCCGCGCTGGACCGCACAAATGTACCATCATTTGATCAGAGACCATAATAAATACGAAAAAGTCTACTGGTCCGGTTGGAATACCAGTTCGGTTTTACACAGAGTATTCTGCACGATTGGCCCCTTATTTAGCTTGCACTTAACGCGAATCTTTAATTCAGCGCAAAGTTCCTAGTCATTAGAAAGAAGCGCAGGTGACTCTCGTTTGTAAGAAAGGAAAGAGAACTGACCCACATAATTACAGGTCAATATCGTTGACATCAGTTTCCTGTAGAATTTTGGAGCATATTCTCAGTTCGAATACAGTAAATTTCCTTGAGACGGAAAAGCTTCTTTCTACGAACCAGCACGGGTTCAGGAAACATCGTTCATGTGAAACTCAGCTTGCCCTTTTCTCACATGACATCTTGCGAGCCATGGATGAAGGGCAACAGGCGGATTTCTCGCCTTCAAAAAGGCATTTGACGCGGTGCCACACTACAGATTGCTAACGAAGATACGAGCGTAGGGAGTAGGTTCACAGGTTTGTGACTGGCTGGAAGACTTCCTAAGTAACAAAACGCAGTACGTTGTTCTCGACGGCGAGTGTTCATCAGAGACGAGTGTATCATCAGGCGTGCCCCAGGGGAGTGTGATAGGACCGCTATTATTTTCTATCTATATAAATGATCTGATGGACAGAGTAACTTGTAATTTGCGGCTGTTTGCTGATGATGCTGTGGTATATGGGAGTGTGTCGTCTTTGTAATAGCATACAGGATGACGTAGACAAAATTTCTAGTTGGTGCGAAGAATGGCAGCTAGCTCTCAATGTAGAAAATGTAAGGTGAGTAGGAAAAACAATCCCATAATGTTCGAATACAGTATTAGTAGTGAGCTAGGCGTAACATTGCAGAGCGATATGAAATGGAACGAAAATGTAAGGACAGTTGTGAGTAAGGCGGACAGCCGACTTCGGTTTATTGGGAGATGTACTTCATCTGTAAAGGAGACCACGTATAAAACGCTTGTACGACGACGTCTTGAGTATTGCTCAAGTGTTTGGGACCCACAACTACTTATGAACTACTTACGAACTAGGACGGCACAAATATCCATGCCAGAGGCGGGATTCGAACACCCGACCGTAGTGGCCGTGCAGACCGTGACTGGAGCGCCTTAGTCCCCTCGGCCACCTCAGCCGGCTCCTTCTTACATTTCGCGTAAAGATAACAGAGACAAGATAAGAGAAATTAGGGCTTGTTCGGAGGCATATAGGCATTCTTTTTTTCCTCGTTCCATTTGGGAGTGGAATAGGAAAGGAAATGCCTAGTAGTGGTACAGTGTAACATCCGCCACGCACCTTACTGTGGATTGCGGTGTATGTATGTAGATGTAGGTCATCAGTTCACTGTCACTATCAAAGACGTCACAGTCAAAGTTGTGCAAAGATGAATTCTTTCAACCAACACCTATAGGGGAAACTCTCTAGGTGTAGAAAGCGTAGACAACTTCGGGAGAGGTTTTCAATGAATGGACACTGTAATGTATTGTTAATACAACTGCAAGCGTCACTAATGTTGTATACACTGTGTTATTCAAAGGACGGAATACTACAAAGCGTAGGCAGGGCAGACTCGAACTGGGCAACTTTTAGTGGCCATCAGTTAATTCCACACTCTAACTGGGCAACTTCCGCTAGCAGGTAGCAGGATGGTCCGACCCAAGGCGTTCCTGGCCCTCACTGACCTCGTCAGTCGTGTGAATGACACCAGTTCGCTAAGATCTGTGTAGAATCAGTTTCGTTTTGTACTTCAGTTTAGTCATGGAAGCGATTACTATGGCAGAAAGTCGCGATTTGCAACCTTATTAGTGATCGTGGTAATACACATTTCATCTGTGATGGTTATAAATTCAAACCTTACAGAAGAGTTGTAGCAGCAGAAGAACGTGGATGGCGATGCTGCGGTTAAAGTCCGCAGTGTGCTGTTAAAATATTTACAGTAGGCAGCGAACACACATTTTCGCGTTTGGAAGGCACTCATGAGCACGCACCTGTTCCAGAAGACTTGTTAAACAGGAGAATAATATCTAATTCTCTGAAAACAAGAGGCGACGCTTTTGTTGAAAGACCGTCAAAGCTGATACGCAATGCAATTGATGCCAATCCAACAACCTTGAACACATTAACAAGGAAGGACGTAAGGTTTATTCGTAACAATATTATTCGCACTCGTTTAAAGAGTATGCCGAAACTGCCGAAATCGGTGATGGAAGTGCAGACTGATTTGTCACAAATGGAGGTGACAACTACAAAAGGCGAGAACTTTGTTCTTAATAACGATATGGAAAATGGACATGTTGTTTTCGCAACCGACTCATATCTACAGTATTTGCGTCAGCAGGAAAATATGTTGAGGGATGGCACTTTTTAGTACGCAGAGAAACACTTTCTTCAGTTATTCACGATCCACAGTTATTCTGGTGGCTCTCATATACCGTTAATGTTCAGTCTTATAAAAGATACGAAGAAAACTATACTGTGTTTTCAGGATGAATGTAGGAAGAGACAACTGTCTTTTAATGCAAAGACAGTGGTAATTGATTTCGAAGAGTCCATCCACGAGAGTATCAAGGTTGCATTCCCTTCAATCAAGATTACGTTTTAACGGTTTCACCTCTCTCAAGCATGGTAAGTACAACTGTAATTGCTATTTAAAAACAGTATTTCTATTGAACAACAATTGTCCATAGTTCCTATAGAATAATAGCTGGAATAACCGGTTTTTGGCAAGGTCGGAATAAAACGGTTGTTGACATAAGAACTATTAAATATGTCAATTATACCGGTTGGTCCATTGACAGTGACCGGGCCAAATGTCTTCAACATTTCTCTGAGCCTCATTGTACCACGAAATGATATTTACTCTCTCTGTGTACATAACTGAAAACTACATGAATGAAGAAGACGCAGTCTTTCCTTTAAACATTTGGGCAGCAGATTGCGCTTCCTTGTGGAGGATGACTAACGCTTGCGAAAGCTTTCATTCCCGATTGATGTGAGTCTCCTCATCCAAACATCTTTCAGTTTGTGAAAAGTGTGAAGCATAAACAAACTGACACTTATATACAAATCAACTCAGCAAATGTTCAAATGTTTGTTAAGCTTATGGGACCCAACTACGGGGTCATCAGTCCCCAAACTTACAAACTACTTATGAACTACTTACAAACTAGGACGGCACAAATATCCATGCCCGAGGGGGGATTCGAAACCACGACCGTAGTGGCCGTGCTGACCGTGACGGGAGCGCCTCAGTCACCTCGGCCACCGCGGCCGGCCAACTCAGGAAAAAAAAAAAAAAAAATCACTATCCAAACGGACTCAAAAACCAGGAAGAGGCACGCTTTCCTGCAACAGAAATTAAAATTACTTGGGAATAGTGAAATTTGCAAATTAGACTTTGTAAAGTGCGCTTCATGCTAAGCAGCCGTGAGCAGAATTGAGCCAAACTAAATGCTAAAATTTTTTGAAATTCAGCCCTCGATCGCAAATTAAAAATTATTTAACCTGGTTTCGGCAATGACTATGATTGCCTTCATCAGACTTGTTTAATTTTATAATTTCTGATGAAGGCAATCATAGTCATTGCCGAAACCAGGTTAAATAATTTTTAATTTGCGACCGAGGGCTGCATTTTTACCCTTTGTTTTCAAACTAAATCCAATTGTTTTCTGCAAATATTTTTGTATGTGAAATTTGTAATAAAATCTTTGTATTTGTATATAATCTGTTTGTTTTTATATCTTGTTCCTTGGAACAGTATTGACATTATTCTTTAAGAACTCTACACTTGGTAAGTTTAGATTTGGAAGCATTTTACGAGATTGTGCATTCGGTCTGCCTTGAGCAGGTAGGAACTGCCGAGTTCGTGCGCGCCATGGAGAAGGTAGACGTTGCCCAGTTCGTGCGTGTCACTCAGGGGCACTTTCGGGACAGTTGACCAGTTCGAGTCTCCCGTTTATCACCAACAGGTAGCAGTTGCCCAGTTCGGACGATATGATTTCGGGAGGGTTTTCAATGAATGAACATTGTAATAACGTGTACTCTTAATAGAACCGCAAACGGCTATAATACTGTACATATTTATTCCAAAGAACTGTACACTACGGAGTCACCAGAGTATAGATACAAAATTAGTAAAATTCTTTCAAATCTACCTATTCTCCAGAATAGAAACAAGGCAAATATTATCATAAAGATAGGAAAACTCGGATCATAACACGGACGGCAATCAGAAACGAAGTGCGTGTAGCTTGATCGGAGAAGCACTCAAATTTTTGAACCTAGAGTCTTTTACATAGGAGCCTAAAAATATTGTTGACTGACATTGTAATTACCGATTATTTCAGTAGTAACCACCACAACTGTTAATACATTTAACCCATTGTGACATAAGTCGGTCAATTCCTCAATGCACAAATATCTGCAGTTGGCCACAGGACCATGTTTTCTACCCAGGTGTGAACCTCTTCGCCAGAAACATACCGATGGCCATGAATGCCTCTCTTCACGCCTCCAAAACATATGGGAACCGCTTGGGGAGAAATCGGGACTGTATGCAGCATATGTAAATGCTTTCCAGTCTTGGCAAAAAGTAGACGGTCTTAATTACGCCAGTTATTCTCAACATTTCGGGAGGGGTTTGAACCCTAGAAACCCTAGAAACAACCCCTATGCCAAGCTACAAAGTCATAATCGTATCGAAACAAAACAAGAGCATTTAAAATCAAATCATGATGATAGTCAAATGTGGGTCGAAACGCGGACGACAATCAGAAACGCAGTGCTTGAAGCTTCCAATAACTTCTGAAGCATTATCGAGAAACACTACCCCTCACTAACGTTTTTGCAGTACGTAAAATTTGTCAATGACTGAAACTATGTGTACATTTATTATTTGACTAGAACCTTGATTTGTTTACATGGGAATTAACAATAGCAGATTTTTTAAAAACTGTTCAAATATTTAAAGCACAATGACGCTCCAGAGGCCGACAGTGTCTGCAGAGATTTAGTCCTCCTCTTTAATAATTTATCGTGTGTACCTAGAGCAAGGAATTGTTCTTAGTAGCTAATATAAATTTCCGCCTGTTTATCAAAAACATGTCTTCTTGATAATGTTTCGAAGACTTACCTGCTCACTGATATAATTTAAAGAGCACCGGTATTATGACCGTGCAAAGGTAGCATAATCATTAGTTTCTTAATTGGAGGCTGGAATGAATGGTTTGACGAGAAATTAACTGTCTATTAGAAAACAGGCAACTCACACTGGTCTGTAAGGATCAGATAAATGAAAAGAAGACATCTAAGAACAGAGCTCATTTTTTCAGTAGTAATCACCATAACTGTTAATGCATTTAACCAACTGTGAAGCAACACGTTCAATTCCTTCATGAACAAATGTTCTCCGTTAGCTACAGGACCAGATTTCCACCTACTTCTTTGTCTGAAACATGCCTATGTCCATGAATGCTTCTCCACAGGGTTTAAAAAAAAATGGGAATCGCATGCGAAGATACCGGGACAGTATGTAGCATGTGCAACGCTATGCTAAATTCACTTTTCTTTGATGGCTAAGAATTTTTCCACCAATCGATCCGTTCGTTTAGTGACGATGTGTCACAAATTCCTCTTCTTCCCAATTATGTCCAGTACATCTTTATTAGTTGTATGTTCTACCGACGTAATTTTTAGCATTCGTCTCTAGCACCACATTTCGAAAACTTCTATCATCTTCCTGTCTAAATTATCGTCCATATTTCACTACCGCACGAACTAACACTGCACACAAATGCTTTCAGAAAAACTTGAGCGTATATAAAATGCGTTTCCACTTATCAGTAGAGGACGACGGGGACGCTCCTGCATTTATCTGCAATTTTCCACCGCTGTGACTTCCTTGTGCAATGCAGCATCATCCGTGAAAAGCTTCATTGAACTTGGATAAGTATGGAACTTGTATTCCAATAAATGTATTGTACTATATTTCTTTATTATTTAATCTTTCTTCTCACTAATGATAAAGATTAAATAATATAAATTATTTAACTCAATACAACATGTAATTTGACATTATAATTAACTACATACAGTTTCTATCTCATCCCGGCGACGCTTCGCTATGGCTCACTCTCATGTGAAATAGATACGCTGTAACTCATGTGAACATAGAATCACCGAGAGAATGCTCCAGTGATATCAATATCGTTCGTTCTTTAGGCTCCAGTGGCTATGTAAAACAAAAGTATAGTATGTAAAACGAAAGGTTAGCTTCACAGATACACATTAACTTAAACCCTTAAGATAGGTTACTTTTGTCATTCGTTTTCTCCACTAATATACAGATCAGCTTACCGACTCTGGACCATCTTAGTAAAAAGCTATTGTTTTCTACATTCTTTCCATCTATTTCCCTTCCGCTATGTCTGTTTACTGCTTCCCCACTATCTACCTCTTCATTATCCCTGTATCTGATCCCCGGCCTCTGTTCATCACTCCCTTTCCTTCCATCCATCTTCAATCTCCTCCTTCAGCTATCTCTATGCACGTCTCGTCTTTCGCTCGTCGTACCTATATAAAATGAAGAAATTAAAAATTAGGGAATTTCTTCAAATTGTGTTACCTGCTGGAAACTATCAAAATGTTACTGTTACATAAAATAAAATAACGACGCACATAAACGTTTTGTTCAGAATTCGTTTCTATGGTGTTTTGATTTTCATTGCTAATATCATGATCTACCTTACTGAAAATTAACCATTAAACATGAGCTTATATAAAATGCGTTTCCACGAAAAGTCTTTACTTTAGTGTCTCATTTTTACCATAGCACCTGACTAGTACGAAAGGCAGAAGCTGGTATCACCTCAATTTTCGACGCTCACTTATTTGGCAAATGGAGAATTTAAAGAGTGATCGGAGATATAAATATGTAAATATCTGCTTCCTTTATCCTGTCTTAATGGCTACGTATACACATGATTTTCGTCATGCTAGCATCTATGGCAAAGCGCCTTTTGAATTGTGTAAGTTTTATTGGCCTCCTTGCAAAATTATAATCGAAAATCGATACGTCATTTTTCATGTTGATGTATTTGTATAATTTCGGTAAAATTTCACTTGCGGCAGTGGCTGATGCTGCCAAAATCTCTTGACTGCTCTTTGAAAACTCAGTTACATACAATTAGGCTAATAATGTTCCGCGTTTACCATGAAATATTACATTAGCGCAGAATTCCGCAGCTGCAGTAAGTAACCTAACCCCTTCATTTACAATTAATTAAAGCAAAAAAAGGTAAAGCAGTCAACAATCCGAAGATTGGTTTGAACACCTCAGTGCTTTACTAGGCATGGTCCTGTTTGGAGGTGTTATGCCGTTGCCTTCCTCCGACCTTCGAACTGACTTACCCAGCCAGTTATAGGGGGACCTACAGTTTAACGTGGGTTCCGAACCACGGTGCTACTCGGTATTTTTCACATGAGTAATACTGTCAGAGGTGAAAGAAGTGGAAAGTGACAGATAAAAATCCTAGGACCTGGCGGGGTTCGAACCCACGACCTTTGGATTTATAGATCAAAATATCCACGGGTGTACTGCCGGTCTATAGTGTCCAACGGGCACAATATTTCGGCGATCATACATGTCGCCATCATCAGGTGAACTGACGGACTGAGCTCCTGGAAACGCGCCGGCACGGAGATCCGCACGCTACGGCTGATCGAAGGGAACTGGGTTCTAGCCCGGTAGCGGGCCATTTAAATACCCTCGGCCCGCGGAGCGACCCCTCCGCGGTCCGCGCCCCGCGCCGCGGCCGCGCAGTGGAACCGATTGCGCCGGCGTCTGAGAAGATGTCGGTGTGAGGGCTCTGTCCGCCGTGGTCGTCACTTCGTTACGTTTGCTAGATTTACTCTTAATTAACCCAATAGCTGGTTCCCAAGCTTTGCTAAGATTATAGCCAGAGTCACGGTTTATGAGCTCGTCACTTGTGCGAATTTCAATGGCCTCTCTAACGACGCAGTCCCAGTATCTCGACGTCTGTACCAGAATCCTAGTGTGTTCATACTCCATGGCGTGATTCTCCAACAAACAATGTTCAGCGACCGCCGACTTGCTCGGATACATCAATCGTGTGTGCCTCTGGTGTTCAACGCATCGATCCTCGACGGTACGCATCGTCTGTCCAATATATGACTTTCCACACTGACACGGAATCTGGTACACGCCCGCCTTCTTCAAACCGAGATCATCTTTAGCGCTCCCCACCAGTGCACGAATTTTATTCGGCGGACAAAAAACAGTTCCAACCTGGTGTTTTCTCAAAATGCGTGCGATCTTCCCTGAGAGTGCACCGGTATATGGAACGAACGCAGTGCCTACATCCTCCCTTGCGTTTTCATCCATTTCCACAGGTTGTGTTGTAGTGGTTGGGCGGAGAGCCCGCTGAATCTGCCACTCTGAGTACCCATTTTTTCGAAATACAGTTCTCAGGTGTTCCAATTCCTGGGGTAGACTCTCTGCGTCGGAGATAGTGCGCGCCCTATGTACTAGAGTTTTAAGTACCCCATTCCTCTGTGAAGGGTGGTGACAGCTGTCTGCGTGTAAATACAGATCAGTGTGCGTTGTCTTCCGATATACACTATGACCCAGGGTGCCATCAGCTCTTCTCTTGACCAAGACGTCAAGGAACGGCAATTTACCCTCCGTTTCAGTCTCCATAGTGAATTTGATGTTGGGGTGTATGGAGTTCAGATGTGTAAGGAAGTCAAGGAGTTTATCCATACCATGTGGCCAGATGACGAAAGTGTCGTCCACATAACGGAAAAAGCAAGTGGGTTTCCATTCAGATGATGCCAGGGCTTCCTCCTCGAAATTCTCCATGTACAAATTTGCGACCACAGGGGAGAGTGGGCTACCCATGGCGACTCCCTCCGTTTGTTCGTAGTATTCGCCATTGAAAAGCAAATACGTGGAGGTCAAGACATGCCTAAAAAGTTCGGTGGTCTTCTCGTCCAGTCGTCAAGTCTAGTGACTCTCGAAGGGGCACCCTCGTAAACAACGAAACGACGTCAAAACTCACCATGATATCTGACTCATCCAGCCTGAAGTTGTTAAGGCGTTTCACAAAATCCACGGAATTACGGATGTGATGAGGACATTTACCCACATAAGGACTCAATATTCCCGTCAAGTATTTGGCCAACAAATATGTAGGTGCTCTGATGTTACTGACAATGGGACGTAACGGCACCCTATCTTTGTGAACCTTGGGGAGTCCATAAAGTCTTGGCGGTACCGGACCTTGAGGTAGCAGTTTCTTGGCGACACCCTCCGGTAAATCCGCATCCTTGAGAAGCGCCCTCGTCTTGTTTTCCACCTTCTTTGTGGGGTCAACGCTGATCTTCCGGTAGGAATCGTCATTTGGATTTGTAGTCTGGCACTCTACCACTGTGTAACCGAGGCACTACAATTAATTATACGATGGTAAATGTCCATTTTTGTCGGCAGGGATTTAAAAGCACACATTAGATATATATCGTTAGAGGCCGGGCTACTTCAATCGCATACATTATTATAAAGCATCTGGTTCCCGCGCGTTACTCGGGAATGTTGTTCTCTATAATGCAGAGGTAATTCGAAGGAGATCCTAATCAGAATGATTATTTCGAATGAATGTTTTTTTTTTTACAATAAAATAACCATTTAATGCAGTTCTGCTCTGTCTTTAATACGTTCCTGTACGAACCACCGTCAATAAATGAATTGTCCTTGTAAACTGAACATTTCCTTGCCAACATTACTACTCTCTGCTGCTGACACCGTAAGTAAAATTTAGCCGAGCAACGAATAACCGAGACTGAGAGCAACATGCTTTTGTGCTTACAGTTTAACAGATAATTGAGTCTGTGCTTGCGTTCTGGTTGAAAGGCAGTCCTTGGAAAAAATTAATTATTCACACGAAGGGAACACTCCGTTGCAAACATTAGCAAGCTGCGCCGCAGCATTGGGATAAATTTAATCAATCCGTCAAGACTGTAAGGATGACGAAGTTATATGTGTGTCCATTCCCTGGCGTTTATGTTATCCAGTATCACCGATGGTTCTTTTCACTGTGGGGGGCTATTATTAGGCACTCGGGGAGTCCATATTTTTCTAACTGTGAGCGTCCATTTCCCTGAGATTTCCGATGCTGAAGAAAATGCAAAATTTTTAAAATTATTTCAGTTTTGGAAGAAATACAGGAATAGTTTTCCAGTTGATTTCTGGATACTACCAACGTTGCACCTCTTTTTGAGAGATTTCCACAAGCCATTGCTGTATTGGTTGAATGTGCCTCTTTCAGTTTACGGAAAGAACTGACAGATTTACAGCGGTATTACTAATTGAAACACAAATTATATTATGTTAAAATTGTTCAGGTGATTTAGGAACGATTTCCATGAAAGATTTTGCACATATTCATAATGCTAAATTTATACGCATATTTCGCTCAAATTATGAAGTATTAAAGATTTTTTTCAGTAAGGACATAAGTCACGATTACATGGCTGCTTGGGTGATGGCAGTCTTATAAACTGCCTAGGCCTGTCAGTGTACCGACAGTGTGTACGAAATATAAATTTTGCTACGACCTCAGAGAAACCGAAGTAATTAAATATATGTTTGTTTTATTGTGTATCTTTTTAAATACGTAGTCATGACGCTGTCGGTCGAGAAGTGCTAGGTGTTTTTTTTTTTTTTGTTTTTTTTTTTTTTTTTTTTTTTTTTTTTTTTTTCCAAACTCGTCCCGTCAGTAATGACCATGAGGTCCACGAAAGGTTAAACCCTTCTCTTCACACGTAGATGTAACAATTTCTTCCATCCCTAACGTCATTCTGTAGACTACATTTTGTTTTTACCTCTCTTTATATAACTCAGTTACAGGGACCAAATGACTTGTACAATATTAATAGTGTAATTCTATCATATGCAGACCGCTCGCTCAGCGAAAGATCCGTACCCAAAGACTAGAAAGTTGCAAAGGTCACTCAAATATTCAAGAAAGGCAATAGGAATGATCTGCAGAATTACAGGCCTATATCAATGACGTCGGTTTGAAGCAGGATTTTATAACAGATACTTTCCTCAAATATTATGAACTACCTCGAGGAGAACGACCTATTGTCTCATAGTCAACACGGATTCAGAAAGTATTGTTCTTGTGAAACACAGCTAGCTCTTTACTCACATGATGTGATGATTGCTATCGACAAGGGATGTCAAATAGATTCCGTATATCTAGATTTCCGGAAGGTTTTTGACGCTGTACCTCACAAGCATCTTATAATCAAATTGCGTGCTTATGGAATATCGCCACAGTTGCGCGATTACATTCGTATTTTCCTGTCAGAAAGGACACAGAACGTTGGAATTAACGGTAAGTCATCGAACAGAAGTGATATCTGGCGTTCCCCACGAAAGTGTAATGGGGCCTCTAATCTTCCTTATTTTTATAAACGATTTAGGCGACAATCAGAGTACCTCTCTTAGACTGTTCGCGTACGATGCTGTTATTTATCGATTAATAAAGTCACCTGACTATCAAAAGCAACTGAAAAATGATTTAGATTTCGTAAGTGAAAGATTTGTGTGTTCATTTTTCCTGCGAGGTATTAGAGAATGGAACTATAGAGAAGTATCATGAAAATGGTTCGTTGAAACGTCAGCCATGCCACTTCAATGTCACTTGCAGAGTATCCATGTAGATGTAGATCTAAAATAGAAATATTTACTTCTTCCTTTTTCCCGCGATCTATTGGAGTGAAACTGTAGAGCCGGCCGCGGTGGCCGAGGGGACTGCGGCGCTCCAGTCACGGTATGCACGACCACTCCGGCCGGGGGTTCGAATCCCCCCCCCCCCTCGGGGATGGATGTTTGTTCCGTCCTTAGTGTTAATTAGTTCATAAGTAGTTTGTAAGTTTAGGTACTGATGACCCCGTAGTTAAGTCCCATAAGCTATACAAACATTTGAACACTTTGCAACTGTAGAGAAATATCATAAAAGCGGTTCGATGAACCCTCTGCCATGCACTTCAATGTGACTTGCAGAGTATCTATGTAGATGTAATGCAGTTACAAAGTAAACAGAACTTTTTTTTTCTTTTATACCTACAGTCAGTAACGGTATAATCACAGACTAACACAGACGGTCGTTAAACTCTCTAGGGGAAAAAGTGCAGCTAGCTGAAGTTGGGGGTTGGGTTGCTTGTTTGGGATAGGGCGACTAAACTGCTAAGGTTACCAGTTCCCCGGCGGGGTGGGGAAGGAGTGAGGATAGGAAAGGAGGGGGGGGGGGGGAAGGAAGTGCAGTCCGGTAAGTAAAGAAGGAAGGAAGACTGCATTAGCTCGGAGCCCCTTGCCACGCACGTATTCACGAAAGAACTGTGAGCCACCTGGGAGAGGTGGGTGGGGGCAGCTGAAGCGATCCTAGCGCTGCCAGCGGCCTGTAGAAGTATCAGAAAAGTGGCATGATAAAAAAATAGTTGCTGTACTTTACGCTGCTGCTTTCATGTTTCCTTATAATTTACCGTTGTTACGAATTTTGTAATACAAATATGAAAACGCCGTTAAAGTAATATACTTCTGTTAAGGCAGTCTATAATAACAAAATGTCAGTTTAGTATATGTCATACGGCTCACAATAGCTGAGTCGTATCCGTATCGTCCATAAACAATTTAAGAGCGGAAATGAATTGCAACCTGATGTGCTCAAATACAAATGTAACTAAAATGTTCAAATGTCTGTACACCTATTGGACCAAACTGCTATGGTCATGAGTACCTAAAGTTACAAACTACTTTCACTGAGGTTAATACACACACCCATTCCCAACGGAGGAGTCTAACCCCCGACGGCGAGAAACAGTATTTTCTGCAGAAAGGTGCTTCAGAGCATTCGGCCATACTACCGAAGCACAAAACTAAGTGATTATGATTATGTTCTAGCGGTCAGTGCGCATTGTCACTTTCATGAGTTTTGTTTAAGCCCATTTCGGACATTGTAATATCTTTCAAAGCTAGATTCTTGCAGATCCTGAGATACTTTTTCTTCCCTGATATCACGTCTGGTTTTTGTTTGTCTGATGTGTCTACTTAAGTAGTGGCCTGCTCAAAAATTCCTTTTTTGTATTTTATTAATTTTATTGTATACTAGCTGCCGCGGCAGACGTTGTTCTACCATATTTTTTTCCCTCTAAAACAGCACTACATTGATTTTTATATCTTAATACATCTTTCACGACAGACTTTGTTATGTGAAAAGTTATTGGTCCTTTGCAGTAATTTCAGAGATTTGTATCTCCATAATAAACAATTACTTACAAATATAAGTTTTCTATTTTGTACAGTGCAAGACTTCAGTAGTAGTAGTCGTAAAAGATAAAGCAGTCAACAATCCGAAGATTGTTTGAACACAACAGTGCTTTACTAGGCATGGTCCTGTTTGGAGGTGGAGTGCCGTTGCCTTCCTCCGACCTTCGAACAGACTTACCCAACCAGTTATAGAGAGACCTACAGTTTAACGTGGGTTCCGAACCACGGTGCTACTCGGTAATTTTCACATGAGTAATACTGCCAGAGGGGAAAGAAGTGGAAAGTGACAAATAAAAATCATATGTCCTGCCGCGGATCGAACCCGCGACCTTTGGATTTACAGTCTGGCAGTCTGGCACTTTACCACTGTGCACCCGAGGCGCACATAATTTGGTATTTCCATTGTAATGCCTTATGGTATACGATATTTTTTTGTTTGATTGCCTAGCGCGTAAATAAATAAAGTTGTCGGTTTTCCGACGCGATAGCAGGCAATATACATCTGTCCATGAGAGAAACATGGGTTTTCCAGATTGACGCCGCACTCAGCGACTGACCTTTGATTTATTTCTGGTCAAGCCGCACTGGAAATTGTAGTCGTTGAAATTCAAACGTTATGTCAGTTGGTACCATTGGGATGCGGGCTTTCAACATATCTTCTCCCTTATATTTTCCCTTTAGAATGATTGCTTCGATCACATTGTTCAGTAATTTTTTCACTTCTGACCGTGTGCCGTTACGAAGTCGCGGTTGGTTGATATTTCGTAACATAATGGGTATGGGATATATACCGTAATCTCTTCTCTTCTTCACTTCTCCCCTCCTCTATTTCGCAATCTCCTCTTTCCCCTAGCTTTTTCCATCACCTTCACACCACTCCCTCTTACCCCACGCCATATCCATCTCCTCTCCCCTTCTCTCTGCATCTATATCATACCGCCTTTTGAAATCTATTTCATTCTCCCATTCTTATCTTCTCCTCCTCCTCTCTCTGATATTACTTATTGGATTTGGGACTTTGATTGGGAATAGAAGGCAAAATAGATGGGTAAATGAATTGGAAACGGGTAACTGACAAACATTGTTCATTGCTCCGAAGCCAACTGATCCACCCCGTGCGTAATCGACTACTGGATAGTATGTGAACACCATACGTTCAGTTCTAATCGTCACATGTTGCCGTCTGTTTTGTCGACGATCCAAATTATTTTGTGCGTAAACTGCAACTGAGCGAGTCCAACTCGACTGCACTCCTTGTTCCAGAGTTATAATGGATCGCGCTTCAGAATTTCTTACTCGATTTACCTCCAAGCGCGTGTACGATCTTCGTTGGTCTCATAGACTCTACGATCATGTAGTAGGATTGCGTTGCGCGTACGCCGAACATTATTACGACGCCACAATGGAGGCATTGTTGTAAAAATAAATAAATAAACCACGCTCTGCACTGAATTTGTAACACTCAAAAATACCACGAACTGGCTTCAATTATATCTTTGCAACGCTCCAAAGATATTATCACCACCGAGAACACCATGGAGGTAAGAATAATACTGAGGGGCTTCTACAGAAACAAAGTTTAATGTCAAGTCCATCTGCCTGTTTTACGCAAGAATTCATAACGCCATCTTCGTTTATTCGAACCTCCTTGACGTATTTGTTCGCGATGTTATTTGGTCTTTAGATGAGTAGCGAATAAATAAGCTGATTGTTGCAGAATCTAGAAAATGATCAGTTTTTCTCAAATTCTGATTTTTTCCGGTTGATTTTCCAATAATTTTCTTTCATACAAACCTTGTCCTGAGAATAAGAACAGGACAAAGAAATGATCAGCCAAATCGATGAAGCCATTCTCGAGTCTTACGCTTAGCAACACATTTGGCGATATATATATATATATATATATATATATATATATATATATATATATATATATATATATATATATAATTTTATTATATTAAATAAGATTATTTAATTAAATTAATAATATGTAATTGATACATTTAATTAAGTTATTGTTAAAATGACATTAAATATGTCATGTATTACGTCATTTACATACAGGTTGAGACAGAATAACGGAAACATTTCCATAATCCAATCAATGTAACTAGTAGTTGTGAAGGAAATAAATTTAATTAGTTGTAATTGAAATCTTACAACTTCGCCATTGATGTAATTTATGTCATTTTTTTTCTTAGGTACATCCTGTAGATGGCGTCCTCCTGTACGAATACACTCGTGAAATCTGCTGTGGAGATTCCTCGTTGACTGCTGCTATATCCCACAAAAAAATAAAAATAAAAAAAAATAAAAATTAAATTAAATAAAATTAAAAAATTAAAAAATTCACAGACGGATAAATCTGACGATCTTAGGGACCACTGGATGTTATGAGATCGCACGGTTAGCGAACGATTATGGGACACATGCCATTGATTGCCGTGCAGTGTGTGATGTCGCTCCGTCCTGTTGAAACTAGACTTCTTGAATGTTTGACAAGTTTTTCAATGCAGGTATAACGAAAGTTCGGACATATCCACGTAACAATCGGCATTGACAGTTGTTGTGTTTCCCTGTTCATTTGCGAAAAAGTACGGTTCGAAAATCCCTTGTGATGAAACACCACACAATACTGTCACTTTACTAGTGTGTAAAGGGCGCTCAAGAACGTTATTAGGACTTGTTTTTGTCCAGTAACGCTAGTTCTGTATTCGTACGGGAGGTCGCCACCTAAACGACATAATTAAGAAACATTATGACTGACATCAATGTTTCGTAAATGTCAAAGTTACTATACTTCAATTACTATGAATTAAATTTCTTTCCATCATCACTTCTAGTTTTATTTGACTATGGAAGTGTTCCTGCTTTCTGTGTTAGCCTGTATATTGTGGAAAGTAAAAGTGCAATGATACTCTGTAAAAGGTAAAGCAGTCAACAATCCGAAGATTGGTTTGAACACCACAGTGCTTTACTAGGCATGGTCCTGTTTGGAGGTGGTATGCCGTTGCCTTCCTCCGACCTTAGAACTGACTTACCCAGCCAGTTATAGGGGGACCTACAGTTTAACGTGGGTTCCGAACCACGGTGCTACTCGGTATTTTTCACACGAGCAATACTGTCAGAGGTGAAAGAAGTGGAAAGTGACAGATAAAAATCCTAGGACCTGGCGGGGATCGAACCCGCGACCTTTGGATTTGTAGTCTGGCACTCTGCCACTGTGCAACTCTGTAACGCTACATAATTAAATTAATATTTTTTAACGATTAGCGACGCTTGTCGCCGTGTTTCCCTCCTTCTCGAAATATTTTATCTGTGGAAAGGTATTTTCGCTCGTCTTTCATTTGTTCCGACGTGTCGAGAGGACGGAACTGCGATCACTCACTCTCTTGTTTGAGCTTATTAAGTGTGGACATGTGCACAGACTGATGTAAGTGTGACTGCTGTCAAATTTTACTTTAAAATGTACCCTCTTTTCTTAAGAATCATCTCTCCACTCTGTTTTCATTTAATAATGTACCATCCTTCCTTAATTATTCATTTTCTTTGAAATTTTCAGCTCCTCCATATTCCGTCGTAACATGATGTTCAGACGCCATCACTTTCGCTTCGTGTATTGCATTGATTAAATCCCTGTCCGTTACTTTAAATCATTACCTTTCTTCCTTTTAGAACCTGCATTCGTATTAACAGTTTCGCGAAGTCCTATAGATGTTTTTTTCTGTTTGTTAGTTGCGTAATCAAACTTTAGTACACGGTCCGTCAACAATGACTTACGAGACGAACAGTCTGAACATTCTTCCAGTAATTTTCGGGTGTGCAGCCGGATCCCATTGGCATTCTACAACGATATTTCGGCCCAGAGACGTCCGGCCATCTTCAGGTGAGTAGGCAACTACTGAAGAGCACAGGTACGTTCGCGGTATTTATGCCGAGTTTTGCGCAAGCGAAATACGCTGGAGTCGTACTGCGCAAGCTGTGTGTGCTGCCCTCGGTGGTGAAAGTGAACACTCCTCTAATCATTGAGAATCGGTTGATTCCGTCGATTCCGATGTGCCTCGATAGCTTTAATTACAGGGTTCCAATTTTTATCCAGCTGAAAGCCGTTGTCACGATTTATTAAATTATCAGCAAGGCGTATTTCAACCGCTTCTCTGATGAGAGAGTTCCGAAAGCCGGAAACTGGAGCTAAAATTGTAGTTTTGTTGTATTCCATGGAGTGTCCCATGGAAATGCAGTGTTCTGCTACTGCTGATTTCGACGGTTGCAGAAGACGGGTGTGTCTTTCGTGCTTCGTACAACGCTCTTGAACTGTTCGAGTCGTCTGACCTATGTAAGCAGAACCACACTCGCAGAGAATTTTATAAACGCCCGTTTTTTTCAGTAGCAAATCGTTTTTAACAACGACTAGGGCTAAATTCTTCGCTAGTGGACGGAAGATGACCTGGATTTTATGTTTCCTTAGCAAGCTGCCTATTTTAGAGGACACATTGCCAGCATAAGGAAGGAATGCAACTGATTTGTAATCTTCTTCATTGTCCTCGGTGCGTTGCTTCTTGTTGTTATAGTTACGTATGGCCTTCCTTTTTGGCGTGGAGTGTAGCCATTCTCTTTGAAAACTTTCTCCAAGTGTTCCAGTTCTGCAGTAAGATTTTCTTCGTCCGATATCAAGTGTGCTTGATGTATAAGCGTACTAAGGACACCAGCGGTTTGTGCGGGATGATGGCAGCTGGACGCCTGGAGGTATAGATCTGTGTGTATAGGTTTCCTGTACACAGTGTCCCAAAGAGCCATCATCCTTGCGTCGTACCAGCACGTCAAGAAATGGTAAAGCTCCATCTTTTTCACTCTCCATGGTAAACTTGATATTCTCATGTATTGAGTTTAAGTGACGGTGGAATTTCTCCAGTTCCTCTCTACCATGAGGCCATATAACGAAAGTGTCGTCTACGTAGCGCCATAACACAGTGGGCTATACAACAGCAGACTCAAGTGCCTTCTCCTCAAAGTCCCTCATAAAAAGATTAGCCCACATAGGGGACAAGGAGGTCCCCATGGCCACACTGTCAGTTTGTTCAAAAAAATCGTTATTAAATAAAAAGTAGGTTGAGGAGAGAGTATGCACAAACAAGGCTGTCAGGTCTTCACTGAAAATGTTACCAATGAGATGTAACGAGACCATTAAAGGCACTTTTGTAAAGAGCGAGGCCACACAAAGCTGACTAGTTAATCCATGCTGCTCAGTTTAACTGTCTTCAAGTGATTCACAAAATCTCCAGAGTTACGTATGTGGTGACAACACTTAACCCACGTACGGCTGGAGCAAAGAAGCCAGATGTTTAGCAGTAGAATAGGTTGACGCACCAATATTGCTCGCTATTAATCGTAGTGGGACACCATCCTTGTGAATCTTGGGAAGGCCGTAAAGTCTTGGTGTACTGCACTGTGTTGTCTCAGCCCCTTGATGACTTGTTTTGGTTGAGAGCCATCATTCAACAGTGAAGCGGTTTTCCTTGATATGCGACTCGTTGGGTCCTTTTCAATCTTGCGATACGTAGAATCGGATAGCTGGCTATATATCTTCTCGTTGTAGGCTTCCCTTGTCAAGAGGACCGTGGCGTTGCCCTTATCTGCACGGAGCACGACTGTGCTAGTATCTTCTTGTAAGCTGCGGAGAGCCGCTCTTTCAGCTGGCGAGATGTTACTTCGTTGTGGAGCACACTTCAATAGAGTTCGGCAAGATTCACGTCGAACTTCGTCTGCAGAATCCACAGAGAGAGGTCTCATGGCTTCCTCAATAGAAATGATGAACTCCGTAAAAGGAGGCCAAGTAGGCGTGGGAGCGAAATTCAAACCCTTCGCAAGCATAGACATCGTCGCATCGTCAAGAGATTTCTCTGTAAAGTTCATCACGGATCGTCCAGGGACATCTTTTTTCGGTTCTTGAGCTGCGAGTCGGCCAAATTTTGCACTCTGTCTGTTTGTACTATCCCAGTGAGCCCAATCTGCCTTGGACCAGGACACACAGTCAATCCAGTCCCAGCTGAGGGAAGGCCAAATAAGGAAGGCCATACGTAACTATAACAACAAGAAGCAACGCACCGAGGACAATGAAGAAGATTACAGATCAGTTGCATTCCCTCCTTATGCTGGCAATGTGTCTTCTAAAATAGGCAGATTGCTAAGGAAACATAAAATCCAGGTCATCTTCCGTCCACCAGCGAAGAATTTAGCCCTAGTCGGATCTGTTAAAGACGATTTGCTACTGAAAAAAGCGGGCGTTTATAAAATTCTCTGTGAGTGTGGTTCTGCTTACATAGGATAGACGACTCGAACAGTTCAAGAGCGCAGTACGAAGCACGAAAGACACACCCATCTTCTGCGACCGTCGAAATCACCAGTAGCAGAACACTGCATTTCCATGGGACACTCCATGGAATACAACAAAACTACAATTTTAACTCCAGTATCCGGCTTTCGGAACTCTCTCATCAAAGAAGCGGTTGAAATACGCCTTGCTGATAATTTAATAAATCGTGACAATGGCTTTCAGCTGGATAAAAATTGGAACCCTGTAATTAAAGCTATTGAGGCACAGCGGAATCGACAGAATCATTCAATTCTCAATGATTAGAGGAGTGTTCACTTTCACCACCGAGGGCAGCACACACAGCTCGGCCGTACCGCGCATGTCACCATCTAACACATGCGCAGTAAGACTGCAGTGTATTTCGCATGCGCAATACTCGGCATAAATACCGCGAACGTACCTGCGCTCTTCAGTAGCTGCCTACTCACCTGACGATGGCCGGACGTCTCTGGGCCGAAATATCGTTGCAGAATGTCAATGGGATCCGGCTGCATACCCGAAAATTACTGGGAGAAGAAATACGCCGCGAAAATTTTAGAAGTCACAGTCTGAATATTATTTTACTGCGGAAAGTATCATAAAGTTTATCTATACCATTCAACAGCTTAACGGTTTCAGCTGCTGTGATCAACATTTCCAGAATGAAGCTACAATGGGTACTTTCCGTAAGTTTTGTCTGTAACATTATTTTTGTGTGTTGCCTCAACCCCAGTCAGTATTCCGCCATTTCATCTATTCAACCATTTCATGTATTAATTTCATCCACCCTTGTCAAAAGTATTTAATCAGATTTTTATCCTATCTTTCTATGATCGAAATTTTAACAAAAATCCTTAATCTTTTATTCGCGGAGTTTGTAGTGGGATGAAATTGTATCCCCTGCTACTATCTTTACGTCAGCTCAGTTTCGCACGTAATAGAACATGTTTATATATATTGTTGTTAATAATGTTTCGTCTTAATAGGTTGTATTTCATTCTCAAAAGAAATATGTGTTGTTTTTATGTTTCATGTGCGGTGACAACGGTGCAACCTACGAAAATAGCATCTTCTCTGCTGAAGCCAAAGATGATGTACCTGGCCACCAATCGTTGCGAGTCGACAGCCACACGCTCAGAGAAGATCGTGTTGAAGTATTTCCGTTGCCAACCATCACAATCATATAGACAAGAAAAATTGAAAAATGTATCATAATAACAAGTCTGTTCATGTTTTTTGTTAAAAACAGTTTCAGTCTTGATGTTGAGTCCTTACGAGCAAGTTCTGATTGTATGTCATGTATTACGAGGACTTATAACTTACGAAATAAAACGTAAACTGTTACTTCCAGTACAAGTGTGTAAAAATAATTATTACACTGAATAAGAAGAGAAGATATTTACATATCGGACTGAATTTATATTTTTGGAAGTTATAACAGAATTTCTCCGATTTTATACCAGTGTAGGGACTCGGCAATAATTTTTTTAAACTGGAAAACAGTGAGATCAAGTTTTATGAATCGATATATTTTACGACTGATTCAGTGAGCAACATATGTGATAGTAAAAGATTATCTTAGGAAATGTTCAACAAGATTTTTTTTTTTTTTTTTTTTTTGTTAAGAATATTCAACGAAAGTGCATACCAGATTTTGAACTTTTACAGTAATTTTTGGGACATTTTTGTTTTTCTATTATCTTGCACAAGAACCTAGCAGCGAATATTTAAGACTTTTTTCCTATGAATGAAGATTTTTATTAATTCGAGTGTAGTGGAATGGCCAGGGTCGGAGTCCGACTAAATCAAACTGAAGAAATTTTCTCCTGAATACACAATTCCATTATAATCTGAAGGAAGAATCGGCTGTTACACCACAAGTTTAACATTAATGCGTACAGGCAACAACACAAAAGTAATGTTACAACTCCATCGGAGCACACCAGAAATCCGTTTCACGCCACTGAGAATGACAGCCTAAGTATGAGGGTATTTTGCAGGCCTAGAGAAATGTAATTTTCGAGATAGGAGCAAGGCACCGCAATATCGCAGGGGCCAGAGTCTATCGTGTCCTGGGAAGCCACATTGAAAAATAAAGTTTCACCGAGATAAGTCGTTCCTTTCTATTCCGTTCCGCGAGCTCTCCAGATTGCCCTGGAACACAATAAAAAGTGAGGGCCCCGAGACGGAGCCTTGTGGGACAGAGCATGCAATTAGCTCCCCTTCGGGCGCTGACTGATAGATTATTACGGGGCTGTTTTCCAGATGACAGCGCCGGTTTCTTGCGGCTTTTCATTAGGTGGTGCGCGGCCGTTTAGAGCGGGAACAATGCCGACAAAGCGACGTGTGTGGTCCCTGCGGTCGCGTGGCGCCTGCGCCGGCGCCTCCGCCGCCAGCCAGACCGCCCCTACTCCTTCCTACTCCCTGCTCCCTACTCCCTACTCCTACTCCCTGCCTCCACTCGGCGCCGGACGCTTGTTTTCCCGCGTCCGCTCCGGAAACTCGGCTTTTTACGGCTTACATGCCCCGGGGTTATCGGGCAGCCCGGTCGCCGTGGGAAGAACACCGCGAACTGAACTAGCGCCGCGCTCCAGGCCTCCCAGGCCTGCTTCGCCAACTCACGGGTCGTAGACTTACTTACCCCGTTTACATAGGCTCCCAAAACCGGATTTCGTAAACCGATTTCCCAATTCCGTTTTTGGATGGTCATGTAAACACTCCAAAACCGATTCTGGAAATCCGCTTCCCAAAAGCGGTCTTCCAGTTCCACAATCGATTTTCATACCCATGTAAACGCAACCGGTTTTGAAGCGTTATTGGCTTGTCAGATTGTGTTGTCTTGTTAAGAATTTTCGGCACATATGGAAAGAGTGATATTTTCTAATGTGAAATAAAAGTATAAATATTAGAGTGAACATAAATCTGTGTATTTAAATAAAGAAAAATAGCGATTGTGCTGACTAAATCAGGAACTGAATCAGCTGTTTTTCAGCCGCCATGATAAGTGGGTTAGGAAATCCGATTCAGGCTGTGCCATGTAAACACGACGGCGAAAAACGGTTTACGAAAATCGGTTTTTGTCTTCCGGAAGATGTGTTGCATGTAAACGTAGTGACTGAAAATGCAGTATGCCACCAAAAGTATCTGGACTCCTGGCTGAAAATTACTTCAACCCTTTCAGACCCTCTGGCTACAATTGTGTACATAACTTTTAAAGTGTTTAAAATATCTCCAAAATTTTTTTTTCTCAATTGAAACAACATGTATATGACTACGAATGTTCAACCTTTTCATCGTGCACACTTACTGTCAACTGCGGAAGATCACTATAAAAATACCAAGTAGTCAGTGTTGCACTGCGCAGCAGCTTGTGAACTCCAAAGAACACGCAAGTTGTGGGTTACTTGTATTCCACTGTACAACTGAAAAGTAGTAGTAATTACTTTTCATGGCAACTATTGAATGATCAGTTTATTTAGTACAAAAGTTAGTGCCACGAAATTAATTATTTTAGTCCATAAAAGAAGCCTTGCTTTTCAACATATGCAATTTTGCAATATGTAAATGGATGCATACAACAGCGTAAATCTTGCTTCTAAAATCATTAAAAATCTTTAAGAGGAATACAGCAATAATAATAATAATAAATTCCTTCCTCCAGACAAAAAAAAAAAAAAAAAAAAAAAAAAAAAAAAAAAAAAAAAAAAAAAACAGGTCTGAAAGGGTTAAAGTTCGTGGCTCCCTCCATCGGTAATGCTGGGATTCAGTATGGTGTCGGCCCACCCTTAGCCTTGATGACAGCTTCCACTCTTGCAGGTTCTGGAAGGTTTCTAGAGGAATGGCAGCCAATCTGCAATAAGAAGTCTACCTTCTGCTAAAAACCACACACACACACACACACACACGCCCGAGGGAGGACTCGAGCCTCCGAAGGCGAACGGCCGCACGCTCCGCAGCAAGACGCCTTAGCGCGCCCAGCCATTCCGCCGCGGCTCGACCATGATATCCACGTTATCTTGCGTCCCCCCTAAATGTGATATTTCTTGGAGTGGTTCCTGATGCAGTTTGGAATTCCTGTGTGATGATCTTCAAAGATGGCTGCCTATTACACCGTACGACCCTCTTGAAATGTCGGCCGACTCTGTCAATTGACAGTCGACGTCTACATCTACATGGGATACTCTGCAAATCACATAAGTGCCTGGCAGAGGGTTCATCGAACCACCATTATAACATTTATCTCCCATTTCATTCTCGAATAGCGCGCGGGAAGAAAGAACACCTGAATCTGTCCGTTCGAGCTCTGATTTCTAGTATTTTATTCTGATCATTTCTACCTATGTAAGTGGGAGTCAATATATTTTCGCATTCGGAGGAGGATGTTGGCGATTGGAATTTCGTAAGTAGTCCACGCCGCAGCGATAAGCGCCGTTGTAATGATTCCCATCCCGGATCCTGTATCATTTCCGTAACGCTGTCTCCCCTCCGGCAAACCCACCTGATAAGGATCCCACACTGGGCAGCAATACCCAAAGCATGGCCGGACAAGCGTAGTGTATGCAGTTTCTTTTGTGCATGTTTTAAGGGTTCTGCCAACAAAACGCAGTCTCTGGATCGCCTTTCCCACGACATTATCTACGTGTTCTTTCCAGTTTACGTCTGAATTCCTAGGTATTTTGTGGAGTTTACGGCCTTCACTTTTGATTGATTTATATTGTAAACAAAGTTTAACTAATTTCTTTTCGTACTCACGTTGATGACTTCACACTTCTCATTATTTAGAGACAACTGCCAATTTTTACACCATAGTGGATAGTGATATCTTATTCATATCGTTCTGCAGTTGGTTTGGATCTTCAGATGATTTTACTAGACGGTAAATGACGGCGTCATCTCCAAACAACCTAAGAAAGCTGCTCAGATTTTCTCCTAAATCGTTTATGTAAATAAGGAACAGCAGAACAGAATACCTTGTGGAACGCCCGATATCACCTCTGTTTTAGTCCATGCCTTACCATCGATTACTACGAACTGTATATTCTCTGACAGGAAATCCCCTATCCAATCGCAAATTTGGGGCTATATACCACAACCACGCATGTCGGCCTGTACTCTTTCGTGCTGTCCGTGTCCCTTCTCATTTCCACTTCACTATCACATCAGAAACAGTGGATCTAGGGATATTTAAAAGTACACAAATCTTGCATACAGACTTCTGACACATGTGACACCCAATCATATGACCACGTTCGTGAGTTTCACAGAGCGCCCCATTCTGCTCTCTCACGATGTCTGACGACTACTGAGATCGCTGATATGGACTACCTGCCAATAGGTGGCAGCACAATGCAGCTAATTCACGGTGTCTTGATACCCTTGATAACCTAGTGAATAGCAACTGCCCAACTACGTTTATACAAAAAACTGAACTGCCTTCCGGAATCAATAGGGTAGCAGTCTCAGGTTAGGCTTTACATTTCTGACAAAAAATCTGGTTTTAAATTTTCTGCAAAGTCGTTTATCTTGGAGACCATGTGGCACCTTTCTGCGAATGACGTCCACGGCATCATAGACCCCTTTGCACCCTCTCACTACGCTAATGTTTCAGCAGTAATATTAAGTATTTTAGGAGAAGATAGAATAGACGAATTGCAATAATATTCCGTTTAATACGTGTCCAATTTTTATTGAATACGGCTATGTGTAACCCAAAGATATTTAAACAAAAGTCAAATGAAGACATTTTCACCAATTCTTTCTTCCTTTCTTGTTAGAAAAACATCATATGGAATTTAAAAAAACCATTTCATGTATGTTATATAACTATACTCTTATTTTGTTAACAAGCTTTCCGACTTCATAAAGTTTGAAGATGGTTTTAAGTGGAAAAACGGTTACCGGGAAGGGGGAGGGGGGGGGGGGGCGGAAAAAGTCATTGCGTACGCACACACACACACACATCGAAAAAGTGTTGCATCATCTTGTTGACAAGGTCTACTGAATACTGACGTTGAATATGTATATGGCATCAAGAACATAGATTGTGCGCAGATGTCACTCAACCAGCAAAAAGATGTAAACAGTCACACATGAGCAGTTTCAATGCGACGGAGTGGATGAGACGGCCGATCAGTTACAACACCAGGAAGGAAGTGCACTGCTTGTGTTTACTGCAACTGTGCCATGCCTGGAAGGTAAGTTCCGATGTTTGATCATATTTAAATGTTTGTATTGCTTATGGGACTTAACTACGGGTTATCAGTCCCTAAACTTACAAACTACTTACGAACTGGACCCTCGACCGTAGTGGCCGTGAAGATCGTGACTGACGCGCCTCAGTCCCCTCGGCCACCGCGGCCGGCGTTTGATCATATCCGCATTGTTACTTTGCACCAGGAGGGACTCGCATCAAGTGAAGATTTCCGGAATCTAGGAGTGAAACGAAGCGATATTTTTCGGAAGTGGAGGAGGTACACAGATGTGTGAACTTACAACCACTGGCCTCGGTCTGGTCGCGAAGAGGCTACCACTGGAGCTGGTGATCACTGTGGATGTATGGATTTCACTTTCCAGGAGGCCTCGGAGGAGCACCACCACGGTAAATACACTACTGGCCATTAAAATTGCTACACTAAGAAAATAAACGGGTATTCATTGGACCAATATATTATACTAGAACTGACATGTGATTACATTTTCATGCAATTGGGGTGCATAGATCCTGAGAAATCAGTACCCATAACAACCACCTCTAGCCGTAATAACGGCCTTGACACGCCTGAGCATTGAGTCAAGCCGGCCGCGGTGGCCGAGGGGACTAAGGCGCTCCAGTCACGGTCTGCACGGCCACTACGGTCGGGGGTTCGAATCCCCCCTCGGGCATGGATATTTGTGCCGTCCTAGTTCGTAAGTAGCTCATAAGTAGTTTGTAAGTTTAGGGACTGATGATCCCGTAGTTAAGTCCCATAGACTATACAAACATTTGAAACATTGAGTCAAACAGAGCTTGGATGGTGTGTACAAGTGCCGATGCTCATGCAACTTCAACACGATACCACAGATCATTGTAACGAGCGTGTTTCTCGACCACCATTGACCATACGTTTTTAATTGGTGAGAGATCTGGAGAATGTGCTGACCAGGGCAGCAGTCGAACATTTTCCGTATCCACAAAGGCCCGTACAGGACCCGCATCATGCGGTCGTGCATTATCCTGCTGAAATGTAGAGTTTCAGAGGGATCGAATGAAGGGTGGAGCCACGGGTCGTAACACATCTGAAATGTAACGGCCACTGTTCAAAGTGCCGTCGATGCGAATAAGAGGTGACCGAGACGTGTAACCAATGGCACCCCATACTATCACGCCGGGTGATACGCCAGAATGGCGATGACGAATACACGCTTGCAATGTGCGTTCACCGCGATGTCACCAAACACGGATGCGGCCATGATGATGCTGTAAACAGAACCTGGTTTCGTCCGAAAAAATGACGTTTTGCCATTCGTGCACCCAGGTTCGTCGTTGCATACACCATCGCTGGCAGTCTGTGATACAGCGTCAAGGGTAACTGCAGCCATGGTCTCCGAACTGATAGTCCATGCTGCTACAAACGTCGTCGAACTGTTCGTGCAGATGGTTATTGTCTTCCATCTCCATCTGTTGATTCAGGGATGGAGACGTGGCTGCACGATTCGTTACAGCCATGCGGATAAGAAGGCTGTCATTTTGTCGACTGCTAGTCATACGATGCCGTTGGGATCGAGCACGGCGTTCCGTATTGCCCACCAGAACCCACCAATTCCATATTCTGCTAACAGTCATTGGATCGCGACCAACGCGAGCAGCAATGTCGCGATACGATAAACCGCAATCGCAATAGGCTACAATCCGACTTTCGGACGCATTCTCGTCCTTCCACGAGGCATCACAACAACGTTTCACCAGGCAACGCCGGTCAACTGCTGTTTGTGTATGAGAAATCGTTGGAAACTTTCCTCATGTCAGCACGTTGTAGGTGTCGCCACCGGCGCCAACCTTGTGTGAATGCTCTGAAAAGCTAATCATTTGCATAACACAGCAGCTTTTCCTATCGGTTAAATTTCGCGTCTGTAGCATGCCATCTTCGTGGTGTGGCAATTTTATGGCCAGGACTGTAACTATTTTTGTGCAGCCACAGGACGACGTGTTTCGATTCGAACAATGCGTGATGGACTGCACGTCCTGCAACATCTCTTCCGACGTCCATTGCGAGGTCCAGCTTTGACAGTCACACACCAGGCAGCGCGGTACAGATGGGCCCAACAGCGTGCTGAATGCACTCGTCAGAATTTGCATCAAGTGCTGTTCACAGGTGAGAGTCACATCTGCCTTCAACCACACACTGGGCGGAGACGTTTTTGGAGGCAGCTTGGTCAAGCTGAAAGTCTTAGACACACCGTCCAGCGAGTGCAGCGAGGTGGCGGTTCCCTGATGTTTCAGGGTGGTATTCAGTGAAACCACCGTACGAGTTCGTGGAAAACAACCAAATGGCTATACCATACAGTTACGACATCCTCTGACAGAAAGTGCAATCATATGGACAGCGGTCGACAATTGTCGCTCTCATCGACATATGCTACATGCAACTATGTACTCTGCAAATCACATTTAAGTTCCTGGCAAGTGGAAGAGAAAGTTGGTGAGAGAAATTACGCAAACAGATTTTATCGCTCTTTTCTTTTAATGATTTCCATCCCAACTCGAGCATCATTTCTTTGACACTCTATCACTTATCTCGCGACGATACCTCCCCTTCTCTGCACTTTCTATATACCATCCGTCAGTTTCAATTGGTGGTGGTCCCACAATGGACAGTAATACTCCAAAATAGGATACACATAAATGTAGTGTAGGCAATTTCTTTAGTAGAACTATTGCATCTTCTGTTTGTTCTACCAATGAAAATTTGCCTTCTTTTCTCTTTCTGTGTGTTCTCTCCAATTAAAGTTGTTCGTAATTGCAATTCATAGGTATTTAGTTGAATGTACGGCCTTTATATTTGACATTTATCGTGTAAATGCAGTTTAACGAATTTCTTTTAGAGCTCATGTTAATGACGTCACGCTTTCGACTATTTGGAGTCAATTATCAATTTTTGCACCTTGCAGATATTCAAATCGTTTTATAGTTGTGACTGTATTCCTCCTTGATAATATCGGAGGGATAGGAAGGCCAGCATGTTGTCCAGACTTTATTGAAAATGCCTGGAATACACTGGAAAGGGCTGTTTTCGGATAAGACGATCCACTAACCTATCTGAGAGTTCGACGCCGAATGCCGTCGAGGAATCGGACTATTTGTACCAACAGTGCCTTGACGACCTACTGGACAATATGTCTCGACGAATGCAGGCATGCATCAGTGAAAGGGTACCTGATACCGGATATAACTCGTACTGGTGTATGCTGAAATCTGGAACACAGATTCAGAATGTCTACGTTACTGTCGTACAACTTGTCAGTTTCTGATTTCTTGAACAATAAAGACAAGTATAAAACTGTTTTTTTTTTATAGACCTGTTCCATTTCTATGTAAAGGGTCGTAAGCCCCTGGAATCGTGGTGATGCAACACATTTTTATGGATGTATAAGGTACTTCATTTTGAGTTTGTGACACTTCTGAGAAGACACATTTGTGAGAAGGTGGAATGTGCAGACAGTTCTGAGAAACCCGGGACACCCAGGTAAAGGCACAGGCTGCCTCGCAAGTTGCTACACTGGCCCTGCCACCGTATTTGCCACCGCTTAGTTTAAATCACCGATCTGCATGGTGCCGGCTAAGGCTAAGGAAAAGTGGCTTTCGTCAAATTGTAAAACTAATATGTTTGTGTACCATGTATACGGGATGCTTACATGTGTCGTGATATACAAGTAATTAAAAGGTTTTTTTTTCTTCTTCTCCTTTTTTTAATATTTATTTAATTTTTTTTTATTTATTTATTTTTATTACAAAGCATCAGTTTGTTTTCTACACGCATTTGACAGCTCTTACCAATGGCGGCGCTAGACGAAAACTCGTCTTTGCGAGGCCCGTTTCATTTTTTCAGTAATGAAGAAAATGTTAGGAGCTAAATTATACATTAATAATCATTATACTGAAATTTTATTAGTATAATATACAAGTATTGTTGCAATGACAAAAATTATAACAAATAAACACAAATTAAAGTAGAGGAACATTTCGGCTTTTCGTCTCACTGATTTTTTTAAGACCACATCGTAATTATTACTAACCGCTATTTCGGCTTCAGTTAATAGTACTGACAACACAGATAGTCTTTCTTGGCTCATTGTGCTTCTCAAGTAAGTCTTAATTTTGTGAAGCTTCTCTCAGCCGAAGCTGTTACTGACTGGAACTGTAAGCATGATTCTGATTGTTATGTAAACATTTGGATATATTTCTTGCAAATTGTTTTCTAAAATGTGCTGAAGAAGTTGTTTTGCAACTATTTAACTAAAAATTACTTCATTGCTGGACTCATACGGATATAAATAATGACAACTAAATAGCTGCTGCCGGGAATGGCTATAAGTTAGACGGAGGTCGTCGCTATATAACCTAGCAGTTGAAAAGCGGCGTTAAACATCAAATATAAAAAATAAAATATAAAAAAATAAAAAAATTTAACGATGTTTTGCGAGGCCCCCACAGGCGCAAGGCCGTCGGCGGTTGCCGACGTAGCCGACGCCTAGCGCCGCCACTGGCTCTTACGAAAAGAAGTACAGCCTGATGAATGTCCCATAATTCGAAAACAAAGAATTTCCATTATATAAGAAACATATAAATTAAACAAATGGAATATGCAACTATGGCATCACCCTTCTACAACAGATGTTCAATATACTGCCAGTGTGAGTCCATTCTTCTGTGCTGCCTGACCACCACTTTTAACAATGAAATATCATAACTTTGATGTTCGAAATTTTCACCTGGCAGATCTGAATGTACTTCTTTCTTCACTGCCATCAAAAGTCATTGGAAATCAAGAAACACATTACAGTAGTTAACACATTTCTGGCTTACAGAAAACGAGAAACATAAAAAGGTTTTAAACATATGGAAAGTTAGGTGCCTTGGTGGAAAGCTTTAATTTGCTCTGTTCTAGACAGTTACAAATTTGTTTTCTGAAAGCGATGTTACATGCTTCTGTTGTCACGTTAATTAGTCTTCGTGGAAATGTGTTTTTTTCTAGATGGAAACGATCAAATTCGTTGAATATATTCATGTCTAATAAATTTTTCCCTGAGAATATTTGATAACTGTTATCCTGTGTTCTGGAGAGTGCGGCTGAAAACCATATCCGTGAAGACAAACCTTTACGGCTGTTTTGTAGACTAACAGTTTTGTAAGTAATAAATATGAATGGATATGAGGAACTGCACTCAAAGGCATCGCCGAATTAGCAACGTTTTTAAAGGCTAAGACAAAAACTAAAAAATTGTACTGATTAGGTAAAAGTCCTCTAGAGGATGCAGAATACTAACACAATCACATTTAAAATATCGATGGCAAAAGAAAAAAATCTGGAATGCTACTAAAAGACTTCAAAAAAATCTCGAAGTTGATCTGAGCCCAATATCTTTTCTGACCTACGTTCAAAAATGATAATGAAGAATAAATTGTCGAAGGCGTTGACATGTCTTTAAATACTCAAACAAACTGCGTAATGCAGATGGAGAACTTGTAAATAAACTTAATGGAGGTGAAGATAACACAGAGTCGGCTAAACGTAACGAAACAAGAGTCACTCCGTTACAAATGTTACAACCTCTAATGAAAAACGCAATATCAGCCAAAGATTACTGCACTTATATTCTGGTTGTTGTTGTAGTCTTCAGTCCGGAGACTAGTTTGATGCAGCTCTTCACAATACCCTATCCTGAGCAAGCCTCTTCAACTCCACATACAAACGGCAACCTACATCTGTTTGAATCTGCTTACCGTATCCATCTCTTGGTCTTAAAAAAAAAAAAATGTTCAAATGTTTGTATAGCTTACGGGACTTAACTGCGGGGATATCAGTCCCTAAACTTACAAACTACTTATGAACTACTTACGAACTAGGACGGCACAAATATCCATACCCGAGGGGGGATTCGAACCCCCGACCGCAGTGGCCGTGCAGACCGTGACTGGGGCGCCTCAGTCCCCTCGGCCACCGCGGCCGGCTCTTGGTCTTCCTCTGCGGTTTTTACCCCACACACTTCCCTCCGACGCTAAATTCACAATTCCTTATGTCTAAGAATGTGTCCTACCAATCGATCCCTTCTTTTAGTCAAGGTATGCCAAAAATTCCTTTTCCCCCAATTCTGTTCAGTACCACCTCATTAATTACGCGATCCACCCACCTAATCTTCAGCAGTCCTCTGTAGCACCACATTTCAAAAGCGTCTATCCTCTTCCTGTCCACACTGTTTATTGTCCATGTTTCACTTCCATACAAGGCAACACATCACACAAATGCCTTCAGAATGGACTTCCTTAGGCTTAAATCAACATTCGATGTTAACAAATTTCTCTTTTTCAAGAATGCTTTTCTACCCATTGCCATTCTGCATTCTATATCCTCTGTACTGCGACCATCATTTGTTATTTTACTGCCCAAGTAACAAAACTCATCTACCTCCTTTATTGTTTCGTTACCTAATCTAATTCCTTCAGCATCACCTGATTTTCTTAGTCTGCACTCCATTACCCTAGTTTCGATCTTGTTAATCTTCATCTTATATGCACCTTTCAACACACTGTCTATTCCGTTGTACTGCTCTTCCAGGTCCTTTGCTGTCTCTGACAGAATTACTATGTCGTCAGCAAAACGCAATGTTTTTATTTCTTCACCCTGAACTTTAATTCATTCTCCAAATTTCTCCTTGCTTTCCTTTATAGCTTGCTCAGTGTACAAATTGAATAACATTGGAGAAAGGCTACAACCCTGTTTTACTCCCTTCCCAACCACTGCATTCCTTTCATGCCCTTCTACTCTGACAACCACTGTCTGTTTTTTGTACAAGTTGTACATAGCCTTGCGCTCCCTATATTTTACTCCTGCTTGCTTCAGAACTTGAGTTTATTCCAATCAACATTATCAAAAGCCTTCGCCAAATCTACAAAAGCTAGATATGTAGGTTTCCCTTTTCTTAATCTATCTTCTAGGATAAGCCGTAAAGTGAGTATTGCATCCCGTGTTCCAACATTTCTCCTGAACACAAACTGATCTTCTCCGAGGTCGGCTTCTACCAGCTTTTCCATCCTTCTGTAGATAATTCGTGTTTATATTTTGGAATCATGACGTATTAAACAGATGGTTCTGTAGTTTTCACACCTGTCTGCGCCTGCTTTCTTGGAATGGAGATTATAATTTTTTCTTAAACTCTGCGGCTACTTCGCCCGTCTCATTCATATTACACACCAGGTGAAAGTTTTGTCACGGCTGGCTCTCCCAGAGATTTCAGTAGTTCTGAAGGAATGTCGTCCACTCCAGGGGCCTTGTTTCGAATTAGGTCCTTCAGTGCTCTGTCAAATTCTTCTCTCAGTACAGTATCTCCTATTTCATCTTCATCTACATCCTCTTCCCTTCCTACAATATTGCCTCTAATTTCATTTCCTTCGTAGAGCCTCTCTATATACTCTTTCCACCTTTCACCCTTTCCTTCTTTGGCGAGAACTGTGTTCTTGATATTCACAGAGCTGTTTTTCTTATATAGAAATATCTCTTTTATTTTCCTGTAGGAGGTATCTATTTTTCCCGTATTTATACAGTCTTCATCCTTGCATTTGCTTTCTAGCCACTCCTGCTTAGCCATTTTGGACTTCCTGTCAAGCTCATTTCTTAATCGTCTGTACTCCATTTTGTCTGTTTTATTTACTGCATTTTTATATTTTCTCCTTTCATCGAATAAATTTAGTACGTTCTGTGATATCCAAGGATTTTTTGTAAGTCTTGCCTTCCTAACTATTTTGTCCTCTGCTGCCTTCACTACTTCATCTCTCAGTGCTACCCATTCCTCATCTACTGTTTTATTTTCCCCTGTTTCTGTTAATTGTTGCCTAAAGCTCCCTCTGAAATTCTTAAGAACTTCAGGTTCCTTCAGTTTATCCAGGTCCCATCTCCTACTTTTTTGTAGTTTCTTCAGTTTCAGCCTACAGTTCATAACCAGCAAGTTATGGTCAGAGTCTATATCTGCCCCTGGGTATGTCTTACAGTTTAAAACTTGGTTCGGAAATCTATGTCTTACCATTATAAAATATATGTAGTATCTCCCGGTGTCTCCTGGTCTCTTCCACATACACAACCTTCTTTCGTGATTCATAAACCAGGTGTCTGTTATAACAAAGTTATGTTCCGAGCAAAATTCTACCAGGCGGCTTCCTCTTTCATTCCTTTTGCCCAGACCATATTCACCTATCTTCCCTTCCCTTCCTTGTCCTATTACCGAATTCCAGTCTCCCATAACGTTTTCCAATCCCTGAATTGTCTGAGTAATTTCCTTTAGGTCCTCATATATTTCTTCGATCTCGTCATCATCGGCAGAGCTAGTTGGCATATAAACCTGTACTACTGTTGTCGGTGTTGGCTTCGTATCTACCTTGACTACGATAATGCGATCACTGTGTTGCTCATAGTAGTTTACCCGCATGCCTATTTTTTTTTCATTATCAGACCTACTCCTGTAATACCCTCAACTGATTTTGTATTTGTAATCCTGTACTCACCTGACCAGAAATCCTGTTCCTCTTTCCACGGAACTTCACAAATCCCCACTGTATCTAACTTCCACCTGTCTATTTCTCTTTTTAAATTTTCTAGCTTCCCTTCCTGATTAAGGGATCTAACATTCCACGCTCCGGCCCGTAGAATGTCAGTGTTGTCTCTCCTGATGACCACATCCTCCTGAGTAGTCTCCGCCCGGAGATCCGAACGGGAGACTATTTTACGTCCGGAATATTTTACCCGAGTGGATGCCATCATCATATGTTCATAGAGTCGAAGCTGCAAATTAATTGCAAAAACATTTTGTAAGCGCCATAAAAGGCAAACTATCAAGTAGAATAAGTAAGCGTGGACTTAGTAAAATTGTTACCATTACACGATGTGCGAAATAACTGCAGTATCGCATCGTAGTTAGTGGGAAACAATTGGTCCTGCACAAATCCACACCAAAGTGTCACAGATATAACTACTGAGAGCAACTGCTGGTCGCTAGCACAGTTTCTCGGAGTTCCTGCAGAGCACCCGCTACATGCACGTCCGGGTCCCACAAGTGTGCCTTGTCACAAGTGTTCCAACCCCCTTCATTTGACATGTACTTTTGCGTTTGTGAAATTACGCAAATCATTTTATCGGTGTTCTGAATGCTCTCAAGCTTTATGAAAACACAATATCAGCACCAGGAAAAGGTACGCCAAGTAGTAGTGTCTTTGAACATTGGGGGGGGGGGGGGGAGGCGATGCCCCTACTTCAAAATATTGAAGTGGGGGGGGGGGGTGCGGGGAAGGGGTGTGAAAAATAGCCTCCCCTCCATAAATTGGCGCTTCTGATGTTGGCGTAGTTTCCAGCCAGCGGTAAGCGCAGAAGAAAGACAACTGAACGGAAAACAGATTATCGTGGGACCGTGTTCCTTTCCACAAAACGATTTTTATTTTTATTTTCAGTGTTCGGTTTTCTTATTCTGCAAAGAAATTGAAAATACCAAGTATTAATATACATTAAAAAAAGGCGTGAAAAATGAAGCAAAGGAAAATTTGGGATTACAGATGGAAGGGATTTAAGGTGTACGTGAGAACTTCGTGTATAATTACAATCTCCTCTTCTGAAGTTACTTCTAGAATCCATGTTTATGGTCAAAGCAAAATAGTTTTTACTATCTTTTCAATCATGTTTTTCATCTTTCCTGCAAATGGTTTTACGGGAACCACCTAAGCCCGCTGCGACTCAGTCTTAAGTGAAATAAATGGGTAATTAAATAAAGGAATTTTTGCGTGTATAATTTCACAGAAAGAGCACAAAAATCAAATCAGCCCCATGCATTCCTGCAGAATGTATCAAAATTAAAAAATTACCCAGGAAGTTATTATAATGACACAGGGTTCACTATTTTGTTTGTTTTATTTTTCGTTTTATGCATGGACATAAATAAAAGGTCAGATGGATTACCGAGCGAGATGGCGCAGTGGTAATACACTGAACTCGCATTCGGAAGGAAGGTGGTTCAAACCCACCTCCGGCCATCCAGATTTAGATTTTCCGTGATTTCCCTAAATCACTACAGGCTAATGCCGGGATGGTTCCTTTGAAAGGGCACGGCCGATTTCCTTCCCCCATCCTTACCCAAAAATTCGAGCGTAAGCTCCGTCTGTAATGAGCAAGCTGTCGACCTGACGTTAAACCCTAAACTTCCTTCAGACGGGTTACCGACTCTGGAGAATGCGACGTAGAATTGACCTTGTGAAAAGAAATCGTTTTGTAATGGAAAGGTCCAGTAACACTTTTACAACTTTAATGTTAAATGCTACAGCTGTTTCAGCAGTTTGCCATTTTCGAGCACATGCGTGTATATAACATTAATTGTGTGAAGCAATTACAGATAAATTTTGACTTATGTCTACGATGTTATGACGTTCATTAACATCTGGCGTTACTTTTATTATAAAAGTCATGATATTATCGTGAATTTCACTGCCAGATTTTCTGTAGCTTTATGTGATTACCCAAACTTTACATACCATTTTTTTTATATTTTACGTATTTTGTAATAGTAACGGTAGATGTTAATGAACGTGAGAACATCGTAGATGTCAGTCAAGGTATATCTGTAACCACATTATACTCATAACAATATGTTACATTAATTAATGTTAGCCGCGGTGGAGTAGCCGAGCGGTCTAAAGCGTCTCGCTGCGGAGCGCGCGGTTGCTCGCCGTGGAGGTTCGAGTTCTCCCTGGGGCATGGGTGTGTGTGTTTGTCCGTAGGTTAGTTTACCTAGGTTGAAATAGTTTGTAAGTTCCGGACTGAGGACTACGCAGTTTGGTCCGATAGATTTACAAACATTTCAACATTTGAATTAATGTTATTCTTATATACAGCAGGTGTTCGAAAAATGGCTAATTGCTGAAACAACCATAGCATTAAACGTTAAACTTGTAACAGTGTTACTGTACCTTTTATTACAAAGTCATTTAATGACACTTACTACACTGCAGGCCCAGCTATCAGAAAGAAATCGTTTTCTAAATCGCGTTCATGTTCTTCCCGTTCCATTTAATGGGTCCATCTTCTAAATGTGTTTGATATCATGACCGAAACAGAACCCACGAAACTCCCGCGAGGTAAACGCCGAAGCATTATCACTCACCAGCATCCTTGGTGGGCCGAAGCTGGCGAAAATTGTGGACAAAAGGCGGATGGTCCCTTTGCTGGGAAGGAGACACACAAATCGCGCGAATGCGTCCATCTCTAGTGTAGGGAAGTGGCCCGATATAATCAGTGAAGAGTTTTTCAAGTGATCTAAATTCCCGGGTAGACAGCAGAAGCCCCTTCTTCCTATTATGGTCAGTTTTTAATCTCTTGCACTCCTGGCAGTTACTTATTAATTTGCGTATATCACCTTTCATTCCTCCCCACACTAGGTGCTCTCTTACTTTCGCCTGTGTCTTTCGGACATCCACATGTCCTCCAACCAGTGATTCGTGAAAATAACGGAACACTTCCGGCACCAAAACTGTCGGCAAGCAGATCTTCAGCTTGCCATCGTACGCATTTCTGTAACATAAAACGCCCTTTTCGACGGAATAACTGAGAAGGACGCCAGAAAAAGCTACGCTGTTGAAATATACACAGGTGGAAGCAAGTCAGACGACGGAGTGGGTTCGGGGATAGCAATATTTGTTAATAAGAGGCTTACTTACCAGATACAGCTAAAACTGTCTAATGAATGCTCCAACAACCAAGCGGAACAATTTGCCATCCTCAATGCTCTTGAGTTCATAAATAATCTCTCGAATACTGATACAACTGCAGTAATTCACATCGACAGCAGGATTACTTTGGACTCTTTGCGAAATCCGAAGAACCACAACTTGTTGATTGAAGAAATAAGATGTAAAATCAGAAGGTTGCAGACACACAACTGGCTGGTGCATTTCTAATGGGTTAAGGCACATCAAGGGATATGGGGAAATGAACTGGCGGACAACCTTGCTAAAAGAGCAGCTCGATCACGACAATCAATACGCTACAACAAAATACCTACAAGTGCCGTAAAGAAGAAACTTCGAGAAGAGTTTAGGAACAAATGGGAAAAAAAACGGCGGAAGCACTTAACTGTATTTTCCTACGATCCGACAACGTTTACTGATTCAACTTCCAATATCTCTGAATTTTGCAGCTATGTTAACAGGTCATGGGAAACTGAAAGTCTTCTATCAGCGGTTCAAAATAATTGAAGACGGAACGTGCACATGTAACAGTGCTGTCCAAACTATTGACCACGTGCTTTTTGACTGCTGCAATTTATTGAAAGAGAGGGACCATCTCAAGAAAAAAATAGCTGCCAAAGGAGGAGGATGGCCCGTCAGTAAATATGATTTAGTACATAAATTCACTACAGACTTTTACAATTTTTGTAATTCAATAAGATTTCCTGATGTATAAAACTGTTTGTTCCTTAGTAAACCCTGTCAACTTATATACTGTACTTGTGTTTGCAAAAATATTTGATGTAATCGCCTGAATCTAACCATCAAACATGCAATATTACTATGTAATGGGGCATGTTAAATAATAAATAAAAAAAAAAAACCTTGACACAAAGTCCATCTCTCAGGTTCTTTCGAATACTGCCCAATTCCTCATCCTTTTCTTACTCCTTCTCAAGATCACAATATAGCGCCGGAATCTCGGTTAGGACACTGGCCACCAATCGGCAACTAGGCGTATCTGTCCCCACCATAGCCGATGATATACCAGGATCCCCTGTCGTATCCTTGCCTTCTTTCTGATCGAACATACGACTCGGAACATTGGATACGTGGTTCTGTGATCCTCTGATATGCTTAACGTCAAATTGAAAGGAGGACATTTGCACGGCCCAACGAGCTATCCTGCCGGTCTTGCGCGGGCGAGCCAAAACCCAACTTAATGCCTGGTTATCTGTTTCCAATTGAAACCTTTTAAGTTCAAGATAAAATTTAAATTTCTCTAACACGGCTAGGGCTTCCAGTTCATAAACGGAACAGTGCAATTCTGCCCCTGATAAAGCTTTTGAAGCGTAGGCCAAGCGGCGGCGCTCACCCCCCTGTTCTTGCAGTAGCACCACAGCAATGCCAGCACTGGAGGCATCTGTTTGCACAATGAACGGCAAATTAAAGTCTGGTATCCCAAACATCGGCGCGTTACTCAGTGCACTTTTCAGTGCCTCGAACGCAGCTTGCTGAGTCACACCCCATGTAAACCTTTTCCCTTTTCGCCTCAGCTGGTTGAGGGGAGCTGCCGACCCGGCAAAATTGGGGACGAATTTAAGAAAAAATCCTGCCATTCCAATGAAGTGATTAATATCCTTCTTATTCTTAGGAACGGGAAATCGGTGGATAGCCATAGTTCTCGATTGATCAATACGGACACCCTTAGAAGATACTGTATGTCCCAAAAAGGATATTTCACTCCTAGCCAGAGTAACCTTACTCGGCTTAACCGTCAAGCCGGCCTCCTTTAAACACATCAAGACCTGCTTCAGTTGTTCTAAATGATCCTGAAAATTAGCACTATAAACGACGACATCGTCCAGATAAGTGTTGTTATGGTCTTCAGTCCGGAGACTGGTTTGATGCAGCTTTCCACACTACCCTATCCTGAGCAAGCCTTTTCATCTCCTCATAAGAACGGCAACCCACATCCACTTGAATCTGTTTACTATACGCGTCTCTTGGTCTCCCTCTGCGATTTTTACCCCACACACTTCCCTCCAATGCTAAATTTACGATTCCTCGATCTCTAAGAATGTGTCCTACCAAGCGATCCCTTCTTTAGTCAGGGTATGCCAAAAATTCCTTTTCGCACCAATTCTGTTCAGTACCTTTTCATTAGTTATGCGATCTACCCACCTAATCTTCAGCATTCTTCTGTAGCACCACATTTCAAAAGCCTCTATCCTCTTCCTGTCTGCAAAGCTTATCGTCCATGTTTCACTCCCATACAAGGCAACACTCCACACAAATGCCTTCAGAAAAGACTTCCTTACACTTAAATTAATATTTGATGTTAGCAAATTTCTCTTTTTCAAGAATGCTTTTCTTCCCATTGCCATTCTGCATTTTATATCCTCTGTGCTGCCACCATCATTTGTTATTTTACTGCCCAAGTAACAAAACTCATCTACCTCCTTTATTGCTTCGTTACCTAATCTAATTCCTTCAGCATCACCCGATTTTCTTAGACTGCACTCTATTACCCTAGTTTTGCTCTTGAGATAATTGTATACACATTTAAATTTCAGATGTCCCAGCACAGAATCCAATAAACGGGACAAGACGGCCGCCCCAGTAGCCACGCCAAAAGGCACTCTATTGAATTTGACAAGTTCGCCTCGGTTGCACAGTGGTAGAGTGCCAGACTACAAATCCAAAGGTCGCGGGTTCGATCCCCGCCAGGTCCTTGGATTTTTATCTGTCACTTTCCACTTCTTTCACCTCTGGCAGTATTGCTCAAGTGAAAAATACCGAGTAGCACCGTGGTTCGGAACCCACGTTAAACTGTAGGTCCCCCTATAACTGGCTGGGTAAGTCACTGCGAAGGTCGGAGGAAGGCAACCGCATACCATCTCCAGACAGGACCATGCCTAGTAAAGCACTGTGGTGTTCAAACCAATCTTCGAATTGTTGACTGCTTTAACTTTTTTTTTAAGTTATAATCCGTGCAAAAAGCGGTGAGGGAATTTGATTCTTCTGTTAACGGTATTTGATAATGCGCTTGGTTTAAGTCTAAAACAGAAAACACACGTGCTCCTGCAAACCAGGTGAAACAATTGTGCAAGTCTGGAAGATGCACCGACTCTAATACAACTTTCTGATTAAGAAGCCGATAATCTACCACTGATGCAGTCGCAGATCTTCTGTGTAACGCATAGGAGCTGTTTTTCTCCCGATGATTTCTTCTGGGTGCTACGTAGCTGATGGAACAAGTATGAAATATTGTCCTTTAGCCCGTGACCCATAAATTCCTTGGGCGGTCCGTAACTAACCGAGAAGCGCGACAGAAACTGCCGGCCGGGTGATACCGCGAACCAGCGTCCACCGCCTTTGATCTCGTTGCCGCGGCGTAAATCATGTTTCATTGCCACTCATGGTGACCCCGTACAATTTTCAGTTCGTGGTAATTGCTTCGTTAGAGAGTAGCTTAGAAGGGTGATACAACCCTACTATTAGCAAGCTTAGTCTTCGACCCCTGCACCGGAGAAGGACTCTTTTCCCTTTTTTTCTGGCTCTTAATGAGGTTTTAACCCCCGGCAATATCTCTTGAACGTGAAAAACGTCGTTCGCAGGGTGGTCTGAATTCAACGTAAAGTTTCAAATGTCCTTTATTATTCCATCCTTAACTGGCTGAATTAACTAGTTTTCCCTTACCTCGTGAAAAACACAATATGGGTATTTATAATGGCGGAAAAAATATTTGTACACCTGAGAAGATGACATAGATTTGACCAGATGACGGAAGATGCCTCCTGATAGGTAGTAGATGCACTGTTAAGTGTTTCAACGTCGTCCGCCAACGGGTAGCGTAGAGACATAGCTGTTAGAACGCCATCTGTGTGTACCCTTTAGTAGGTGTAAAGTAACAGAAGTAACAGTGTAAAAGATGTCCAGTTGGAGGTCGTAAAAAAAATGTCAAAAATCATAATGCGTAATGATATCCTGTAGTAGTAATAATTTCGTTATTGGACGTTGCAGCAAATCACAACTGATGGGTCGCAACAACACTTTCGCAGTGAAAGTTAAAATTTTGAATAAATAGAAATTGATATTAATTAACTTGAAACAGTCACTGTGGTAATTACCTAAGCTTGGCCCCATCTGACTTAGCATTGACTACAGCCTCCAACTAGCACCTCTTACTATTCACGAACAGCACAAATTCACTAATAAATGTGTCTCTTGCAAGTTAAAAGCTTTGGCATAATAATTGTTTGCAAAACTTAGAACAGCACTGCACATTAATTACTAGTTTCTGCGGATGTAACACGTTTAGCAATTCTTTAACTCGTCTAGCAATTTCTTTAAAACTGATCGTAATAACTTTGAAAAACGATTGAACTTGTTAGTCAATGTACAGGCTTGCATAATCAACATAATCTAATAATGGTGATAATGGGGTGACTACAACTACTTACAAAATGAAGACTGGTTTCAAAATAAGTCATATATAATTGATCCAAAATTCTGATTGGGTTGACACTACATTTACATGCATACAAAATAAAATGTTACAAAAGTACTCATCTGTTTTCGTCGTCTTCGTCGTGAAGTCCATACAAGACAGATATGATTACAATAGGTACTCTTACTGCTGGTTCAAAATATTTTTATCGACAACTCTTTGTTCAGCTCGTCTGGCTGTAATCTCCATGCATTGATATCACCTCTATACACCTAATCTCCGTAATTACAGCAACGATCACTCTCGGTGACTTTAGACTTCTACATCTACATCTACATGGGATACTCTGCAAATCACATTTAAGTGCCTGGCAGAGGGTTCATCGAACCACAATTACACTATTTATCTCCCATTCCATTCTCGAATAGCGCGCGGGAAGAAAGAACACCTGAATCTCTCTGTTCGAGCTCTGATTTCTCTTATTTTATTCTGATGATCATTTCTACCTATGTAAGTGGGAGTCAACAATATATTTTCGCATTCGGAGGAGAATGCTGGCGATTGGAGTTTCGCAAGTAACCCACGCCTCAGCGATAAGCGCCGTTGTTCTAATGATTCCCATCCCAGATCCTGTATCATTTCCGTAACGCTGTCTCCCCTGTATCGTGACAATACAAAACGAGCTGCCCTTCTTTGGACTCTTTCGATGTCCTCCGTCAAACCCACCTGATAAGGACCCCACACTGGGCTGCAATACTCCAAAAATGGACGGACAAGCGCAGTGTATGCAGTTTCTTTAGTAGTTTTGTTGCATCTTTTAAGGATTCTGCCAATAAAACGCAGTCTCTGGTTCGCCTTTCCCACGATATTATCTACGTGTTCTTTCCAGTTTAAGTCTGAAGTAATAGTGATTCCTAGGTATTTTGTGGAGTTTACGGCCTTCACATTTGATTGATTTGTGTTGTAAACAAAGTTTAACGGATTTCTTTTCGTACTCATGTGGACGACTTCACACTTCTCATTATTTAGAGTCAATTGCCAATTTTTACACCATACTGATATCTTATTCAGATCGTTCTGCAGTTGGTTTTGATCTTCAGATGATTTTACTAGACGGTAAATGACGGCGTCATCTGCAAACAACCTAAGAGAGCTACTTAGATTTTCCCCTAAATCGTTTATGTAAATAAGGAATAGCAGAGGACCAATAACACTACCTTGTGGAACGCCCGATATCACCTCTGTTTTAGTCGATGCCTTACCATCGATTACCACGAACTGTGTCCTCTCAGACAAGAAATCCCCTATCCAATTGCAAATTTGGGGCGATATACCATAACCACGCAATTTGATTAAAAGCCGTTTGTGAGGTACGGTGTCAAAAGCTTTCTGGAAATCAAGAAATACGGAATCGATTTGCGAACCTTTGTCGATAGCACCCATCACTTCGTGTGAATATAGAGCTAGTTGTGTTTCGCATGAACGATATTTTCTAAATCCGTGTTGACCTTGGGTCAATAGATCGTTCTGTTCGAGATAATTCATAATATTTGAATACAGGATATGTTCCAAAACCCTGCTGCAAATTGACGTCAATGAAATAGGCCTGTAGTTTAGTGGGTTACTCCTACTGCCTTTCTTGAATATAGGTGTGACCTGTGCAACTTTCCAATCTTTTGGTACAGATCCTTCTATGAGAGAGCGGTTGTATATGACTGTTAAGTAAGGAGCTATCGCTTCAGCATAATCAGATAGAAATCTAATGGGTATACAATCCGGACCAGAAGATTTGTTCTTATTAAGTGATTTTAGTTGCTGCACTACTCCGATGATATCTACTTCTATGTTATTCATTACGGCATCTGTTCGTAATTCGAAATCTGGAATATTGGTTTCGTCTTCTTTAGTGAATGAGTTTCTAAAAGCTATGTTTAGTAACTCTGCTTTAGTAGCGCTGTCATCGGCAGGATCGCCATTACTATCACGTAGTGAAGGTATTGTTTGTGACTTTCCCCGGGTATATTTAACATATGACCAAAATCTCTTTGGGTTTTCAGTCAAATTACGAGAAAGAGTTTCGTTGTGATAAATGTTGTAGGCATCTCGCATTGAAATCCTCGCTAAATTTCGAGCTTCTGAGTACAATCGCAAATCCTGGGGATTTCGTGTTCGTTTAAATTTAGTATGCCTTTTCCTTTGCTTTTGCAACAGTGTCCTGACCTGTTTTGTGTACCAAGGGGGATCGCCCCCTTCTTTTATTAATTTATTAGGTATAAAACTTTCAATTGCTGTCGATACCACTTCTTTGAATTTGAGCCACATCTGGTCTACACCTACGTTTAGTGTTAGAAACGAGTGGAAGCTGTCTTTCAAGAAGCAATGTATTTTGTTTCTATCTGCTTTCCTGAACAAATATACTTTGCGTTTATTTTTGGTAACTTTGGGACTTTCGATATTCAATTTCGCTACTACAGCTCTGTGTTCACTAATACCTGTATCCGTTTTGATGCTCATTATGAGCTCAGGATTATTTGTTGCTAAGAGATCAAGCGTGTTTTCACATCCATTTACAATTCTAGTTGGCTCATGAACTACTTGTTCGAAGTAATTCTCAGAGAATGCGTTGAGTACAATTTCGGACGATGTTTTATGCCTACCTCCTGATTTGAAAATATAATTTCGCCAACAGATCGAGGGTAAATTAAAATCACCACCTACTATTATCGTGTGAGTCGGGTACGTTTTTGTAATTAGACTCAGGTTTTCTTTGAACCTTTCTGCTATTGTATCGTCAGAGTCGGGAGGCCGGTAAAAGGAACCGATTATTAACTTCTTACGATTTTCGGGTACAACCTCTACCCATAATAGCTCGCACGAACTATCAACTTCAACTTCGCTACATGAAATACTACTTTTGACGGCGACAAACACGCCCCCACCTATTTTGTTTAATCTATCCTTTCTGAATACCGTTAGATCTTTTGAAAATACTTCTTCTGAACTTATTTCCGGCTTGATAACCAAACAATTATTTTTCTTGCACACATGAAAAATATTACACTGATCACTTTCTAGTATAAATAAACTTGTTTCGCACTTCCTTCAATACATTAAACAGTACGCCTCTCAGGCTTATTGCAATTACATTAAACTCGCGCCACACTGCGCCTACCGTGCCTCTGCACCATCAACAAAACATTTATGTGCTTAGTTTGGCGAGTCCGCTCCGCGACTGCTTCAGCAGCGCGACACTCACATCTACTACTTCTGTATCAGAAACAGTCTTTACAACAGGTTCAACATTTTCTCTGGCGCATTGCCAACTTACAGCATAAGAATGTCCGTGCATTCATGCGGGTTTACACATACAGTACATGTTTACATTAAATGATTCAATACAGGAAATGACGTTACATAAGAAATATATCTAGCATACAAGAAATGAAAATACGTGAAATGAACAAATTTAAGATAATATATACATTACGTTAAATCAAACTGTAAGATACAGCGACAGGTGTACTCTTACAACAGATAAAATTTATTCCGTGGGGAATACTTATGGCGAACATTGCTTGCTAGCAGGCAGGTAGGAAGCAGGCGGCGTACAGCTGAGGAGGCCCCTTCTGGTTTTCAGAAGTTACCTGGACCTGCGCAAAAGACATCGCTTAAGGGGAGACGAAAGGCAATTTTTGTCCCTATTTTGCCAATGCTATTTTACCCTTTGAATAGGTAAATTTTTCAAAGAAACTATAAGTGATAAAACAACAAAATTTTTACTGCATGTATATAACATATATGTCTCAATTTACAAGTAAAATGAACATAATAACTCTAACAGTTTTGAAGAAAACATTTTTTTATTCTTTCACCAGTAGAATTCAACTTTTTAGTACATTAATTGTTATAAAACAGTTGATGATTGTTTTGTGGTTCTCAATTTACGTGTAATGATTTATTACCAAATTTCATCTTTCTAACTCCATTAGTTTATCAAATAATGGTACCTGAAAGTAAAAAAATGTAGTTTTGAGAAAGTTCAATTTAAATTTTGATATTGCAGTTCTAGTACAGTTATTGATAAAAATTACTTTCCTCTAATATTTTCCTGCACCATATTGAGCATCATATGAGTCATACTGATCTTCTTTTCTTCTCTTGGTCTCTCTTCTTTTCTGTCAAGCTTCTTTTGTGCATTTTAAATTAGCAATATAGGCTTTGCGGATTCTCTCTTTATCTATTTGCACCAACGATTTTGCAGTATTTCCACTAGAATGTATGCCCAATAATTCCAAAACATCCAATTTTCTAGTTACACCAACATTGAAGCATAAAATAGCATCATAAACACCAAATTTGAGGGTTGTGATATGAAAAAATACAGTTTTTGTTAACCGGGTCGAAACGACAGAATTTACACATTCATTTAAATTTTGGGTTTTCCCGTGAAGACATTTCTTCAACAAGGTATCTTTACAAAGGTCTCTAAATATAGGTTTAATTTCATTCATTATTGCTGCAGATAAAGAATGTTTGTGGCCATACGTGTCATTTCTCCTGTACTTGCACTAAGTGTTGCATTTTCTCCGCACGGCGCAAATCGGAAGGCGTGGCCAGATTGCACAGAGCGTCAGAAAAACCGTCATAACTCACGAAATATTGTCGGATTTATATAAAACAAAAACTGTTTCTCGCAGGAAATACCAGAAATTTCAAATACGCTAAAATCTAAACATCGAATTTTTGAGCCCAGTTGCCTTCCGTCACCCCTTAAGCGACGATGCTGGACAATGGATACGACTTTCTCAGCGTATGCAAAGATGGCGGTCAGTATGGACAATGCAGCTGAGTTGAAAGATGGCCATACTTTCAAATCGAAAATTCGATAATATGAGGGCAGATCAAAAAGTCTAGTTGCACTTCCACGTTATGGTCATTTATTAAACCACCTATACAAAAGCAATACTGCTAGGAAAAGCTCACGTTTCCACATAGTCTCCAAGAGACGATAAATATATCTCCATTCCGAATGCACAGAAATCTCCTCCCAGCGTTTTGTGACGACACGGAGACAGCCGCTTTCACCTCTTTACGGTTTCCAAACCGTTGTCTACCGAGATTCGTTTTGAGCTTAACGAAAAGATGAAAGTCGCACTCCATAAGGGCCGCCAAGCTTGCAAACTGATGCAGTGATTCAAGTCGGGGGTGTGGTAACAGCCTCCATACAGTCCCTCCTTAGCACCATGAGACTTTTATCTTTCCGTTAAGTTCAAAACGGATCTCGGTAGACTACGATTTCGAAGCGATAAGGAGGGGAAAACGGCGGCTGTCTCGGTGGGTACAGCTGGGGATTTTTATGCATCCGGAAATGAAAAGGTGGAGAATCGTTACGAGATATGTTTACAGTCTTGTTGGAGACTATGTGGAAAAGAGAACTTACATTGAAATTGTCACAGGAGTGTTGCTTTCTATTGTTGGTTTAATAAATGGCCATAACGTGCAAGTGCAACTTAGTTTCTGATCTGTTCTCTTAATTCACCCTACTGACGTACAGATATACTAATGAATGCAGAAAAATTAGGCGCACCTCATGAATCAATAGTATTTTTAATATTTTAAAAACAACAAAAGTAAAATTTCACAGCATCTGAATATAGCAAAATTAAACTTAAAATTACCATGTATTGAATGCGTGTATGTTATTTCAACAAAGTATGTCTTGGGTGACAGCTTATTACCTCACGCTGTCAACTTGAAAGTGATACTCTTTAATCTATTCCTTTAAGGACTTATTACAATTGCTATACTAATTTATTATGAAAAAAAAGATCGTCATATCCACCACAGTAACTCAGCAGTAGCAAGCAACATGATATGCACCTCTTATCCTAATGTTCATATACCTACTTAATAAGTAACTGCCAATTTTGCTAGTGAATTTACGTAAATATTGTGTAGTGCGAGCCGTAAAGCTAATGAAGGACGGCTTATTTCTTTATTCCATACATTATTTCTACTGCTGATAGTCACAAGGTGACCGAGTGTTTATAATTTTTCCGTTTTTTGTGGTTGTTGTTTTGGTCTTCAGTTCGCAGACTGGTTTGATGCAGCTCTCCACGCTACCCTGTCCCGTGCAGGTCTCTTCATCTAAGAATAAGTACGGCAACCTACATCCTTTTGAATCTGCTTACTGTATTCGTCCTTTTCCCTCTGCGATTTTTATCCGACACATTTCCTTCTAATGCTAAGTTGACAATTCCTTAATGTGTCAGAATGTGTCCTATCAATCTGTCCCTTCAATTAGTCAGAAGATGCAACAAACTCCTTTTCCCCCTAATTAAGTTAAGCACCTCTTCATTAATTTTCTTCAATCGTCTGTAGCACCACATTTCAAAAGCTTCTATCATCTTTTTGTCTGAACTCCTTATTGTCCACGTTTCAGTCCCATACAATGCTACGCTCCAGACAAATGATTTCAGAAAGAACTTCCTAACATTTAAATTAATATTGGATGTTAACAAGTATCGCTTCTTGAGAAACGCTTTTCTTCCCATAGCCATTGTGCATTTTATATCTTCTATACTTTGGCCATCAGAAGTTATTTTGCTACCCAAATAACAAAACTCACCTATTACTTTTATTGTCTCATTACCTAATCTAACTCCTTCACCATCGCCTGATTTTCTGACATTCCATAACATTACCCTCGTTTTAATCTTGTTAAAGTTCATCTTATATTTTCCTTTCAGGAAACTGTCCATTTCATTCAATTGCTCTTCCAGATCCTTTGAAGTCTCTTACAAAACTACTATCTCATCGGCAAATGCAAAGTTTTTATTCCTTCTCCCTGATTTTTAATGCCTCTCCAAATTTCTCCTTGCATTCCTTCACACTCCACATTTTCCAGTCTTTGGGTACGGATCTTTCGCTGAGTGATCGGTTGTAAATTATAGCTAAGTACGCAGCTACTGCATATAAATAAATAAAATCCTTCTCCAACTCTTTCTCGTGCCTGGCGAGGGCGGCTGTACCCTGGCGATGGTGCGGCAGTAGATTTATGCCGAATTAACAGGAGTGGGACCTGGCGGGTAGCGAATGACGTGGGGACCAGTTGCTTGACCTTCCGCCTCGGCGGACAGCGGCAATAAATCCCGGCTGGCAGGGCTCGGGTGCCCGCGCAGGCGCACATCCATCACGCTGCCCGCTGCCCGCTGCCTCCTCCTTCCGCAGGCGGCGGGTGGCGCGACCGCTGGGGTGGCTGCAGCTGGCGCCACAGCAGGCGGCGGCGTTCCTGGGGGCGCGGGGATAAGGGGGTGTAACACTTGCGAAAAGCGACAACTGCAGGGGGTGAGACTCGCACGCAGTCCGGGCGTTCTTCCGCGCTAACCGCCCTATTCACAGGTGGTGGTCATTCCGTGACGCATTTTTGGCCATTAGATGGGAGTTGGGATCCCGGAGTAGACCTTTTACGGGTCTGATGAAGGAGATATATGAAAAGTACCAGTGAAGGAATTAAAGTTCAGGGGGAAGAATTAAAAACATTACGTTTTGCCGACGACATAGTAATTCTGGCAGAGACAGCAAAAGATCTGGAAGAGCAGTTGAACGGAATGGACAGTGAGCTGAAAGGTGCATATAAGATGAAATTTAACAAGAGCAAAACTAGGGTAATGGAGTGCAGTGTAAGAAAATCAGGTGATGCTGAAGGAATTAGATTGAGAAACGAAGCAATAAAGGAGGTAGATGAGTTCTGTTACTTGGGCAGTAAAATATCAAATGATGGTCGCAGTACAGAGGATATAAAATGCAGAATGGCAATGGGTAGAAAAGCGTTCTTGAAAAAGAGAAATTTGTTAACATCGAATACTGATTTAAGCCCAAGGAAGTCCTTTCTGAAGGCATTTGTATGGAGTGTTGCCTTGTATGGGAGTGAAACATGGACGATAAACAGTGCGGACAGGAAGAGGATTGAGGCTTTTGAAATATGGTGCTACAGAAGAATGCTGAAGATTAGGTGGATGGATGGATGGATCGCGCAACTAATGAGGAGGTACTGAACAGAATTGGGGAGAAAAGAAATTTCTGGCATACCTTGACTAAAAGAAGGGATATATTGGTAGGGCACATACTTAGACATCAAGGGATTGTGAATTTAGCGTTAGAGGGAAGTGTGTGGGGTAAAAACCGCAGAGGAAGACCAAGAGATGGATACAGTAAGCAGATTCAGACAGATGTAGGTTGCCGTTCTTATGTGGAGATGAAGAGGCTTGCTCAGGATAGGGTATTGTGGAGAGCTGCATCAAACCAGTCTCCGGAATGAAGACCACAACAACAACATATAAACAGTAGACTGGCAGGGCGGGATTAAAATAGGTGAAAATAAAATAAGCAATCTCGCATATGCGGATGACTTAGTTGTAATTGCCGATTCGATTGAAAGGTTGCAAACCAGTATTTCAGAGCTCGATCAGAGGTGCAAGGATTATGATATGAAGATCAGCATTTCCAAAACGAAAGTAATGTCTGTGGGAAAGAGATTCAAACACATTGAGTGCCAAACAGGAGCAGCAAAGTTAGAACAGGTAGACAGTTTCAAATACCTGGGATGTATTTTCTCACAGGATGGCAACATAGCGAAAGAACTGGAATCGAGGTGCAGCAAAGCTAATGCAGTGAGTGCTCAGCTAAGATCTAATCTCTTCTGCAAAGAAGGAAGTCAGTACCAAGACTAAGTTAGCAGTGCACCGCTCTATCTTTCGACCAACTTTGTTGTATGGGAGTGACAGTTGGGTGGATACAGGTTACCTTATTCATAAGGTAGAGGTTACACATATGAAAGTAGCAAGAATGATTGCAGGTACTAATAGATGGGAACAATGGCAGGAGGGTGTCCATAATGAGGAAATCAAAGAAAAACTGGGATTGAACGCTATAGATGAATCAGTTAGAGCGAACAGACTGAGATGGTGGGGTCATGTTACACGCATGGGAGAAGCAAGGTTACCTAAGAGACTCATGAGCTCGTCAGTGGAGGATAAGAGGAGTCGTGGTAGACCTAGAAGAAAGTACTTAGTTTCGGTGCAGAATGATTTTGAAGTAAAAGGCATAACATCAGACGAGGCATCAATGTTAGCATTGAATAGGGGATCATGGAGGAATTTTATTAGAGGTAGTATGCTTCAGACTGAACGCTGAAAGGCATAATCAGTCTCTAATGATTATTATATATCGTATGATATAATGTCAGCTACATACAGGGTGTCCAGAAAAGGACTCCCTGATTTTAAAATTAAATATCTTGAAAACAAAGATCGATAGAGGAATGCAGTAAAGGGTATGTTTATTGTGAAAGCTGTAAGTAGTTTATACAGCAGTTTGAAATAATAGTAACAAAATCTGCTAACAGATGGCGCTGTGCAGCTCATATCATCATACATAAGTGAAATAATCGTATGAAAATACTCTTTGCAAACAATCACACCACAATCACACCGCGGGGACTGAGGCGCTTCAGTCACGGTCTGCAGGGCCACTACGGTCGGGAGTTCGAATCCCCCCTTGGGCATGGATATTTGTGCCGTCCTTAGTATAAGGTAGTTCATAAATAGTTTGTAGGTTTAGGGACTGATGACTCCGTAGTCTCATAAGCTTAACAAACATTTGAACATTTTTTTGAAAACATATCTCTGTCACAGAGCCAAGTCCAACTCGTTTAACCACTGGGCAGCTTCCTGACTGACTAGATGGAGTTCGGTCATCCCTCCTGAGAATGATCGTAATGGGCAGTTAGTAAATATATGGGTCATCGTTTGTATGTCTGCTCCACAGTCACATGATTTGTCGTCTGCCTGTCCCCATTTGAATTTCCAATAGTTACAGCGACCAACACCAGGTCGGAAGCGGTTGGTCAAAGACCATTCTCTCCTGGGAAGGTGCATTCCTTGGAGCTCCTTCGAGGGATCGTCTATCCAGATGCTGTTTTGTCCATTAAACGAATCCCTAGTTCTTGCCCAGTTCGATTTAGGCGAAAAGCTACTCTCATGTTACGCAGCTGTTTTAAGAGGTGGTTTGCGTGATTTCAACCGGCTTACCCGTGGTGGAAGGTCTTGCAGGATAGGAAGCTTAGGAGTGGACAACATCTTATAATACTATTTCATTAAGGCTTCCTTACGTCTTAGATCAGGAAAAACGATGTTGCATAATATTGGGAGCCATTGAAGTGGTGTAGCCATCAGAGTGCCACTGATCAATCTCATTGTTCTATTTAATTGTACATCAATGTCTCTCACATGAGCACTGTTGAGCCAGACAGGAGAACAGTATTCAGCTGCAGAGTAAACTAGGGACAAAGCTGTCGTACGCAAAACCTTAGCACTGGCTCCCCAAGAGGCTCCTGCTAAGTGCTTCAATATGTTATTCCTAGTTTTAAATTTGTCTGCTGTTTTTTGAAAGTGGTACTCAAAAGTGAGAGATATATCCAAGATGACTCCTAGGTATTTTGGATGTACACTGTGTTCAAGTTGAACACCATCAAACGAGATATTAAGTTTATAGTCAGCCACCCTATTATTAAGATGGAAACAAGGGTGTCCTGACAAAAGCACCCAGTGACAAAAGCACCCAGTGACATTAGCACCCAGTTCTGGTCGAGGGGCGGTCGGCTAATCTCCCGGTCCGGTCTCTGCTCGGCAGGTAGAAGAGCCGAGGGCTGTGAGGTCGCATTGACACGGGCCGTACTTTACGGCAATGCGTGGCCGCAATAGCATTGCTGCAATGTATAATGGAAGCGAGACTAAAGAAGAACCAAGACATATTCATAAGATATGTGACCTGGAAAAAGCCTTCGATAATGTAAGGTCTGCATGATGTTCGCGATTCTGAGAAAAATAGGAGTAAGCTGTAGGGAAAGGCGGGTAATACACAGTTTGTGTAAGAATCAAGTGGATACAATAAGCATAGAACGTCAAGAACGAAATGCTCAGATTAAAAAAGGGGTAAGAAAAGGTAGTGGACTGTCGCCATCAGCTTGCGCAATGAAGACGTAATGTAGGAAATAAAGAACAGGTTCAACGCTCTGATAAAAGTTCTGGGTAAAAGGATATCAATGATAAGATTTGCAGATGATATTGCTATCGTCTGTGAAAGTGAAGGAAAATTACACGGCCTGTTGAATAGCATGAAAGAGTAATGAGCACCGAAGGTAAACCAAAGAAACACGAAAGTCATGAGAAGTAACAGAAATAAAAGTAGCGAGAAAATAACAACCGAATTGGTGTTCACAATGTACACGAAGACAAGGAATTCTGATACCTTTGCATTAAACTAACTCACGACGGAAGAAGCAAGAGGGACATAAAAAGTAGACTAACAGAAGCAAAGAGGGCATACATGGGAAAGAGAAATCTACTGCTGTCAAACATCGTCCTGAACTTGTGGCAGAAATTTCTCTGCGCATACGTTTGCAGCCCAACATTGTATGTTTGCGATACTTGGACTACTGGGAAATGAGAACAGAAGAGAATTGAAGCATTTAAGATGTAGTTAGAGTGGTACAAAATATCTCGTAATTTATTTATTTATTGTACGTATTGCTTGTAAGTTTACCTTTTACATCCATAAATGCCTGGGTATTCATGAATTTTTGGCATTTGCCCAAGCATTTATTCTGGGCATTTGCCCCACCTTGCAAATGTCGAGGCATTTTACATCACTAGGGGAAAAACAGATTGGAATACATCAAGCAAATAATTGAGGCTGTAGGTTGCAATGCTACTCTGAAATGAAACGGTTGGCTAAGGAGTTGATGACAGGTCGCATCAAAGCAATCTGATGACTACGGATGCTTTGCCCAAAAACATTGATGGTTTGAACAGCGATATACCGATGATATATCGCCGATGTATCAGAGATAAAAGTCGAAATCCTGATTCTAAGTCTTTTTATTGTATATTAAAAGGATGTTGTACAGTGTTGCATGTTATGATTAGAAAACTAAGGAAGAAACACATATTTGGGTGTTTATTTCCGAATAAGTGACAATTTTCGAATGTGTGGTTACGTTACGAAAATAATAATAATAATAATAATAATAACAGAGCTATTTACAGAATAAATGACATCAACTGCGAATGACCACAGCTGAAAATGTGTTCTCAGCTGGGACTCGAACCTTGGTCTCCTGCATTTTAGGCATTTCAGCTGACCACTACACCACTGGGGACACAGTGATCAGCGCACCTGCAAGGACTACCTAAGCACGCCTCCCGTCAGACACAAATTCCCAGCTTTACCATGCCCACAGTACTCAAACTCGTAATTATTGAAACTAATTATCGTAAGAGTAAGGCCCCAAACTTGTCCATCGCTCCCCTCTAACGAAAGGATCATTGCCCGTCTCCGGCATATATATGTGGCGTCTGTTCCGAAAGAACAGACGTCACTTCTGATCCTGCAGTTATTCTTTTATATTCACAGAATATATGACATGAACTGCGAATGAGCAAGGTGTATGATCCAAAGAAGGTGTGTATAGACAACTGGGAGAAACAGTCGACATCAGTCTACATTCTATTCGACATAGAACGTGCAGGAATTCACTAAATGTTAGCTTCTAATAATGAATTAGACTTCTTGAGTGGAAAAGTGGATTTTAGCGGAGACAGCCAAAATACGCCAATTTTCAATTAGCGCTTGAGTCGGAACGGCTCGTTGACAGGAAAACACAAATAGTGAAATCTGTAGGAAATTTTATGAGCTTAAATTTTGGACTTTGAGGTCATTTGTGAAAGTTGACAGTTTTCCAATTATAAGCAAAAACCGCCGAAAAATGCTATTTTTTCGAATTATTGCATATTGTTCAGCGTTGCGTCAAGAAAGTTTGTTGGGAAATGCCAGATTCGGATTCAGCACCCCATAAAAACATACGGAATCGAAGAAATCAAAACTACCCCAAAAGTTTCCTGGCAAAAATACATAACTGGACTAAGTTGTCGTCACTTAAAAGAAAATTGGAACCATCATTCATTGTTAATAACGCTCCCGAAAGATCAATTTCATGTTTCGTTTGTGGTTCTTTCTTATTTGTGTGAGTTTTGGCACGGTGGCGGTATGATGTCCTCTTCGCTGCCTGCTGTTGGGGCATTTCAGTCACAAAATCATATGTACGATTGTGCAAGTCACCTATCTCTTCGGTGTATATTTTTGCAATCGAAGCCTGTTCTTCTCGTGATCTCTTCTTCGCCTGACTAATAGTCGTTTGTACTTCAAAGTGCTCCACATGCTCGTTTGCACTAAGCACCACACAGTCCTTTGACACAAGGTTTCCTGGACAGTGCTTGTTTTATGTTTTGAATAGCATCAAATCACTGTTCTGTCTGCTTCGGTTCTTTTTATGATGTAAGAGTAGCCTTCATAGTGGCCACGTGGCTTACTTTTGTTGGTCGTTGATGTCTCCATCGAACCTATAAGCTCACAAACACAAAAGCTGAATGAACCGAACGTACGACCTTCAGAATCGTACTGACAGTTAGCTGTTATCCGCTGAGGTGGACAAGGACCTCGGGACTGCAGACAGACTGTGTCGAGAGAGCGTTTCCGGTGTGCGAGGACTGGGCGGCGTGGCATTACCGCGGGCACAGGGGCGGATTAGCGAGGGTACGGGCTGCAGGTAGGTCGTGACGTAGTAAACAGGTCAGACTGGGTGCAAATGTCGCAGATTTGGGGTTGGGTGCAAATGTCACTGGGTGCATTTGTCACATATCCGGAAACAAGCTACTTCCGTTTTATTTGGGTTTGGCTTTACAGTGGAATCGATAGATAAAGGAAAAGGAGATATTCAAGAGTGCAAGAACTACAGCGGAATTAAACTAACGTCCCATACATTGAAGATCTGGCAGAAAATCTCTATCTATATAAAAGCGAAAGGACACTCATTCACACGCACACACACAGTCACTCACTCACTGACTAAATACGAAATCTAGAAAAAGACTTCACCTATTAAGCTGAAATTTGGCAGGATTTTATTTCATAGGTAGAAGACGTCAGCTAAGAAAGGATTTTGCGTTAGCGCTGATAGTTCAGGAAATATGACGTCATAAACAATGAAAACTTCCCCGTCTTGCGGCACGTGATAGTGTGACTTTATAAGTCTACTATCTGCGAAGGAGAGCACTTAGCGCCTTGCAAACAACTTTAAACATAATTTCAAATCTTTAGGAAACTTTTACTCGCTGACTACCCCAGCAAAATGATGAAAGGAAAACTGTTTGTCGCTTACCACTTTTACAGCGTTCTTCTATTTCACATATCTGGAGTGTTTAATCTAAGACAGGACGCGTAGTTGCCATAGCATTGCCCAGGCAATGCCCACTCGCTGCACAAAATTCACCGTCCCCCACTAGTACGCAGTTTACGTGGCTTTCTCCCAGATCAGGGACTTCAGTTGACGTATGACTGGCAAGTAGTGTTCTGTGTCTTAGTGCTGAGGCAATGGATGTTACTGACATCACCGAAGGGAACCCTCTACTGATTTCCGACGGACATCAGTACATAGCAGGATATAAAATAAGAGGGAAGAGACTTACTGGCGTTGTGCGAACCACTGTTTCTTGTACCTAGTGTGGCCAAATAACTGAACTTCAGTGATCGGCAATGACTACAAATAGAACTAAATGCTAGGTTATCATCATTTTTGTAATTATTGTGTTTTTATTCTTCTTAAATCGGTTTCCATATTGTATCTTGAGCACTGACAATATGCACACATCACATTATGTTGTTACACTTGGCATTTCAATGTTCGCTTAAGGTAAATGTTGTATCTGGGTGCAATGGCTACGTTTAACGTAGATTAAATACATAATAATATTTGGCATGGGATATGCTGAATACAGGATAAATATTTCAGGCAAATAAATTGTCATTACTAAAAGACCCGATACCATCCGTATGCTTGGGTCCATGTGGGGATATGTTCAAATGTTTGTAAATCTATCGGTACAAACTGCGTGGTCATCAGTCCGTAGCCTACAAACTACTTAAACCTAGGTAAACTAACCTAAGGACATCACACACACCCATGCCCCAGGGAGGACTCGAACCTCCACGGTGAGCAACCGCGCGCTCCGCAGCGAGACGCTTTAGACCGCACGGCTACTCCACCGCGGCCATGAAGGGACACTAAGAGGGGATACTAGGCGGAAAAGGTTGAAAAACAATATTCTGAAACACGCAAAAGACTCATAAATTATATCTTTCCAGTCCACACAAAGAAACTTTCCTTCTCGTCAGTGCTCTGCCAAACAGTTGCCATTGCTAACTATCAAAGCTACAAGTGACCATTTCATTAAGGCATGGCACTCGATACGTGATTGATTGAACATAAATTCATAAGTTTGTATTGTAAAAAAGTACTGAGACATTCGTAATAACAACAACAAAATGCCATTGCAAGTTACTAATTTGCGAGTCATAAAACACAACACGCCGACATTAAGATATCTGCATGGTGCAAAAACTGGTAATTGATCCTTAATAACGATAAGTGTAAAGTCATGCATATGAACACTAAAAGAAATCCGTTAAACTGCAGTTACACGATAAAACAGTGAAATCTACAAGCCGTCAGTTCAAATTAATACCTAGGACTTACAATTTCGATCAACTTAAATTGGAAATAACACATAGAAGATATTGGAGGTAAGACGAACCACAGGATACGTTTCATTGGTAGAACACTTAGAACATGCAAAAGAAACTACCTGCACTATAATTGTGCGTCCTATTTTGGAGTATTGTTGCGCAATGTGGAATCCACACCAGGTGGGACTGACGGACGATGTAGAGAAAATCCAGAGAAGAGCAGCTTGTTTTGTATTATAGCAATATAAGGGAGGGAGTGTTACCGAAATGATGTAAGAGATGGGATGGAAATCATCAAAAGAAAGGCGTTATTCGTTGCGCCGAGATCTACCGGGTGATCAAAAAGTCAGTATAAATTTGAAAACTTAATAAATCACGGAATAATGAAGACAGAGAGGTAAAACTTAGCACACATGCTTGGAATGACATGGGATTTTATTAGAAAAAAAAAGTTCAAAAATGTCCGACAGATGGCGCGTAATTCTGGTTTTGTAACTGCTACCGTGACATGTGAGGGGTACGCCGATATGTTACAGAATCGCATCATCCCCAGCATGGCTTATAAACACCTTCTGGAACGTACGATTTTTATGCAGGATGGCGCTCCACCCCATATTGCTAGACACGTGAAAGGTCTCTTGCGCGCATCGTTTTGTGACGATCGTGTACTCAGCCGCCACTTTCGTCATGCTTGGCCTCCCAGGTCCACAGACCTCAGTCCATGCGATTATTGGCTTTGGGGTTTCCTGAAGTCGCAAGTGCATCGTGATCGACTGACATCTCTAGGGATGCTGAAAGACAACATCCGACGCCAATGCCTCACCATAACTCCGTACATGCTTTACAGTGCTGTTCACAACATTATTCTTCGACTACAGCTATTGTTGAGGAATGATGGTGAACATATTCAGCATTTCCTGTAAAGAAAATCATCTTTGCTTTGTCTTAATTTGTTATGCTAATTATTGCTTCTCTGTTCAGATGAAGCGCCATCTGTCGGACATTTTTTAACTTTTTTTTTGTTCTAATAAAACCCTATGTCATTCTAAGCATGTGTGTCAATTTTTATCTTTCTATCTACATTATTTCGCGATTTATTAAGTTTTCAAATTTATAAGGACTTTTTGATCACCTGGTATTTTCGAAATTTCACTAAGTTTCTCTTCCGAATGCGATCATATTTTACTAGCACCCACCTACTTAGGGTGACATGATCATCATCATATAATAAGAGAAATCAGATCGAAATCAGAAAGATTTAGGTGTTCTGTTTTCCCATGAGCTATTGGAGAATGGAACTGTAGAGAAATATCATAGATGCAGTTCGATGAACCCTCTGCCATGCTCTTCAATGTGACGTTCAGAGTATCTGTGTAGAAATGTAGATGTAGATGTAGACGGCGTCAAAATCTATAGGTGGTATCCGTGCTTCAGTTGACGCCATAAATAATATCTTACAAGGACTTCTTCTAGTTGCTAGCGTGTTGTTACATTGGTAGTGACAATGTACCATGGGTTAACAAATAAATAAAGAATTGATCTATTTAATACTCATAAAGTGACTATCGGTGAAATCCAGCATTGCCTGTATACATATTTTCCCTTCTGCACACATCTCCTGTTCCCATCTCTCTTTCTTTCCAGCTTCTCCTCCTTCTCCTTTCTCCACTCCTTGAGCCACTCTTTTCCATCTCCTGCTCCCACTTTCTCTGCCAACATAATCCTACCCCCCCTCGCCTCCTATGTTCAGCCATGCCCATCTGCACCTGTAACTCACGTATGTTTTTTATACATTTTTTGCATGCATTTCCTCTTCCCCATCTTTTAATCCATACTATACTTCTTTAATCTATGACCACTCACCTCACCTACCTGCCCCATCTTTCTCTCTCTCTCTCTTCAACCCTGCCCTCTCCCTCCCTGTTCTCTGTCTGCATCTCCTCTTCCCCACTGTATCTGGCAGTCTTCTCCGCAATGTCTCCACGACTCACCTGTCTCTGGCCATTCCTTCATACCCCATCTCCTCTCTCCTCCTCTATATTCATCTTCTGCTGCCCCCTCTCTGACTGTCCAACTCCTCCCCTTTCATCCACCACATTTTCCTCATTCTCTCTGTACATCTCATCCTCCTCTCATTGTTTCTTGCCCCTGACATGCAGACTGCCCTGGACAGCAGGTCGATAATGCTGGTCGATAATACTGGTCGTGCAGGGCACCCTATATTGCATGGGCTGTGACACACGTTTTTGCCTATATCTCCGCTATTATGAGAGTTAGAAGGTTATAAACCCCACCGTGCTGTTGCTCCTGTTGCAAGCAGTATGTGTACTAAATTTAGTTGAAAGCCTCGCAGGAGTAGCCGAGCGGTCTGGAGCGCCACGTTGCGGATCGCGCGGCCTCCCGCGTCGGGGGTTGGAATCCTCCCTCGGACATGGATGTGTCTGTTATCCTTAGGTTCGTTAAACTTAGTTTAAGTAGTGTATAAGCTACGGACTAATAACCTCGCAGTTGAGTCCGACAGATTTACAAACATTAAAACTGTTTTTTGTTGTTGAAATCGATCCATTTGTTTCGGAGGAGATGCAGAACACATACATACACACATCCAGCGATTTTTATGATATTTATAGATTAGACAATGATTTATTTACTGCCACAGGGCTACATTATAGGGTTTCAGAAGTGTTAAGATGAATAATGAAGAGCAAAACTGTTTTAGTTATAAAGGCAGTGGCACATGAGACAACATGTAATAGCAGAACAAAAAAACCTCCATAAAAGCTACTGTTTGCATATTTATACCAAAATAAATAACCAATTTTCACCACATTTGCAGTTTGTGATCCAAGATATGTACAAAGTAAATAATTGGAAGGTACAGCACAAATTGAGGAAAAAGAATGTTTATGGCACAATTTGACTAATAGGAGGTATTCAATGAACATATCCTGGAGCAACAAGGATGAGAGGAGAAGGGGGAGGAGGCAAAAATTATGAGGTAGAGTGCACTTAAAAGAAGTGAGGAAGAACAAATTTATGTAGGGTGTAGTAAGCAATGGATATGAGAGGCCTTGCACTAGGCAGAGGAGCATGGAGAACTACATTTTACCAGTCTTCGGATTTAACACCACAACGACACCACACTAGGCACCAAAATTTCGGTCATCAAATGACCGTTACAAAGAGAAGTGGCGAGCAGTTTCTCCCCACTGAAGACGGGAAACGGCGTGGCGCAGTGCAGCCCCGGTGGCCGGGTCCCTGGAAAGGGGGGCAGTTATAGGAGCGGCGTTTACAATGAGGCCGCGGGCGCGTGTCGTAAAACCAGCTGATTTACGGCGCCAGCCGAATTGTCTGTAAACGGCGCGTTAAGCGCAGCGCCAGCGGCAGAGACCGCGACTGCGGTGGCGCTCCTGAGGCCGAGGAGAAGGCCGAGTTATGGAAACCACCGGGTGTCCGGGTAGACCCTTTGTTATCTGAACCAGTCGCTGAGCAAGTTCCTTGATGCAGGCATGTTGACATCGAATGAATAATTCCCTACGCGAACAGTGTTTTATTAAGTTTGGAACAACCTACCAAAATGGAATGACTCGAGACACTTAATAACTTTATTCATTCGTGTCCGAAGCATCTTATATACGTGTGACACAAAACATAGCTGGAACACAAATACAAAATTGAAAATAAAGAAATGAAGATACATATTAAACCATTAATAGTACAATCATATACAAGCCCAGCTTTAACCGTACGAAAGCTTTTTCCCCAGGATTAAGCTATGCTAGCCCAAAATCTGACTACATCACACGTATCACGGGTAGCATTGAAAGACGGCTGTCTGCCGTCTTCCCTAGGTTTGTAATTTTGTAATTTATCTAAGTTCACTAGACGGGCTATTTTGTTAAACGGGAACCCCTTTCGTTGGGAGGCATGAGGAATAACATTTCATTTCATATTTTTAAATGTTAGTTTCTGTAATATTGCTGGGATTTTATTATGCTAATAATTGATCATTGTGTCTATGAATGTGGCAAGATGAACGGTTTCTCTGTGACGCCACCGTCCCTGTGAGAATGTATACTTGCTTTATTCTGTATGTGCATCTTGTAGCATGCGAGTCGGAGTGTATGTATGATAATTTTCGTCGTTGGTTGCTGCCTGCTCGCTACTAGTGTTCTCTGACTTCGTATCGATAGGTAGTCGTTACCAACCTCTGATTTTGACGCTACCAAAGAGGTTCCTCCACCCTTTGGTTACAAGTTGGGTTGGCAATGCCCAGTAGCGAGCCTCGGTAGGACGAGCGAGTTTAAGCTCTCGCCACTACCTCGTTTTTACCGATTTCCGGTGGTTGCGGAGACTGGCTGGCCGACTTGACATTCTGTGGCTGCACTTCGACCTGGTAAGACGTTCTGATTTCCTTTCCTCCCTTTACATAAAAGCGATTCTTTGTCTGGTGTTAAAGTTAGATTTCAGAACTTAAGTTCAATTTTCGCAATAAGTTTCTGCGATCATGTACGGAAGTGTATTCAATTTCATTTCCGTGATTTTTGCGTAGGTAAACGCGGTGAATATGTAACTAATTCGGTTTGATAATGGCTGAGAATCGCTAACCTTTGTGAGACTAGTTGGCGGTGTACGAACTCTAATTTCTTTCTAGCTTTGTGGGATGCAACTAATATGCGGGAATATTTTTATTCTGTATTGTGCATGTGAAGTATTCCTTTCCTTTTCCTCCTTGTGCGAGTGATATGTATTCCACGTGGTGTGTTCTTAGAACAAAGCATTCAGCTACCCCTGCGTCTGTTTCTAGGCCAATCCAACAGGAAATCATGTACGTATCTTTCTGATTTTCCTTATTACATCGCGATCTCCTCTCTGTCTATTTTAAATTGCTGTTTCATTTCCAAACTTGTACTTTCCATTCGGACTCCGTCAGTAAATTCTCTTCTAGCCTTGTACGACCCCCTTTATTAGCTTGCTTATGAAATACCACTTATTTCTAGGGGCTGCACGCCGTGTTTATTAATTGATATTCTCCGACTTTGAATTTATTCCACTTTTCTGATTTTTGAAGACTGGACTTCATCCATCCGTGTAAAACCTTCCCAGTCGCGTTTAACTGTATTTCTTCAGTTTCCTTAAGATATCATACGCATTTCTAAGGGTTGCATTCCATATCTATTTTTCGGGAATTGTTTTTTGTATTTTTTACTGGTTTTCGAAACCACGTGGTTCCGAACTCCGACTTCAAGGGTTTAAAGCTAGTCACTTGAGTTCTCGCCACTGTTCAGATACCAATACCTTACTGTTGTGTATTATTGCTTCGTAATCTGTGATTTCGCTGGTTTTTGTTGAAATGAATGCGATCTTTATGTACTTCGCCTTCAGTGGGGTGCAAATAACTAATGTAGCAGACACGTGCCGTGTGTCTCAATAATTCTGCATCTTTGATTTGAAGGGAAATTAATCTCGCTATTATCGCGTACCATCTCCAGTAGAGAAAGACAGACCAGAGCGACCTACGAAGTTTATTTTTTCTTGTGTTGTTTGGTTCACTGAATTTCGCCTACAATAGCGGCGCCTGCTTCTGCTTCGCATTAGCACTCTGAGTTGGGTGAGTTTCGCTTTGCTTCGCGCGTGTGAGTGGCTGAATGCTTGTTGATTGTAAATCTCCCCCCCCCCCCCCGACGATGTTCAGTTTCTGATTACATTAGCTTAATTTTCAATTTGGGATGCGTTTTTATTGTTTAACAAAATTGGCGCCCCCATTTGCTCATGTTTGAACTGAATACATAATTTATTGTCAGTGAAATTTTATCCTTCTTATAAATATTAGTTTATGAATACCCTCCATTTTTTTTATTTTATGTTGTTTTTCACTAGTGCTGAGAAAAACTCAGATGCCAATTATCATGTTACAGTTCCGTTCCGCCATAAATGTTCTCGCAGCCACGTTAATGAAATGGTTTAGTTCGAGGTGGCTTGCATATTAATTATTGTGTGTAATTTCCGTGATCTACGACGTATGTTGGCCACCGTCTCTTCGTCTTCCTGTTGCTAAAGTAAAGTTTGAGTCAATTCTAAATTCTGAGCCAGGGAACAAGATTCTGTTGCAGGAAATAGTAGTTCACGCGAATCCTTTAGCTGGTTTTACGGCCAGAGTTATATGTTTAAAGTAAGCTTTTAACTGGCTCCTTTCAGATTGAATTAATTTTACAATTAACGGTAGTTTTTCAGCATGTCAACTCCTCCATGGTACAACAGGCTCGGTGGTTTGTTCTTTTCCACATTGGCACATGACAGATGTGTCAGGGAGGCCTCACCTTCTCGTGTTGACTTTGGTTCTCGCTACGTTGGTCTGCAGTCTATTGAGGGACTTCCACGTCATCCAGTCCTCCCATAGCCAGGTGGGAGTGCTTCCTGTGGGGTCATCCAGCCACCAGAGTCCCCTCTCTTTGCTCTCCACATCTCCAGGCTGGTCAGTTGTGGTGATTTGTCGAGCTCCGTCGTTGCACGAAGGTAGCTTTTCCTTGATTTGAGTCTGCTATGGGCAGGCTGGTAACCAAAAAGGGGATGTCTTGATGATGCCAATGCCTTTGTTGTTCCATTCTGGCTGTGACTTCCCTTTTAATCTCAGGCGGCACTATATCATAAAGGCAGTATATTTTTTTTAACTGACGTTTACCTTAGGCATCCCGTGACAATGCGACAAGTTTCGTTGAGAACCACATACACTTGTTTAGCATGGCATGAGTTATATCATACTGGACACGCGTATTCTTCACTACGTAATATAGGAATAGAGCTGTAGTTCTCAATGTATTGGGTTGTGCACCCCATTTTGAGCCTGCAAGCTTGCGAACAATACTACTTCTAGCATCTACTTTGCATTTGGTGTTCAAGCAGTGTTGTTTGAAGGTAAGCGTTCGGTCAACATCCAGATACTTAGGCCTGGCGTTGTGTTTTAGTGAAATATCTTCCTAGTTTATCTGTAGGGGCCTTGACGCCTCATCGGTCTTTAGATGGAAAGCACAGGTTTGAGTTTTTGAAGGATTGGGTTTGAGTTAGTTTTTTCCTATAATATGCTGTAAGCTCCTCAAGAGTTCGTGATAGCTCTCCTTCTATAATCTCAAAATTGTCTGTTTGGACGGTGACAGCACAGTCGTCTATATGAAGTTCTTGGTATCTCGGGGAAGGCGCTGGTCATTGGTGTATATATTCAATAGCATAGGGGCCAAACGCAACCCTGTGGAAGACTGTTTTTGATTTCTCCATCGACTTCTCCGGACACTGTTATGACAATTGAGTACGTTATTATTATGGCAGTTTTGCATAACACTCAGATGATAAAACTCATGGGTTTACGTTATGCACAAATACAGAAGGCCGTAGAATCGTTGTAGACGAGGTATAAAAGAGCACTGCATTGGCAGGGCTATTATTTCTAGTCCGATGATTAGTATGAATTGTTTTCCAACATTATTATAACCGCACGATGGGAATCAACAGAATTTTAACACGGTAAGGTATTTGGCAACAGACGCCATCTATTGAGATGGCTATCTACATATACCTGAGAATGTACTTAATACAGTGAGACTCGTCTGCTTGGTTGGGTGAAACGAGAAATTGTATCTGTATTGAAACAATGTGTCACTGTTCCCATGTGACGTCTGTTACTCATTAAATACTCCAACGAAAAATTATGTGAAACCCTGTCTATGAAATAAACTTATAAAACTGTGAAAATTAGTGTCTTCGTTTTTCTCAAATAAATTAATCGTATTTGACATTAAGCCCTGTACAATTATGTGTGAGTGTGACTGTTTGGTAAGCAACGGATAACAGTGTGAATGAAGCAACACTATTAACTGAAAAATCTGTAATTAAACTGGTGATATGATTTATTACTAATCCTATATGCTAAATATAAAACGTCTGCTTAAATTATTTCAAGTCTTACATACTGCACAGTATACTGCTGACAAACAACTGAACTGCAAGCCCCAAGAAAAATAAGGACCTCTCTCTTATTTGAATGTTTTATCAGTTTAAATGAAATAATTCTTCCCTTGCAGTACTCAAAATCAATTAATCACTACTGTTACTAAAACTGGTAACGTACATTTCACAACAAATTCTACAGTATCTCATTTGTACTTAGTTACTTTTTAAGTCTGATTAACTTTGAAAGAAACAAATGAATGCAAATAATTTCTTTCTACGAGAAACTGAGTTTGCCTATAACTCCTAAGGTCATTAACGCAACAGAACTCTCTACTTAGCAATCTGCGCGTGACTTACCATTCTTATTAGTTACGCGAACTTAGCTCATCAATTTATTACTATTCTTTTCAATTTGTATGCCAGTGACTTCCTTTTTAAGACGCCATTTACACAAAACACACAGAATTTGACTGAATGCAAAAATTAATCTTGGAAATAATAAAATGAATGGGGAACTGGTAAATGACTTTATATTAAATCAAAACTAGAAACTACTGACAATTAACTTCATTAATGAGAAAACGCCAAGAACAATGTTCATAGGATACTATAATTACAAATAATAAATATACATGGATCTACCTTTTTCACCACTTCAGTGTCTCTATAGAACAAATACAAATATTTTTCCTACTGGGCAGGCTTTCGTCCATCGAAATAGTCATCACACTGAAATGCAACGTGCAGTGAGGCTACCTGAGCCACAACCAGAGACTTTCACTGGTAGACAACGTCTGCTTCTGACAAGCAGAGACTCTACCTACAGACTGCCTACTCCAGTGATCTCTATACAAACTGGATGAATAACTCTGATGTGTGAGCACAGAACTACAGCGTGCCTGCACATTCATATGTTTTGCACGCGATTTCGCAATGTCCGCCATTTTTAAATTTGGCAACCGAATTTCCATCAGTTATTACGTGACAAATAACTGCTTGATTACCTCGTGATTTGAAATTGACATCAATATGTGGTTTATAGGTCAATATGGGATCGGAATTGAAACGTATTTTTCTTTCGTTTTCTTATAATACTTCCTAGCGGCCATATTTAAATTTGGCAAGAAACGAAATATGAGCATCTCTGGATGGCACGCTCAGACAGCTAAAGTTCAACATCCAGGTAGTATAGAGATCAGTGGCCTACTCGCAACAATTTGCAGCGTAACACTAAATTCACGGATTATACTCTTTGCCTTATGACACAGATTATTTTACTTATCCATATTAACAAATTAAAGTCACAATGTTACATAGATTAATAAAATCAAATCAGAATATTACATAAACATGGTGCGTACGAAATTAAAGATAATATTTAAATAAAAATGAACCCAAGGCAGAATATCAGGTAAAATTCTAACAAAAATGTGGCCAAGGGAGAATACATGTACTCTTTTCACCATTCGACTTTAAATTACAAACTACTGCTATATTTTGTGATCAGTCAAAGATATTGAATTGTGTAAATCAAAATATTCTTTTAATTAAATTAGAATTTTATCGTGTAAGAGGAACTATTTCAAATATTATATCTCTGACAGATAACAAATGGTGTCAATAGGAAAAATATGAGTATTAAGCCACCAGGCATCATCCTACTGGGTACCTTTAATATTTTGTCCCCCCCCCCCTCAAAGTTCCATCTTCAGATCGTTACTTTTTCTTGTGTGTATCAATGAAATTTCATCAGTATTATTACAGGTTGCCAAGTTTGTTTTGTCTGCAGATGACACAAACATTGGAATGTGTAGTAAATCAATAAATACTTAAAGTTTGTGTTTGTTTCATGTACGGTGACAACAACGCAACTCGCGAGGACATCATCTTCTCTGTCGGGACCAGAGATAAAGTAGCTGGCCACAGTAGCCACAGGCAGGCAGAAGATACTCTGGTCGGGTGCTGCGACCACAGACATACATCCCTAGACTGGCAAACTTGCCTCTGTAACTGAAGCCTCATGCCGCCATCTTGCCTCAACCCACGTCAAAAAGTTTTCCTACGGTACTAAACGATACGACATTCTAAGCTTTACAAGTTGGTTTGAACATGATTTGCATTTGAGCTAACACATCCGCAATAGTTGAGTTTAAAACATAAGCCTACATTGTCGGATCGTGTTATGTACGGTTAAATTTTACTTACCGTCCAGGCGGCGGTTTTGTCATGAAATCTTCGTTTTACTTAGTGAACGAGTAGTACATACAAGAACCTGTCAACCATAGAGCAGGAACAGCATTATTCATTTACTTCATCTTCTGTACGAAACACTAATCAAATCACTCTTTGTGGACTTCTTAGAATATTTTTCTACCTTTATATATATATATATATATATATATATATATATATATATATATATATATATATATATATATATATTTGCCAACATAATAATGACAGGCCGCCGGGATGGAAAGTAAAATTTTAACGTTACGTCGCCTACAGTTAAAACAGAAATAATTATCTGAAAAACACTAAGAAGAACAAAAATATGTGTTATCCACGGCAAATAGCACATTTATAACTGTCATACTTCTAAAAGAGAAGCCGAAGTTGATCGAAAGAGGTAACAGATTTAAAAAAAAAAAAAAAAAAAAAAAAAAAAAAAAAAAAAAAAAAAAAAAAAAAACAGGAAACGGACTCATTATTGTGTGTGTGAGAGCAGACTGTAGTTTTTGTAAGAACTCTCAAAATAATAAGGATACGTATTGCCCACAATAAACAATACTTTTATAATGACCACACTACTGAAAGAAAAATCGAAGCTGAATCAAATTGGCAACAGATTAATTATAAGAACAAATCAGTGCAATTTATTACTGTGTGTTGCAAAGCTTACTCGAGCTGAAAAAATTACAGCCATGCACATTACACAAATTTCAGATATGTCAAAAAGACAGCATAGTTACGTCACTTCATCCGTATTTTTACGACTGTTATCTGTAATAACACACATGACTGCTTACACGTTTATAGCACTTTGTAGTATAGAAATATGGCGGCGAAAGTTCACTGACACCAATGATACTGTATATGGCATTGCCAGTCTAATAATATATGTCTGTGGCTGCGACAATTCATCACGATAAAATAAATACGGAGAAATGAAAAATACTTATTCTAAAACAGTTTAAGAAATGTATGTGAGACGAAAGAACTCAGTTCTTGTTTGGAAGCCTTGTTATGAGGTTCATGTACGCACTTTACTCGTGAATTTGTATTCTGTGATATGAAATAAATAAATATATATATTACGAAAGATAATTAATTTCCAAGTATTATTACACAACTTTATAAAGAATTTACTTATGATGAAGTATTTTTTATTTATTTATTGTAGTTTTGTGATGAGACTAATATTTTTTAATGATATGGAAAGTTTCAACTTTGGTGATTTGATGGATCCGATTTATTTCTCCAATTATTCGATACTGAAATGCAGTCTCTCTGTTGTTTAAGAAACAACTGCAAAATAAATAAAATGCCCTTTAGAAGTTTCCACAAAAATCTATGGGACTGAGGATCTCAGTTTGATTTATATTAGCAGATTATTTGAAACTTACCTTCCTATCTCGTACAAGAAACCTTTTTGTCGTCACAGACTATTATAGAGAATTTTAAATAATTTTTAATATTTTCTTTGTGTACGGGAGGCGTGATGATGCCGTAAATGGTCAATTTTGATGTTTGGCAATGTAGTTTTGTCGAACAAACAACTTAGTTTTGAAATGAATTTTTGAAGAACTAAAAGGCTTCGAAGGAAATAGTTTACACGGATTCAGATGTCACAGCTGTCAACTACTTTTACCATCAATCCAAAACACAGATGTCGTCCCGGCGCAATGGTACATTCTTAGATCGGTTTGTAATGCTGTCACCAGCATGGTGACGAGTTCTTGAGTCGTATTGTCGCCGCTGATGAAATGTAGATTGCGCCATACACAAAAGAGAATAAACGTACATCAAGTGAGTGCTATCATTGAAACTCCCCGCCGAAGTTGAGTTTCTCTTTCTCCATTACAAATCAGTTCTTAGTTTAAAAATACTGTAACTTGGGGTGAAATAGAACAGAAAATGTAGTTTTTACTGAAAATTAATGTCTAAATATTGCACTACAACTCTGAAAATTTAAATATAGTATCTCTAGTTATTCTTACATTATTGTGTTGAAAGGATAAAAATCCTCTATCAAAACCCTTCTTTATATTTTAATCTAAATTGTGTTGCAAATCACCCAAGGAGTGATAAATAATTGCATTTAAAACATGAGGAGGGGTTAATTGGAACACAGTAAACAGATCTAACAGAACTTTGTTGTGGAGGATGCATTTATGTTATTTCTGTTTAATATTAATTTATGTTTATTACTAGGTGGAACACCTCTCACTGTCTGCTCTAAATTTCTGAAATAGTTTTCTATCTTCTCTGTTAACTTGCACCCTAGCTCTCTTTACATTTTCACTTAAACGTACTGTACGATCACCGTTACGTGAGAGCAGATTTTTCACCCACTCATATTCAGGCCTGTTGCCATCAGACCTCTTTTCCACTCTTCCACTTCGGTCCAAATAGCACTCCACAGTATCCCTAACCTCACTGGTTGTAACTGGCTGATCCCACTCTGCACATTTAAATAAACCACTGATTAAAGCCCTCTCTTCTTCTACTGTCCTATTTTCAAAGGATTTTTATTATTTACCTTCCTTGAGAGTGTACTAACAGGTATTCCATATTTTTTTAGAAACATTTCTGAGATATATTTTATGTGTCTTTACTTTATTCAGAGCTTTCTGGAGGCTTACCTCGCTATAGTTATGATAGCCAGCTGTCCCAATCTTCTTTTTGTACACTCATGGCATGTTCCAATTCACCCGGAATAAAAGAATACCATTTTTCATATTTACACCTCTACCTAATAACTAACATAAGCAAATATAACCTAACTTTTCACACATAATGACTGATAGTTGTCCTTAACATACCAATGTCAAAAAACAGTATTACTATTACCAGAGGAGCTGTGCAATAATTTATTTTCGGACTTTCATATTGCGGGAAATTTTACACTTAAATATAAATATTTTTTCTGAGTCGTATACCTCTTTCTCCCACACAATTTTGGTATTACTGTAACAACTAGTATCTCTGGTGACTATGGGAGGTGGTTTCCATTAGTTACACCAAAGTATCTCTCCGCAGCAAAGATGATTTCTTGAAATAGACACAATGTTCAATTTCACCCCAGTAGTTCCAAATCACCCCAAGTTACGGTACACTCGTGGAGTTCCACGGTCTACAGACTGGAAAGGTCCCGTGAGCTACTCTGTTAGTAGGTTTGTTCGAGTGGCGTTACTGACGATCTGAAACGATTTGAGGCATTCGAGTGGCACTTTTGACTCTTTCTGACGATATCTGACTGACCAATCAGGTGTTCGAGTGGCGGAGCTGATAGTTTGAGATCGTTTATTTAAGTAAATAGATTTTCGTCAAACCGTTTTCTGATTGACTCCAAAGCGTTTAACAAGCCTCCTCCAAAAAACAAGCCTGCACATTTACGAAGAGGTTTGTGTTCCAAGTCTTCCATTTTCTCTTGTTTGAGGCTGAGCTTTGTATATTAAACAGGCATTCTTTCAACATATGCCTTCTAATACAGTACATCCCCTTTTTATTACACCCATACATACTATAAATGAAAGGTGTGGAAATTTTCATAACATACGAATTTCAAGATGAATGCGTATGTTTTTACAGTTTGTATTGTGATATATTCGCCTGAAAATGAAGTCAAAATAGTCCTACTCAGATTTTCTGTGCTATCTGTAAATGAAGTGATTGACACATAAGAATAATATAGTTCACAACAGGCATTAGCACTGATAGATTTTTATAACCGACATGTAGCTTTATATGTGCCACTATAGCGTCTCACAATTACCGCTTCCGTCTGTTTCGCCTTGTGCTTATTTCTTATAGAAATCTATTAGTTCCAATGTGGGCGTTCCTATACTAAATGTGAAACTTCTGGGAAAATCATGTACGATGCTAATTCTTGCACAATACCTGCAAATTTTTGTATATTAATTTTATATTTCATTTTTTAAATTTTATTGTATCTCATAATAAGTGGGAAAAATGCATATGAAGTTGTACGTTACCGAATATTCCTTTCACACACCGCTATCCCAATTTACCTCAATTTTGTATGAGGTTTTGTCAGGTTGAATTTGCTACATTATTTATAAATGGGGTACATGTTTACGTATATTTTGCGTTTTGTCGAAGTTTAGAATCAGAATGTATTTCACAATGTATTTCTAATGGCGGAATTCACACTGTCCGTCGCCGAACCGTCACCTCACGTCAACGTGAGCTTTCTCAAGAAGAATGTTTTGATGGAACGGTCGTCTGGTAACATCGCGACTCGCAAGTTAACTTTGTTTCGTCACGCGTTTTTCATATTATACTCGACAGTTACATGGTTTGCACGCAAATGTGTCTTGTTAACCTTTACTTTATTATTATACTTTAGTTTAACGGTAAATTGCAAATGTTTCATGACGACTTAAATAGTTTTCTCAATTGAGCGTCCTCCTACATAACATATGACCAGTCATAACCTCACTTTCAACATCGGTACAGGGTTGCCAGGTTTTTCCACTGCTGTGTCGCCAAATTTTAAACAAAAATTTGCCAATATATCGCCATCTTTTTATCAATAAAATGCCTAAATATGTCCACCTTTTCCTGAGTAAAAATAGTCAAGTAGGCCTAACGCAATTTATAATCAGTTAACGTCATTATGCTATGGTATTATGTCGTGTGTCTCGACAACAATAATTCTGAAATTCAGGGAGTAAGTTGGTTACTGAGTAACAAGTAACACAAACTATGGCGCTCTTAAATTCATAGACACCAGACTGGACATTCCTAGAAACCTCGTTATTCAAGGAAATATTTATGAGTCCAGCCAGGAACTAAACCCACACACACCACCAACTGATCAACGTACCCAGTCGAAATATAGTCATATTGTAAGAGAGAGACTCGAGAGATATAGTGAATATTAAATTTAAACAGAGATACATTTAACTACCATACGTATTAATTTCAGAACTAATAAAATCGTAACATAGAAGTATTTAACAATCATTCTACCAAACTTACACAAGGGAATTTCTGATGCATAGCTTCAATATTACTAATCACTTATATCTTCTTCAAAACTGATATTTACAGGCCATGAGAACTACAGGGAAATTACCGAGAGTTCGACACTGACATTTATATCTGCAAACCATTGATAACTACTGTGAAGTGCGTAGCAAAGGACTTGTCTCATAGTAGCAATTATTACGAATTTCTGTTGTCTGACATGGAGCGCCAAAAAAATTACTGTTTAAATGCCTCTGTGCATGCTGTAACCCTCGCGATGTCTACGGCAGCCGTACATATGGGGATGTAGTATATTTTATGAGTCATCGTTTAAAGCCTATTTTTGAACCTTTGTAAGCAGGCTCCTCGAGGTATTTTACGTCTATGTCTGCAAGTTTAATTTCTTTGCATCTCTATGACATTCTCTCAAAGATACGTGCAGATAATTGTGACAACTTCTATAGTGTAATTACATTTCCCCAGTATTCTAGCGATGTTCAGTCAGTTTCATTTATACAATGTCTCAAGAGGGACTACTTTAAATTCGTCTTATTTGAAGTAAAATAAAATAGCCTTTACGTCGCCAACTAATTCTTTTAGTGGCCACATTTAATCGCCAGTCGCCATAAAGCTAAAATGGCTATTATCCTAAGAAGAAGATAGCCAAGAATTCGAAAAATCGCCACACCTGGCATCGGTAGAGAGCAAAGATGCCAACTAGCGCTATGGGTGGCCAAACTGCGAAACAGGTGAAATAAGCATTCGAGTTGGCTTCGGAGTTGGAAACTGTCAAAAAACGCGCATGCGCAGTGGAGGCCTTCCAAATCGTCAGTAACTATCAGAAACTATCAGCGTTTGGGCCACTCGAACGAACCTAGTGCCACTATTATTACGAAACGCGGCCTCCTAGTTTGGTCATTGGCCTGCCACTGCTGCTGCTCCCGGTAGCGGACGCCGGACAAGCTGTTACTGCCTCGACCTGGAATTTAGTGCGGGGCCCGCGACGTCTGTGGTCCGCCCGCAGACGTGTGCCCGCGGGGCTCATTCTCGGACCGTTACTTTAACTGCCGCCTCGCCCAAAGCCGCGCGTCCTCGTCCGCTGCCTGTAATGAGTTGATGCCCTCTACCGACACACCATGCCGGTGATACTTGTTCCCGTTTCCCGCTGTGAACTTCTGGGTTTCCGATGCGGTACAGCGAGCTCACACTCGCCAACAACTACTACTTTCCTGCGCCGGTATTGCCACGACTAAAGCCCTGCATATAGAAAACTTTTTATACCGACAGTTGCATCTTAGCATCAAAACAAGGTAAAACAGAACCAGCCGAGAGGTATAGAGGGCGATACCCTGGGTCGATAGCACAGTGGTAGGGTGTCAGGTCACGAATCTAAAAGGTCGCAGGTTCGAGTCGCCCCCCCCCCTCCCAGGTCCTGGGATTTTTATCTCTCATTTTTCACTTCTTTCACCTCTCACATTATTGCTGATGTAAAAAAATATGGAATAGCACCGTGGTTAGGATTCCACGTTAACCCTGTGTTACTAACATCTGATGTTAAGGCTCGCTACTAACTCTCGTCCGTGGAAAACCATTAAAGGAGCTTACGATACAGTCTACAGTCAGCACGGGAGAGTTTCCAGCATGAGTTCGGCATGCACATTCTGGTATTCAACTGTCATTATCCTCATTATGCGGATAATTATGAATGAATATGTCACCTTCCTCGACTGCGAATTATGACTGACATATTTCTAACAAACAGAGCCATTTTACAAAATGATAATCCATCCCCCCTCCCGCCCACACACACACACACACACACACACACACACACACACACACACACACACAGACACGGCCAAATGGGTTCAGGCGTGCTTTGTACAGCATCGGAAAATTATCAGACATCTCACCTAGACAGCAAAATCATCTTCTCTCAACATAAGTGAACCCTTATGGGGAGTTTCAGAGCAGAGAGAGAGAGAGGACCACATTTAGAGATCCAACATCGTTGATGTAATTGGCGATTATTTTAATACAAGACTGGGTAACATTCGGTTGCCAACGACAAAAAAATTTAAGAATCTTGAAACGATACTGTAGTATCATTCCATTAAATCCTTGTATACTACAGTGTACGTTACTTTCATCTGATTATCATTTCGTAAAAGTGTGCTTGGCCTTTAGTGCCACTATAATGAGAGATGTACTAGGTGGAGACAAGAATGCTCTATTATTTATTAATATTGTGATTGCAGGACAAATAAGTGAGCGCCGCTCACATAAGGAGCTTTGCTCCACAGTACCCAACTCATCTTATACCTTATGTGATTGTGTGTGTGAGGGTCTGTAAGTGTGCATGAAGCCGCGGCTGGGAAGCCAGAGATGCAGAACACTCGGTAGGTTTGCCAACTTTAGTTTTGGGGTGTGGCAGAGAGGTTTCCTTGGGGATGAGATGGTAAAGTGACTGCGACTTGCGAGTTCCTTCAGAATTCGGAGGTTGGCAGAAGATCCCGTTAGATCACAAGCCAATGAGGGCGCGGCTACTCGCGAACGGGAACGGGGGAATCGGTGAGGACGGGGAGCGGCCACGAGAAGGGAGAACGTTTCCGGGTGACGAAGAGGAAGGATGTGAGTATGGTGGCCTCCGTGGTAAAGTATGAGGAACTGTGTTGGTTGTTAATTCTGTATCTATTTCAGCGGGGAAATGATTTTGTCTAATGGGAATGTTGTGCATAGCTACGTGGGTGCAGTATGAGAGAGTAAAGAATGTACGGCATGAATGGAAGGTTACGATCCTTGTCCCAATCCATTGGTGATACAGTTAGTGAATGAATATTTTGTATTTTGGCTTTAAAATGATGATAGGGAGATATACAGTGAATTTAATAAACTTGTGTAAATAGTATACATTTCGTCTCTAGTTGTTTTTATTAAATTCTGAGTCCCAATTTTGCTTAATGATTAAATGGGGGAATTTCAACTAGTAAGGGAACTGCCACCGGTATGCCATCAGTTGCTGCAGTCTTTTGTGTATAAAAAAAAATGTCGTTATCCGTTGCAATGCAATTTTATCAGGGCAGTAACATCTGCATTTAAGACCGAAAATAATCACTGAGCAAGGCGGCAACTGGTAGGAAGCGGAGGGTGGTTAACTTACAATCTGTTTCTCGTCATCTTCAGCTCTTCTCAAATCCAATAGTGGGGCATCTCCTTAATGATAAATAAAGATTGTGTCTATATTAGGTCTTCATACATTCCTGGAAAATGAAAAAAGAGCACAATCAATTCGTCCACCCATCATAGGGAAGTTTAATTGACACATTCTTAAAGACGTAACCAACACGCGATCACAAAGAGCCATACATAAGTGAGTACAGTCATCAGAGCGTCCGAAATGTCGACGCTAGTAATGGGTGTAACCTCCTTTTGCGGCGATGCAAGGCCGCAGTTCTCTCATTGAGACGATTTTAGAGGTACCGAATGGCCTGGCATAAAATTTCCGCCTGGTGCCTCAGTTGAACCAGATTGTGTGCTGGTCGAGCATACCGTGCAAGATGACGTTTCATCCGGTCCACATATTCTCAATGGAGGACAGATCTGGGGATCCTGCTGGTTAGGGTAGTTGACGTAACAGATAAGGGTGCGTATATTTGTTTTAAAGCCGGCCATCCTACAAGTTTTGCAGGCCGTGTGGGCCACACAGCCCGGTTAGCCAGTACTCACGCCCCCTCCATTGAGCAAATTAGTGCAACGCAGCTGATGCCGCGGCAAATGTTACCCATGGAGTACCGCGTGGAACTGGAGCTATATGTACTTTAGTGTTATCTTTAATTTTTTTATTACTTGCAACAAATTAACTCTTATGAACGTATGAATTAGGAAAACGGAATTTATAATTTGATAGAAGAAAAAAAAAAAAAAAAAAAGACGTAATAATATTTATATTCAATCTTTAGTGAAAGACTTACACAGAGCCACGTTACTAAGTACAGTTTACTTTCTCTCTCTCTCTCTTTCTAATAGACAATGCCTCAGGTTACACCATGCTCGCAACACAAGCCTCACATGCGATACTGAAACATATAGTCCTCCTCCCCCATGCCCCCTGTCAGCACCACCGTTGATGGACATTTAAACCCGTGAAAGGCGTTTTGGTTTTGAATAACCAGTAACTGATAGTAATAATTTAGAATCAGTTACAGTCGCGCTAAAGCATACCCAAAAATGTTTTCATTTGAAGTTTAAATTTAAGCGTCTATTGCCTCTGAGTTGCATCCCTTCTGTTGCTATAACCTACTTTGACGCAACTGTTGCTACCTCAGCACTGTTCTTCTATACACGACGTTAGTGTGTTGTGTGCAGCTTTCTGCTATTTGCTAATTCTATTTCTTAACAGTTAAATGCACAGCTAGTACCAACTAGTGGTTATGGCAGAAAGGAAATAAATAAGTTCGCTGCAAATTGTAAGACCACCGAGCTTAGACTTGCGAGTCCAACCGAGGCTCGCTACCGGGCATTGCCAACTCATCTTGTAACCAAAGGGTGGAGGCACCTCTTTGGTAGCGTCAAAAGCAGAAGTTGGTAACGACTACCTATCGACCCGAAGCCAGAGAGACATGCAAACCGACCAGCCAGCAGACGACGACGAAAATTCTCATACATACGCTCAGACTGCCATGCTAGAAGATGCTCATACATGCACAAACAGAATAAAGAAAGTACACATTCTCACAGGGACAGTGGCGTCGCGGAGAAACCGTTCATCTTGCCACATTCATAGACAGAATGATAAATTATTAGCATAATAAAATCCCAGCAAGATTAACACAGTATTACAGAAACTAACATTTAAAAACATGAAATGAAATCCTATTCCTCATGCCTCCTAATGAAAGGGATTCTCGTTTAGCAAAAAAGCCAGTCTAGCGAACTTAGATAAATTACAAAGTTAAAAACCTAGGGAAGACGGCAGACTGCCGTCTTTCAAAATGGACATTGTAGTTCACCAATGGGGAAATTAAAAATTTCTGCTGGATCTGGACATAAATCTGGATCTCTTGGTGTCCATATGGACACAGTGCTCATCACATCTGCACACACTACACTAGGACGCCTCTTGTCAGACCCACGTCTTCAGCTAGACCTCATACTACTAACGTAGTGCCCTTTGGCTCTCATCTTAAGCTGACGTGGTGGTTCTCCGATTTCCGTAAGAGATCTGCGCTGAAGAGCTCGTTGGCAGTCATGGCCGTAATTGTGAATATGTGGTGTCAGTTCTTTGGGACATATTGCCTTCGACCGATGACGCCAGCGAGTTGGTATAGAGAGAACGTGACTGCCTTGCGCAACGCATAACGTCGCAGTGATGGATGGAGGACGCTGAACCCCGATCATCTTCGTGTAGTGGGAAGAGATTCTCTCTTGCTCTGCGCACGTCCCGTCTCAAAGACACAACAGCATTTACACAATGTGGGAAACTCGCCTGCGTAGTCAGTGAACACTGTTCTGAGATTATTCGTGTTTGGGAATAAAACCGGAGTTTGCAGTGGCGGAGTGGCCGAGAGCATTTAGGCGCTTGTGCTCCGATGCTCGAGGCCGTTCCCCGTCGGGGGTTCGAATCCTCTCTCTCGATCATGGATTTTTGTCCAAGTCCCATAAGCTTAAGAAACATTTGAAAAACGGAGTTTTCTTGCTGTAGTGTATTTATGTTTCCTGGTTAAATACCACTAACAGCTGTGGAAATCTTTCTTGAAAGCATTGACTATTTTTCATGTAATATTATACAGGGTGATTTAGGAAATACATGCAAATATATTAATGTTATTCTACAAGTAGAACTAAAGAAAAAAGTTCGTATAAACATACGTCCGCAAATATTACGTTACGGAGTTACGGCTAATAAAATATTTTGGCTGGAATTTACCAACATTGCTAATATGAAGCCATCCCAAAATTGTACGAGGCTACAGTAAAGCACGATTTCCATTTATTTTGTTGTTATTGATCTGGTGAATCTAATAAAATATGTTCCAGACGTGTATCTGCAGTAGTTTTCCAGAAATTTTAAAGAAGCAAAGAAATAATTTGGGAAAATTTATAATTATGTTTATGGAATATTCCGTCGGTACTTGGAGGAACAAAGACATATTAAAAACTTAAATACGTAGTATTTTTGTTCCACAATATTATTTATTTGCTTATTATTAGCAGCTTTCGGCTTCTTAGGCCATACTGAAGTCATCCGACGATGGCTTCTGCCATCGTCGGATGTGTGGAGTGGAGTGTAGTGGTAGGCAGCTCATAGCAGCGCGTGTCCCAGCTGGGCTGGCCTCTGCGTGTGTCGCGCGCGCGGCCACCCACGTGGCGGCAGATAGCATCAGGGCGCACATTAGACACCAATTATACACGGCCCTGCCCTGCCCTTATCCGGCCGCCCACGCAGCCACCATCTCCTGCCCTGCCCAGCTCACTGTAACACCGCGACACCCCGAGTACAGCCGGGAGGACCTGGGCCGGAAGCGGTGCCTGTACTAGTGCAAAGGCGGTGTTACACGACACACCTAACGGGTACCAGTCAGGTCTGGGCATCGGCGATGATGCTCGCTCGTCCTCGGTCGAGTGCGCCGCGCTCGGCTTGTTGGAGTGTGAATGCTGGGGCGCGGCAGTGCTCGATCGATGTTTAAATGTTTGTATAGTCTATGGGACTTAACTACGGGGTCATCAGTCCCTGCCGGTCGCGGTGGCCGAGGGGACTGAGGCGCTCCAGTCACGGTCTGCACGGCCACTACGGTCGGGGGTTCGAATCCCCCCTCGGGCATGGATATTTGTGCCGTCCTTAGTTGTAGCTAGTTCATAAGTAGTTTGTAAGTTTAGGGACTGATGACCCCGTAGTTAAGTCCCATAAGCTCTACAAACATTTGAACATCAGTCCCTAAACTTACAAACTACTTATCAACTAACTAATTCTAAGGACGGCACAAATATCCATGCCCGAGGGGGGATTCGAACCCCCGACCGTAGTGGCTGTGCAGATCGTGACTGAAGCGCCTCAGTCCCCGCGGCCACCGCGGCCGGCTGCTCGATCGAGGCGGGGAGTCCACACAGTCTGGCCACCACCGCATGGAGAGAAGTCCGCGGCGCTCAGGTGTGACGTCAGGCAGAGTAGGTTGCGCGCGCACAGCTGACTGGCTCGCTGCTTCGGCATAGTGGGCCGTGCCTTGCGGCTACCCAGTCAGCTGGGGATGGGCTAAACTGTGATTTTCCGATATCAGTGATTTCTGTGACTGCTACTTTTAGATATCTGTGATTCTTAGTTGCGATTTGTCACTGTTTACAATCGCAGTGTACAAATCCTCATGTATCCCTCCGCACTCAAACTGCGATTTCGGTGACTGAATGCTACTTCTGTGATTTCTGCTAATGATATTGCTACTTTTGCGATTTGTGCTACTTCTGCTACTGATATTGCTACTTCTGCTACTTTTGTGATTCCTGTTACTTCCGTGACTTAGGCGATGTGTGTAGCAAATGCAATATATATCATCCATAACATATTCCTCGTCCTACATGTAAATACATATAAAAAAACAATATTGATGCTCCATTTGCGTGTAATGTTCGGATTATTTACACATCGACAAATGTCAATTAGTCTTCTAAAAGCTATTTCAGTGTTTGGGGTGTAATGTATAGTTAAAAGTGAGGTTATTCACAAGGAATGTGTAACAGAAATTGGCAAGTAGGCCTATAGGCTACCTTAACAGAAATATTGGGCAGATTAGGCATACAGCAACTGTGTCAGTGTAACGAAAGTGCTATGTTCTTACCTGTAGAATGTATGAACAGATTTTTTTAACATTGTGTGAGATGAGCCACTTACCAATTTGAAAGAGATTATAAGTAAATGTGAAATACACCGTAACTTTTGAAAATTCTTTTTTCCCTTTTAAAACCTTTCGGTATCACTACATATTCTGCCGAATAGCTATAGATAAGAGTTTGCGTTATATCTTACTGATTGACGTGCGACCTAGTGTGCTAATGTTGGCAACTAAATCTTCATTTTATAAGAATTTACAGGGTTACACACACTAGCCCATACAACCACAGATTAAGAATAACATTAATTATTTATTTTATGATAAAATATTATATTCATCATTCTATATGATTTAGATTTCTAGGATCATTCATCGGTCGTTGCCAACATAAGCACACTATGCCACCACTGCAGTAAACGAAAGTTTTAATAATACTGAAGGGTCCGATACCACCCATCTGGTTTCACTCATGTCATCACAGGAGGGAATGTACAACAAGGAAAAAGATGGGAAACAACATTCCTAAACCAAAAACAAATCTGACAAAGTAAAACTTTCCATTACGCGAAAAACTTTATTTTCAAGTGTAATATTTGTATAGAATCCTCGAAGATACAAGTTTACTCCTACATCGAAGTACTTAACACACTCCACACAGAAAATGAAGTTGGCCTACTATTAAACATTTCGTAAAATTACTTACTTGACCACTTGATACCAACACCCTTGGAATTTTTATTTCATGTACGATGTATAATGCAAGCAAAAATATTCGTCGAAACCAGATTTGCAATGTAAGATACGTATTCTGAATTCGCATAATAGTTGTAGGTTCTATGACGAAAAATTATTTTAAACAGGGATCAAGTCCGTAATACAATAATTATTTGGCATTCACATTTGTTGTCTTTACCAACTATAACCTATTAACCTAAACACATACATGCCAGGCTTTGCTTCACAACATGTAAATACTGCCGCCAGGTAAAATAGTGCCACAAAGTGTAAACATTTTCACAAAGAAAATTATCTTCTTGCTTATTAATTCGACAACATCCCTACAGAACACACGAGTGAAAGTACGACATTTGGCCAACAAGTAGCACAAGGCGGAATATTAAATGCTATTCTCAGTTGCTACTTGCTACTCTTAATCGCGACTTTTCACTGAAATCGCAGTTTGGACCAGTGAGGACGTTCGAGCTCACTGGTTTGAGCCGACGGCGTTCGACCAACACATATACACACAAATCCACACATACACGAGGCAGACGGCAGGAAGCTAGAAGTACCATTGTCGGTCAACAGATGGCAGCCGGCAAAGTCTAAACTGCGACTCTTAGTTGCAACTTGCGACTCAAACTGAAATCGCAGGTAGGCTCTATAGCCTGTCCAATGCAAAGATATTAGTACAAACTTCGACCAACAGATGGCAGGGTGCAAACTGCTTCTTGCTACTCTTAATTGCGACTTGCTACTTTTAGTTGCTACTGCACTTCTAAACTGCGACTGAGATCGCAGTCAGATTCCGTAAAGTTGCGACTGTGAAAAATGCTACTTCTAAATCACGGTGACTCTTAACAGATACGCGATTTTCGACCCATCCCTACAGTCAACTATGCGCGCGCAACCTCTGCCTGGACGTCACACGAGAGCGCCGCGGCCAGGACAGCTCAAGGTGCATGCAGCGGCGCATCCCACAGTGCAGAGTGCAGAAGGCGGCTGCGCTGCGTTGACGACGGTGCAAACCCCCCACTCCTCGGCTTTGCGCAATAGCGCTGCTTCTCTCTTTCCTTACGAAATGTTTGAAATGTTTGTAGAGCTTATCGGACTTAACTACGGGGTCATCAGTCCCTAAACTTACAAACTACTTATGAACTAGATTATAGTAAAGATGGCATAAACATCCATGCCCGAGGGGGGATTCGAACCCCCGACCGTAGTGGCCGTGCAGACTGTGACTGACGCGCCGCAGTCCCCTCGGCCACCACGACCGTCTTTCCTTGCGCTTGCGTCGCTCGCCTCGCCTGTCTCGACCTTTTCAAAACTTTTACCCTGTTTTCTTCTTCATTGCCAAATACTTATGTACACTAGGCGGAGAGCTTAGTTTGGTGGAACACGATTACCGATATAAAAGAGATTTAGATAATAGTAATAATTATAATGATAACAATTTTAAATTTGGTTTCAACACAAATTTCTCTCTTCTATGTTGTCTTTTATTTTATTTTATTATTTTTTTATGCTACTAAGATCTGGAATAAGAGATCGGCTGACAGCAACTCTGAGAGCATTTTTTGAATTACTATTAGAAATTCTTGCACGCAATCTAGTTTTCGTACAAGACAGAACACAAAAAAAACCTTTCACATACACATGTGGAGCAAAACATAGAAATAATCTTCGCTACTTCTCTGTGTAACTTGGGAAATCCTTCCTTCGACAAATTCTGGTAGAACTGGAGCAAACCTTTTGTGTTGTAAAACAAATCCTTTCGGTGAACATCGGTTTGCAAATCAATGTTAATCTGGAGGCGCACTTTCAATATCCATCGAAAAGTGTTTCACAAAAACATCGTAAATTGGCTGCTGGTTGGTAACTTCCTGAAACAATAATAAAACCAATATTAATAAATGAAAGTAAAGTAAGTAGTTGTTTCGAAGTACTAAAAAGCTATAGGTTTTAATAAACATGTACTACTGATTTTAACGTAATTTTATACTTGTATATGTAACACAATCTCCTTTATTTAGCTGTTAGTTATTACCTTGGATCGATCGTTAAAAGCATTTTCAGGGATTTGTATTTCAAGGGATCTTGCGAGCCATGGACGAAGGGCAACAGGCGGATTGTGTTTTTCTCGACTTCAAAAAGACGTTCGACGCGGTGCCACACTGCAGACTGCTAACGAAGATACGAGCTTATGGAATAGGTTCACAGATTTGTGACTGGCTGGAAGACTTTCTAAGTAATAGAACGCAGTACGTTGTTCTCGACGGCGAGTGTTCATCAGAGACGAGTGTATCGTCAGGCGTGCCCCAGGGGAGTGTGATAGGACCGCTATTATTTTCCATCTATATAAATGATCTGATGGACAGAGTATGTTGTCATTTGCGGCTGTTTGCTGATGATGCTGTGGTGTATGGGAGGGTGTCGTCTGTAACTGACTGTAATAGCATACAGGTTGACTTAGACAAAATTTCTAGTTGGTGCGAAGAATGGCAGCTAGCTCTCAATGTAGAAAAATGTAAGGTGATGCGCATGAGTAGAAAAAACAATCCTATAATGTTCGAATACAGCATCAGTAGTGAGCTTCTTGATGCGGTCGCGTCGTTCAAATATCTAGGCGTAACATTGCAGAGCGATATGAAATGGAACGAGCATGTAAGGACAGTTGTGAGTAAGGCAGATAGCCGACTTCGGTTTATTGGGAGAATTTTGGGAAGATGTACTTCACCTGTAAAGGAGACCGCTTATAAAACGCTTGTACGACCACGTCTTGAGTATTGCTCAAGTATTTGGGACCCGCAGCAGATCGTTTTGAAGGAAGACATAGAGGCGGTTCAGAGGCGAGCAGCTAGATTTGTAACCGGTAGGTTCGACCAATGCGTGAGTGTCACGGAAATGCTCCGGCAACTCAGTTGGGGATCGCTGGAAGAAAGACGACGTTCTTTTCGTGAATTTCTGTTAAGTAAATTTAGAGGGCCGGAATTTGAAGCTGAGTGTAGTACGATCTAGCTGCCGCCTACTTACATGTCGCGTAAAGATTACAAAGACAAGATAAGAGAAATTAGGGCTCGTACGGAGGCATATAGGCATTCTTTTTTTCCTCGTTCAATTTGGGAGTGGAATAGGAAAGGAAATGCCTAGTAGTGGTACAGTGTACCCTCAGCAACGCACCTTACGGTGAATTGCGGAGTATGTATGTAGATGAGGATGTAGCACCTCAACGTCTTTTTCAAAGCGCGCTCCTTCCTGCACAGATGCTGTCAAACAAAAACATAGTACCATTTTGATTAGAGCGGTTATAAAAATCAGGCTGTCTTATTAAAGGTGCAATTTATATTTCGCTTACCTAGTTCAGGAAAGTGTTGCTATTTTTCTCTGAGGGGTTGTTTTGAGGAGCTTCAGTTTATATTGGAAAGCGTTTATTTTGGTGATCATATCGTTTTTGAGATTATTTTCTTTTTGGAGTTTCAGACTTAAATCGTTTAGGAGAGCCATAATGTCTGCCAAAAGAACCCAAATCAGCTACCCATTCAGGGTGATGAAAAAGTGGCTCTGGACGTCCTTTGCTCTCCAAAAACTGAGCCACGGTGTGACGTAGTCGAAAAATTCCGGAAATCACTTTTCTTTTGCTCAACCAGCGCACCTCAGCGTTGTAGGGAATATCTGGGTACTCCTCTCCCAAGCAAATCAAAAATTCTTTGGATTGACGATGAGTGAGTCCATGAGAACGAATGTAGTTCACGATACGCACCACTACATTCATCACTTCTTGAAGACCGATAACTTTTGCACAAAGAGCCTCCTGGTGTGCAAAACAATGAACGGAAGGTAAATTCGGCATGTTAAGCTTTTTCCGCAGTAGGCCAATAAACCCGTTTGCTTTACCGCACATTGCTGTTGCCCCGTCTGTGGTTACGGAAAACAACTTTTCCCAAGGGAGTCCTATTCCTTCAGCTGCCATTTCAACAGCTGCTAAGATATCCACCCCTGTAACAGTATCCTTCATAGAAATCATATCCAGGAGCTCTTCCGTTACATGTAGGTCGTCGTCCACGCCACGCAAAAATATTGCTAACTGAGCCGTGTCATATATCCGTGGACTCATCAATTGCGATGGAGTACGCTAGGAAGTTTTCAATTTTGGCTGCCAAATGCTCATGCAAATTCTCAGCAATGTTGTTGATTCTCCGAGATATTGTCATTCTGGAAAGTGGTATTCTGCTGTACGCGGGAGGTAATGTGGGATTCATTGTCTCTACTTCGTCCAACATGTTTTTTATTAATAGCCCGTCCATAAATGGCCTCCCAGCTCTTGCAAACGTAGAGCAACTTTGTAACTACCTCTGAGAGTCCTTTCGCAGCACCCCTCATCTTCTTCACGCTAAATTAGAGGAAAAAATATGTGTTAGAAATAATTTAAGCGAAAACGAAAACTAATACACGTTTGAGAGGAATGTAAACAAAATTTTATTTCGTTTCGCATGACCTTTAACCAAAATATACATGCTAAAGTACTTGTACCGTTTGTAGATACAGAATTCTCTTCTGCAAGAGTTTTCAACTTCCGTAATTCTTCCTCTCTGGCATCCCCTGTGATACCATTATACTTTTCTGAATGCAATTTGCTGTAGTGTCTTTCAATAGACGATTTTCTGACACAGGTAATTAGTGTACCGCAGATAAGACATTTGGTTTTATCGTCACAACGAACAAAAAAGTAAGAGAGTTCCCATTCCGGTTTAAATTGACTTTCGAAAATTTTTGCTTTTTTTGAGCAGGTGGTTCCATTATCGTAGTAATTGTCTTGCCCTTACTTAATCCAATGTTGACTAAGCCGTCTGGCAGCACATTCGGCAGCGTACAGCGACGGCCTTACCCAGCAAGCCGAGTTGAGGCGAAATATGCCGAGTTGAACCGATGCACTGTGCAAACACTCTCTGCACCTCGCTTTGCACGCGTGCGGTTTTCCGTGTTTGTGCGGCCCTGTTGTAGATGTTGCCAGCTGAACCAACAATCGTCAGTCTTTCACCTGAAGGCTGTAGCGTGCCAAGATAGTGAACGAGAAGCGCTAGTGAGTAGTTACGAACAGCATTGCACCAATTTCAAGGATAAGTGTCCCAGTACATTTGTACTAAATACATTAAATATTTGTCCAAATTGCTTCGAAACTTTTCATTCAAAAGGGGAAAACTGTCTAAAAAGGACATGACATGACTTTACTTTTCTTTGTAAACAGTAAATTTCAATAATTTTTTTTCCTTTTTATGGTGTGGACATTGTTCGTTACTATATAAAACCCATACTAATGTTCCCTCATTCGTTAAGAATTCATGCATCACAGGATTAAGTGGCAAGATTGCATTTATTGAACATTTCGATGGTGGCTAATGAAAAACTCGTAAATCAATTTTCTTAAATTTTACAGGGGAGTCATAAATGGTACCTTATATAATGGAAAATTGTACAAATAAAGTTGATATAGAACTATATAAAAATGTTCCGAGCGCTCAAATGCTTCATAGGCAGTAAAGATGTTCCTGGAATTAAAAGAAGATCGCAAATAAATGGATGAAATACCAGGTCGGTTTTAAAAAGAGTATTCTGTGGCATTGGCCCTTTACTTAGCTTGCATTTGTCGCGAATCCTTAATGCAGCGCATAGTTCCTAGTGATTGGAAAAAAGCGCAGGTGACTCCAATTTGTAAGGAAGGAAAGAGAACTGACCCACTAATTACAGGCCAGTATCGTTAACATCAGTTCCCTGTAGAATTCTGGAGCATATTCGTAGTTCGAATATAGTAAATTTTCTTGAGACGGAAAACCTTTTTTCTATGAATCTGCACGGGTTTAGGAAACAGTTTTCATGCGAAACTCAGTATGCCCTTTTCTTGCATGACATCTTGCGAGCCATGGATGTAGGGCAACAGACGTATTGTGTTTTTCTCGACTTCAAAAAGGCGTTTGATGCGGTGCCACACTGCAGACTGCTAACGAAGATACGAGCTTATGGAATAGGTTCACAGATTTGTGACTGGCTGGAAGACTTCCTAAGTAATAGAACGCAGTACGTTGTTCTCAACGGCGAGTGTTCATCAGAGACGAGTGTATCGTCAGGCGTGCCCCAGGGGAGTGTGATAGGACCGCTATTATTTTCTATCTACATAAACGATCTGATGGACAGAGTAAGTTGTAATTTGCGGCTGTTTGCTGATGGTGTATGGGAGGGCGTCGTCTTTAATTGACTGTACTAGCATACAGGATGACTTAGGCAAAATATCTAGTGCTAGCTTTAAATGTAGAAAAATGTAAGGTGATGCGCATGAGTAGGAAAATCAATCCCATAATATTCGAATACAGCTCTAGTAGTGAGCTTCTTGATGCAGTCGAGTCGTTCAAATATCTAGGCGTAACATTGCAGAGCTATATGAAATGGAGCGAACATGTAAGGACAGTTGTGAGTAAAGCGGACAGCTGACTTCGGTTTATTAGGAAAATTTTGGGAGGATGTACTTCATGTGTAAAGGAGACCGCGTATAAAACGCTTGTACGACCACGTCTTGAGCATTACTCAATTGTTTGGGACCCGCAGCAGATCAGTTTAAAGAAAGACATAGAAGCAGTTCAGAGGCGAGCAGCTAGGTTTGTTACTGGTAGGTTCTATCAATGTGCTAGTGTCACGGAAATGCTCCGCGAACTCGAATGGTGATCGCTGGAGGAAAGACGACGTTCTTTTCGTGAATTTCTGTTGAGGAAATTTAGAGGGCTGGAATTTGAAGCTGAGTGTAGTACGATCTTCGTGCCGCCTACTTACATTCCGCGTAGTGATCACAAAGACAAGCTAAGAGAAATTAGGGCTCGTACGGAGGCATATAGGCATTCTTTTTTTCCTCGTTCTGTTTGGGATTGTAATAGGAAAGGAAATGCCTAGTAGTGGTACAGTACCCTCCGCCACGCATCTTACGGTGGATTGCGGAGTATGTATGTAGGTATAGATGTCATCCACTTGACAATGACACAGGAGATCTCTGTCGAAAGGCCGTGGGCAGTAAAGCACATGACGCGGCTAGTAACCAAAATAGATTTTATTAATGGCTATCGCTGCGAAAACATGGGAAATATGCAGTCTGCCTGTTGCCCTTGATGTATCGCTTACAAGATGATATTTGAAAAAAGGACTAGATGAGTTTAACACGAGGGATGGTTCATAGCGGCATTCTGGTACATGGACAGAGGCTTTTCGGTTTGAGGGGAGTTTTGCTATATTCCAATCTGAATGTCGCGGAGGATTAGCCGTGCGCACTGGGGCATCGTGCTGCGGTGTGCGCCGACGTTCTCCGTCTGGGACTCGAATCCCCCTCGGGCATGGGTGTTTGTGTGGTCCTTAGTTTAGTTTACCTTAGTTTAAGTAGTTTGTCAGCTACGGACTAATGAGCAAGCATTTGAGTCTGATAGATTTACTCTCTCAACTAGGAATACGTTCAAGAATCCTACAAGAGGGTGATGTTAATCAAGTTGGCCTGTAACTACGAGGGTCTGTTTTTTCAAATGTTTGTATAGTCTATGGGCCTTTCTACGGGGTTATCAGTCCCTAAACTCACAAACTACTTATGAACTAACTAAGACTAAGAACGGCACAAATATCCATGCCCGAGGGGGGATTCGAATCCCCGACAGTAGTGCCCGTGCAGACCGTGACAGGGGCGCCTCAGTCCCCACGGCCACCGCGGCCGGCGGTCTGTTTTTTACCTTCCACATAAAATCGAAGCTAATAGCGGAGATAGACCTCAGCAAGCATTGAAAAATTGAAGTGGTGTACTTTCGTAAAAAACTGATCGTAAGAAAAAGTGTTATGTATAAACTATTATTCTTCATTCTTGTATCAGATTATTTCATTTGCACTTTCAAAGTACTTTTATCACATCAGAAACTGTTAATCGTAATGAAATAGTAGAGGATAATAAACAATTCACCGTAAAGACGGTCGCTGAGCTGGAGACAAGCACTTAAAATAGACAACCACTGTACCCTAACCGGCCTACGCTACCGATAATCGAGAGTGATTAAACTTTAAAATGATCCGTGTGCCTCATGAAACAATTACTCGGATTAAGTTATCGGAGGTGAAACCGATAACGTAGTGGAGGTTACACACACAAACGATACTTTACTAGTCGCTTCCCAGTGACGATCGTTTGGTGCGGAAATTTTATATAAAGTAGTAAATGTAACACCGGGGACAAAACTGTAATTGAATAAACAGTTTTGACTAGGTGAGATAATACGGTCGCCAGCTCGTTGTACGAGCAACAAATTATGGAAATTAATGAAATTTTGATTCAGTAGCAAATTAATTACTGACTGATTAATTTGGAAACACACAGACTGCAGGTTAAGTGAGTGCAGAAACGACACCAGGAAACATAAAACAATGTAGAACTAGCAAATCCAACTTTCTCATGCAATAGCATCAACCAATAAAATTACTGTAGTGAACTGGAAATTTGTAGTAATAAAAGTTAGCATGCACAACTTCTACATAACGAAATAGACCATCACCATAATGCTTGCAATGAGGTTTGACTGTACTTTGACTATCAACACTAATGCAAACTGTCGTAATTGTGTTTCTATATATTTTAACTGGTTGAATGTTTATGCAAAATTATTGACTACAACATTAAGCAATTTACTCTTTCTGTAAAAGATTAACGTAATTACTGTTCCTAATAACTAATCTCCTAACCTTGACTATTGTCCATTAAACTAACAACAAAGTAGCATATCAAATGGTATCTAATAATTACTCTGTTAAAACCACAGTTTTTGGTTCTTTGGCTGAACTTTGCAACGTAACTTTTTAACTCTCATAAACTGAATATTCAGTCACAATTAACAATTACTGTTCTTTAAAATCCAATTATTATTCAACGCACTCATTACTATTAACTGTCAACTTTTTACTATTGCAAAATATTTTATACTGATTTAATCACTTTAAAATTTATTTCAGCCAGTCTTCATGGTTCATGTTGAGCCTCGGACAATTAAAGGTAGCGGATAAGGAACCTGGTTGGTAGTGACTTGGGTTAATAATTTCTTTAACGCTGAATACTTGCACTCTGGTTAGCTATTGACATTCAGCAAAACTAAACGTTGGCTTAGCTACAGTTCTAAAGACGGTAAGTTGTGCAGATCTTACTTTTGCAGCGACGGTGTGGCGTAGCTGGCGATTGTTGCTGGTACTTAATAATTGCTGGCAAAATGGTATCTTCTTGAGGACGGAACATTATTTGCATTGGGCATACAACGTTCCTCTTGACTTATTCCTCTTGATGCATTGACGCTGTGCCCATGCCAATTATTTGCCAATGACCACTTGCTCTGATTGCTGCTAGTACCAACACGTAATAAGGTGCCACGCTACTACGGTCTGCTGCTGCTGTCTGACTTTGTTACATTCACTTCGAGAGCTCAACTAGGGCTGGGCAAATAATATTCGCGTTCTAACATGCTCAGGATTTCCCGATGCAGCAGAGAGCTTGATACAGTATCGAACTGTTCGAACACTCAGATAATAAATGACTCTCGCTGCGTATCTCCAAACGATACGCGGGAAATATTGAAGTTACGGAGCTATCGCTTTGGTCAGAACTAATTTAATGGTAAGTACAAGTACACGCAAGGAAAAAATCAACATTATGAAAACTGTATATTTTGTTTAAAATAGTGCATACGTGACCTGTCTGGTGTCACTGCAAGATACGAATAATTGATAAACAAAATATCTGTTATTATAACAGAACTAATGCATCACAGTACTGACGGCTAACATTCAAGGAAAAAAAATGTGAATACTTCATATGTAGAAATTACATTTAATGTGATTATGAGAGACAGGTTGCAAATGATCATTCCATTCCCTGTTCATACGGCACAGTAACAGATAAAAATATTACCACCTTTTAATCGCCTTGAAAAAGGGATTAAAAGATATGAAATAGGTAAAACATTAGAAATTTAATACCCAATAAGGCAAATAAGTCGTATAAAAATAAACTGTAATTGTGACCTCGCAATAAACGATGGACGAGCTGATGTGTACGTAATATGAAAAGGCGTCGCTAGATCGCAGCACTAGAATTTTAAATTGCAATTGGTATCGTTTACTTATAGCCTATATTCGTCACTGTTTTTACTTATACCCTGCAACCTAGAAGCTACGATAGTGGAATTTCACACTTACTACTCCCCATGGTACATTAATGTCACTATCTTAGTTATAAATCGTATACTGCACAGCACAGAAAAGATTTATGAATATCATCGTTGTAAACAGTAGAGTAGTACCTCCTGACATTGCTAGATAGCGTCGTGATCGAATGTTCGAACATTTCCCGAGATTTCCCGAACAGTGACGTAAATTGTTCGAACAGTTCGAGTCATGTTCAAACCCAGCTCTGAGCTCAACAACGACTACTTCTCTCGCGCATCGTGCTACACAACTGTACGCTCAGCGATAATACAGCTCTACACAAAGATATTGCTAACTTTGCCCTCGCTAAGCCAACGTGTCTACGAAAATACATTACATCATTTCCTTCTGTGCAATATGTAATCATTTTGACAATTGTATGTCACATAAATTATTTGCATAAAATAATAAATCGATTTACATGCAATACACAAATAATAAACATATCATAGATGTCTTCCATATTATAAATGTAATTGTGTTTACACACGCAATTAGTGGCGTCGGCCACTGTGTTGTTGCGTTACACCACATTCACATAACTTTAATTTTCGGTCCTGGCCTTCATCAGAAAAAGATAGACATACATTCACACAATCGTTCAGACGTAACTCAAGAACACTTGACTACCATCTGTGGTCGCTCCGACACAAGCATCTTGACTCTTTACGTCGAACAGACAGGACTTGCCATAGCATTATTCTAGTTTTCGAAAATGTTCGAAAGTTTGTAAAGCTATGGGAGCAAACTGCAGTGGTCATCAGTCACTAGACACACATACTGCTTACACAACCTCACGCTACGAACAACAAACACACCCATGCCTGAGGGAAGACTCGAACCTCCGATGGGGAGTTGACGCATTTCTGAAACATATACAAAAGCAGAACGGAAAAAAGTAACGCAGACTCGCCCTCTCGCTGGCTGTGTCGTCGTGAATAAGCGGTGCAACGCTCTCACAGTGATTTCTCGAGTGAAGAGGCGATGAAGACTCCGACGCAGTATTGCACTGTACGGAGCCCCTCTATCACGGAGCGGATCTTAGTGAATCTCTAGTGGAGAGTACTGAAGATTGCGTGTTGTTCATAGTGTTGGCCAAGATACCTCATAACTGGTGTGAACACAGAGTGCATTAGTTAACGCTTGCGAGCGTATTTTTAGTGGCAACGTGGTGGGTCAGTCTGACGCAGACGTACCACGCCAATTTATAGCTAGACCAGCATTTATAGGTCGTCCTTGACTTCATCAAGATGCAAGGAAAGTGCGATTGGCAGTAGTCGATCAAGACAGACAATATATAGTTTCGGTTTCAGCGAAGATACAGCTAGCAGCCGTCGACGCAGTTAACGGTATTGTGTGCGAACGCTTTAGGCGAACTCCACTCATTCCCAAACAGCAACAACAAATACATCGGACTTTGCGACAGCCTTGAACGTAAACTGACGAAATTGAATTAAATTTAAAGTCAAGTAGGCGCGGTTCCTCAACCATTCTACCAACTTTATTTTATTTTGAAGTTGCTTATACGTTTCATCTATCCTGTCAACCTATCCAGCACTTGGAAATTAAAATATCTATTTTATTGTTTTTACAAATTTGAGTTTTCTAAAAAGGTTAAATAATAAAAGAAGTGATTCACAATCAGTTTTTTTTTCTCTTCAGTAACTAGCGACATCACTTTGGTACCCGAACTGATCCTTACTAGTTGCACTTTGTTAATTTTAAGATTTTTTTTTTTTTTTTTTTACAGGAGATGTCATCTACGTCTATCTTTACATAAGTGATAAAGTTTCACCGACTTCAACTTGACATGCTGTTCGTGTCTTTCTTTCAGGAGCCTCAGGTACAATAGGTCAGATAAGTCCATTGTGCACTATAAATAGTTCGAAGAGTAGATAAAAATCTCAACAGCATAGGTTTCACGTTAGAACAGGATGACTTAGACGAAATGAAATGGCTACTGGCACTAAATGTAGAGAAATGTAAGGTAAATGCAGATGAGTAGGAGGAACAATCCCGTAATGTTCGAATACAGCATTAGTAGTGTGCTGTCTGATAGAATCGTGGCAATTGAGTACCCAGGCGTAACGCTGCACACCGATATGAATTGGAACGAGCATATACGGACTATCGTGGATAAGGCAAATGGTCGACTTCGCTTTATTGGGAGAATTTTGGGAAGGTGTGATTCGTCTGTAAAGGAGACCGCATATACGAGGCGCGTCCAGAAAGTAAGTTCCGTTTGGTGATAAAATGAAATTGTACACAGATACAGAAGAAATTTTTATTGCACAAAATTCGACAACTCTTAAAATACTTTTCCACATAACTGCCGATATTTTGCAGGCATTTGCATAGCGTGGCACCAGGCTTTGTATACCTTCTTCATAGAAATCTGCCGCCTGTGTCTTCAACCATTTGGAAACAGTGAAATTTGGGGGAAGTCCATAGCGAGAGCACTAATTGTAAACCTACGGTTTTCCTGGATCTTGTCATCAATCGCGTGAACCAGTTCTTCTGTAATCAAAGGTGGACGTCCACTTCGTTCTTCATCGTGCACATCACTACGCCCGCCATTGAATTTTCGGACCCACCTTCTCACTATCGAATCACTCATCGCATTTGGTCCGTAAACATCGCAAATTTGCCGATAAATTTGACTTGGTTTCACTTTCCTCGCATTCAGAAACCGAATCACCGACCTGATTTCACAGGCGGCGGGATTTTCAATCAACGCCGACATTTCAAACAAGCACAACAAAGCGTACGTAACTGACAGCGATCTCCAAATGACGCACGTTCTGCTCCTTGATACACATCGTCTACAGCGCATGTGCGGAACTGCAATCGCAGCGCTGCAGCGGAGATAAACTGAAACGGAACTTACTTTCTGGACGCGCCTCGTAAAACACTTGTACGATCCCGTCTTGGGTATTGCTCAAGTGTTTGGGATCCCCATTAGATCACTTTAAGAACAGACGTGGGACAGAATAGTGAAAAAATTCAAGTTTTATTTTATTGCATAATTTATTAGGTTGATGTATTAAGAATGACATCTCAAAATTTCGTTGTTATTATTTTGTTGTTGTGGTCTTCAGTCCGGAGACTGGTTTCATGCAGCTCTCCTCGCTACCCTGTCCTGTGCAAGTCTCTTCATCTGAGAATACGTTCGGCAACCTACATCCTTTTGAATCTGCTTACTGTATTCGTCCCTCGGTCTCCCTCTACGATTTTTACCCCACACACTTCCTTCTAATGCTAAGTTGACAATTCCTTGATGTCTCAGACTGTGCCCAACCAATCTATCCCTTCTCTTAGTCAGGATATGCCAGAAACTCCTTTTCTCCCCAATTCGGTTAAGCACCTGCTCGTTAGTTACGTGATATACCCATCTAACTTTCATCATTCGTCTGTAGCACACACTTCTATCATATTTTGTCTGAACTCCTTATTGTCCACGTTTCACTCCCATAAAATGCTACACTCCAGACAAATGCTTTCAGAAAGGACTTCCTAAATTTAAATTAATATTGGATGTTAACAAGTATCGCTTCTTTAGAAACGCTTTTCTTCCCATAGCCATTCTGCATTTTATATCTTCTCTGCTTCGGCCATCAGAAGTTATTTTGCTACCCGATTAACAAAACTCATCCACCACTTTTATTGTCTCATTACCTAATCTAATTCCTTCAGTATCACCTGATTTTCTGATGCTACTTTCCATTATCCTTGTTTTACTCTTGTTCATGTTTATCTTATACCCTCTTTTCAAGACGCTGTCCATTTCATTCAGTTGCTCTTGACAACAGTGAACTACAGACTAGTAAGTGGAGAAAATGATGCTATTGTGACAGAAGGTGGACCGTTAGCTGTCTTTTGAAGTTTGGAATTGATTTTATGTCTCTTAACTTTTGAGGAAGATTGTTCCACAGACGCGTTCCCGATACAGAAAATGATTTAGAGAAGATTGAAGTGTTATGTGATAGTACAGATAGAGTTTTATTTTGGTGATAGCGTGTGTTTCTGCTGTGCTGTTCAGATAGTAGTATAATCGTTGAGGATAAGTAAGTAGGTTTGCAATGATTGAGGAAGCCATGCAGCAAACATAATGTATGATAGATTCGACGCTTATCTGCACGTAGCCAAGACAACTGCTTGTATGCGGGACTGATATGGTCATAGAAACGTAGGTTACAAATGTATCGGATACAAGAATTCATCGCCAGCTCCAGCTTATGTGAATTTTCGTGTGACAGTCCTTGCAGAATAGCATCACCATAATCTAGAATGGTAAGTACTATTGTCTCAACGAGCTTCTTTTTCAGGTGTAAAGAAAATGCTTTTTTGTATTTCTGCAGTGAATGAAGTGACGCATATAGACTGTGGTTGTGTGCTCTGTCCAGTCCAAGTGTTGATTCAATATTACTCTTAGGTTCTATGCTGAAGGAGAAAAGCGTAATTGTGTGTCGTTAAGTATTAAAGGTGGAAGAGTTTCTCTGAGCTGTGGAGTGATGAGTCTTTCATGAGCCAATAAGATTGCTTGAGTTTTTGATGGATTCAGTTTCAAGCCAATGCTACGTGCTGTAATGTAACAACATGAGCCTCAATCTAATGTAGTGTACGATACCTCTCTTTACTGAAACTCGTGATACCCTTCTTTCCTTATAGTGTAGTTTAGCATACCATTCCCTATATACTGAAGCTCCGGATGCATTTCTTTCCTGTAGTACCACATTTAAACCTTTCTATCCTGCAGTAAAGTTTGTGATACCACCCGTATTCATTTCTACATTATAACAACTACATTGTTTATGTCACGAAGTATTTACCTCATTAATTTACCATTAATAAAATCCATTAATTTCATAGTAATTACAGCTTTTATGCCCATTACTAATTTTCTATAACTTCGTAATTACCATTACCATATTTTCCCATTATCAAACCTCATTAATTTCGTAATGCTCTATTACCATTGTTCGCATTATTAAACCCCAGATAATTTCGTAGTATTTATTTTGCAGCATTTATTTCCTTTCATTTCCTTTATTAAGATTAGATTAATTTCCATAATATTTTGGCTTGACCAAATTCCAGTACAAATTGTAATTTAAAGTTGTTGTTACATCTAATTGTCATTATGGCTAATTGTCAGACATTGTAGTTCATTGTAAAGCAGATTATTTAACTTCAACCAAACAATAGGATTCACTTCATTTATAAAATATTAAAACTATTTAATCAGTTATTTGTTATACTAGTACATTGACATTGTATAATAAGTATAAATTATATGAGTTTGTTGTTTATAAAAGAACCGATTCATAAATTATCATTGTGATAATTATGCATCACTTAACATTGTTAATAATGTAATAAATACATGTAATGCGCGGGAATTAGCAGTCAGTCAGTCAGTCAGTCAGTTGTTGTAGTTCAGAATTAGAGTTCGATTCAAGCCAGTTGTATCTTGTCTGTAGCAATAAATCGAAGTGGATTTCGAAGAAGTAGTTGTTCTTTTTGAAAAACACCCCTTCTCAATTAATATTTATCGTTAAGTTCAAATTTTATTAATTATTAAATGTGGCGATCATCTTATTGAAAGAGGGATCGTCATAGTGCCCATCTTGATAGTAAGTCCTCATTTACATGCTGGATGGCTGTGCCTAGGTTTTATTCGATTATATGGGAGTAGAACAGGAAAGCAAATAACTAGTTGTGGTACTGAGTACGCTCCTCCAAACACCTTCTTGTGGATTGCGGATTATGTATGAGATGTAGATGAAGCGATCTGCCAAATTTGAGGCAAATCGGTTGGCCGTGTTGGAGGCCTTCCCCTTGTGAGGTGGGGAGAGGCTGGAGGACCGCAATTGGTTCGAGAAGCACCATCCGCCGGACCACCGAACGAGACGGAAGGTCGCGGGATGCGATGATGATTGACGATCGGCCGGCCCGCTGAGGTTAGGGCCGCAGCCTCGGAACTGGCGCAAGAAAGAGGGGGTGGGGGGTGGCGCGAGAGACCGGAAGGCGACGCGAGGTGGCGTGCGGCGCCGCGCCGGCCCGGCGGCCATTAGCGGCCAGACCGTGCGATAGCGAGATGGATAGGCGGCGGGCTATCGGCCGCTATGCCTAATGGCGAGGGCCCATCCGTCACCCGCCGCCGCCATCCATCATGCGCCATCGCCATGCCGCCGCCCTAGGAGGTCCCGCGGGTCCACACGCTGCCGCCGGGCGCTAGGCGCCACGCGCGTGACGCAGCACATCCCACAGGGGGCAGCAAGCATGCGCGCGTCCGACGGCCTTAAATTCCATAGACTTACTAAATAAAATCTAGACCAATCCTGGCGCTTTTCTCGCGTCCCCACCATGACCGTACATTCCAGTAAGCGGCCGACCGCGAACAACGGGCAAATTGAAGAGCGCCTCGGCGGCCATTATGGTGGCAAACTTCTGAGCCAACTTAAAGTGTGCGCGAGACTCTTCTGATTAGAGTTAGTATTCATTCGAGTAAAGTAGCGAAATCTATTTTGTTGTCCTGGTCTTCAGTCTGCAGACTTTATTTAATCGTGTCTGAGCTACAGCTGTAATTAACAGGCTACATATTCTAGATTACAAATAAAACTAAGTACTAATTATACATTCATATATACAGTCATGGTTTTCACACATCATACGTCATTATTGTCCATAGCAGACTCATATCTCTCCCCAGTGTTCGGCACACTTCACTGCAATGTCTTTGGCCAGTCACAGGTCTTGCAAAGTGCATGGCGCCGGCAAGGAGGGACAGCTCAGCAGGTGTGTCATTGTTTGTTTGTTTTTTCTCCACATGGGCCCGGTGGTCTTGGGGTAAATCGCTCGACTGGAAACCGAAGGGTCACGGGTTCGAAACCCGGTAGGACCTCGGATTTTTTCAGTCTGCGTTTTAACCCATCTTTCACCTCTCAACGATGTGAGGAGTCGCCAGAAACGACACTTCGGATTCCACGTTAAGCTCTAGGTCCCCTTTCCCCGCTTGGATAACTGGGTTAGGCTAGGGACATGCAAGTCACCGAAGTGGCGTCCAATTGAAAGACTTGCACCTGGCCAATGAGCCACACGAAACTGCTACTACTACTCCACATTGCCAGAGGTCGTCTTCTGCGTATCCCCACTTGAACAGGTTATCCTTTGATCTTCCCATTCGACACCTAAGTCTATTTGGGCTCTTCCAGACTCCCCATTCCAGTTGAGATCCAGTCGGGAGTTTTTCTTTCATGTTCCAACATTGCAAGCTATTTTTTTTTCCAATTTCTGTGTCCTCATTGAGTCCCTTGTTATATATTGACTCTCATTTACTGGATTTCCAAATTGAATGAAATCTTTCCTCGATTTTAATCTTACCACCACTGGCTGATGTCCAAACGGGACGTCTTCTATCCTCGCACTGTCTGCTTCTTTCAGCCATCGCCAACGTTTGCCGTCTGATCTGTGGGGGAGCTATTCGAGAACACATATAAAGGAGATCACGGTTTTTAGGCTTCAGACATCCCGTAATTAATCGACATGAATCATTAAGTGCTGTATCTAGCTTCTGGGCGTGTGTCGATCTTCTCCATACGGGGCAAGCATTTTCAGCTGGAGCAAAACACAAAGCCAGTGATGATGAACGCAGAATATCAGGATTTGCTCCCCAGTGTGAGTTGGTAAGTTTGCGGATTATACCGTTCCGTGTGTTGGTTTTCGCTTTAGTTTTTTTCTAAATGTCTCTTATAGGACAGTGTTCGATCTAATGTGACTCTGAGATAAACTGGGTTTGGGCAATGTTTAAGTTTAATTGAGTTCCATTCCAATTGTAATTCCCTTTTTGCTTCCTGGTTGTTCAGGTGAAATAAACAAGTCTGCGTCTTTGCTGGATTTGGTCGTAGCTGGTTCCTGTTGTAATATTCAGTAAGAACTTCTAGGGCATCTGATAGGTTTCTCTCAATGTGATTGATTGATCTCGATTGGCAAGCAATGGCTACATCATCAGAATAGATAAAACTTCTTGCATCCGGTCCAACTGGTTGGTCATTTGTATACAGGTTGAAAAGTAGACGGGACAAAACACTACCTTGTGGGAGCCCATTCTTCTGGTTCCTCTAGTGGCTTCTTTGCTCTTAAAATTCCACATAGTATCTTCTGTTGGAGATCAGAGATCTCACAACTTCAGTAAGAAGGTAATTTCTTGTCATTTTCAAATTTTTTTCTACTAGGATTTTGTGGTTTATCGTATCATATGCTGCTGATAGATCGACAAACACCACACCAGTTTTTTCACCCTTCTGAAACCCGTCCTCTATGTATTGTGTTAGGCAGAGGACATGACCAGTACAAGACTTTCCGGGTCTAAAGCCTGCCTGCTTTGGAATGATATGGGTTTCTAATTGTGGTCCTATTTTATTCAAGATATGACGTTCGTATAGTTTGAAAGGGCAGCACAGCAGCGATATTGGACGGTAGTTCTTGGCATCGTCTCTTGATTTCCCTGGCTTTGGGACTGCTACTACCTTGGCCTTTAGCCATAGCTTTAGGACCATCTTGTTAGCCCAGCATAAGTTATAGAGTTGAAACAGCCATTCCTTAGCTATGGGACCTATGTTCTGTATAAATTCATTAAGGACTTCATCAGGACCTGGGGACTTTCTGGATTTCAAGGAAATGATGGCTGTTTCCAATTCTATTGAAGTGAAATATGGCACTGGTGGTATTTTAGCCACTTGTGGCCTCTTATAGGAAGTGACAATCTTGCTGTTTCTGGTTGGTTTACCATTCAAAAGGAGCTGATGTGCAATCTTACTGGCAGTTACGGAAACCTGATCCTTAGGGGCTGCTGGGTAGCTAGATAAACGTTTTAAGAGATTCCAAGTTCTTCTTCTACTATGTTTCATATCAAGACTCTCCAAAATATGTTTCCATGACCCTAGTCGGTCTTTGCTTATAGTTTCAATCAGCTGTTCCCCAAGTTTTATAGTTTCTACAATGAAAGGGTCGTGGTTGTACTGCTCAATGTATTCATTGTTTCATTTTGTTGGAAACTCCAGGAATGTAGAGTGTTCTGCAGCCTCTGGGTATGCTGAGTCTTGCTGATCTTTTAACAACTTCGATGAACTTTCCGTAGTTTTCAGAGTTTGGTGGTAAATATACGATTTCCTTATCTAATATATCAGCAATTTTTCTCCAGTTAGTCCTTTTAAAGTTAAAACGACTTTTAAAGGGTACTTCTTGGAGAACTATTACTGGCCTAAATTTTACCATGATTTGTCTGTGTTGGGTCTTTGGAATAGGATTGAGAACGAATTTATTATATGCCCCAGACCAGGTTTTGGAAACAAATATGAGATCTGGGTTATACCCTCTCTTCCATCTTGCGCTGTTGAATGATGAAGGCTGTTTCTGATCATGGATGAGATTCAGCTCTTGGTTTTCTGCCCAGCTTTCCAATAATTCTCCGTCCTCATTGGTAGCCCCACACTTTACGGTGACAGTTAAAGTCTCCCATTATTAGTTGTGGGTGTCAGACATGTTAACTGAAAGCAAACCTTTCTCCTGGTGGTTTATATATTGATGATATCGTGATGCTCCCGATAGTCACTGATATGATTTCGGTGTTGTTAACGGTATCGAATCGTATGTTGGACACTTTGATTCCAGGTCGAATCGATAGAGCACTCCAATATTGGTCGTGAGGGCATTCCTTCACCAGGATAATCCCAGGAATACGTGGTCGGCATTGCGATGGCCCTATGTGTGTCTCTTGGAGGCACAGGACTTCACACGAATAAAGTTTACATGTGTTTGATATAAGTTGTTCTTTTTCAGTTGATAAGCCATCAATGTTGAGAGATATGAGTGTCAGACATGGCTCTGAAAAGGCCGTTTCATCATCGGCTTAGACGTCTGCAGACTGATTTGATGCAACTCTCCACGCTACCTTGTCCTGTGCCAGCCTCATCATCTGAGAATAAGTTCGGCAACCTACATCCTTTTGAATCTGCTTACTGTTTTCGTCCCTCGGTCTCCCTCTACGATTTTTACCCCACACACTTCCTTCTAATGCTAAGTTGACAATTCCTTGATGTCTCAGAATGTGTCCAACCAATCTATCACTTCTCTTAGTCAGGAAATGCTTCTTTAAAAACGCTTTTCTTCCCATAGGCATTCTGCGGCGGAAGGTCCAAATTACCCGCGACAGCAACGCCTTTAGGGAATCCTAGTTTACTTTACAAGATCTCTGGTGCCCACACTGGACGTGATAGAAGCCGCCATTTGGAGGAAAACAGTGCGTAAGCATGGTTCGTTCGTGTGCTGATTTTAATTGTAAAAGATCGTTGCAGAGGCTCTTTTTGGTCCTAGTGTTTTACTATTTTCGTTAATTGAGAAATGTTGATAATGGTAAAGGGTATTAATGGATACTTATCAAACTTGTTACAAGGTGTTCTAGAAGTGACATTACATAATTGGTCGTGACAAACCAACACGTGATGTCTCTTAAGTTTTAGGTTAAACAGGAAAGTGACAATTTGTTGCCAAAGCCAATTAATGCAAATGCTAAATGTCGGTGATAGCAGATTGTCCTATAGCAGAGGTCGGCAAGTAATCTTGCATGGGGTCCGGATACTTTTGAAATTTTTTATCGAGGTCCAGAAGTACAACCACATATTCCTTATCAATTTTTTATTTTAATTTTCAGTCTCAAACTAATATGAAATACAAAAGATGAGGAATAAAACTGTATAATAATCCAGTAAAATTTACATTGTTTGCTATTTATATATTTTTATTTTTACTCACAGAAAGTATTAAATTTGCTTAATTTTCACAAAAAATATTACATTTGCGTTCTTCAGCCTGTTTCTTAAAGTTAGGTTCACATTCGCAGTAACTTATGCGAATAGTGTCTCCAAAGTGGGCTGCCGTTAATCTTGAGCGATACTTATTCTTCAATAAATTAGTTTTTTAATGAAATTTGACAAATATTTGTGGAGCCAAACGTAGTAGCCAGGTAGATGCGTAATGTTTCACAATTTTCATAATTATCCGGGACGTGTTATCTTCACAATTTGTCAGTGAATTCATTTTTATACAGGGTGTTTCACTAAGTGTGTTTACCTCTGTAACTTATAAAATAATAGGTGACGGGAAATTTTAATGCGGTAGGTCAACACAAGAAATGTTACACTTTCTGCGGAGCTATGAACATAGTTTATTGTATTATTTTCCAAAGAGTTACGCCACAAAGATATAATTTTTTAAATGGAACAATAGTTTTTTCTATCGTGTACTGGATTCGTTTAAACCAGCTGCGTGCAAATCAATTTAAACTACATTCCTGTCACTGTTAGTTTGGGAGCTACAACCCTTCAAAGTTCTGCGGGCGGAGGCTGCGATATCGTAGCTGACTGGCCGAGTGGCTATCCCCTGGGGCACGGCCCACTGTCTCATGACCACCAGCCCGTCAGCTACGCTGTCGTAGCCTCCGCCCCCTAAAATTTGAAGGGTTGTAGCTCCCAAACTAACAGTGACAGAAATGTAGTTTAAATTGAGTTGGACGCAGCTGGTTTCAAGGAATCCAATGCACGACACAAAAAAAAGAAAAAAAAAAACCTTGTTCCATTTTAAAAATTAAATCTTTGTGCTGTAACTCTTTGGAAAATGTTCATAGCTCCGCAGAAAGTGTAACATTTCTTTTGTTGACCTACCGTATTAAAATTTCCCGTCATCTATCATTTCATAAGTTACAGAGGCAAACACACTTAGTGAAACACCCTGTATGTTTGCAAGGAAATGTTCTTCCAGTCTGTCTCCATTTGGATTAAAGGCTTTGAAAGGGAGAACAAATTTACAGACACAACCGTCAGTTCTGCTGCTGGAGAAACCTCAAAAGGTGATTTTTAAGAGCACAAAAATGGTGTTTAAATGGATATGCCCTGACCTCTTAGAGGTTTCAGAGACAGAGTATGAAGTCTATTTATAGAATTTCCTTATTCATTATATAAAGTTCTGGTGCTGCATTCATGTGTACAGAGTTTTTATGCAGATCACCGGCCATCTTGCTCCCTTTTGCCGCCGCTTGTCTGCGTACTCTCCAGCGTCGCACATCGTCACAACCATTTATGTAACCTACCACTCCCATGAACCACAGACATTGCCGAGGTGGAGTGGCTTGCGTGCCTCAACGATACAGATAGCCGTACCGTAGGTGCAACCACAGCGGAGGGCTATCTGTGGAGAGGCCAGACAAACGTGTGGTTCCTGAAGAGGGGCAGCAGCCTTTTCAGTAGTTACAGGGGAAACAGTCTGGATGATTGGCTGACCTGGCCTTGTAACATCAGCTAATGTGGCTTTGCCACACAGCTACTGCGAACGGCTGAAAGCAAGGGGAAACTACAGCCGTTACCTTTCCCGAGGACATGCAGCTCTACTGTATGAACATATGATGAGTTTGTGACACTTGCGAGGAGTGACACTTGCGCGGAAAGGGAATTTGTAGACACTTGCGCGGAGACCCGGACGCTGCAGGTAGTGAACAGGGTGTTCCAGAAGTAGGGATACACCACCCCTACTCCTCGCCCTCCAGCCGCTACCTATGCCGTATTCAGGGAAAGGCCCATCGAGCGAGGTGGAGCAGTAGTAACGGCCCGGAGATATCACAGCCTCATTCAACAGGGAGATAGCACGTCATACAAATATCACTCGATTTACAATACAGCACCATGTGAAGAGGAATGTGATGAAATCGGAATTGAGCGCAACCGTCGCTAACTACATTTCGGATTTACTGCATTTTGAGTCAGAATTCGCATCTATATTCGCATTTATCGCAAATGCGAATTTTCCTCTCCCTAGTAATACCTCTAAAAATAAACAGCTGATCAAGGCACTAAAAGCAAGGGCAGATCTTTGGGTGTATTACTACAAATAACTAAAACACAATTTGATCGTGGAATTATATACAATCTCATTATAAAGGTTTTTTGTAGGTGGTTTTGAGCAGCTTTTAAATATGTTTGGAATAGCATTATGAAATATAGACAGCTACACCTTATTTTTATTATGAGATATCGATTTCGGCTAATTTCAGGTCATCTTCAAGTCTCAAACAACAGGTGTTACTTATGCATTTTTCCAGTGGCACTCATAAACGTTAATCGCGTTAGCGATGAAAACAGAACCCAGAATCTTGGCGTCTAAATGATACATATGTTGGTGTGATGTCTTATTTCGAAAGAACAGACATCACACCAATACATATATAGCTCTCGGTAAAATGGAACGGTACGATGTCGTTACATAGCACAGCACTGCCGACTGGAAACGCAGGAGAAGTGCAAACAACGTTCTCTCCTCAGAGGTATGATTAGATTCGACGTAGACTTCTACAACATACAGTCTTCACTGCGAAGATTACACCAAAAAATTTAACGTTTCGTCTAATTTGGCGATAGCAACCAAATTTTAAAATCGTGTCTACTATGTAAAGATGTAGCAACACAAAACGCTTCAAGTCCAAAACTTCACTGATTTTCGAGTTTTGAATTTTTAATATGTTTTTAATGCTATTACAGAAAAAAACATATTTGGGACTCACACTACAATTTTCATATGGCAGAATTTGTAGGTACATTCACTAGACATAAGTCAACGGTTTTGTGCATTCATCTTATGAGAAATACCAATCATTTGTTTTCAGTGTTTATTTCAAATTTCTCTTTTAAGTTTCTTTAATTATTAGTTCTTAAATGTGGTTATGAAATAAATAAATTACGTGTATATGTGTAGTCTTATGCGGCCAAACTACTTAGGTCATTGGTCGCTAGACTTACACACTACTTAATCTTACTTAAAACAATTTAGGCAAAGTACAAACAAACATACCGATGTCCGAGGAAGGACTCGAACCTCCAACTGGACCGACCGCGGAATTTGTGACACAAATTACATGTTTGATAATATTAATGCATAGAAGTATGAAATCACGTCCAGACTACTTCCTGCAAAAATTTCGACAAAAAAAAGTTGACACTGAGTTTAGAAAAACAAAATTCTGGTATATTGGATTTTAAAATTTTATCAAAAAATGAATGTTACTACAAGAAATACAGCCATTCAAAGTTACGGGCACCATAACGTTTTCCCTTCCTGAGTAAATGAGCTGCTTCTTATAGTTTCATCACCTTTTTCTTGAATGTTCTGAATATAAATCTTCACACAGACTTCTTGAGGAGGAGAGTGATATGGATATCTGATTGTAAACCACTGCCTATTACCTTAGACCTTTTTGACTGTACTGAACAGTAGTTCCGCGTATTCCGTAATTTATATTTATACAGTTAACAGGTAATGTAATTTATAACCAACTATTGGCTGCCAATTTCGCTTCATTTTTCCTGGAAGTCTTGCAACTTGTTTCTCCCTGTTGGTTTATGCCAAGTTCGGAGTAAAAATGGTTCTATATGACGGTGATGGAAAATAGAATTTATCTTTAGCATATTTCGGTGTGTGACATTCCCTTACACATTCCGCATTTCATATATTTCTTAGATGTATTTGTAATTCGAATACAGCCAAATCGTTTTGGGGTCTACGAATAAACGCTTTAAGTATGTAAAATACTCATTGACTTATTATTAACGTTTTTTAATTGAAGGTTTAAGGTTGCATCTCCTATTAAAAAGCATAGTAGCTATTTTTAAAGAGATGGAAGTTGCGTGATAGTGGGGTTAACTACATAGCGGTCAATTACATCAACGTATCTGTGCAGGATGCCTAATATATTTATTGCTTGCGCAGGTGTCTTGCTATGCTTAGTGTTCTGAATAATATGCTTTTAGGAGGTATGACTGTGGAAAGTCATCGTCTTGTAGTAGCAGAGACTAACTCTCCAAACATTATCACTATTAAAATACCTTTTTGTTTACAGGAGGAACACTCAACGGATTAATATGTAGTTAGAACAAGTCACTATATTGCTCTTCAGCTTGCAAAGGGTTGTGCAATTTCACTGAGTTTCGTGTTATGTTGAGAGTGTGGAAACTTGACAACAGCAGTGCTAGACTTGTTGGTGTGCCTGTACCCAGGAAAAGCCATTAGCCGCCCCAAGGGCCCCGGGTTCCGCGCAAGTGTCACTCCGCGCAAGTGTTCCACCCCCCAAATGATGATGGCATCCTCTCGGGTAAAATATTCCGGAGGTAAAATAGTCCCCCATTCGGATCTCCGGGCGGGGACTACTCAGGAGGATGTGATCATCAGGAAAGACAGTACTGGCATTCTACGGGTCGGAGCGTGGAATGTTAGATCCCTTAATCGAGTAGGAAAATTAGAAAATTTAAAAAGGGAAATGGATAGGTTGAAGTTAGATATAGTGGGGATTAGTGAAGTTCGGTGGCAGGATGAACAGGATTTCTGGTCCGGTGAGTACAGGATTATAAATACAAAATCAATTGGGGGTATCACAGGAGTAGGATTGATAATGAATAAGAAAATAGGAATGCGGGTAAACTACTATGACCAGCACAGTGATCGCATTATCATTGTCAAGATAGATACGAAGCCAACACCGACAACAGTAGTACAGGTTTATATGCCAACTAGCTCTGCCGATGATGAGGAAATCGAAGAAATATATGAGGAGCTAAAGGAAATTATTCAGACAATTAAGGGAGAGGAAAACTTAATTGTTATGGGAGACTGGAATTCGGTAGTAGGACAAGGAAGGGAAGGGAAGATAGTAGGTAATGAAAGGAATGAAAGAGGAAGCCGCCTGGTAGAATTTTGCACGGAACATAATTTAGTTATAACAAACACCTGGTTCAAGAATCACAGAAGAAGGTTGTATACGTGGAAGAGACGAGGAGACACCGGGAGATACCAGACAGATTTTATAATGGTAAGACATAGATTTCGGAACCAGGTTTTACAGTGTAAGACGTACCCTGGGGCAGATATAGACTCTGACCATAACTTGTTGGTTATGAACTGTAGGCTGAAACTGAAGAAACTACAAAAAGGTAGGAAAATAAGGAGATGGGACCTGGATAAATTGAAGGAACTAGAGGTTCTTAAGAATTTCAGAGGGAGCTTTAGGCAACAATTGACAGAAACCAGGGAAAATAAAACAGTAGATGAGGAATGGGTAAAATTGAGAGATGAAATAGTGAAGGTAGCAGAGGACAAAATAGGTAGGAAGGCAAGACCTACAAAAAATCCTTGGATATCACAGGAGAAACTAAATTTAATCGATGAAAGGAGAAAATATAAAAATGCAATAAATGAAACAGGCAAAATGGAGTACAGACGACTAAGAAATGAGATTGACAGGAAGTGCAAAATGGCTAAGCAGGAGTGACTAGAAGCCAAATGCAAGGATGTAGAAGAATGAATAAATAGGGGAAAAATAGATGCAGCGTACAGGAAAATAAAAGAAACATTTGGAGATAAGAAAAACAGCTCTATGAATATCAAGGACACTGATGGAAAACCAGTTCTCAGCAAAGAAGGGAAAGCTGAAAGGTGGAAAGAATATATGGATGGGCTCTACAAAGGAAATGAACTTAGATACAATATTGTAGGAAGGAAAGAGGATGTAGATGAAGATGAAATAGGAGATACTGTAATGAGAGAATAACTTGACAGAGCCCTGAAAGACCTAAGTCGAAACAAGGCGCCTTGAGTAGATGATATTCCCTCAGAGCTACTGAAGTCTCTGGGAGAACCAGCCATGACAAACCTGTTTCACCTGGTGTGTAAGATGTATGAGACAGGCGAAGTACCCTCAGACTTTAAGAAAAATGTAATAATCCCCATTCCAAAGAAATCATGTGCAGACAGGTGTGAAAACTACAGAACCATCAGTTTAATAAGTCATGGTTGCAAAATATTAACACGAATTATATACAGAAGGATGGAAAAACTGGTAGAAGCCGACCTCGAGGAAGATCAGTTTGGGTTCAGGAGAAATGTAGGAACTCGGGAGGCAATACTCACTTTACGGCTTATCCTAGAAGATAGATTAAGAAAAGGCAAACCTACATTTCTTGCTTTTGCGGATTTGGAGAAGGCTTTTGACAATGTTGATTGGAATAAACTCTTTCAACTTCTGAAGCAAACAGGAGTAAAATATAGGGAGCGTAAGGTTATTTACAACTTGTACAAAAACCAGACAGCGGTTGTTAGAGTTGAAGGGCATGAAAGGGATGCAGTGGTTGGAAAGGGAGTAAGACAGGGTTGTAGTCTTTCTCCATTGTTATTCAATTTGTACATTGAGCAAGCTATAAAGGAAAGCAAGGAGAAATTTGGAGAAGGAATTAAAGTCCAGGGCGAAGAAATAAAACATTGCGTTTTGCCGATGACATAGTAATTATGTCTGATACAGCAAAGGACTGGAAGAGCAATTGAACGGAATGGACAGTGTGCTGAAACGTGCATATAAGATGAACATTAACAAGAGCAAAACTAGGGTAATGGAGTGCAGTGTAAGAAAATCAGGTGATGCTGAAGGAATTAGATTAGGTAACGAAGCAATAAAGGAGGTGGATGAGTTTTGTTACTTGGGCAGTAAAATAACAAATGATGGTCGCAGTACAGAGGATATAAAATGCAGAATGGCAATGGTTACAAAAGCGTTCTTCAAAAAGAGAAATTTGTTAACATCGAATATTGATTTAAGCCTAAGGAAGTCCTTTCTGAAGGCATTGGTATGGAGTGTTGCCTTGTATGGGAGTGAGACATGGACGATAAACAGTGCGGACAGGAAGAGGATAGAGGCTTTTGAAATATGGTGCTACAGAAGATTGCTGAAGATTAGGTGGGTGGATCGTGTAACTAATGAGGAGGTACTGAACAGAATTGGGGAGAAAAGAAATTTCTGGCATACCTTGACTAAAAGAAGGGATAGATTGGTAGGACACATTCTTAGACATCAAGGAATTGTGAATTTAGCATTAGAGGGAAGTGTGTGGGGTAAAAATCGCAGAGGAAGACCAAGAGATGGATACAGTAAGCATATTCAGACAGATGTAGGTTGCCGTTCTTATGTGGAGATAAAGAGGCTTGCTCAGGATAGGGTATTGTGGAGAGCTGCATCAAACCAATCTCCGTACTGAAGACCACAACAACAACAACCTATAATTATCATTAACGGTTCTAATTATTCAGCAGATAACTGTAAAATTCTGGAAAAACTGTAATGGTGGCTCTCATATGAATTGTTATCCACAGAAAAAAGGTTTTTTTTAATAATTTGAGTATGTAACTTATACTTTCATAGTATTTTTGGCGGTCCTGTTTTTCTCCTCCCGCTGTCCAAACCTAGACCGCGATCTGCCAGTTGCCGACCGCTGTTCTATAGCATAATCTGATGTCCATATTTGCACCACATATCTAATGAAATTTCTGCTATAAAAGTTGCACGCTACATTACAGACAAAAAATGAGAAAATTACCTTGTTGCATCTCACATTGTATCGGCATATAAATTACTAAAAATACGTACAGGATAAATGTACTGAGTTGAGCTGATTGAAGAACTACGCATATGAGAGGTATTTAGATTTTTAACACGTTGGCTGCCGCGATGACGTCAGAGGCGCGCCAGAGCCGCTTGCTGTGGCCGCCGGCAGCCACAAGACAGCCAACGTGTTAATCATATATATAAGTATGATGCAGAGGTAGATCGAATAATTGCCTTTAGACATATAACAGGTGGTGATTGTACTTCGTAAATGGTCAAATGTTTGATCGAATGTTGCATACCCAACCACTTTAGGAGGAACTATCACTGTTTGGAGAAGGAAGTAAAGTTCAGGATGAAGAATTAAAAACATTGCGCTTTTGCCGACTACACAGTAATTCTGTTAGAGACAGAGACAGCAAAGGACCTGGAAGACCAGTTGAACGGAATGGACAGTGTGCTGAAAGGTGCATACAAGATGTACATTAACAAGAGCAAAACAAGAGTAATGGAGTGCTGTCTAAGAAAATCAGGTATCGCTAAGGAAATAGATTAGGCAACGAAACAATAAAGGAGGTAGATGAGTTTTGTTACTTGGGTGGTAAAATAACACATAATGGTCGCAGTACAGAGAATATAAAATGCAGAATGGTAATGGGTAGAAAAGCGTTCTTGAAAAAGAGAAATTTGTTAACATCGAATATTCATTTAAGCCTAAGGAAATCCTTTCTGAAGGCATTTGTGTGGAGTGTTGCCTTTTACGGGAGTGAAACATGGGCGATAAACAGTGCGGACAGGAAGAGGATAGAGGCTTTTGAAATGTGGTGCTACGGAAGAATGCTGAAGATTAGGTGGGTGGATCGCGTAACTAATGAGGAGGTACTGAACAGAATTGGAAAGAAAAGGAATTTCTGGCTTACCTTGACTAAAATAAGGGATCGATTGGTAGGACACATTCTTAGACATCAAGGAATTGTGAATTTAGCGTTGGAGGGACGTATGTGGGGTACAAACCACAGAGGAAGACCAAGAGATGGATACAGTAAGCAGATTCAGACAGATGTAGGTTGCCGTTCTTATGTGGAGTTGAAGAGGCGTGCTCAGGATAGGGTATTGTGAAGAGCTGCATCAAACCAGTCTCCGGACCACAACAACATCACTGTTTAAAAGAAATATGTAAATGAAATGCCTATTTAAAGTTATATGGTTTATTCAGACCCATATTCGAGCAAGTAGAAAGAAAATTTCTGTGTCATATGGAAAGGAATGTAAACAAAATTGCCCTATGCAAAAATAATCGCACAAAACGTACAGAGTAGTCGGCAAAAAATAAACGGGACCTGCCAGAAAATTACGTGAATTTAATAATAATCTCAATCTCTGCTACTTTAAAAGTTTCATGCAAATAACTCGATGCAAAACCGCTCCCTTTTGAGAATACGAACGGCAACCTACATCCTTTTGAATCTGCTTACTGTATTCGTCCCTTGGTCTGCCTCTACGATTTTTACCCAACACACTTCCTTCTAATGCAAAGTTGAAGATTCCTTGATGTTTCAGAATGTGTCCCAACAACCTATCCCTTCTCTTAGTCAGGATATGCCAGAAACTCCTTTTTCCCCAATTCTTTTAAGCACCTCCTCATTAGTTACGTGATCCACCCATCTAATCTTCATCACTCGTCTGTAGCACTACATTTAGAAAGCTTCTATCATCTTCTTGTCTGAACTCCTTATCGTCGACGTTTCACTTCCATACAACGCAAAAAAAGAAAAAAAAGTTAAGCGGACTCCAGTACTCAGTAATTTTTTAAACGTTTTTCGCCTCACTCTTTTTGCGTTACATATACTTCTAATCACAGGCCCAGTACTAGAATTCATCCCTGCAAATGGCGGCGATCAGCTACTTCAATTACGGTACAAAAACATATGTCACTAAACAAGTGTGTTAAAGTATCTGAATTTTCACTTATTGCAACTTAATTTAAATTTTTTTTTAATTTACCATCTCTAATGACGTGTACTCTAATATTTGTTGTACGAAAGTATGGTTTGCACCTTGCCTGAATGCCATAAGGAGAAATAGGAAACTTACTTAGTACCTATTGTCGGTAGGTAATAACTGTACTGTGGAATGATTTGACGACCTGCGCTGCAGCTGTGCTATGTTGGTTGCATAGCGTCAGGTGCTGCCTCCACTTTGGAATTCAGAGGTGATCCACTTTATTTGCTATAAAGTGAACGTTGCCTAACTTATTCTCAGATGAAGAGAATTGCACAGGACAGAGTAGCATGGAGAGCTGCATCAAACCTGTCTGTCACAACAACAACAACAACAACACGATACGTATATCATTGTTCCTAACTAAATCATATCGCCACGATTTCAACGGGTAAGCTTCATGTCATACACAGTTTCTCCCAGGTTAGTTATTTGAATGCATTATTCCTGCGCAGCCTCGTTTTCGTTAAAGGCACTGTCATTAACTGTGCTACAGTTGAACTCACTCTTCCTATGTGGATATTAATGGTGAGCCTAGTACATCCGGGAGAGGCAGTCGATTTATTAAAAACTTCCTTATTTGCAAATAAATTACCGCCCATTCCTACTCCGCGCGCACAGCACCACTTGCAATTTGTTAAAAGTAAAGTAGTTATCAGCCCGTAGGTCAGTTTCTATGCACGGTGTTTTCGTAGGTGTGGTCCGATTGGAGGCAGTGTCGCTTGACTCCCCTTCGACCCCAGAACTGCCAGTCCCCGCCACAGACCTGTAATTTAACTTAATCTCTGGAGCTCGATGCAGTTTTGTACACACAAGGGCAAGTTACGAAGGATCCAAGGCCCAACTACGCATCGGATTGTGAAAACATGGTTTACTTCAAGTGAGACGGAAGGAACTTGTGCAATTAAGCCACTTTACATACCAGTTTTTGTGTCTTAGCTCTCTACGACGAAAAAGACACTGTAGCCTTAATGGACAACTGTTTCTATTTTGTCCAGGATAAGTGCTTAGAACCGTTCTTCTATTTCCTAACTTTGTAAGTTTTTTATTGGCCTAACGTTTTGCTCTGCTCCTGTTGAAGAGCAGTTTCCCATTAACCCTATATCGGTTTGTGGTAGATATTTTAACTACACGATATAAAGTTCAAAATCTCTGCTAACTGATGCCTGTCATAGACCCTATCGCATTCAGCTACTGCGCGGGGATGATCTTTGCCTAAGAAAGCGACCACAAGGAGCTTACATTGTTTTATCGACAGATGGCAACACTTGTTATTGTTTGTGGTTAATAAAGTAACCATAAAGCGGCGGAAGTTTTCGATGAATGGCTCATGTCGTAATTTTGCTGGTAAATCTTCACATTTTCAAAATGAAGTCGATTTATTATGATTTTATGTTGTAATATAGATACGGTGAGAGTAATTTGCCTCCAGAAGTACCATGTCTAGTGCAAATCCTACTGAAATATCGTTTTTTATTTCTTGGATACCAGGAGAGGTAGATAACCTGAATTTTTATCTAGTTTACGTAATATTTCGCTTCTAAGCAAATACTTCTGGACGGGGTACATTATGTTATTCTGTTATCTGAGTATTATCTGACAATTTTATCAAGCAGTCTCTGAAATTTAGTATTTAGCTTAGATGTTATATGCATCTAATGTTAGTAAGGAAGGTGAACGATTTGTGAACAGTGAGCTGTATATAGCACGGTAAGCAGAAGTACTAGTTTTCTGTGCAATGATTATGTCTAATTTTGTTGGTAAGTCTTTACACTTACAAAATTAAATCGATTTATTATGATACTATAGCATAATGTAGATTCAAATAAGCTGCCTCTTACTTGTATAGTAATTGTAGTTTCATAATAAAAGCAATTTATTTATTTTTATTTATTTATTTATTATTATTATTATTATTATTTTTTATATATAAATTAGGTCATAAGGAGGTCTGCATTTCGCAGTACACGAAGCAATCCTAAGCGTAGTAAGTTCACTACCTGCAATGTAGCTATGTGTAGGAAATGCTTTGGACCCTTCCACCAGCAGAACTAAAGAACTGAATAAATGTGATCTGTGATTTATGTATGACTCTTTTGTATGTACCGATATTTTTATAGTTTTTTGTACCACAATGCTGTGACACATCTGTGTATATTTTGTACGTATTTTTATGTATGTATGCAAAATAAAAGAAAGGAAAGACAAATAAAGATATTATTTCTTCTTATTTACTGCTATTGTCCTAAAATACCTCATTTTCAAGAAGTGGTTAAATTATCGACCACAAAAGTAACTGTTCCACAGAATGCATTGTGGTCAATATTTTGCCAAGTACAAAAATTTATACTAATTAATAATAAAAGAATTTTCAAATCTCACATTTTTTTATGTGTTTGGGTACGATAAGTAATTTAATTAACAACATTTCAATTCTCTGTTTTAAAAATAGGGAAAGGTTAAAACGTTTGAGCTTGCGAGTTAACGACGTCAACAGATTACTGTGGGAGCAGGTCACGACGTCGAGTGAGCCTTCCCCCGTGTATTCAATTTCTCCAGATTTGCTGTAAGCCTATCTTTTCATTGCTGCGACGTTTCGTAAAACTGTCGAGCAGTCACGTGAAACTGCTCCTGCCGGTCTGCACTGCCGGTAACCTGATGCAGTTCCCGTGTCGTAACATCAAGCGGTAGATGTGTGGCGAGTCGAAAGTTGTGACCAACTGACAGTTACAACGACACTAGTGTTCCTAGCGCTCGGTAATTAACGGAACAGTTACTATAAGTTTTGCATTAAAAGTATTAGCAAAATATCAAGAGTCGTATATAATGAGGAAATTAATGTAAAAGCAGCCGAATTTAACTGATTCAGTGGTATAAAGAACAACTTCTTCATGAACAAATACTTATGAATACGTGTATATCTGCAGATTATTCCACTGAAAGTAAGTACAATATAAAAGTAAGAGAAACATAAATTTCTATTATGATCTGTTCTTACTATGACAGCCAGTTTTTTTGACGCGTATCAATTCAGTGTGGAGTCTATGATTCGCACATTTTTACACCTCAGCCATCTTTCTTATACGTGCTTATTCTTTTGACTGAAATTACTTTTGCTTAAAAAGCCAACGTTTTGAAGAGTCTTGCCGTTTGTGGTTTAACTGTAGCAACAATTGTGTAATTGGGTTCTTCTTTGTTGGGAAACAGTTTCGTTGTCTTTGTCCTTTTATTGCCGTGTCTGTGACGTTTGTTCTTCAGCTACAGCTGTGGTGACTGATTTGGTACATTAAATTCTGTAGCTACAGCATTCTGCATACGTTTCTTATGTTCCACCCTTACCGATTTTAATAGTAGTGAAGAAACCTTTACGTTCATGACTATATAAGCGTCGTCTTTCTGCCAAATGGCAGGTCTTCTGGCGTTTTCTAGTCATTTTTTGTTTTTAATAGAAAAGTATTCAGTAAAAGCTTCTAGGTTACAAGATGATTGTAAATAGACTGTCCTGTAATGTACCGTTTCGTATCTTGTCAGGGATCTTAGGAAACCTAAGAAAGACTAATATGGAGCTATTTTTAAATTATTACCTACTAGCAAACACGGCAATGCTTCGTAGTCGCTAACGTGTATGGGATATATACCCTCATCTCTTCTCTTCTTCTCCCGATGTCCATCCCTTCCTCCCTCCTCTACTTCTCCATCGCCTCCTCCCACCTTCCTTTATCCATCTCCTCCTCCCCGTATCTTCACACCATTCCCTCTTACCCCACACCATATCCATCTCCGCCCCCCTCCTATCATCCCACCCTTTTTAAATCCATTTCATTCCCCCATTCTCTATCTTCTCCTCTCCCTCTCTCTGATATTATTTATTATTATTACAATCGAGTCCCGTTTTGGGAATAGAACTAAAAAAGGGTGGGTAAAACAATTGGAAACGGGTTATTAGAGAAACCTTTCGAGCTGCTCTATCTGTGAGGTTAGTAGCTTTAATGTCCGTACTCTTATTGGTTTTATTGCACGAACATACATATCAATGGCGAACTGATGAAACAATCTGCGGCATTTCAGCATGTGATTGTCCGCGTTTCGGTGAATCATCAAACGGTAGGCATAAAAATGCATACAATCGACCTTCTTGTTAGTTACTTTACCTGTAACTGAATAATGAACTCTTATTAGGAATCTAATTGAAACACAATTAACATTGCTACATACCGGTAAAATTTAACATTCCGCGACACAGTCAACAGCTGTTGGATCGTAAGCATGAAGCCGACCAATCGTGGCAAAGCTTGAGACAGCCAATGAAATTTTAGTTGGCGACAGTGGTTTTTCTCTTCATACTAAACGATATTATTTTGAGAATCCGCATAATAATTCAGTTTCAGACACTTTAAACTTACAGAGGAAGATGATGTTTTTCATGCATAAGAGTGAAATGAACTTCCCTTATGGAAACAGTCTTACAAATGCTAATCACTTATAATCATGAGAACAATAAATAGTGTTTCCATGAACGAAAAACGTAGTACTGGTAAGAAATCGGCAAATCTCAATGGAAATTTAATACTATCACCCGATTGGCTAACAGCGACGTAACGCAATTTCCCGGAATCAACGGCTGTTGCCAACATTGGCCGCTAGGCCTGTGTAGCGGATTTAAAATTAAACTCTACATACGAGTTCCTTGGCTTCAAGCAATGCCCTCCCTTTCTCTAAACTCCTTGGTGTATTTGTTTGCTCCGTTACAGCGTATTTGGTCGCTAGGCGAGTAGCGAATGAATAAGCTGATTGTTGGAGAATCTAGAAAAGCTGGAAGCGTACATTCAGTTATTCTCAAATTCTAATTATATCCGGTAGATTTTCCCAATATTTTCTTTCATACAAACCTTGTCCTGAGAATTACGAACAGAACAAAGAAAAGATCCGCCAAATTGGTGAACCATACTCAAGTGATGCGCTTTCATACATGTGGCAATTCATTTTTATTAATATAGATAGATGTGTCTAAGCTACCTCCCCACCAATTTTGAGCCAAATCGGTTCAGACGTTGTTTAATATTAAATAGTGTAACTAACACGTCTTTCTTTTATATATATAGATTTTCATGGCACTACGTACGTTCCCTAATGAGAAAAGTATGTTAAAATAAATATAGACGATACTATTCTCACAGATCCAACATCTTATTCAGAAATGTAGCTTGCCAGCCGCTTGGAGCGCTGCTGTCGCAGTGTATAACAAAAATCTGTAGGAGACTGTGGTAATACTATTCCTTGTATCAATAATGGAATTTTCTGGCTCGAGAAATACGCATAAAAAGGGGAAGGTAACCCCTCATCTAAAACATATCGATATATGCATCACAGAAAATCGTAAAAGAAAACTAGATTTTTCTAGCTTTCGCTCATAGGTAGAGCTTTTCTTCTGGCAAAGCACACACACAAACACACACAACCGCACAGATGGAAGAAGAGATAAATATTAGAAAACTGGTTTTGTATCGCCTTATGTGAGTGAATGTCTTTAGCGTATTTTACGCAGTATTCTTTGCTGCTGCTCTTCCAGCCGGCCGCGGTGGAGTAACCGAGCGGTCTAAGGCGCCTCGCTGCGGAGCTCGCGGTTGCTCGCCGTGGAGGTTCGAGTCCTCTCTGGGGCATGGGTGTGTGTGTTGTCGTTAGGTTAGTTCGCCTAGGTTTAAGTAGTTTATAAGTTACGGACTGATGACCACGCAGTTTGGTCCGATAAAATTACAAACATTTGAACAAACATCTTCCAGCCGAAGCTGTCAGATCAGTGCTAGATGTAGCGTAATATCACAGTGTGGGGCAAGAATCCGGATTCATGACACGATGAAGCGCCTACGGTTAGCCAAGCGCTTTACCTCTAATGTCTTCTGTGTGTGGACCCAACGTGAGCTCGGTATGTTACTGAGTACTCCGAAGCTAAGTAAAAGTTCAGTAAAACCGACAGTCATTTATTTCCAGACATTCGTAAGAGGACTTAGACCTTTAGCCAACGTTATTCCACTGTACTTACGAAGGCATTCCGTTGAGTACAAATAGTGACTGATGGGGCTGATGATCCCATAGTTAAGTCCCATAAGCTCTACAAACATTTGAACATTTTGAACAAATAGTGAAGTATATTGAATACAGATCAGACTAAATGAGTGCTAGTTGTTGACAGACATAAGCGTTACTCTAAATTTTAAGATACGATCATTAACGTAACCTTCTTGCCATTGTACTCATTTTTATTTTTCTTCTAATAACCGGAACGCAATCATTGCAAATAGAATTGAGTTTTCTCATAGATCCGTTTTTCAACTCTGTTTCTAAAATGACGTCCCTTTAAGTTTCTTTAATTCTGGGTTGCAGGAAATAGTGACTGGGGCAGTATCTCGGTTATATGGAGTTAGGAGCATCATTACATTGTCTTTGTACAAAACTTTAAGAGTGATAAGCTTATAAGAGTTTCAACGAGGAAATCCTGTCACGTAATTTGATAGAAAATCCCAAAACACAAGCAATAAGTTCACTAAGCGATAGCAACGGCGATGCCACTGATGACAATTCTGTTAAAGCAGAATTTCTAAACACGTCATACCGAAATTCATTCACCAAAACGTGGAATCAAATACTCCAGAAATCGTTTCCAGAAGAGCTGCCAGCATGCGTAATTTGGAATTAAATATCCGTGGAGTATTAAAGCAGCTTAAATCACTTAAGAAAAGCAAGTCTCCCAGTCCAGATTTTCATGGGTTCCTTTCAGAGTATGATGATGCAATAGCACCATACCTAGCTTTCATGTACTAATAATGATAAGTATGAAGTCATCCATATGGCCACTAAAGAAATTCGTTTACGTTGATTTAGACGTGTCAAATCTACAGGCCATAAATTTAACTAAATACCTAGAAATAACAATTACGAATAACTTAAATTGGAAAGAACTCGTAGAAAATATTGTAGGGAAGGCGAAACAAAGGCTACGTTTGATTGACAGGCCAACAGTTCTACTAAAGAAACTGACTACACTGCACTTGTGCGTCCTATTTTGTAGTATTGCTGCGCATTGTGGGATCCATTTAGACATAGTTCAGAGAACGGCAGGTCGTTTTGTAATATCGCGATATAGGGACAGAGTTCACGGAAATGATACACGAGTTTGGGTGAAATTCATTAAATGAAAGGTGTTTATTCGATTGGGCGAGATGTGTTTGCGAAATTTCTTTCACCAACTTTATCTTCCGAATGCGAATATATTTTGCTAGCGTCCGCCTATATAGGGAGACAAAATCATCATAAGAAAACTAGAGAAATCATATCGAAAACAGAACGATTTAAGTGTTCATTTTTCCCGCGAGCTATTGGAGTATCGAACTCTAGAGAAATATCATAAAAGCGATTCGATGAATTCTCTCCCATGCACTTCAGTGTGATTAACGGAGTATTTATGTAGATGCAGAAATCCTATTGACAACGACGTCAACTTATTAACTATCTTATATATTTAAAAAAAATCTACGAAAACTAAAGTCAGTATGCCAGACCAAACTACCCAGTCGATTTCCTTCATTTTTGTTTTAAACGAAAAGTATTCATCCAAAGATTTGTCATCAATTATCAGAATGCACATAACCCTCACCTTCATTTTTCTATACTCAAACGCGATTTCTTTGCTGTAAACTAAAGTCAGACCCTTAGGCCGTTCTATCCGACCGCTTTTCTTCATTTTTCCTTTAAACAAAAGCCATTGATTCTCAGATTTGTCATTAAGTATCAGAATTAACTTAAGTCTCTCCATCCTTTATTTTTATACAAACGCGGCATTCTTCTATCCTTGTGCTGAATATTTTAATCGGCTTGTTTTACGAGATCTTCGGTTCTAATTAGGGTATGCAGTTCTTTTTTACCTAACAACATTCAGCGGAGCAAGCTCTTTTATTAGAGCTTTTAAACACTTGCAGTGATTGATGCTCAAGGAAGCTATGCGTGAATATTCAACATCACTTCCATTTTTTCCAACTTTCTTGTCATTCCACTAACGATGCGAAGTATTCGCACGGGTCCTCTAGATTATCCTATACATATATACCTATTATAAATGCGAAAGTTTCTATGTTTGTTACCGCATCACGCTAAAACTACAGCACTGATTTAGATGAAATTTCATATAGAGATTTCTTATGCCTTGGATTAGGACGTAGGCTACTTTTCAAAATGTTTATTACAAGTTATTTATTTGAAATATGTCCATAAAAATACGTAACGGTTGTAAGAAGCTTCTAATATAACAGCAGAAGAGTCAACCAGGGTATGTCATGTTTAGCCGCGGTGGTTAACGCGTCCTGTAATAGACGCCTGTTAGTTTGGGCAATGGTTCAAGTCCTGCTATGGTGACATTTTTTTCTTTGTTATTGTTATCTTTTTTACTGTCGAATATACAAAAAGATAATTACATACACAAGAAATCTGAATGTTGGCGTTTATGCCGCATTCATTTTCATTTGTTGTAACAAATGAAGGAAGTATGTATATAAATTGAAGACTTTAAATAAAATATGCTCTAAGTACCATGGCAAGAAAAAACATTGACGTTTTGTGTAGAATGGGATCTAGATACCAAGCCCTATTTTGTGTACAAAGCGCGAACTGCAACGAAAGTAGTAGCAAATGCACTCAACAGATGGCAGGCGGTACGCTGCAGTTAACATATGAAACGTTATAGATGTTCGAACATCATCGTAATTCTTTAAAATTGTATTCTCTTTGGATTTCAATGAATAATAGTTTCTTTGGTGATTTCGATTATTTATAGCATTCGAACGTTTGCATTTAGTTCTTTTGTTGGTTCGCTTTGCATTTGTAGGATCTCAACAGTTCGTTTCTCCTTTAGATGTCTTTTTTATCTCTTTACTTTTCTCCGTTAGGTTTGTTGTTTATTTCGTTACATTTCTCCGTTAGGTTTGCTGTTTATTTTGTTACTTTACTTGGCATTTGTTTTCGATTACTGTATTGTTGTTATTGTAGTTACTTACTGTCAGGGGTGCCATCCCACAAGTTGGAGCTGAAGGTTTTTATTTTTATTTATTGATGCGTAACTTGGATGCACCACGATTATGCAATGGCACCAGGTTACGCATCACGGACCTGAGAAGGCATATCGTGCAGGCCACCATCATCACCGGTGGAGCCAAGAGAGAGACTGTATTAATACCACGAATTCCCATCATCCCAACAAACTTTCCATTCCAGGTTAACCGGTTACAGTTTCCATTGAAAGTGGCCTTCTCGATTACTATAAACAAGAGTCAAGGACAAACATTAAAAGTGGCAGGTATTCATGTGGCTACCCCATGTTTCTCGCACGCACAGCTCTACGTAGGCTGCTCCCGTGTATCGAGAGCTAGAAATCTCTACGTATACTCGGAGAACAAGAAGTCTCGAAACGTCGTTTACAGGGACGTATTGCAATAGATTTTTGGCTCTCCATCCATTCCAAGACAATTATATATTCCGTGCCAACAATGTCGCAAACAGTCATGTAGTTATTTATGTAGTTTCTTGGCACTTTAATGTCTGACTATTGAACTGCGGGTAACACCGCGGGGAGCAGCTAGTAGTATAATAAAATTTGGTAATGATCATGAAAAATGCTCTTATCACAGCACAACAAAAGTTGAGTATATCATGGCCATTGTTAAAGATGTAAAAGAGGAGATCTAGGTACTCGAGGTGTCTGGCAGCTTCAGAAACATTTAAATCAAAAACTGTTGACGTATTCGCGGTTTCTTACGTGTTAACACTAATTCCCCGCGCAGTGACCTCTCGATGGTGGATGCATCGCTGAGACACATTAACTGGACTAACAGTACAGCATGAAGTGTCACTGAAGCAATTTTTCTGCCCCGAAATATTAGAATTCTAAAGGGCGCGTATACAACTGCTTGTGTGCTGATACATAAACAGGAATAAACTGACGTAACGACGTCAGTTTTAGAATTTTAACGTAATGATCAATATATGCTTCTTGTTTGGCTGTAATTAATCTGTTACCAGTTTAGAGCAATGTTGTCCTTTCAGCCCACTTTAGGTTACGGTAGTAACACTGAAAGTGGGCCCTTGCGATCGCCTTTTGACACCTCGAAATTTAAATGAAAATAACGGCTTAAGCGTAAGTCTGACACGAATATTGAATAAACAAGATTCTAGAGGAGAAAATTTTCTACAACTTTGCTCTCCTTTTTTTTCATATCTCGCAACATTTCATTAATTTTTGCAAAAATAACGGCTATTTGACGATTTCTGTCTGTCTGTTCGTAACGTGCTCCCACTTTTTAGGTCGAACCGTTCAACTGCTCGGCACCAAAGAGTACACAAGGAATAGTTAGTTGGTCGCCAGAGACCAGAACATCCCGTTTTCAAATGTTTTTGACGAAAAATACGTCAGTAACACAAAAAAGACGTTTCTAGTGTAATTGCAAACAAACCGTTTATCTGCCACGAAAACTAGATAACTGAATTTGTAGAGGAGAAAATTCTCTACAATTTTCCTCTCTTATGTTTTGTTCGTAACTCGTAATCGCGCCGATATTTGCAAAAATAACAGCGATTTGACACCGCCTCTTGATTTAACGTATACCAGACGTTAGGAAATGTCACGTGACATTCCTCGCTCAGAACTGTCTCTGGTATACGCCATCTTGCATCCTGTATTATATGATTTTTTATTATAATTTACGCTTTGTAATTTCAAAGCAGTGCCGCACTGAAGAATTAAGAAAAGCTCGTCGTTCAAAGTACGATAAATTTTAATCTAGTGTCTAAAAATGTCATTTTAGATGTTAGCAACTGCCAGAAATAGTATGAGAATGAATGAACAATGCCGTTGCTGTTCGCCGTGGTGTAGTGGGTAGTGCGTTACGTTGTGATGCATGTGGTTGACACTTCGAAACTCGCCGATACCATTTCTTTCCCCCTTGGCTCCTACAAGGGTTTCCGACACTCTTGCTAATCAAATAGAGCTATATTCTGCAATATTTAGAGTTGTGCAGACGTAAGAGTGCTTCCTCTAAAATGTGCGTTTGTTCTATTTCGTAAACATGCGGTGAAATTCCTAACAACGAACTGAACACTGGTCTTCTGAAGCATTTGCACAACCACGGGGAGGATACTGTGATAATGAATATTTCCAAAAACGTGCAGTTACTGGTAGTTTCATATATAAATGGAGTCCTAGATTTCTGTGGAAACTGCCGTTCCTTAATAAAACAGAAGCTAAGTTTATACATTGCAACAAATTACCTGTTTTTTTCTTAAGCAATTATTCACTATTAATGGAATATGTTGAACCTCATTAATTAGAATCAATGCATCAACTAAAATGTTTATCTTTGGCATGGTTGCTATGGACGCTTTCAACCTTCATTGTAGCCTATTACCTTTTCTGTAGCTCAGATATCACTTCGTTCACGTCACTTTGTTCTGCGCTAATATAAAGAACAAATATTCTGTTTCAAACCGTGGTACTACTATCATTATGTCATTTAGAACAGTCATTGCAAAAGTATCTCCCCACTTTGTGTACTTGTGATAAAGAGGTCTATGTTTGCAATTCGTTGGTATGTATTTCATGATATGTTCACATAACAGAACAAATGCACTTTTCAGAGAAAGCGCTGTTCCCCTTGAACAACTCAGAATCTTGCAGGATTTAGTAGTATCCAATTAATAAGAGTGTGCGAAAACCTCTTAGGAAACAAGATGAAAAAAACTGTGGCAGGTTTTTATTTATTTATATTTTTTTGTTCTCCTGGTAGATCGATGCTTTGCGGGCGTTAGTTCATGTTCGTTCTGAGTTGTTCGTTGAAATTTTTGTAAAGTTTTTTTTTATTATTTATTTATTTATTTAAATTACAGATGACATCGGGGTCACTTTTGGCCCACTTTAGGTTACGGTAGTAACACTAAAAGTGGGCCTTTGCGATCGTCCTTTGACAGCTCGAAATTTAAATGAAAATAACTGCTTAACCATCTGACACGAAAATTGAAAAGGAGAAAATTCTCTACAACTTTGCTCTCTTATGTTTTTTTCATATCTCGTATCGTTTCAGAGATATTTCCAAAAATAAGAACGATTTTGGGATGTCTGTCTGTCTCTCCGTAACGTGTTCCCTGTTTTTAGGACGAACCGTTCAAGCGATCAGCACCAAATTTTACAGACATAATTATAGGCCACCAGAGACCAGAACCCCCCTTTTTCAAGTTTTTCGAACAAAAAATCCGGTACTAATACCAAAAAAAGCAGTACGTAATATAATTGTAATTGAAGACGAATCATTCATCTGACACTAAAATTGAATAACCTAATTGGTAGAGGGGAAAATTCTATACAACTTCGCTCTATTATGTTTTTTCATATCTTGCATCGTTGCAGAGATATTTGCAAAAAGAACGGCGATTTGACGATGTCTGTCTGTCTATAAAGTGTTCCCACTTTTTAGGTCGAACCGTTCAACCGATCGGCACCAAATTTTACAGACATAATTGTTGGCTACCAGAGAACAGAACCTCACTTTTTCAAATATTTCGGACAGGAAATACGTTAGTAATACCATAAAAAGCCGTTTGTAATGTAATTTTAATTGCAAATAAAGCGTTCATCTGACGCGAAAATTGAATAAACGAATTTTTAGAGGAGAAAATTCTCTACAACTTTGTTCCCTTGTGTTTTATTCATATCTCGTATTGTTTGAGAGATAATTACAAAAATAATGGAGTTTTGACACCCTCCATTGAATTAACGAAAACCAGCCGTTCGCAGATGTCACGTAACATTCCTCGCCGAGAACTCACTCTAACATACGCCATCTTGCGTTGCGTATTTGATGATTTTCTTATTGTAACTTACACGTTGTCATTTCAAAGCAATGGCGCACTGAAGAATTAACAAAGCCACGTCGTTCTTCGTACGATAAATGATAATCTATACAAATGCCATATTAGCATCAGTTAACAACAGCCATCAATAGTAGGACATGAAAGAACACAACTTCTAATTGTTAGCTGTAGCGTAGTGGGCAATACATTGGACTGTGAAGCTGAAAGTCAGTGGTTCGGAACCCGCCACTACCTAATTTTTTTTAACTAAAAAGGGTTTCATACACTCTTATTAATTGATTTTTTATTATTTTGGTCCAAAATGTTTGCAAAAACTTATAAAACTACAAATCGAAGTGTGCCGTAAAACACGTCAGTGCGATTTCTTTTTCTCTTTTTTCATTGGTTCTTCCGTTTAATCGGTCCTTTGTGGACGTTGGTTTATTTTGTTTAATTTTGATCGTTTCGTCGTTGACTCAGTTTCTTCGTTACAGAGGGCGTCGAGCACTCTGACCGAGCACACTGAGCTACCACGCCGGCAACGCTTTGACCGAGCGCTCTGAGCCACCGCGCCTGGCAAGTTCCGAACCACCGTCTAACAAGGAGAGGACGCCTACTCGTCATCGCCGAACTCGTTCAAATTTATGGTACATGTAGGGCGTGCTGAGATATGAAAGGGCACCAAGTGGGAACTCCAGCGGGCTAAGCTTTTAGGAAATAAAAGGAATTTTGATATGGATCTATCACCATATGCACATTATCAACTGCTCCTGAGAGAGTTTGTTTAGTTTTGTGTCCCATCCTCGTCGCCACTTTTGTATCCCATCCTCATCGCCACTTTTGTATCCCATCCTCGTCGCCACTTTTGTGTCTCGTTTTCGCCGGTTGTCCTGGGTGTCGGTGGCCGAGTAGAGAATGACCGACACAGGAAAATAGGATGCACGCGTGTGCGGGTACAGAGTTTGAGGTGACCAGCCAGTGGGACAGCAGAAACTAGAAACACTAAGCTAGATTAGTATGTATGTAGATATGTATTTCGTAGAAACATGGTAATACATAACTTTTACATAGCTCTTGACTGCAGACTAAGTGTAATGATGAGACATAGGTTAACTAGGTAGAGACCTGCCTACTGATGAGCCCTAGTGCCTGTCCTAATCCGAAGTGACCGATGCAGTTCAGTGGTGGCCACGAGCGGGGTTGCAGCAGAGGGCGCTCGTGGCTGACGTCGTTAAAGCTGTGTATAGGGAAAGTATGGCCAGCCTGCCAGCGGCAGCCATGCTGGGCCTATTCCGCTGCTGCTTACGCACCGACCGCTACAACGTTCCCAGTGCGTAACAATACTTATCAAGCGATTTTGAGAAAACCATTCAATAAAAAAATTTAATGTTTTCACATGTTATAGTGTGATATATTAGCTCGATAATGATCTCAATTTCTATTCATTATTCCGCATAGTTTCCGTGCTACATCGAATTAAGTAAGCTACTGCGCAAAATTTTGAAGAGTTTGCAGAGGTAAAATGGCATTGCGTAGACTTTGTGTATGGCTGATTTTAGCACATACAATTCTGCGGACGAAATGTAGGTAAGATATCGACATTTTATTTAAGGTTGAGAGCAGAACGATAACTCTTTTCATTCTCGAGATACAGGGTGTTATATCCGACGACAGATGGGAGAACTAAGCGTAGTTCTGCCCATGCGGGCCTGTCGGCTCTACGAAATACTTATCGTCCCATTTTAAGAAAACTGCTCGGTTTGTGGCTCCAGGTCTAAAGAGTTCACCAATAAATTCAGACTGACCTGTACCGTAGCCAACTATTCAAATAGACCGCGACGTATCATCATCGGAGCATAGCGTAAATGAAGAAAACCATTTAGATTATGGATAACTCTTTGATGAGTATTTTCTTGCGTATTGTGTACTTATATCTTATATGAACTACGATAAATGCAAGAGGATACCCACTACATGACTTTTACCAAGAAGAGAAATGAAAGGTGCCTTTACAACGTCAATTACATTTGAATGTCTAACATTAGTCTTGTTTCAATTCTATGTTTGCCGTAATAATATACATGTAAAAGAATGAGAAAAGCTTGCTTCAGGAACTATATATTAATTTCATACCTACACGAGAATCTAGTTCACTCACTAATTTATTCAAAATTTGTATGTTTTCGGCAACTACCCGCAAGTAAAACCAACAACGCGTGAATAAATTAACCTCACGACATTATGCAGGAATTTTCTTCACAAATTTATTCAAGTTAAAATAATATAGATATCTGCTACGTGATCCATTCAATAGTGAATCTTTAATTCATTAATTTATATTATGAATTAGTAGAAGAAGCGAAGGTCGCTTCTGGGCTCCTAGTTTTCTCTGACGACTTTCATCAGTCAGACTGTTCACCTTCCTGCATTTCTGATATATAATGGAAGTACTAAAATGTTTAGCTCCCTTCTTCGCTTCTTAAGAACACCCAAAAGTACAACATTGTGGCATTATTCAAACTCAAACATACGAAATTCACAAGGCTGCTCATGACAGCCAAGCAACGTATAGGACCAAGATGGCGGAAAGAACCACGTGACTCGATTTCAGCCAATCATGAGCCGCAGGCGGCGGCAAGCGGCGCGGAAAAGGATGGCCATACTTTCCTTATACAGAGCTTTAACGTCGTAAGAACGCCGCGCCGTGCTTGCATGGCGGCGCGTGGCGAAAGTACGTGGCACGCACTCCAGACTTGTGCGACAACACATTTAGAAAGCGGTGTTTGGCTCAGCGGTAAGAGATCGGATTTTTATTGAAAGGCAAACACTGCTTCCTAAACACGCCGTCACAGGGACAGTTGATAAGATGCATATAGTGATAGATGCGTATCAAACTTCATTTTATTTCCTAAACGCTTGGTCATCTGCAGTTCCCACTTGGTGCACTTCCATATCTCACCACGTCCTACATGTACCGTAAATTTGGACGAATTCCGCGATGACGAGTAGCCTCCTCTCCTAGTAAGATGTTCGCACATCACGAACTAATTCGCTGCTCAGTACGCTACGTTGAACAGCTGCGAGAGTAATCCATAATTCTCCTACGATCGATGGCAGGTGTTCTCTGCTAACTGCCGTTGCCTTCCTCCGACCTTCGCAGTGACTTACCCAGCCAGTTATAGGGGGACCTACAGTTTAACGTGGTTTCCGAACCACGGTGCTACTCGATATTTTCACATCAACACCACTGCCAGAGGCGAAAGAAGTGGAAATTGACAGATAAAAATCCTACGACTGGGCGGGATCGAACCCGCGACCTTTGGATTTATAGTCTGGCACCCTACCACTGTGCTAGCGAGCCGCACTATAATAAGAAAATCATCAAATACAGAAAACAAGATGGCGTATACAAAAGAGAGTTTCGGGGAAGGTTTTGGGCGAGGGATGTCACGTGACTGATTTCCGAGCTCCAAATGTTGAACACCTCCATAAAACCAACCGGACATGTGCACTTTGGTAGCTATTATTTTATTTAGATTTTACTGTTTCAATTTTGACCAACCATTCAATTTATATCCGATTATCCACCAGCTCATGATTTTCTATATAACATCCATTACACTTGCTAGATTTTATGTGGAACACTGTAACAATCAGTCTAATGTCAATGGACCTGATGATGACACCATATAGTGTCGAAACCGGTCAACTTGAACAATTAAAATAAAAATTGCGATTTTGGCATATATCTTATTTATACTGTAAGAGCGATCCATTAAGATTAGTAAAGAAAATGTGGGAGAGATATAAAAATAATAGTTTAAATAGGTAAAAGTCCAAAAAAGAGTATGTTTGTCAAAGATATACAAATATCAAATGATTTTGGCTCTTTGTTAAAATACGGTCAGAAATAATATTACGTGTTGGGTACATATACAACACAATAGTAGAATCGTAATCATATCGTCCATAAAATTTTATTATTTTTATTATTTATGTCCGAAATGTTTGCAAAACATCGTAAAACTACAGGCAAATCTAAAGTGGGCAGTAAAACACGCCAGTGTTTTTTTTTCGTATACCATAGTCGCTATAACATATATCTTGTATTAAAGTTCGCTTTTTGTCGATGATGACTTTATTCGTTCGAGTGTTCATAAAAGAAGTGCTGTCTGCTTTAATAGTATGTATGAGATACGTGATGTTCGTTTCATAATGTAATTATCCAGTTTATGTGTTGGGTTCAACAAGTAGTAAATATTAGTTCAACTGTGAAACGTATTTAAATCACATTGAAAATCCTACAATGTTATTTCACTTCAGAATATCGTATAAGAACCATTTACAGACTTCCGGACGTTTGGGTAGGTACTATGGCAGCGTCATGTTTCAGTAATAGCTGCTTCTTTGCCGGTATAATGCGATGTATAAGTTTAAAAAAAGCATATTGCCAACCATACGCTGTTTATTATAGTTATAACTTTACCGGTTTCGGTTATAAACCATCTTCAGAAAAGTAAACTAAACAGACGGATTACATTCATACACCGTTTTTATCTGTCATCAAGACTAAATGTCAAGTGACGTGTTAGAAATTTTTTAATGATTGACACGGATAAGGTAGCAGACAATGCATCAACGTCACTAGTCTGTTTACTTTTCTGAAGATGGTTTATAACCGAAACCGCTTAAGTTATAACTATAATAAACAGCCGATGATTGGCAATATGCATTTTTAAAGTATATTACGGCTGTTACACCGCATCTCAGTAAATATTTAGTTGCATAAGTAATAGCAAGTATCGCTGAGTGGGGACATGCGTGCATGCTAAACTTGAATAGCATGTAGTGTGATATTTCACGAAATAAGAAATGCCATGATGTAGACTATAATATTGTGTCATACACGAAGTTATACGACATTATAATTCGTGCTACTTTATATATACCCGAGTATACCAAGATTATTTGACGAAAGTGTATTTGAAGCTGCCAGCTAAGTCGGTAAGTTAGTTCTCCTGTTTAACACGTCTGACTCTGGTCAGACATCTTCACCTTTTGTTGTGCTGTGACAGGAGCATTGTTGCTTCCGATTTAATCACGTGAGACCGACAGCACAGGTGCCCTCGTTGTGTCATCTAGGGACGGCGAACATGGATCGAACTATGGTGAATCGAAATTTTGTGGTCCTATTAATCACGATGTTTAATAAATCACGGCACTGCCAATTTCATTCAGATCGATCTTTTGGACCAAGATCGAACCTATTGATCTTAAGTGGTTTGGCATGAGATTTAACTTTAAAAAATATTGTAGGCCCTATGTATTGATGCACGCGATCCTGTTTTCAGTCAAAAATTGTGTACTTGAGTCTGTTAGGCTTCTTGTGTGGTTTCTTGCTTATTTCATTACATTGTAGCGTTGTTGTTGTGGTCTTCAGTCCGCAGTCCGGTTTGATGCAGCTCTCCATGCTATCCTGTCCTGTGCAAGTCTCTTCACCTGAGAATACGTTCGGCAACCTACATCCTCTTGAATCTGCTTACTATATTCGTCCCTCTGTCTCCCTCTACGATTTTTACCCCACACGCTTCCTTCTAAAGCTAAGTTGAAAATTCCTTGATGACTCAGAATGTGTCCAACCACTCTATCCCTTCTCTTAGTCAGGATATGCCAGAAACTCCTTTTCTCCCCGATTCGGTTAAGTACCTCCTTATTAGTTACGTGATCTACCCATCTAATTTTCATCATTCGTCTGTAGCACCACATTTCAAAAGCTTCTATCCCCTTTTATCTGAACTACTTATCGTCCACGTCTCACTCCCATACAATGCTACACTCCATACAAATGCTTTCAGAAAGGACTTTTGGATGTTAACAAGTTTCGCTTTTCTTCCCATAGCCATTCTGAATTTTATGTCTTCCTTACTTCAGCCATCAGAAGTTATCTTCTTACCCCAATAAGAAAATTCATCTCCTACTTCTATTGTCTCATTACCTAATCAATTCCTTCAGCATCGCCTGATTTTCTGACATTGCATTCCATTAACTTCGTTTTACTCTTGTTAATGTTCATCTTATATCTTCCTTTGAAGTCACTGTCCATCCCATTCAATTGCTCTTCAAGATCTTTTGCGGTCTCTGACAAAATTACGATGTCATCAGCAAACCGCAATGTTTTTATTTCTTCTCCCTACACTTTAATGCCCTCTCCATATTTCTCCTTCCATTCCTTCACTGCCTGCTCAATGTACAGATTGAACAACATTGGGGAAAGGCTACAACCCTGTCTTACTCCCCTCCCAACCTCTGCGTCCCTTTCTTGCCCTTCGACTCTAATAACCGCTGTCTGGTTTTTGTATCGGTTGAATATAACTCTTCGCTCCCTATATTTTACCCCTGATACCTTCAGAATTTGGAAGAGTGTATTCCAGTCGACATTGTCAAAAGCTTTCTCCAAATCGACAAACGCTGAAAACGTAGGTTTCCATTTCCTTAGCCTATCTTATAAGATAAGTCGTAATGTGAGTATTGCCTCCCGTGGTCCTACATTTCTTCTAAATCCAAACTGATCTTCCCCGAGGTCGGATTCCACAAGTTTTTCCATTCGTCTATATATAATTCATGTTAGTATTTTGCACCCATGACTTATTAAACTGATAGTTCTGTAATTTTCACACTTGTCTGCATTTTTCTAAGGCATGATTATTTATCTGTATTTTGTATTAAAAATCTGCTCAATCACCCGGTGGTTTTACAGTATTTACTGTATGATATTTCATTTCGATGTACCATAACTTCCACTAAATCTTTCACGGAATATGTCTATTAGTATTAGACTGTTTTCGAAAGGGGTTATGATAATGGAAGCAAACATTGAACACAGTAAAGTAAAAGGGGCTTCGGCGCAAATATCCTCTGAATATGAGCATGAAAACTGCTACTAAGTATCATGGGGGGTCTACTAAAAATTACATTAATGTGGGATGCCACAAACTTACACGGTTGAAAGTACAAGATAATAGAAGCAAAACTGTCCCAGTAAACATGGGTCCACAAAAGAGCCTTTGCAGGATAATTGCGTATGTATTGTTCCAAGCAGCCACTTACGTCATTGTAAACATCGTCCTAGTTAGTACTCATTAATTTGAAATTTAGACTTTACTATCTTCCAGGATTGCTGGAGTATGTTCAAAATGTTCAAATGTTTGTATAGTCTATGGAACTTAACTACAGGGTCATCAGTCCCTAAACTTACAAACTACTTATGAACTACTTACGAACTAGGACGGCACAAATATCCATGCCCGAGGGGGGATTCGAACCCCCGACCGTAGCGGCCGTGCATCCCGTGACTGGAGCGCCTTAGTCCCTTTTTATTAGTATATTTTTTATTTTTTTATTTTTATTTATTTATTTATTTATTTATTTATTTTTGCAAACCAAAAGAAAATCACTTCTTCAGTGGTAAACAAACTATTTCCTCCTATTTACTATTTGATAAAATAACTGTGTCCTTTTTCCATGGCACTGCCCACCGTCGATTTCAAAGTTTGTCTTCACGTATTGAGTTCGCAATTTTGCGTGTCCGTTTGAAGTTCATTTTCTTTGTACTTCTTTTATGTACTTAGTATAAATGGTTTCTTCTCTAAGCCTGAAACGCGTCAGTCAGCTAGTGCATTGGATTTATTTGAATAAAATATACAAATGAAAGAGGGGGTTAATGATATATCTTGTTTCAAAAACAAAAATTTATTCTGAGGTACTGCTCGTTTCATTATTACTTTGTTCTTCATTTGTTCACGTTCTCTTCATTTGGTTTATTGTATTTATTGATTTATTTGTTTATGGAATTAACGTTAGTTTTATTTTACATAATCCATTGCTAATCATGTTGTTTCAGGTGCAATTTACATGATAGTTCTCTTTAGGAAATTGGCGTATTGACGATGATAATCATGTACTTGTAGTAGGTTTTGGTGCTGGGTCGTAATATACGTCCAAAAGTCCTCTTCACTCTTTTCATTGTTTGTCAGAATATAAAATGCCGTATGTCCCCTTAACCAGTTGACGGCATTGTTCTTTGTGTTGGGATAAAGTATTTCATCGGGTAACAAAAAACTCGTGGGAGTGATTGTATGCGTAGATGTTCTCTGGATGATTGCCAGTTTTCGTCTAACCGACTGCCAAATGTTGTTGACTTTACTACATACAAACTGGTGTTCGTCCGTGTCGTTGAGATTGCAGGTAATACACAGAGAGGAGTCTGTCATGTGAATGGAATGAAGACGTTCATTTGTTGGTACTTTTCTGTTAACTGCGTAGTACCACGTTGCCCGCACGTTAGTTGGTAAGTGCAAATGATGGACGTTTTTCCAAATATTTGACCAATTGTATGCATTGTACTTTTTTTCTATTATATTCTTGCTATGAAACTTCATAAAGTTTTTATGTACATCTTTAACACTAAATATATCTTTCTCTGCAATCCTCAGTCTTAGATAACTGTGTTCTATTAGAAAATGCTTTAATTGGTACAGTTGATTGGGGATGTGATGAACATCAATTGGTGCATCGCAGTTGGCTGGTACTATTTCATTAAGTAAGAATGCTGCTATGCTATTCGGTGACTTTTTCCACTGTTTGTAGGTCTTGCAGATGTACAACGCTTGTGATTTATTATAGACGTCTGTAAGGTTTAGGCCACCTTCGGTAAATGGTAAGGTCAAAGTTTCAAACTTAACTTTGAACATGTGACCACGGCTGACGAAATGACCAAAAGCAGCCAGAATCCTATTTGCCACGTCTCTTGGCATGGGCAGGACTTGTGCCACGTAATTTATTTTTGGTGTTAGATAGATGTTGACGAGTTGCACTCTCTGTATTTCATCAATTGTCCTGAGTGTGTGTTGGTGGATGCTGGCACGTATGTTATTCAGTAATTTTCGATAGTTCAAAGCAATTGTCTGACGGATGTTTGGTGGATATTGTATTCCAAGACATTTGATTGTGGAGGTCTCCTTTATTGGTCCTTGGATGGGAATTCCTAAAACACACCCAATATTCATTATTGCACATTTATTCCTGTTCAGTTTTGCGCCGGAAGCAAGTGCGTACTTATCTATTATTTCCAGTGCCTTGCATATCTCTTCGTTATCTCGGACCAGAAAGACGACATCGTCAGCTTAAGCCTTGCACACTATCCTTTCTCCATTAAATCGAAAACCAAAGGGTCAATGGCTATTGCGAAGAGGGACATGGATAATGGGCATCCTTGTCTCACTGAACTGTTTATTGTAATGGGTTTGCTGGCTTGACTATTGACCATAACTGTGGAGGTAGCACTGCTTAAAAAATTCTTTATAACTCCGATAAAACGTTGCGGAAAGTTCATGCAACCCATAGTATGAAACAGATAATTATGGCTGACTCTGTCGAAAGCCTTCTCAAAATCTAATGATACTAGCGCGCTTTTTATTTGACAATCTCCAGCAATCGATATGATATCCCTATAATCGCACAGTGTGTGGTGGATGGATCTGTCTCGTCCTACGCTCGACTGATACGAACCGGTGACGGTATTCATTACAGATTTTAATCTTTCGTTCACAATGCGGGAAAATATTTTGTAGTCACAATTGAGTAATGTGAGCGGTCTTAGATTTGTTATACATTTTCCTGCATGATTTTTCGGGACTAGAACTATTATTCCTTCTCGAAAGTCACTTGGGATATCACTTCTGGCATTCATTAGTTCGTTGCAAATGCTCGTCAGTTTGGGTATCATTTGTCTTCGGGATGTATGGTATAGCTCAGCTGGAAGTCCGTCACGCCCAGGAGATTTGTTTTTCGGACTTCGTATTAAGGCATCTTCAACTACATCTTGCGTTACTTCAGCTAGCAGGTTATTTGCCTGATCCTGGTCCAGCTTCCGTGTCGGTCCTATTGTCATAACATTTTGCGCCATAGTGTCAGTTGTGGTATTGCTTAATAACTCGGTGAAGTATTTATGGATTTCGTTTTTAATCTCATTTTGCTGCGTGAGTGGTCTACCATCCGTGGATTGTATTTAAGTTAATATTTTCTTTCGGTGGCCCTTCCTTTCAGTAATCAAATGGTACATTGACGTTTGTTCTCTCTTGACATCGTTTCGAAGCCTTGATCGTATTTTACAACCTTCAAGTTGTTTTCGTTTCAAAGCTAAGAGTTTCGCTTGAGTTCTTTTTATATCCAAATGGTTGTTAATTACTGATGGATCATTTGTGTACAAGTCTCGAAGGACTTTAAAATAAAATTCACTTGTCTGTTTTTGCCAATCATTTTTGTCACGTGAGTAGTGCATCATCGCCCGTCGTATCGACGGTTTAGCATATTTCAGCCACCATGTAAGTGTCGAGGGGTATGAGGTGAATTTTTTCTCGCACTCAGTCCACACAGTATTGAATATGTCGTGACTGTGTCCTGCAAGTGTGCTACATTTAACTTCCACAGGCCTCGTCCCCGGTATGTTTCCTGTCTTTTGAGGTTAATGGTGCAAATATGTTATGTAATCTGAGAATATGGTAGGCCATAACTCTGTCTGCAGCACGTGCGTTTTTAAATGATCAGAGACATATAACCTGTCGATGCGACTGGCAGAATGACTTGTAATGTAAGTAAAGCCTGGAAGCGCACCGTTTTTGAGTTCCCAGGTATCAGTCATCGTCAGTTGTTTGATTATAAGGTCAAGTTCGGCACAATAGTTAAAATTTGGCGTTTGATCTTTAGCCGACAATACACAGTTCTAGTCCCCTCCAAAAATCATATTGTCATATCGTCCACAGAAAAGAGGAACAACATCATCTTTAAAAAATTCAGCTCTACGCCGCCTATTACTGGAGCCAGAGGGTGCGTAGATGTTAATAAATCTAGTACCGTTGATAGTAACAGCTAAACCTCTGGCGTTTGTCAGTTTTACAACATCGTGCACAATAATGCCTTCTTTGCTTAAAATTGCTGTACCGAGTTCTGAGTCGTTCCCTGAACTGACAATTGCATTGTATCCTGTGATATCATCAAGTTGAATGTCTGTAACTTCTTGCAACATGGCAATATCAATATCGGCTGCATAAAGCATATCCTGCAAGGTCTTAAGACTTAAATGGCTGCGGATCTTATTGGTGTTTATCGTCCCTATTTTATACGATTGCAATGCAATTGTAAAAGTTAGATGGACGAAATCGGTGAATATGGCGACTGATACTCATGGCGTCTAATGTCTTTAATGAATCGGAAGTGGAGGTGGCGTCCTCTTAGTTTTCTCGTCTCTCAGTCTGGAGAACGAGTCTCTTTTTGTATTTGACACTTCTTGCATGTCTTCATCCTCGGGGAATTGTGCGGTTTCCTCTGCCCAGTTCCCTCCGTCGGTGCACTGAAGCCACTCTTTCTCAGAACCATGTTGAGATGGAACTTTATTTCGCGAGTCTTTCGGTGTAGAATTAGTATTTGCACCGCCCTGTTCGGTGTGCGTTTCTGTATTTGGCGAAACGGCCATACTCACAACATTTGTCATCTGTTGACTTCGTTGCGACTTCCCAGATGTCACATCGCTTAATTTTTGACTAATTTGTTTTGCTTTTTCGCGCACTGGCTGTACTTTGTTTGGCGTCAGGAGGTGCTATACGCCGTTTTTTATGCTTCTTCGGAGAGGGTCCAGATTTTGAACTGTATTCACACTCTGAAGTGCTACTGAGATCTTGGGTATTACTGTCCTGAATACAAACTTCTTCCATCTCACGCCGTGCATCTTGTTCAAAGGTTTCCGTGACTTTTTTATCGTGTTCATCTCCAGTGACTGTTTCCGTTGCGTTAGAGGGAACGACAGCCGTCGTTTCATTATCACTGGTGTCCATTGCCAGGCTTACGGTAGCATCGTCTTTCTCGTTGTTTCCGTCTATTGCGGCGCTTGACGTGGTGGCCGTGGCGTACGTCACTGGCAGTGACGTCATCTTCAGTGGCGCGACCGGCTCCCCGACCGGCACCTGCGTCAATCTCCGCTGCACACATTCAGATCTAACATGCCCTGTCTGCCCACAATCCGAGCATGTACGTGGTTGGTCGTCGTACATGACAATGGCTCTATATCCGCAAACGTAGATGTAAGATGGGATATGTTTTTGTAGCTCCATTTTTATTTGTCTGACAACGTTTAGTATCGGGAACGTTTGGAAAGTTGTCCATTTTTCTGCAATATTGCTGATACCCTCCAGTACGGTTTGAGAGCTGTATTAATCTCATCCTCAGTTATCTCGAAAGCAGTTCAAACATACGAACGGTTCTAGTTCCAAATCCAGCATAATCAACTTGAACGTTACCAACATTGCCGTCACAATGCCTCTACATTGTTCAATAACCTTTTCACAGCATTCAACATTGATCATTTTTACGTGTACTGTGCTACTCACAATCGATAAATGGATCCCCACTATCTCACTAAAATTGAGCTTTACTACATCTCGAAAAAACACTTCTACTTCAAATGCTCTTGGCCGAGCAAAGTGTTCATCGAACGAGAACTTCAAAGTATATTTTCGTTTAGGTTGACTCATCTTGATGATCTACACATTTCGATACATAAAGCTACTATTTACGCTACAAGAGCGTCTAACTCACCACACACTGTAAGCGTGCGTCCGGCCGCAGCGACGAAGTAAACAGACCTCCACACAGCACGCGAGCCGAAAGCAGACTCTTGGGGAAAAGCTACAACCCTGTCTTACTCCCTTCCCAACCTCTGGGTTCCTTTCTTGCCCTTCGACTCTAATAACCGCTGTCTGGTTTTTGTATAGGTTGAATATAACTCTTCGCTCCCTATATTGTACCCCTGATACCTTCAGAATTTGGAAGAGTGTATTCCAGTCGACATTGTCAAAAGCTTTCTCCAAATCGACAAACGCTGAAAACGCAGATTTCCCTTTCCTTAGCCTATCTTCTAAGATAAGTCGTAATGTGAGTATTGCCTCCCGTGGTCCTACATTTCTTCTAAATCCAAACTGATCTTCCCCGAGGTCGGATTCCACAAGTTTTTCCATTCGTCTATATTTAATTCGTGTTAGTATTTTGCACCCATGACTTATTAAACTGATAGTTCTGTAATTTTCACACTTGTCTGCACTTTTCTAAGGCATGATTATTTATCTGTATTTTGTATTAAAAATCTGCTGAATCACCCGGTGGTTTTACAGTATTTACTGTATGATATTTCATTTCGATGTACCATAACTTCCACTAAATCTTTCACGGAATATGTCTATTAGTATTAGACTGTTTTCGAAAGGGGTTATGATAGTGGAAGCAAACATTGAACACAGTAAAGTAAAAGGGGCTTCGGCGCAAATATCCTCTGAATATGAGCATGAAAACTGCTACTAAGTATCATGGGGGTCTACTAAAAATTACATTAATGTGGGATGCCACAAACTTACACGGTTGAAAGTACAAGATAATAGAAGCAAAACTGTCCCAGTAAACATGGGTCCACAAAAGAGCCTTTGCAGGATAATTGCGTATGTATTGTTCCAAGCAGCCACTTACGTCATTGTAAACATCGTCCTAGTTAGTACTCATTAATTTGAAATTTAGACTTTACTATCTTCCAGGATTGCTGGAGTATGTTCAAAATGTTCAAATGTTTGTATATGGAACTTAACTACAGGGTCATCAGTCCCTAAACTTACAAACTACTTATGAACTACTTACGAACTAGGACGGCACAAATATCCATGCCCGAGGGGGGATTCGAACCCCCGACCGTAGCGGCCGTGCATCCCGTGACTGGAGCGCCTTAGTCCCCTCGGCCACCGCGGCCGGCGGAGTATGTTCCCCTTCGGCAACGTCAGAGTATGTGGTACATGTATGATGGATCTCCGGCTCATTTTGCTGCTGCTGTGAGACGACATCTAACGCGCAGTTACGGCCAAAGATGGATAGGTCGAGGCGCAACTGTACCTTGGTCTCCAAGATCACCTGATCTAAATCCTTCGGTTATTTTTGTCTGGGGCCGCCTCAAAAGCGAAGTGCAACCGTTAACAAGGTTGAAGAAACTGCAGCGGAGAGTTGTACCCGCTTGTCAAGAATTCCGAAATGATCCAGGGGTTTTCGTAAGAATTCGAAATTAATTGCAGAGGGGAGCACTGTATTGCATCCAGATGCAAGGAAGACACTACGAACGCCTCCTTTAACAGGTAACCCATACGTTGGTTGGTTGGTTGGTTGGTTTGATGTTTTAGGGGGACAAAACTGCGGAGGTCATCAGTCCCCCATTCCATCAAAGAGCGAGAGAAGTGTGGAAACACTGAAAAGTCCGCCCAGAGTTAAAACTGTTACGGGAGGAAAACCCCACTCAATCAAGAAACTGTAAACAAATTCGACAAAGGACAACAAGGCGGGAGACAACATGATAGGACACAATCACACGGAAACAGCAAACAAGTGTGGAAATGAAATGACAAAGTAAAAGTTCGTGGTTGACCGACCATGAGAATAAAATAGGAAGGGTCAGCCACGGGGCAACACAAGCTTCATATAGAGTTGTAAAAACCGCTGTTACGAATAAAACCTAAAACAGAATCAGCCATATTGGCATCGTTACATAAAACGTCAGATAAAATTGCAGGAAGATTAAAATCCCGCCGCAGGGCTGCTAAAAGACGACAGTCCATCAAAATGTGGGACACTGTCAAGGGAGAGCCACAACGACAACGAGGCGGGTCCTCACCGCGCAGGAGATGGCCGTGGGTCAGCCAAGTATGGCCAATGCGGAGCCGGCACAGGACTACCGAGTCCCGGCGAGAGGCCCGCATTGAGGAGCGCCACGCAGCCGTAGTCTCCTTGACAACCCGAAGCTTGTTGGGCGTGCTCAGGTTGCGCCATTCAGCATCCCAAAGCTGATGTACCCGACGGCGCAACAAGGTACGGATATCTGAAGCTGGGAGGCCGATCTCTAAGAGAGAGGCATTAACCGCCTCTTTGGCAAGCCCATCGGCACGTTCGTTGCCTGGGATGCCAACGTGACCCGGAGACCAAAGAAACACCACTGATCTGCCAGACTGAATAAGGGCAAAAACAGCCACTCGGATGGCCATCAACAATGGCGAACGTGGATAACACTGTTCCAGAGCACGTAAACTACTCAGGGAGTCACTACAAAGAAGGAAAGACTCACCTGAGCAGGAACGCATATGCTCGAGGGCACGGAAGATGGCCACCAGTTCTGCAGTAAGAACACTGCAGCCTTCTGGCAGAGACAGCTGCTCAACATGGTCACCATGTACGTAGGCAAGGCCAATGTGGCCGTTTACCATCGAGCCGTCCGTATAAACAATGTCGTAGCCGGGGTGCTCAGCAACGACAGCAAGAAACTGGCGACGGAGAGCCTCAGGGGGAAGCGAGTCCTTGCGCCCGTGGGCCAAGTCTAAACGAAGACATGGCCGTGGCAGGCACCATGGAGGTGTGCGTGAATGGGCCCGAAATGGAGGTGGTAGAGGATAGGACTCAAGCTCCCCCAGGAGGGACTGCACGCGGACGGCTATTGTGTGTCCTGACTTGGGGCGCTGCTGCTGGTGACGAACAGCCACAGTAGAAAAAAGTAGGCGGTAGTTGGGATGTCCTTTGGAACTATAGACGCGGGCTGCATACGCTGTCAACAGTTGCTGGCGGCGGACCCTTAGTGGGGGTACCCCGGCCTCCGCTAGAAGACTGGCCACAGGGCTGGTTCGGAAGGCTCCCGTCGCAATTCGAACCCCACAGTGGTGAATAGGGTCCAATAGGCGCAACGCTGAAGGTGCTGCAGAGCCATAAGCGAGGCACCAATAATCTATACGCGATTGCACCAAGGCTGTATAGAGCCGCAGCAGGGTGGAGCGGCCAGCTCCCCATGCGGTATGGCCCAAACATCGAAGGGCGTTAAGATGTCGCCCGCACTCCCGTTTCAGAAAACGAATATGAGGGAGCCAGGTCAGTCGGGCATCAAAAATCAGGCCGAGGAATCGGTGGGTGTCCACAACAGGAAGCAGTTGGCCGTCAAGATAGCACCGTCCGACGCCGACAAAAGTGCATTACACGTGTTTTGCCGGCGGAAAACTGGAAGCCATGATGCTGAGCCCACATGTGTGCCTGGCGGATGGCCGCCTGGAGTCGGCGTTCAGCAGCATTTGTTGTGGTGGAGCAGAAAGATATGCAAAAATCATCGGCGTACAGGGAAGGAGACACCGATGAACCCACAGCTGCAGCCAGGCCATTAATGGCCACCAAAAACAGTGAGACACTCAGCACAGACCCCTGTGGGACCCCATTTTCCTGGATATGGGGCGAACTATGGGCAACACCGACTCGGACCCGAAACGTGCGGAGTCGGAGGAAATTTGCAATGAAGATGGGAAGTGACCCCCGAAGGCCCCACTCATGCAGCGTAGCGAGGATGTGACGCCGCCATGTAGTATCGTAGGCCTTCTGAAGGTCAAAGAAAACTGCAATGAGGTGCTGACGACGGGAAAAAGCTGTCCGAACCGCTGACTCCAAGCACACCAGATTATCCGTCGTAGAACGACCCTGGCGGAATCCACCCTGCGATGGCGCCAGAAGGCCCCGTGACTCGAGCACCCAAGTCAAGCGACGTGCGACCATACGTTCGAGCAACTTGCAGAGAACGTTGGTCAGGCAGATGGGACGATAACTGTCAACCTCCAGTGGGCCCCTGCCAGGCTTCAGCACCGGTATGACGACGGCTTCCCGCCACTGGGACGGAAACTCGCCACCACCCCAAATGCGGTTGAATATCTCGAGGACATGGCGCTGAGAATCCCGCGAGAGGTGTTTGAGCATCTGTGCATGGACACGGTCGGGACCGGGAGCCGTATCTGGGCAATTGGCCAAGGCACTAAGCAGCTCACTTTCGGTAAATGGGGCGTTGTAGGACTCCCGACGGCGCGTCGCAAAGGAGAGGCGCTGTCGCTCCACACGCTCCATGCGGGAGCGAAATGCTGCACTGTAGTTAGCAGATGCAGAGCACCTAGCGAAGTGATCAGCAAGATGTTCAGCGATCACAGTCGGGTCTGTACACATAGCCCCATTGATAGAAAGCCTAGGGACGCTAACAGGAGGCTGGTGGCCATAGAGGCGCCTGATCTTAGTCCACACCTGAGATGGAGAGACACGAGAACCTAAGGTCGAGACATACCTCTCCCAACATTCTTGTTTGGCTCGTTTGATGAGTTGCCGAGCCTTGGCACGAAGTCGCTTGAAAGCGATGAGGTTGGCCACTGATGGGTGCCGTTTGTGACGCTGAAGAGCTCGCCTACGTTCTCTGATTGCGGCAGCGATTTCCGGCGACCACCAGGGCACGGACCTCTGCCGGGACGAACCAGAAGAAGACGGGATTGCAGACTGAGCTGCAGAGACAATGACGTCTGTTAAATTATCGACCACCACATCAATGTTAGTGTCCGGCAAATATCGAACAGTGGCAGCAGTTGTAAATGCATCCCAGTCAGCTTTGTTAAGAGCCCAACGGGGCAAACGGCTAGGGCAATGACGCTGGGGCAGTGACAAAAAAATCGGAAAGTGGTCACTGCCACACAAGTCGTCATGCACTCTCCAATGAAGAGATGGTACGAGGCCAGGGGTGCAAATAGAGAGGTCGATGGCCGAGTAGGTGCCGTGTGCCACACTGAAATGCGTGGGAGCACCTGTATTTAAAATACAAAGATCGAGCTGGGAGACAAGATTTTCAACCTCCCTACCTCGGCCAGTAGTCATGTCGCCACCCCACAAAGGGTTATGGGCGTTGAAATCGCCCATGATGAGGAAGGGTGGGGGGAGCTGAGCAATCAGTGCAGCTAACACGTGGCAGGGGACTGCACCATCAGGTGGAAGATAAACACTGCAGACGGTTATAGCTAGTGGTGTCCTGATCCGAACAGCCACTGCCTCCAAAGGTGTTTGAAGGGGCACAGCTTCACTGTAGGCAGAGTTGATGACATGAATGGAAACGCCACCAGATGCTCTGTCATATACAAGACGATTCGTGTAAAACCCACGATAGCCACGAAGGGCTGGGGTTCGCGTTGCCGGAAGCCAGGTTTCCTGGAGGGCAACGCACAGTACATGAGAAGAGCTTAAAAGTTGTTTCAGCTCTGCTAGGTGGGAAAAATAACCGCCACAATTGCACTGGAGGAAAGTGCTGCCTGGGGAGGCATGAAAGTGATTAAGAGACGCGGTGCGCCTCAGTGTCACTTGCCGCCACCCGCTGAGGGTCTGTGGTGTCCATATCCATTGCGTCTAGGGTGTCTGTAAGAGCGAGGTCCTCTTTAGACGCAAGGATTTCGACCTCATTGTCTGAGTCAGAACTGGTAGCGGACGGCATCGAGGAAGCCGCCTTTGCCACCAGCTCTTTCTCCTGAGGGACATCCTTTTTTCTCGCCCGCTCCCGCTTGGGTTTGGGCTTCGGTGCTCGAGCGGGCTTCCCAGAAGTGGCGTCGGATGTCGACGCAGATGGGGAGGCCCGGCTACCAGCGGGTACCTGGACTTTGAGCCACTGGCTGACGTTTGGCTGCGACGAAACTGGCGTTTCGGAGACCTCAAGAGACCCTTTCCGTGCAGCTATAGGTCGACTGACATCCAGGGTGTCAGACACAGTGGGAACTGCAGGAGGTGGTGGAAGGGGCTCGTCAGGCTCTTTCCCTGAAGGAAGAGCCGGAGAAGGAAGACATTTCTCCGGCAGAGGGACGGGGTTCAAAGGCCCCGTTGAAGGGGGAGGCAAAAGCCTCGCAGAAGAAGGTGCTCCCCCTGGCGTCTGGGGAGCGGAGATTATCTGATGGCCCAAAGGGCCCACAGAAGGTGTGATAGGGGGTCGGGAAACCGCCCTCGATGGAGGTGATGACACTGTGGCAGCAGCATATGTAGTCATCATGGATACCGGGTGGAGTTTCTCATACTTGCGGCGGGCCTCAGAGTAACTTACGCGATCGAGGGTCTTATATTCAATGATCTTGCGCTACCTTTGGAAAGCGGGACAGTCCGGTGAGCAAGGCGAGTGATGGCCGCTGCAGTTGACACAAGAAGGTGGTGGGGTACAAGGTGCATCGGGGTGTACAGGACGGCCACAGTCACGACAAATAGGGGCTGCGTCGCAACGGGAAGACATGTGTCCAAACCGCCAGCACTTGAAACAGCGCATGATGTACGGTCGGACATCACATCTGTATACAATCACCTTGACCTTCTCGGGCAAGGTATCGCCGTCGAAGGCCAAGATGAAGGCCCCGGTTGCCACCCTATTGTCTTTTGAACCCCGAAAGACACGGCGGACAAAATGGACACCGCGTCGTTGCAGGTTTTCGCGCAACTCCTCATCCGACTGCAGCAAGAGGTCACGGTGAAAAATGACTCCCTGCACCAGATTCAAGGTCTTATGTGCCGTTACAGACACTGGCACGTCGCCAAGCGTAGTGCACGTGAGCAAAGCACGAGACTGTGCAGGGGACTCTGCCTGTATAAGAATAGACCCGTCTCGCATCTTGCAAATTCCCGCAACCTCACCGAACTTGTCCTCTATATGTTCAACAAAGAACATGGGCTTGGTTGCCTGGAAGGATCCCCCATCTGTCCTAGTACATACCAGAAATTTTGGGACATACGACTCATTATGTCGATCCCCACGTTCCCGCCAAGAAGAAGTCAGGGAAGGAAACGATGAGGGATCATAAGTAACTGCATTGAACTTTCCTCGCTTAGAGACACCTGTCTGACCAGGATTTTGGTGGCTGGATTTGTTTCGCTTCATCGCGAATCATCCGCCCCGATGCCACCCACTCCGAACAGGGGCTCTCCTCATGGGCGCCACCCAGCCACAGCAACGTCACCTGGCAGGATGACCGTTGCCGGGAGTCCTGATGCTCCACGGTGACAAGCATCTACTCCTAAGCCTGCATGAGGAGCTTACAGCTCTGGCATTGGTAGAGCGATCCCTGCGTTGTCAGGGGGCTACAGCCAAGAGGGTACATGACGACCCCACCACAACGGACTGGCTACCGTGTTGGCTTTCTGGCGCTATGTGAACCATCATAATCGAGAGTGCTGAGATATCGGTGCACAATGGACGCGACTTGCATGGAAAAGAGATGGCATCCCCGATGGCAGAATAGAAGCTGCAGTCGCAAGTCCATTCCATGATGGGTGCGTAGGATGGCATGGCACGAGAATTACATGTAGCACCACGTAAGGTGTCCTTCCCCAAATGGTTCGCTCTTCTGAAAAAATTTTGAAAAATGGAGGGTCAAACCCAAATAGGGGACCTCAGACGGAAAGCCGAAAAGTATGAAGACTCCTTTTAGTCGCCTCTTACGACAGGCAGGAATACCGCGGGCCTATTCTTACCCCCGAACCCGCAGGGGGGAACCCATACGTGAAATGTGAACTAAATGTGATGTAAAACGTAATAGTACAGTCTAAATTTCAAACTAGTTTGTACTAAGTGGGACGATGCTTACAATAACGTCAGTGAAATGTGTGACTAAATGCGATCTCAATAGTAAAGTCTAAAATTCAAATTATTGTTCAGAGAATATATGACATCAACTGCGATTGGGCAAAGCTGAAAATGTGTACCCAGCCGGGATCGAAACCGGGTCTCCTGCTTTCTAGGCAGTTGCGCTGAACCCTACACCACTGGGGACACAGTGATCACCGCACCTGCAAGGACTACGCGTATCACGGTCTGCATGGCCACTACGGTCGGGGGTTCGAATCCCCCCCTCGGGCATGGATATTTGTGCCGTCCTTAGTATTAGTTAGTTCATAAGTAGTTTGTAAGTTTAGGAGCTGATAACACCGTAGTTAAGTCCTATAAGCTATACAAACATTTTGAACATCATCCATGTTTCACTCCCATACAAGACAACACTCCATACAAATGCTTTCAGAAAGGAATTCATTAGGCTTAAATCAATATTCGATGTTAACAAATTTCTCTTTTTCAAACGCTTTTTTCCACTGTCATTCTGCATTTTATATCCTCTGTACTGCGACCATCATTTTTTATTTTACTGCCGAAGTAACAAAACTCATCTACCTCCTTTATTGCTTTGTTACCTAATCTAATTCCTTCAGCATCACCTGATTTTCTGAGACTGCACTCCATTACCCTAGTTTTCCTATTGTTAATGTTCATCTTACATGCACTTTTCAGCACACTGTCCATTCCGTTCAATTCTGGACTTACATACTACTTAAAGTAACTTAGGTAAGAACAATACAAACAGCTATGCCTGAGGTAGAACTCGAACCTTCGACGGCAGCGGCCGTGCAATCTGCGACATGATTCTCGAGACCGCAAGGCCATTCTTGGGCGGCTAAATCAATCTTTTTGGTTTTTCCTCTTCAGTCCCAGTGCCAAGGTCAATTTAAAATTTTGAAAATTTCAATTTTTGTTTGTTTATTAGGTTGCATAGGCACCATATTTCTCTCTTTTGCAATTTGGAACATTTAAATTTTTTGAACGTTGATGGTACACACTTGTGTACCTCGTGTTTCAATCGTAAACATATTTCTTAAATTTTCTTAAGGGAACATAAAGTATTTAAGGGTAAAATTAATTGCAGTTAGTTGTATTTGTACAACCTACATTTTTTATTTACAATAACAAATTCTACAATACATATTTACAAGTATTTGTTACTGCCAGATGGTTTTGAATGAGTCCCCATGACAGCTTTAATCTCAACATGATGCAAAATTTCTGAAACTAAGTGATCTCGTCTGAACAGATTTGAGGTTTGTCTAATATGTCACAACCTTTCAACTGGAAACAATTCAATGAATGATTCCAAGTCTCCTAGAAACACTTTCCTCTTCAGAGATGCGCCAATGTCAAGCATGCTAAAAAAGTAACGAACAAACCATGGATAGGCAGCAAACCTACATTTTTCTTAAAATTTGATGTGAAAATCTACACATTTTGTTACAAATGAAGACAGAAACAAAATTACATTTCTTCAAAATATAGCAATACTAACCAAATAGCTCTTCACGTCAAACTTCTTATGGATTTTTTTAATATCACCTTTCATTAAGTCTTCAATGTTTTGAGACTGAATTTCGTTAGGAGAATCACGCGGGGAGTCAGAATTCGTGCGCTGTCGATTCATTACAGCAAACAAATCATCCTCAGATACAGAATTTGAATATTCTGCAACACTTCCCTTTAGTATGCGTGATATCTCTTCATCACTTAGCACATGAGCTTCCAAAATATGGTACGTTATAAAGTACAGAGCTATTGTATAATTGTACACTAAGAACCAAGGTACACAGATGTGTACTATGAAAACGTCGGCATTTATTGCCCAGAAAAATTGAAATAATTTTACATTTGATGTATTTTAGATGATTCTTCAAACTTCACTTATCATTCACTACGACAAAGATAAACACACAAAGCTTTATGTATTATTTACTTATTTCTTAACGACGCTGTCAGGTTGCTAGCTTCACTAACATCATACTTCTGATTCGTGTAGTTCCAGAAGTGCTGCTGCAAGGGCAAGAAATAATTTATGTTTCTTGTGCCGCTCTCAGCTCGCGGGTTCCGAGGTTTCAACGCTGTGCGCTGCGCGTCGTGTTTAATGGGAGCTGATAAAGACGCGTTTATCTCAAAAGTGTTTAATGAAAGGCTGTTAATGCACTGTAGCTGAATTTTATGGAACTTTTGTAGATTCGCACAACCGGTTTTGCAATGTCTTTAATTTCATCTTATTGTTCATACTGGTGCAAGAATACTAGTACTTTAATATAGCAAACAACTACACATTCAAGATAATTTACGTGTAGATAGGTTATTTAGCTCAGAATGTGAAATGGTTACTTGTTTGCTAAAGGTTGCACGTGAAATTGGATTTTTGTGAGCCAATGACACGAGGCTACTTTATTCATAATTACTTTGCTGCCATTCCATGTCAATTTACCTTACCAAAATTTTTTTTGTCCGTGAACGGTATAAAATGTCGGTATGTGATAAGGAACCTTGATAGTGAAATAATTGTAACTGCTGTCCTACTATAATCTCACAATACACACACTGTGACAGGCGGTACACTGTTAGTTACAATGTAATTTCAAGTAAAAACAGTCTTGGTTGCAAAGAGGTGTTATTAATTTCCAATGACGCGTTCTGCCCTCACAGCAGGCCATCATCTTACCTGCATGACAAACGTTACACAAGAATTACTACAACATTTAAAGTAGTGAAACAGGGGCTGTTGTAGCAATTTGCGTAACCTTTGTCATGCAAATAATGTGATGATACCCTGCTGTGAGGGTGAAACGCATCATTGGTAGTTAATAAAACCACTTTGCAACCAAAACTGATTTTATTTGAAATTAAAAGTTGACTGGTTGCTGTATGAGCCTCACCATGGACTATAGAAAGCCTTATATAGTTACATTGTATGTGTAATGAGATTAAAGGACAGCAGTTACAATTTTTTCCCTGTCGTGATCTAACGGTTACTATCCCACGCCAACAACTAGTAAGTCCGGTTTTCGCATTTTATGCAATTTGCGATCAAAACTTTTTCTTTCGTTATCATCATCCGTGGATCCCTAAGGGTACGTCCATAGTGAACGGCTCCCCGCTAGCTGTTCGGCCGCTTAATCCGCAGCGGTCGGACCGCGCGCGCTGCAACGGCGCGATGGCAGCTGGTGGTGGCCACAGTGCGCAGACAACCGCGCGCCAGCTGATGCCAATACATGACCAAAATTACTTTTCAATTTTCTTGCTGAAAAAATACTGCATGTGTATGAAACAACAGCACTCAGGTACCAGTTTTTCGATAAAAATGCTCCTTCCCCTGTAAAAAAATAAAAACCACTTATTCCGGTTTTATGCGTTTTCCTTGACGTAGGATACTTCTCACTCGATTCTAAGGAAACTAATTGTCGTAAATCACCGAGTTTTGCACATCGTGCAAGCTAACATAACAGCTTCATAACGAAGTGTCTGTTTTTTCGATATTCGCCTTATTTATTACGATACTTAATTTCCAATTAACCTATCGCATAAAATTTGAAGCTTTTGCAGTGAAAAATGTAGTTGCGACTACTTTTCGTTTGGTTAACTTTAGGTTATACATTACTGCGTACGAAATGTAGCCAACATTGTGAAATTGTTTTTAAACCTGAATAGAAAGCGATACATCGGTCCAGTATAGCGAACAGGGTGTTGAAATTTGAGGGCGCTAGCGCCGCGCGCTCTCCTTCGGCGCGCCATGTGCACAACTACTGAGCCTCTAGCCTGCAGCTCAGTCAGTCAACCTTCTTAATAAAGCACATGCCCGAGCCAACAGAAAATGACTTTAAAAATAGCAAAGTTGATCTGGGACAGGTGCCAGTTCTCTAACTCGTTTTAAAATATTGATGGCATTCAGGTTCGGATAAAAAAAAGGACAGTAAATCTGGTTCTATGTATTATAGTTACAAATATTGGATTGCTAGCTTTCACTGACGGAAAATTGCAAGTTCATAATGGGGACTAGGGTTCTAAGGAAAAGTGAATGCTATTGTTTTTGTTGAATGCCCCTTCCGACACCTTAATAGAAATGGGAAGCGCTGCAGCATTTTTCCTCTGAATCAATAGTTAATTAGACTTTATCCACAAAGAATAACAGTAGGCGACACTAAAGATGTTTACAACGGCACTGTTAAGTTGGAATATGCAGTTCGTAAGTGCATCTTCTTTCTAGTTGAGTTTAATCCAAGTATATCAGTGGCGCTATAATGAAACTGCTGTTATAACTTGGCACCATGATGATAACGAAAAAAAGTTTTGATCGCAAATTGCATAAAATGCGAAAACTGGAGTTACTAGTTGCTGGCATGGGGTAGTAACCGTTAGATCACGACAGGGAAAAAATTGTAACTGTTGTCCTTTAACCTCAATACACATACAATGTAACTATATAAGACTTTCTATAGTCCATGGTGTGGCTCATACAACAACCAGTCAAATTTTAATTTCAATTGAAAAGTGGTATTATCACATTACCTGCATGACAAACCTTACGTAAATTACTACAACAGTCCCTGTTTCACTACTTTAAATGTTGTAGTAATTCTTGTGTAACGTTGTAGTGGGACGGATTATTGTCTCCGCTAAATATCTCATGTCAGCTCAGTTTGTGCAGGATAACATGCTTATATTTATGTTCTTAAATGATTTTTATGTAAATGTTTAATGTTATATGATTCTTAAAGAAGTTTTTTGTATGTTTTTATGTTTCATGTGCTGTGAGGCGATTCAACTTACGAGGGCAACTTCTTCGACGCCGATTACAAGGAGTAAATATCCTACCACATCAAGTCGCGGGTCGACGGCCACGAGGCAAGAAGATGTTGATCTCTGCGGTTGTCGTCGCAAGGGTTATATTATCGAAGTTTTATGTTAAAACAACAAATTTTAAAAGTCAGTTCCCTTTTGTCTGTCAATCACTACATATGTAAAGTCATAGAAAGTAATAAATGTCATTGTGTTTAACTTGACGAAAGTGTCAGAGTACATCATTTATGAAGAATTATTTTACTTTTACGATAAATAATATATTAATGAAACGACCAGATGATTTAATTTAAATATTCTTCAATCTGAAGGAAGATTTTTTATAAATTTTTATTGGTGCGGAAGTTACGTCAAGAAAACTTCGGTATTTTATTATTATTATTATTAGAACTTTGGTTAATCGATCATACACATCGATCGATAATCATCGGAGAAATGGAGAATTATTATTTTTTTTTTATCTGTGGCTATAGCAACGACCACAAACTGAAGAATTTCTTTTGACAGTCTTATCTATGAGAGAACTAAGAAATATTCTAACAAGAGTGACTGTTAAAGACTTCTTCCCTCGGCGCAAGAATCTGATTTTGAAACATTGCAACGTATAAAGATTTTACATGAACATATTTTTTTATTTTTTTATCTATATATATATATATATATATATATATATATATATATATATATATATATATATATAAGGAAGTGTCCCGATTGATTGACTGACTGACTGACTCATCATCGTCCAGCCTAAACCACTGAAGATAGAAACTTAAAATTTGTGAAGGGCGTTGATCTTACTCTGTAGGCGTCATTTAAGAAGCGATTTTTCGATATTCCGTCCGTAAGGGGGTGAAATAGGGGATGAAATGTGTTATTTGAAAATACGTAGCTATTTAGGCAATTTTGAAGCTAGAACTACAAAATTTCGGATTTTAATTCAGGGTTCGAATTTAAAAGACACGTGTTTCGGCATTTTTTGAAATTCAACCAATAAGTGGATAAAATAGAGGACGCAAAAAATTGATTTTCAAAAATATGTTGCTGTTAACTCAAATTTTGAGATTTAACTACGAAACTAAGGATATGGACTCTTGATCAGGATTAAAAAGACACGAATTTCGTTTTTTTTTTTTTTTTTTTTTTTTTTTTGGAAATTCAAAAACGGAGGGGGTAAAAGAGAGGATCAAAAATTCTTTTAGAAAACACTTTGCCGGTCGCGGTGGCCGAGGAGATTGAGGCGCTTCAGTCACGGTCTACACGGTCACTACGGTCGGGGCTTCGAATCCCCCCTCGGGCATGGATATTTGTATATATAGTATAAGGTAGTTCATAAGTAGTTTGTAAGTTTAGGGACTGATGGCCCCGTAGTTAAGTCCCATAAGCTTAACAAACATTTGAACATTTTTGAAAACACTTTGATGTCAAGACAATTTTGAAGCTATAGCTGCAACAATTGGAATTTGTATTGTTCGTTATGATTTAAAAAACTACGTGTTTCGGTATTTTTGGAAGTTCAACCGTCAAGAGGGTTAAAACAGAGAGGGGACGTTTTTCGAAAATGTGTTGCTATTTAGGAATTTTGAAGGTAGAACTACAAAAATTGATATTTGTATAGTTGGTTAGAATTTAAAAAATACGTGTTTCGGTATTTTTGAAAATTCAACCATCAAGGGGGTTAAATTGGAGAGGGGGTGATTTTCGGAAATATGTTGCTATTTAGGCAATTTTGAAGTTAGAACTACAAATTTTCGGATTTGGCTTCGCGGTTCAAATTTAAAAGACACGTGTTTCGGTATTTTTAGAAATTCGACCATTAAGGGGGTGAAATACGAGATGCAAAAATTGATTTTCAAAAATCTGGTGCTGTTAACTCATATTTCAAGCTATAACTACGAAACTTAAGATATGTATTCTTGATCAGGATTAAAAAGAAACAACTGGTGCAGACCAACCAGCCTACGCACGCGAAGCAGCGGAGGTACAGCTAGTTTTATATAAATTTTTATGGGCGAGTGGACACCTCAAGGATTACAAAGTCTGACACGGCCACATTCAACCCTAATCATACAAGACGAGTGCTTCTGAAGGTAAGGTTTTAGCACACGTTCCGCCGCTCGAAGAGGTCGTTCCGCCGCAACGTTTATCATGCAGATAAGATGATGGCCTGCTGTGAGGGCGGGACGCGTCATTGGTAATTAATAACAGCACTTTGCAACCAAGACTGTGTTTACTTCAAATTACATTGTAACTAACAGTGTACCGTCTGCCACAGTGTGTGTGTATTTTGAGATCATAGTAGAACAGCAGTTACAATTATTTCACTCTCAAGGTTCCTAATCACATACCGACATTTTATACCGTTCACGAACAAAAAAAAATTTTGGTAAGGTAAATTGAAATGTAAATTAAAAACACGATATACGTCGTGCAACGGTTCTTTCTACACAGAGTAAAAAGATCTATTTAATGGTAATAACCACGACAGGGAACACGCTAATCGGCGCACACGGGGGCCGATAAGTACACAGATTACAAGTTAGAATGGACAATTTTTGGGGAAAATTATCACGCTACAGTCACTAGGAAACACCTTAGCAAATTAGCTATACAATTATTAACCACTCATGTGCACTGAATGATGGAAAAGCTGAAGGCTTAGTCTGATATCGTCCACCTATTCTGTCGACAAAGTACAAACAGTATAGGCACCACGAATCCCCGAAAATATTAGGATTCAACTACGATAAGAATTCGAAAGACATTGAACATATTTAAACAGGCGAAGAAGTGATTTAAAAGTTATAAAGTGCAAGAACTATGCTAACGAAACACCACCAGAGCCTCGGAATCAGATTCCAGCAAAAATCGACATAAAATTAGCAATCCAGTAGGAAATTAAGTAAAATCTCCAGCTTCACATAGTAGCTGCTACTCGCAGAATTAAACTTGCGAAAAGGCATAAGTACGACTGTGGAGCCTGAACTAAGTCAAGCCACGAGGCCACAGCAGAACCAAACCCAAAGCGAATGAATAGCTCTCTTGACCACTGCCTAGCCGTTAGCAAGGAGGGGTAGTGGAGGGGAGCCCAGAGCGTGTCACCGTTTGTCAGGCAGGTAACCTGACCAACCCCCAGCCAAGGAGATTAAAAGCAAGCTACATTAGGAATTTTTGCTAAGACTTGGTTGTGCTCAGCAGTTGGAAAACTTACTTCTCGCCCAGAGACATTCAACGCCCAGAGTTTGAAAGAAACGACAACACAAAACAGACGAGGCGCGCCTAGCACTTCCTAAACTTTCTTACATACAAAGTTTCATTCATTCTGTGGAAGCCAGTGCCAGTGGGAGCACATCACAGTACACACTAATAGATATTTGGGGCCTCATGTACAATATAGACACTTTGAATATTACATACAGATAAAACTAAATCAATATATCATGCCTGGTATCTCGCATATTGCGAGTGGAGTGTCTTGCTACACACACACACACAAAAAAAAAAAAAAAAAAAAAAAAAAAAAAAAAAAAAAAAGTCTGAAGCTTGTCAACGTTTGTTCATGGGGAGTCAATTAAATGGAACACGTTATGTGGACGTGTTTCAAGGATTACGAAGTCTGACACAGTCACATTCAACCCTAATCATACAAGACGAGTGCTTCTGAAGATAAGGTTTTAGCACACGTTCCGCCGCTGGAAGAGGTCGTTCCGCCACAACGTTTGCCATGCAGATAAGATGATGGCCTGCTGTGATGGCGGAACGGGTCATTGGTAATTAATAACACCACTTTGCAACCAAGACTGTTTTTACTTGAAATTACATTGTAACTAACGGTGTACCGTCTGCCACAGTGTGTGTGTTTTGAGATCATAGTAGGACAGCAGTATTTCACTATCGAGGTTCCTAATCACACACCCCGCGCACGCTTCGATCGCAGACTGGCGCACACGGGCGGCTTAGCCCGGGGCCTTTGGACGTCGGAAGACGTTTATTAGCGATTTGACATGGCCGAGGGATCAGTTTAAATACGGAAACCGTGTTTTTTTACACTTCGCCACTCGGAAAATTACCCGTTTATAATTTCGTGGCCACACTGGCATACATATTAAAGGCGGCGGTTGTTTGGGAAAGCTTTAGCGCCGCCTGCGTGACAAGTTATGATAATGGCGAAATTAATTACTTCACAAACAATTACCGGCCGTTTCCCGCGCGGCGCGGGGAGATTTTTACCCGCATTATTCGGCCGAGATTGATGGCCGTGCAATTATTCTTATTTAACGACGCGAGGTGAGAACCCGGGAGCCCGGGCTCTGCAATTAGCTGGGAAGCGCAGCAGCCGCGGAGGTGGGCGTCGCGCATGCGCATGAGCCGCATGCCAAGACGCGGGCGGCGTCGAGAAGGGGACGACTCCGCCGCCTCCGTACTCATACTGGAAACGACGCCCACGCCGTGGGTCACAGCTGCCGCGTGAGCGGAATAACGCGTCCCTCAGGATTTCTCGGTGAAAATGCACCCACGGAAGCAGAAAATCGTATAGCACTGAAGCGGATCACAAATGGAAAGGCACCAGGACCAGATAACATAACGTCTGAGATTTTGGATGTTCAGATATTTGTAATTCTATGGGACCAAACTACGTTATTTTGCGTCTCGTTTCCGCCGGTAGTCGGGGGTGTCGGTGGCCGAGCAGAAAGTTGAAAAATCGGTATCGCGCCGCAGCTACGAGAACTTTTCTCTCGTAATGAGCATTCAGTGCATCTACAATTTGATCAAATTCTAGATCACGAGGAGATGCGTGGGGGGGGGGGGGGAAGTTTCTGCAGTAATACGAAGGTTTGAGTGCCCACAAGAGCTAATAAATGGTGCTTCACTCTCTGACCTGTAAGTTGATGAGCCGTGACGAGTTCTTGAAATTGCGTCAAGTAGTCGCTCCATTCTTCCTCACGTTCGTTGTACTGGTGAAACGTAGGAAGCGGTTCAGCGGCAGATGTGGGCTGCTGATGCGACGGCTATTGTTGTTGGATAGCCGTCTGTGCTCTGCACAAACCCTACACTGTGACGTCATGCTCTCTATCTGAGCGTCCATACCAACCCAGGTACAATGACGTCTGGCCAGTTGCTTTGTCCTAACAATACCCCAATGTCCTTGATGCAGGAGGCATAACACTTCTCGTTGCAGGGAACGAGGAACAATCACTCTTGTTTGGTCGTTGTCGGTATGTAACAGCAGAACATCCTGACTTAAAGGCAATCCATGACCTTGTGCAAAATAACGTCGAGCCAACGACCGATCAATGTCTTTGGCTCTGGCAGGCCACCCTGAGCGAGCAAAACGTGCTACCACACTTAGGTCAGCATCCGCAGCTGTTTCTTGTGCAACCCGACGAGAGTTCAAAGGGAAATCTGCGACAGCATAAGCATCTCTGGAGTCTATCTGGCAACATGCCATTTCTGAAGAATCAAACGACACATCCTGGTCAACCAGAATTTGGGAAAGTGTGTCTGCATTGGCATGTTTAGTGGTAGGTCGGTACAAAACGTTAGACATCCGTCCCTAGACTTACAAACTACGTAAACGAAGATAAACTAACCTAAGGACAACACACACACACATATCCATGCACGAGGGAGGATTCGAACCTCCGATGCGGGAGGCCGTGCGATCCGTAACATGGTGCTCCAGACCGCATAGCTACTCCCTCGCAGCCGTCTGAGATTTTAAAAACACCCTTGGACACCATTGATGAATTATTGTACATCCTCTTAGGGAAGACATGGAAAGAGGAGAAACTGCTAACAGACAGTATTATCGTGAGAATACCCAAAAAAATCGCACTGACATGTTTTACGGCCCACTTTAGATTTGTAGTTTTATAAGTTTTAGCAAACATTTTGGACATATAATAATCTAAATAATAATTAATTAATTAATAAGAGTGTCTTAGACCATTTTAGGAAAAAAAATTAGGTAGTGGCGGGTTTCGAACCACCGACCTTGGACATCAATTATAACATCTTGGGATACAGATGCACAAGTAAAATACTTTACACAGGTACTATACTCACACATACACAATAAAGGAAAAAAACATGTTGATTTCCAACCTATTTTACAGTTCAATTTTTAAATAATTTAACCTTAGCATTTAGGCTTTTCATAACACTTTCAGTTTTTTCTTGTAGGCATCGATAAAAACTTATATTTCATTAGTCCATATATATATATATATATATATATATATATATATATATATATATATATATTAACCTATCCCCATTCGTTCAAATACGATAATAAGCATGTTTCCATATTTGGATTTTTGGTCCATATACTTGCTAAGATTTTTTATATTCATCCTGCATGTACAGTTTGAAGTCATTGGTGGAGTCCGCTCCTAGATTGTTAACCACGTAGCTCACGTACTTTCCCAATAACCAGTATACTGCGTTATTATTTTTTTTTCTCTGGAAAATATCTTGCATCTCGTCTACATAGTGTGGAAGGAGATACGTATTCAGGTGAAGTTCTTGTGAGGGGTGCTATTTGCGCTCTCACCCATTTCCAGTTATTTAAGTTTCCCCCACAGGTAAATCTGTGTATAACTGTATCAACAAAATTACATCGTTGGCATAGATCTGTTTGATTTACACCGATTCCACAGAGTCGTTCGTTGGTGGGAATTATATTATTGACGACTTTGTACCAAGCTGTTAGTACGTCCGAAGAGTGTCCTCTTAGATTAATATTTCGCCATACAGCATCCCAGTCCACATTTCTTGACCTATCTTCTATTTTATTCCTTCTTTCACATTTCACTTGACCACAAAAGTGTATGGTTGACATAACTCATTTCGATATAAAAGGTTCTCACGTGTTGTAAGAAAACATTGATGTTTCTTACATCGATTGGAGGTTAAGGACTTGACGGTTTGCCCACTACGCTACGGCTATAAATCAAAACACGAGTTTTAATTTCATACTAGTGATGGCCGTTGTTAACAGATGTTAATATGGCATTTGAAGACATTAGATTATCATTTATCGTACGAAGAACGATGTGTTATTGTTAATTCCACAGCTCAGTGTGCCGTTGCTTTGAAATGACAACGTGTAAGTTACAATAAGCAAATCATCAAATACGCGAGGAATGTCACGTGACATCTGCGAACGGCTGGTTTTCGTTAATTCATTGGAGGGTGTCAAATCTCCGTTATTTTTGCAAATATATCTCAAACGATACGAGATATGAAAAAAACATAAGGGAGCTAAGTTGTAGTGACTTTTCTCCTCTACCAATTGGGTTATTCAATTTTCGTGTCAGATGAACGGTTCGTTTGCAATTACAATTATATTACAAACGGCTTTTTTGGTTTTACTACCGTCTCTTTTGTCCGACAAATTTGAAAAAGGGAGGTTCTGGTCTCTGGCGGCCTACAATCATGTCTGTAAAATTTGGTGCTGATCGATTGAACGGTTCAAAAATGTCCAAATGTTTGTTAAGCTTATGGGACTTAACTACCGGGTCATCAGTCCCTAAACTTACAAACTACTTATCAACTACCTTATACTAAGAACGGAACAAATATCCATGCCCGAGGGGGGATTCGAACCCCCGACCGTAGTGGCCGTGTAGACCGTGACTGGAGCGCCTCAGTCTCCTCGGCCACCGCGGTCGGCATTGAACGGTACGTCTTAAAAACAGGGAACACGTTACGGACAGACAGACATACATACATCCCAAAATCGTCGTTATTTTTGCAAATATCTTTGAAACGCTACGAGATATGAAAAAACATACGAGAGCAAAGTTGTAGACAATTTTCTCCTCTACAAATTCGGTTATTCAATTGTCGTGTTAGATGAATAGTGAAGCCGTTATATTCATTTAAATTTCGAGCTGTCAAAAGACGATCGCAAAGGCCACTTTTAGTGTTACTACCGTAATCTAAAGTGGGCCAAAATGGAAAGGCACCAGGACCAGATAACATAACGTCTTAGATTTTGGGCCGAGGTGGAGTAGCCGAGTGCTCTAAAGCGTCTCGCTGCAGAGCGCGCGGTTGCTCGCCGTGGAGGTTAATGTTCAAATGTTTGTAAAGCTTACGGGACTTAACTACGGGGTCATCAGTCCCTAAACTTACAAACTACTTATGACCTACTTACGAACTAGGACGGCACAAATATCCATGGCCGAGGGGGGATTCGAACCCCCGACCGTAGTGGCCGTGCTGACCGTGACTGGAGCGCCTCAGTCACGCCGTGGAGGTTAGAGTCTTCTCTGGGACATGGGTGTGTGTGTGTTCTTAGGTTAGTTTACCTAGGCTTAAGTAGTTTGTAAGCTACGGACTGATGACCACGCAGTTTGGTCCGATAGATTTACAAACATTTGAAAATTTTTGAGATTTTGGGCGTTCAGATATTTGTAACTCTATGGGACCAAACTACGTTAGACATCAGTCCCTAGACTTACAAACTATGTAAACGAAGATAAACTAAACTAAGAACAACACACACACATCCATGCGCGAGGGAGGATTCGAACCTCCGACACGGGAGGCCGCGCGATCCGTAACATGGCGACCCAGACCGCACGGCTACTCCCTCGCAGCAGTCTGAGATTTTAAAAACAGACTTCTACATCTACATACATACTCCGCAATCCACCGTAAGGTGCGTGGCGGAGGGTACACTGTACCACTAGTAGGCATTTCCTTTCCTATTCCACTCCCAAATAGAACGAGGAAAAAAAGAATGCCTATATGCCTCTGTACGAGCCATAATTCCTCTTATTTTATCTTTGTAATCACTACGCGAAATGTGAGTAGGCGGCAGCAAGATCGTGCTACACTCAGCTTCAAATTCCGGCCCTCTAAAGTTACTCATCAGAGTTTCACGAAAAGAACGTCTTTCCTCCAGCGATCCCCAATTGAGTTGCCGTGACACTCGCGCATTGCTCGAACCTACCGGTAACAAACCTAGCTGCTTGCCTCTGAATTGCTTCTATGTCTTCCTTTAAACTGATCTGCTGCGGATCCCAAACACTTGAGCAATACTCAAGACGGGGTCGTACAAGCGTTTTATATGCGGTCTCCTTTACAGACGAAAATTTTCCCAATAAACCCAAGTCGGCTGTCCGCCTTACTCACAACTGTCCTTACATGTTTGTTCCATTTCATTTCCCTCTGCAATGTTACGCTTAGATATTTAAACTACTCGACAACATCAAGACGTTCACTACTAATGCTGTATTCGAACATTATGGGATTGTTCTTCCTACTCATTCGCATCACCTTACATTTTTCTACGTTGAGAGCTAGCTGCCATTCTTCGCACCAACTAGAAATTTTTTGTAAGTCATCTTGTATGCTATTACAGTCAGTTACAAACGACACCCTCCCATACACCACAGCATCATCAGCAAACAGCCGCAAATTACAAGTTACTCTGTCCATCAGATCATTTATATAGATAGAAAATAATAGCGGTCCTATCACACTCCCCTGGGGCACGCCTGACGATACACTCGTCTCTGATGAACACTCGCCGTCGAGAACAACGTACTGCGTACTTGGACACCACTGATGAATTATTGTACATCCTCTTAGGAAAGACATGGAAAGAGGAGAAATTGCCAACAGACGAAACGAAGTATTATCGTGAAAATTTCCCAAGAAAGGAGATGCTACTAACTGTAACAACTGGCGGGGCATTACCCTAATGTCAGTACCTAATAAGGAACTTTCGAGGATTATTGTAAACCGCATTAAGGGGTCTGTGGAAGCGCAACTGAGAAGAGAGCAGGTGGGTTTTTAGAAAACATCGGAGCTGTGTGGACCTTATCAATACTCATTATGTAGTACTGTTGTGAAGTTGGTTAGATCGCAAATTCTTTATTATAGGTCACACTTCATGTACAGCGTGCCCTCAAAATGACGCCTTTCGGTTTTTACCATCATCAGATTAGCATTTACAAACATAAAAAATAATAAAATTTCTCACATGACAAAAAAAGTAGAAAGTTACATTTCATATTGAAAAAGATGATCTACGCCATTTTATACCTCGTCCGTGCGTTGTGCACACGTGAACAGATGGAAGATGTTGTTTAATATACTTACAAAAGCAGACTACAAGCTTTAACACATACGATATTGTCCAGGTAGACATTTGTTGCCACCAGGTGGCATTACAAGGTGTATAGTGGCGCCACACATAAGAGATGCGTATTAATTACATAGGGCAGCTGTGCAATTATTGTACAAAGTATGTAATTAATACGCATCTCTTATGTGATATGTCGCCACTATACACCTTGTAATGCCACCTGGTGGCAACAAATGTCTACCTGGACAGTATCGTATGTGTTAAAGCTTGTAGTCTGCTTTTGTATGTATATTAAACAACATCTTCCATCTGTTCACGTGTGCACATGGCACGGAAGAGGTATAACATGGCGTAGATCATCATTTTCAATATGAAATGTAACTTACTACTTTTTTTATCATGTGAGAAATTTTATTACTTTTTATGTTTGTAGATGCTAATCTGATGATGGTAAAAACCGAAACGCGTCATTTTGAGGGCACGCTGTACATGAAGTGTTACCTATAATAAAGAATTTGTGACCTAACCAGATTCACAGCAGTACTACATAATCATTTCATCATGGTCGCCTGCCTCCTCAGTGACTTTATGTCCCACTTACAGTACTTATCAATACTCCCAGAATTATTCTTGAAGAAAATGCGGGGTGGCAACACATCCTCTACCTACAACAAGACGAAATACGTCATTAGTTTTGGTTTAGATAGCATTGTTGGGCAACTGAAGGAACACCTGCAAGATGTCATAGGTGTTCCACGACCCATGCAGAGAGTTATGATAAAAGGACTTGTAAAAGATGAAAGGGAATTCAGGGAACTTGGTTTTGTTAAAGGTGCTAAAGTAATGGTTGTAGGGTCAAAATTGGATGATGTGTTGGCAGTGTCTACCGCCAGCAAGCAGGAATTGCTAGAAGAGAAAGCAGTATCCACTAGCAAGGAGCCATTTTGCAAACAGAAACAACATTGGAAGGTCTTGGATAAAGGTGTTCCAGAAGATGCAATGCCTGGAATAAAAAAATGCAAAGATGACAGAGGCCATGACGGCAATTTATCCTGAGGGACATAAAAGAGCTGATGTAATTCCTTTACTAGATTTAGCACAGCAACAACATGGATGGTTACCAATTTCAGCAATGCACCATGTTGCTGAAATTCTTGGCATGCTACGAATGCGTGTCTATGAAGTTGCAACATTCTACACAATGTTTATGAGACAACCTACTGGCAAGTTCCATGTTCAGGTGTGCACAACAACACCCTATTGGCTAAGAGGTTCTGATGATATTATGAACTGTATCAAACGCAAATTAGGAATAGGACCTGGAGAGACTATTATGAGGACCTTACTGTGAATGATACTGAAGAAATTTTGGATGACCTTAAGAATGGAAAGCAGCCTAAAGCTGGAGCAAGAACTGGTTGTTTTGCAGCAGAACTAGCAGGTGGCCTCACATCGTTGCAGGGAGAACCTCCTGCTCCTGATTTTAAAGTGCGCTCAGATCTCTGAACTGCGTCTTAAAGTAATCTATACTAATAATAAATCTGTAAATGTAGGCCTGTCGCTGTTCCCTTCAATCTTCAAAACTACTGGACGAATCTTCATGCTGTTTTCACAGGAAACATGAGAAAAGTTTGGGTCAACATATAGCCATAATTTCATGAAAATCGGATCACGGAAAACAAAGATATCATAATTTTAAGTGTTTTCAGTAAGCGTCGTGTATGTTTTTTCAACTATTAAAAACCTCTTATTTCCAAAACTACTTCACGAATTTGCATTGGGTTTTCACAGGTAACTTGAGCATAACTCTGGGCAACATATAGACGTAAATCGGTCTTTGGAATTGTTTGTTTGTATTAATTGATATTTATATCACCGTAACAGGATTGTTCCACCATGTCCATTGCTGAGGTGCTATTCCGCTGCATGGAGAGCCTTGGCAGTAGTGGCAATTATCTTTGGAACAAAGAAGCTGAATTAAAGTTTGTGTTGAGGAGGGAAATCGTACATAGACTATTCCAAGGCGCCTTAATCGTTAGTCTAACGGTTAAGACGTCTGCCTAGTCAGCGTGGAGGTCCGGGTTCGATTCCCGGCCGCACTACAAATTTTAGGTTCAATGCCTCAGACCTATCAATATAGACTTCGTTTCATAAAAATGGAATCACGGAAAAAAGAATATCGTAATTTGAATTTTTTATCTACAACCGCCGGCCCCGGTGGCTGAGGGGACTAAGGCGCTCCAGTCACGGTCTGCACGGCCACTACGGTCGGGGGTTCGAATCCCCCCTCGGGCATGGATATTTGTGCCGTCTTAGTTCGTAAGTAGTTCATAAGTAGTTTGTAAGTTTAGGGACTGATGACCCCGTAGTTAAGTCCCATAGACTATACAAACATTTGAACATTTATCTACGACCGTCATGTCTGTCTGTCTCTGAACACATATATCTCCAAAACTACTTGACGGATTTTCATAGGGTTTTCACACGTAACTTTAGAACATATAGACTTCAATAATCAAAATCGTATCAGAGGAAGGGAAGATATCGTAATTTGAAGTTTTTGTGTATGCTATGCTTATAAGTATGGTGTAGTACATCAGATCTCCAAGAGTACTACAAGAACTTTCATAGGTCAACTGAGAGTACCTCGGCGCAACATATAAGCTTCATTTCATCAAAATCGGATCAGGGGAAGTAAAGATATCGTAATTTGTAGTTTCTGGTGTAGGCTATGCTTGAATTGCAGGGTAGTATAGCAAAGATCCGATAGAGGCGCAGTTACTGACATAGTATACCAGGTAACTAATAGATGGCGTTACTGCATTGTTTACCCTCATTCCTAAAGTGTAATACACTGAAACAAGGGCTACGATTTTCCTTACGGCAGCGGTGTAGTGTATTGATGTTGGTAGCGGTCGTTGAATCCTTTTTTGAAAAATCAGTCACGTACAATGACGGGAATAATTCTTAGTGTTGATAATGAAATAAGAAATTAATGTTTTTCCGATCTGTAAATTAATGATCCCCCTAAAGCGAATATTTCGTTCCTAAAGTTAACATACTAAACCACAGCAACTGCAAGTAAAATTTAACCCAGATACGGCACAAAAAAATAATTTTTTTTAGCTGTATCACGCATGCCTTGCAATGCCATGGAAAATAGCAAGGAAATTGGAATTTATGTACTTGTGTTTTCTGATGTCATCCTCATTACATTTTGAGTGCGTTCTGTTTAGGAATGCCTCTAAAACGCTTTAGTACACGAAAGAACCAAGTGAGGCGACGTTAGTCACATAGTACAGCAAATAACTAATTATGGCGTTGCTGCGGTTTTTATTCTCATAACTTTGGTGTAATACACTACAAGAAGGGGTAAAATTTTACTTTCGGTGGCGGCGTTGTGTGCTGATGTTGGCAACGGCCGTTGAATGCTTTCTCAAAAATCAGTCACATAGAATAAGTGGAATAATTCTTCACGATGAAATAAATAATTTATGCTTTTCTAGCCAGTAAATTAATCATCCTCCTAAAGCGAATAATTCGTTGCCAACGATAGCAAACTAAACCGCTGCCATTGCAAGTAAAGTTTAGCCCTGGTAGGACACAAAACAATTTTTTTTTCTTTCTAGATGTGCCCCATATGCTTTGCAATGTCGTGGAAAGGAAAAGTGCTTCTTTCGACGGGTATAACCGTTCAATTGCATATAGAGTAGAGATATACAGGGTGTTTCACTGTGTTTGCCTCTGTAACTTATAAAATAATACGTGACGGCAAATTTTAATGCGGTAGGTCAACACAAGAAATGTTACACTTTCTGCGGAGCTATGAACATAGTTTATTGTATCATTTTACAAAGAGGTACAGCACAAATATATAATTTTTTTAAATGGAACAATAGTTTTTTCTATCTTGGATTGGATTCATTGAAACCAGCTGCGTCCAAATCAATTTAAACTACATTCCTATCACTGTTAGTTTGGGAGCTACAACCCTTCGAAGTTTAGGGGGCGGAGGCTACGACAGCGTAGCTCACTGGCTGGTGGTCATGAGACAGTGGGCCGTGCCCCAGGGGATAGCCACTCGGCCAGTCAGCTACGCTATCGCAGCCACCGCCCCCGGAACTTTGAAGGGCTTCTGTGGCTTCTGTACATCTTCTCAACATTAAGCTGGAATTATCAAGTGATACTGAGAGAAATCCACTCTTTCCATACACTATTTGCTTTTAGGATTGGTTTGTATCGCAGTAGCTGCAAAGAAGCCCCACCTCCTTTTCGCAGAGCAGCCACATAACATGAAATAATATCTAAATAAATGTGTCACAGAATCAACAAGAAAGTTGAGAAAGCGTCGCTAAAAGGACCATTTACACATAGTCATCCGTCTTAACTGAACAAAAGAGGGCCAAGATGAAGTCATCGATTAATAGATTTTTCCCAATATCAGGTGATATTTCCACCTTAATGCTGAGGACAGAAAATCTGTTCTGCGCATCTGAATGCTCACCCGAGAGATATTTCTGCTCTGTGCCTGCCAATAGAGATAATATACACTCGCGAGTGACAAACTCATCAGAAACCTCCCTGCTTTCATAATTGTTCGGTACAATACTGTGATTAAAATTTGTAATTACCTTTGGTGCGGACTACATTAAGATAAAGACGTCTTCTTTTGCAGAGACAATTGCACTTAGAGTTATAATCCGACTTCTGAATGTATAGTTCTATTACACAAGATCGATGTCAACTTCGTGCTTTACGAACTAGTCAATGCAGGATGTGAGGACATGTATTAGCTGAAAGAGTGGCTGATGCTGCTAACACATTCAAGACAGTTCACTGGAAATACTACTATATTTAATGGAAAGATCTATACAGACGATCAGCTGACGCCATTCCTTCAACGATTACCCAGACTTAGTTTATCGCACATTGATACCACCATGACGTTTTACTTAAACAAACATGAACTGCTCTGTTGATTGAATTACCAGACTTTCAGTACTCGTCGACTTTTCGTCAATATGGAGCACTGCATACAGAATAACAACATTGTCCTCAGTGCCACACTGAAACATTCTAATACTGCAGCATACACTTACTATGAGAGGTAAACAGCTTAGTAATACGCCATAGAACCAATATATGGCGCAGTTAATACTATTACTACTATTTCTCATGTAAACGATAGAAGTGTTTTCAAATGTTTATGCCAGACAGACAATTACACACCTCAGTCTTAACTTTATGAACACAAACTAACAATGAATTTACATCGTTCCAGAGTACGGACTTAATTTACTTTCACTTTTTGTATGAAAAACTTTATGAACATTCATCGTTTTCAACAATGACTTCTACTTAAATTTGACATCTTGGCTATGCGAACTGAGTTTATTGACATAAAGATCCAACAAAGATTCTGTTTTTGCTGACCTAGGTTCAAATGTTTGTGGAGCTTATATGACTTAACTACGGGGTCATCAGTCCCTAAACTTACAAACTACTTATGAACTAGATCATACTATATACGGCACAAATATCCATGCCCGAGGGGGGATTCCAACCCCCGACCTCAGCGGCCATGCAGACCGTGACTGGCGCGCCACAGACAGTGCGGCCACAGCGGCCGGCTGACCTATGCCCGGAAACATAAAAAACCATGATATACACAGGTCGCTCTTTAAAAACCGTTGCGAAGCACGGTAAGGCAACATCGTGTTGCAAAGCACGATCTCTTTTTCTTAGGTGAGATTTGAAATTGTGTGAGGCTTCAGGCTATCTCAAGTTTTTGATAGTTCTGTTTTCAGCTCTAGCAAAATCATGATTCATGAATTATTTAGAACAGGAACTCATGTTATTTTCTGATTTTGCTGTATTTAGCTGGGAACTTTCTTTGTTCGAATGAGACTTGTGAGGTGGGAAAGTAACCCACTACAACATGGTTTGGGTATTCCGTTTATAGTGTGAATGTACGCATGATTGTGACTTCGTGTGCGTCTGCTAATATTCTTACCGGTTTCATAAATTTATTTCAGCGTTTCTTTGTAATATCAGTGTCTTTTCTACGTCGCACCCACGTGTTGAAGATTCGGTAACTGAGCCATCAGTCCGATACTCTTGGTTTCCATTTAGCAACATTTAACTTTTCCGAATATTTTATTTTTCAACAGCTTTGCTGATCCAATTCAGTTAAGAAATTCTGCGAGTGTGTAAAACATTACTTGTTTGCAGTGAATCACATGTTACTTTGATTTCATTTCACGTGTGATTTGTAATTTCGTTGATGGTATGGCCGAGTTAAATTCATTAGTAACGACTAACCGGTAGGTAGTGATTTCTTTCCCTTGCATGTATATTGTGGGGTGTCGGGTTTAATTCCTTCTGTTCTTCAAGCTTGAATGTGTGAATGTGTTGCGTGTGTAATCCTTCCTTTTCCTCCCTCATTTCATATTTAAATGATACCATAAACAGGCACCAGCAGTTCACGATAGCATGGTACCATATTTGATTCTGAACTCTGTAATAAATAACCGTTGTGTGTAAATTTTAACCTTCATGAACATTATAATTTAAACCCACTTTCACCAACGTTTTTAATGTTTCCACTGTGTATTTCAGTCAGGGCCGTAGCATAATTTACTATGGCGTTCAAATGTTCAAATGTTTGTTAAGCTTATGGGACTCAACTACGTAGTCATCAGTCCCTAAACTTACAAACTACTTATGAACTAGATAAGACTAAGGACGGAACAAATATCCATGCCCGAGGGGGGATTCGAACCCCGGACAGTATACTATGGTGTAATGCAATGCACGGATTCCCACCAAAAGTGCATCAATGTTATATAGAGGTCTACACCCTACTTCAATTCTAAAGAAACCGTGTAACTGTATCAGTACTGTAAGTGAGACTTGGGAACTTCGGCTGTAAGTCGTAAGTGAAAATAAAATAATGTTTGTTAAGCTTAAGGGACTTAACTACGGGGTCATCAGTCCCTAAACATAAAAACTACTTATGAACTACCTACAACTAAGGACGGCACAAATATCCATGCCCGAGGTGGGATTCGAACCCCCGACCGTAGTGGCCGTGCAGACCGTGACTGAAGCGCCTTAGTCCCCTCGGCCACCGCGGCCGGCAGTCGTAAGTGACCGACACAGAAAAAGACAAAATGGAGATTTCTATGAAGAAACGAAGGCTTTCTGCCCTGTACGCATCTTAATGCCTCATGATTACAAAGAAAGTAGAATCAAAGGACAGAAGACTCGTAAGGAAAATATTAGAACCAATGAGCGAAAGTGATATTGATCGACACAGCAAAATACAAACTGGAGATTTCTTTGAAAAATGTAATATATATTGACACCGTTATGAGAAAGAGAAGAATTGTATACTTCGGTCATCCTGAGAGTATGAGTCGTCGAAGATTCGCCCAACAAATCAGTTGAACAATCTCTCATAAACAGAAGGAAAGAGCTAGAAGAAGCAAGTATCAACGAGAACGACGTTTACGATAGATACCTAGTAAAAGACAAGAAGGCTTTTCTCCCAATGACGTCACTATAATCACGCCTCGCCAGTAAATGGACAGGAGAAAGGAAACGGACGCACTAACTGAAAATGAATGTTTACTGGAGAAAACAGGAGGCTGAAAAGAGTTGAAGACGATGTGGACGATCCTTGAGTGACCGAAAGGAACCCAAAATAATAAAAAAAATTATGTAGCTAGAGGGTTTCAAGTAACGTATACTAAGATACAAAAAGACATAAACGTTAAAATGTTTGGAAACCTATTGGACCAAACTGCTCTGATCATCAGTACCTAAACCTACGAACAACTTAAACTAACTTACAATAACGACATTACACACATCCATGCCCAAGGGAGGATTTGAACATCTGGCGGAAACCTTAAATAATATTAATTAGACAGAAAGAGAGAGTGAGTGAAATACGATATGATACAGTAAACTTGGATTAATATTCAATGAAGATATGAAACAGATCACCATACAGATTAACATAAATATAATTTCATTGGTAGCATCTCATTACGTGTTGTCATATTCAGTCCAACTTAATCTATCCTGAGCAAGCCCCTTCATCTCCTCATAAGAACGGCAACCCACATTCATCTGAATCTGCCTACTATATTCGTCTCTTGGTTTCCCTCTGCGAAAATTACCCCACGCACTCCCTCCAATGCTACATTCACTATTCCATGACGTCTAAGAATGTATCCTACCAATAGATTCCTTCTTTTAGTCAAGGTATGCCAAAAATTCCTTTTCTCCCCAATTTTGTTCAGTACCTCCTCATTAGTTACGCGAACTACCCATCTAATCTTCAGCAATCTTCTGTAGTACCACGTTTCAAAAGCACCAATCCTCATCCTTTCTGAACTATTTATCGTCCATATTTCACTCCCGTACAAGGCAACACTCCACACAAATGCCTTCAGAAAAGACTTTCTTACGCTTAAATTAATATACGATGTGAACAAGTTTATCTTTATCAAAAATGCTTTTCTTCCCACAGGCATTCTGCATTTTATATCCTCTGTACTGCGTTAATCATATGATACTTTACTGCCCAAGTAACAAAACTCATCTACCACCATTATTGTTTTGTTACCTAATCTAATTTCTTCAGCAACACCTATTACAATGTCATCAGCAAAATTCAATGTTTCTATTTCCTCACCCTGAAATTTAATACCTTCTCCAAATTTCTCCTTTCTTTCCTTCATATTTTGCTCAATGTACAAACTGAATAACATTGGAGAAAGGCTACAACCACGTATAACTCCCTTCCCTATTAGCTCTTCACTTTTATGCCCTTCGACACTTACAACTGCTATCTGGTTTTTGTACAAGTTGTAAATAAACTTTCGGTCCCTATACTTTACCCTTGCTAAATTCAGATTTTAAAAGAATGTATTCCAATCAACATTGTCAAAAGCTTTCTCCACATCTACAAAAGTTAGAAATGTAGGTTTGCCTTTTCTTAATCTATCTTCTAAGATAACTCGTAACCAGAGGATTGTCTCCCATGTTCCTACATTTCTCCTGAACTCAAACTGATGTTCCCCGATGTCGGCTTCTGCCACCTTTTCCATCCTTCTGTAAATAATTCGTGTACAAATTTTGCAAGCGTGACATATGAAACTGATGCTTCTGTAATTTTCGCTCCAATCTGCGCCTGATTTCTTTAGAATTGGAATTATTACATTTTTCTTAAAGTCTGAGGGTATTTCGCCTGTCCCATACATCTTACGCACCAGAGGAAATAGTTTTATCATGGCCGGTTCTCCCAGAGACTTGAGTAGCTCTGAAGGAATGTCATGAAGGAATGTCGTCTTCTCCAAGGGCCTTGTTTCGGCTTAGGTTTTCAGTGCCTTGTCAAATTCTTCTCTCTGTATAGTAACTCCTACTTCATCTTCATCCACTTCCTCTTCCTACAATTTTATCTCTTAGTTCATTTCCTTTGTAGAGACCCTCTGTATACTTTCAGCTTCCCCGCCTTTGTTGAGAACTGGTTTTCCATCTGAGTTCTTGATGTTTATACAACTGTTATTCTTGTCTCCAAATGTCTCTTTTATTCTCCTGTAGGCGGTATCTGATTTTACCCTATCTATATATTCTTCCAGCCACTCCATCGTAGCCATTTTGCACTTCCTGTCAATCTCATTTCCTAATCTGCGCGCCATTTTGCGTGTTTCATTTACTGTGTTCTATATTTTCTTTTACTTTCGTCAATCAAATTTAGTATTTCCTGTGATATACAGGGATTTCTTGTAATTCTTGCCTTCCTACCTATTTGGTCTTCTTCTGCCTTCACTATTTCATCTCACAAAAGTACCAATTCCTCTTCTATTCCTTTATTTTCCCTCGTTTCTGACAATTGTTGAATAAAGTTCTCTCTGTAATACTCAAAAACTTCAGGTTCCTTTCATTTATCCAGGTCCCATCTCCTTATTTTCCTACCTTTCTGCAGTTTCTTCCGTTTCATTCTAAAATTCATGATAAATAAGATATGGCCAGAGTCTATATCTGCCCCAAGATAAGTCTTAGGTTTATAGCCTGGTTCCGAAATCTTACTATGAAAAAGGAAAAATTCCTGATGTTCTGCCAAATTATTTATTTGGTTACAAACCGGCTTTCGGCTTCTTATGCCGTCATCAGTTAACAACTGAATGTCGCTAACATTTGTTCACAGATATGTGTCTTACAAAAATGTTATTAAATTACAGATAATACAAATTCACATTTTCACAGGAAAGTGTTACATTTTTATGGCACTGAATTACATTTATTAATAAATAAAAATATATAAAAAGGCAGATGTTGATCTAAGCTTGAATATTATAGTTAAAAGCAGGTGGAGGGAAACTAAGGTTGGGGGTGTTACATTGTGAAATAGTACTGACATGAAAACATTTAATAACTCTACTACATAAGAAGAAAAAAGATTACACCATTTTTGTATTTTTGCCAACAATAGCAAGACAATAGTCAGAAAAACTGGTGTGTCATTCCACATTTGGGGAAAATTTCAGATCACGTTGCTAAACAGTTAAACTCTCGAAATTACAGACCTGCATTTTATAAGATAAACAGCATTTCAAAATATTTATCCAACAGCAAAGACAAAATTCAACCCTTAGCACAAAGTGGTGTGTATAAGTGTATATTGATCAATCTGGCAGGGCTGTAGCTATTAGTTTATCAGAACATGAGAGAACATGGAGATTGCCGAACATCTGCTTACAGAAAACCACGCTTATGATGTAGACTGTGAAATCTTACGTTCTTTAAAGAAATGCAGAAAGATGACACTACTGGAAATACTAGAAATCAATAAACACATGGCAGTGGACGCCACTATAGCATCAAATGACCAAACTCAGTTTCCCTTTTCCCCTTTACTAAAATAAGCTTAGATATCAGTTTGTTACATATATCAAATGTTACCATTTCAATACTTGTTCGCAATGTAACAACTCCAACCTTCCTCTTCATCCCTCCTGCTTTTAAAGATTATATTCAGCGTTTTTATATATTTTTATTTATTAATAAATGTAATTCAGTGCCATAAAAATGTAACACTTTCCTGTGAACATGTGAATTTGTATCATCTGTAATTTATTAACATCTTTGTAAGTGGCATATCTGTGAAGAAATATTAGCGACATTCAGTTGTTACCTGATAATGACCTAAGCAGCCGAAAACCGGTTTGTAACCAAATAAATAATTTAGCAGAACATCAGGAATTTTTTCTGTTTCATAATATTATCATGTTTTGTCAGGCACCGACAGAAAATTCAATTAATGTCAAGGTCTTATCCTTATAAAATCTATTACAGTATTCGTGGAAGTAAATCTGAATGAATTAATTAATTATAATAATTTTGTGTGGCGCAGTGCCCGAGTGCAAGTCTTTCAACTGGACTTTCATGTCCCTAACCTACCTCAGCTACGTAACTGGGGAAACGGGACGAACAGTTTAACGTGCAATCTCAACCAACGTGTCGTTTCTACACCTACATGTATATCTACATCCATACTCAGCAAGCCACCTGACGGTGTGTGGCGGAGGGTACCTTGTGTACCACTATGGGTTCTCCCTTCTATTCAGGTCTCATATTGTTCGTGGAAAGAGAGATAGTCGGTGTGGGCTCTAATCTCTCTGATTTTATCCTCATGATCTCTTCGCGAGATGTACATTGGAGGGAGCAATATACTGCTATACTCCTCGGTAAAGGTATGTTGTCGAAACTTCTACAAAAGAGCTACAGAGCGTATTTCTTGCAGAGTCTTCCACTGGAGTTTATGGATCAACTCCGTAACGCTTTCACGATTACTAAACGATCCTGTAACGAAGCGCGCTGCTCTCCGTTAGATCTTATCTACCTCCTCCATAAACCCCACCTGGTACGGATCCCCACCGGTGAGCAGTATTTAAGCTGTGGGCGAACAAATGTACTGTAACCTACTTGCTTTGTTTTCGGTCTGCATTCCGTTAGGATTCTTCCAATGAATCTCAGCTTGGCATCTGCCTTACCGACGATTAATTTTATATGGTCGTTCCATTTTAAATCACTCCTAATGCCTACTCCCACATAATTTATGGAATTAACTGTTTCCAGTTGCTGACGTGCTATAGTGTAGCTAAATGATTTTTTATTTCTATGTATCCGTAGCACATTACACTGGACTACATTGAGATACAGTTGCCATTCCCTGCACCATGCGTCAATTAGCTGCAGATCCTCCTACATTTCAATACAATTTTCCATTGTTACACCCTCTCTATATACTACAGCATCATCCGCAAAAAGCCTCAGTGAACTTCCGATGTAATCCACAACGTCGTTTAAATATACTGTGAACAGCAACGGACCCACGACACTCCCCTGTGGCAAATCTGACATCACTCTTACTTCGGAAGACTTCTCTTCATTGAGAATGACATGCTGCGTTCTGTTATCTAGGAACTCCTCAATCTAATCACACAATTGGTATGACAGACCAGATGCTCTTACTTTGTTCATTAAACGACTGTGGGGAATGTAAACGAAGGCTTCCGCGGCCGTTTGTTATTGTTGATGAAACTTCTGGGTATTGGACTGCATCGTCAATATATCAAATATTTCACCGACATTTCGGCCACTATTGCAAGCGACCATCGGCCACCGAACAAGTGGGCAAAATTCTTCGTCGAGAGGGCATCAAACATATATTTCGCAGCAACAATTAAATAAGAGATGTCCTAGGCTCAATGAAGGACAAGACTGATAAGTTTGATTGAGGAAAATCAGGGAGGCAATATAAATAGTTAAGCGACCCGGAAATATGAACAGAGAAGACGGGTATAGACTTCCGGCTTCTTGGCTGCCAGCAGTAGCAGCGCTTTGCGACGACACCGCGCGCAGTGCAATCCATAGGGGCCCGCATAGCGCGGAGACTTTAAGACACCAGCTTTAAGACACCAGCTTTCCCTCATCCAGCAGTAAACGTAACACCCAGAAGATGACCACTTGCAATAGTGGCCGAAACGACGGTGAAGTATTTGATATATTGACGATGCTGTCCAATACCCAGAAGAGTTTTATCAACAAACGACTGTGGGGAACTGTATCAAACGCCTTGCGGAAGTCAAGAAACACGGCACCTAGCCGCGGTGGAGTAGCCGAGTGGTCTAAAGCGCCTCGCTGCGGATCGCGCGGTTGCTCGCCGTGGAGGTTCGAGTCCTCCCTGGGGCATGGGTGTGTGTGTTGTCCTTAGGTTAGTTTACCTAGGTTTAAGTAGTTTGTAAGCTACGGACTGATGACCACGCTGTTTGGTCCGTTAGATTTACAGACATTTGAACACGGCACCTACCTGACCTTCTGCGTCTCGTGGACGAATAGCGCGAGCTGGCTTTCACACGATCGCCTTTCTCGAAAGCCATGCTGATATCTACAGAGGAGATTTCTAGTCTCCTCGCGTCGTTAAGACTGGAGTATCCGTGATCCGACAGGGAATCGAGCCAGCGTACTCTCAGTTTCAGTCGAGCGCTTTACCCCGAGACCACCAGGCGAGGCTAGTAAGTAAGTTAATTTAGTCGTTTCCGCGGTCGGTGGAACGGCGTGTGACAGCCTGAGCTAGGCAGTCCTTCTGATCACTCCCCCCTCCCCCCTGCCCCCTTAGTTACGGTACTAGCCGTGTCGTGTTTTGTTGCGATCACAATCTCGCGCCGACCCTGCGCCGTTACTTACGGGCCAGGACTAGGCGAGGACTGAGTTCTGGAATAGCAGACAGCCTTATCTGCCCGGGCCGATAGTAATTAATTAATGCGAACATCCCACAACAGGGGGTGGGAGGAGAGGGGAGGGGCTGGTGGCGAGATGGTATCTGCCGGCGGCGCTGACGGATTTAGTGCAGCGGCCCGGCCGGCGTCTTGTGTGGCGGATGCTGGTCTAGCGTGGCGAATAGGCGGCTCAGCGCTGCCAGCCCAGGGGTTCGGTTACCGCCGCGCCCCGCCGCTCGTAAATCTCAACGCCACCCGCGCCGCGCTCTCTCTTCCCTACCAGAGAGGCGGCTCCACGTTCGCTGTTTCCTAGCAACCCACCAAGCCCACGCCTTCTTCTACTACCGAGGAGGTTAAAATAAAGGGATATGGCAATAGCTATGCCAGGCACATACGTTAATTGTAGACTGTGCGCCATCTTTGCCAATTTTGGAATGCTATTTCTCCGTTAGAACTATGCGTTAAGTCGAACCTCTCGAAAAGTTGTCTACACCGAAAGAAAGATCCTTTATCATTTAGCTACACTATAGCAGGGCAGCAGTTAATTCCATAAAGTATCTGGGAGTAGTCATTAGGAGGGTTTTAAAATGGAACGACCATATAAAATCAATCGTCAGTAAAGCAGACGCCAGACTTAGATTCATTGGTAGAATACTAAGGAAATGCAGTCCGAAAACAAAGGAAGTAGGTTACAGTACACTTGTTCGCCCACAGCTTGAATACTGCTCACCGCTGTGGGATTGATAGAGGAGGTAGAGAAGATCCAACGGAGAGCAGCGCGCTTCGTTACAGGATCATTTGGTAATCGTGAAAGCGTTACGGAGATGATCGATAAACTCCAGTGGAAGACTCTGCAGGAGAGACGCTCTGTCGCTCGGTACGGGCTTTTGTCGAAGTTTCGAGAACATACTTTTACCGAGGAGTCCAGCAGTATATTGCTCCCTCCTATGTATATCTCGCGAAGAGACCGTGAGGATAAAATCAGAGAGATTAGAGCCCACACAGAGGCATACCGACAATCCTTCTTTCCGCGAACAATACGTGACTGGAATAGGAGGGAAAATCGATAGTGGTACTCAGGGTCCCCTCCGCCACACACCGTCAGGTGGCTTGCTGAGTATGGTTGTAGATGTAGATATCGCACTTGTGGCCACGAACGGCACGTCTCTCAACCAGCTCCCACTGGAAGCTTCTGTACTTACAGCAGAGCTCACTGCAATACTAGCGGGACTCAAATATGCTGGAAGGATGGGCCATAATACGAGGTACGTCCACAAAGTAATTTCCGTTTGGTTATATAAAACAAACGTGTACAAATACAGAGAAAACATTTATTGTACAAAAATCCACAACCGATAAACTATTTTTCAACGTGGTATCCGAAAATTTTTACGCACTTGTCACAGCGTGGCAGTTGCTTTTGTATGCCTTCTTCATAGAAAGTTGCCGCCTGCGTATTCAACCGTGTGGTAACATGTTCTTTGATCTCGTCATCATTGTTGAAGTATAGACCAGCAAGGGCAGATTTTATAGAAGAGGATTACTGCAAGAAGTGTTTTTTTTTTGTTTTTTTTTTTTTTTTTGTTTTTTTTTTTTTTTTTTTTTTTTTTTTTGGGGGGGTGTTTGACCATCCTCCGTACACACCTGACCTCGCTCCTAGCGACTTTCATCTCTTCTTGCACCTGAAATCGCTGGCCGCGGTAGCCGTAGGGACTGAGGCGCTTCAGTCACGGTCTACACGGCCACTACGGTCGGGGCTTCGAATCCCCCCTCGGGCATGGATATTTGTGCCGTCCTTAGGATAAGCTAGTTCATAAGTAGTTCGTAAGTTTAGGGACTGATGACCCCGTAGTTAAGTCCCATAAGCTATACAAATATTTGAACATTTTTACACCTAAAATCCGTCCTTAGTGATCAACACTTCAACGATGATGATAAGCTGAAAGAACATCTTACCACATGGTTGAATACGCAGGTGGCAATCTTCTATGAAGAAGGATTACAAGAAGTTGTGCTACGATATGACAAATGCCTACAAAATTTCGGAAGCTATGTAGAAAATAGTTTAACAGTTGTAGATTTTTGTAAAATAAATACTTCTTCTGTATCTGTACACGTACATTTTGTATAACCAAACGAAACTTCCTTTGTGGACATACCTTGTACAACCATTATTCTATCAGACTCGCGACCAGCACTGTTGCTCACACAGAATCATGCTATACATAATACCAACATCTACCTGGTGTACCAGATATTAGACCACATTTGAGACTTACAGCGTTGTAATAAGAAAATCATTATGGAGTAAATCAAGGGCGATCACGGTATTAAGGGCAACGAAATTGTCGATTACCTTGCCAAGGATGCCATGTAGATAGAGAGGTAAAAGTTGACACACATTCTTTGAATGACATGGGGTTTTATTAGAACAAAAAAATAAAGTTCAAAACATGTCCGACAGATGATACTTCATCTGATCAGAAAAGCAATAATTAGCATAACAAATTAAGACAAAGCAAATTTTTTTTACAGGAAATGCTCAATATGTTCACCATCATTCCTCAACAATAGCTGCAGTCGAGGAATAATGTTGTGGACAGCACTGTAAAGCATGTCCGGAGTTATGGTGAGGCATTGGCGTCGGATGTTGTCTTTCAGCATCCCTAGAGATGTCGGTCGATACTCTTGCGACTTCAGGTAATCCCAAGCATGACGAAAGTGGCGGCTGAGGACACGACATTCCAAGAATGTGTGTCAATTTTTACCTCTCTATCTACATTATTCCTTGATATATTAAGTTTTCAAATTTGTACTGACTTTTTGATCACCAGGTACTTCGATACCTTTCCTCAATGCAGCACTTCGTGAATAATGGGCTGCCACTTCCCAAGAAACCTGACTGAACGTCTGTCTGCCATAGTGGAAGCTGTCATCAAGGCTAAAAGTGGGCCAACACCACACTGAATTCCGGCATTACCGATCGAGGGCGCCACGAACTTTCAGCCAGTTGTTCGGATACTTTTGATCACATAGTGTATTTACTCTGAAAATCACATTTAAGTGCCTGGCAGAGGTTTTATCGAACCTTTTACGAACTATTTCTCTAACATTAGATTCTCTAATAGCGCGCAGGAAGAGTAAACACCAAAATCTTACCGTTTTCGATCGGGATTACCTTCTTCTATTATGGTTATCATGTCTCCGTATGTAGAAGGAAAATGTTTGTGACAGAAATTTCGCAAGTAGATCTCGCAGCAACGGATAACGCCGTTTTTTCAGTGATTTTCGCCCCAAATCGTGTGCCATTTCTGTGACACACGCCCCACTATCGCGACCATGCAAAATGAGCTGCGCTTCTCTGAATGTTCTCTATATCCTCCATCAGTCCCACTTATTGGGGATCCCTCAATGCGCAGCAATACTGTAATACTGCAATTATATGTTGTATAAGTGAAGTGTAGGCAGTTTCTTTAGTAGAATTGTTGCATCTTCTAAGTGTTCCGCCAACGAAACGTAGTCTTTCCCTACAATATTTTCTATGTGTTCTTTCTAATTTGCCGGCCGCGGTGGCCGAGCCGTCTGCGGCGTGCCAGGTATGTTCTGCACGGCCACTACGGTCGGGGGTTCGAATGCCACCTCGGGCATCGATATTTGTGCCGTCCTTAGTATTAGCTAGTTCATAAGTAGTTTGTAAGTTTAGGGACTGATGACCCCGTAGTTAAGTCCCATAAGCTCTACAAACATTTGTACATTTCTTTTTCTTTCCAATTTAAGTTGTTTGTAATAGTTACTCCTAGATATTTAGTGGAATTTACGGCCTGTAGTTTTGACTTTAAATTAAGTTCAATGGATTCCTTTTAGTGGTCATATGGATGACTTCAAACTTCTCATTATTAAGGGTCAAATGTCAATTTTTGCGCCATGCAGATATCTTCTCTAAATCATTTTTCAGCTGCTTTTGGTCTTCTAGTTGTGACGATAGCGTCTAGATGTGTATTTCAAATATGTGTTAAATTTTAAATGTATATAGGTTTTGTTGAAGCTTATTATCATAAGTAATGTATATTGTAGTATTGTTTAGTTTGTTTATGTGAATTTATATAATTTATTATTTATGTCTCTGGGTAATCGTCGATAGGGAAAGTAGGAAACTTCTTTGGTGTGTGTGGTATGTGGTCTCTGAAGCAACAGAGCGGGAGCATTGGTAGTAGCTGTGGAGTCAGAGGGAGTCGAGCTCTGTCGTTTGAACAGTTCGGACGCTAGCAAGTGCGCGGGAGCGTGCAGCGCCTCGCTCTTTGCAGTTACCAGGCCTTGTTGGCGGAGTTCCATAATTAGCGCACATGTTTCCAATATGAGCGGGGGCACACGGCAGTTGATCTGTTTATGTCAAGCTTCTGTCTTCAAATTGCTCACTGGATTAGATCCGTGCCTGTATTGTGACCTGTAGCATTGTCGGAGTCGGCGCATTCTGCTCTTCAACAACGAGGACGCAATGTAAGACCGCTCCAGTAATTTCCGACCACACAGAGTTTAGAAATTTTGTAAGGCGTTACCCAGTTTTGTGCTTGAGAAACTATTTTTCCTAATAATAACCTAAAATTTAAAGAACTTCTACCACGTCATTGTCCTAAGACATTGTTACCAAGTAGGATCCTATCCTTTCCAGAAGTTTCCCGAGTGTCGTTGAAAGTGAAAAGATTATGAAATTCAGTTCCAAACTATAAAAATAACTAAAGTTTCAATTTTAAAGCTAATTTCAACTAATTAAATTTTTGGAATGACAGAACATCTTACTTTAAAACAAAGTTGTCACAATTAAGTAACTAAACAGAAATAGATATTAATTCTGAAATAATTGGGTCATTACTATTTAATACTTCATTGGTGTAAATCTTATGTGTTAAGTTGATTTGCTATGTTGGTTCGTATTTCGGCGTTGTCCAGTTCTGATCTAGTTGCAAGTTATTATGAGTATTTTCTTTTTTGGTAATCTTTATATTAATTATTCTGCCAATTAAGTGTTTTGCTGCCCACGCTGTAATTCTTATGCAGGTGATTGTTAGTGAAGGGACGTTGACAATTGAGTGCAACATTAGCCTCCGATCCAACAGTGTTTCCGAGGTTCATTTCAAAATTATTACGTAGTTTATTTTCTTTCTTACTATAAACTGAAAAAACCAATCCTTCATTTTTCGAAAAAGTTATTCAATGGAAAAAGTGTTTGCCAACCTTTTGTTGTGCAACACTAACGTGTGTGATTACCCATTCATAGTCGTCTTGGTTAATCACAACACACTCTGAGTGCCCCATTGGGCTGGCGACCGTGTTAATTTGTACTGTTTCATTGTTTGTTACTTCCTACAATTTGCAATACTTTCGTGTGTGAGTGTGATTGTTCCGAGATTAAATCAGTTCAATGAGTAATGAGTATAGTAGGAGGAACGGGCTATCTGGTGTGGTAGTTCGTTGTGGCAGCTTTCCCTCACTTGTTGGTTTTCGTTTGGACAATATTTTTTCGGTAAAGATAGCCTTGGCCAGCTTTTATTGTAGGCAACACACGGGTCATTTCAACGTTAGACTGTCACAGGATTAATCAACCGGTTAGTGAGAGGAGTGTTACATGATGACTTTACAAACCGATAAATGATAGCATCATCCGCGAAAAGTCTAAGTGAGCTTCTCAGATTGTCTCCTAAATCGTTTGTAAAAATAAGGCACAATAGGGGCGCTATAATACTTTCCTCGGGAACGCCAGATATCACTTCTACTCGATGACTTACCGTCGATTACAACGAGCTGTGACCTTCCTTACAGGAAATCACAAATCCAATCGCACAACTCTGGCGATATTCCATAATCATGCAGTTTGATTAGAAGACGGTTGTGAGATACAGTGTCAAAACCCTTTCGGAAATCTGAACTTAAACTTGTTTATTCAGATACAAAACAAGCATTTTGTTAATACAATAAAAATGCATCTCTTACATGGATTAATGCCGACGGTGCCCAGCTTAAATTATACATGATTTAACGCTACTGCGGGGTGCCGGCCGAGGGGACTACGGCGCGCGAGTAACGGTCTGCACGGCCACTACGGTCGGGTTTAGAATCCCCCCTTGGGCATGGATATTTGTGCGGTCCTTAGTATTGGCTAGTTCATAAGTAGTTTGTAAGTTTAGGGACTGATGCCCCCTAGTTAAGTCCCATAAGCTCTACAAACATTTGATTTGTACTGGGGGGGAAGGATTCACAAATAATATCCATTCTCTCACACACACGCGATGCCACAGCGAAACTCATCGAAATCAGCGTGCTGAGACGAGGCGGAAGCAGGCGCCGCTATCGTCGGCGAAATTCAGCAAGTCGGAGGTAGGACAAAGCACAATATACAAAACACATTGAAGCTGGCTCTGGTCTGTCGTGCCTGTTTCGAGATCGTGTGCGTGTATAGCCAAGTTAAATTACATCTTAATTGCACCGCGAGCAAACACGCTAACGGCGACACACGGCTACGTTACATGAACGCACTCCACTGAAGGTGAAGTGGTTGAAAATCGGATTCATTATACTAAATCACGGTGGAATCTTAAATTGAAGTCTGTTAGAAATCGATCTAGGTACTGGTTTTATATGAGAAGTGGCGTGAACTCAGTCGACTAGCTGCAAACCCCGGAAGTCGGAACTCGGACCCACGTGGTTCCGAAAACCGATAAAATTGAATAAATTCAGATTCCGAAAAATAAAGAAAATTAACTGCAGCATGCAACCCATAGAAATGCTTAGAATTGTATAAGGAAGCGAATGAACTAAAGCTACACGCGATAGGAGGCGATTACAAAGACGGATGAGGTCCTGTCTCAGGAAAACCACAAAAATGAAATAATTACAAAGTCGGAAAAATAAAAATAAGAATTACGGCATGCAACCCATAGAAATGTTTAGAATTACATGAAGAAGCAAAATAAATGCACCTACACGTGATAGAGAGCGATTACAGAGACGGAAGAAGTAGTCTCAAAAAACTCGTAAAAGTGAAATAATTACAAAGTCGGAAAAATAAAATTGAGAATTACAGCATGCTACCCATAGAAATGTTTAGAATCACATGAAGAAGCTATTGAAGGAGGTTGTACACTGCTGAGAGAGAATTACTGACATCTAAAAGAGAGCGTACTACAAGTCGGAGAAGAAACGGCGAAATTAAAATAGGCGGTGAGAGAAGAACGCGAAATATTAGTGGAAATCAGAAGGATACCCACATAGTTACTTGCCTGATTGGTATGGAACAAACAAAGTGAAAGCTGAAGGCTTTGTACTATGAACCAACCACGTGGCACACATATCACTCATGGAAGGAAACGATGAGTAGATTTTTACATGCACTGTACAAAAATTAACATATCAGCTATTAGCAATCGGGCCCCACAAAGCTAGAAAGTATTTACGCAGTGTGCATGCACCGTCACATGATTTGCTTCGTCTTATCGCGACTAGATTAATCCACGCTTTGGTGGTGGTAGATTGAAGGATGCTGAAGAGGTACTTCCGAGTAGTGTGGTTTAGTGATTCCAACATTTAAAACAGTGAAAGAGTTACGATCAGCGATACACTTCGAATCTCTTGTCCACGATAACGTTTATAATATGGAAATATGGACTGTTTATGACTAGAGGAGCTTATGCATAGAATATATTTCAATGAGGCACACCGTATTCATAAGACTACAGATAGGGATGCAGATGTCAGGAAACACAGGAGATTCTGCATTCGACGTTTGGGGTGCTCATGCAGCATGTATACTACGGCAGCCGTTAAACTGACTACCGTCAATCCTGAACACGTTCGTTGCATATTCATAGCAGGATCGCTCTGCTGCTTTGTACACAAAACACTTGTTTGTGCAACACCAGATCAGGTGTGCTACTGGAATGGATACTTGTTAGTAAAGAGAACACGCTAGGCCGTTATCAAAAGGGATTTAGTCATTTATCAACAATGTGGGCGTACATTAACCCTGTAGTGGTCGAACTACCTAAAATTTCGAATATTAGTTCTGTTGTAGAAAATGGTTTCGTGCTTTTTGAATGGATGCTCAGTCACCTCATATCTTTACATTTCAATTGTAGGTTTACAATTATTTTAAGTGCAGCTGTATACCTCTCTGATATCGAGTAGTGATAAATTTGGGGAACCAATTAGTTTTATTAGGGACTCCGATCTGTAACAAGAAGAAAGTAAATACCATTATTATCTTATAAAACGTATTTATTTACAGCTAAAGAATTTAATGTAATTTTCTAAAACAAGGCTGAATACAGAACATTTCTTTACAGTAGCATGTCTGCATCACTTGCTTGTGCTCCTTGCTACCGGGTGTCCAGAAAAGGGCTCCCTGATTTCAAAATTAAATATCTCGAAAACAAAGATCGATAGAGGAATGCAGTAAACGGTATGTTTATTGTGAAAGCTGTAAGAATTTTATACAGCAGTTTGAAATAATAGTTACAAAAGCTGTTAACAGATGGCGCTGTACGCTGTACAGCTCATATCAGCATATGTAAGTGAAATAATCGTATGAAAACACTCTTTGCAAACAATCACATCACAATGTTTTCAAAATGTTCACCATTGGCACTGCAGAGGTGGCGCAAACGAAGTATGAAATTCGTCATCACGTTTCGTAGTGTCTCAACCGAAATGGATTCACATGCCACAGAGATCGTCGATTCAAGCTCGTCCAGCGTGGAGGGATGCTTCGGGTAGACCATGTCTTTCAAATCAAATGTTCAAATGTTTGTTAAGCTTATGGGACTTGACTACGGGGTCATCAGTCCCTAAACTTACAAACTACTTATGAACTACTTACGAACTAGGACGGCACAAATATCCATGCCCGAGGGGGGATTCGAACCCCCGACCATAGTGGCCGTGCTGACCGTGACTGGAGCGCCTCAGTCACCTCGGCCACCGCGGTCGGCCCATGTCTTTCACTGTGCCCCACAAAAATAAGTCACAGGAGTCAAATCCGGCGAATATGGAGGTCAATCCATGCCTGCACCAGTAAATTTGGGATATTCCAAAGCAATCACTCGATTCCCGAAGAATTCCTCAAGAAAGCGAAACACTTGTTCGGTCCGATGTGGTCGGGCTCCATCTTGCATAAACCATTCAGTAACTGGTCGATGCTCTAACGCTTGCTGTGTGGCGACAAATTGTTCCAAAATTTCAACGTAACGTACACCAGTGACCGTTTCTCAAATGAAAAAAGGCCAATAATGCCTCTGCTGTATACTGCAGCCCACACAGTAACTTTAGTAGAATACAGGGGTTTCTCTTCACACCAATATGGCTTTCGGAACCCCAAAATCGCCAGTTCTGCTTATTCACGTATCCATTCAGGTGGAAGTGTGCTTCATCTGTAAACCAGATGCAGCCAACATCAAATCCTTCACTATCAATCATTGTGAGCATTTGATTAGCAAAGGCAATCCTTTGTTGAACAGATTGTACGGGTATGGCCTCGTGTGTTTGAATTTTGAATGGAAACATGTGTAGGCTCTTTCTCAGTATTTTCTGCGTGCTGGAACGCTTCAAACCAGTCTCAGATGCAATTCTACGGACGGATGACATTGGATTTCGCTGAATAATTCCAGAAACAGTGGCGCTATTTTCAGGCGTAACTGCGGTTTGCTTGCGGCCAACATGCCCCAATAGATCATCACTTACGCTGCCTGTTCGTTGAAATTTTGCGAAGAGCATACGAATCGGTTTCGCATCGGGTCCTTTTGGAACGTTAAATCATGCTTGAAAACTTCGCCTTGTTGCCGTAGGACTCTCTTCTAACCTGTGGTACTCTAGCACCAAAAAAGCGCGTTGTTCAATGGAGAACATGGTTTTAATCTCTTCCTTCGGTATGCTAACCTCCTTTCACGTTTCAATAGTGGAACTGATCGCTCTGGGCTTCGGATCACGGTTTATACTAGGAATTACAGCGCCATCTGCTAGGAGATTTTGTAACTATTATTTCAAACTGCTGTATAAACTTCTTACAGCTTTCACAATAAACATACCGTTTACTGCATTCCTCTATAGATCTTTGTTTTCGAGATATTTAATTTTGATATCATGGAGTCCTTTTCTGGACACCCTGCAGAAAGTAATTTCCATTCACAACAAGATAAAACCGCAGATCATAAGAAGAACCGCTGACTCCTAGTATGTTTCTTTTTGTAATGAATATTTGCTCTTTTTCTTTTATTGTTGTTTTACTCCACTTTGTCCGAGGTTACAGTTAGTTTTAAGGATGTTAGGAAATTGCAGTTTGTCTACAAAAGGGTGTCTATGCAAAACAGTGGTACGGCCCATATCTGAATACTGTCTAATAGTACCGGGTCGTCGAAACAGGAGATATCGACCACATAAATGGGAGAATACACACTTGCATGAAAATTGGGTTTTCTTCATGCATATTTTTTTAAGTATACATGGAAATCGTACAGCACAGTTACAACCTTTTAAGCCCCGGCGGACGTAAGAGGAATAGAATACTGACGAAACACTAGAATAGAGCACGAAGAAAAAGACGCTGAACACAGAACGGCGCACTCTGACTGTCAAGAAAACTGGAAGGACCTGCCCTGGAATGCTTGAGAGCAGTAGAGCTGCTGATGGAGAGAGATAAAGTGGCAGTTGAGTGGAGCGACGACTGGTACAAGGTGTAGACAGGGCAGAAGATGCTATTAGGGAAGGGAGTAGTTACAAAACACTCGTTGGGCCGAAGGCTGAGTACTGCTCATCAATGTGGAATCCGTACCAGCTGGACTGATCCAAGGGAGAGCAGCAAGCTTTGTCTCAGGCTCATTTAGTAAGAGCGAAAGCTTCACTTACAAGGAGACCACATGGGTATCGGATTATAGAATTTCTTTATATTTATGGTACGTGAAGTTCGTAACTTAAGTGAAAATCATCCAAAGCCATGCGACGCAACTCTCAGAAATTTTCGAGATAGTCGACTTTAAAGCTTCGCAAAGTACATGTATGGAGTAAATACCAATAAGTCAAAGGGTAACCGCGTCTGCTCGTGTAGCTGAGGTGGTAGCGTTCTGGTATTCCAAAACTGGGATCGGCGGTTCGAATCCTGTCATAGCAACTTTTTTTCAAAATTTTTTCCGTTGTGTTCCAAAACTTACACAATTTTAATATCTAATGGTAATTTTTACGAAAAGTGCACGTGTTTCTGTTTATTCATAATTTTCTATATTTTATGGAAGGTTGTTAATTATGCTAGTCAGTCAAAAAACGTAAGTTCCATTTTTTACAGTATTGGTTTCACTATTAGGTGACGACGGTAGTCTTTGATTGTTCAGTTTGTGAAGAGCTGCAGCACTGTATTTGGATAGTCATCTCCCTAGCTGCTAATGGCTTTCCAAGAAGCTACCCTACTCAACCATCGTTTTACGTGACGACAATGATTTCAACTCGTCTACGTACAAATAAACAAAAACTGACACGACAAGTGGAATTAGAGATCCCAAAATGTTTTATATAACTGAATGGTAAAACGGGGTGTTACAGAAAGGTACGGCCAAACTTTCAGGAAACATTCCTCACACACAAAGAAAGAAAATATGTTATGCGGACATGTGTCTGGAAACGCTTAATTTCCATGTTAGAGCTCATTTTATTACTTCTCTTCGAATCACATTAATCATGGAATGGAAACACACACCAACAGAACGTACCAGTGTGACTTCAAACAATTTGTTACAGGAAATGTTCAAAATGTCCTCCGTTAGCGAGGATACATGCATCCACCCTCCGTCGCATGGAATCCCTGATGCGCTGATGCAGCCCTGGAGAATGGCGTATAGTATCACAGCCGTCCACAATACGAGCACGAAGAGTCTCTACATTTGGTACCGGCGTTGCGTAGACAAGAGCTTTCAAATGCCCCCATAAATGAAAGTCAAGAGGGTTGAGGTCAGGAGAGCGTCGAGGCCATGGAATTGGTCCGCCTCTACCAATCCATCGGTCAGCGAATCTGTCTGTTGTCGCGAAGCGTACGAACACGTCGACTCGTGCTTGTAAAGGCACAAGGTCTAGCAGCACAGGTAGAGTATCCCGTATGAAATCATGATAACGTGCTCCAGTGAGCGTAGTTGGAAGAATATGAAGCCCAATCAAGACATCACCAACAATTCCTGCCCAAACGTTCACAGAAAATCTGTGTTGATGACGTGAATGCACAATTGCGCGCGGATTCTCGTCAGCCCACACATGTTGATTGTGAAAATATTTCAATTTACATTTAAAGAGAAATACTAAAATGAGCTCTAACATGGAAATTTTGCGTTTCCGGACACATGTCCACACAATATATTTTCTTTCTTTGTGTGTGAGGAATGTTTCCTGAAAGTTTGACCGAATATAATGTCCCAAATGGACTCGACCCTCCGACTCTATGGTTATGACGCCAGTACGCTACCACCTTTTATTTTATTTTTTTATTACAAAGATGAAATCAAATTTACATCATGTATGTACAGTTTTCTGGATTTTTACAATTAACAATATTTATTAATACAAAAATTCTGCAGTAGAAATTCACATGGAGCAAGATCAACACAAAATTATTTAACACACGAAAATCAAGTCATGAGCCTCATTCATAGCTTATTTTTACTTTGAATAATTTCTTTCAACAGTTTTCTCTTCCTTTCCGTGAACTTCCTTCAATTTGTTACTCTTATCTTCCATCCATGTAACCTCCTTTACGCAATCCTCAGCTAGGCCAACAAATGCTGCTATTGTATTAAGTACTGGTATTTACGTGCCTTTTTGAAAAATTTTAAAGTCGATTTTCTCAAGATTTTTTATAGTTGCGTCGAATGGCTTCGGCTGATTGTTACTGACGTTCTGAACTTCACGCACCATAAATATAAATAAATTCTAAAATCCGATACGCATGACGTGGTCTCCTTGTTAGATGAACAGAAAACTCCAGTGGCAGACGTTCTTTATTACGGCTTGGTCTGCTGTTAACGTTTCTTGAAGACTCAACAAATATAATGATTTGTCCAACACATACCGCGCGAAGTGACCACGAGGATAAAATGAGAGGGATTAGGGCCAACACGGGGGCATACAATCAATCGCCTTTTCTGCGAATCATGCAAGACTGCAGTAGGAGGAGGGAGCGACCATGATAGGCACGAAGTGCCCTCCGCCACACACCGTGAAGTGGCTTGCGAAGTATGGATGTAGATGTAGACGTAGGAGTATACGATTGGCGAATCAACCCTGAAAACCCTTTTGCTTGTGGTCTCTCAGGTTTATGAGAATAGTCAGAATGACGCCACTTTTGAGACACAATTTTTTATCCTGCAGTTTTCATTACTCAAGATACGAAGGAATTTACAGCATATCCGAAAGAACTGGCAATATCATATTCATCAATCACATTGTTGGCTCATGGTGAAACATTTTCAATTAAATAAACTGAGCTACACTAAGCAATACTGCCAGAGTTGAAAGAAGTGGAAAGTGACAGATAAAAATCCCAGGACCTGGCGGGGATGAAACCCGTGACCTTCGGATTGATAGTCTGACACTCTACCACTGTGCAACCGAGGCGCACAGTTAAGACTAATGGCCACAAAATTTATGAATTCGAAATTATGATACATTTCGACCATTTCGGGGGGATTGAAATAAATTCAAAGACAAAGTTGAAAATTTATGTTGGGCAGGGGGCTGGAAGTTGAGCATTTTGGTTTGAAGGGAAGCGTGCCTGGATAGCCTAATTGGTTAAGGCGACCGATGACCCAGAGCGGGAAATCCGGATTCGTATCCCGGTCCAGAACAGATTTTCAATTTTCTTGTTGAATTTATTTCAACACACCGAAAGGGTCGAAATGTTTCATAATTTCGATTACTCCGCTATCATCGAATCATATCTGTCAAGAATAATGTCAATACATATAAACAAATAAAATAAAGTAAATAAAAAGAGCCAAACCTGCGTAGATCCCGAAGATTTAAAACACAGAAAAAACTAGTATTGTTCTTAAGTCCATACTTTCATCTGCAGTACGATCACGTTAGACTACGAAAATTAATTGCACTTGAAGGGAAGATGGAGATGAAGCGGTCATTACTTTCAAAGATCATAAAAATGTAGAAATCGATACTTTCTTTCCTTATCTCTTGGGTGAAATGAGTATTGAATACACGTGAATTAAAAGTATTACTTAAAACAAAATTATGTGACACTACAAACTCCGTAATCTTATTTCCATTATAGATTTCGTCTATGAATACAATAGTTACTGCATTTACAAAAATAATTTCGAATTTTTGCCAGGATGGCACGTAAAATAACATATTCTTTCACACTTGGATCAAGCTCGACATTTGCAAGAAGAACTTCCATATAACTAGGATTAAAAACAGCTATACGATCATAACTAAACCCGATAAAGGAGGAACTGTTGTGCTTTTAAAGAAAAAGGATTACACAAAGAAAGTGGACGTTTTTCTCCAGTCAACTCACCTATTAACTTCGGAAAGACCCAACAGTTAAATACAATAACCAAGCCAAGCAATCAGTAAAGAAGTGCTTAATATTTTTACGGAATTTGACTGTAAATGTATTCTACAAATGAACCCATGGGCCCCACAACTGCAAGGGTTACCCAAGCTGCACCAACCACAGGTACGTATCCAGCTAGTGGTATCTGCAATAGAGGCGCCAGTGCACAATATTGCCAAGAGGTTCAACACCATCATGAAGAGAAAACTAAACTTCAAAGATCAACATAGCATTAAGAACAGTTTAGATTTAGTAAATAGATTAACAGATGTGCAGATCCCACAAATAGCAAATTAGTTTCTTTTGATGTTCATAACCTTTTCTCAAGCGTACCCGTGAAATATTGTATAGACTCATTGTCACATTCATTGTCTGCACACTTTACCCCTGAGGAGCCCCTGAGCATAATGAACACGGCAGATTGTTGTCTCAACCAAAATTATTTCTGCTTTCAAGGGAGCAGTTATAAGCAGCCAGATGGCTTGGCAATAGGCACTCTATTTTCCTCCTTGCTAGCAGAAATATTGGTGGATTAGTTGGGGACAGAATTACTTAGGAGTGAACCACTGGTACAACGTGTAGTGTACTGGTTCAGATATGTGGATGATATGCTTTGCATGTGGAAAGGTTCCACTAGAAAACTACAGAAATCATGGAAAATATGAACCAATGGCATTCAAACATGAAGGTTGGCATGGAAGTAGGAGATCACGCTATAAATTTCCTAGACATCTACATACAGATAGAAAATAGGAGTCATAAATTAAAAATCTACCGGAAAGATACATTTCTTGATACTTTCATCCAAGCTTACTCTCTACACCCAACAGATTACTAATATGCAGCATTCCAACATATGATACACTGTCTTGTGTCCATTCCCATGACCCAAGATGGCTATGACCAAAAACTCAGCACAATATAAACTGTAGCAAAAATAATGAATTTCAGCCCACCAGGAATGACAATATCTTCTAATATATAAAGCAGAGTGTCCGTATGTTTGTTTGTGTGTACGTTTTGCATACAAATCTGCAGTTTCGTTCCAATCTTTATGAAATTTTGCACGCGTAAGCTTCAATCCACGACGACGGTCGCTGTAAGTGTAAGAATCACGTACGACACTTAATTCATTTGATATGACGTCATAAACAATGAGATGAGAGAAAAACTGCTGCATTTAGCCACAATACTGCTCATTTTCTCCTAAAACACTGGACCGATTTCGACCAGATTAAGTACTCACGTTCCTTACCGTGAGACAACAATTGCTGTAAACTTAAGAATCACATACGACACACGGTTCAGAAGATATGACGTCATAAACAATAGGAATCGCCAAAAACTGCCACGTAATGCGGAGAGACTTTATAAATACGCTAAATGACAATGAGAGTACTTAGCGACTTGCAACAAACTTTAAGCATAATTTCAAACCGTTATTAAACTTTTTCTCGCTGACAACCATAGCAAAATGATAAAAGGAAAAAAGTTTCTCACGTACTACTTTTCCGCTGTTTATGGAGTTAAACAACGGCAGTTAATATGACGTTACAATTGATAATTTGTATACTACAGATAGCAACCGCAGGAAATTTTACAGATAGTATACACGCATACAGTTGAGTGTACCTTCTAAATTGTATCACAGTACGACACGTAGTTCATGATATATGAGCACATAAACAGTAACGTTCATGGAAAATCGCCCCATCACGCACCAAGTTTTAATCTTTTACTTCTTTACTATAAATTGTATTCCCGAGAGATTTTACAGACCTACAGCCTTTATACAAATGAATATATACGTGAAAAATGGCAGGAATACATAAATAAATCAACACCGGGTTTTCAGCTAGTTCTAAATAGGAAAAGGAAGAAACAAGCAAGAGCCGTATTTACAGTATACACTACAGATGGATCAAACAGCAAATGGTGAAGGTCGCCTTTCTTAGGAAATATTTCCAATAGGATAAGTAACACTTTGAAGGAAAAATAATTTTCGGTATCTTTCTATGTCCCAAATACTTTAGGTAAACGTCTCGTCAATTCCAAAGACAAACAGCCAGCCATCGTGAACATTGGGGTGTATAAAACGATTTGTTAAAGTCTCTCAGTCCTGCTTTATAGGACAGACAGTTTGGTGAATCTCCGCTACGCTCAGGGAGCACGGCAGGAGTTGGAGATTAACAAGGCCAGATTCTGCCTTTGCTGGACACTGCATAGACCAGGAGCACAATTATGCAATAGATGTAGAAAGTAAAGGTGAAAAACTGACATAATTAGAAATATTGAAAAAAAAATAAAAAAATAAATAAAAAAACCAGCTCCAAATTTACTATTGCACGAGCAGCCATAACGCAAGTACTCCCCACTTTTAAAATTACTAGTAATGTATAAATAAAAGATTATAACAGTATTTAGAAAATGATACTGTTATTGGTCAAGAATCAATGACATAAATTAGCAAGGTACAATAATTAATTGTCAATAGCCAATTTAAGCAAGTTATCAGCAGTAAAAATGTGTATAATATGGAGCTTAGAATAACTAACATCAATAATTATAATAGGTAATCCAATGAGAGGAAAATTAATTAATTAATTAATTATCTAACAGTAATACTGTCCAGTGTTGAAATTGAAAACCAGAGAACTATAATAATATTATGGTTTGTCTTTACTTGCGGTTCTTAACCCGAAACCAAGTTCGTGAATATAAAATAAAGTTTTGTGAAACAAGGCAACAATGTGAACTGCTCATGTGAAAAATACCGAGTAGCACCGTGGTCGGAACCCACGTTAAACTGTAGTGCCTCCTATAACTGGCTGGGTAAGTCAGTTTGGAGGTCGGAGGAAGGCAACGGCATACCACCTCCAAACAGGACCATGCCTAGTAAAGCACTGTGGTGTTCAAACCAAGCTTCGAATTGTTGACTGCTTCACCTTTTTTTTTTTTTTTTTTTTTTTTTTTTGTCTCACCTAATTGTGTTCTTTCGGACATGTCTGAAAAGAACAGACACCATGTTAATAATTGTATAGTTTAGTAGGTGCAATAAGTTTTGAAGAATCCTCGACCTGCGGGTCCAGCTGTCATGCAAACGGTTCAGTCAGTGAGTGATTCATGTTATAAAGTGCAGGCCACAGTGACGATCTGCGTTGTTGGACTAAAATAGCCTGATACGCGGCTATTGTCTTTGAACACGTGGTTCTTTATACACCTTTCCAAGTATCGAAACACCGCCGCGTTGAGATAAAAATGAATCTTTGTATGTTTGTACTGTTTGGATTCAAAACGGGTGGAGTGATTTTTATGAATTTTTGTGTTTTAGGAAATCTCCATATTAGCGCAGCGGATTTATGTGTGCAGTTCGGTAGCGATCGGATAAAGATATTCATTGATTTGAAGAATACAACGCGAAATACGGAACAATAATTACTCTTTGAAAACAGTATTTACTCTTTGACTTTTTTCAACTTTACTATACTTATGAAAAAAGGGTTTTATTATTTGCTGTGTTCTAAGCAATATGGTTTACCGCAATGAATATAATGCTTATAGAATCTTCAGTGATTATAATCCATATTTACTTACTAATATCACAGTCTAACACATACATACAGTCGCGACATTCTGATAGTTTATGTCTGACGCTTGGGCCGAGGGTATCGCCCCTAGCGGCGAGGGAGCCAACTGGAAGAATAATGATTGTCATAATCATAATTCTATTTAATAAAAGAAGTACTTTTTATATTTTTTTCCTTGCAAGACTCAATAAGTTGCAAAGATCTTGAAATAAATGATGCTTCGTAATGTCTAATATGTGGAGAACTAGATACACACCCTAATCTGTTTCTCTCTCTCTACCTCTCTCCTCTCTCACCCCTTTGTCCTACTCCCCTCCCTTTGTCGCTTTACGATATATCTGAAAATGATTTTGTTGGTTGCTTTGTTCTAATAAATATGATTCAGCGCAGTGATTAGGCGCACTAAATTAATTAATTAATAAATTCAAGATACGATCATTTACATTCGTAAATGTAGATGTTCCTAACCGAAGTTATTGACCGATTAATATGAAATTTTGACACAACGTTGCATTCTAATATTGACGTGTTTGTATGTACAGTCGGTGACAGAATTCGAAGGACCCCTCCCCTAATCGCTATGCACACCCGCAAAGTTTTGCTGCCTGTTTGGAACTATAAACAGCTAGGGGACATGATCGTACTGTCGATTACACGTGAATCTGAGACGAAATGTGAGGGGCAAACAGTTATCTTCCTGTATCGCAGCCAGATGTAAGAACACGCGCGCTTTCTGTGCGACGTGATAGGACCTTAGCAAACGGATTTTAGAGACTGCTTTGCGTTTTTGTCATAGTATTTTAAGCTAATCGCAACCGACATATTCCTTTCCACATTTCTTTTCTTAAAGTTTGAGTGAACGAAGACAGCAATAAGAACTGAGATGCTGCAGTTCGTGAATATTGTCGGACGTTACTGAAACATTGGAATGGAAAATGTGCATTCCTAACGTAGAATTAATTGAATTACAAGACAGGAAGCAAATTATCGACATTAGCCACTACTAAATAACATTCATCACACAAGTGCAAGTCGACAAATTTCTAGCGGGTGCTACACCGACACACTTCATGGAGACACGCTACAACACTTATTCGCTGAGTGAGCAGACAAAGACAAAACACACCCTGTTCTAAACACTTTGTAACGAAGCACTAACAGTTACAGGGCAAATAATGTTAGGGGGGATCACGCTATTGAGATGACAACCATTTGGCGCGGCAGATCACTGATGGAATTTTCGAGAGTGAAGATATAATTCTGTATGTCAATTCCATTCCTCATCTTTCGATTCATGTTACAACTGAGATATCAGAACAAATTTTAGAAAAACATAAGCGAACTGTGTTACCACAAATTACAGTTCCACTCAGAGAAATGGTAGTGATGTAATAAGTTATCGGACATAGTAGATCGACGTTGGAACAAAAGTTCTAACGGTAACTAAAGAAAAATAAATACTAGAGTTGCAGGATATAGTGGCCATGAATTTTATATACTGCACGTGTAATATAAAAACAAATATTACAATTGCTACAGTAGGAACAGGAAACGTATCCAAAACTACCAACGTGGACAAGTGATTGTGAACATCCACAGCTACATCTAACTAATCTATAGTCCATGTCTTATTAAAATACCTAATGCTAGGCATTCGACTCCATATTGGGCCGGTATAATATCAGATACGACTATGTCAAATCAACGTGCGGAGAACCAAACTATGCTGTAAGATAAGCTTATGTATTATATATCACACATGGGCATTGATCAGTGAGCGACAGTTCGATTACTATCTTATGCACACTTTTCTTCTAAAATGTTCAAATGTTTGTATAGCTTATGGGACTTAGCTACGGGAGTCATCAGTTCCTAAACTTACAAACTACTTATGAACTAGCTATTACTAACGACGGCACAAATATCCATGCCCGAGGGGGGGGGGGGATTTGAACCCCCGACCGTAGTGGCCGTGCAGACCGTGACTGGCGCGCCTCAGACCGCTTGGACTTTTCTTCTATTTTGAAATGTGGCTCACTATGTTGCTCACGTAGCAAAGACAAGCGCACATGAAAATGAATGTAATAATCTGCATCGCAAAGATTGTGAGGAAATTATTGTTGTCAGTCACAGTCTTATTCCATTACCATAAAATATATTGATAATATGAAATGAAACGTCTGCAACAGAGAATTGTCTTGAATAAAATGAATTTATTTAAAGTATCGAATTCCACCCCGTAATTATATTTTTATTGCGTATCTTTCAAAAACGACACAAAAACTACGTCTTTTATGTAAGCAACATTAGGAATTTTAAATCGCTGTGACATTCAACTCATTAGTGGTTTAATCTAAACCAGCTTCACTCCAGCCGGCAGTAAGAACAAGAATTCTGGATAACGTCTATCTCGGTGTTCGCCACTTCGCATCCTCAGAGATTAAGGAGAACTTTCGGTGTGAGTTTGTCAGTGGCGAGTATCGAAAACGTGACGTTTCGCATAATAATCAAAAGAATCAATCCGCCAAACCACCCACACCTACGAATACATCATGCAGGAAGTAGACGTCTGAACAATCACCTTGGAATGAAGTGGGCCTTCTTTTCCATTAAGCAGGCATTAATTTGATACTGGGAACAGTGAATCCAAGGACGCGTGTCCGAGACTCACTGTTGAGCCTCGGACACGCGCTAGCAGCGCGCCTCATGTATTTCAAACCTCATCTTCGCTTCGCAGTTTCTCCGGATGTAATTGACACATCGCGATGCAATCTATTCAATTCTTTTTGTGATTTTTCATCCTATCGTTTGCTTAAGAAATAATATGGGGTATCCATTTAAAAACCATAAGTTTGTGTTGAACATAATATTTCTTCACGTTTCTTTATGTTTTAGACTGTCTCATAGTGCCTACTTTCATAAGCCCCTGCCGTACGTTCATGACCGTGAAAGTGGTTTTTCAATATCTCATGTAGTTTTAGAGATATCTGGGGTGAAACAGTTGAGTGGGACACCCTGTATATTAAGACGACGTTTAACTAATTTCGTGTAGTGCTCATATGGATGACTTCACCCGTAATTATTTAGGGTCAATTGCCAATTTCTGCACTATTGGCATTGCTTTTGATCTTCTGGTGACGTTATTGAAATTACTAAGTGAGATGTGACACCACCGCAATCTAACAGTATAAGACAGCTACTCACGTTCTCTCCTAATCTTCTATATATCAAAGGAAGTGTCCCGATTGACTGACTGACTGACTGACTGACTAATTGACTCATCACCCAGCCAAAACAACTGAAGGTAGAAACTTGAAATTTGTGGAGGGTGTTGATCTTACTCTGTAGGCGTCATTTAAGAAGCGATTTTTCGATATTCCGTTCGTAAGGGGGTGAAATAGGGGATAAAACGTTTTTTGAAAATACTAGCTATTTAGGCAATTTTGAAGCTAGAACTACAAAATTTCGGATTTTAATTCAGGGTTCGAATTTAAAAGACACGTGTTACGGCATTTTTTGAAATTCGACAAATAAGGGGGTAAAATAGGTGACTAAAAATTGATTTTCAAAAATATGTTACTGTTAACTCAAATTTCAAGCTATAACTACGAAAGTTAGGATATGGACTCTTGATCAGGATTAAAAAGACAAGAGTTTCGGTATTTTTTGAAATTCAACAACTAAGGAGGTAAAAGACGGCATCAAAAATTCTTTTCGAAAACACTTTGTTGTCAAGACAGTTTTGAAGCTATAGCTGCAAAAATTGGTATTTGTATTGTTCGTTATGATTTAAAAAATGCGTGTTTCGGTATTTTTGAAAATACGACCAATAAGGGGGTGAAATAGGAAATGCAAAAAAATTGATTTTCAAAAATATGGTGCTGGTAACTCAAATTTCAAGCTATAACTACGAAACTTAAGATATGGATTCTTCATCAGGATTAAAAAGAAACAACTGGTGCAAACCAACCAGCCTACGCATGCGAAGCAGCGGGAGTTAGCAAGTAGTTTATAAAGGCAAGGAACAGTAGGTGCCCTATAACCAGGGCCAGACCCATGGATTTTTCCGCCCCTCCCCCCGCCCCCCCCCCCCACACACACACATGTTTCGACTTTTTCAGCTTTATTCAAATATGACGTCTTATTTTCACATATTACAGTCATGCGGTTTTTTTTTCGTTTTTTTTATTTGTAGTGAATATGTCTTTAAGATCAAAGCAGCGTTGATGTCACAGAATACAATAAATGTCAAGGGGCTTGTAACATGCAGTTCTACAGTTTTCATTACTAGATATCAATATAAGAGTTTTCAGGCTGATGTAAAAAGTAGCATTCTGTTCCTTTGCGTTTATGCTTATATCGTACTTGTTTTCTTAAATTAATGTTAATTACAGGGAACAGTGCCGAAGTCGAACGCAAGAATACGCCTCGCCCTTCTTTCGCTTCTCACAATACACAGCGACGTCACGCGGAAATACCTGAACGCTGCCAAACACATTGGCTCCACCTTCTACGTAGTAACCTTGCACGTTTATTTTGCTTGTAGGGTGACGCATACCAGTGTTGTCTGCATTAATGTCTCTCAATCTGTAACAATTCGTATTTCCAACTTACTTTCACATTTATACATTTATGCACGACACTTACACTTATAATTGTATCGTTTAATTTAACCTTTCGGAACTACACAAAAATTCAGGAATTTGCCTCACCGAAAAGTCTGCCGCCCTGGGCGACGGCACGGTTCGCCCCTCCCTAGAGCCGGCCCTGCCTATAACACTTCCCTAGTGAACGCTAGATATCACGTGACAGGATCATAGCTTGTACAAATGTCTTGTACCGAGAGAAAAGTCTCTACCTGCGTGACTGGAAGATGATGGTGACAGTGGATGGCCAATCTTCGGACACTCGACCTGCATTAGCCGGACTACCTCAAGGTTCGGTGCTCTCTCCCATCCTGTTTGTATGCAAACGACATACCTACGGTGGAAGACGTACAGATAGCACAATTCGCTGACGATACAGCGTTCCTCACCAGCGGACGACACGTTCAAGCCAACATCAGACTTCTCCAAAGTCAACTGGATGCAATGGAGGACTGGTGCAAAACCAACAAAGTGCTACTGAATCCGGCAAAAACAACTGCCATCTACTTTACTAAGAAGCGTCCACGACTGCCAACTAACCTGAAACTTTACGGACAAAACATACCATGGGGAGATACGGTGACATATCTAGGGGTCACCTTAGATAAGCACTTTTTCCTGCGACTACAATTTGTAGTGTACAAATTATAAATTGTAACGTCATACCGAGAGCCGTAGTTTTACTCCATATACAGCGGAAAAGTAGTAAGCGATAAACTGTTTTCCTTTCATCATTTTACTATGGTTGCCAGCGAGAAAAAGTTTAATAAAGGTTTGAAATTATGTTTAAAGTTTGTTGCAAGTCGCTAAGTACTGTCATTCTCATACAGTGTATTTCGAAAGTCTCGCCGCATTATATGGCATTTTTGCGATTTCTATTGGTTATGACGTAATATCTTTTAAACCATGTGCCGCATGTGATTCTTAACCAAGCAGAAACTACTACTTCACGGTAAGGGATATACGTACGCAATGGCGAAGAGCCTAATGCCTTTCTTCTTGAGCACTGACCTGAGTACTGGCGCCAAATTATGCCTGTACAAAGCCACGGCTCTATCGAAGATGCTTTATGGCAGCTCAGTCTGGGGACTGGCCAGTGCTACCCAAATTCAACGGCTGCAGGTGATACAGAACCAAACCTTACGATGGATCCTCATTGCAAACAGGTACACACGGAACACCGACATACACTATCTGGATACTATCATGGAAGCCGTCCAAAACAGAGTGACGAAGATCCACCACAAGATTGACCAACTACGGGATACCGCACAAAATATCCGCACATTGGGGAGGACAATGCCACTTCCATGGCGTAGATACAAAGTGCCACTGGCCTTGACTAATCGATAAAGTCTTAAATTAGATGTAAATACAAAGTTGAATTGAAATTGTCATTAATAAATCGAGAGGGGTACCTTACGGACCAAAATAAAGGCCCTTACAAGTTAACCCCTAAAGTTTATTGTCATAAATAAAGTTACAGTTAACTCCCAAATCCTCAACTGTGAAGTGTAAATCGTCCATGACGATGGTACTTCAGTCACTTTGTACCACCATTAAAAAAAAAAAAAGTCTCGAAATACTCGTCAGGAGGGGTAAGTCGAGAGGGGTACCTTACGGACCAAAATAAAGGCCCTTACAAGTTAACCCCTAATGTTTATTGTCATAAATAAAGTTACAGTTAACCCTCAAATCCTCAACTGTGAAGTGTAAATCGTCCATGACGATGGTACTTCAGTCACTTTGTCCCACCATTAAAAAAAAGTCTCGAAATACTCGTCAGGAGGGTGTGTAACGGCCGGTGGACACTCTGGATGCTACTCGAACTGTCGGAGACTCTGATTCGAGCGGTCGATCCCGTCGTCGGCGCCACATCTCGATACGTGCCGCTGCCGTGAGCGGGCCTGTCCGTCGAGGGAAATTAAAATTCTTGGGCTGCGACGCATGTTTGGCCCCCGAAGAGATACCCGCCCACACGCCGGCGGTGCCGGCCGGGCCTTCATTATCGTCCACCGAGGGCCACCCAGAGAGGCAGCGGCCACCAGCCACCAGCCACAGCCGGCCCTGCCTACTGCCTAGTGCCTAGTGCCTTCTGGGAAGCGGGAGGCTGCGGGCGCAGCCGCCGGCAGGTAGCCGCAACACTCAGCACGCTGCCCCGAACCGTCTCGTGCGGGTAACCTACAGTTCACGAGGCACCGCGCAAAGTTTGATATCACCATAGACTTACTAAATAAAAACTAGACTGTTCGCTGGCCTGGCGCTAGTGTCGCGTCCCCACATTGAACTGACTACATCTACATCTACATACATACTCCGCAATTCATCGTAAGGTGCATGGCGGAGGGTACACTGTACCACTACTAGGCATTTCCTTTCCTATTCCACTCCCAAATTGAACGAGGAAAAAAAGAATGCCTGTATGCCTCCGTACGAGCCCTAATTTCTCTTAGCTTGTCTTTGTGATCTTTACGCGAAATGTAAGTAGGCGGCAGCAAGATCGTACTACACTCAGCTTCAAATTTCGGCCCTCTAAATTTACTTAAGAGAAATTCACGAAAAGAACTTCGTCTTTCCTCCAGCGATCCCCAATTGAGTTGCCGGAGCATTTCCGTGACACTCGCGCATTGGTCGAACCTACCGGTAACAAATCTAGCTGATCGCCTCTGAACCGCCTCTATCTCTTCCTTCAAACCGATCTGCTGCGGGTCCCAAATACTTGAGCAATACTCAAGACGTGGTCGTACAAGAGTTTTATACGTGGTCTCCTTTACAGGTGAAGTACATCTTCCCAAAGTTCTCCCAATAAACCGAAGTCGGCTGTCTGCCTTACTCACAACTGTCCTTACATGCTCGTTCCATTTCATATCGCTCTGCAATGTTACGCCTAGATATTTGAACGACGTGACAGCATCAAGAAGCTCACTACTAATGCTGTATTCGAACATTATAGGATTGTTTTTTCTACTCATGCGCATTACCTTACATTTCTCTATATTGAGAGCTAGCTGCCATTCTTCGCACCAACTAGAAATTTTGTCTAAGTCAACATGTATGCTATTACAGTAAGTTACAGACGACACCCTCCCATACACCACAGCATCATCAGCAAACAGCCACAAATTTCAACTTACTCTGTCCATAGGATCATTTATATAGATAGAAAATAATAGCGGTTTTATCACACTCCCCTGGGGCACGACTGACGATACACTCGTCTCTGATGAACACTCGCCGTCGAGAACAACGTACTGCGTTCTATTACTTAGGAAGTCTTCCAGCCAGTCACAAATCTGTGAACCTATTCCATAAGCTCGTATCTTCGTTAGCAGTCTGCAGTGTGGCACCGCGTCGAACGTCTTTTTGAAGTCGAGAAAAACACAATTCGCCTGTTGCCCTTCGTCCATGGCTCGCAAGATGTCATGTGAGAAAAGGGCAAGCTGAGTTTCACATGAACGATGTTTCCTGAACCCGTGCTGATTCATGGAAAGAAGCTTTTCCGTTTCAAGGAAATTTACTATATTCGAACTGAGAATTTGCTCCAAAATTCTACATGAAACCGATGTCAACGATATTGGCCTGTAATTGTATGGGTCAGTTCTCTTTCCTTTCTTATACACGGGAGTCACATGCGCTCTTTTTCCAATCACTAGGAACTTTGCGCTGAATTAAAGATTCGCTATAAATGCAAGCTAAGTAGGGGGCCAACGCCGCAGAATAGTCTTTGTAAAACCGAACTGGTATTCCATCCGGACCAGCAGACTTTTTCGTATTTTGCTCTCTCAGCTGCTTCTCTACACCGGAAATACCTATTGCTATGTCCCCCATTTCGGAATTAGTACGTTGATCAAATGATGGTATATTTGTGCGGTCCTCCTGCGTGAAAGATTTCTTAAAGGTTAAATTTAGAACTTCATCTTTCCGTTTGCTTTCTTCTATTACTGCCCCGAAATGATCAACTAGTGAGTGGACAGTGGGCTTTGACCCGCTTATCGATTTTACATAGGACCAGAATTTTTTCGGGTTCTCGGAAAGATCTTTTGCTAAGGTATGTCTGTGATAATTATTGTATGCTTCAAGCATCGAACTTTTTATAGACGCACGAATCTCTACTAACTTTTGCCTGTCATCATTTGCGTGTTCTTTTTTGAATCGAGAATGCAACAGCCTTTGCTTTCTCAGCAGCTTTCTAACATTATTATTATACCACGGTGTCAATCCTGAACACGTTCGTTGCATATTCATAGCGGGATCGCTCTGCTGCTTTGTACACAAAACACTTTGTGCAACAAAATGTTCACATGTTTGTAAAATCTACGGGGTCATCAGTCCCTAAACTTACAAACTACTTATCAACTACCTTATACTACGGACGGCACAAATATCCATGCCCGAAGGGGGATTCGAACCCCCGACCGTAGTGTCCGTGCAGATCGTGACTGAAGTGCCTCAGTCCCCTCGGCCACCGCGGCCGGCACTACTGGAGGGGATACTTGTTAGCAAAGAGAACACGCTAGGCCGTTCTCAAAAGGGATTTAGAGTCATTTATCGACAATATGGGCGTACATTAACACGGTAGTGGTCGAACTACCTGAAATTTCGAATATTAGTCCTGTTGTAGATAATGGTTTCGTGCTTTTTGAATGGATGCTCAGTCACCCCATATTTTAGGATTTTAATTGTAGGTTTACAATTATTTTAAGTGCAGCTGTATACCCCTCTGATATCGAGTAGTGATAAATTTGGGGAACCAATTAGTTTTATTAGGGACTCCGATCTGTAACAAGAAGAAAGTAAATACCATTATTATCTTACAAAACGTATTTATTTACAGCTAAAGAATTTATTTACAAGGCTGAATACAGAACATTTCTTTACAGTAGCATATCTGCATCACTTGCTTATGCTCCTTGCTACCGGGTGTCCAGAGAAGGGCTCCCTGATTTCAGAATTAATTGTCTCGAAAACAAAGATCGATAGAGGAATGCAGTAAACTGTAAGTTTATTGTGAAAGCTGTAAGAAGTTTATACAGCAGTTTGAAATAATAGTTACAAAAGCTGCTAACAGATGGCGCTGTACGCTGTACAGCTCATATCAGCATTCATAAGTGGAATAATCGTATGAAAACACTCTTTGCAAACAATCACATCACAATGTTTTCAAAATTCACCATTGGCACTACAGAGGTGGCGCAAACGAAGAATGAAATTCGCCATCACATTTCCTAGTGTCTCAACCGAAATGGATTCACATGCCACAGAGATCGCTGATTCAAGCTCGTCCAGCGTGGCGGGATGCTTCGGGTAGACCATGTCTTTCACTGTGCCCCAAAAAAAAAAAAAAAAAAAAAAAGTCACACGGAGTCAAATCCGGCGAATATGGAGGCCAATCCATGCCTGCACCAGTAAATTTGGGATATTTCAAAACAATGACTCGATTGCCGAAGTATTCCTCAAGAAAGCGAAACACTTGTTCGGTGCGATGTGGTCGGGCTCCATCTTGCATAAACCATTCAGTACCTGGTCGATCCTCTAACGCTTGCTGTGTGGGGACAAATTGTTGCAAAATTGCAACGTAACGTGCAGCAGTGGCCGTTTCTCGAATAAAAAAGGGCCAATAATGCCTCTGCTGCATACTGCAGCCCACACAGTAACTTTAGGAGAATACAGGGGTTTAGCTTCACACCAATATGGCTTTTCAGAACCCCAAAATCGCCAGTCCTGCTTATTCACGTATCCATTCAGGTGGAAGTGTGCTTCATCTGTAAACCAGATACAGCCAACATCAAATACTTCACTATCAATCTGATTAGCAAAGGCAACCCTTCGTTGCACAGCTCGTACGGGTATGGCCTGGTGCGTTTGAATTTTGAATGGAAACATGTGTAGGGTCTTTCTCAGTATTTTCTGCGTGCTGGTACGCGTCAAACCAGTCTCAGATGCAATTCTACGGACGGATGACATTGGATTTCGCTGAATAATTCCAGAAACTGTGGCGATATTTTCAGGCGTAACTGCGGTTTGCTTGCGGCCAACATGCCCCACTAGATCATCAGTTACGCTGCCTGTTCGTTGAAATTTTGCGAAGAGCGTACGAATGGTTTTCGCATCGGGTCCTTTTGGAACATTATATCGTGCTTGAAAACGTCGCCTTGTTGCCGTACGAATCTCAAAAATACCAAAATACCAAAAATAGGTTGTTACAAGATGTTCTGCAAGTGACACTATATCTTGGTTGTGACAAAACAATATGTCATGTCTCTTAAGTTGTATCTTAAATTACAAAGTAACAATTTGTTGCCGGGGAGAAGTGGCCGAGGGCAATGACTCACTATGCTACGATGCGCGACGCCGTTCACCGTCGGGGGTTTGAATCCCCCCTCGGGCATGGATGTTCGTGTTCTTTTTAATATAAGGTAGTTCATAAGTAGATTGTAAGTTTAGGGACTGATGACCCTGCAGTTAAGTCCCATCAGCTTTACAAACATTTGAAAATTTGAACAATTTGTTTGCAAAGCCAATTAATGCAACTGCTAAGTGTAGGCGATTGCAGATTGTTCTATAGCAAAACCTGATGTCTATATTTGCATCTTAGCTCTAATGAACTGTCTGCTATAAAATTTGCAATTGCAGACAAAACTGAGAAAAGTACTTTGTTGCATGTCAAATATCTACATTGTATCTTCATATCTAATATATAAAGCAGAGTGTCCTTATGTGTGTACATATTGCATAAAAATCGACAGTTTTATTCCAATCTTTATGAAATTTTGTACACGTAAGCTTCAATCCGTCAGGACGGTCGCAGTAAGTGTATGAATCAGATACAATATATAGTTCACGAGATATGACGTCATAAACAATGAGATGCGCGAAAAGCTGCTGCATTTTGTGACAATGCTGCTCATATTCTCCTAAACCACTGGACCGGTTTCAACCAAATTTGCTACACATATTCCTTACCGTGAGGTTACAATTGCTGCATGGTTAAGAATGACATATGGCACATGGTTCAAAAGATATTACGTCATAACCAATAGAAATCGCAAAAATGCCGTATAATGCGGCGAGACTTTCGAAATACACTGTATGAGAATGACAGTACTTAGCGACTTGCAACAAACTTTAAACATAATTTCAAACCTTTATTAAACTTTTTCTCGCTGGCAACCATAGTAAAATGATGCCGCTGTTTATGGAGTAAAACTATGGCTCTCGGTATCACGTTACAATCTATAATTTGTGCACTACAAATTGTAGTCGCAGGAAATTTTACAGACAGTATACACACATATAGTTGAATATACCTTCTAAATTGTATCACAGTATGACACGTAGTTCATGAGGTATGAGCACATAAACAGTAAGGTTCTGCTGTTCACGGATTAAAACTATGGCCATCGGTATGACGTTACAATGTATAATTTGTACACTAGAAATCGTAGCCGCAGGAAATTTTACAGACAGTATACACGCATATAGTTGAATGTAGCTTCTAAATTGTTTCACAGTAAGACACGTAATTCATGAGAAATGAGCACAGAAAAAAAGTTCCGTCACGCACCAAATTTTAATCTATTACTTCTTTACTACTAATTGTATTCGCAAGAGATTATACAGACATACATCCCTTATACAAATGAATATATACCTGAAAAATGGGAGGAATAAATAATTAAATACCCGGGCAGCGCCATATTTTCAGGTAGTCTACATATATAAAAATGAATGTTTGTCCGTATGTCCTCTATAAACTCGAAAACGGTTGGAGCGATTTTGATGACATCATTGTACAATATTCAGATGAGCCCAGAGGGTGTACCTGTGATGTTTGGTGGCGATCGGATCAACATTTTTATTGCTTTAAAGATATTTACTGATTACTGGAATAATGCGGCAGCGTGTGCAACATACGTATCGTGCCGGTTGCGTATCTTCTAGGCGTCAAGTCTTCGGCGGCGTAATGTGCCGATGTTCGCAACTAAATATACGCTTTCCGGTCAGGGATACACGCAAGAACCTGTCACCCAACCAAACACTTTTTTCTTTCCATGGCATTATAAAGCATGTCGGGTACAGCTACTATCTAATACATAAAAATTGTTTGCTTTTTATGCACGTCCATACCGTACATCCGATTGCGATAAAACTTTGTCCACTCACTTCTTACACTCGCACTAAGGTTACAGGCATACTAAAATTAACTTCATGCGGTGCATGGCGGACAGTGCATTACGCTGAAATGGCTGGAAGGATATGAATGAAATTTGGAACAGAGGTAGCTTATACACTGATTAATACATGGGCTACCTTTCGTAAGCCACTGTATGGTGTGTGACGGAGGGTACCTTACAATGTGTTAATACGTCAGTTTCTGTTCACACTGAAACACTAAACGGATTTGAATGAAATTTGGAATGCAGATAGCTTATACCCTGAATTAACCCATGAGCTACCTTTAGGAAGCCACTGTACGCTGCATGGGGGAGGGTACCTTACAGTGGGTTAACACATTTGTTACTCTTCACGCTTAAACGGCTGGACTGAATTGAATGAAATGTGCATAACTTATACCCCGAATTAATACGTGGGCTACCTTTCGTAAGCCTCGGTAGTTGCATGGCGGAGAGTACGTTACAACACACTTATTAATTGTTTGACTGGTCACCATGAAAGTCAACACTTCAATGTAAGTTTTCATGAATGATATTTTTATAATCTGCAAGCCTGTGAATATAACATGGCGGAGGGTACTTTGCGACTTTGACACCGTTTGACCAGTCACTATGAAATTGGTGCATATACAGGGTGTTTCACTAAGTACATGTCAACGTACTTGTTGTTCGTGTATGCCATCGTCATCCGATGTCAGTAACTGTGATATATTGAGCCCCGGTTGTTTGTGTGGCTCCAACTGTCGGGTATACGGCCGTGTGCGGCGACAGTCGGCAGTCTAACAGTGCATCGAGGAAGCTTCTCGCTGCGTGACACCGGCGACGTTACAACTCGGCCGCACCACATTTAGAAGGCGCATTGCATTATGCGCAGCGTTTGTGGTATCTGCCCCTGAAACTTCGAAGCGTTACAGCTTCCAAACTAACAGTGATAGGAATGTAGTTTCAATTGATATGGACGCAGCTGGTTTCAACGATTCCAATGCACGATAGAAAAAACTATTGTTCCATTTAAAATATTATATCTTTATGCTGTAACTCTTTGGAAAATGATACAATAAACTATGTTCATAGCTCCGCAGAAAGTGTAACATTTCTTGTGTTGACCTTAAAATTTCCCGTCACCTATTACTTTATAAGTTACGGAGGGAAACACACTTAGTGAAACACCCTGTATGTATGTTTTCATATATAGGAGTGAGAGGAGTAGGTGGAGGAGGAGACGGACAGAGAGGGGAGGGAGGAGATAGACAGAGAGAGGGGAGAGGAGGTGAATGAGAGAGGGGAGATGGTGAGAGGCAGGTGAAAGGAGATGAACAGAGGGAGGGGAGGAGGAAACAGAGATAAAGGGACAGGAGGAGACGGGGGGAGGGGAGAAGCAGGTGAACAGAGAGAAGGGAAAGGAGGAGATGGACTACTGGAAGACTGGAAACCTCGCATATATTTTATCGCAAATTCGTATTTTATGCGCTGCCATAGCGTTAAACATGCTTCGTTCGTGTGCCTCTTGTAACAAGAACATGTCTTTGCAGAGGCTCTTTTTGGTCCTAGTGCTTTATTTTTGCCGACAAATGTATGAAACTTGACCTTCTTGAAGAAATTGAAATCCTCATCAGCAGAAAAACAGCATTCAACAAACTGCTTAATGATCAGACTGAACTAAAAAGCAAAATATTCCTCCAAAACTTTGAGAATTTACTAATGTAAAGAAACTAATCCACCAAAAGCGCCTACCTCCTCCTTTCCCATCTTCCCCATACACCTCCTCTCCACTCATGATAGTTCTTTCATATGCTTCTTGTTCATTTCTACGTTACTTAAATCTTTTTATGTCGTTAACAGTTACAGTTAGTAAGCTATTGGCTTTGAAGTAAGAGACTGCGGTGTGTTAGGATAAGCTTGCAATGATAAGTAGGAGCTGGTGTGATATTCCGTTTGGTGCATGTTACACCATATGTTGCTGCGGATGATATTCTCCTAACCTAATGATTTTTATTTTCGACTTAGGAGCAGACCTCTACCTTCCACCCATACTACTAAAATTTATTTTATGTAGAGAACTAATTTCCGATGGCAATATGGCCAGAATGAAATATCGCGTATCTCATACAAGATTAGAGGTATCAATATGATATTTTGACAAAAATGATAAAATGCAAAGAGAGGCGTATTTTGCAACATGGGTACTATGCAAAACTTCATTAACTATCTCGTTATTCAATGAAGTGTAGTTTTTTTATGAAAAAAATAAATTTAGGAATTTATCATTTAATGTACAGGTATTCCGACATCGGCCACAAATGATTTTATTATTATTATTATTATTATCCAGTGCGTGCGGATTTTATACGAGAATACTGGAAAAGGACAGATACCAACGACCTCTTCACCAGGGGACTTTAGGGCATGAGGTATATAGAAAAGGAACACAAACAGATCGTTACCTCCATAAGGATTCCAATCACCATCATCCTAGGTAGAAGAGAGGTGTCTTCAAAACGTTGGTGGATAGAGCTAATATTATCTGTAAGCCAATTTATCTGGAAGATGAATTAAAACTATTTACGAACTGCTTTCAAGAAAAAATGTATATGCCGATAAAGAGATAGATAGAGCACTCCATCCTAGACGAAAAGTGTCAGGAAACATGAGACAACAACAACTGTCAGCTGGGAAAGTTTTTCTTCCGTTTATCCACAACATCACGGGTCGAACTGGCAAAGTTTTGACCAAGTTTCAAGTGGAAACAATCTTTAGACCTCCCAAAAAGATTAGTGAATGTTTAAGATCGGTGAAATATGCACAACAGCCTCAAGCAACGCCTGGGGTGTATAAAATTCCGTGCAGCTGTGGCATGATCTATATAGGAACAACGAAAAGAAGTGTTAATACCCGATTGATGGAACACAAAATGAATTGTCGACTGGGACACACAGTCAAATCAGCTGTAGCGGAACATGTCTATACAAACGGGGCTCATGAAATAAAATTCAGTGAAGCTAGCGTGATAGCCAAGACCTCACATTACTACACACGCATTTATAAAGAAGCCATAGAGATCCAGAAGCAACATAATAATTTCAATAGAAAAGAAGAAGGTTTAAAGTTAGCTAAGATATTGCGGTCGACTTTGCACCAACGATGTGACAATCGATTACCTGTAATCGAGAACGATAAAACTGGTCAGAGATAACTTCATAGTCGGCAGCACGTGACAAGTGGTGGCGCCCCTCTATGCGCTCTATATAAGCAGGACCTCCAGCGGCTAGCAGCCAGTCGTCCACTCATCCCTGAAGATATTGCCCGCAGTAGGCAACGAAACGTTGGGAGGAGGAAGTTTCACAGATGGACCACGGCATCTTAGCCTGGAAATTTTAATTAATGACCATATGGGATTTTTCGGGCGCTTAGCGCAATTCTTATTACTTGACTCCTTGTGGGTGACTTCGGTGACGATGACGAAGAGATTATGATAACATATAACACCCAATTCCCTGCCGGTAATGTGTGGTAGTCATGGACGCTAACGTCTGAACTACAGAGGCGGTCATGAATAATAACAGTGCTGTTAGGCACAATCTGTGAATATGTCGTACGCATAAAAGCATCACGCTGTGAATTAGGAGGAAGAATCTTCGCGTCCGACTACTACCCGCTCCCGTTACCTGTGATCTCAACTTCAGCCCTCGGCAGATCAACTGGCATACAATACTAGACTGGAAATACCGCACACATTATCATTGGTACCACTGTTACGTTAAGGGACACATAAATGATGTAAACAACTATTTGTGTCCAGATAAAACTGCTATAAAAATTGCGATAAACTGATATAACTTGGACTGTTAAATATTACTTACGGCGTAGTCGTAATGTACTAATGTCTGTTACAAAATGTTCGTGGAGCCTCACGAGTAGCAAAGAGTAGCATTTGTCGATCGGTGCCAAATTCAGCATATTGCGCCACCGCTGTCACTAGTAAAATTTTACCATCTACTGGAGAAATAGATAGTTTATAATCATTATAAGCAAATTAGAAGCGATCATGGCTTTTTTTCTCATACTGAACCGAAATTTTTATTAGATCCTCGAGTTGAATCTTCAACATGGAAATATTGATGGTCCGATGTTGTTTCCATACAACCGGTGTTTCGATGTTTTAGAGGACGTAACATCGATATATAAACATCAATGGTTCCACAGTAAACATCGGTATTTACTTAGCATCGATGAATATCGATGATTCCTATTACTTTTCTTTACTGGGTAAAACTAATATCGTGAAACTAATAAGACTTAATAAACATCCATAAGAAATTTTACTTTGTTACTTTAAGGTCGTCTGGGGACCCACCGGGATGGATAATGCGGTCCACAATTTGGCAACCACTGACATGGACGATAAGCACAGATAGACACTATTTTTGGTAAATAATACCACTCGTTGAATATCACAAGACATACATTCGATACTCATAAAACATCATAAATTCCGTTTTGCTATTTAGTACATGGTTACTATTTATTGTTAGTAAATTAGAATCTGGTATGGTGCAGGGTATTGGCCATTTACTGCAACGTTCTGTAAATAATGGAAACTGGCCATGAAAAAAGTGAATCTTATTACAATCTTTCTGATGCGATATCATTGTTACCTACTGGTACAATCGATTTAGTAGCCTCTAAGGTAGTAGTATAATGTAGTTTAGATGCGATTATTGTGGACGTAGTATCTGTCTTATTCCTGGAAAATCTAGGAAACATTCTTCTGCAATGATGTTTGGAAACACTAAAGAATGAAATCATAGTAAAACACAGCAGCGTATTATAACAAATATCCGCAACTGCATGCAATTACTCGTTAAACATAAAATATTACGGTCCGTCTTTTGGTAACTGACATTTCACTTCGAGTCTTCTTTCTCTTTCGCCATGCTCCCGCTCATGCAGGGTCGGCATTGTTATTTGGAACCGGCGTGTTAATATTTTCGAGGTGGCCGGATGCCCGTCCTGCCGCCACCCCATGACCCACGGGAGGAAATGTGTACCCCAAATGTCTGCGTATAGTGTTAAATGTGTGAAAGTAAAAAGGTTTCGAAATGTTTGCGAGCCGTGTAGCTGAGGCGGGACGTGGGTACCAGCCCGGAATTCACCTAGGGGGATGTGGAAAACCGCCTGAAAACCACAACCAGGCTGGCCGGCACTCCAACCCCCTTCGTTAATCCGCCGGGTGGATTCGAACCGGGACCGGTACGCCTCCCCGTCTCGGAAAGCGGTGCGTTAGACCACCCGGCTAACCGAGCGGGTTGACATTTCACTTCGAGTAATTCAAAAAAAAAAAAAAAAAAAAAAAAAAAAAAAAAAAAAAAAAAAAAAAAAAAAAAAAAAAAAGAGAGAGAACACGATCTGCCTGCAGTCTACAATTTTACCAATTGAGCGACACACGACGTTACAAAAAATAAGTGGAATTATCTTTATATATAAAAGGAAGTGTCCCGACTGACCGACTGGTTGATTGACTGACTTTGACGATTGACTGACTCATCATCGCACAGACCAAACCACTGAAGAGAGAAACTTGAACTTTGTAGAGGGTGTTGTTCTTGCTCTGTAGGCGTCATTTAAGAAGCGATTTTTCGATATTCCGTCTGTAAGGGGGTGAAATAGGGGATGAAATGTTTTTTGGAAATACGTTGCTATTTAGGAAATTTTGAAGCTAGAACTACAAAATTTCGGATTTTAATTCAGGGTTCGAATTTAAAAGACACGTGTTTCGGCATTTTTTGAAATTCAGATAATAAGGTGGTAAAATAGGGGGCGCAAAAAATTGAATTTCAAAAATATGTTGCTGTTAAATTTTAAGCTACAACTTCGAAACTTCGGATACGGAATCTTGGTCAGGATTAAAAAAACACGAGTTTCAGTATTTTTGGAAATTCAATAAGTAAGAGGGTAAAATAGGGGATGAAAAATTATTTTTGAAAACACGTTGCTATTCAGATAATTTTGAAGTTAGAGCTGCAAAAATTGATATTTGTATTGTTGGTTAGAATTTGGAAAATACGTATTTCGGTACTTATGGAAATTCAACGATAAAGGGGGTTAAATTGGAGAGGAGACGTTTGTCGAAAATCTGTTGCTATGTTGGCAATTCTGAAGTTAGACCTACAAATTTTCGATTTGGAGTCCGAATTTAAAAGACACGTGTTTCAGTATTTTTTAAAATTCGACCAATATGGGGATAAAATAGGGGATGTTTGTCGAAAATCTTTTGATATTAAGGTAATTTTGTAGCTACAACCACATAAATTGGTATATATTTTCTTAGTCACAATTAAACACACATGTTTCGGTATTCTCAGAAGATTAATCATTTAGGGGGTGAAATAAGGGATGAAACATTTTTGCACAATACTTTGCTACTAAGCCAATTTTGAGCCCATAATTACAAAAAATATTTGCATACTTGGTTGGAATTTAAAAGACACATGTTGGGGTATTTTTCGAAATTCAACTATTAAAGGGTGCCATAGGTGGTTACAAATAGTAAAATCAAATGTTCGTAAATCTTAAGAGACTTAACTACGGGCTCATCAGTCCCTTAGGTTTACAAACTAATTAGACTAACTTAACTAACTTAGACTAACTTATGCTAAGGACAACACAAACACCCATGCCTGAGAGGCGAATCGAATCCCCGACGGCGAACAGCAGCGCGCACCGCAACATGGCGCCTCAATACTCACGGCCATTATGCAAATGTTCAAATGTTCAAATGTTTGTTAAGCTTATGGGACTTAACTATGGGGTCATCAGTCCCTAAACTTACAAACTACTTATGAACTACTTACGAACTAGGACGGCACAAATATCCATGCCCGAGGGGGGATTCGAACCCCCGACCGCAGTGGGCGTGCTGACTGTGACTGGAGCGCCTCAGTCACCTCGGCCACCGCGGCCGGCGGCCATTATGCCACGGCTGCAAGTAGTATCACATTTCATTATGATAGTACTTAAGCTATATCTATGAAAATTTATACTAAGAGGGAGAAACAACTGGTGCAGACTAACTAGCCTACACATGCGAAGAAGCGGGCGTTAAGATAGTTTATTTATAATTTTGCTCATCCTTGAGAAGCGCCCTCGTCTTGTTCTCCACCTTCTTTGTGGGGCCATTCGTGACCTGAGGGAGCGCCCTGAAATTGTTGTCTTACCGGCTGACAAAGGCAATGCTGCGTTTGTTGTCTCCCATAAGAACTACACTGAAAAGAGGCAGAGCCTGCTAAATGCCGATTCCTACCAGAAGATCAGCGTTGACCCCACAAAGAAGGTGGAGAACGAGGGCGCTTCTCAAGGATGCAGGTTTACCGGAGGGTGTCGCCAAGAAACTGCTACCTCAAGGTCCGGTACCGCCAAGACTTTATGGTCTCCCTAAGGTTCACAAAGATGGGGTGCCGTTACGCCACATTTTCAGTAACATCAGAGCACCTACTATTTGTTGGCGAAATACTTGACGGGAATATTAAGTCCTTATGTGGGTAAATGCTCTCAACACATCCGTAACTCCGTGGATTTTGTTAAACGCCTTAACAGCTTCAGGCTGGGTGAGTCAGATATCACGGTGAGTTCTGCCGTCGATTCGTTGTTTACGAGGGTGCCCCTTCAGGAGTCACTAGATTTGATTGTTCAGAAGTTTGACGAGAAGACCACCGAACTTTTTAGGCATGTCTTGACCTCCACGTATTTTCTTTTCAATGGCGAATAATACGAACAAACGGAGGGAGTCGCCATTGGTAGCCCACTCTCCCCTGTGGTCGCAAATTTGTACATGGAGAATTTCGAGGAGGAAGCCCTGGCATCATCTGAATGGAAACCTACTTGCTTTTTCCGTTACGTGGACGACACTTTCGTCATCTGGCCACATGGTATAGATAAACTCCTTGACTTCCTTACACATCTGAACTCCATACACCCCAACATCAAATTTACTATGGAGACTGAAACGGAGGGTAAATTGCCGTTCCTTTACGTCTTGGTCAAGAGAAGAGCTAATGGTGTGTATCGGAAGACAACGCACACTGATCTGTATTTACACGCAGACAGCTGTCACCACCCTTCACAGAGTAATGGTGTACTTAAAACTATAGTGCACAGGGCGCGCAATATCTCCGACGCAGAGAGTCTACTCCATGAATTGGAACACCTGAGAACTGTATTCCAAAAAAACGGGTACTCAGAGCGGCAGATTCAGCCGGCTCTCTGCCCAACCACTACAGCACAACCCCTAGAAACGGATGCAAACACGAGGGAGAAGGTAGGCACTGCGTTTATTCCACATACCGGCGCAATCTCGGAGAAGATCGCCCGCATTTTGAAGAAACACCAGGTTTGCCCGTTGAATAAAATTTGTGCACTGGTGGGGAGCGCCAAAGATGATCTCGGTTTGAGGAAGGCCGGCGTGTATCAGATTTCATGTCACCGTGTCAGTGTGGCAAGTCATATATTGGATAGATGATGTGTACCATCGAGGATCGATGCGTTGAACACAAGAGGCACACACAATTGATGTATCCGAGCAAGTCGGCGGTCGCTGAACATTGTTTGTCGGAGAATCGCGCGATGCAGTATGAACGCACTAGGATTCTGGTAAAGACGTCGAGATACTGGGACAGTGTCGTCAGAGATGCCATTGAAATTCGCACTAGTGACGACCTCATAAACCGTGACTGTGGCTATAATCTTAGCAAAGCTTGGGAACCAGCGATTGGGTTAATTATAAGTAAATCTAGCAAACGTAACGTAGTGACGACCACGGTGGTTAGAGCCCTCACATCGACGTCATCTCAGACGCCGTCACAATCGGTTCTACTGCGCGACCGCGGCGCGGGGCGCGGACCACGGAGGGGGCGCTCCGCGGGCCGAAGGTATTTAAATCACCCAGTTCCCTTCGAGCCGCTGTAGCGTTCGGATTTCCGTACCGGCGCATTTCCAGGAGCTCAGTTCGTCGGTTCACCTGATAATGGCGACATGTATGATCGCCGAAATATTGTGCCGGTTGGATACTATAGACCGGCAGTACACCTGTGGATATTTTGATTATGTGAACATGTGTTCGATCGTTATAGATATAGAGTGGGTTGAAGCTATACACACATCTATGAACGATAATGAATAATAGTGCAAATATTACTTACCGATGGTCAGAGTAATGTGCTGACAGATGACAAAGCTATCTTACAAGTGGTGTGGAAGTTCTCCAACAGATGGCAGCAATGTGACGCCACACCAATGAGCTTGAATTTCGTAGAGTGGCGATAGGTACGTCATGTTTGAGGCAAATTGAACTGGTGTCAGTCATAATATTTGGGGTATTGGTTAACATCTGTTTTGAATGGAATAGAATAGAACAGAATAGAATGTTTTAGAATGGAATATTTTATTCACCTTTAAACATGTTTACATGCAATCGGTATCAACATATAAAATTTATATACATAGCCTATGGAATTATTACGTTATCGTTGGTTTTCAAGGATACATGAAGTTACAAAAGTAAATATATAAAAACTGATAAATAATTATAATCCTAATTCAATACTGAACAGTAAATCAACATATCATAATTTTAGCTTTATTAAATACTAGCTGAGAAATCCAGCGTTGCGTGGGTTAGAATATACTGATGTAGCCACGAACGATGTCATCTGGAAGCAAGAATTGTAATGACGTATATTTTGTAGGAAGTGCTTGTAGTATAGCGCTCTAGTATTCATTTGTTAGCCTATCTGCATTTTAATCTTTGTCTCTGTTGATCGTCAGTAAAATGTGATTGAGGAAAACGCTCCGAGAAGTTAAAAACATATATTTGATATTATGCTTCGTTATTCTCAATTTTGTTACACATTGCAACAGCAGCGCCGAAAGCGGCTGGCAAATTACATTTCTGAAAACGATATTAGATAAGTGAGAATATTGACTTGTAACAGTTTTCACAAATATCTTCTTAAATAGGAATTTGGAATGAATTGTAAGACTGTGTGAATCATGAGACTCCATACAAAAGAGTTTCACGTGAAAGTGCTGGTCATAATGAGATGTGACAACGAATGTATCTGATTCGGTAAAATTTTACTTTCTATCCTGGCGGCCTCGTGTTTTTATGTTGGCAACATCAATAACACGATATAAAATCGTTGCAAAGATGGCCGAACGACATAGAGTGTAGATAAATACTGCTGTTCCTGCTGTATGCTTGATTTCACTACAAAATATTTGCGTGTCACGCGATTGGCTTATGACGATATTACATTATTCTCGTTATTCAACATCTGTTGCCAACATTATCACAGGAGGCCGCCGGGATATGAGTAGGACTACGTCGCATAGTTTTTCTTGACCCAGCTGTCAAACGATAACACCTTGCGACTATATGTATCAGAGATCACTGATTAGCACAGACCAGTGAGCTTACTGGCACAGGTATATCAATATCTATGGCCTAAGAGACATTCATTAATGTATTTCTGTGTTTCCACCACGTTTCCACGACAGAGATCACGAGTATTTTTATCTTTGAGTCTATCTGGATTTTTATCTTTGTTTCGTGTCTCTGTTCATAGTCGGTAATGTGTGGTTGACGGAAACATGTGATCTATTTAAAAAACTGCGTATTTGATATTCCTCGTCGTTATTAAAGTCTGAAAGGACCGCATCGTCTTAAGATTGAAAGAATAAACAGATTTTGACTCGTACCGTAAAGTTCGTAAGTCACAGAGTATATAGCTTTTCCTAAGAGTATTTATTGCATATTTTGAGAATTTTTGCTCGTTACACTCACCCACAGCCACGTACCGCGACCAAACTCCCTTACTAACATCATTAGACCAAGGGCTATCTACCACCACAACCACGAATGGGTGGCAATATGTGGTCATGGGGAAAAGTCTGTCAGCACGTACACACACAAGCCTTTTATATATAGATATAGATTACAATTTAAAAGTTGGTACTTACAGAATATTAAAACTACATGCCATTTATTGCATATTCTTGAAGTTACTGTAGGGTATAGGAAGCTTTATTTTATAACCACAACAGTAAAGTTTTGCATACACAACCTCTCAGTTTATGCCGCAGACAAATCACATGTGTAGGTCTGGAACACAAAATACCAGCATGTATATCCCAGCTTAGAGTTTGATCAATATGAGGTGCGAGTAGTTTTACTGCCTTATTTTCATGTTTAGGGGCATTTCAATTAAACGCAATGTTTACTGTTTTGCTACTGTTAATGTGCGATGAATTGGCCTGGAACCAGGAGGTACATTTTTCTATTGCTATAGTTACATTCTGTTGCAGTTCATCAATATTGGTATTTTGAATAATTAATGTAGTGACGTCAGCATATAGTACAGCTTCACAGGGAAATATAGAAGGTAAATCATTTATGTATATAATGAACAGAAAGGGACCAAGGACAGAACCCTGAAGTACTCCCTTTTTAACAAGTGAAGGATCAGATTGTTTTATTATTTACACGCCTTGTTGCCCTTCACTTAGGTATGACCAAAGTAGAAGGAGGGCATTGTCTCCTATTCCATAGTACTGCAGCTTCCTTATAAAAATGGTGTGGGACTTGTATCAAAGGCTTTCCTTAAGTCCAGTAGTGTCACACAGCTTATTCATATTGACTGTTCCTCTAAGCAGTCATATACTTCTGTTATACAAACCACTGCTTTCACGGTAGATAGGGTGAAGCTAAAGCCAAAATGTGCAGAACAAATTAAGTTACTATGTTCAAATCGTGTTAATTATGTGTGTTAAGGGTATTATTATCTCTTGTCTTACTTGTTTAATAAGAAAATTGGAAAAATCATAGTTATATTCTGTTCGGGAATTACTGAGTTTAGGTATTGGTGCACCAACTTGTCTCCAAATGACATGACTCAATTCAAAATGTTCTGTTGCTACATTGGGTAGTGATGGCAGGAGCTCCTCTGCCTTACTTAGATCACCCTCAATGTTGGTTTCCAGTATAGGATTGGCAAAGTATTTATTTAGAGTATGGGAAGAATTGGAATATTGTTATCTTTATTTTGACAGTTTATTTCGGTTCTGATGACTTCACATGCTGCTTTACATTTATTTACAGAGTTTAGAATTTATCCATCACTGGCCTTGCATTTTGCTTATTTGACTGCAAAATTGTAGTACTCTTTTATGACTTTGTATTTATCTTAACTACTACATTGTGACCTATCATAATACAGGAGCATTAAAATTATTAATTCATTTAGTTGGGAAGTGTACCAGTGTTTTAATATTCCTGCTTTAGAGTGGGAACTATGCTTGTTACATTTTTTATAATATTTCTTCGACGATTTCAGTTACCACTTCTAAAAATGTTTTAGTTGACTCACTTGCTCCCAAATTTGGGGGAGTAATTCATTCCAGTCTATGAATGTTAATTTTATTATTACTCAATTTATTCACATATATAGGCCTGATTACTCTTTTCTGAAAAGTAATTGTTTTATGGTCCAAAGGCAGCCGAGCCACAACCCAGCATTGGCATAAATACCTAATTTTATTGTATTAAACTGACATCTGCTTACTTGGAAATTACAAATTAGGTTATTAAACATACATTCAATCCGTTGGGCTTGTAACTTATACAGTAAAAGTTTAGTGACCTTAATGTATCAAGTAAATTACTTACAGTAATATTTTTGTATCTAATATCAATATTAATGTCACAAATAAGTAGAACTCTGAAATTTTTTTCTCTTCATTGCGATTCGGATGGCGATATACAGACATTGCTATAATTTACAGTCTTGTCATCAGCACACCTGCAACTTCAAAGTGATATACGAAAGTAATTGACATCTACAGTTTCACGATTTACTTTAAGCTCTTTATTAATGTAAATAGAAACACCACCATGTTTCATATATATTGTACAGTAGCCTGTAACTAATTCATAACGATTTGGTACACTTAATTCTAACTCTCCACATGACAACCTTCATTTATCATTAGCATTCTACAATTTAACTTTTTTAGACAGTATTGGAGCTCGTGTAGTTTACTTTTTACGGACTACATTTTTATGGAGTAAAGTTAGGCATTTGTCATTGCAGGCTGGTGTTTCAACAGATTCAACATAATTATAAACTCTGATTGTCACTTCTAATTGTTCTACATAATTTTCTTTTACCACAGAAGAATACAAATTTAAGGTGTTATCTTTTCGTTTAATGGAGTTATTGCTGATACAACACTGCTGTAATTATGTGTTTCCCTAAAAGAGCCTCATGATTATAATGAAGGGCGATTGGTTCCTACCTCTTGCTGAGTTTGGCACATCGAATTTTTGTTCATTTATGAATCGTGATTTCCCTTTCATATTCATGTGCAGGCCATGCTGGATGTGTTCATCCCTTTTCAGTTTCCTAACATGTAACAAGTGTGCATGGCTGAATTTTTTGCATAGTTTTTGTAGCACTGGCTTGTGCGTCTCTATTTCCCTGTTAACACTCTGGGAGATTGTACCGAAAGGGTACGTTTGTTTTGATAACGTTAGTGTAGTGCAATTATGGCAGTAAACTGTAAACTAGCAGTGCCGATTAGCTTTCCTTTTTCTATACGTCAATGGCGCCTCCTACTATCACAATACCGTCGAATTTTTTTTTCCTATGATAAGGTTTTCACCCACAGAATTAAATGCAGTTCCAGGTTTGTCCTTAGCAAACACAGAATGATCAAAGTTTATATTTTCACCAACTGAGACAGAGAGACTTTTTCCTTGGCTATCGGCATAAATTACGAGGTTTTTTGTTTGACATGGCACTTGCAATTTTCGATTTAGACTTTTTCCGGACGTCTTGTCCTGTTTTGTCCGTGCTGATATGTATTTTGTCGTCTGAGTCATAGGAGGGATTGTTTGTAAACACAGGTGAACTTACTTGTTCTGCTTGCTTTTCCTTTTTCTTTAGAAAACCGCCCTTGTGCTACAATGAATGAACACTTTTGGCTTCTCTGGTGGAAACGGTTCTGGAACTTCTGCTGTTGTTTCACGCTAACTGTAAGTGGTACAGCTGCAGTCTTAAAAGTAACAGTGTTTCCGGGAAATGTTACTGGTGCACACGGAATTTGCAAATGTTCAGCATCGTCTATCAAAGTATAGTCATCACTTACGTCACTCAGTACTTATAATCTATTTGTTAGTGGAAGATTTGCAGACCTATTTAATGTATTACCAGTATTAGTACACGTGTTACATATCCACGTTTTTTTAGAAATTCACGTTTCCTCCCAATGAGAAGTCTACCTTCGCACATCGAAAGTGAAATATTGACTCGCACTTTGCACATATGATTGCATTTTTGGTAATTTTCCCACGATTTTCACAGACTCTATCACCTTTGTTTACACAGGTCTTGGTTGGCCTACCGATATCTAATAACTACTCACTGTTTCTTTTATTATTCAATTCACTTTATGTGGTACGAATTCACCAAATTTATAATTTAACACATTAACCCTTCTAAAAGCATCGCTATAATTTCAATTTTTCTATCTTTATTCCTTAAAGTATCTTAGTTTTCGTTTTGTATTTACTTCTGCACACATGAAATGGAACACAGTTTTGCATTTCATGCACATTAATCATTTTACTGAACGCAAGGTTCTGATGCTGGATCTCGCGGTTCATTTGTCGATGTACTTGATCCACGCGCGTTTTCATTTACGGAATTTTTTGACCCACCTTTTCCTCTCTCAAAACCTTTATTGACAATAACACACATCATACACACATAATCATGATATGCAACAAATTTTTTGCACGTTAAGCACTTTTTATCACTTCTGTAGCAATTTATTTGGGAACCAACGTACACGCTATTTACACTCGGCGCCTTGTTGTCACACATACTAGATAATTTTCCCTAGTTACACAGTTCAACGTTTTAAATAAGGATTAACTATGGAATATGGACTTGCATAAAGTTCCGTTGGTGTCTCCAACTCTGCTCCCTACATATTACTCCCCCTCTCCTCCGCACATGTCCATACCATCTTAGGCTACCTTTTTGGATTTTTTTCCCTATGAGCTCTACTTTCACTGTTCTCCTAATGTACCTATTCCTTAGTCAGTCCTTTCGTGTCACCCCACTCATCCACCTTAACATTCTCATTTCTGTCCCTTACTTGTTTTTCTCTTGGGCTTACGTAACTAGCCACTTTCTACGCTATACAGCATGGCAGGCCTCGTCATAGACTTGTAAAGCTTTCCTTTCATTCTACAGCTCACCTTCTTAACACACAGTACTCCGCTCAGTTTCCTCCAGTTCATTCATCCACTATTTATCCTGAGCTGTATTTCGGCCTCCAGTCCTCCATCACTTTGCATGTAAGAGCCCAGGTATTTATATTTCTTGACCAACGTCAGGTTTTGGTCCACTTTAGGTTACGGTAGTAACACTAAAAGTGGGCCTTTGCGATCGTTTTTGACAGCTTGAAATTTAAATGAAAATAACGGATTAACCATTCATCTGACACGAAAACTGAATAACCTAATTTGTAGAGGAGACAATTCTCTACAACTTTGCTCTCTTATGTTTTTTTCATATCTCGTATCGTTTCAGAGATATTTGCACAAATAACGGCGATTTGACGATGTCTGTCTGGCTGTAACGTATTCCCACTTTTTAGGTCTAACCGTTCAACCGATCGGCACCAAAGCTCACCAAAGCTCACAGATATAATTGTTGGCCACCAGAGACCAGAACCTCGCTTTTTGAAATATTTCGGACAATACCAAAAAAGCCTTTTGTAATATAATTTTAATTGCAAATAAACCGTTCATCTGACGCGAAAATTGAATAAACTAATTTGTAGAGGAGAAAACTATCTACAACTTCGTTCTCTTATGCTTTTTTCATATCTCGTATCATTTGAGAGATATTTGCAAAAATAACGGAGTTTTGTCACCTTCCATTGAATTAACGAAAACCAGCCGTTCGCAGATGTGACGACATTCCTCGCTCAGAACTCTCTGTGTCATACGCCATCTTGCGTTGCGAATTTGATGATTTTCTTATTGTAACTTACACGTTGTCATTTCAAAGCAATGGTGCACTGAAGAATTAACAAAACCACGTCGCTCTTCATACGATAAATGATAATCTAGTGTCTACAAATGCCATATTAGCATCAGTTAACAATTATCATCAATAGTATGAGATTAAATGAGAGACCTTAACTGTCAGATGTAGCGTAGTGAGTAATGCGTTTGATTTGTGACGCTGGAGGTCAATGGTTCAAATCCCACAATTACCTAAATGTTTTTTTTTCCCTAAAAGGGTTTCAGACACTCTTATTAATTAATGTTTTATTATTTAGATTATTATTTTGGTCCAAAATGTTTGCAAAAACGTATAGAACTACAAATCTAAAGTGGGCCGTAAAACACGTCAGTGCGATTTTTTTCCTTGCGGTTAATATATTGATCTTTGGCATTCATTGAACAAATTCTTTTCATCCTGCTAATTCTCATTCCCCTTTCCTCTAGAGCTTTTCTCCACTTTTAAGCTTGTCTATAAGTGCCTTCTGGGTGGGTTCACATATTACAACATCATCGGCAAACATAATGCTCCAAGGTGCCTCTTTTTCACCTCTTTGTCTTGTACATACATGACAGGTCAAATAGGTGTGGGCTGAGAGCAGATCTCTGATTATTCCTACTCTCACTGGATGACTGGAAATGCTTTTATTGCACATGTACTGCTCCTGACTTGTGTCACTGCACCTTCATACCTGTATTCCACCACCCTGACATATTTTTCTGGCAGTCATTTACTTCTCAAACACTCCAAATCTCTTACCTCGGCACTCTGTCATATGCCTTCTCAAGAGCGATAAAGGCCATATGCAGTTCGGATTGTAAGTCTCTCTGCCTCTCCATCAGTTGCGTTGGTTGTTCCTCTTCCTGGCGTAAATCCAAACATTTCAACATTATCGGTCCCTGGAATTAAAAAGTACTTAAACTAACTTAAGCTCCTATTCCTGGCATAAATCCAAACATTTGAACATCATTGGTCCCTGGAATTACAAAGTACTTAAACTAACTTAAGCTCCTCTTCCTGACATAAATCCAAACATTAGAACATCATTGGTCTCTGGTATTACAAAATAGTTAAACTAACTTAAGCTAACAGCTACCCAAGCCAGACGGGAGCCGACCGTGCAGTTCACATCATGGCACTTAGACCACGTGCCCAATCCTGCACGGTGGACACAAGATCGTCGGATATTTTGGGTTTATTTTCACCTGTTGAATCACCTTAAATAACATGTGAAATTCCTTCTGATTCACCCTGAGTATTCAAGAGCAGCTTCTCACTGTCATATGTGATTCTGTCTGGAAAGAAGCACCTCCTGTTCCATGTCTCCTACCTCAGGCAGTTCCTAATGATCTCCCCGTCGACGAGACCTAAACCATGATTTTCCTTGCTTCGTTTCTGACTTCCTACAGTGCTGCCTGGAAACAACGACCAAAAATTACCATAAATGAATACTGGTGCATGAAACAAGTAAAAGTAAGAGCTGTCTTTTACGAGTAGCGATGCTAAGTTAGTGGGCTCGGTCTTGCCGCAGACGTGCTCTCAGTGCAATGGGGTAGGTCGTCCGCAAGGAGAATGACGTCAGACGCAGCGGACTACTACGCACAGTAGCAGCCGTAAAAGTCCTGGCGCAGAAGAGCCCTGGAGCACAGCGCTGCTCTCACAAATTAAAACTTTGCTACCGGCTCCGTGGTGTCGGCCAACCCCTAGTTGTCCGCAATAACGCAGTCGTAACAGTTACGGCCTCTGGTGGCAACTTCAAGCCGTCTGGCCGGTATTAAACATAATGGCCACAACGCTCTACAGTTCTCAAAGCGATACACAAGCGAATGGTGTGTAAGTGCAGACCGCCACACGGCGGGCGTCTGTCAGCGAACACCGCGACTGGCCCTCTGCGAAACAGTCGTGAAACAGTTGATAGAACTGACGGCACAGCTTTGCATGTCAAAAATGTTCAATTGTTTGTATAGCTTATGGGACTTAACTACGGGTTCATCAGTCCCTAAGCTTACAAACTACTTACGAACTAGCTGAACTAGCTAAGACTAAGGACGGCACAAATATCCATGCCCGAGGGGGGATTCGAACCCCCACCCGTAGTGGCCGTGTAGACCGTGACTGGAGCGCCTCAGTCCCCTCGGCCACCGCGGCCGGCCTTTGCATGTCGCTAGGTAGGAGCACGAGCTGTTTGTAACATGTGTAATTCCCGAGACCGCCAAAGAGTAATCTACGTTAAAGGCCCCACACACGTTTCGATTTATCATCCTACCAACCAACTGCTTAACCAATCAACAAAATTCGTAGCACCAACTGCACGGAGCGATTGCAGCGTTTTCCTTATCTGGTGTCTGGTTATCGAACTGTTTTTGTGTTCGCTGTGCAGACAGCAGAAGATGGCAAGCAGGAAGTTGGTCAGGTAGCGCCACACAGGCACAATTTGTTGGAACAAGTGGGGGATGGTGAGATGTCGGACGGCCAGGGCCCCCAGCCATCCGACAAGAAAAGTTGGTCGCGAAGAGCCTCCAAACGTCCAATTTATTGCACCGACGATAAAGCCGAGAGCTTCTCTGTCCGTAAGAACGTAGCCAAGCGCTGGGAGGGCGTCATTGGTAAAGTGTGCGCAGAGGAATTTTAACAGAAATACCCCACAACATATGAAATTTATTGCAAACAAATGAATACTTAACTTTCGACGTTGTATAAGTACAAACACTCCAGACTGATAAATATACATTATTTTGAATTTGCCGCTCTGACGTTTTTCCGTGTTTGCAGTAAAAATATTGAATATGAGGTCCGCCTAAAATATTGAGTTAGGCTAGTGTGCCTTGTATCAGCATTTTATGCCGATCCAGTAGAACAGAGCATTCCAAACTGGGTGTTCCGACTCCCTGGGGCGTCTCGTAGTAGTATCAAGGGTGTCGCGAGACTAACAGATTTAGACTATAAACAAAAAGACATAAAATAACACGAAATATCCTTCTCTTCGTACTACTCTGAAGACTTGCCTCCAGCTAATCATGCTTCCTTCATTCACTGCACCACAGATCACGTATTACAGGAATGATCGGAGCACATTAATTGCGTGCTCAGCCGCCAGGCGGCAGCTCTGCTTCAGCAGCAGTAGACACTCAGGGTTCGTTCAAGCAGCTGCCAGTTGCCACAGTCCAGCAAACTGCGCATGCGCAGAGCTGCTGCTGATACTCGATGACAGCTCTCCCCATGCGCAGTTTGCCGGAACTGGCGGCTGCTTGAACGAACCTTGACTGTAGTCTGCTTTCCTTCTCAAAAAGCCGCACCTGAACGTTTTTTAATGGATTTGTCAAAGCCACGTCACCCTCGGTAGCGTTATATATATATATATATATATATATATATATATATATATATATATATATATATATATATATATATAAATGTCAATCTATGACACAATGGCTGTAAAAGCTGTCACAGATTGTAAAAGCAGTCACAATTGTCCACTGACTAAATCTACTCAGTAGTGGTGTTTAGTATGGAGTATGGCCGGGTGATTAACAAAGAGTAGTATTTTAAATGCAGTGATCGTTGGTTCGAACCCTGGTATGCGTTAATATTTTTTCTCTGTTTTCTGTAACAGATTATGGGACCAGAAATGACATTCATATTCTTTCTTGTCACAAATATTTATCCATTTTTTTCCGAATATGTCGGGACTTCTGAGGTCGTGGTGAAGCAGGAACTTAACAATAGAACTTAAATAATAATCAACCATTTGTCATAAATACATCCTCTTTATTTCTGAAAATAATGTGATACTATTGAACTTGTAGTGTAATTACTTGCCTGACTATTTAGGTTTGAAAAATTGGCCGTACGGAAGTTGTTGAACTATTTTAAAATAATAATCAGTGACTAAGCCTTAAATTTAGACGAACTGTTAATTTAAAAAAAAGAAATGAAGTGAAATGGCCAAACATTTAATTGTTTAAAACATCTTGCAGAGCAAGCAACCTACAGAATTCGACGAATAGTTACCTTAAACAGCGGTGTAGTTGTTCTCGTTGATAAGCTGTAGTGAGATTGGTTGTAATCCGCGTAACTATCCGCCGACATTGGATGGAGGTTCGGAATATTAAGATTCAATCCACGTGTAGCATAATTTTGAAAGAAGGTAATTTAGTGAATGAAAATTAATAATTAATACAGATTAATGGCTAATCAGACTTCGAACTGTTCATTACATAAAAGTGATTGCAGGTTCTAAGCCAATAAATATTGCAAAATGTTTAATTACAGTCAAAGATACTATGGCAAGCTACACGAGATACGTAAGTTTAACATGTTTAATTACCGAACCATCCAAAGTCGTCATAGTTAGTTATACCTGAAAACAACATGATCACTAACTGGAGGGACTGGAAAAATAAATAAGTGAACAACTGACTGAAATTAACTTTAATTAAGGGGATTTATTAATTTGAACAGAAAGCAAAATTCATACCTGAGTATCCATTTCATATCTGAAGATTTTGTATAATCAGTTAAGAACAATAATCAATAGTTAATAATGTTCGTTTCAGCATATTGTAGTGGCAGATCTTATCAGTAAAATTTAGACAACAGAACAATCAGAACAGAGAAAACAATAGAACAGAGCACACACTAGAACAGAGAGCGAGTACTATGGGATTATTACTTTTATAGTAAAAGTCAGAGATTTCAATTAGTTACAGTGATATTATAATTAGAGTTCCTTTGTATATCTTTTACGTAGCCCAAGGCAGAAAAAATGAATTGAATATTTATCCTAATTGCATTTTATCTGATTTAATATTTCAGATGACTTTAAAATATGTTATTTACGGGGTTCTTGCTATATGGTAATATTAAAAACTGAAAGGGAACAGCCACTGTGGTGTCTAAATCAGAAATCCGAGCAGCTAATTTCCAAATGCCGTTTTCAATCGATTCAGCAAAACCGTATCTGGTCCTGACATGTACGCACGGCAGCGGAAAAACGGTTTCCGAAATTCAGTTTTCGTGTTTCGGAAGTTGAGTCGCATGTAGAAGAAGCAAGTATTACTGTGTGAGTCAGGCATTGTCGTCTGCGGTGTTACTCTGTTGTACATCTCCGTAGTTCCTAATGTTTCCTTTTCTTCCGATGAGTGTACGTAATTGCTGCAGTTAGGATCAACATTAAACATGTCAATGCGTACGTGGATTTCAGTTTAGTTTACAAATTACATTTAAGCTATACTTCATTCCTCCCCCCCCCCCTCCACCCCGCTAGAACCATCTGAATTCTACCATATGTTCAAAATGTTAAAATGTTTGTAGAGTCTATGGGACTTAACTACGGGATCATCAGTCCCTAAACTTACAAACTACTTATGAACTAGCTACAACTAAGGACGGCACAAATATCCATGCCCGAGGGTGGATTCGAACTCTACCATATGTATTTATATTAGTGAAAGGGTGTCGCGCAAAACTGTAAGCTATAAAAGGATGTCGCCATGTGGGAAAGTTTGGAAAGCACTGCAGCAGAGAGTGCTATTCTGCGCAGAACATTGTACTCGCCTTGATACAGTGCTTCACAGTGCCTCAAGATTTGTTCATCTATTGAGACAAAAATTTCGCGGATTGTCAAGTATTCACTCAGATGTCTGGACGTTATCAGTCTGCAATCAGTATGAGGCCCTTCTCATATGTAAAAATAAAAAATAAATAAATAAGGTAATTCTTGTTACCCAAACATAATCAGTAATCTGTTCTCAGTCCATGTCTCTATGACCTTGTCATAGACGCACTAGTCAAAGATGTTAAAAAAGAGGCACCTTCGAGGATGATGTTTGCCTATGATGTTGTAACCTGTGAACCTACCTAGGAGGCCATTCAAGAGAAGTTTGAACAGTGGAGAAAAGCTCGAGAGGAAAGGGGAATGGGAATTAGAGGGATGAAAACAATGTGTACAAAGGATAGCAAAGCTCTATATATTAACCAGCAGGGAGAAAAACTGACACTGGTCAAGAAATAGAAATGCCTAGGCTCTTACATGTAAAGTGATGGAGGAGTGGAGGCCGAAATACTGCACCGGATAAATAGTGGTTGGATGAACTGGAGGAAACTGAGCGGAGTACTGTGTGATAAGAAGGTTAGCTGTAGAATGAAAGGAAAGATTTACAAGCCTGTGACGAGGCCTGCCATGTTGTATTTGCCAGTTACAAAAGCCCAAAAGAAAAAGATGGAAGCGGCAGAAATGAGAATATTAAGGCGGATGAGTGGGGTGACACGAAAGGATGGACTAAGGAATGATTAAAGCATGGGGACATTGAAAGTGTGGCCCATAGGGAAGAAGATCCAAGAAGGTAGGATAAGATTGTATGGACATGTGCGGAGAAGAGGGGAGGATAATGTAGGGATAAGAGTTGAAGACCTAGAAATCGAAGGATCTCCGAAACGGAGATGGAAAGACAAGGTAGCAGGGGACCTAAGGGGAAAGCATGGCTCAGAGTAGAAGAACTGGATAAATTGTGGAAGAGAAGGCTCCAATAAAGCAACGCCGACCCCACGTGACGTGCGAATAGGCTGACATGATGATGATGTTCAAATGTTTGTAAAATGTGGGGAGAAAAGTTGAAGACCTATCTCCTCTGTGCTACCATCGGTGTTTCCCTTTTTATTTTATTTAATTTAGATATTTTGGGAATAACATTGGTATGACTGTTGTAGCTCAAACTCCTATGTCTTGGCCGCGGCGGAGTGGCCGAGCGCATTGAGGCGCTATGCTACGATGCGCGAGGCCGTTCCCCGTCGGAAGTTCGAATCCCCCCTCGGGCATAGATGTTTGTGCCGTCTTTAGTATAAGCTAGTTCATAAGTAGTTTGTAAGTTTAGGGACTGATGACCCCATAGTTAAGTCCCATAAGCTTTACAAACATTTCAACATTTCCTATGTCTTAGTTTGGATTTTTACCTTAGTGTTTGTGCTGTACCCCTAAGGCGGTCTAACAAATTTATTATCATGAATTCGAAACAAGATTGTACCTTGACAATTGTTCTCACTGTGTAAATAATGAAGGTGAAGATCTTTTGGTTAGTTACGCAGCAATAATGAGCTGTGCGCATCAGATTCATTATTAGCGGTATCTCTCTAGCAGTCTCCCGCCAGCATGCACTCTTTAATGGCTGTGAGGTGTAGGCCTACAGTGTAGTAGAAATAGTAAATAAAAATTAATATTTATGTAAAAGGGATGTTATTTATTATTAAAAGGTTCACACATGCCTAACATCATTATTATTTGCCACGCATTAATTTAAAAGGTTTTGTTTTATCATGTTATAGGGGGGGAAAGCGTCACGGAAATGTTGCACGATTTGAGGTGGAAATGTTCAAATATTCAAATGTTGTAAACGTATGGGACCAAACTACGGTTTTCATCAGTTCCTAGTCTTACAAACTATTTAAACTATGTTAAAACAAAGTAAGAACAACATACATATCCATGCCCCGGGGAGGATTCGAACCTCCGACGCGGGAGGCCGCGCGATCCGTAACGTGGAGCTCCAGACCGCTCAGGTAATTTGAGGTGGAAATCATTAAAAGAATGACTTTATTCGTTGCGGCGAGATCTGTTTGCGAAATTTCAATCACCAACTTTTACTTCTGAAGGTAAAAATACCTTGCTAGCACCCACCTACATACGGAGACATGACCATCCCAATACAGTAAAAGAAAACAATTTAGGTGTTCTTTCTTCCCGCGCGCTATTAGAGAATGTAACGGTAGGGAAATGTTTTGAAAGTGGTTAATGAACCCTCTGCCAGGCACTTAAATGTGATTTGCAGAGTATCGATGTAGATGTAGATGAATATTAAGGAAAAAATATGTAGGTAAGGAATGTATCATTTATAGTAGCGGTTACATGTTCATGGGGAGTAATTATTAATTTAATCCGTTATTGCAATTTATTTTTCAGTATAGCATTCAAAAGTGCACCGAAGCTGCGTCTAATCGCCTTCTGACCCACATGGTCAACGTCCAGTTAAAATTCTAGTATGATATGCCCCAAGACAGTAGCGCTAGTATATTTTGGATAATGTGATCATGTAGGACCATTTTTACAATTCTGTGTGATTTTTCTTTTGTTATTCTCTCTTCGCTGTAAATGTCAGGTGTGGTTCGATAGACAATGAGTTGATGGGGGTCTGTACAGTAAAAAGTAGCGTAATAACACTGAGTAAATTGATATAAGAATCCCCGTTATATTAATAGCTTTTCATATCAAAAAATAATTTAATAGTGCAAGTCCTGGTAGAGGTAGGCAGCCATTATTAATGTGACAACACCAAGGATTCTAAAAAAGCTGATTGGCTGCAGTAATGAAGGCTTTGTAGATGTTGTAAAATCCTTTATTTTTCTCTTTATACTGACGCATTTCGGGCCCAGCCCATCATGGAAGCGCCTAGTGATAAAGTACAGGATGCAGTATATACAGGTAAAAATAGTTACATACCTCTCCTGAAGGGAGAACGGAAAAATATGCATGTAAAAACTCATAATACATGTAACACACTTGTAACATAAGTTGCTAGCTCGATGGATCACATACAAATAGGGTTGTCAACAATACTTTCGTAAGTAACGGTAATTACACAGAAACTAATGAGGGCAAAACATTCCTAATATTACCTACTTTAATATTAGGAGAAAAGAATTTACTTAGTTTTATCAGAAATACTAATTAGCCTATTATCTGAAATATAACAATACGTCTCCGGCATTAACTAATTAATATTTGCTAATTAAACAAACTACTGCGACACCAAGTAACAGATAATGACTGCAGGTAGTAACGTTATTAAAAAAAATATATCAAACGTTTTGGAAAAGAAAATGATAATAGACTAATTACACACGTATCTATTATTATGCAACAGTGGTATCGGGAGGTTCAGTAATGCAAGCAAATGGGAATAAATCCCAAAATGCTTCGTTACAAGGGGACTGAAAAGCATTCAGTCTAAGGTAATTTCATTTCACTTTAATTTGCGTCGTTAGGAATCACTGCAATGCCGTCATAATCACAGCACAACTTAACGTGATTACAGATTCAAACGTCTGCTGTCGATCGTAAATTATCGGCAGTCACCATTCGTGTGGGAGGGTAAGAGAATGCGGGCTGGGCACCCATCATGCCCTCACGGCCGACGTCATACCCGCAGTGCCCGCGGGCGAGCCTCGTGGGCACCGGACGTGCCAATTGATGTTCAAATGTTTGTAGAGCTTATGGGACTTAACTACGGGGTCATCAGTCCCTAAACCTACGAACTACTTATGAACTAGCTAACACGAAGGACGGCACAAATATCCATGCCCGAGGGAGGATTCAAACCCGCGACCGTAGTGGCCGTGCAGACCGTGGATGGCGCGCCTCAGGACGTGCCATCTACATCTACATCTACATAGATTGCAAATCACATTTGAGTGCCTGGCAGAGGGTTCATTAACCACTTTCATAACTTTTCTCTACCGTTCCATTCTCTAATAGCGCGCGGGAAGAAAGAACACCTAAATCGTTCCGTTTTCGATCTGATTTATCTTATTTTATTGGGATGGTCATGTCTCCCTAAGTAGGTGGGTGCTAGCAAAATATTTTCACATTCACAACTAAAAGTCGATGATTGAAACTTCGCAAGCAGATCACGCCGCAATGATAACGTCTTTCTTTTAATGATTTCCACCCCAATTCGTGCAACATTTCCTTGACGCTTCCCCCCCCCCCCCCCCCCCGTAACGTGATAAAACAAAACGAGCTCTGAACCTTCTCAATATCTTTCGTCAGTCCCACCTGGTGAGGGTCCCACAAGGGGCAACAGTACTCCAGGGACGCACAAGTGTGATGTAAGCAGTCTCTTTGGTGGAGCTGGTGCATCTTCGAAGCGTTCTGCCAATGAAACGTAACCTTTGATTCGCCTTCCCCACAATATTTTCTATGTGTTCTCTCCAGTCAAAGTTGTTCGTAATTGTAACTCCTAGGTATTTGGTAGAATTTACGACCTTAAGGTTTGACTGATTTATCGCGTAACTGAAGTTCAGTGGATTTCTTTTAGTGGTCATGTGTATTACTTCACACTTTTCTTTATTTAGTGTCAATTGCCAATTTTCGCACCAAGTAGAAATTTTGTCTAAATCGCTTTGCTGTTGCTTTTGATCCTCTGTTGACTTCACTAACCGATAAACGACAGCATCATTCGCGAACAGTCTAAGGGAGCTATTCAGATTGTCTCCTAAATCGTTTATAAACACGAGGAAGAGTAGGGGACCTATAACGCTTCCCTGTGGAACGCCAGATATCACTTCTGTTTTACTCGATGACTTACCGTCAATTACAACGAACTGTGTCCTTTCTGATAGGAAATCGTGAATCCAATCGCACAATTGGGAAGATATTCCAGAAGCACGCAATTTCATTAGAAGCCGCTTGTGGGGTACAGTTTCAAAAGCCTTCCGGAAATCCAGAAATATGGAATCGATTTGAGATCCCTTGTCGATGGCACTTAACACTTCATGTGAATAAAGGGCAAGCTGTGTTTCGCAAGAGCGATACTTTCTGAATCCGTGTTGACTACTGGTTAATAGGTCGTTCTCTTCGAGGTAGTTCATAATATTCGAACAAAGTATATGTTCCAAAATCCTACTGCAAATCGAAGTCAATGAGATAGGCCTGTAATTTTGGGGATCACTCCTATTGCCCTTCTTGAATATTGGAGTAACTTGGGCAACTTTCCAGTCTTTGGGTACAGATCTTTCGCTGAGTGATCGGTTGTAAATTATAGCTAAGTACGGAGCAATTGCATCAGCATACTCTGAGAAGAATCTAGTTGGTATACAATCTGGTCCGGAAGATTTGTTTTTGTTTAATGACTTAAGTTGTTTTACTACTCCAGGAACATCTACTTCTAAGTTTCGCATGCTGGCATCTGTTCTTGGATTGAATACTGGAGTGTTCACTTCGTCTTCTTTGGTGAACGAATTTCGGCCCTGATGTAGCCCTGATGTAGCCTGCCTGCAGTTCAAGTCAAATAAGGTTGCAACGGCGTGCAGAAACGACGAGTTTTGATCGACGCAGCCCTTTGCTGCCTGACGGCACGTAAAACTACCACTAACTTATTACTCTCATAAATTTCTGACAGGCCAGTTTTGTCTACTGGGAGCCTATTGGGACGTTTCAGTACCTCCACTCTTAGGGTTTCAAAGCTGTTTCTTCGCACTAGGTAAACCTCTCTAGTAGCCACGAGTTGAAACTGTGTTGCGCGCTGCTGTTGAAACAGAAGAATTCTCACACTTGTTTCCATAGTGATTTCTAGGTTTCTGTGTAAGCTAGTGAAATTTTTTGTCGTTATTGTAAATACTTTTTTTTACAATAGTTTGTAGTATTACGTTACAAATGATTATTTGCTTACTTATTCCGATACAGAAGGACCAAAATAATAACTACTTGCTTGCTATTTTCACTTTAACTGATGCAGGAATTGAGTACAGATAAATTAAACGTATTTTCTAACGCTTTCCGTATGATAATATTTTTCAGCATACCGTGCGACAACTTCTTCAGTATTTTACATAGCTAACAAAAGAGAAAAATCATGAAAATACGAGGGGGGGTTGGAAAATAAGTTTCCCCTGTCGACTGTGGGCAGAATTGTGTATGAAAGGAAAAAAATATAATGAGACAATAAACATAAGACATATCTTTATTTTTCTACATAATTTCCAAGTACATTTGTCAACCTGCTTTATAAGCTTAAAAAAGTCGTTCAAGGAAAAATCAGAATCGTTGTATGGCTATGGAGTGGAAACATCCGCCATTACCTGCCCGAAGGAAGTTCAAAAGCACTCCGACTACAGCTAAATTGCTGCTCACCGTTTACTGCGACGCCCAAGTAGTTTTGTTGCTAGACCTTTTTGGAGGATGCAGCCATCACTGCTGCGCGGTACAGTGCACTCTGTCGAAATTGAAAGAGTTGATTCGGAAAAAGCGGCCTGGCCTTCTCAGATCTGCCGTTCAGCAGAATTGGATGACAATGCGAGACCACATTCGGTGACGGCAACACAAAACCATATCGCAACTTTTGGTTGGGAACGCCTACACCATCCGCCAGTTTGAAGCTTATAAAGCGGTATGACAAATGCCCAATGTACTTGTAAATTATAGAGAAAAATAAAGATATGTCTTATCTTTAACGTTTTTTTTTTTTTTTTTTTTTTTTTTTTTTTTAATTTCATGCGCAACTCTGGCCACTGTCGACAGGGGAAACTTATTTTCCATCTCCCCCTCGTAGTTCACGAATAATGGACGCCTTACCTGGGATGAGATGATCTTGACGAATAAGTGATTGTCTTCAAGAGAAGAGAGAGCATGAAGCAGTATCGTCCAAAGCGGAAAAAGACCAAAACCCAAATGCAATTTGTGAGCAAAAAGGAGTAACAAATTTTTGATGCGTATCACGGTACAAATGAGACATTGCAGAAGGAATTTCAAAGATGCAGTTTACCATTAAAAAAAAGGTGTACAAACGATACTACGGTCAGTTCATAAAATCAGTATTTCAACCAAATTTTCACCTCTATTACACATTTCGACATATTAAAATCACAAAATATGTTTTCTTATGGAATAGTTAGATCTAACATGAAATTAAATGAAGAAAGCGATCTTGGCTGCAAACCTGTTATTAAACAATTCTAGATCGCTTCAATAATGAGTTCCTCATATGGAATAATAAACGAAACAGTCCTACAAGTGAGTCTTTACAAAGTTAAAAAGAAATGTACAATAAATTGTTAAATGTAAAATGGAACAATGTAAGTGCGGCTCGACAGCACAATGGTAGAGTATCAGACTACAAATCGAAAGGTCGCGGGTTCGATCCCCGCCAGGTCCTGGGACTTTTATATGTCACTTTCCATTCCTTTCCCCTCTGCCAGTGTTGCTGATGTGAAAAATACCGAGTAGCACCGTGGTTCAGAACCCACGTTAAACTGTAGGTCCCCCTATAACTGGATGGGTAAGTCAGTTCGAAGGTCTGAGGAAGGCAACGGCATACCACCTCCGAACAGCACCGTGCCTACTAAAGCGCTGTGGTGTCCAAACCAATCTTCGGATTGTTGACTGTTTTACCTTGTGCCATGGGAACAGTATTCACAAAAATTATTAAAACATGTGTGGCGTTTAGCCACTCCTCAGCGTTCACGTCGGATGTTTAAAAATTTTTGAACGCTATCTAACGCTCACGTTGTCGTTAAACCGATAAAATAATGAATGCTGTTGCGACAGTCACATTAAATTTTAATGTGTTAGTGGTGGAGGGCAGGCAAAACTTATGAAGAAAAGAAATAATTTGAGAAATGTATTTGAGATTTACACCATAATATATGGACGACGCAAAAAATAAAAAAAAGGGAAAAGGTTCCTTACTGTGCCACGTGTAAGTGATGGTTACGCGGCACTGGCCGAGGCAGTACTGGCCATTCATTGGTGCTATCGCTGTTACCGGGGTGGCGTTAGTGTCGCTCAAAACGGTACTGTTTCCATAACAAGAGGGATGGAGATGGCTGCACATATGCCAAAATTCTTTTGGTGTAAAACGCCTATTCCAACAACTTACATAACACTAGTAAAACTAATGTAAAACGCTCCGTAGCACAGTGGTAGAGTGCCAGACTACAAATCCACAGATCGTGGGTTCGATCCCTGCCAGATCCTAGGATTTTGATCTGTCACTTTCCACTTCTTTCACCTCTAGCAGTGTTGTTGATGTGAAAAATACCGAGTAGAACCGTGGTTCGGAACTACGTTAAAATGTAGGTCCCCCTATCAGTGGCGTACCTATGAGGGGGGGATGAAGGGGATAGAACTCCCCCCCCCCAGACCCCCACTCCAAAAAAGAAAAAAAATTATAATAATAAAATAAAAATCGTATAACAGCAATCTGGTAAAGGTAAAGATTGGAAACTTGGGGTGTTTTACTATAAGCTTTCATTGGATGGGAGTGAATTAGTTTCTTAAACGGAAGTGGTAGATGGTAGTCTATCTGGACACTGACTAAAATTTTGCTCGTCAAGCAGATCTATCCCCCCCTCCCAAAGCCAAGTCCTAGTTACGCCACTGCCCCCTATAACTGGCTGAGTAAGTCAGTTCGGAGGTCGAAGGGAGGCAATGGCATACCACTTCCAAACAGGACCACGCCTAGTAAAGCACTGTGCTGTTCAAACCAATCTTAGGATTGTTGACTGCTTTACCTTTTAAGTTAGTCTGAAGGCTAACAGTGTACCGCCAAGCTAACTGCAATGGGCTCTGTGAATTATAATAACCTCGGTACCTAGAGATCGAGCAGCAGAAAAAGATCTTTTTCTTTATTTTTCTCTTTTTTTCCGAAATGCTAAAAATAAACTGGAACAACTGCTTTATAGGAGTAAACTACCTGCTTAAACAATCAAAATTTGACAACAGGCTCTTGTGTCGTAGGTCTGTCTGTGCATTCAGGGCAACAGCAGGAGATTCCCTTATCGTGCGATATTCTTCCATCTCCTCTAAACTATTGAGGGTGTTGCCCTAGTTCATGGCATGCAGAATCTGGATGTTGTTACTAACATCTGATATATGGTGTCCGTTTCACGCAAGATGCACTTTCACCACTGATATAGAGCTGTTGTCGTTAATGTGCTCTTTATATACCTGACAGAGCTCCTGATGATGCGTCTATAGCATGCTAAACCGGTCGTGCTTTTTTAAACAAAAGCTGCTTGCAGTCAAACCGCACTTAATCTCACAATGTCAACATTTGGATGCCCGCATTTGAAGATAACATGCTTAAAATGAAAGATATAACATCCCATTTCCTTAAGGAAAAATTACTAAAGTGAGGTCATATCTGTTGTTAAGTCTCCAATGTAAAAATGTTCGGTAGTCATGTCAAATGAATGACACGTTAGTCAAATTGGAGAATCTTCCTGGGCATGTTGCACTTCAGTCAGTAGGGTCCGTCGGTACTTCTGAGTACCGCCATTGCAAATCAATTAAAAAATAATACAAATATTTAGAAACACAGATATAGGCTCTTGAGGCCACAATAGCACAAAATCTACAGAGAAAGTTGGTAAAAGTGTACTTTTTCTTATCTCAGGAAACAAAGGAATAGACTTGGTGTACATAAGCATCAAATAAGGCGGTCAACCCTCTGGGATACTCAATAAAAGTTTTCCGCAAAATGCCTAATTTGTCCCGCATTTTGCTAATTTTCATATTCCACCGACTGCAGATTATTCCCATGTATCTCAAGCATAAGTTCATATCCTGAATCGGATTTATGAGTGTGATTATATGCAGTAACTGTCGTTGTCTAGTGCAACGTACATAAAAACAGAAATAAATACACAATACAACTGAGTTAAAAAAACACTTGATGTTAGCCGGGAAATTGGCAGAGATCTTAATAGGTTCCAGACGAAAAATTCCGGGTGATGCTGCAGTTCAACCGGCGATTGTTTAGGTTTTAAGTTAGTCCCCGCGGAGGCTCGACATTGTTGATTTGTATTTGCGTGCTTCCCCGATTTCGGTTCGGTGAACTAATTTACACGTAGGCCTAAGCTATTGATTTATCTTCCTTCAATACCGCTCAAATACTCGTAGTATAGTATTGTTGGACCAATTTAATGGGCTCCGACTGTCTGACTGGGAAAAACATTATGGTCACGTTTTCGTCTGAAAATATACAGGTAGCTAATGAAAACTACTGTCGAGGTGCCTATTATTGTGTCCTACGTTTCTAGTGCCCGTGCCACAAATCGAGGCACAAATTTCTCACACATTCGCACCAGGAAACTACGCTCAGCTAATGAAGGCATACAGCAAAACAAGAATTTAATGGAAAAGTAAAACTTTCTGAGCGACACAAATGTGGGTCCTGCGAGACAAGGTATAGGCGGGACACGTGACAATGATTTGAAAGTAGTATTTAAAAAAAAAAAAAAAAAAAAAAAAAAAAAAAAAAAAAAAAAAAAAGAGAGAAAAGAAAAGAAAAGTACATCTGTTGCCAAGTGGATGGGCGGGCTTCATTTCGTTTTGCCGCCCCGGGCCTCCAACAACGTTAGTCCGCTAGTAACACCGACAAGGGGAACACCAAGTATGGTACCAACGGATTTTGATGGGTCGCAAGGTATGTTGTGAGGAAATTCCTCCAGACCATCAACCTAAAAGGATTTGTTCCAATGGGCCTTGATTTATAAGAAAATCGAGATGAGATTCGCAGCAAATTACCACGCGTAACGTGTCTAATTATACATGGCAGTTACCACTCAGCGAGACAATGTTGTGTAATCGGCAAGGTGTTAGGCTCCCATGCAGGAGACCCGGGTTCGGTACCTAGTGGCAGAACAGTTTTTAAAAATTGTAATTGCTACTTTTCATATTTAAAAAAAAATAAAAAATAATTAAGCAATGAAAAAGATATAAAGAAAGAAAAAAATGAAAAGTCACGATTAAAAAAATAACCAAGGAAATGAAAAAATAAAAAATTTTCCCCTTCGAGTCATTTATTTTTCACTTTTCTTCATTTCTCTTTCTCTTTTATTGTGCATAATTCTCCACGTTGCACTATTTGCTGCACACGCATGAACGACCGCTACGAATGACTAACCGACTGGCCGTAGCATAATAGTCCACTGCGACGCGTCACGTGGGTACACTCGTCATAGGAGGAGATAAAAACAGCACGGTCAGGAACTGTAAACACAGGTATTAAATGTTTCCCAAATAGGTATTAACAAAAGACTGTTTACTGATTTAGAAATATGCTTCAATCGCCTTAAAAGTGTGCTTCGAAAACACAAAATGAGTAAAATAATCGTCGCGCAATACATAACATATTGAGCGAATGTTATATGTTTTTATCCTGACGATATACTGCAAACGTTTACATAAGAATGGTTATAAAAATACATAATTATGCACATTCATCGGACAGGTGTGAAAAATAATTGATCCTTGTCGGACTTGAACCAAGGGCGCCTGCAGGGCAGCCTCGCATCTTGCCGATTACACCACGTCCGCCGCAGGGGTGATTGTGGCACTTCATCAAAATCCCTGAAATTGTTACTATCATTTATACGTACAAGGTAACGTAATATTTCAATTGGGCCTACTATGTTTTCAACCTCAATTATACAGTACAATTACAAGCAAGCTAAAAGGTCTTAAATTTTAATTTAGCAAATAATTTTTTTATAAAAAATCAGTAGGTTGATTAGTTGGGATACTTACAGTTTTGTTTTGACAATGAAGGATGGTGAAAGCTGTAAGAAAATTACTTTCTCTGAAAAAAGTTTGCAGTTTTCATTTGTTTTCGTTTTATTTCTGAAAATTCTATATTTTCTCGTTTCCCATCATTTTCTACGTTTGTGTAAGGCTGTGGGTCAATGAAAGTAGCTCGCACAGAGAATTAAAAAGAAATTGTAGATGATAGCACTAGTTCACGTGTAGAGTTTAATTTAGTTTTGCCAGCTGAGCAATATATTTTAGAACTTGAAGGTTTATCCTGCAACTCATGAGTAGAACTTTCTCCATTAGAACTAGGGTGTCGACTGATAAAACGACCAAGTTTTCATTAAGTTTTGTACAAGCTGTCTGTCCAGTGGTTCCTTTGATGGAACATCGCTCGATGTCGCGTCTGACGCGTAGCTCTACAAATTTCGGCCACGTAGGACAGACTTATAGCAGTACGTGTCGCCCAAATAATTTAAGCCGAAAGGCGGAAGAATACATTATAGATCGCACGCTGCGGCTATACATAGAGGAAAAAACAAAACCATTAGTTTCGTGTATTGTAAATTACTGATTTCCTGGGAAACCCGGAACTATCCGGATACATAATTAAAAAATCCCGTATTTCCGGAATAGACCCGAAAAACAATCACCCATGTGTCTCGCTGAGTGGTAACCGCCATGTATAAGTAGACACGTTACGCGTGGTAATTTGCTGCGAATTTGATTTCGATTTTCTTAGAAATTAAGGCCCATTGGAACAAATCCTTTTAGCTTGATGATCGGGAGGAATTCCCTCACAACATACCTAAGACCCATCAAATTCCGTTGGTACCATACTTGGTGTTCCCCTTGTGAGTCACGCGTTCAAATTCCTCATCCACATTCTCGAAACGTCTCGCAATGGGATCCGAAGAAGTTGGCCGCCTTAGCACCAAACCATCCTTCGAACTGAAGACCCCAACTACATGTTAATACAATTAAAGAATCCCTGAGACGGATTTACGTCTCTAATATGTCAAAGACATTATTGATCGATCTGAAGCATTGAATTAAAATTTGTGGTGCGGCCGGGAATCGAACCCGGACCTCCATGCTTACTAGGCAGACGTCTTAACCGTTTTTTTTTTTTTTTCTTTTTTTTTTTTTTTTTTTTCAGCTCCGGTCTGACCTCAAAGCTCGTCTTCTCGAAAAGTGAGCTGCCTGTGCAGTAGGATTCCTGGTCGTTTTCTCTTGATAATCAAAATATTTCGTTTTTGCTTTATTTTTGTCTTCTCTAAAACTCCGAAGTCACCCGTTGCTGATATTTTTTTTTTTAATAATAACAAAATAATTATTCTCCGTAAATGAGGTCGGTCATGCTACTTTCGATTTACATCAGGAAAGTAATTTCCTTAGAATAATTTATTTCTGCTAGGACGTTGTATTGTTTATATATCAAATAATCCAACCAAGATTCCCATGGTGCTGTTAATTTCTTCTTGACGATATAACACAATACAGTTTTCTGCACTAAACAAAATTCTAATTTTAAAGGAATAAAAAGTTCTTACGATTTCAGGAAAATTTAACGAGAAATGAAATCCAGCAGTCTCTACTGTGATGAAACTAAATGTCATTGCCATGACCAGTCCAAAAATATAACTTCTTTTATAACTGAAATTTTTTTCCTTGTAATATGTTTCAAATATATATATATATATATATATATATATATATATATATATATATATATATATATATATATATATATATTTGGATCAATCTCATCATCAATGGGTTCGTCATTTTTTTCCTTCTACTTCGTCTTACATTATCTTCTTCAACCAATTCCCTCCTTCTTGTTAGACTACCACACCACAAACGATTAAGGCGCCTCGGAATAGTCTATGTACGATTTCCCTTCACAACACAAACTTTAATTCAGCTTCTTTGTTCCAAAGATAATTGTCACTACTGCCAAGGCTCTCCAAGCAGCGGAATAGCACCTTAGCTATGGACATGGTGGAACAATCCTGTTACGGTGATATAAATATCAATTAATACAATTAAAGAATCCCTGAGACGGATTTACGTCTCTAATATGTCAAAGACATTATTGATTGATCTGAAGCATTGAATTAAAATTTGTGGTGCATGGAGAGCCTTGGCAGTAGTGACAATTATCTTTGGAACAAAGAAGCTGAATTAAAGTTTGTGTTGTGGAGGGAAATCGTACATAGACTATTCCGAGGCGCCTTAATCGTTTGTGGTATGGTAGTCTAACGGTTCAGTCTGCGTCGGGCAGCGACGCGGTGAGGAGGGACCTGTTTACGTCCCGCCGCAGCGTGCGCTCCGCGGTGTTTACGTGCCTAAGCAGCTTTCGCGCGTGTAAGTGATTTTCGATTATCATGGCCAACTCATACAGGAAATCGACACTGAAATTCACCTTCGCGACCGAATATGCACGACCGAAAGCGCTAGAAGTAGAACGATTTCTTCGAGACGATGTAAAGATCCCTTGTACCGACCTTATTGGAATCCACCTGTCCATTGTGAGCAGCGTAGTTTATGTTAAACTAGTAAATGAGGCTGCATGTAACGCGATATTAGAGCGAGCGAAAGACAGACTTAAATTTCGACATAGTGATGGTAACATTGGCCCAGTGAATGTGGATCATGCGGGTCTCGGTCTCCGAACGATTCGCATATTCGAACTCCCTTTCGAACTGCCGGCAGAAGAAGTGGAGATTGCTCTCAGGCCTTATGGAAAAGTACTCAGCCACGTTGCAGAGAAGTGGACACAATTTACCACCTACCCGGTGCTAAATGGAGTGCGACAGGTACGCATTGAACTCACTAAACATGTTCCATCTTACCTTAACATTGCAGGATGCAGAGCCATCGTCATCTATGACGGACAACCAAAGACCTGCTCGGGTTGTGGCAAAGAAGGCCATATCCGCTCAGAGTGTCTACAACGAAGGATTGCCCAGCTTCCATCTACGGATCCACTGCCTTCTACCACATCGACAATCATGCCTCTTACGTATGTAGCGGCAGTACGAGGAGACACCGAACAGAGCCACGAGCCTGAACTACCGCAGGATCTTTCACAAATGACGGTGTCAGAACGAGAAGAGGAGGAACGACTGACAACAAACACGGTCCTCCCTCCCGCTCCACCGGTGCAGGAAACAGATACGACCTATGACACAATGGAAGTGGATCAGTTGGTAGTGCCCGCGGCCGCCTTTGTACCTGATCGGCGAAACTCCATTCCATCGTCTGACACGGAAACACATTCTCGGAAACAGCGGTCTCCAAAGAGGCATAAGAAGCGTAAGAAGTCTTCATCCGATGAGGCATCGACACAATCACAAGACAACGAGGCCTCTCCCTACCACACTGAACTGGTGACCAATGATTCAACGACGAATTGTGCCATGTCCTCTACGACAGATCCTGACACAGCTCCGCACACACAACGTGTGCAGGGGACGCCTGACGATCAACACGACGAACGGCGCCTCGAGTACAGCGAAGGGCCACTGCAGGCGCAAGGAAAGGCCTCGGAAGACGCAAGCACTCCTCCGATGGCATGGGCAGACGATCTTGACCCTGAGTCTTCTGCCGAGGATGCAGCGCCAACTGCCGCCTCGGCCACACACGACTTTCAAAACGTTTAGCACAGTGAGGGGGCGACTTGACGTGGTCGTTCTTCTGCTGCGACTACGCCGCTTCCCCGAGTAGTAATGAGTGTCCCACTAATTGCAGACCAACCGCAAACTTACAGAATGGCTTCCATCAATCTTAACACGATTAGTTCACGTGTCAAAATTCAGCTACTACGTGATATGCTCAGGGCGGCTGACGTGGATGTTGCGTTAATGCAAGAAGTTCGAGTGGACGCTCTACCAGACTTTTACGGATACACTGCTTATGTTACCCCTGCTGATGCGAGAGGCAGCGGAACGGCTGCGCTCGTCCGAGATGGTATAGAGATCACCAATATAATGTACTTACCATCGGCGCGAGGACTTGCCTTCGACATGCAGGGAACACGAGTTATTAACGTCTACGCCCCTTCTGGGACAGATAAAAGACGGGAACGGTCACGGTTTTATGCAGAAGAAATATCGCCTCTCTTTTTGGGACGTTACAATAACCTCATCCTAGGCGGAGACTTCAACAGCGTACTCTCTCCGAAAGATCAACAACCCAACTACACGCCATGCCCCGAATTGCGCCTTTTAGTACAACACCTACGTCTTGCTGATACCTGGGAGGTAATACATGGTGACCGCCCTGGTTTCACTTATGTGACCAGCCACTCAGCCAGCAGACTCGACCGCATCTACGTCTCCTCCGACCTCGTGACAGCGACTGTACAAGCGGAGACCTGGCCCACGGCCTTCTCGGACCACAGTGCATACATTTGTGCGGTTCATTTACGGAGGCAAACCGTGTGGAGAAGTCGGGGAACATGGAAACTAAATGTGGCACTCCTACAAGATGAAGAATGTCGACAATTAATAGAGAGTACCTGGACAGAATGTGAGCGTCGGTTACGGAGGTATCCGTCAACGATTAAATGGTGGCTTGACTGCGTCAAACCGGCCTTGAGACGTGCGCTAATACGCTATGGTAAGGAAAGGTCGCTCTGGCATCGACAAACAACGGACTTCTACTACACACTCCTTCGAGAACTTACTGCACTCCCACCATCCCCAGATCGCCAGGCAGAGATTTGTCGCGCTAAAGCGCAGATTCTCACCCTCGTCCGTCACAAACTTGAAGGTGTCGTGGTGCGAACGAGATCCCAAGATAGGATTACCGGCGAACCACCCTCTATGCATCACATCATTTCCGAACGACGTCAACAACGACGTACACTGATACGTGCACTAGACCTACCAGATGGCTCTAGAGTGACGACACAAGCGGGCATAGCACGTGCTTTTGTCGACCACTACCATCAACTATATCGGGACGTGCAACATGATGAAGACGCTTTAGCTGACGTCACCCACACCATCACCAACACACTTGATGCTGCGGCGTCAGAATCACTTTTAGACGATATCACGAATGATGATGTTGCAGACGCCCTTGCCAAAGGGAAACTTAATAAATCACCAGGGCCTGATGGTTTTCCACTAGAATTCTACAGGACATTCAGGGATGTGATGGCCCCACGATGGAAAGACATGTACAACGAAATACTATCATCAGCAGTTCCCATTCCACCGACTTTCATGGAGGGAATCATCATTCCTGTACCCAAACCATCTGGACGTACCCGAACTGAACATTATCGCCCTATCACCCTCCTAAACAGTGACTTCAAGATCTTTACTAGAATCCTGGCGTTACGGCTTAAGCGCATACTACGCCAGGTTATTTCATATGAACAAACGTCTTTGGGAGGAGATACCAATATCCAGACGACCCTTAGTGACTATCGCGATGTGATTGCCATCGCTTCGGCCTGTCGGCTGCGTAGTGCTCTAGTCTCCATAGACTTCAATTGTGCATTCGACAATGTGAGCCATTCTTTCTTGAAAGCTGTAATGGATCGAATGGCTTTCCCGGCTGGATTCACCGAAATGATCATGCATCTTCTCCATGATGCCACTTCTAAGGTGATTGTGAACGGACGAGTTGAAGGGCAGATTCCTATCTTCCGTTCGGTACGACAAGGCTGCCCCCTCTCAATGATCCTCTATGCAATAGCGACGGAGCCACTCATCTGTGGGCTGAAACAACGACTCTCAGGGATCACGTTACGAGGAACTACCTTTCAATGCCGAGCTTACGCTGATGATCTCGTTTTCATCGGTCGCTCAGAAGTAGAGATCCGGTTGGCGCTGAGATGGATCGAACGATATGGGGACGCAGCTGGCAGCAAAATGAACTTAGTAAAATCACGTGCCATGGAAATAGGCAGAGGGCTACCGGAGGGAACTGCAAGCCCTTTACAGATGACGGATACATTGCGGTGTTTGGGCGTCACCTTTACGAAAAACGTTCGTCGCACTTCGGCGCTTAATTACTAACGCCTACTACAAGTTCTCCGCGTCACCGTCCGTGGACACCTTCTCAGAGCATTGGATATGGTCCAAAAGGTCTCTTTTCTGAATACCTACATTGCATCGCGAATACCTCACTTGGCGCAAATCCTACCGATGGCTCCAGTGATGGCACAGCGAATACAGGCGGCCTTTGGATATTTTGTGAGTCACGGACTTCTCTTCAAGGTACGGTATGCAACCCTCACCCTCCCCCCTTATAGTGGAGGATTGGGTCTTATCAACGTCCGCGCGCGTGCAACGGCCCTCTATGTCAAGACTATGCTCAAGATGTGGACCCATCGTCAGCACAGTTTTACTGGTCTCCTCATTGACGAACTCGCCCCTACGTCCTGCATTCCACCGGCTGCACTCGGGCACATCGCGCCTACGCTCTCCCACATCCAAACATTTTTTCTGGAATACAGCTATATACACACGGAACTTCCCAGCAACAGGACACCGACAGCACGAGATGTATACAACCTGTTGATGAAGAATCATCATCAGAACATCATAGAGAGACGACACCCAGAAGTGACGTGGCCAAAGGTGTGGCGGGCGCTTCACCAAAAACACTTAACAACGGAGATACGTGCCACCTGGTACCTCGTCGTCAACGAAAAATATCCGACAAGGAGCAGGTTGCACGACATTGCACTGGCCGAGTCTCCTATGTGCGTGCGATGTCGTGTGCCTGACACAGATAATCATCGCCTGGAATGCGGATCTTCAGCGGACGTGTGGCTTCTAATACGGAAGATACTCGCCTTTTATCTTCGAGTGCCACCACACGTGATCGAGCCTAAAATGCTCCTACAACCGGACCAAACGTACTTTCCCCAATCAAAAACACAGGCAATAAACTGGATAAAAGGACTGTCCGTGTATTATCTCTTTCGTGACGGTCTGAAAGATGTCCTCGATTTTTGGATCTTCTTACAGGAAAGACACGATAAATTGCAGTACTTTTCCAGATATCGGCAGAATTTTGCGAATTATTTAGGTAGTATATTCAATGATCCCCCTCATAGCTGGAGGGTCCCGGGTAAGAGAAGATGAGGCAATGATCACTGATTCGCAATTAGAACAGAAAACGGATCTTGATGTTAATACGTGAAGACGTACTCGGGTCCTCGCTATGAAGAGTTGGGACAACAAGAAAGTTTGTTTTCAGATACTTTGAATAGTCATCATTTTAATACCAGAAGGGTACCTTCAGTTTCACAATTTTGTGTTTCCTTATTTACTATTTTATATTCTTTACGTAACTGCCATGAAAGGGTTTATTTAGTTCTACTGTAATATACATAAAAAAAAAGGAAAAAAAAAAAAAAAAAAAAAAAGACGTCTGTCTAGTAAGTATGGAGGTCCGGGTTCGATTCCCGGCCGCACCACAAATTTTAATTCAATGCTTCAGATCAATCAATAATGTCTCCAACTACATGTGTTGTTAAAGCAGTGACCGTACAGCTACATCTACATGGGATACTGTGCAAATCGCATTTAAGTGCCTGGCAGAGGGTTCATCGAACCACAATTACACTATTTATCTCCCATTCCATTCTCGAATAGCGCGCGGGAAGAAAGAACACCTGAATCTCTCTGTTCGAGCTCTGATTTCTCGTATTTTATTCTGATGATCATTTCTACCTATATAAGTGGGAGTCAACAATATATTTTCGCATTCGGGGGAGAATGTTGGCGATTGGAGTTTCGTAAGTAGACCACACCGCAGCGATAAGCGCCGTTGTTGTAATGATTCCCACCCCAGATCCTGTATCATTTCCGTAACGCTGTCTCCCCTGTATCGTGACAATACGAAACGAGCTGCCCTTCTTTGGACTCTTTCGATGTCCTCCGTCAAACCCACCTGATAAGGATCCCACACTGGGCTGCAATACTCTAAAAATGGACAGACAAGCGTAGTGTATGCAGTTTGTTTTGTAGTTCTGTTACGTGTTTTAAGGGTTCTGCCAATAAAACGCAGTCTCTGGTTCGCCTTTCCCACGATATTATCTACGTGTTCTTTCCAATTTAAGTCTGAAGTATTAGTAATTCCTAGGTTTTTTGTGGAGTTCACGGCCTTCACTTTTGACTGATTTCTCTTGTAAATAAAGTTTAACGGATTTCTTTTCGTACTCATGTGGACGACTTCACACTTCTCATTATTTAGAGCCAATTGCTAATTTTTACACCATATTGATATCTTGTTCAGATCGTTCTGTAGTTGGTTTTGATCTTCAGATGATTTTACTAGACGGTAAATGACGGCGTCATCTGCAAACAACCTAAAGAGCTACTTAGATTTTCCCCTAAATCGTTTATGTAAATAAGGAACAGCAGAGGACCAATAACAATACCCTGCGGAACGCCCGATATCACCTCTGTTTTAGTCGATGCCTTACCATCGATTACCTCGAACTGTGTCCTCTCTGACAAGAAATCCCCTATCCAATCGCAAATTTGGGGCGATATACCATAACCACGCAATTTGATTAAATGCCATTTGTGACCGCAGAAAATCATTGAGGCGGAAGCAATCGTTGTGGCTGCGCCGTAATGGCTGTTGTAAACAAAACAAAACGCAGATGAGCGCGACGTTTGTATCGGCGAGAGCGGCGGCAAATATTAACAGAGCGGTGTTTGCCGTCGCGTGTGTGGATGCAGGCTCCGGCAGCTGTGGAGGGGCAGGCGTGAAGAGGCAGGCGCGGACCACACACGACGCGGAAGGCCCGCGGTCTGCGGAGCAGGAGGACCACACCGACCCACCCGAGCTATCTCCTGTCCTGTCCCGTCCTCTCCCACAGACAGTAAATAAACGCTTCGCACGCCGGGGTGCTGGCCCATCGGCCGCTTCCTAGAAAACGCGGAAGCCAGTTCTCTTCCTCGCCGTTTTGCCTGCAGCGCAACACGCTATGTCATTCCCCTCGCAGATAAATATTCAGGCGTGAGGCAACTTCGTCCGAACCCCCCGCCCTCCCCCGCCGCCCTACGGAGTGTTATAGGACCGTTACTCCTCACATTATAACAACTTCGAACTTTGCCGACGACATTCATCCGTGTGAATAAGGAAGAGAACATATTCAGAAGATTCTCACAAGGTATATTCCCGAAGTGTCTCACAGGCATTGACCCCTGTTTTCGTACGTAAGCATAATCGATCCTCGGTGGAAGGAATATACAGGGTGTTACAAAAAGGTACAGCCAAACTTTCAGGAGACATTCTTCACACACAAAGAAAGAAAATATGTTATGTGGACATGTGTCCGGAAACGCTTAATTTTCCTGTTAGAGCTGATTTTATTACTTCTCTTCAAATCACATTAATCATGGAATGGAAACATACAGCAATACAACGTACCAGCGTGACTTCAAACATTTTGTTACAGGAAATGTACAAAATGTCCTCCGTTAGCGACGATACATGCATCCACCCTCCGTCGCATGGAATCCCTGATACGCTGATGCAGCCTTGGAGAATGGCTTATTGTATCACAGCCGTCCACAATACGAGCACGAAGAGTGTCTACATTAGGTACCGGGGTTGCGTAGACAAGAACTTTAAAGTGCCCCCATAAATTAAAGTCAAGAAATTGGTGGAGGTGTGTTACCGTCTTTAGCAACTAAATGAAAGGCGTTTTGTGTGTGCCATACGCGTTTCGCTTCTTTATTTATGAAGCATCATCAGTGGCCTGTAATACATGTTACTTTTGTATAATATTGTAGTACAGTCATAATATCATAGGTATTTTTTCACAGTATGACAGTTAACAGTCTTGTTACAATTAGTAAAGTTCGAATCTACTAGGTTAGAAACAACTTCTGTAGCACTATCTTTTCGAAAGTTAATTTAATTATATAGTTTTTGGCCCTACTTACGGTTTTCTGTTTTATTCCATGTGTGTCTTCATGGAGATGTTTGTGAGGTCTTCGGTTGGATGTGATATTTCCGGTCTTGATGAAAACCCTTGCATCACCAACGTTCAAAAACGAGTACAGAGTGAAGTGGTGATGCAAGGGTTTTCATCAAGACCGGAAATATCACATCCAACCGAAGACCTCACAAACATCTCCATGAAGACACACATGGAATAAAACAGAAAACCGTAAGTAGGGCCAAAAACTATATAATTAAATTAACTTTCGAAAAGATAGTGCTACAGAAGTTGTTTCTAACCTAGTAGATTCGAACTTTACTAATTGTAACAAGACTGTTAACTGTCATACTGTGAAAAAATACCTATAATATTATGACTGTACTACAACATTATACAAAAGTAACATATATTACAGGCCACTGATGATGCTTCATAAATAAAGAAGCGAAACGCGTATGGCACACACAAAACGCCTTTCATTTAGTTGCTAAAGACGGTAACACACCTCCACCAATTTCATATGCAACTAAGGACGACGGAAATCGAAAAAATGATGATAAATTCAAGAAGGTTGAGGTCAGGAGAGCGTGGAGGCCATCGGTCACCGAATCTGTTGTTGAGAAACGTACGAACACGTCGACTGAAACGTACAGGAGTTCCATCGTGCGTGATCCACATGTTGTGTCGTACTTGTAAAGGCACATGTTCTAGCAGCACGGGTAGAGTATCCCGTATAAAACCATGATAACGTGCTCCAGTTCTGGATATCTGTCCCCGTGCTAATCCATACATCGAATGGGCATCGGTCAACCGCGCATTTGTAAACATTGCACTGACTGCAAAACCACGTTCGTGATGAACACTAACCAGTTGATGCTAGTACTGTACAGCAATGAGTCGCATGTCAACACAAGCACTGAAGTCAACATTATCTTCCTTCAATTGGGCCAACTGGCGGTACAGTACATACTAACGAAACAATTGGGTATTTTGACAACTGTCTTCACGAATTATTTCAATTTACATTTAAAGAGAAAAATTAAAATGAGTTCTAACATGGGAATTAAGCGTTTCTGGAAACATATCCACATAACATATTCTCTTTCTTCCTGAAAGTTTGGCCGTACCTTTTTGTAACTCCCTGTATACGGGGACTGTACAAAGGAAATAGAAGTAGAAGACGAAGTAGGGTAAGATGAGTTGAGAGATACGATACTGTGAGAAGAATTTGATAGAACACTAAAAGATTTAGTAGATACAAGGCCCCTGGAGTCGATAATGTTCCGTCTGAACTGCTGTGATCGTTAGGAGAGGCAGTCACGAAGAAATTGTTCCAACTCGTAGGGAAGATATATAAGACGGGGGAAATACCCTTAGAGATCAACAAGAATACAATGATTCCAATTCCAAAGAAAGTGAGCGGAGATAAATGTGAAAATTACAGAAGTATCAGTTTAATAAGTAATGGTTGTAAAATAGTAACATGAATTATTTTCAGGCGAATGGAAAAACTGGTGGAATCCGACCGTGGAGAAATCAGTTTGGATTTAGGAGAAATGTAAGAACACGCGAGGCAATACTCACATTAAGACTTACCTTAAAACATAGGTTAAGGAAAGGGAAACCTACGTTTTTAGCATTTGTGGATTTGGAGGAAGTTTCGAAAATGTTGGCTAGAATATATATTTTTCAAATTATGAAGGTAGCAGTAGTAAAATATAGGGAGCGAAGAGTTATATTCGACTTGTTCAAAAACCAAACATTATTAGAATCGAAGGGCGTGAAAGGGTCGCAGTGGTTGGGAAGGGAGTAAGACATGGTTGTAGCCTTTTCCCAACGTTGTTCAATCTGTATATTGAGCAATGTGTGAAGGAATGCAAGGAGAAATTTGGAGAGGGAATTAAAGTTCAGCGAGAAGAAATAAAAACTTTGCGGTTTGCTGATGACATACTAATTGTGTCAGAGACTGCAAAGGACCTGGAAGAGCAATTGAATAGAATGGACAATGCCTTGAAAAGAGCGTATAAGATGATAATCAATAAGAGTAAAACAAGGATAATGGAATGTAGCGTCAGAAAGTCAGATGATGCTGAAGGAATTAGATTAGTTAATGATACGATAAAAGTAGTTGATAAGTTTTGTTATTTGCGTAGCAATATAACTCCTGATGACCAAAGTAAAGAAGATATAAAATGCAGAATGGCTATGGGAAGAAAAGCGTTTCTGAAGAAAAGAAATTTGTTGACATCCAATATTAATTTGAATGTCAGGAAATCCTTTCTGAAAGCATTTGTCTGGAGTGTAGCATTGTATGGGAGTGAAACGTGGACAATAACGAGTTCAGACAAAAAGATAACAGAAGTTTTCGAAATATGGTGCTACAGACGAATGATCAAGATTAGATGTGTAGATCACGTAACTAATGGAGAGAAAAGGAGAGAAAAGGAGTTTGTGGCATATCCTCACTAAGAGAAGGGATAGGTTAGGGGGGGGGGGGGGCACGTTCGAAACATCAAGGAATCGTCAACTTAGCATTAGAAGTAAGTGTTTGAGGTAAAAGTTGTAGAGGGAGACCTAGAGACGAATACAGCAAGCAGGTTCAAAAGGATGTAGGTTGTAGCTTTTATTCTGAAATTAAGAGGCTTGCAGAGGACAGGGTAGCGTGGAGAGCTGCATCGATCCAGTCTGCGGACAGAAGACCACAATTACAACAACACCTTGAAACTTACCATCCATTAATATAATTGCCTGCTGAAATTTCCTCGATATGTGAGTCGGCGGAAAAAAAATTACGTGGCCAGTTACTGTGTATACATTAATAATTTCATAATTTCGTGTGGCTTCCTGACCTTGTGAAAGTGTTCCAACTGGACGGCATTTCGGCGACTAGCGTGTCCCTAACATTGTTCAGTTATCCAACCGGGGGAGAGAACCTACGGTTTAAGGTTGAATCCGAACCACGTAACGTTTCTGCGACTCCTCAATTCGTTGAGAGCTGAAGACTGGGCATAATGAGGTATCTTTGTTCCGACCAGGTTTGTTTCAAATGAAGCTATTTACCTTTTTCCCCTAGGACAGATCGGTTACTTGCAAAAAAGTTCAAATGTTTGTTAAGCGTACGGGACTTAACTGCAGGGTCATGAGTCCCTAAACTTACAAACTAGTTATGAACTACCTTACACTAATCCCCCCATGCTCGAGGGGGGATTCGAACCCCCGACAGGTAACGGCGTCGCACATCGCAGCATAGCGCGGTTGTTTGCAGATGTGATATCGAGCCTGTTCTAACTTCATCGTAGAGTTTTTGTACATGTATTTTTATTTTATCATCATTGGACTGATTATGTTTTTTAGCGTTCAGTCTGTAGCATAGCCCTGCTAATAAAATTCCTCCATGATCCCCTATTCAATGCTAACACTGAAGCCCCGTCTGATGTTACGCCTTTTACTTCAAAATCATTCTTCACCGAATCTAAGTACTTTTTCCTTGGTCTACCTCGACTCCTCTTATCATCCCCAGCAGAGCCCAAGAGTATATTAGGAAACCTTGCTTCTCCCATGCATGTGACATGACCCCACCATCTTAGCCTGTTCCCTCTGTTTCATCTATGATTTCCTTATTATGGACACCCTACTGTCATTGTTCCCATCTGTTAATACATGCAATTATTCTCACTACTTTCATATCTATAACCTCAACATTATTAATAAGGTAACCTGTTTCAAAATGTTCAAATGTCTGTAAATCTATCGGACCAAACTGCGTGGTCATCAGTCGGTAGCTTACATACCACCTAAACCTAGGTAAACTAACCCAAGGACAAACAGACACACCCATGTCCCAGGCAAGACTCGAACACGGTGAGCAACCACGCGCTCCGCAGCGAGACGCTTTAGACCGCTCGGCTACTCCACCGCGGCTAACCTATTTCCACCCAGCTTTCACTCCCATATAACAAAGCTGGTCGAAAGAAGGAGCGGTGCTTGGTACTGACTTCTATCTTACATAACAGAATAGATCCTAGCTGAGCACTCACTGCATTAGCTTTGCTACGCCTTGATTCAAGTTCTTTCACTATGTTCCCATCATGTGAGAAAATACACTCGTGGACATTAAAATTGCTACACCACGAAGATGATGTGCTACAGACGCAACAACTGACATAAGGAAAGTTTCCAACCGATTTCTCATACACAAACAGCAGTTGATCGGCTTTGCCTGGTGAAATGTTGTGATGCCTCGTGTAAGGAGGAGAAATGCGTACCATCACGTTTCCGACTTTGATAAAGGTCGGATTCTAGCCTACCACGATTGCAGTTTATCTTATCGCGAAATTGCTGCTCACGTTGGTTGCGATCCAATGACTCTTAGCAGAATATGGAATCGGTGGGTTCAGGGGCGCAATAGGAATTGCTGTGCTGGATCCCAACGACCTCGTATCACTAGCAGTCGAGATGACAGGCATTTTATCCGCATGGCTGTAACAGATCGTTGCAGCCACGTCTCGATCCCTGAGTCTACAGATGGGGACGTTTGCAAGACAACAACCATCTGCACGAACAGTTCGACGACGTTTGCAGCAGCATGGACTATCAGCCCGTAACGAAGCGAGCGGCTCTCCGTTGGATCTTCCCTATTCCTCTGTTAACTGTACCTGGTACGCATCCCATACAGATGAGCAATACTCAGTCTACGTTAATGTTACAGGATTATTCACCTAACTTTGTCAGAGATTGTAGAACGGGGTGGAGTAGATAGTGGCATAGAGTACTGGAGGTTGACTGCCATCAAATGGGAACAAAGAAACAGTCGGGCATCGCCTCATCTTTAGCTAGTTAATTTCATACATGCGCATTCTAATATTTTTCGAACCTACTGAGGACGCCCAAGTAAGCTTTTCAAGTGTAAAAATGTTGTCGTTTTGCAACGAGGGAAGTCTTGCAGGTGCGATGCTCGGTCTGCGTGGGCCGGCTAACAGTCGGCTTATCTCTTACGAGGAAGCGCCTGGCTTGTTGCGGGAGAACGACCTCGTAAAGCGCGAGTCTCGGTCCCACCTGCGGAGCACCAGGCTGGCTGACGAGTTGCGTCGTAACGCGAATAGCGCACCGATAAACTGGCGACGCCTCTGCAGTCGCAGCTGCAGCCGCCGACCGACGAGCGTGCCCTTCTCGCCCGAGCTCAGACGCGAGGCCAACAAAAAGACAGACCGTGGCGCGCACGTCACGTCATCACAGAAGGCTAGAGCAACTCGTCCTAGAGACAAGGCCTCACGACAAGTCCCTGCCACTGTTCGTAGCGGTCAGGCAGCTAGCGCCGCCTCTGCGAGACGTGGCAGGGACTTTTTGTGAGGTCTTGTCTCTGGCAACACCCCCTAGAGACAAGGCCTTACAACAGCTCGTGTCACGTAACACCGAGAGGCCGCGATCTGTATCTGATTGGCCGGCCGCTACGTGGCAGTGCGATGGGCCCAGCGACCAGCCATTCAGCTATCGATCGCGGCCTCTCGGTGTGACGTGACACGGACTTGTTGTGAGGCCTTGTCTCTAGCAGGTGTTGTCTCTGGGACGTGTTGGCTTGAGTCAGCGCGATCGCTACCCCTGAATGGGTGGCTACTGGGGCACAGCCCCCTGTCTCATAGCGGACAGCACGACAGACAGCTAGCGTTGGCGTTGGCTCAACCCTGATGACGCGCGGCCGGTCGAAGTGGCCGAGCAGTCTGCGGCGCGCTAGTCACAGTCTGCACAGCCACAACGGTCGGGGTTTCGAATCCCCCCTCGGGCATGGGTATTTGTGCCGTCCTTAGTATTAGCTAGTTCATAAGTAGTTTGTAAGTTGAGGGACTGATGACCCCGTAGTAAAGTCCCATAAGCTCTACAAACATTTGAACATTTTAATGAAGCGAGGTGATGTGCGCCCCATGGGTTGTCTTTCTCGATAGCCACGGCTCAGGCCAGCGTATCGTCATCGTGACGTAGCGCTGACGAAAAGAACTCAAAAAGTTCAAATGTTTGTAATCCTATGGGACCAAACAACGTTTGTCATTACTGCTTAGTCTTACAAACTACTTAAACTAAGTTAAACTAACCTAAGGACAACACACACATCAATGCCCGAGGGAGGATTCGAAACTCCTGCCGGCCGCAGTGGCCGAGCGGTCTGCGTCTCGCCAGTCACAGTCTGCACGGCCACAACGGTCGGGAGTTCGAATCCCCCCTCGAGCATGAATGTTTGTGTCGTCTTTAGTATAAGGTAATTCATAAGTAGTTTGTAAGTTTAGCGACTGATGACCCCGCAGTTAAGTCCCTTAAGCTTATTTACAACTTGTACAGTAACCAAACAGGGTTATTAAGAGTCGAAGGGCAGAAAAGGGACGCTATGGTTGGCAAGGGAGTAAAACAGGGTTGTAGCCTTTCTATAATGTTAATCAGTTTGTACATTGAACAAGCTGTGAAGGAAAGCAAAGAGGAATTGGCAGAAGGAATTAGAGTACAGGGTGAAGAATTAAAAACATTGCGCTTTGCTGATGACATAGTAATACTGTCAGAGACAGCAAACGACCTGGAAGAACAATTGAATGGAATGAACAGGTTGTTGAAGGGAGCGTATAAGATGAACATTGGCAGGAGCAAAACAAGGGTAATGGACTGCAGTGTAAGAAAATCAGGCTTCGCTGATGGAATTAGATTAGGTACGGAACAATAAAGGTGATCAATGAATTTTGTTACTTGGGCAGTTAAGAAACTTATGATGGTCGTAAAACAGAGCATATAAAATGCAGAATGACAATGGGAAGAAAATCGTCTTTGAAACAGGAATTTAATAACATAAAATATTAATTTCAGTGCATTTGTGTGAAGTATTGCCTTGTACGAGAGCGAAACTTGGACGATAAATAGTTCAGACAGGAAGAGGCTAGAAGCTTTTGAAATGTGGTACTACAGAAGTATGCTCAAGGTTAGGTGGATAGATCGCGATGTAAGAGTACACCTGTCGCTGTATCTTACAGTTTGATTTAACGTAATGTGTATATTGTCTTAAATTTGTTCATTTCCCGTATTTTCATTTCTTGTATGCTAGATATATTTCTCATGTAACGTCATTTTCTATATTGAATCATTTAGTGTAATCATATACTGTATGTGTAAAACCGCATGAATGCACGGACATTCTAATGCTGTGAAGTTGGCAATGCGCCAGAGAAAATGTTGAACCTGTTGTAAAGACTGTCTTTGGTACAGAAGTAGTAGCTGTGAGTGTCGCGCTGCTGAAGCAGTCGCGGAGCGGACTCGCTATAGTAAACACATAAATGTTTTGTTGATGGTGCAGAGGCACGATAGGCGCAGTGTGGCGCGAGTTTAATGCAATTGCAATAAGCCTGAGAGGCGTACTGTTTAATGTATTGAAGGAAGTGCGAAATAAGTTTATTTATACTGGAAAGTGATCAGAGTAATGTTTATTCATGTGTGCAAGAAAAGTAATTGTTTGGTTATCAAGTCTATTGTCACCGAGTGTGATCGTTGTTGTAGTTACGTAGATTAGAAGGTGTATCGAGGTGATATCAATGCATGGAGATTTCAGCCAGACGAGCTGAACAAAGAGTTGTCGATAAAAAATATTTTGAACCAGCAGTAAGAGTATCTATTGTAATCATATCTGTCTTGTATGGACTTCACGACGAAGACGACGAAAACAAATGAGTACTTTTGTAACATTTTATTTTGTATGCATGTAAATGTAGTGTCAACCCAATCAGAATTTTGGTTCAATTATATATGACTTATTTTGAAACCAGTCTTAATTTTGTAAGTAGTTGTAGTCACCCCATTATCACCATTATAGATTATGTTGATTATGCAAGCCTGTACATTGACTAACAAGTTCAATCATTTTCAAAGTAATTACGATCAGACATTGCTAGACAAGTTAAAGAATTGCTAAACGTGTTACAACCACAGAGACTAGTAATTAAAGTGCAGTGCTGTTCTAAGTTTTGCAACCAATTAATATGCCAAAGCTTTTAACTTGCTAGAGAGTTTGCACGTAGAGTTGCTTTCATATATATAGAAAGTAACCAGGCTAACAGTATTCAAAGTATTATAGTAGTTTTACCAGACTTGACGAAAGTAATTTTTATGAAATACGTTAAATGCCAAACTCTGCTCAGCCAGTTACACGCGTACGCTAACCAGGCCCTGGAACCAATTAATCAAAAATAGTTCACGTAAGGTTTTATAAGGAAGTTGAATGCTTTAAACGATATTCTCAAAATTATTGAAAACTTTGACTGTAGTATTTGTGAAGCTCATTGCACCACGGAGTTTCACAATACTGAGCTATTATCATTGCAATCAGGGTCTATCAACTATTACGATTTTGATTATAACACGAACACGCCATCACCACTACATGAATTCTGACGCATTTATTAGTGAAGTTGTGTTGTTTGTGAATCGTAAGAGGTGCTAGTTGGAGGCTGTAGTCAATGCTAAGTCAGATAGGGCCAAGCTTAATTAATTACCTCAGTCACTGTTTCAAGTTAATTAATATCAATTTTTGTTTTTATTTATTCAAAATTTTAACTTTCACTGCGAAAGTGTTGTTGCGACCCGGCAGTTGCGATTAGCAGCAACTTTTAATAACGAAATTTTATTATTACTACAGCATATTATTATGCATTCTGAATTTTGACATTTTTTGACGACCTCCAACAGGCAATTTTCTTACAGCATAACTACTGAAGAGGTACTGCACAGTATTGGGGAGAAAAGGATTGTTTGGTTTAGCTTGACAAAAAGAAGAGATCGATTGGTAGGACACATTCTTAGACATAAAGGAAACGTGAATTTAACATTTGAGGGAAGTTTGTGGATAAAAATCGCAGAGGAAGACATAGAGAAGAATACAGAAGACAGATTCAAATAGATGTGGGTTGTCACTCTCGTGAGAAGATGAAAAGGCTCGCTCAGGATAGAGTAGGGGGGGGGGGGAGCTGCATCAAACCAGTTTCCGGACTGAAGACCATAAAAATACAACAGTTATGCTGATAATAAATGCCCACTTATATGGGTGCAAAGTCTTTCAACTCCAGAGAATGCGAACCCAAAACAATAGACACCTACGGTTCCGACCGCCACAACCACAGCCATTGTATACCACCTTGGTTCCTCAGAGAACTCTCTCTAATGTGTTAGATATTACTAACGCAGACGGAAACTTATAAGTTGTGTTTTCATTTAAATTTTGACTTCATCGTTGCGTCGACCTAGTGTACTGTAACATCTATACATATAAAAGAAAGTCGTGTTAGTTACACCGTTTATAACTAAAGAACGTCTGAACCGATTTGGCTCAAAATTGATGGGGAGATGCTTAGAAGCAGGAGACGGACATAGGAAGGTTTTTAGATACCTATTTATATTAATACAATGAATTGCCGCATGTATGAAAGCACATCACTTGAGAATGGCTTCACCAATTTGGCTGATATTTTCTTTGTTCTGTTCGTAATTCTTAGGACATGGTTTCTATGAAAGAAAATTTTTGGAAAATCTATCGGATAATATTAAAATTTGAGAGTAACTGAATGTACGCTTCCAGCTCGGATCATTTTCTAGATTCTCCAACAATCAGCTTGAAGCTGGATGTTACTGAAGCGGTACTCTTTAGCGTTAAGAAATCAGCGACTTGTTTTACGTAACTTACTCGGAGTCTCCACTACACAGTAACATATTTTAACTGCTTCTTATAATTAATTCATTTGCACTCAATTTACAGAAGAACAATGCCGTAGATGTAGCAATAAAACATTTATTTTAGACATAACTAAAATGCAAATGAAAAACTTCGACCAGGAAAAGACACAGATACATTAAACAACAGAAATTAAATTATTTCAAGGAGTGTTGCTTCCGCGCCAAGGAATAAGCGCGCGAGGCAGCGCCCCAAGCGGCAGGCGCACGAACTTCTTGCGTACGCTGCAATCAGCTGATCGCGTCCGCTGAATACTTGTGGCCACATCAGCCCCCCGCGGAGTAGCGGAGCGTCGTCGGCGTCCACCATACTCGATGCTGTCGACGAATCTTGCAGGAAAGTGGACATGCCGACCAGACCACGTTTGACGTGGCGGCTGTGCCACTGGCGAGGCAGGAGGTTGCTGGGTGTGTGTAGGCGAAGGTGATGGTGGTTGTGTGAGCAGGGTTGTATCACACAAGTCTTCAAATACAAACGCTGGTTTCACTCGGTCAATTGAGACGGTACTTTTTTTACCATTAAGCAGAATGTCCATAGTTTTGCTACTGCGTGCAAGGACACGGTGGGGTCCAGTATATGGAGGTGTAAGGGCTGGCTTAATTCCATCTCGACGGAGCATGACATGTGAGCAATTTGACAATTCTTTGTGCACGAAGGAGGGGCGTATTCCATGTCGCGATGCTGGTTGAGGTCTGATCTGCGTGATGTGCTCCCTGAGTTGAGCTATAACATCTGGTGGTTGTAAGTTGTCCCGCGACGAGGTTTTTGACTCAATAAATTCTCCTGGGAGGCGTAGTGTCTCGCCATATACTAATTCTGCAGGCGACGCGTCGAGGTCTGGCTTATGTACCGTTCGCAGGCCAAGTAAAACGAGGGGCAAGGCTGCAGTCCACTTAGTCTCATAACACATTAGTGCGAGCTTGTAGTGAAATGGTGGTTTGCGCCGCAAAACTTGCTTATCTGGGTGAAGATTTCCGATTCAAACTGGCGCCCTCTGTCCGTTGTAATGTGTAACGGGCAGCCAAATCGTACGACCCACTGTGACATGAAAGCGACCGCCAATGTCTCTGCGGAAGTATTTTCAACCGGAATCGCCTCTGGCCAACGTGTTAATCGATCAATAATCGTTAATAAGTAACGATGCCCGTCAGACGGCGGTAAGGGTCCCACGACGTCCAAATGAACATGGGCGAATCGTTCTGTGGTTTCTGGAAAATTCCCGATGGGCGCATGTACGTGACGTGCAATCTTACTACGTTGACAAGCTACGCATGCGCGGGCCCACTGGCGGCAGTCTTTTTGTAGACCTGGCCAAACGTAACGGAAGGCAACAAGTTTAACTGTAGCTCTGACGCCTGGGTGGCAGAGGTTGTGGAGTCCGTGGAAGACACTTTTGCGTAGTCCTACTGGCACATATGGGCGCGTTTTCCCAGTGGAAGTGTCGCAGTACAACTGAGCGTTCGATCCCGGCACATCAATAAGTTTCAGTTGAAGGCCGGTCTCCGTATTATTAAGTAGGGTATTCAGCTCTTGATCGGTCTGTTACGCGTCGCACAGCTCCCGAAAACCAACAGTCTCTGTGACAGCACCGACTCGAGATAAGCAGTCAGCCACTACGTTAGTGAGTCCTGAGACGTGCTGTATGTCAGTGGAAAATTGTGCTATGTACTCAAGCTGACGAAATTGTCTTGGTGAGCACTTGTCATTGTTCTGACGAAAAGCATACATGAGAGGCTTGTGGTCAGTAAATACCGTAAACATCCTCGCTTCGAGTTGCGTGCGGAAGTATTTAACAGCTGTGTAGATGGCCAACAATTCGCGATCGTACGCACTCCACTTTTGTTGCGTTGGCGTTAGTTTGCGCGAAAAGAATGCAAGAGGTTGCCACGTTTCGTTTACATATTGCTGAAGTGCCGCGCCGATTGCAATCTGGCTAGCGTCTACTACCAGAGCCAGGCGTGCGTCTTTTACAGGGTGTGCCAGAAGTGTAGCGTCAGCAAGTGCCTTTTTGGCAGTCTCGAAAGCGTCTATCATCGGTCGTGACCAGTGCAACAATGCCTTGCCTTTTGTCTTGGAACCGGTTAGTGCAGCTGTGAGTGGTTCTTGTATTTCAGCTGCATGTGGGAGGTGGAATCTGTAGAAATTCAGCATACAGAGAAATCGGCGTAGTTCTTTTGCTGTAATCGGACGTGGAATGTCTAATACCGCCTGTACCTTCTCAGGTAGTGGGCGTGATCCCTCTGACGAAATTTTATGTCCCAAGAAGGTTACCTCCGGTTGACCGAACACACACTTTTCCACATTCAGAACGATACCATGAGCAGCAAGGCGTTCAAAGACCTGAGTAAGGTGCTGCTGATGTGTTTCAAGTGTTTCCGAAAAAACAAGGATATCGTCTAGATAAGCAAAACACTGTGGTAAGCCTCGTAACACCGAATCTATGAAGCGTTGCCATGTCTGTGCCGCATTTCGCAGACCAAAGGTCATGAATAAACTTTCAAATAATCCAAAAGACGTAATTATTGCAGTTTTCGGAATGTCCTTCTCGGCCATGGGAATCTGTGTGTAAGCTTTTGCGCAGTCAAGTATACTAAACACTCGTTTCCCACTTAAAGCATGATTGTAATCCTTCAAGTGTGGCACTGGATATCGATCCGGAATGGTTCTGGCATTTAAAGCACGATAGTCCCCACATGGCCGCCATGCACCATTTTTCTTGGGTACTAAGTGCAGAGCTGACGACCATGCACTACTGGACGGACGTATGATACCTTCAGCCAGCATAGAATCAAACTCAGCCTTTGCTATGGCGTACTTGTCAGGGGCCAATCGTCGAGGTTTACACGAAACGGGGGGACCTGCTGTAGTATTGATGTAATGAATAGTATCATGACATACCTGCTGTGGGGCCCCTGGAGGCCTTGTAAGTGCTGGAAACTGGTTGAGTAGCTTGGCGAACTCTCCTTCTGCTGTTTGGATGAGCTTAACGTCACACCCGGCCGCGTGACGTCGGAATCCGGTGGCAGATAGCCCGGTGACTGCATCCCGTAAGCAGGTGTTGGCGGTGTCCGGCAACAGATGGTAATGGGCCAATAGATCCGCTCCGATTATTGGTTCCGCAACATCGGCTATGACAAAATTCCACACTATTGCACGGCGTAGCCCAAGGTCTAGTTCCATGTATTTTGTGCTGTATGTTTAAATCACGGAATTGTTGGCCGCCGTCAGTCGGAAGGTAGTGGTCGGGCGGTACTTGTAAGTTTTATCCCGTGGCAGAATACTTAAGTCAGAGCCTGTATCGATTAAAAATTTACGACCTGACTTGCGATCTGTCAAAAACAAGCGGGTAGAGACACCAGTAGGCGCACCGAATTCTGCTTGATGCTTGCTATTACCGTACTCGCATGGCGGGTTGCACTTGTGAGCTTGGTTTCCAAATCGGTGATGATACCAGCATATATTAGTTGCTTGCACATCGTTGTGACGGGGACCGTTGTGTGTGGAACGGCTCCGTGATCGTCGTAGGTATCTGTTTTTAGTGCTATGATCTGCGAGCAGTTCACTAAGTTGCTTGCTCAAAGCCTCAATTCTGCTTGCCAAGCTATTGTTTAGCTGTTCTTCTAACGCCGACACTTTCTTTGATAACCTGTCGTAATCGGGGTTCGTTTCTGTAGAGGCACTGTTGCACGTAATTGCCGAGTCAGAACAGGAATTTCATACAATTGCGTCCTGTATGCGGTCAGCAAGAGCCGCCAAGTCGTCTAAGGGCATTTCTGTTTGAGATGCGATTATTGGTTTAACTTGAGCTGGCATCCTGCTGCTCCATAATGTGCGTAGCAACGAGTCTGGAACAGTGTGTGCATCAACTTTACTGCGTAAGTGGCGTAAATACTGCGAAGGTTTCCGGTCGCCTATGTCTTCCTGCGTCAGGACCTGCCGTATTCTCTCTTCCTGCGAGGCAGATACTCGGCGTATGAGTTCCGACTTGAGTTTCATGTAAGCGTCCGTTTGCGGCGGCGTCGTAATAACGTCTTGAACTTCTGCCGCAAATCTGTGATCAAGTTGACTAACCACAAGTGCAAACTTTGTAGAGTCCGTAGTTATTCCAGAACATGAGAAGCTCGCCTCTACTTGCGCGAACCACAGCGCGGGATTATTAGGCCAGAACGGCGGAAGTCGTACAGCCAATCTTGATGTGTTGAGTGCGTCTTCATTCGGCATTTTAGTGTTCAAAGAAGGTTCGGGGTCACCACTGAAGCTGTATGTTACTGAAGCGGTACTCTTTAGCGTTAAGAAATCAGCGACTTGTTTTACGTAACTTACTCGGAGTCTCCACTACACAGTAACATATTTTAACTGCTTCTTATAATTAATTCATTTGCACTCCATTTACAGAAGAACAATGCCGTAGATGTAGCAATAAAACATTTATTTTAGACATAACTAAAATGCAAATGAAAAACTTCGACCAGGAAAAGACACAGATACATTAAACAACAGAAATTAAATTATTTCAAGGAGTGTTGCTTCCGCGCCAAGGAATAAGCGCGCAAGGCAGCGCCCCAAGCGGCAGGCGCACGAACTTCTTGCGTACGCTGCAATCAGCTGATCGCGTCCGCTGAATACTTGTGGCCACAAGCTTATTCATTCGCTACTCGCCTAGCGACCAAATACGTTGTAACGGAGCAAACAAATACAGCAAGGAGGTTAGAAGAAAGGGAGGACCTTGTTAGGGTTTAATTTTAAGTCTGCTACTCAGACCTAGCGGGCAATGCTGGCAACAGCCGTTGATTCCGCGAAATTGTGTTACGTCGCTGTTAGATAGTCGGGTGATAGTATACAATATCCAATGAGATTTGCCGATTTCTTACTACTACGTTTTTCGTTCATGGAAATACTATTGATTGTTCTCGTGGTTATAAGTGATTACCATTCGTAAGACTGTTTCCTTAAGGGAAGTCCATTTCACTCTTATACATGAAAAACATCATCTTCCTCAGTAAGTTTAATGTGTCAGGAACTAAATTATTTTGCTGATTGTTAAAATAAAATCGTTTAGTATGAAAACAGCTGTCGCCAACTAAAATTTCACTGGCTGTCTCAAGCTTTGACACGATGGTCGCCTTCATTCCCACGATCCAACAGCTGTTGCCTGTGTCGCGGAATGTAAAATTTTACCGGTATTAGCAATGTTGTTGATTGTGTTTCAATTACATTCCTAATAAGTGTTCCTTATTCACTTACAGGTAAAGTAACTAACAAGAAGGTCAACTGTATGAATTTTTAAGCCTACCGTTTGATGATTCACCGAAACGAGGACAATCATACACTGAAATGCCGCAGATTATTTCATCAGTTCGCCGTTGATATGTATTTTCGTACAATAAAACCATTAAGAGTACGGACATTAAAGCTACTAATCTCACAGATAGACCAGCTGGAAAGTTCTCTCTGATAACCCGTTTCCAATTGTTTTACCCATCCTTTTTCACTTCTATTCCCAGTCCGGGTCTCGATTGTGATAATTATAAATAATATCAGAGAGAGGGAGAGGAGGAGATAGAGAATGGGGGAATGAAACGGATTTTGAAAGGGGGATGATAGGAGGAGATGGATATGGTGTGGGGTAAGAGGGAGTGGTGTGAAGATACATGGTGGAAGAGATGGACAAATGAACGTGGGAGGAGGCTATGGAGAAGTAGAGGAGGGAGGAAGGGATAGACATCGGGAGAAGAAGAGAAGATATTAGGGCATATATCCCATACACATTAGCGAATGCGAAGCGTTGCCGGGTTTGCTAGTTATCAACACAATTAAGTGCGTGTTGCAGTAATACCACTACCCATGCTTCCTTCATGACATTTCGGCAGCCATTGCTATCGTTTGGAACGAAGCCGTCACTTTTTTTACTTTCGTTATGGTCGCTTCCTTCAGATTTTCGTTCCGTTCATTAAGCCGGCCGCGGTGGCCGATGGGACTGAGGCGCTCCAGTCACGGTCTGCACGTCCACTACGGTCGGGGATTCGAATCCCCCCTCGGGCATGGATATTTGTGCCGTCCTTAGTATTGATTAGTTCATAAGTAGTTTGTAAGTTTAGGGACTGATGACCCCGTAGTTAATTTCCATAAGCTATACAAACATTTCATTCAATTACGTCCATTAAATCTTTATATATAAAGCAGAGTGTCCGTGTGTTTGTTTGTGTATATTGCATACAAAAGCTACAGATGACCTCCAAACAAAGAGGACGGTCGTCGTAAGTGTAAGATTCACGTACAACACATTGTCCACGAGATTTACTATAATCAATGAGATGCGTGTAAAACTGCTACATGACGCGACACGTTGCACCACCACTAAACCGATTTCAACTAAACTTGGTACCCGTATCCTTTACCGTGAGGTAACAATTGTCGCCAGGTTAAGAACTACATACCACACATGTTTCAGGAGATATATCATAAGCAATAGGAGTCAGAAAAACTACCACATTATTAATACGCTGTATAAGAATGAAAGTGCTTAGCTACTTGTAAAAAAAAAAAAAAAATAAATAAATAAAAATAAAAAAATTAACGTAGCTGCTATTATCAGTGACCGCTACAAAGTCAAAGGATAAAAATCCAGCCCTCGATCGCAAAATTAAAAAAAAATATTTAACCTGGTTTCGGAAATAACTATGATTGTTTTACTCAGAAATTATAAAATAAAACAAGTCACATAATAAAATATACAACTCAGCTGTAAAGCTTACGTCACAAATTTAAAAACAATTTTTTTTAGAAAAAGCTAGCCACTATGGGTTGCACACCTGCTCGGAGGCATCAGACACTATGCCTGATGAAGGCAATCATACTTATTGCTGGCAACATGTTAAATAATATATATATATATATATATATATATATATATATATATATATATATATATATATATATATATTAATTTTGCGGCTGAGGGCTGCATTTTTATGAAAATGTTCAAATGTTTGTACAGCTTATGGGACTTAACTACGGGGTAATCAGTCCCTAGCATTTTTATCCTTTGAGTTGCAAAAAACTTTAATTACAATTTCAAACCTTTATTATACTTTTTTTCGCTGAGAACTGCATCAAAATGATGAAAGAAAGAAAAAAAATTTCTTGCTTACTACTTTTCCGCTATTCACGGAGCAAAACTACTAAATTCTTTATTACGTTTAATTTATAATTTCTACACTGCAACTTGTACTAGCAGGAAATTTTACAGACAGCATACACACATACAGCTAAATGTACCTTCCAAATTGTATCACAGTACGACACATAGTTCATGAGATATGAGGACATAAACAGTACCGTTCATGGAAAACTGCCTCATGAAGCATTAGTTTTCAATCTATTACTTCTTTACTATAACTGTATTCGTAACAGATTTTACCAACATACATCACTTATACAAATGAGTACATATCTGCACAGTTATACAATTGTATAATATGTAAATCAATATAAATGAGATCATATACACATCATGCACCACTTTTTAACACATTTAGGTAGTTACTACTAAGAGACTCCAGTATCCTAGTCAGCTTAAGAAAATTTCTGAAAGATGGCGCTTATTGTACTGGTGTGGTGTCTGTTTTTGAAGAACTTGACGGACGGGAAGCGAGCACGGGTAGCCAAAGGAGTGCCGGGGGCCCTGGAAAAAAAAAAGTTGGTTATGGCGACCGATGGACCGAAAGGGGAGACCTGGGTTCGATTCCCGGCCCGGCTCACGCTTTCACTTGTCGCTATTGCTTAATTTCAATGCCAAATGCGACCACTGTCAATCCTTTCTTTCCTATCCCTCTTCCTTCCCTTCCTTTAACAATCATTTGCGAAAGTAATAGACTTCTATAGAGTTAGCCGGAGAAGACAGGATGAAACACAGTACATCGAACAGTACCCATTATTTCTGACAGGTCCATCTTTTAGCTTCAAGATACTGGAGACTAAGACGAATAATTAATCACGGGCCAATCTATTACATGCCGCGGAGTGGATTTGGCGTTTCTATGTTTCTCAGACGGAAAACTTTATATCGCCTACTCATGGGTGGTCCCACCAAAGAATTTATTCGTATTAGATCCCGGACAAGTAACAAGAAATAATGTTTATAGTCAAGTTTTGGATTAAACGAATGTATGAATGTTACATACCTTTCGTATTTTTAATATCCTTCAAACGTGAAAAACCAAGATCGCGAAATACTAATTTATTTAATGACGACCGGTTTCGGAGGACCGGTCGTATAACATTTTAGAGATAAAATAATAAGTACAACATAGCACTTAGTCTACATATAAAAATACATAAATTAGAACATCACAGCTTGCAAGATTTTTGATGACTACCTTTCTTTGTTTTGGATACTGCGCTTATAACTTTGTACATTATGCAAGAGGCCTTATTTCTTAAATATTCTCACATAAATATTACATATATTTAGAAAAGAGGAAATGGACAGAGAGAGGAGTGATAGGAGAAGTAATAACTCAAGACTTGAATAACTAAATAAATAAATACCCGGGCAACGCCGAGTTTTCAGCTAGTCAACTATAACACAATGTAGACCTGACATTGCATATCTACCTTGTATTTTCGTTTAGCTTTGAGGTTAGCGGTACGACTACACAGTTCGATGTACCTCATATGGTCGATACACGCTTGTTTACTTCAGTGCTACGTCACGATGACGAAAAGCTCGTCTGAGCTCGGGTGAGACGAATGCTACCCGCCCAACAATCGCGAGGCAGCCATTGGCAACAGGGTGCAGCGCTCACAAGGAGACCACATGGGTATCGGATTTTAGAATTCCTTTATATTTATGGTACGTGAAGTTCAGAACTTAAATAACAATCTGCGAAATCCATTCGACGCAACTCCAAAAATACTCCAGAAACTCGACTTTGAAGTTTTGTAAAGTACACGTAAGTGCCAATAATCAAAACAGTTGTGTCCGTGAAGCTCAGGTGGTAGCGTTCTGACCTCACAACCGTAGAGTCGGTGGTTAGAATCCCACTGTAACAGGTTTTTTGTTTTTGTTTTGGAATTCAGTTATATAAAACATTTTAGGATCTCTAATTCCACGTGTTGTGTCAGGTTTTATTTATCTGTATGTAGACGAGCTGAAAACCTTGTCGGCAGATAAACCGATGCTTCAGTAGATTATCTGATTGGAAAACCGTTACTAGCTATGGAGATGACTTTCCAAAAACAGCGTCGTAGCTTTTCACAGTGCGCCTCCGTATTCTAGTGGACAGCATGGTGGGTTGCCGTGCAGGGGTCCGGGATCGAATCCGGTGGGGCTGGAGATTTTTCACCATTCGGGGACTGGGTGTTGTCCTCATCATCGCAAGTGGACGAAGTGGCATCAGATAAAAAGACTTGCATCAAGCAGGCTGAACACGACCCCAGTTGGGGTCAAACGGCCATAAATGCCATTCGATCATCATCAGCGCTTCACAAACAGAACAATCAGATACTGCCGTCGTCAACTAATAGTGGAACCATTACTGTAAAAAATGTAGATTATGCTTTTTTTTTATTGAAACCATCATTATTAACAACTTTCTATAAAACACAGAAAATTACGAATAAATAAAAGTGCGTGTATTTTGCGTAAAAATTACCATTAGATATTAAAATTGTGTAAGATTCGAACTCAATGAAAATAATAAGAAATCCATTAGTGACTGGTACTAGCCCTTACTTGCAAAACTTAAAAGTCAATCTCCTAGATAATTTTTTAGAGTTGCATCGTATGGCTTTGGCTGACTGTCATTTGAGTTCTGAACTTCACGTACTATAAATATAAAATACATATACAGTAGAACTCCTCTAATCCGTCACCTTCGGGACCAGGACCATAGTCGGAACGAAAAAAGGGTCTGATTATTGCAAAAAATATAAAACGATATTTAGCACAAAAAGGTAAAGAATCTAAGAACTAAAAGACGTCTACAGTAATAGAAAAAGATGTTTTTACGCAGTATTAAACAGTATACGAACTAAAAAAATCTACATACACTATAATGTGTATTGGTTCTAAAAGGAAAAACACTTGGCAGAGTAACAGTTCATTTTCTTCTACCAATTCTTGAAACTTAACAGAAAATTTCTTAGCAGCTGCGGCATTGGCTAATAGTTTTGCACTGGAAATAGAATCAAATCGGTCACGATGACGAATTTTCCAACGATCAGTCCAGCCGTCACTGGCAGCAAATTTACTTCCGGCTTCCAGTTTTATATGTAAAACTATCACTTTTTCTGTAAGAAATGGCCCGGATATTAGATTTACTTTCCTTCTATCGTGACATCCACAATTCGTCATCAAGCAGTTCAAGTTTAGGCTTTTTTTAATGTTTTGCGATTCTTCAGAGTGTTTTCACCATCAATCGTAACTGTATAGGATTCAATGTGTCTTCGATTCTTCCTCTAATCCTTAATTGTTGTAACACCTACATTCAGTTCCTTCGCAAATTTTTGGAGCGATTCTCCTTTGTCCAGTCTTTGTAGCACTGCTAATTTTTCATATAGTGAAAGAGCACCCCTTTACGTTTGAATCCAAACATATTGAAAAACACATAACTGTACACGCAATTAATCTAATAAGTACTGTAGAGATCACGGAATAAAGCAAACAACGACGTTTTTTAATCCCATTCACAACAAAGGATAATAGCGTACAGTATAACAATCTGCACAGTGATAGACACCGCAGTAATGGCCCGACAGGCGTCCAGTCAGTGACGATTCGGCACAAGCTCACGAGCCTGACCATAGTCGTACCACAGAGTAACTAACTGGAGTCACGGATCATCCGAGGTCGGACGGATTAGAGGGGTTTTACTATATATACAGGGCCGGATCTAGGACATTTTCCAAGGGGGACAAGCTTCAATTTGCCGCCCCTTCTTTCACCCCCCCCCCCCCCCGTAAGAATCGACTTTTTGACGCTAATTGGGTTACATATTTCTAAATAAATGTCACAAACTTATAACATGAACTTATTTTATTGAATGAATTAAGATCAAAGGAAAACAGAACAATTTTAATACGTACAAAATATTACAAGATTACTCATCGTACAAAAATCAATTCAAAAATTCGCTTTTCGACCTTTTTTTGCTGTAAAACTGTTTTTGATATCATCATAGTTTAGAGAAGCAGCTCTTTTGTGCTCTATGGATATTATACTCAGATTTGTTAAGCAGTCGTGCTCCTCAAGTGTATTTAATTAGTTTCAGCTTGCTGAAACTTCTTTCTGCAGACGAAATAGAAACTGGACTGGTAAGATATATTTTAACGCTGTAGTAAGGTTGCGATACCCCTTTACCAATTTATTTTTGTAAATAAAATTTAATGTTGATGATGCAGTGGAATCTTGAAAGGCTCTGTCTACTGCCAGCGCATGTTGTCTGAAACTTTCAACTTCAAGTTCTTCCTCGCTAAGATCTTCTGCCAGTTCCGCTGCTTTGGCCTTCAAGTCCTCCACTTCCATTTCTCGAATTTGAGCACCACACAGAAAACTAATTTTTGCACCAATTATCTCAAGTGCGGTAAAACTGGTACTAAGCTCTGTCAATTATTCCTTATTTTTTCTGTGAAAGTTGGGTACTTCATCCTAACAAAGCTCATTGGCCATTTTCTTCTTTCTTTGAATCCTTTTTTCTGAGAATACCGTTGATACCTCATTATCTTCTGCTAGCACTTTGGCCTCAGAAATAGCTTCAGAGGTACAAGAATCCCGGGAAGTTTTGAGAAAGCCCAAAAATCCTTGAGTGCTTCGAACAGCTTTATCAATTGTAAAGTATTAACTTCACCGAAACTGATTAACATGAGCAATTTATTTTAATATTGCATACCAGAAACAAGTTAAAGTAATGAATTTGAGTTTTCCCATATATTTTTAAAAATAGATCTTGTCTCTGATTTTCTTTCTGATGTTGACAATTTATAAGTGTCAGTTTCTTCCAGGGCCTTCAAAACTTTATGAAAATGCTTGTAAACAGCTTCAGCCGCATCTACTTTTGCAGATCAGCTAGTCTTGCTGAATGTCTGCTGAATTTGCTCCTACTAAATTTAAAGAGTGAGCAGCACATGGTACGAAATAGGCCAGTTCATTCTTCTGAAGTATTCTTGACTGGACCCCTTTGTACTTTCCTGCCGGCCGCGGTGGCCGAGGGGACTGAGGCGCTCCAGTTACGTTCTGCACGGCCACTACGGTTGGGGGTTCGAATCCCCCCTCGGGCATGGATATTTGTGCCGTCCTAGTTCGTAAGTAGTTCATAAGTAGTTTGTAAGCTTAGGGACTGATGACCCCGTAGTTAAGTCCCATAAGCTTAACAAACATTTGAACATTTTTTTTTTGTACTTTCCAGCCCTGTTTGGCCCATTGTCATGAGACTGCCCCCTGCAGTACTTAATGTTCAACCCATCTTGTTCCAATTTTTGCAGTATCTCTTGACTAAGACCTTCTCCTGTTTTGTCTGTAACTGTAAAAAAGTCAGTAAAACTTTTCACAACCTCTGAGTCATTCGACTTGACATATCGTATTTAGCAGCTAAAATATCTTTAATTATATCTTGTTTTATTTTGTCAGCAATCAAGTCACGGAACTCATCTTGTATATTTTTGTAAAAACAGCTAATCTGGCCTTTCTTGTGGCGTTCGATACGCAGACGAAGGGGGACACAATAGTATGATATGAGATCAATTGTATTTAGAAATTTGCCGCTATGTGGATCACCAAAATCACCATCTTCTTCTGTTCCTCTAAAAGGACTTCCTTGCTTAGCTAGAAAAAGGACAGCATCATTAATACAGTGAGATTCCTCCTGTTTTATCTGGTCTTGCTGCCCAGTGTGCGATACTTATCAGGTGGGTTTGTCGGAGGACATCAAAAGATTCGAAAGAAGGGCAGCTTGTTTTGTTTAGTCGTGATACAGGGGAGACAGTGTCAAGGAAATGATACAGGATCTGGGATGGGAATCATTAGAACAATGGCGTTTATCGTTGTGACGTGGGCTACTTACGAAACTACAATCGTCAACATTCTCCTCTGAATGTGAAAATATATTGTTGCCTCCCACTTACATAAGTAGAAAAGATCATCTGAATAAATACGTGAAATCAGAACTCGAACAGAGAGATTGAGATGTTCTTTCTTCCCGCGCGCTACTCGAGAATGGAATGGGAGATAAATAGTATAAAAGTGGTCCGATGAGCCCTCTGTCAGGCAGTTAAATGTGATTTACAGAGTATCCTGTGTAGATGTCTATAAATTCCACCGCTACCGAGAGAGGACTCTAGATCCTTAATGCTTTTGACTTTTAATAAGAAGTGTGCGCACCTGAAATACCTGTGACAGGGCAACCAGGAATTTTAGTTTTTTAAAATGATTTCGGTATTTCTTGTAGTCCTTTTACTTTTAATAATTCTGTGTCTGTTAATTTTATTAAATTATACCAGAAAGATACATTCTGAAAAAAAAATCAAAATTTGCCGCACTCTAAATTCTGCCGCCCGGGCCAACTGCCCCCTTTGCCCCTCCCGAGATCCGGTCCTGGTTCTACTGTATATATATATAATCCGATACCCATGAGGTCTCCTTGGCAGCGCTGTGGCTGGTGCTGGTGACTGTTCGCCATAGCAGTCGCAGCCGTCCCCCTCCCCTCCCTGTAAGAAAAAGAACGAAGCCCCCCCCCCTTGAAGTTCACCTAATTGTCACTGGACAAGACGATATCGTGGATGTTCCGGCCGTTAACTTCTGCCGAGACTAACGACGGAGAAGAACCGAACCACGCATTAAAAAGTTCGGAGGGGGGATGTCGGCTCGTTTAACTGGTTCCCTTTTTTTCCTCTTTTCATTCCGTAGATTTATGGCAGGGAAGGCTAATTAAATTTGATACGGCGGGATGCCCGTTCCCGGTATCTTTCCTCAATCAATAGACAGCGCGAATCACTTAACGAGCAGGAACTGTTATCAAAAGTGCGAAGCCTGTTGCGTCACTGTTCCTTAGCTGTGTGGTTAACCAGCATTAAGTGGCCAGGTAATGAGTAGAAAGGAGAGACGCTAGACGAAACAATGCGGGAAGAGCTTCGCAGACTTGAGGATCAGCTGGCGGAATACGTGATAAAGCACCTAAAATGATAAATCTCGTCTCGTCAGTTTATATGTTCTCCGATCAGTTCATAATCGGAGGAGATATTATTAATCGTCCAAAACCAATTAAAATCATTACAATTTTATATGCAGCGAGTATGGAATACATCTTGGAAAACGTAAACTTTCACGACCGCAAATGTCAATAATGTTAAAATTTTCCGGGCTATTATGCCATGGTCTTGTTATTAAAACTCAACAGTTTCGTCCCCACTTTCTCAAGGGGGATCGTGGCTCTCTTCAACGTCCGATACCGACTGCATCCGAATTCGTCCAGAGAGATAAGGAGAGCTTTGAGATCGCACACGTAGAATTCAGAACGATGAAAATGTTCCTGTGAAATCTCATCTTCCTGCCATTTATTAAGGACGTCACCGACCGCATCGGTAAAATTCTGATGGAATGTAGCTGTAATATACAAACCTACTTGGAAGATATGGTATCACTTGAAATCGGCAAGGATTTCGAAAACCGCTGGAAAAAGAAGGAATTTATAGGATTCCGTGAAGCTGTGGAGACGTGTACGTGGGTACAACAACAACAACAAAGAACTAGAAGAGCACAAGAGTAACTGTAGAAGGGGAGAGACTGACAGATCGGTTGTTGCTGAACAAGTTTTTGAACCATGAGACCACCTCATTCAATTTGATAAGACTCAGGTTTTGGCAGCCACAAACGACTATCAGCAAAAACTGTGCAGAGAGGCTACAGAAATTGTAAAGCACCGCAACAATTTTATTTTCTTGAATAAAAGAAAGTCTTGGTTGCAATTTTTTATTTATTTAAATGATGTGTTTCGCTCGGTTAGGGTATCTTCAGATATCTGACAAAGAAGAAACAATGAACCGGAAATACAATATATAAATGACAATATTTCAAAATTAAAAAAAGAAAATTCTAAAAAAAATTATAGAAATTATTTAATAAATTTTGAAATATTGTAAGTTCTACAGATGTCTGAAGATACCCTAACCGAGCGAAACGCGTCATTTAAATACAATTTTTTTGCAACCAAGACAATCTTCTATTCAAGAATTCAACTTAACACTGTTGCTGTACCACAACACGCAAAAAATGTATGGGAAGACTTTAACAATAATTTCAGTTGGATGGACAGTAATTTCAGTAGGATGGAGGAGGGCGTGAAACTGAATAGAATGTGGATTCCGGTGTCGAAGGAAAAAGGTAACAGTCTTCCACCATGATATGATATCAATAACGGACAACGTGAATCGGCAATGGTGAATTTCGCGCGCCTATCCAAAACACTGATGTCCCATATCTGAACGCGAGCACGCGTAAACGGAATTCGACGGCAGTCAGTAACAAGCCAGAGTGTGTATCGGACGTTAAATAGAGCCACGATCTCCGTTGAGAAGGTTCTCCGCAGATGGGTTTTAATAACAAATCCATAAGACCACGGCACGATACCCGGAAAATTTTAACAATGATGACATACATCTTACAAGAATAAATGACGTCTCAGAAAACTACCTACACAGATAGCTGTGAACTACAATTATACGATTGTATTGGATACAATGAAACAAATATACCTGACTTCTCTGAGAATGTGTACACTGAACGTGGTATATGTAATATCACAATTCGATACTACACGTAGTCGACGACGGCCAGATAGTTAAGTCGTAGCAGGAACGCGACTGTAGCGCAATCACATGTCCAAGTCGGGCACGCCACATCGCACTCCACCCCCCAGTTCTAATAGCTCGCGGGTGCAGTTCAGTCGCCACGAAGAACTCTTAGCCTAGCAGAATAGTTAGCGGTGATAGCCGTTGCATTCACTGATAGGGATTTTTAGTCTGTCTCCTGTTACTCCAGCAGTTAGAAAGTGACAATCCTCATTCTACAAACTGTCAATTAGTACCAGACTGTATTGTCAGGTACATCCGACTACGTCAGGTGTCTCAAGACACAACGAACTACTTCGAGAAGACATCACTTAAAAAGTATGTATCAAAGTTTAACTATTGTCGGTGTGGTAATTGCTGGGTTCCCGGTTCCAGCACACAATTTTAACCCTGCGGCGGGCGCGTGGCGGCATATAGTGCCGTCAATTTTGTTTTCAGGGTTGCCAACGAGGTCATAATAAAAACCACCGAACTGACAGTAAAATCCCACCGAAAGCCACCGTACTTTCCGAAGTTCCCATGAAAAAGAAAAAAAAAACAAAAAAAAAACACTGTCTATTCGTTTGTTCTTGACCGATTGATTTGAAATTTCTTTTCATTTAGTCCGTAATCAGAAATAGGTAATTTTATTAGATTCACAAATGAATCTGCATCGCCTGATTCCAACTCATACAAACTCAAAAATGTCGATACTATCTTCTTTTGAGTCTCAGAAAAATAATGCACAACCCCAATTGTTTTTTTCACTCCTATATCGGTTGATTCATCAACTAACAGACTGTAAGGACTTTCTGCAACATCTTTTTATAAGTTCTTCCTTAAAGTAAGGAAACATGAGATTTTTTTCCAGAATGAAACTTTCACTCTGCAGCGGAGTGTGCGCTGATATGAAACTTTCTGGCAGATTAAAATTGTGTGCCGGAACCGGGACTCGAACCTGGGAGCTTTGCCGGAAGTTTCATATCAGCTCACACTCCGCTGCAGAGTGAAAGTTTCATTCTGGAAACATCTCTTAGGCTGTGGCTAAGCCATGTCTCCACCATATCCTTTCCTCCAGGAGTGCTAGTCTTGCATGTTTCGCAGGAGAGCTTCTGTGAAGTTTGGAAAATAGGAGACGAGGTACTGGCGGAAGTAAAGTTGTGATGCGGCATCGTGAGTCGTGTCGGGATAGCTCAGTCGGTAGAGCGCTTGCCCGCGAAAGGCAAAGGTCCCAGGTTCGAGTCCCGGTGCCGGCGCACAATTTTAATCTGCCAGGAAGTTTCATGAGATTTTTTATTAATGCACTACATTTTGTGCGGTGAAGTTTTAACTTAGATGAACCACTCATGAAACACCTACTACACAAATCAGTAAGATGATCCACACACTGTAAATAACGCACACGCAGCTTCAGCTCTTGCTTGATTCAGATCAACACTTGCACTCGGGAAATCAACTTTTCTTTGTGTCTGAGACTGAAGCGGTCCAGCGTCACGAGCGTGCTTCTTGGTTTTTTGATGGTCTATAGGATCGGAATATCTCGCCTTCAGATTAGTACCACAGTAACGACAACGAGCAACTGTGTTGTCACCTGGCACTTCTAAAATCCAGTTCTTTATTACCGGATCATTTTTCCACTCAGACTTTTGCACGTAAGGGACTTTAGTTTGCCCATACTTTCGTGATGCAAGTACAACACTTCCTCTCCATGGAGATTGGAGAAGTCCACACAGAACAGCCTACAACAATGACCAATGAGTCATACCATTGTTGACATCTTTGAACTCTTTAAGAATTTCACATTTTATCCAATAATGTGATATATTTCCTAGTCATTTATCTGTCCATATTCGTTAATAATTTCAAATTAGGATTACATTACTTCTGCAACCTTTTTATTTATTTTTTTTTTAATTTTTGGTAAACGATTTCATTAAAATCCACCAACAGTCCCACCTCCCACTGACTCAGATTTTTTCCCACCGTCGGCTTTAAAAAACCACCAGATTCGGTGGGAAACCACTGACGTTGACAACCCTGTTTGTTTTCTTTCAATAATTACGTCAGCGTGTCGAGCACGCAACAATGGTGCTAGATATGCTTCCATTGTTTAGTCACGCGCCAAACTACATTACTGCGTCACCGATATACTCACCGTAACAGCTGTGACTGACCTGTGGAGTGAACGACTGCACCGAGACGGCACTGCGCACCGCACGCGCCCGGTAATGTAAGTACATGTAGCCGTACACTGTCGGATGTTTTGATGATTAGAAGCTTTGTTTTACAACTCTGTGGGTGTATGATGATTTAGTTATTAACATTGCTTTGGTATTAGAATTATTTTATTGTTACCGAGATCCGCAGAAAGGAAAGGACTAACACCAGAAGAAACTGAGCGTCTTCTTCTGCAATCATCTGACGAAGAAGATTACGCTGATTTCTCTGACAGCAATGAGGAACCAGAAATAGTTGAAACTGCAGATCATTCTAGCGAATCTGAGCAGTCATGCGTTGACGAGAATGAAGTGATAGGAATGCCACATGATGACTGCCATTTTTATATTGCTAAGGACCAAGAAACATTGTGGATAAATAATCCGTTAGCACTACCAGGGAAAACAAAACGTAAGAATATAATCAAAGTCCTACCTGGTCCGAAACTGAGTGGTAGAGAAGCTAAAACTGAAACTGAAAGTTTTTTCAAATTTTTCGTTCCTGAGATAATTGATTATGTTGTTGAAAACACAAACAAGACATAAATAACAAGAGATCATCTGTGAATTACTCAAGGGCTAGAGATTGCAAAACTACTTCTGCTTCTGAAATAACGGCTCTTTTAGGAGCACTGTTTCTCATTGCTGTACAAAAAGGAGGAAGCACAAATGTATTACAACTGTGGGCATCAAACTGAACAGGAATGATTATTCTAAGGGCAGCATTTAGCTACAAGCGCTTTCTGTTCTTGCTCCGGTCACTCAGGTTTGATGATACTTCTACAAGAAAAGAACGACTAGCAACTGATAAACTTGCTGCCATCCGCAATCTCCACTCAGCATATCTGAACAACTGCAGAAATAACTACAGTCCAGGGGAGTTGACAACCATAGACGAAATGCTTGTCCCATTTCGCGGACGTTGTGGTTTTGTTCAGTACATGCCCAATAAGCCCGCTATGTACGGATAGAAGTTGTATGCATTGTGCGATACAGATCATATTAACAGTTGCTGTTAAGAAAGATGTTATACACAATAAATAATTAATTCCACCTAAATTTTTTTTTAAAAATAGCTTTTCTATGTATTTAAATGTAGGCGGCACAGAGTGCCGTCCGCGCCCGCTGACGTAACAATCTTAGGCGCACCTGCCGCAGGGTTAATCTGCCAGGAAGTTTCATATCAGCGCACACTCCGTTGCAGAGTGAAAGTTTCATTCTGGAAATATCCCTTAGGCTGTGGCTAAGCCATGTCTCCACCATATCCTTTCTTCCAGGAATGCTAGTCTTACAATGTTCGCAGGAGAACTTCTGTGAAGTTTGGAAAGTAGGAAGCGAGGTACTGGCGGAAGTGAAGTTGTGTGCACGGACCGTGAGTCGTGTCGGGATAGCTCAGTGGTAGAGCGCTTGCCCGAGACAGGCAAAAGTCCCAGGTTCGAGTGCTGGTTCCGGCACGTAATTTTAATCTGCTAGGAAGTTTCATATCAGCGCACACTCCGCTACAGAGTGAAAGATTTCATTCTGGGAACAAGTATAAAGTCGAAATAGAGGTTGAAGCTCCTAACTAACAGATTTAAATGAGGTCACAATACTGAACCGAAAATTGCCGAAATTACGGAAAAGCAGATTTATAAATTCAGTCATGCTGAGGGGCCGTAGGCATAGGGTCCTTTGCTGCTCGTATTCTGTGATGATCTTCTGACTCTTCTTCTTCTTCCGGAATACTTGTGGGTCGTAGCTCGGAGGGCGTCTAACTGAACTTATATTGATGGTATTGACCAATCTGCGAGCACGCCGATTGATATGAAGAGCCTCAGTCTGCGAAGTGGCATCTGTAAAAACAGGCACACAATTAGTTCGTGAACATGCTGTTCATGTTCTTGGATCCCGTGTTTGTCATAAGAGGTTGCTGCAGGTTGAGGGTAGGCTTCTCTGCCAAGTCTGGGGTGTTGCAGTACTGAGTGCTGCCAGCTCTTTTCCGGCGCTTCCATAGCTGGCACTACACAGACAATTTCCTGCTTGCGGTAAACTGTATGTAATTTTCTCCAAAAAAAAAAAAAAAAAAAAAAAAAAAAAAAAAAAAAAAAAAAAAAAAAAAAAAAACCACTTCTTTCTTTCCCTAGATAAGTTACGCACACTGCTCAAAACAATTAGGGAATCAGGTAAGATATACACAATTACATGTTGTTGTTGTGGTCTTCAGTTCGTAGATTGGTTTGATGCGGCTCTCCACGCTACCCTGTCCTGTGGAAGTCTCTTCATCTGAGAATCAGTTTACTGTATTCGTCCCTCGGTCTCCCTCTACGATTTTTACCCCACACGCTTCTTCTAATGCTAAGTTGACAATTCCTTGATGTCTCAGAATGTGTCCAACCAATCTATCCCTTCTCTTAATCAGGATATGCCAGAAACTCCTTTTCTCCCCGATTCGGTTAAGCACCTCCTCATTAGTTACGTGATCTACCCATCTAATTTTCATCATTCGTCTGTAGCACCACATTTCAAAAGCTTCAATCATCTTTTTATTTGGACTCCTTATTGTCCACGTTTCACTCCCATACAATGCTACACTCCAGACAAATGCTTTCAGAAAGGACTTTCTAACATTTAAATTAATATTGGATGTTAACAAGTTTCGCTTCTTTAGAAAAACTTTTCTTCCCATAGCCATTCTGCATTTTATATCTTCTTCACTTCGGCCATCAGAAGTAATCTTGCTACCCAAATAACAAAATTCATTTACTACTTTTATTGTCTCATTACCTAATCTAATTCCTTCAGCATCGCCTGATTTTCTGACATTGCATTCCATTACCTTCGTTTTACTCACACAATTACATGTGGTAACGTATTTTATTCAGATATTGGTTACAACTGCAATTTGTGTGTGATACAGTACATTTTGCTTTTTCAGCTCTTTACTTGAGGTTAACATGGCGTTTACGTAGACCAAGGCACCATGGGGCTATCATAATAATGAAAAATTGAATCTCTTTGCTCTGTAATATGGCGTGTGTGATCACCTCGGATAGGCAGTACAGTTGCACACCTGCGTGACATGGACAGTATGAGGTCATTGATCAGATCTTTTATTTGGTATTTCCTTCATGAGTGCAATATCTAGATCTGCATCCGTTGTGGAAGATGCTAGTCTGGCTGCAGTGCATCTTATAACTGCATCCCAGGGCGGCTCAATCGAGTTTAAGTCCGGAGAACAAGCTGCCCACTTCATTCAGTCAATTCCCTCAACTTCAAGCATGTTTTCTACCAGTGAAGCTCGAGGGGACGAGCGTTATCGTCCACAAGAAGGCACCCATCTCCTGTGGTATCAGCGTAGGGCACAACAAAAGATCGAAGGATCTCGTCTCTATACTTCTGATCAGTCAAACCTCCATTCTGAAAGACATAGAGATCCGTACATCGGTCAATACTGACTCTTGCACACACCATTAGTCCGCAAAGATGAGAGTCCCAGACGAAGAGTGTTCTTAGAACACTGGTCCATAGAGCACACGTCATTGCTGATGAGAGCAGTCTGCAGGACGAGCTTCTACACCTGAAGAGAGTCTTTGAAGCAAACGGGTATTCTCCACAACAGATACATAAGGCACTACGAACGAAGCCAACGGTACGTGCAAAGAATACGGAAGATGATGCAAAAAGTTTTAAATCTATGGCTTTTCTGCCATATGTTGGGAGCCTGTCGTCGAAAATCGGACGGATTATGAACAAACACGATGTTAAAGTAATTTTTCGACCCCCACCAAAGACAGCAGCACTTTTGGGATCTAACAAGGATGATTTGGAGCTCCAGAAGGCCGGGGTTTACAAGATCCCATGTGAATGTGGACTTTCGTACGTAGGACAGACGACACGTACAGTGCAGGAAAGATGCACGGAACACCAGAGATATACCCGTCTTTTACAACCAAATAAATCGGCAGTGGCAGAGCACTGCTTGATACTGGACACTCCATGACGTACGAAAACGTCAAAATTTTAGCTTCCACTTCATCCTTCTGGGACTCAGTAGTAAAAGAAGCAATAGAAATTCGCTTGGGGACGAATTTAATTAACAGGGACAGTGGCTTCAGTTTAGATAAATCACGGAATCCGGCACTTTCTTTAATAAATTTACAAAGACGCCGCCACAGCACAGATCATAATACATCGATTTTTCCGCAGTAATCGACCATGCAGCCGCAGACATAATTCACATATACGTGTACTTCCTTGCCGCCGAGTAACGTCTTTGGCGCATTGTTGTATCTGTGGCCGCATGCGCAGTAGCGCGGCCCGCGCGTTTATAAGCACGAAGCGTGTGCTGGAGCGTCAGTCTTCGACTCGTCTCTGAAGATGGCTGAACTTTTCTCAGCCGAAATGTTAGAAGAAGAAAACTTTATGCGGCTGCACACCCGAAACTTCTTTGAATTATATGGTGATGTTTCCTGCTTTTAAGAAGGATTCAAATTCAAATGGTTGTTAAGCTTAAGGGACTTAACTACGGGGTCATCAGTCCCTAAACTTACAAACTACTTATGAACTACTTACGAACTAGGACGGCACAAATATCCATGCCCGAGGGGGGATTCGAACCCCCGACCGTAGTGGCCGTGCTGACCGTGACTGGAGCGCCTCAGTCACCTCGGCCACCGCGGCCGGCTAAGAAGGATTGTTCCGACTTCCAGCTGAGGGAACAACAATTGTCTGGCTAAACACTAAATCTTGACTCGTCTGTAAACAGAATCCGGTGCCATTCGTTACGATTCCAACCCAGAAGTTCATCGGCCCAATTTCCTATACACCACTCACAAAGTAGAATTTCATCGACCTACGGTCCCCCCCCCCCCCACTCCTCCTCCTCTTGAACCCTGGGCCTATGCCACAATGATACCAGCACTCCCTGCATCTTCACATTCTCCACATCCTCTCTCAAGGTAACTTTCGCCACGTCTCCCAGATGACGCCCTCCGTCCCTAAATTTACCCATCCTATCAGCCCTAATCTCTCCCCTCCCCATATAGTACGTGCCCCCTAACCCTCCCCATTCCTTTCCCTATCCCAGTTGGATCTATGCTTCCCCTTCCCGCAGAGTTCTTATAGTTTCCTTTCCCACACCAGCCCCTCTTATCCCGCTTCCCCCCCCCCCCCCCCCCTGCGCCTATTCCTCCTTCCCCTCTCCCCGGCAGGGTCTGCATAGTTCTCCAATTTTAATATAGTTTGCTGTCAGTGTATATGAATCCCACAGTGTAAGGGTCAGTGTATGTTGTTTTAACAGTGCAACCACCGACAATGGCAAGACACTGTGTCGCATACGTACATTTTATCAGTGTCTTCGTCAATGTCGCCGTCCCGAACTTTAACTCAGACATTTTTGTATTCTAGCCACCGTGGTGCCGTTTCACAATTACCATCATGTGTCTTGTTACTCTGTGTGATTTTTATATCTCTACATCTACATCTACATACATACTCCGCAATTCACCGTAAGGTGCGTGGCGGAGGGTACACTGTACCACTACTAGGCATTTCCTTTCCTATTCCACTCCCAAATTGATCGATGAAAAAAAGAATGCCTATATGCCTCCGTACGAGCCCTAATTTCTCTTATCTTGTGATATTTACGCGAAATGTAAGTAGGCGGCAGCAAGATCGTACTACACTCAGCATCAAATTCCGGCCCTCTAAATTTACTTAACAGAAATTCACGAAAAAAACGTCGTCTTTCTTCCAGCGATCCCCAATTGAGTTGCCGGAGCATTTCCGTGACACTCGCGCATTGCTCGAACCTACCGGTAACAAATCTAGCTGCTCGCCTCTGAACCGCCTCTATGTCTTCCTTCAAACCGATCTGCTGCGGGTCCCAAATACTTGAGCAATACTCAAGACGTGGTCGTACAAGCGTTTTATACGCGGTCTCCTTTACAGGGGAAGTACATCTTCCCAAAATTCTCCCAATTAACCGAAGTCGGCTGTCTGCCTTACTCACAACTGTCCTTACATGCTCGTTCCATTTCATATCGCTCTGCAATGTTACGCCTATATATTTGAACGACGCGACAGCATCAAGAAGCTCACTACTAATGCTGTATTCGAACATTATAGGATTGTTTTTTCTACTCATGCGCATCACCTTACATTTTTCTACATTGAGAGCTAGCTACCATTCTTCGCACCAACTAGAAATTTTGTCTAAGTCAACCTGTATGCTATTACATTCAGTTACAGACGACACCCTCCCATACACCACAGCATCATCAGCAAACAGCCGCAAATTACAACTTACTCTGTCCATCAGATCATTTATATAGATAGAAAATAATAGCGGTTTTATCACACTCCCCTGGGGCACGACTGACGATACACTCGTCTCTGATGAACACTCGCCGTCGAGAACAACGTACTGCGTTCTATTACTTAGGAAGTCTTCCAGCCAGTCACAAATCTGTGAACCTCACATTTATCTCCGCTTTTATAACTTCCATTCCCCTGTTTTATCGCCGTTTTATTGTGTGTGTACACCTCTTGCTGATTTGTGTAATCGCTAGGCTGAAGTGTGGTATATAGGCCGCTACTAGCCTGTCCCGTCAGGGACTTGAAAATAACAATACAGAAAGAAAAAAAAAAATATCTTGCGGGAGCGTTTTCTGAACGACCGTATGGGCACGTATAAGACTAGACGTTTCTGACATTCTGACCTGACTGCAACACACTGGAAGGTAGAGTTGGCTACGGTTTCATGGTTTAGAAACCAGGTTTCGATACACACGACAGTTTCAGTGTTTCAAAACCGGCATCTTTCACGGTTTCGAAACCATGCGGTTTCATTCCGTTCGGTTTCGGATCACATTCGCGGTCGATTGTCGATATACTGAAACCGTTTCTTCCTGTCGGTTTCACGGTTTCGTGTCGGTTTCACGGTTTCGTGTAATTTCACGAGTTAATGTCGGTTTCACAACACTGGTGTTTCAAACCACTAATGCAGAAACGCGGAACAGACTAATGGTATCGAAATGTGGTGTTTCATTTTACTGAAGCTCCACACAGATACACATATAAGTTACTAGTATATAAACCATTTAGAGGGTGTCAAATAGTAGTTGACACTCGTGAGTCTGCAGCTATGATTACTGAAATCAAGATTCGTTTGCAAGAGACTGCTTCCGAAAGACATTATGTCTGCTTTATAAATGAAAAAGAACAATAAAACAATGTTCACTATTTGCATTGAAATAACTGGTTAAATTCTAGGTTTATCTACCATATTAAAAAAAACACGAATGAAACTACATTCTTCAAAATAAGATACAACATGAAGCCTGAAATGACATTTTTTATACTAACAAGGGTAGATCGCATCTCGTGTTAGAGTTGGTTTCTTATGAGCGAAAACGAAGTTACCTACTGTCGTTATAATTTTTCGAAACTCATGTTAAAAGAATTGCGGCGATGGTGTAACGGTCAAGACGTACAAGTGGTGAACTTGCCTCTTACTTTATTATTTTTTGTGATTCCGTAGCATTACTTGTGATTATTTAGTATGCCCTTTACTCCCTATAATTCATTTAGTATGTATAGAAAGTAGCATTTATGATCCATCACTGTAATATGCGTACCGTATTGCAATTTGTGAGTTCCTAACGGGGGCCGGCCGCGGTGGCCGAGGAGACTGAGGCGCTCCAGTCACGGTCTGCACGGCCACTACGGTCGGGGGTTCGAATCCCCCCTCGGGCATGGATATTTGTGCCGTCCTAGTTCTTAAGTAGTTCATAAGTAGTTTGTAAGTTTAGGGACTGATGACCCCGTAGTTAAGTCCCATAGACTTTACGAACATTTGAACACTGGCTATCCTAACGGGGTAAACTTTTACCTACCATACCGGCGGCCTCGTGTGACTATGTTGGCAACATCAACAACACGGGAGAAAATCTTTATCAACATGTTTCGTACAGACCAAGAAGTAAATATATAATCTATTGTTGACAGCTTCTTGTATGTACCCTTGTCCACATAGTGAAAAATATTGCCCTCCTAGAACGAATATTTCATGACAAAACACACATTGCTTCACGGTTTCATGGTTTCGAAACAGTGTTTCGAAACCACATATGGTACGGTTTCATTCGTTTCGAAACCGTCAGGTGTTTCAGTTTTCCCATCTCTACTGGAAGTGTACCGGCGAGTGACAGTGGTGTATTGTGGATGTGTGTCGCTGACAGAGCAGGGGCAGGTGCGTGCTGGAGGCTGCAGCTGGTGGTCGCGTCGCGTCTGAGCCTCCACTGCTGCTGCCGCCACCTGCGGTCTCCTGGGACCACACGGCGCGCTACAGCTGCCCAGCCTCGTCACATGCTGGCCCGCACACTGCGTCACGCTGCACTGCCGGGCAGACCCGAACTGGGCAACTTTTAGGGGCCACTAGAAGGGTACTCAAGAAAGAACAGTTAATCACACACACGAACTGGGCAACTTCCGCAGGACGGTTCGACCCAAGGCGTTCCTGGCCCTAACTGAGCTCGTCAGTCCTGTCAATAACACCAGCAGAAAGTCACGATTTGCAACCTGTTATTTTTGTGTCCCAGCCTCGTCGCCGCTTTTGAGTCTCGTTTCCGTCGTAGGTGTCGGTGGCCGAGTAGAAAGACCGACACAGGAATAAAGGAGGCACGCTTGTGCAGGTAGGAGGTGACCAGCCAGTGGGACAGCAGAAACTAGAAACACTAGAGTAAATTAGAACGATACATATATATATATATATATATATATATATATATATATATATATATATATATATTTCACAGAGACTTAGTAATACTTAACTTTTACATAGCTCAGTACTGCAGAATGCTGATACATAGTTCAACTGTTCAAATGTTTATTAAGCTTATGGGACTTAACTACGGGGTCATCAGTCCCTAAACTTACAAACTACTTATGAACTACTTACGAACTAGGACGGCACAAATATCCATGCCCGAGGGGGGATTCGAACCCCCGACCGTAGTGGCCGTGCTGACCGTGACTGGAGCGCCTCAGTCACCTCGGCCACCGCGGCCGGCGATACATGGTTGAGCTAGAGGCCTGCCTAGTGCCTATCCGATAACCAAGTCTTCACTGGTGCCTATCTGATTCCGAAGTGTTAGCTGGTTCCTATCTCAGTCCCAAGTGAACGATGTCGTTCAGTGGTGGCGACGAGCGGGATAGCAGCAGAGGACGCTCGTGGCTGACGTCGTAAGAACGCCGCGCCGTGCGTGCATGGCGGCGCGCGGCGAAAGTAGGTGGCGCGCACTTCAGATTTGTGCGACACCACAGTTATTAGTGATCGTGGTAATGCACATTTGATCTGTGACGGTCATAAATTCAAATGAATAGTAGCCGCGGTGGAGTAGCCGAGCGGTCTAAAGCGTCTCGCTGCGGAGCGCGCGGTTGCTCGCCGTGGAGGTTCGAGTCCTCCCCGGGGCATGGGTGTGTGTGTTTGTCCTTAGGTTAGTTTACCTAGGTTTAAGTAGTTTGTAAGCTACGGACTGATGACCACGCAGTATGGTCCGATAGAATTAAAAAAAAAAAAAAAAAAAAAAAAAAAAAAAAAAAAAAAAAAAAAAGTCATTTCTACCTATGTAGGTGGGAGTCAACAATATATTTTCGCATTCGGAGGAGAATGTTGGCGATTGAAGTTTCGTAAGTAGACCACGCCGCAGCGATAAGCGCCGTTGTTGTAATCATTCCCATCCCAGACCCTGTATCATTTCCGTAACGCTGTCTTCCCTGTATCGTGACAATACGAAACGAGCTGCCCTTCTTTGGACTATTTCGATGTCCTCTGTCAAACCCACCTGTTAAGGATCCCACACTGGGCTGCAATACTCCAATAGTCCACAAAAGGACGGACAAGCGTAGTGTATGCAGTTTCTTTTGTAGTTCTGTTGCATATTTTAAAGGGTTCGGTCAAAAAAAAAAGAAAAAGGCAGTCTCCGGTTCGCATTTCCCACGACATTATCTACGTGTTCTTTCCAATTTAAGTCTGAAGTAATAGTAATTCCTAGGTATTTTATGGAGTTTGTAAACGAAGTTTAACGGACTTCTTTTCGTACTCATGTGTACGACTTCACACTTCGCATTATTTAGAGTCAATTGCCAACTGCCAATTTTTACACCATAGTGATATCTTATTTAGATCGTTCTGCAGTTGGTTTTGATCTTCAGATGATTTTACTATACGGTAAATGACGGCGTCATCTGCAAAGAACCTAAGAGAGCTACTTAGATTTTCTCCCAAATCGTTTATGTAAATAAGGAACAGCAGAGGACCAACAACACTACCCTGTGGAACGCCCGATATTACATCTGTTTTAGTCGATGCCTTACCATCGATTACTACGAACTGTGTTCTCTATGACAGGATATCCCCTATCCAATCGGAAATTTGGGGCGATATATCATAACCACGCAATTTGATTAAAAGCCGTTTGTGAGGTATGGTGTCAAAAGCCTTCTTCAAATCAAGAAATACGGAATCGATTTGCGAACCCTTGTCGATAGCACCCATCACTTCGTGTATGTAAAGAGCTAGTTGTGTTTCGCACGAACGATACTTTCTAAATCCGTGTTTACCTTGTGTCAATAGATCATTCTGTTCGCGATAATTCATAATATTTGAATACAGGATATGTTCCAAAACCCTTCTGCAAATTGACGTTAATGAAATAGGCCTGTAGTTTAGTGGGTAACAGTGTTAACAGAGCAACGTCTTGCCGAATCGCTTAGCGAGGCCAGAGTCATGTTGTCTGTGAAATATTAAAACGGTTAATAATAATAATGACAATTTCTTTGTATAGACAGAAATAATAGTTTTATTGCGCTGTTTATTTTGCACAAATTTTCAACAACCGTTTTGGCAGTTGCAATTCGAAATACAACTTGCAACGATGCATTAAACTTTATATTGTTTTGTTGTTAATATTTATAATGGGAAACATACAAGCTGAAAACATGGCGTTGCCTGTGTATTTATTTATTTATTTGCGTAGTACACAATATTTTAAGTACAGTGTCCAAACAAAGAAAGATAGTAATTGAAATACAAACATTCATACATTCAGTTAATCCACAACTTTACTACAAACAATATTTCTTGTTACTTGTCCAGGATCTAATACGAATAATTTCTTTGGTGAGGCTACCCCTGAGTAAGTGACAAAGAAACATGAGCGTATCAAATTCACTCCGCAGAATTGAATAGATTACACTGTGGTTTTTGATCGCAATAGAAAATGCATGTCTCACAGGAAACTGTATTCTGTTGAACTGAAAAGCCAGATCTGTCGTAAATTATGGGTATTGGTTGGAGGTACTTGGTCTCATTTTCTTCCTTTCCGTATAACTCTATAGAATATTGCTATCGTCTGCATCCGTGTGTGCTTCAGAGCTCAAAGTTGTCAACACCAATGTCTCCCTCCACTCCTTGGCCAAAGACTCACTCCCCCCCCTCCCGCCACACACACACACACACACACACACACACACACACACACACACACACACGAGATATCAGATCCTGTTTTGCCATTTAATATTGAAATGAAATATCTTTTATTTCATGTTTTGTAAATTGTTTTAGAAAGCACACTCCACCAGGGTGACAAAAAAGTACAAATTTACCCCCCCCCCCCCCCCCCCCCGTGTGCACCATTCAAAATGTTCAAATGTTTGTATAGCTTAAGGGACTTAACTACGGGGTCATCAGTCCCTAAACTTACAAACTACTTATGACCTACCTGACTAAGGACGGCACAAATATCCATGTCCGAGGGGGGATTCGAACCCCCGACCGTAGTGGCCGTGCAGACCGTGACTGGCGCGCCTCAGTCCCCTCGGCCACCGCGGCCGGCTGTGCACCATTGCTACTGTCAGCTTTCCAGGAACGTCCTTACGCTGACTAAAATGCGTTTTGCCTGATGTGACAGCTTTTTACACATCGCAGCATATACGCCGCACGGGAGTAGTCGAGCGGTCTGGAGCGGCCTCGCGCGTCGGAGGTCGAATCCTTCCTCGGGCATGGATGTTTTGTGTTTTCTTTACTATAAGTTAGTTCGTAAGTAATTTGTAAGTCTAGGGACTGATAACCCCACAGTTAAGTCCCATTAGCTTAACAAACATTTGAACGTTTGAGCAGTACATACAATCCCATATTTATTGAATTATATGTTGTACAATTGTATAATTTTGCAGTTATATATTCATTTTTATAAGTGCTGTATGTCGGTAAAATCCGTTGTCAACAGAGTTAATTGTAGAGATGTAATATAATGAAATCTGGTGTGTGATGGGGCGGTTTTCCATGAACTTTACTGTTTATGTGCTCATATTTTATGAACTACGTGTCGTAGTGTGAAAGAATTTCGAAGTTACATTCAGCTATATGTCTGTATACTGTCTGTAAAATTTCCTGCGGCTAGAATTTGTAGTGTAGAAATTATAAACTGCAACGTAATACCGGATGCCGTAATTTTACTTCATGTACAGCGAAAAAGTAGTTAGCGAGAACTCTTTTTTTCCTTTCAACATTTCGCAATTATTGTGTGCGAGGAAAAGTTTAATAAAGATTTTAAATTATGTTTAAAGTTTGTAGCAAGTCGCTAAGTACTCTCATTCTCATATAATGTATTTGTGAGGTCTCGCCGCATTATTTGGCAGTTTTGTGCGACTCCCATTGTTTATGACGTCATATCTTCTGAACCACGTGTCGTATGTGACACGTAGCCCTTCAGTAATTGCTACCTCACAGAAAGGAATGGGTGTACCAAATTTGGTTGAAATCGGTCAAGAGTTTTAGTAGAAAATTAGCAGCATTGTCGCTAAATGCAGCATTTTTTCGCGCATCTCATTGTTTATGACGTCATATCTCGTGAACTATGTATCGTAAGTCATTCTTACACTTACGGCAATCGTCCTCATGGATTGAAGCTTACGTGTACAAAATTTGAAAAAGATTGGATCAAAACTGTGGACTTGTATGCAACACAACCCACAAACATACGGACACACTGCTTTATATATAAAGATTAACGTTGTTCAGAATATTGCAACACATTTTAGGGCAAGGACATGAATCCTCGGGAATTTTTGTTAATGAACGCCTTTATAAAAAGGAATTTAAATCAGTACTGTAATGGTCATAGCGGTCTGTCAATTTGGAGACTTGATGGGGCACCATCTAAGTGCACCGAAAGAGGCATCATAAAAATTTTGAGTGCTGGTTTAGTTACTTCATTTCTGCAAACCTATTTTCAAAATTTTTATGCAGTGACTGTAACGCTTTGTGTACTGCCTGATGTGGACATAAGTACCTAATTTCAACGATTTTAGAAAGGGAAAATTTTCCAAAATTCCTTCTTGAAGCTGACTTTTAGAAAGCAAAACCTGCAATTCGAAACTTCCAATACGGTCGCACATAGTGCCGATTAATTTATTTTTACCTTGTAACGATTTATTTAAGTAATGTAAAAACCCGTGATGTCTCTCTTGAGAGCGATGTCAGCGATCCATTGTTCAAATGTTTGCAATCCTACGAGACAAAAGTTTGAGGCCATCGGTTCCTAGACTTACAAAGAACTTGAGGTAACTTGTACTAAGGACAACATAGAGACGAATGCCCGAAGGTGAAATCGCAGCTTCGATGCGAGGGGCCGCGCGATCCGTAATAAGTAAAATTTAAAAATTGGTTCTTTTTTATGGAATAAACAAGACTTGGCTCATCAGATTGTGGCAATTGGGCTTTTAATTTAGTAATCATTTCCCTTCTCAAATGTTCAAATATTTGTTAAGCTTAAGGGACTTAACTGTGGGGTCATCAGTCCCTTACTTGTGAACTACCTTATACTAAAGATGACACAAACATCCATGCCCGAGGGGGGACTCGAACCCCCGACCACAGCGGCCGTGCAGACCGTGACTGGAACGCCACAGACCCCTCGGCCACTGCGGCCTGCTCATTTCCCTTCTGTCTGGTCCTAAAGTCCCATGGTGTGTAACGGAATGTTTATTTTCGTAGTGACGGAGCTTTGTCGGTGCTTTGATATTTACAATAGAATAGCGTATTAAGCATTATGCTTACCCATCAGACTTACAGAATCTTCCCACTGAGAAATAAAAAATGTCACACGTAAATCCGAACCTTTTGTGCCCATGATAAACGTTCGCAAGATAGATAAATAGAGTCCTATTTGATGAGATTCAGAACTGATATTCAGCGCATCCAAGAAGACGAGAGCGGTGCTGTCTCTGTCACACACGGTCTTCTACACGGCGAGGAAGGGGGGGATGGAGGGGGGGGGGGGGTAAGCACCGGGGCCGCACCGAGTGCTCGAGTTGGAGTGGCCTGCATTACCGAAACTTGCGTAATTAAGTTATTTCTGTATATTACGTTACACCACAGATCACTAGTTTCTCCACACTTTTCAAGATCCCCTCCCTGTACTAACACTTCTTGAGTGAGTGTGTGTAAGCCTCATCAGGAATCCGTAGAACATGACATGAAAGGCGAACAGGTTTAGACAAAGCGAGGGTACTTTTATTAAAGTAGTTCCATATTGGTTTCTTTTCTCCTCGTTGTGACATTTTATACCTAAAAAATAAAAGTAAAGGAAATTAGATAGAAAGTAACAGAACTTGATACAGTGGAGTCTCGATAATTTCTCGGAATTACGAGTTTACCATAAAAACAAAACAACAACTGCGGGTCCATCTATCTTCACAGAAAAAGGCAATCCACCATTATAACGCGAAGTAAATACTGAAAAGGGTATCAATGTAAGTGACTATTTAAAAACTTTGTTTCTAAAAAGGTTACTTTTTTACAAGTGTATTCACGGTCGATTTTCTTATTTTTCACACGTAAATTTCAATAGTTCGATGTGATCCCGATCACCTCTAATTAACGAGACTACAGCATAGCTACCACAAATTCCACAGTCCTGCATACTTTATTGTACGAAGATAGTCTGTAGTCACACAACAAGCATGCCAAATAGATACTACCGAATTTCAGAGCCTTAACATGACTACCAAAATACAATACGCAAATGTAATCATTACTTCCATAAGTAGTCGCCTTTACGATTTTGTTTTTGAGAGCTCTAGTTTTATATTGCCATCTTCCCTTTTTTGCAATCGACAAACAACTTTACGTATCTCATTATTGGCATTCCTGAATACATAGCAGCTTCAATCAGTGCTGCAGAAGGATTTCGAAAAATAAAGTCACAGTTCCGACTAACAGTATAATTCTTATCATTATAAAAGTACACAAACTAAGCAGGAAATGGTGTGTCCCACATAATAAATGTTTCCTATACCTATATCAGTTATTAAAAAAACTTTTCGCCTTCAAAGAAACTCATTAATACAACTTTACAGCATAACAATATGATATGGATTAATGTGGACGGTGCCCAGCCTAAATTATCCATAATTTAACGCTACTGGGGGAAGGATTCACAAACAACACTCATTCGCTCACACACACGCAATGCCACAGCGAAGCTCACCAAAATCAGCGTGCTGAGACGAGGCGGAGGCAGGCGCCGTTATCGTAGGCGAAATTCAGCAAGTCGGAGGTAGCACAAAACACAATATACAAAAACACTTTGAAGCTGGCTCTGGTCTGTCGTGCCTGTTTTGAGATAGTGCGTGTGTTTAGCAAGTTAAATTACATCTGAACAGAAAACGCGAGCAAACACGCTAACGGCGACACACGGCTACGTTACATGAACGCACTCCACTGAAGGTAAAGTGGTTGAAAGTCGGATTCATTATACAAAATCACGGTGGATTCTTAAGTTGCAGTCTGTCAGAAATCGAACTAGGTACTGGTTTTATAAGAAGTGGCGTCCACTCAGGCGGCTAGCTGCAAATCCCGAAGTCGTAACCCGGACCCACGTGGTTCCGAAAACCGATAAAATTGAAGAAATTCACTTTCCGAAAAATAAATAAAATTAACTGTAGCATGCAACCCATAGAAATGCTTAGAATTATATAAGGAAGTGAATGAAATACAGCTACAAGCGATAGGGGGCGATTACAGAGACGGATGACGTCCAGTCTCCAAAACTCGTAAAAGTGAAATAATTACCAAGTCGGAAAAATAAAATTAAGTATTACGGATTGCAACCCATAGAAATGTTTAGAATTACATAAGGAAGTTATTGAAGGAGGTTGTATAAGGCTCAGAGAGAATTACTGACACAGAGTTCGTACTACAAGTTGGAGAAGAAGCGACAAAATTAAAATAGGCGGAGAGAGAAGATCGCGAAATATTAGTGGAAATGAGAAGGATACCCGCATAGTTACTTGCCTGATGGGCATGGAACAAACAAGAGTGGAAGCTGAAGGCTTTGTTCTATGAACCAACCACGTGGAACACGTGGAACACAAGGAAACGATGAGAAGATTTTTACATGCACTGTACAAAATGAACATATCACCTATTATAATTCGGGCCACAACCAAGCTAGAAAGTATTTACACAGAGTTCATACATCACTACATGATGACAAAAGGTTAAAACATACCAAGCCGTTATCAAACTGCAACTTGAATCACACTCACCGCTAGACAATGAAATGCTACCATCTCGCAGATACCAGAGAAGAACTAACCTTACCTCACCAGACGCCCAGAACAGGGTGAACAGCTGCGCAGCCACCGGGGCGCGGGAAGACGTGGGAAGCCACTGGAAGCTGGAAAATCCACGAAAACAGCAGTGGTGGGGAACCGAGAGACTCGCCAATCAGCTCGCAACCAAAGGGTGTGGAAACCTCTATCGACACTGAGCCAGAGAGAACGATGAAAAGCGAGCTGTCACTCCCCACATTCACACACACACTTAAAGGTAAAACAACTGCACATTCTCACAGGGACACTGGCGTAGCGGAGAAGCCATACTTAAGCCACATTAATTAATATAATAATAAATTATTAACACAACAAAATAAGAAAAACCTAGCAATATTAACTAATATTTTAACACATGAAATAAAAATACTATTCCTCAAGCCTTGAAAAGAGTGGGGTTCAAGTGTTAACAAAATGATAATCTAGCGACATTGAATAAATATAACTTTACAGAAACTATACAAAAAATTTATGGAGGACGACAGACGGTCGTCTTTCAAGCTGCATCAAAGCAGTCTGCGGACCGAGGACCACAGCAACAACAATATAATAATAATTTCGTATGGCTCATTGGCCTGGTGCAAGTCTTTCAATTGGACGCCACTTCGGCGACTTGCGTGTCCCTAGCCAATCCCAGTTATCCAAAGGGAAAGGGGACGTACAGCTTAACGTGGAATCCGAACTACTTGTCGTTTCTGGCAACTCGTCACGTCGTTGAGAGATGAAGGATGGGTTATAACGCAGACTGAAAAGAAGTCCTAGGGCCGACCGCGTTTCGAACCCGCGGACCTTCGGTTTTCAGTCGAGCGCTGTACCCCAAGACGACCGGGTCCGACAAAGAAGAATATGATGAAGACCATCCACTTCCGGAATTAAGTGCAGCAGACCCTGGAGTTTGTACACGCCGGACGTGGGTGGAGAGCCTTTACACGTGGGTGGAGAGAGGAGACAGACAGGAGTGGACGACGGCGCGAGCAGCTGCAGCTGCAGCCGCGACAGCCGAATTAATGCTGGCAGATGCTGCGGCTGCGGCTGGGCGGCTGCGATATCGTGGGCGCGTTTTTGTGCGCCAGATAAGGGCTGCGGCGGCCCTTTCGCCCTTTGTGGCGGGCGGGCGGGCCCTCAGATGTGGCCGCGCCTGTCTTACATCTCCGGGAGGGCCTACGCTGTCTTAATAAAGTTGCGCTCCCCCTGGCCCGCAATATTTTCGAGTGCTGGCCATCTCCGTGTAGACACGTCCGGCCCGGCCCGCCGACTTTCCCAGAACACAACTCGTGGACCGCTCACTCATACGTCACTAGTATTGGGTCGCGACGGCGCCTCTCGAACTTCCTCGCAAGAGCGACCGCCAGTGGATAGATCAAAATCACTGTGACGGATTGCAAATACTTATAAGCTACAATCGCAAAGCGTCTCACCGATACTGAAATAAAAATATTAATTACAATGGAAACTTAAAGTGTAATCCATAATTATTAAAGGTATTAAATATAAGGAGAGGTATTAAGGCAGAATTAAAGTATGTGGTGTGGATGGATACGTGCTTTAAGACAGTCCGTGTAGTCGTTTTGGCTGCAACGCTGTGTTAGCTGAGTGATCCGGGCGCCGTGGCTCAGCGCGCCCGGTCAGGGGGCTCAACGCCCTCTCTAATAAAAAAGCTGAGCCACAGAACACGCAGAACCAAAACGAACATACACGATCAACGTCCGCAAGGAAGAGAACTACCTAAGAGAGGGGGAAAAAGTGGTCTATAGCACATACCTAGTAAATAGGAGGTCCGCGGTGGAGTAGCCAAGCGGTCTAAGACGCCTCGCTGCGGTTGTTCGCCGTCAGGGGTCCGAGTCCTTCCTGGGGCATGGGTGTGTGTGTTGTCCTTAGGTTAGTTTACCTTAGGTTAAGTAGTTTGTAAGCTACGGACTGATGACCACGTAGTTTGACACGATAGATTTACAAACATTTGAAACATCAGATTATGATGAACGAAATGAAGTTACATTGATCTTCTGTGACTGTCATTCAATATATTTGTGACAAGTGTGAAAGTTAAAAACAAAACAACACGGAAACCATTGAAAAGCGGAAGCATACGTACACTACATTTGCAGGTCACTTCACAGAATATAATCAAAACCTTGTTAAAGAACGCCAAAACCAGTAAGAATAATTTCTGGACAGCTAATACCTATCATTATCACAGTGCAAAACAACGTAAGAGAGCCACTACAATAACACTAAGATACGCCACAATACCGAATTGAACACATTTTTTGAAATTATAATTTACGCCTACAAATTCTGATAAAGGATTTAACCAACTCAAGGTTTCCAATAAACTGCAATGTCAAACGATATAATCCGAACTATATCCCTATTGTAATATTTATCGTCTTCTGGGTGCCACAATCTTCTTTCTTTCACTAAACTTATCACTTTCTTGCGGTCCATATCTACTGTGTGAGAACGTCGCGTCGGTCGATTTGACTGAAAAAAAAAAAAAAAAATCTTATTTGAATTTCACAGACTGTCGTTCGAAGACTCTGCGTTCGGGCGATAAGATCGGCTACCTAGTGGCCGTGTTCATAGTTGAGTACTGATTTCAAACGATCGGCCGTATTCCGCCGATGCCGGTCGTCGGTAAAACCTACCGATATCGGAGCCACTGTGACCAATAGCCTTAGGGTGCGTTTATGCTGCCACCTTGCAGCTGTCAGCTCACTGCTTGCTGCCGGTATCTGACAGTTCGCTGCTCGCCGGCAGCCTTGTTGCATTCACGGTGCAGGCACCGCGCTGCTCGCTGTTCGCCGCGTGTATTCATTCACCTGCAGCTGTTACATTACAGCTGCATGCAGAACTGCAGTGGCGAGAAGCGCGAAACATGTTCTCCACATTGTCTGACGACAGTGACAGTGATTTGTTCGCTACAAAAATGTTGTTATTGGAAAGGAGAAGGAGGTATGCAGTGCATTCTTTGAATGCTGAACGTCATCACTACGGATACTTTCACAAGTACTACCGACAGCTAAAAAACTATTCAGATCGCTTCTTCACATATAATAATCATCTCCTTCAGATCTTCACTCATTGTTGCCTGTACTGAAACTACTTGAAACAAACAATATTGTGTGCGATGGGCACGAGAGTTCCGCCGCGGTGGAGTAGCCGAGCGTTCTAAAGCGTCTCGCTGCGGAGCGCGCGGTTGCTCGCCGTGGACGTTAGAGTCCTCCCTGCGGCATGGGTGTGTGTGTGTGTGTGTGTGTGTGTGTTTGTCCTTAGGTTAGTTTACCTAGCTTTAAGTAGTTTGTAAGCTACGGACTGATCACCACGCAGTTTGATCCGATTGATTTACAAACATTTGAACGAGAGTTCCACGCGCACAACAGTCAAATGCTGCTTCGGTAGAGTGACCTTGAAGCAACCACTCACAGTGCAAGTTTCAGGCCTGGTGGCGATGGTCGTAGCGCGAAACACAAACCTGTTCGATATCATCGCCTGGCGAGGATCGTAGCGAGCAGCGAGCTGGGCGAGCTGCGATGGTGCACACTAAATGGACCAGTAAGACTCTGTGGGTTTGATTCATCATCGCCGTGCCATGTCGACGAGCAGCGATGTGGCAGCATAAACGCACCCTAAGAGTGGTCAAGACGAGAAGGGGCGTTAAGTCACACAGCTCCCGACAGTAAAGCCGTCCTCACACGGGACGTGTTGTGTCAACGTGGCACAGGCCAGACTTGCTGTCTACTTAGATGCAGCACGCTCTGAAACGACCCGCTACGTCCCACGGAACGTGCTGCTAATCGTGATTTGCTTTGCGACCGCAGCGCTCTCCAGTGCCCGTTGCGTGCTGGCGCGTAGATCATTGTCTTTACAAAAATGGATATGCGTAAAATTACACGTATCTGTTAGCGAACGCCGGAAAAAACTTCTTATGCTTGCACGTTGCGTTCAATACTCTTCCACAAATTGTAATTTTTTCTTCAAGAAACACAAGGACAGTACATTAACTGAAAGCGTTTGATAATGATAACAAAATGTACGACTAAATCTCTTTTAGCAAAATATCATTAAAAAAACTGTAAACGGTGAAATACTTCATCTGCAACAGCTCCACTTGTCTTGCTCTCTTATATTCATATTTTTCACGATGTACATATTTTGCATATCCAAATTTTTACTTTGGCATTCCTTCGAAGATAATAAGTTCTGCATGATACAGTCTACTTGTTCACACACGCGGGACAACGCCTCAGTTCGACAACGTTCGTTGGGATAATTTTTGCTTTTAGTATTGTACGTAAACACTTTTGCTCCTTTACTTCATCTGCTTACAAAACCCACACTCTCTCTGCACTGTGAAACTGAACTATACCAGCACTGTACTGAACTACAACAGAATTCAAACACCGTGGCGAAAACCGAATGACGTGGGGTACTGTCTCGAAAGTTATTGGTTACATGTGCCCTTGCACGAAATACTCAACAAGTTCTTTCGTGGGCAGAGTTAGTTCATGTTAGTAGTAAATATCGACGAATACTGGTTATTATAATTGTATTAAATCAACAAATAAATTACATAAACCGTAATTAAACCAAATCGTTAAAAAATATCTCCGAGAGTGTAGATGGCAAATCTGTTATTTACATCTTTTCCTCCATAGCTAGTAAAGCTAACCACCACGCTAATCTGTCATCTTAAAAAGAAATAATAACGAATATCGGATACTACACTTAAATTAATAAGAAAGAACCAGAAATATTAAGGAAACAAAAAGGAAAAAATATAAATTTTAGGAGTACAGGGTCGCGAACCAAATTTCCTCCAAACTTCTGCTCTGTAGGGCACTGCACTAGCAACTATACTATTTCTCCTCGGGAAAGAGTGCGCTGTGTTTGTGACACATTATGCACCTAAAACAGGGTGTAATATCTTATTTATCTATGGCAAAGTATCATAAAGACGCTCCTTTGATGAATGGCATTGAACCGTAGCATAGAAACTATATTCTTTCACAGTGTACAAATTATAACACTGACTAACGTTAAATACGATATCCTTTAAAGCTATGAATACATAGTTTCCGATAATTTATTGTAACAAATCATACCTAAAATGATGCGTTTTCAAAAGTTCTTCATTTTTCTGGCCCTTTAAAAAGATTATATTTATACATCGTACGCTAAAACAAAAAAAAGTCACGAAATACGGACTTCCGTTTGCAATATGGCGGATCAAAAGTTCTGCTTGTCACGTGAAAACCAGGTCGCTTTTCATTGGTCACGTTCCACTCCACGAAGCAACAATCTAACATGCTGGATCCTTCATTCCACGCTTCGCAGGGCAGTGGAACGCGGAATTCCACGCTGCAACGGCACCACGTCCTCCTCCACGTGCGTTTCCACCTCCCGTGAGAGGAAGGCATAAAGCCCTTCTTAAACTATGAACGAAAGTGAACAATATAGATAGCAGTCTACTGCAGCGCTCCTAGGGTACTAGCCCTGAACTACAATCTCATGCAAGATCATGTGGCAGCGTGTTTAGACGATAAACGTAATCGGGCAGTAATACCCGATGTTGGAAGTGAGGTTATGACTGGCGATTTGTTATGTAGGAAGTCATAGTTTAATACTGAAATCGAGGAAACAAAACTAAATGTTATTGGCGGCCAAAGAAAAATTTGCATTGAATGTTTTTGGTCAGCTTAGTGTGGTAAAGTGCTGGGGAGTGAAACAATATTTCAAAACATTGACATCAATTTTCAAGCGAAAAAAATAACATATGAACTCATCAAACAATATTTATAAGGGCGTAAATAGACTTTCTGTACTTCATCTACTACGATTTGCCCACTGGCATTGTTAATAACATCATGCACAACTGAATTTTTGTCCTTCATTTGGACTGACTTTTTCATTTAAAATGCTACTTAATGAAAACTGCGTCATCAATCTTATTCAAATAAACAATTGGCTTCAGTCTTTCTGTTACAATATTGCAAAAAATTAACCATTTTTCGGTTTCAGATATACGATCTCGCTTTTAGGTGGACACTCAATTGAGATAAATATTTAAGTCGTCATAAAACATTTGCAGTTTACCGCTAAACCAATGTATAATAATAAAGTAAAGATTAGTAAGACAAAATTTGCGTGCAAACCGTGTAATCGTCGACTAGAATAAGAAAATCGCGCGACGAAAATAGGTCAACTTCCGATGTCAGCAGACGACTGTTCAATCAAAACAATTGTCTCGAGAATGCTTAACATGATGTTGACGTGAGGTGACGGTCCGGGTGACGCACAGTGTGAATGCCGCCATTAGAAATACATTGTGGAATACATTCTGATCATAAACTTCGACAAAACGCAAAATATACGTAAATACGAAGGAAAATGGCGGATTAACTGGAGCGGTGACTGCAGCTGACAGCTACCAGCTCGCGCATGCGCATTGAACCCACTAGTACCGAATTTAGAACTGGCCCTATTTCTTTATCGCTATAATTATCGCGCTTCGATATTAGCGCGATCATACCAGTGCAGCCGTTGAAACGACAGACGGCCGCCATTAACGCAACTTGTTATCAATCTATTACAAGTTCGTTCATCGTTTTTTTAGGCTGTGTTCACAGTGGCACCGACAGATCGTCGTCAGACTCCGTCGACCAAGTTCGACTGAAAATATTGACCGACGGCATGGTCACACTGCATCCGATATAGTTTGTCAATTGTCACTTGGTCGGGTTAAAGGAGAAAGTTAGGTTAGGTTTGAATGTATTCTTTGTCTGAAGTATATTAGATTTCAATTCCCTGGGATGCAGTGGATTCTACCGACATTTTTATGCTTCGAAATTAGTGCTACAATGCAGCTTTTATTAATAAAGACTTCGAATGTATACGAATGAGCTGCACCAGTCTGTAAAGAAGAAAGTGGCGAGGCTTGTGTGTCTCCAGTTATTGCTACTCCCAGACAATCCTTACGAATGTTTGAGGTACCGGTAAAAGGAGAAATTTCTGCTACATATTGTGATATTTCGTGTTGTCATTGACAAGCAATATTACAGTTTTACTGAATTTATTTGAAGTTGTGCAGAAATACACCAGTGATGCTTTCAATAATGAAAAACTACACCAATTACGGAAGTTTATTGCTTACTACAAGGAATTTCGAGGATTTATTCGCATCTTCTAGTGCATTTGTTTACAGAAGAACGGTACTTTTTCGACGTTTCAGTGTGTGCTTTGCTGACACACTTGCACTACAGTTGTCTCTTTAGGTTAGCTACTGAAGTTCGTAAAATCGGACAGAATAAATATGGAGGTGTGTGTGTGTGTTTGATCCTAATGTTAGAAACCATGACTTTTTTCTGTCTGCTTAAAGGTTTTGTGCCTCTTCCAGCACTCAGAATATGCAACATAATAATCGTGACTTAGGCCTACCTGTGTACAAAAACCAGTGTAAGTGACGATTTTTGTGTTGTGATATCCAGTTTAATGGAGCAGACAATACCTGCAAGTATAGACAGACATACTATTTAGTACGTAAAAAAGTTGCCAAGATTTTATTATGTATGCTACGATTTCATTAGCAGTAATCTCAAAAAACTACATCTGTGGAAGAACTGCATAAAACGTCACGATGTATTTATGTACATAAATGCACTAAAAGAGAGAGAAATTATCGAAATGCGTTGTGTAAAAATACACAATGGATGCAATTTCCAGTATTTGAATCCATAAAGAACAGTTATAGTCCACCTAGAAACATCCGATTATGATGAACGAAATCAAGTTACGGCACATTGAACTACAATGACTGTCATTCAAAATATTTGTGAAAGACAAGTGTTAAATTAAAAATAATTTTGAACACAGAAACCACTGAAAAGCGAAAGCAGACGTAGGCCTGCACCACATTTGCAGGTCACTTCAGAGAACAGACTCATCACCTTTTTAAAGAAGATCAGAACCAGTAAGAATAATTTGTGGACAGCTAGAAAACAGTAGACTGGCAGGACGGGATTAAAATAGGTGAAAACAAAATAAGCAGCCTCGCATATGCGGATGACTTAGTTGTAATGGCCGATTCGATTGAAAGGCTGCAAACTAATATTTAAAAGCTTGATCAGAGGTGCTAGGATTATGATATGAAGATCAGCATCTCCAAAACAAAAGTAATGTCTGTGGGAAAGAGATTCAAACAGATTTAGTGCCAAATAGGAGGAACAAAGTTAGAACAGGTAGACAGCTTCCAGTACCTGGGATGTATTTTCTCACAGGATGGCAACATAGCGAAAGAACTGGAATTGAGGGGCAGCAAAGCTAATGCAGTGAGTGCTCAGCTAAGATCTACTCTCTTCTGCAAGAAGGAAGTAAGTACCAAGCCTAAGTTATTAGCAGTGCACCGCTCTATCTTTCGACCAACTCTGTTGTATGGGAGTGAAAGTTGGGTGGATACGGGTTACCTTATTCATAAGTTAGAGGTTACATATGTGAAAGTAGTAAGAATGATTGCAGGTACTAATAGATGGGAACAATGGCAGGAGGGTGTCCATAATGAGGAAAGCAAAGAAAAACTGGGAATGAACACCATAGATGAAGCAGTTAGAGCGAACAGACTGAGATGGTGGGGTCATGTCACACGCATGGGAGAAGCAAGGTTACCTAAGAGACTCATGAGCTCGGCAGCGGAGGGTAAGAGGAGTCGATGTAGACCAAGAAGAAAGTACTTAGATTCGGTGCAGAATGATTTTGAAGTAAAAGGCATAACATCAGACGAGGCATCAATGTTAGCATTGAATAGGGGATCATGGAGGAATTTTATTAGAGGTACTATGCTTCAGACTGAACGCTGAAAGGCGAATCAGACTAATGATGTTGATGATGATGATACCCGATTATCACACTGCAAAACAACATAAGAGAGCCACTACAATAACATTAAAATACGCCAGAATCCCAGATTGAACACATTGTTTGAGGTTATAATTTACGCCTAAGGTTTTTGATAAAGGATTTAACTAACTTGGGGTTTACAACAATCTGTAATATCAGACCATAGATTCCGAATTATATCCCGATTGCGATATTTATCGTCTTCTGTGTGCCACAATCTCTCTCTTTCTTTCACAAAGCATATCAGTTTCTCACTGTCTATATCTGGCATGTGAGAACGTCGGTCGATTTGACCGAAGAAAACAAACTGATTTGAATTTCACCGAATGTCGTCCGAAGTCCCTAAGTTCGGACGATGAGATCGGCTACACTGTGACCGTGCCCATTGTGGAGCACTGATCTGAAACAAACGGCCGTTTTCCGCCGATGTCTGTCGTCGGTAAAACTAACCGATATCGGAGCCACTTTGACCACAGCCTTAGAGTGGTCAAGAGGAGAAGGCGCGTTAAGTAGCACAGCTTCCGACGGTAAAGGCTAGTCTACACGACACTAGGTTGCGACACTCGTTGCGTGAAATGAACTGCGCTTAACTAGTTTCGTGTATGTCTGTAGACACGGCGCCAATACTATACACTTCAGTGTCGTTGTTTTGTGAGTGCCGTAGTCGCCGTAGAATGAAAGTTTTGGTAGCTGTAAGAGTCGAAGCGGAGCTGTTGCTCCTCTGTGTGAAGTCGCTGCATAAGACTAAACATAAAACGAATAAGAAGCGTATTTGAGTTCGTGACTGGATTAAAAAACAAAGTCGTCACCTCGGTAGCTCAGCGACCTTGCTGAAAGAAATTGCGATTGAAAACCCTAGAAGTTATTGTAATCAACTTAGAATGTCACCAGAGCAGTTCACGTTCCTTTTAAACATAGTTAGTAGTGCAATAAAGAAACAAGATACTGTTATGCGTGAAGCATTTTAAACGTGTCCATAAACAATCTTTTTGTAAGAAAATGTCTAATATTGTGCCTCCTGTTTTCTATCGAGTAACTTGCTTGCAAGAAAATGTATAATATTGCTTCTACTGTGTGTATCGATATATGTACTTAACTCTGTGAAGTTTCATCTTTGGCAAAGATCATGTATTGCATAGCACTGTATCTCGCGCAGAGAGAGAGTGGGACTTGTGGCGGTTGAGTTGGTGTATGGCTCCGATGTAGAGCAGGGGCTGCTGTGCCAGCAAGTTCATTTGATTGTATTTGGAATATATATTGTATTTTTTATTACTATCACCGCTGGAATGAAGGTAATTGCATTTGATGTCATTAGGAAAAAGTTGTATTATGTAGGTAATGTAATGGTGATTATTAATAATAAGTAACAAAGTTGACCTTTCTTTCCTGTTTCATTTACGTAGTTAAAAGATTAACCTACTTCTTTCATTTGATAATTAGTTATTAGTGGATTTAAAGTGCAGCATTGATTTTGGTAATCTTGTTAGACAGATTTCGTTATTTGTGCTATAGTAAATGATTGTTATGCAACACTGCAGTCAATTGATTGGTATACTGAATTTTGATAATCAGGTACTGATCTGCATAAAATTCTCGCAGTGAAACATTAAGAAAGTGTTTTGTGGTTTTTTATTATCTTTCTCGCAGTCAAATATTTTGAGTATAGTCAGTGTCTGTTTCATATGGTGATTTGCCACAGTTGTTTTGTTAAAAGATCCGTTGCGCACATAATCAGTTTAATGCACTGTTTCTTATTTAATAGTATATTCATCAATATCAGGGCCATAATTAAACCAAATTGCTGTGTTAATGAACAATGTGTTGTCTGATTTAAAGATAGGTTCAACATCCACAACATACACACAGCTTTTACATTGTTACCAGAACTCAAATTACAAATTGCTTAACGTTTCTTGTCAAGTAGATATTCGTTTCTACAGTACCTGTACAGTGTTCCGAAACCTACAATTGCCATAGTTCGTTTATATAGGTATTTCGAATTGAATGTATTTTAGTCTGCAATTCACTAATCGTCAACCCATAAATATTTAATTCACGAATAATTGCTTCAAGAGCATTAACACGCCGCTGCTTATTCCTGAAATTTTCATCGTTAAAATCGCACAAAAACCTATGCATCGCATACATGTTCAAAAATCGAATTATTTCTTCCGTTCGCCCCTTTATGTTGTATTTTGTTCTATATTGGTTATAACCTAATCTAAAAACACGCGCAATCAGTTTCGTCAAAGTTGGAAGGTGCCGAAACTGTTTAGTTACGCCAACGAGTTGCGCGAACGCCTGCCGCGCATGCGCACTGGCCAGTAGCGCAGTTTCATGAAACTTTAGTGTCGTCGTGTAAACTAGCCTTAATCCAGATAGAGCGGAATTAATTTTGGTTTAAATTGTTTTTCAAAAGCTATTAATTACCTTCATAGGACTACACATGACCGTTGTAAGTGATTATTTTCACAATCACGCCATTAGTTTTGCTATACTGCTCTTCTTTCTGGATGGATGTCAAAATTTTAATCTGGTGAATCATTATTAATAGAATATCATTTAAAATGAAATTTATACAAGGTGTCTCACGAAAGACGCCTGCCAGGAGTCCGCGGATCGCGTGATATGACTCCCGGCCGCCGCCATCGCATCCGCCGGCCACGGCAGCGCCCGATTCTCAGACTCTATTGTGCCACGGGCGCATACACTGAGATAAAGAAACATTGCCATCTGAGTAACCTAAGCTTACCTTTATTTGCAGTAGATGTTCAAATTGATGTCTCTCTATTGAAAGAGTGGCCTGACTTCTCTTGAGCACATTTCCGAACACTCGACGAATTTCAGCTGCCGAAATCTGCGAAATGACTATTCGAATCCTGTCTTCCAACTCTTCGAGTGTATGGAACGGGAAGGCCAGTCAACTATCATATCATCAACTTCGTATTGCTGCCATAGAAGCATTGACAATGTGTGGTCTTGCCATTGTCCTGCATGAAGTAACTGTACAGCTTTTCGTTGGGTGAAAGTTCTTGAAAAAATAGATGCAGGATATTTTTCACATACCTGTCAGAATTTATTGTTTCGTGAAAAAAAGATACGAAAGTCATTACCCAGATTTCAGCAGCCGAAAATCGTCGAGTGTTTCCAAACGTGTTCAAGAGATTTCAGGCTGCTCTTTCCATAGAGGACATCATTTTGAACGTCGACTGTAAATAAAGGTAAGTTTAGGTTACTCAGATGGCAATGTTTTTTAGAGTTTAACTCGGTGTATGCGGCCACGGCACAATAAAGTCCGAGAATCGGGCACTGCCGAGGCCGGCGGATGCGGTGGCGGCGGCCGGGAACTGTACTGCACGATCAGCAGACGCCTAGCAGGCATCTTTCGTGAGACACCCTGTACTTACAAATGTCACAAAATTTAAAGAATGTTCAAGAAATACACACACAACTATGAAGTAGTCTTCAGTATCTTCTGCATGACTCTCAACTTTGGTGTCGCATCCAAAACATTTGGCAATCAACAATAAGCTAGCTTGTTTGCTGATGACTTTTGTTTGTATTATAGTTCGGCTAGTATTAGCGTCGCTGAACGGCGGCTACAGAGAGACATCCGGAAAGCTGAATCATGGGCCTCTAACCATGGTTTTCAGTTTTCAGCGCAGAAGACCCGCGTGATACATTTCTGTCGCCGGCGGGCAGTTCACATGGATCACGAGTTATATCTGGGTGGTGAATTGCTCGTTCTCGTAGAGACTCATCGGTTTCTTGGCATGGTATTCGACAACAGACTTACTTGGGTGCCACATCTGCGTCAGCTGCGACAAAAATGCTCACGACATCTTAATATTCTCCGCTGCTTGAGCCATACTGCTTGGGGCGCTGCTCGTTCCACCCTCCTGCAGCTGTACAAGTCCTTAATACAATCAAGGCTTGATACGACTCGGCAGCACCATCCGCCTTGAGGATCCTTGACCCCATCCACCATAGTGGTATCCGGCTGGCGACTGGGACCTTCCGCACCAGCCCTGTGCCAAGTCTTCTTGCCGAAGCAGGGATCCCTCCTTCACACTTTCGCCGGCAGCAGCTTCTCGCTAGCTATGTTGCTAGAGTCCATGCCACGCCACACCATCCAAATCGCAGGCTTTTGTTTCCGACTGTTACCCCTCCTTTTCCACCACGTCGGCCCAGATCAGGTCTTCCAATTGCGATCCGGGTTCGTACACTCCTTTCCTCACTTAATTTCCTACCTCTCTCTGGCGTTTTTTCCTGCCCATCCCGTCTTCCTCCTTGGTCCACTCCCTGTTTGAAGCTCCACTTGCAACTGTCCTGCGATACGCTCCGTTGCAAGTTTCTGGCACTCCTTTCTGCTCACCGTGATGCAGAAGTCCTGTACACTGATGGCTCCCTGGTAAATGGCAGAGCCAGTAACGCATTTGTTCATGGCGACCACACAGAACAACGGTCCCTGCCACCTGGCTGTAGTATTTTTACAGCCGAACTGATCGCCATTTCTCGTGCTCTTGATCACCTCAAAACATGCCCCAGGAAGTCGTATGTAGCGACTCCCTTAGTGGTCTGCAAGCCCTTCCAACTATTTTTCTTCCCATCCTTTGGTGCAATCCATCCACAACGCCATCGCTGCACTTGGCAAGTCTGGATGTTCGGTGGACTTTATCTGGACCCCTGGCCACATTGGCATCCCGGAGAACGAGCGTGTCGATCGGCTGGCTAAGCTAGCCACCACCGCTCCTCCCCTGGATATTGGTATCCCAGATCGGGATATCCGAATGGATTTGCGCCACAAGGTTTTTGAGGCTTGGAACACGCAATGGACAACACTGAGCACTCCCAACAAGCTCCGAGCGATCAAGTCATCTACGGCCGTCTGGAAGTCGTCTTTCAGGCCTTCCCGTAGGGACTCCGTTGTCCTGTGTCGCCTACGTATTGGCCATACGTGGTTGACACATGGCTACCTTTTACGTCGAGAGGACCCACCGAATTGCCGTTGTGGAAATTTGTTGACAGTGGTCCACATCCTGTCGGACTGTCCACTTTTAGCCGCTTTGCAGCAGTCTTTTAATCTACCTCCTGCGCCTGCCTTGATTTTATCTGACATTGCCTCAATGGCTGACAGAGTTTTAGGTTTTCTACGCGCAGCTGGATTTTATCATTCCGTTTAGTGGTGGGCTTGTGCCTGATGTCTTAGGCTCCCACCTCATCTTTTAACCTGATGTTATTCTTACTTCTACCCTGTTTTACCAGAGTTTTTAGTCTTTGCAGAGTGACTGGCTCCTCTTTTATTTGCTTGTGATCAGCCAGCCACTGTTCCCTGCTCTATTTTACATTAGTTCAACACTTGATCTTAAAAGCTGTGTGTGTGTTGTGGATGTTGAACCTATCGTTAAATCAGACAACAAATTGTTCATTGACACAGCAATTTGGTTTAATTATGGCCCAGATATTGATGAATATACTATTAAATAAGAAACAGTGCATTAAACTGATTATGTGCGCAACGGATATTTTAAACACAAAACAACTGTGACAAGTCACCATTTGAAACAGACACTGACTATACTAAAAAATTTTGACTGCGAGAAAGATATTTAAAAAAAATCACAAACCACTTTCTTAATGCTTGACTGTGAGAATTTTATGCAGATCAGTTTCTGATTATTGAAATTTAGTATCATAGTCAATTAACTATCATTTACCATGGCACCAACAACGAAATCTGTTCAACAATATTATCAAAATCAATACTGCACTTCAAATCCACCAATAACCAATTATCAAATGAAGGAAGTAGGCTGATTTTCTAACTACGTAAATGAAACAGGAAAGAAAGGTCAACTTTGTTACTTATTATTGATAATCAGCATTACATTACCTACATAATACAACTCCTGACTTGCTGGCAAAGCAGCCTCTGCTCTACATCGGAGCCATACACACAACTCAACCGCTCTCTAAGCGAGCTGAACCACAAGTGCTACTCTCTCTCAGCGCGAGCTACAATGCTGTGCATTACATGATCTTTGCCAAAGATGAAACTTCACAAAGTACACATATCGATACATACAGTAGAAGCGATATTATACGTTTTCTTGCAAGCAAGTTACTCGATACTAAACAGGAGGCACAATATTGGACATTTTCTTACAAAAATAATTTTTTATGGACACGTTTCAATCTCTCTTATTCCCGTTGTTGAGAGTATCAAGTTCATAGCCACGGTATGCCCTTCCGGGTATTGATCTGTATTTTACCTTTTCCTACTTGGATGTCTTGTCTTCGCTAGAAACAGGGGACTGATAACCATGCAGTTTAGTCCCCTCAAAACCCCCCAAACAACAACAACAACAATAAGCTAAACCTGATATGTAGTGGGAGCAGGTTACTTGAAGAAATACAATAAGACACTGTGCACGAATTCTTAAATTCAAAATTGAAAAAGTAAGTTGCCATTCTCGTCCTTCTGGAAGGACGTTAGCTCTGTCTGGGTTAAGCCACAGTGAAGCCAGTGGCGCACTTGTTAAGCGCCTACGGGTTTCCCGACCGCAGCAGCCCGGTAGCCGCCTCTACCAATGCTTTTAATCTGGCCGCACCGTTAACAGCCGCACACGGCTCGCCGCTTTCAGCTCTCCGCCGCCGACGACTTGTACTTAATTTTCGCCCATAAACGAAACGGAGCGCTTTCTTTCACAAACGCGCAAGCGCGTACATCTCGCGGCCGTGTGTGCGTGCGCAAGGATTTACTGCGCGGGAGCCCGGCTGTTTAGCCGGTCGTTTAGTTTTCATTTCGCGCGCGGTCGTTACGCCCTGCGGTTCGCAGGTCGGAGTAATTTGTGGCGAGGCCTCTGGTCGCGGATGCGCCTACCTCGCTCAAACGCTCGTGTCTGTGTGTGCGTGCCTTGTGTGTTTTTGTGTGTGCGTGTGTGTGTGTTTGGCGCAGCGCTCGCCCACGCAGTTTTATTTATCGATCCCCCCGACTTACACGCTATAAAACAGCCGTCTAGACATAAGGCAGCGGTCCAGCACCCCTCCCCCCTCACCCTGTACCACGTGACCGTGAGTAATCGTGGCTCGGCCGCTTTTTAAAAAGCGTCGCGTCCGGCTACACATGTCGCGCACCGCTCCGCGTTCCTTTTACTCGTCTGTCTCTCTCTCTCTCTCTCTCTCCGTCTGTCGGTCCCCCACTTTCTCGCCTCCCTCCACGCTGGTGGCAGATGGCGTGTTGCGGCTGTTAGCGCGCCAGTGAATAATTATATTCTGCCAGACAGCGCTTTCTGGGGATTGCTCTACCCGCTCCATTCAGGCGGCATCCGGACGGCTTAGGACCGCAGCCGCCGCCACACCGCTACAGACCATAGAACACCTGCTGCTGTGTAACAGCTGTAATATTACATCGCCGATTACATACGTAAGCCATAGACAGTGGTGTTACTCTTTGTTCCGCTATCGTTCTCGTTTCTCATCTCTGACCTTTGTCTTCCCATTCTATTATCTTTTCCTGGCAACGAATGAGAAAGATGAGCGATGAAATTTTTTCACTAAGTGTGTTTGCCTCTATAACTTATAAAATAATAGGTGACGGAAAATTTTAATGCGGTAGGTCAACACAAGAAATGTTACACTTTGTGCGGAGCTATGAACGTAGTTTATTGTATCATTTTCCAAAGAGTTACAGCACGAAGATATAATTTTTTAAATGGAACAATAGCTTTTTCTATCGTGCATTGGAATCGTTGAAACCAGCTGCGTCCAAATCAATTTAAACTACATTCCTATCACTGTTAGTTTGGGAGCTACAACCCTTCAAAGTTTCAGGGACAGGTACCACAAACGCTGCGCATAATGCTATGCGCCTTCTAAATGTGGTGCGGCCGAGCTGTAACGTCACCGGTGTTACGGAGCGAGAAGCTTCCTCGATGCGCTGTTAGACTGCCGACTGTCGGCACACACGGCCGTATACCCGACAGTTGGAGCCACACGAACAACCGGGGCTCAATTTACCACAGTTACTGACATCGGATGACGATGGCATACACGAACAACGAGTACGTTGACATGTTGCTGATGCTCGGCGAGTGCCGACACGATGCCACTGAAGCAGCCACGACGTATGCCGTGAGATATCCTAGGCAAAGAGCCCAGGCAGCCATTACGTTCTTACGTGCCGAACAACGACTTCGGGAAACAGGCAGCTTGGTAATGCGCCGCAGTAACAGACGAAGACCTGCTAGAAGTGAGGAGACGAAGGTGTTTGTTTTAGCTGCACTACACCACGATCCTCATGTCAGCTTACGAGCCGTTGCTGCAGTCGCTGGTGTCAGTCTCACATCTGTGTGGCGTATAGTACACGGCCACAATTTTCACCCGTACCGAATGTCACTGACCCAGGAGCAGCATGGGAACGATTTTCGTGCAAGAGTGACAGTGACTCGCTGGAGTCTTTACAAAGTGTTATGTTCTCTAATGAGTCGACGTTTACAAATTATGGTGCAGTGAATCGAAATAACATGCACTACTGGGCCGCAGACAATCCTCGGTGGGTACAACCTGTCGACCGTCAACGTAGGTGGTCTATTAACGTGTGGTGTGGAATCCTTGGGGATGAAATCATCGGTCCACACAACTTCCCAGGTACACTGACAGGTGAGTTATATCGCGCTTTTATAGCCGACAGTTTGGGTGGTGTCCTTAAACATGTGTGTCTACACACGAGAGTCCATATGTGGATGCAGCACGATGGTCACCCAGCCTATTCTGCGCGTGCTGTTGTTGAAGAACTAAACAACAGGTTTGCAGGAAGATGTTTGGGCCGCCATGGTCCTCATTCATGGCCCGCAAAGTCGCCCGATTTAACACCAGTAGATTTCTTTTTGTGGGGATATCTAAAGGATCGTGTTTATGTTACTGAGCCCACATACCCAGATGATCTAAAACAGCGCACCGAGGACGCATGTCGCTCCGTCACACCGGCGATGTTACATCTCGTCCGCAGATCCTTTCAACGACGCATTGCATTGTGCATTGAGGAACATGGACACACATTTGAACATCTCATGTAAATCAACTTCCCACCGCCATAACATCCATCACCCACCACACAGCCATGTATTATGTACAGCGTGTGGTATCTGCCCCTGAAACTTTGTAGGGTTGTAGCTCCCAAACTAATAGTTATAGGAATGTAGTTTAAATTAATTTGGACGCAGCTGGTTTCAACGATTCCAATGCACGATAGAAAAAAACTATTGTTCCATTTAAAAAATTACATCTTTGTGCTGTAACTCTTTGGAAAATGATACAATGAACTATGTTCATAGCTCCGCAGAAAGTGTAACATTTCTTGTGTTGACCTACCGCATTAAAATTTCCCGTCACCTATTATTTTATAAGTTACAGAGGCAAACACACTTAGTGAAACGTGGATGATATCGGACGCATTTGTTGGCTGCTCTCGATTATGTAAATGTCTTAGTGAGCAAAATTTATTTTAATTTTTCTAATAAAATACTACAATTCAGAATTCACAAAAACTGGCGTTGAATATTATTTCATGCCTAAATATCCATTTTTCATTTTTTTATAAATTACCATTTTCAGTAAATCTTTAGTTTAGTAATTGTAGGTACATACCATTGTTGGGCGCCATTGTGCGAGCCATGAAGACTCGCGAGAATCCTGGTAAAACACTAATAATAATAAAATAGATACTTAACAGTTCATGAATATAAAGTAATTTTATCTCAACATTAACAGTTTAATTAAAAATAATGATAGGCGAAATTTATCTACTAATGTACTACAATAGTAAATTCAGTTTAAAAGGAAAAATATTTAACAGACAATAAGTAGGTAGATTTCCGCCTGTTATAATGTTGCTCACCAATCCCTTTTACGTAATTGAAAAAAAATTATAGGTTGCCTTACTTTTCTTGCTAGTCGTGTTCGCAATGCCAACTTCTTTTGTTACGGCGCGACGTGATGTGCGCCAATAATAAAATTTTATCTGTGTTACCAACCTGAATCCGGCCCCGCTGTGCGCTGGACGCATATAGTGGAATGTAACCCGACTTGCAGCAAATTTTAAAATTACCAAATCTCAAGAGACAACTGAGACGGGCAACGCTATACAGCACAAGCAGTGGCGGTGCGTGCATTTGTTGCAGCATTGCACAACTTACAGTTTTTAAAAACGACGTACACTTTTTTATATTTTTTTCCTTTAGGAAGCCTGACATACACCATGAAAACCGTGGCTGCCTCGTGACCAGCTCAGTGGGTTTGCACTCCTGCTGCAACTCCCTGGCGGACAAATTGACCCAAGGAGGTTAGAGTAAAGGAAGATGCCATTATCTATGCCAAGCACATACGCCAGTTGAAGCCTGTCCGCCAACTTGGTTAGTTATGGAATGCTGTTTCTCCGTTAAGACTACGCATTAACTCGACCCTATTATTGTTAATGCATTGAACTGACAGTCACTGTGAAGTATGTACTTTCAAACAATATGCTTTCTCGAATAACTAGTACTAAATACTCACGATAATATATTTAAAAACTTTATTTTTAACGGCTAATTTGCACTCTTTTAACACGTTATACATAACGGGATAACTGGTGAAAGATATATTCCTGTTTTAAATCACATAAAACATTACCTCTACAATACGAACACTTATTCAAAACTTAGCAATATGGCGGATTCAGACTTCACTTTTTCAGCATAAGGGCTTCTCCCTGTATTCTAACCCCCTTGACTCGACCCCTTAATACTGGAGGCAGCCTACGACACATCGTAATATGCGCGCCAGTTACGTCACAGGTGATTGCAGGCTGGCTGCAAACTCCCTGGACAGCAGTTCCCAACGCTCCGCTAGGTGGCACTCTTTCTTCTTGGGTATCTCATTCTGCCCCCAGTCAGTGGCGGTTGGTGCTTCAGATGACTGGGGGTTCACTTCTTTGATAGTAGCGCCGCCCCTTACCGCCTGTGCAAGCAAGTGGCACCAGGGGAAAGCGCCTTGGTTTGCCCCCCACCCCTCCCTTTTAGAAACATCTTCAGAATGTCATACCTCGCCTTCTTTGCGCTTGCTTCAACTAGAGCTGAGGCGTCTATTTCTCACTTCTGTCCAAGCTTATAACTGAATAATTTTTTTCTAAAAGATACTGAACGTTGTTAATTTTTCTTTGATAATAAACACCAAGAGCATATGAATATGCACATGAACACTAAAAAACAGTAAGTAAATGTTTACACTGTGAAGTGACTGTAACAAAATGAATCTGTTACGATGAAGAGTCAAGCTACCTTCGGGTCATGTAACAATTTAAGTAGCACCCCCTCCTAACCTTGCACATGCGCAAACGCTGCTCCCCCCCCCCTTATATTTCCAAACAAATATTTCTTATAAAGATGAGTATAAATATCATTTACAGTCAAATCGTGACACATTTGCTAAGACGTCCAAAGATACGTGGCAAGTAACAATAGAAAAGTCATTGTTGTTCGCGTATCTGTGAAAAAGAATATTGCGTTTAAAAAAATTACTTGCACTCTGTATGAAACCTATCACCTTCGCTGGCGCAAAGTGATGCAGCTAACCACATGGGCTATTCTTGCTAACTGGAGAGCAGTGACTTTATTATTATTTATGATCGGATCTCCGGAAGGCTTTTACAGTTGATGCGTCTTTAATTTGTAGTTATAAGATATTTTACCAAATGTGACGTGTTTTTGATGAATGTTTAATGCGCCAAAAAGAAATATGAAGGGCGGATGTTGCCTTCATGGAGGATTTGCGCATGCGCAAGGCGAGGTGCGCAGTACCTCCATTTGCTTCGGGACCATTCGTGCGTAACCGCCAGAGCTCGTGTCGCCATGAGCTGGTGTCTACCAGTTCCAACGCCAATGTTAAAAGAGGTGTTTCCCCTCGACCCTCCCTGCCGCGGAGCGCCAATATGCTACCTCCAGGGGGTTCAGAAGAGTATTTGAACATCAGTCGCGCATTGCATTTCAACGCTGCGGCCACTGCGGCCTATATTAAGCGGCCGCGCTACGACTCGTATACGTTCTGTATTCGCGACGTAAAACGTTTCTCATGCGATAAAAACACTTTGAATATGCATGTTAAATGTACTGATGTTAACGAAACGAAGAATGATAGTTTAAAAACACTTTATTTTATTTATTTATTTTTCACGATGACATTTTTTGCGGGGGGTCACTGAACGAGACTGACATATCAATGGTCGTAATTTTTTTTATTCACAAATTACATACTACAAAATTTTTAGATCATTATCTGGTTCTGTTAGCCTAGCAGAGTTTATAAAACCTAGGAAAGTCGTTTACTAAGTACTCTAAACTGTTGAAAATAATTTTCATAATTCCCATGACTTCATTGGAAGCAGAAGGGTGCTTTTCAACTTTGAAAAGAATAAAATCATTCTTACGCACCTCTATGCTCCAGGAAAGATTGTCAGCCTAGGCAATGCTTTCCACTGAAATAGATCTTGTGATGGAGATCGCAGACTTTAATCAGCGAGTGGCTGATAAATTTGCGTCGATAGGAAAGAGGGAAAATTTTCAGTACATATGAGGTAAGAGTAAGTGTACTTATAGGTTATAATGTATAATATGTCTATAATTTCCAGTCTTTTAAATGCCAAATAAATTTCATTTCGGCTAGGAATGTAGCTCATTGTGAAACGATTAACAATAAATTGTAGCATGCACTCTGCCACAAATATTTTTCTGTCACTTGTTTATCTCTAAGCCGCGCGGGAATAGCCGAGCGGTCTGGAGCGCCACGTTACGGTTCGCGCGGCCTCCCGCGTCGGAGGTTCGAATCCTCCCTCGGGCATGGATGTGTGTGTTGTCCTTAGGTTAGTTTAACTTAGTTTAAGTAGTTTGTAAGACTAGGGACTGGTGACCAACGTAGTTTGGCCCCATAGGATTACAAACATTTGAACATTTTTGTATCTCTAACTTTTCTCATTTTAGTAAACTGTGTTTGAATTTTGTTATTTTCGTACAGCACGAATTCTAGGGATGTTATATCATTACGAATATCAAGAAGCCAGAAGCTGACATAAACAATTTTCTCCCCAATAAGCGACTCTTATAAAAATGTAGACGAAGTTTGAAACTTGGGTACAACACCAAGCTTCAGATACCACCAGCCGCAACTTAGTACAAGGCCATCTGAACACCAGAATTTCACCTTCCGTATTTATTAATTAGTTTTTTAAGCTGTCATACCTAGCACAGATGCCTTTGTCTGACCTTGGTTAAAGATAGACCAAAACACACTTTTAGCTATTAATGTTAAAAATCCTTTATTTCTAGTTTCGGCAACTCATTGTTAACATCTTCAGACCCCCGCTTAGTTGACTAACATCACATAACCAGGGTCCATATGGGGCATCTCGTACGTAGACCCAACTTTTATACCTGCCTAGCGAACTTGCTGATACCTGGCAGTGCAATTTCGTTAGGGAAATATTAAAGATGGGTGTAGGAACGAGATCATCTATGTGGACCCTGGTTATGTGGTGGTAGTCAACAAACGAGGAGTCCTCCAGGTCTCCGAAAATCAGTTTTGCCGAAAGGACAAGGTGTAGTGAGGTTTGTTCTTGTAATTTTGGAGGTGTGGTCAGAGTATGTAAAACTATTTCCTTTATTATTTTCTGCCATCGGAGAAGCATCCGAAGATTATAGAAGGCTAACAGCCATTTACGATGCATTATCTTTATCTGTCATTAGCTGTCTTTGCCTACCATTATTTTCTGTGAAGTGCAAATACTAACATTTTTGTTCTGTCATTATTGTGAGAAGCAGGAGTGTGTGTAGACTTCTTCGGCTCAAATGCCGTATAAAGATATAGCAATTAAATAGTGGTTTTAGAACAATTGATTTAGTAATTATATACTTCATTATAGAAAACCCTTGTGCATGTGCCTTGGGGGGTTAATGTATGGTGCGGTTTATGGGAGGAAGGATAATTGGTCCCTATTTTATCGATGGCAATCTAAATGGTACAATGTAAGCTGATTTCTTGCGTAACGTTCTACTAATTTCACTACAAGTTGTTTCACTGCATGAGAGAATGGCGATTTACTTTCAACACGATGCATGTCCGGCATATGGCTCGCGTGCAATTGAAGCGCTCTTGAATGGAATATTGAATGACAGGTGGATTAGTCGTAGAAGCACCATACCATGGCTTGCACGTTCACCGGATCTTAGATCCCGGATTTCTTTCTGTGGGGAAAATTGAAGGATATTTGTTATCGTGATTTACCGACAACGCCTGAAAACATGCGTCAGCGCTTTGTCAATGCATGTGAGAACATTACTGAAGGCGAACTATTCGCCGTTGAGAAGATTTTCGTTACGCGTATTGCCAAATGCATTGAAGTTGAAGGACATCATTTTGAGTATTTACTGAAGTCATGAGGTAATTATAGGTAATCACGCAGTAACGCCATGCGTTCTCATAATGTATGATAATTTTACAAAGGTACGTGTATCACACTGGAACAACCGAAATAAAGTTCAAACGTACCTACGGTATGTGTTTTAATTTAAAAAACCTACCTGTTACGCACTGTTCGTCTAAAACTGTGAGCAATATGTTTGTGAATATTACAGCGCCATCATCCACAAAGCGACAAAAGTACTAGACGAATATGTAATAAATATAGAGGTACCTATTTTTTTAAAAATGCTGTTGATATCCGTTTGACCTATGGTAGCGCCATCTAGCGGGCCAGCCATACCGCCACCTGTTTTCTCCCTTAAAATGTTTGTTAAGCTTATGGGACTTATTTACGGGGTCATCAGTCCTTAAACTTACAAACTACTTATGAACTACCTAATACTAAGGACGGCACAAATATCCATGCCCGAGGGGGGATTCGAACCCCCGACCGAAGTGGCCGTGCAGACCGCGACTGGAGTGCCTGAGTCCCCTCGGCCACCGCAGCCGGCTTTTCTCCCTTCAAGCTAGAAAAGTTTTGTACCTTGCAGTTTTTTCGTTTGATGCTTATTTCGTGAGGTATTTGGCCCGGTCACTATCAATGGACCACCCTGTACACACTCAAGAAAGGTTAGTACAGGGAGGAGATATCGCAAAATGTGGAGAAATTAGTGGGTTGCGATATAACATAAAGTTCCTGAAATTTTAATTACGTACGTTTCGGTTTCCGTTTCGGCCGCATGGATATGGAGCCGAATATACGATTTCTGTTTCGGCCGCAAATCATATCTCGGTCAGACTGTATGGTGCGGAATCGTATTGTGTAGGCTACCCAACGTACCAACCATGGTCTACATCTACATCTACATGGGATACTCTGCAAATCACATTTAAGCGCCTGGCAGAGGATTCATCGAACCGCCTTTATACTATTTATCTCCCATTCCATTCTCGAATAGCGCGCGGGAAGAAAGAACACCTGAATCTCTTCGTTCGAGCTCTGATTTCTCATATTTTATTCTGATGATCATTTCTACCTATGTAAGTGGGAGTAAACAATACATTGTCGCATTCGGAGGAGAATGTTGGCGATTGGAGGTTCGTAAGTAGACCACGCTGCAGCGATAAGCGCCGTTGTTATAATGATTCCCATCCCAGATCCTGTATCATTTCCGTAACCCTCTCCCCGCCTGTATCGTGACAATACAAAACAAGCTGCCCCTCTTTGGACTCTTTCAATGTCCTCCGTCAAACCACCTGATGACGATCGCACACTGGGCAGCAATACTCCAAATAAGGACGGACAAGCGTAGTGTATGAAGTTTCTTTTGTAGTTCTGTTACATCTTTTAAGGGTTCTGCCAATAAAACCCAATCTCTGGTTCGCCTTTCCCACGACATTATCTACGTGTTCTTTCCAGTTTAAGTCTGAAGTAACAGTAATTTCTAGATATTTTATCGAGTTTATGGTGTTCACTTTTGATTGATTTATCTTGTAACCAAAGTTTAACGGATTTTTTTTTCCGTACTCATGTGGACTACTTCACACTTCTCATTATTTAGAGTCAATTACCAATTTTTACACCATAGTGATACTTTATTTAGATCGTTCTGCAGTTGGTTTTGATCTTCAGATGATTTTACTAGACAGTAAATGACGGCGTCATCTGCAAACAACCTAAGAGAGCTACTTAGATTTTCTCCTAAATCGTTTACGTAAATAAGGATAAGCAGAGAACCACCCTGTGGAACGCCGGATATCACCCCTGTTTTAGTCGATGCTTTACCATAGATTACTACAAACTGTGTCCTCTCTGACAGGAAATCACCTGTCCAGTCGCTAATTTGGGGCGATATACCACTACCACGCAATTTGATTAAAAGCTATTTGTGAGGTACGGTGTCAAAAGCCTTCTGAAAATCAAGAAATACGGAATCGATTTGCGAAGCCTTGTCGATAGCACTCATCACTTCGTATGAGTAAAGAGCTAGTTGTGACTCGCATGAACGATATTTTCTAAATCCATGTTGACCTGGAGTCAATAGATCGTCCTGTTCGAGATAATTCATAATGTTTGAATACAGGATATGTTCCAACACCCTGCTGCAAATTGACGTTTAGTGGGTTACTCCTACTGCCTTTCTTGAATATAGGTGTGACGTGTCCAGCTTCCCAATCTTTTGGTACAGATCCTTCTTTGAGAGAGCGGTGGTATATGGCTGTTAAGTCTGGAGCTATCGCTTCAGCTAGGGCTGGGAAAATGATACTCGCGTTCGAACATGTTCGGGATTTCCCGATACAGCAGAGAACTCGATACAGTATCGAAGTGTTCGAACACCCAGATAATAAATGAGTGGCGCTACTAATCTGCTAACGATACGTGGGAAATTTTGGAGTTAGCGGGCTATCGCTTTGCTCAGCACTAATTTTATAGAAAGTACAAGTACATGTAAAGTATAAGAAGGTCAGGAATATGAAAAACTGCATATTTTGTTTAAAACAGTGCATACCGTACGTGACGTGTCTGGTGTCACTGAAAGATATGATCCATCGATAAAATATCTGCTAATAGAACGGAACTACTGCGCCTCATTACTGACGGCTAACATACAAAGGAAAAAAATGTGAATCCTTCATAAGTAAAATTACATTTAATGTGATTATAAGAGATAGGTTGCAAATGACCATTCCATTCCCTGTTCGTACGGTACAGTATCAGATAAAAATTTTACCACCTTTTAATAGCCTTGAAATGAAAATTAGAAGATATGAGATAGAGAAAACATTAGAAATTTAATACCCAATAACGAAAATAAGTCGTACAAAAATAAACTTTAATTGCAACCTCGAAATAAACTTTGCACGAACTGCTCTGTACGTAGTATCAACAGGAGTCGCTAGATCGCAGAACTACAATTTTTAATCGCGATTGCTATCGTTTACTTATAGCCTATATTCGCTACTTTTTTTGCTTATGACCTGCACCGTAGAAGCTACTATAGTCCGAATTTCACACTTATTAATCCCCATAGTACATTAATGGTATCCTATCTTCGTTATAAATCGTATACTGCACAGCACAGAAAAGATTTATGAATATCATCGCAGGAGAGCTACTGTGAAGTTTTTAAAGTAGGAGACGAGGTACTGGCGGAAGTAAAGTTGTGGGGTGGCATCGTGAGTCGAGTCGGGATAGCACGGTCGGTAGTGCGCTTGCCCGCGAAAGGCAAAGGTCCCAGGTTCGAGTCCCGGTTCCAGCACACAATTTTAATCTGCCAGGAAGTTTCATTCTGGAATCATTGTTGTAAATCGAAGATATTGTAGTACCTCCTGACATTGCTAGATAGCGTCGTGATCGAAAGTTCGAACATTTCCCGAGATTTCCCGAACCGTGACGTAAATTGTTCGAACAGTTCGAGTCATGTTCAAACGCAGCTCTAGCTTCAGCATAATCAGATAGAAATCTAATGGGTATACTGTCCGGACCGGAAGACTTGTTCTTATTAAGTGATTTTAGTTTCTTCACTACTCAGATGATACCTGCTTCTACGTTACTCATTCTGGTCTCTGTTCGTAATTCGAAATAGGGAATATTGGTTTCGTCTTCTTTGGTGAATGAATGTCGAAAAGCTGTGTTTGGTAACTGTGCTTTAAGGGTATATTACACGGAGCGAATATGGTCGCTAGTCGCTGGCGTATTTGGACGCAGCTGCTAAATTCGCTCCGTGTAAACAGGGACAGCGAACAAAGTCGCTGCTCCGAAACGCGAGCGTCTAAAGTTGAAGGATGGGCTACTTTAGACGCTGGTCGCTGGCGTTTTTGGTCGCTGGCGTCTTTGGTCGCCCCGTGTCATATACGAGAGCGTCTAAAGTAGAAACCAGTCGCTTCAAAATGTCGAAGGAAATTCTAAATGCTGGCGTTGTGTTTCTCGCAACAGTTTTAAAAGAACAATTAATGAAACAAAAGCAAAACGGAAAAGTAGAAAAGAATAAAAGAAAATGGATTAGAAGGTTGATTACGAGGAGGGATAAATATGGTGCTTCTGCATATCTTTTGGGTGAATTATCGTGTGAAGATCCTACTGCCTACAGAAATATAATGAGGATCACATAAGAATATTTTTATAGATTATTGTAAATGGTAGAGGATAAAATAAGGAAACAGAATACCATCTTGAGGATGGCGATCTTGTCAAGAATAAAATTTAAATAATCGTTATTTTTAATGTCCCACAATACTAGAAAACTTCGATAAATTTTCAGCAATTTCATTACAATTCCACTTCATATTTTGTTTGGTGGGACGCAGAACTTTTAATATATTTATTTACGTCAATGATCACAAAATTAGTTTCGTTTTGACGACCGGTTTCGGTCAGGACGACCATTTTCAAGTCTACAACAAATCAGAAAAAGAAGCATACATCAAGTATTAGACTATCTTAGAAAACAAATAATGCATTACATTCATAAATACATGTAATATAGCCATATGGTATCATCACAGCATAAGTGTATCTTCATTAAGGAATGTAACAACAGTTATGATGTATAATATTTTTAACACGTTTTTTATATTGATGACTGTCATGCCTTATTTATGTTTTATAAGGTACCGTAGTCTATTACTAAATTTGTCCTGTTTCCGATTTGCTGTAGACTTGAAAGTGGTCAGTCGTCAAAACGACGAGAAATTTTGTGATCGACGTAAATAAAGACATTAAAAGGAATTACAAAATGGATCACTGATATAAATTCGCGACCATGTCGCACCTTGGGAAACAGAACTGTTTGGTATCACCTAACCTCCAAAACAATGTGTCATATGCTACGTCGTGTTTCAATTGTTTTTACGAAGACGCTAGCGTCTGAAGTCGCTGCGTGTCATTGCGTCAGCGTATTCATTCGCTATTCGCCCGTACGCCGAGCGACAACAGACGCCAGCGAGTAGCGACCAAATACGCCCCGTGTAATATAGCCTTTAGTAGCGCTGTCATCGGCGGGATCGCCATTGCTATGTGCAGAGTGGAGAGCAGGGCCCTCCGGCTCGTAGCGGCAATGGGTGCTGGAGAGCAGCTAGGGAAGCTGGCGACGATGCGCCTCCCACGGCCAGCGCGGATGCGGGACGTGGCGATGCGGTAGCTGGCGCCGCTCTCGCCCGCCGCTCCGCTGGGAAAGCAACGCGACACCTCCCCAACACGCCGGGAAAGCACTTACCTACAACAGCGCCAGAGGGCGCCTTTCCTGTCCAGCTCACGACAAACCGCCACGCTGGCTGAAACAGCCTCGCAGGACTCACCCACAGACGCGCGTTCCCACGTACCTACTGAAACACGATAGTTTTGCATGACTCATTCGTCTTCGATCTGCTTCCTTCAACGCTCAACCAACATCATGTTCAGGCGAATTTTTGTCGAAATCTGCACTGTTGACATATGTCGCATGTTCAATAAACAATGCTGGTAAATTTATGGGACTTAACTACGGGGTCATCAGCCCCTAAGCTTATAAACTACTTATGAACTAGCTAAGACTAAGGACGGCACAAATATCCATGCCCGAGGAGGGATTCGAACCCCCGACCGAAGTGGCCGTGCAGACCGTGACTGGAGCGCCTCACTCCCCTCGGCCACCGCGGCCGGCTATACCTTATTATACTATTACAGATAATACCACTATCTGCAGTGATCCTGTTTGGGTGACTGAGAGATCACACTCGTCACCGACCTTTTGTGCTGACCGTCCCATAACAAAATGTATAACACACTGCAAAGTAACCTTCAAGACTTTGTAGATCACCTGTGCACTGCAAAGTGTTTAGACGAACATTGAGCCGCTACCTTGCAAGAAGATGTAGTACACTGTATGGTGTATCTATAAAGAAAAGTTGTGGCGACAGGAAAGGGTCCCAGGTTCGAATCACGGTTCCGGCACACAGGTTTGGTCTGCTAGGAACGTTTCATACCAGCGCACACTCCGATGCAGAGTGAAACTATCATTCTCGAAGACTTAAATATTCTCTACACCGTCAGGTCGTCCGGTATAGCAACCGTATTCTGATAGCCTTGCGTATTAAACACCATCTCGATTGCAAATACTTTCTTAACCCTTTTCGCCTTCTTGGGGCATCATCAGAAAATTAAAATAAAAGTCAAATGATTCAAAAGAAATAGCAATCAGTCGTAAATATTTCGTCCATTCGCCAGATCCAGATTTCGGTCACTGTGTTATCATTATGAATGATTAAAACAAACAGTTTAACAGTTTTATGTGTTTTAACTGCTTGTTTTAAGTATTGATAATGGTACTGTGTGACTGAAATCTAGATCTAGTGCGATGTATACGACGTTAACAGGCGGCTCCCTTGCTCACCGCTTGGAGCGCTAGTGTCTTCCCAGTTGTCAGACAGTAAGAAAATTTACATCAGTGAGTGTTGCGACTAGTATATTAGACTGTGGTATAAACTTGCGATATTTAAGTCAAGTACCGGGTGATCAAAAAGTCAGTATAAATTTGAAAACTTCATAAATCACGGAATAATGTTGATAGAGAGATAAAAAATGACACACATGCTTGGAATGACATTAGGAAAAAAAAGTTCAAAAAAGTGACGGAGTAAAAACATTAATGAGAGTCGCAGCAGATGAGAAGCTCTCTCTACTAAAATCCTTCTAGGTCATAGGTTTTACCCTCGGTTAATCTGGTGTTGAATCTTTCGGTAACAATGTTTGCATCGGTGCTGTAATGCAGTTGTTTAAACAAGACTGGCATTCAAATGAATCTTTCGATCGGAACTGATAGTGCCTCACCATAACTCCGGATATGCGCTACAGAGCTGTTGATAACATTATTTCATTGTTGAGGAATGATGGTGGACATATTGAGCATTTCGTGTAAAGAACATCATCTTTGCTTTGTCTTAAATTGTTATGCCAAGAATTGCTTTTCTGATCAGATGCAGCAGCATCTGTCGGACATGTTTTGAACTTTTTTTTTCTTTTTTGTTCTAATAAAACCCCTATGTTATTCCAAGCATGTGTGTCAATTTTTATCTCTCTATCTACACTATTCCGTGATTTATTAAGTTTTCAAATTTATACGGACTTTTTTAACCCGGTATTTGGTAACGAGCACAAGAGGACTTGCAACGAGAGGGGAGTTACTTACGTAGCGTGCGACGTGGGGGAATTTTGTGCTGACGAGAAGTGTTAACCAGACAGCCGAGTGGTTAAGGCGACCAGCGGCCCTGGGCTCGACTTGTGGTCACACACAAATTTGCACTTGTCGCCGTTTCATGACGGTTGTCCTGAAAGATAGGCACCACTCATTTTGTTTGACAGTTATTTTCTGTTAGTAAAAGTTTAAATGATTTATTGCACATAATTATAATTACACACAAGGCATATCTGGACACTTGTTATACTTCATTTTAATGCAGTTCCTCAATACTACCACCTCCTAAAATATTTAGTATTGCTCTTGAAATATCTTATCGATGCGACGACAATTTTGTGTAAAATAAAGTGTAGGGGAGAGTGGGACACATTGAACCACAAAAAATATTTCTCTGTGTTACTCATCAAATAATTTTATTACAGAGTTGTGATTTTCAGTTTTTACAGTTTAATCATTCAAGTACTAATTGGCGTTGTATGATTGCTTTATGAGTAGTTTGTTACAAGCTATATGTCTTTAACGAAAAATTGGTAAATGCATAATACTGCCCCACATGCGGGGTATAATAAAGTACTTTAAATAGTTTGTTAAAAGAACATGTTCAAGATACAAAGTAAATTTTAAATGTATTTTTAAATTAATGTATTAATATATTATTGCACATATACACCTTTAAACCTGTCGGCACAGAGTCGTATGTATTCTTTTGAAATTATGGAACATCAATGGACTGGAAGGTAATCCCAAATTTTTAAATACCTCTATTGTACCTTTGTCACACCATCATTAATTGGTTATGGAACCACGTAAAGTATGTTGCTAGCTGGAACAAACGCTTCATCCTTTACCTTTCCTCAAAAATGGTACCTGATAGTCTCCAGAGTCATTCTTTGGTTTCAAAATTTTCACCACACAGTAAACTGACACTTTTTTCTTAGTTCAAATTTCGTCAAAACGATATCATCTGTTTCTGATCATTTATCCGATTTTTCTAAGTTGTATATAGGTTCACCAGACTGATCCAGGTTGTCATTGCTCTCTTCATAATGAACATCACTATTTTGTTCATCAGCTTCCTGCTCATGAACATTCTGATTTTCCTTTTTATTGGGATTTTTTGTGGCTTATAACAAATTTTCTTTGGTGTATCAGTTGGGGCACAATGAACCATGGCTCATCGTGCCACGGGAGAATTTGGTTCAATTTGCCCCAACAGTACTTATTTCAAAAAAGCCCAAGTGCAGTTATGTATGGACATTGTTAATACTTGAAGATATGCATTATTAAACACAATATTCATGTTGTCATAATGACGTAGTTTCTGTAAATCTACCTAATTCTCCGAATATTACTTCAATCTAGCTAAAAATAACAAAACACCAGCAGAAAATGGAAGGTGGGAGCTAGATCTTGCAGACAACAAGTGGAAGTAGGGAGAGCAGTACTGCTAACATACGCACAGAGAAAAAAATAGTTTGCCACTTTTTACTGAAATTATGCCACATGATTGCCGTAGTTTAATGTGCCCCACTCTCCCCTGTTGTTGTTGTTGTGATCTTCAGTCCGCAGACTGGTTTGGTGCAGCTCTCCATACTACCCTGTCCTGTGCTAGTCTCTTCATCTGAGAAGAAGTTCGGCAACCTACATCCTTTGAATGTGCTTACTGTATTCGTCCCTCGGGCTCCCTATACGATTTTTACCCCGCACACTTCCTTCTAATACTAAGTTGACGATTCCTATACCTTCTCTTAGTGAAGACATGCCAGAAACTCCTTTTCTTCCCAATTCGGTTATGGACCTTCTCTACCCATCTAATTTTCATCATTCGTCTGTAGCACCACATTTCGTAAGATTCTATCATCTTTTAGTTCAAATGTTGGTACAGCTTATGGGACTTAACTACGGGGTCATCAGTCCCTATACTTACAAACTGCTTATGAACTAGCTAATACTAAGGACGGCACAAATATCCATGTCCGAGGGGGATTCGAACCCCCGACAGTAGTGGCCGCTCAGAACATGACTGGCGCGCAGCAGACCGCGCGGCCACCGCGGCCGGCCATCTTTTAGTCTGTACTCCTTATCGTCTATGTTTAACTCCCATACAATGCTACACTCAAAGCAAATGCTTTCAGAAAGGACTTCCTGCCATTTAAACTAATATTGGATGTCAACAAATTTCGCTTCTTTAGAAACGCTTTTCTTGTCATAGCCATTCTGCATTTTATACCTTCTTTACTTCGGCCATCAGAACTTATCTTGCTACCCAAGTAACAAAACTCATCTATTACTTTTATTGGCTCATTACCTAATCTAATTTCTTCAGCATGGCCTGATTTTCTGACACTACATTCCATTATCCTTGTTTTACTCTTGTTGATGCTCATCTTATACCCTCTTTACAAGATTGTCCATTCCATTCAATTGCTCTTCCAGATCTCTGACAGAATTAGTATGTCATCGGCAAACCGCAAAATTTTTATTCCTTCTCCCTGAACTTTAATTCCCTCTCCAAATTTTTCCTTCCATTCCTTCACCGCTTGCTAAATGTACAGATTGAACAACATTGGGGAAAGGCTACAATCCTGTCTTACTCCCTACCCAATCTTTTCTTCTGTTCCATGCCCTTCAACTCTAATAACCGTTGTCTGGTTTTTGTGTAAGTTAAATATAGCTCTTCGCTCCCTATATTTTACCCCTGATACCTTTAGAACTTGAAAGAGTGTATTCCAGTCTTCCCTATGCAGGGCCGGTCCGTCCGCATAGGCAAACTAGGCAGTTGCCTAAGGCGGTCGAATTTGGAGGGCGGCAAAATTGTCGCACGCGACGAACCCTGTTGCGCTTTACTTTGTTGTTGCGCTGCGTTTCCAGGAGCGAGGAATTCCCGGTCACTACACATAGACAGAGCAACAAGCTAGAGGCGAGACGCAAGTCAGTGTTACATGCATTCTCTTTGACACTTCAGAATTTAACTACGAGGGTTGTTTTTTAAGTAAGGGGTGTTCGCGCATATAGTCCCATAGTTCGCGTGGACGCCGCAACAAGCCACCGCGCCACTTGCCGGCATCCTTCCCGTTCACACTGATGCCAGTTGCAGCTCTGTAGCTGACGTGTACGCATCGCTGTGCTACTTTATAATGTTTACGATTATTGAATCGCCCGCCGCGTGTGAGATACGCTCAGTGATACGTTTCAGCTGCAGAAATTCATCGTCAGTTAACAGAAGTTTATGGCTTGAATGCAATGAGTGAAGGTAAAGTGCGTCAATGGGTTAGAGAGTTTTAAAATGGCCGTCAAAACGTCCATGACGAAGAACGCTCAGGCCGGCCCTCTGTGATCACTGATGATTTGGTGGCTGAGGACAGGTTTCGTGAGGACAGAACATTCACAATTTCCACTCTTTTTTTGGAATTTCCACAAGTTTCAATATCGGTTTTGTACAAAATTGTGTCTGAAAACCTAAACTTTAAGAAACTGTGTTCTCGGTGGGTACCCAGACTCCTCACAGAGGACCACAAAGGGAAGAGATTTGCCACTTCATTGGACTTTTTGATTCGTTACGAGGAAGGAGGGGATGACATGTTGAGTCAAATTGTCACTGGAGATGAAACATGGGTATCCCATATCACTCCCGAAAGCAAGCGACAATCGATGGAATGGCGACACACAACCTCACCCGTCAAGGTCAAAGCCAAACAGACGCTGTCAAAGCGCAAGATTATGCCAACTGTGTTCTGGGACCGGCGCGGTGTTTTGCTAGTGGATTTTATGCCACGAGGAACGACAATCAACTCAGATGCCTACTGTGTAACTAAAGAAGCTCAGCAGAGCAATTCAAAACAAAAGACGCAGGATGCTGAAAAAAATAAATAAATAAATTTGCTCCTGCACGATAACGCTAGGCCTCACACCTCTCAAAAGACTCGGGATTTGATTGATTCTTTTGGCTGGGAAGTTTTGGACCATGCACCATACAGCCCCGACCTTTCCCCTAGCGATTTTCACCTTTTCCAATACCTGAAACGGATATGTGACAAAAGCACCCAGTGACATTTGCACCCAACCACAAATCTGCGACATTTGCACCCAGTCTGACCTGTTTACTACGTCACGACCTACCTGCAGCCCGTACCCTCCCTAAGCCGTCCCTGTTTTCGCGGTAATGCCACGCCGCCCAGTCCTTGCTCACCGGAAACGCTCTCTCGACACAGTCTGCCTGCAGTCCCGAGGTCCTTGTCCACCTCAGCGGATGACTGCTAACTGTCAGTACGATTATGAAGATCGTAGTGTTCGGTTCGTGCAATTTGCCTATTTGTGCCAGCTGGGTACACATTTTCAGCTTTGCCCATTCCCAGTTGTCGTATATTCTGTGAATATGTAATTTTTTTTTTTTTTTTTTTTTTTTTTTTTTTTTTTTTTACGTAACCGCACATTTGCAAATTATCACTTTTTCGGAAATAAAACACAAATATTTGTTTTTTCCTTTGTTTTCTAAACGTAACATACAATACTGTAGAACTTCCTTTTCATGTTGTTGTTGTTGTTATGGTCTTCAGTCCGGAGACTGGTTTGATGCAGCTCTCCACCCTACTCTATCCTGAGCAAGCCTTTTCATCTCCTCATAAGAACGGCAACCCACATCCACTTGAATCTGCTTACTATACGCGTCTCTTGGTCTCCCTCTGCGATTTTTACCCCACACACTTCCCTCCAATGCTAAATTTACGATTCCCCGATGTCTAAGAATGTGTCCTACCAAGCGATCCCTTCTTTTAGTCAGGGTATGCCAAAAATTCCTTTTCTCACCAATTCTGTTCAGTACCTCTTCATTAGTTATGCGATCTACCCACCTAATCTTCAGCATTCTTCTGTAGCACCACATTTCAAAAGCCTCTATTCTCTTCCTGTCCGCACTGCTTATCGTCCATGTTTCACTCCCGTACAAGGCAACACTCCACACAAATGCCTTCAGAAAAGACTTCCTTACCCTTAAATTAATATTCGAAGTTAGCAAATTTCTCTTTTTCAAAAATGCTTTTCTTCCCATTGCCATTCTGCATTTTATATCCTCTGTACTGCGACCATCGCATGTTATTTTACTACCCAAGTAACAAAACTCATCTACCACCTTCATTGTTTCGTTACCTAATCTAATTCCTTCAGCATCGCCTGATTTTCTAAGACCGCATTCCATTATTTTTGTTTTGCTTTCCTTTTCATATACAGTAAAAAGGCTTAGAACCAGAATTTAGCGGTGTTGATAGTTTTCGACTTCTATCACCGATACATAAGCGATATATCGATGTTCAAACCATCGCTGTTAACATCGATGTTTGGGGGCAAAACGTCGATGTTTTCAAAACGTAGATTTATCGTTTGCATCCCTAGTCATCAGTCTTCTGACTGCTTTGATGCGACCTGCCACCAAATCCTTAGCCAACCGTTTCATTTCAGGAGTACCATTGCAACCTACATCCTCAATTATTTGCTTGATGTTTCCATTCTGTTTTTCACCTAGTGATGTAAAATGCCTTGACATTTGCAAGTTGGGGCAAATGCTTAGAAGGAATGCTTGCGCAAATGCCCAAAATTCATAAATACAAAGGCATTTATGGCTTTAAAACATAAACTTAAAAGCAGTACCTACAAAAAAATTACGTGATATTTTGTACAACTTCATAAACTACATATCAAATGCTTCAATTCTCTTCTGTTCTCATTTCCCAGCAGTCCAAGTTACATACAATGTTATACTGCAAACTTATGTTCTGCGAAATTTCTGCTTAAAGTCCAGGGCGATGTTTGACAGCAGTGAATGCCCTCATTGCTTGTGCTAATCTACTTTTTATGTCCCTCTTGCTTCTTCCATCGTCAGTTAGTTTACTGCAAAGGTAGCGGAATTCCTTGTCTTGGTGTATATTGTGATCAAATTCAAATGTTTGTAGAGCTTATGGGACTTAACTAAGGGGTCATCAGTCCCTAAACTTACAAACTACTTATGAACTAGCTTATACTAAAGACGCCACAAACATCCATGCCCGAGGGGGCATTCGAACCCCCGACCGCAGCGGCCGTGAAGACCGTGACTGGCACGCCGCAGACCACTCGGCCACTGCCGCCGGCTACAGCACTACATTGTGATCATCAATTTGGATGTTATTTTCTCGCTACTTTCATTTCTGTTACTTCTTATGACTTTCATCTTTCCTTGGTTTACCTTCAGTCCATGGTCTGTGCTCATTAGTCTTTTGATTCTATTCAACAGACCCTGTAATTTTCCTTCACTTTCACAGATGATAGCAATGTCATTAGCAAATCTTATCACTGATATCCTTTTACCCAGAACTTTTATCAGAGCCTTGAACATCTTTATTTTCTACATTAAGTCTCTTCATTGTGCAAGTTGAACAGTGATGGCGACAGTCCACAAACTTTCCTTACCTCCTTTTTAATCTGAGCATTTCGTTCTTGACTTTCGACGCGTATTGTATCGACTTCGTTCTTATACAAACTATGTATTTTCCGCTTTCCCTACAAGCTTACTCCTATTTTTCTCAGAATTGCGAACATCATCCAGCACCTTACATTATCGAAGACTTTTTCCAGGTCAAATCTTATTAATATGTCTTGGTTGTTCTTTAGGCTCGCTTCCATTATAAACTGCAGCAATGCGGCCTTGTGTCAATGCGACCTCACAGCCCTCGGCTCTTCTACCTGCCGGGCAGAGACCGGACGGGGAGATTAGCGGCCCGCCCCTCGACCGGAACTGGGTGCTAATGTCACTGGGTGCTTTTGTCACTGGGTGCTTTTGTCAGGACACCATCTGAAACACCATCTTGGCGGGCAGCGCTTCAATGACGACGATGAAGTGAAAGCGACCGTGAACTCTTGGCTGTCGGAGCAGGCGGCCGAATTCTTTGCAGAGGGAATTAAAAACTTAGTTGTACGGTATGAAAAGTGCTTAAGTAAACAAGGCAACTATGTAGAAAAATAGGTAAAAGTGTGTAGAATCAGTAAAATAAAAGTTTTTTTACAAAAGTATTTGTGTCTGTTTTAAAAATAAAAACGGCCCTTACTTAAAAAACAACTCTCGTAGTAACCGTTTAATGAATAGACGAGTAGTAATTCGCTTCATCCCCTGATCAATGTTGGCTTGCCGCACTTTATGTCAGGTAGAGCGCCCTCGCGGCCCCGCGCAGTCCACCGCTCTGTATACTCTGCAGTATACAATGGGCGCTAATGGCCTCACACATCATCAGTGATGAAGAAAAGTGTATAGGGAGCCAAATAACACAGTGCGTGCCTTACATTTGTACGTAAACAAAGGGGAAAATACGATAAATAATTTTTTACTTAAGCCCTTCTGTACTTTACTGCCGCCGTCAGGTTATCAGTTTCTTGACAAGAAAGATCCCCTTCTATTTATTCATAACAACTCCGTAAATAATTATTCTTAGGTGCAAATATTGTTTTGTGATGCACAAAGACATTGTGAGTTTGTGCCTCTCTCATTGAAGAGCTATGTCTCATCAAGTGAAGTAGGAGAGGGGTTTCCCAACTGTGTATCTTCGTTGCTGTCGAAACTCTACGTCCACAGACTACAGAACCGGAACAGGACGAAGCATTTCAGTGTAGTTGTAGTAACGTGTGGAATGTCAGCTACCCCCACCACCGTGATATGATACCTCCTTGCCTTGCAACAGTAAGTAGTGTTTTGTCTGTTACTCTATTGGTTTGGCCCTTTTTTGGTGTGAAACCCTAATTTAGTTACTGTGCTAATAGTGTGCTTACTCTTCCTGTGTCTGTAGCAAGTGGTGAGAGCAGCAGACACAACTGATTTAAAGGAGATAGTCTCGGAGTTTGCAAACTGCAAAGCAAGAAAAATGAAATTTGTGTGACTCTTCGTATTATGAAGCTTATAACTGCATGAATTATTGTAAACTATCAACGAAAACTTTTTTAAAAGACACAACGTAAAACCGATGAAAAAGTACCATTGTTGTATAAAAGTGTGTTATGTATCTCATTTGAATGGGGCAATAAGTTTATGTAATGTACATATTGTGATTATGTATTTGAATAAAAAGGTAGAATGTGTATCTTATTTTGATATTTTATTGCGATTTTATTAAATGGAGCGGGATTAGAATAATTTTCCTAGGGCGACGAATTTGTTGGAGCCGGGCCTGTCCCTATGTTTAATGATATAACACTGCCAGTAAAGCATTTTGGCCCACTTTAGGTTACAGTAGTAACACTAAAAGTGGGCCTTTGCGATCGTCTTTTGACAGCTCGATATTTAAATGAAAATAACGGCTTAACTATTCATCTGACACAAAAATTGAATAACCGAATTTGTAGAGGAGAAAATTCTCTACAACTTTGCTCTATAATGTTTTTTTTTTTTTTTTTTTCACATCTCGTAGCGTTTCAAAGATATTTGCAAAAATAACGGCGATTTTGAGATGTATGTCTGTCTGTCCGTCTGTCTGTCTGCCCGTAACTTGTTCCCTGTTTTTAAAACGAACTGTTCAACCGATCAGCGCCAAATTTTACAGACATGATTTTAGGCCGCCAGTGACCAGGACCTCTTTTTTTTAAATATTTTGGACAAAAAGTACGGTAGTAATACCAAAAAACGCCGTTGTAATATAATTGTAATTGTAAACGAACCGTTCATCTGACACGAAAATTGAATAACCTAATTGGTAGAGAAGAAAATTCTCTAGAACTTAGCTCCCTTATGTTTTTTTTTCATATCTCGTATCGTTTGAGACATATTTGCAAAAATAATGGAGATTTGACACCCTCCATCGAATTAACGAAAACCAGCCGTTCGGAGATGTCACGTGACATTCCTCGCCCAGAACTCTCTCTGGCATACGCCATTCATCCTGCGTTGCGTATTTGATGATTTCCTTATTGTAACTTACACGTTGTCATTTCAAGAGAATGACCCACTGAGGAATTAACAAAAACACATCGTTCTTCATACGATAAATGATAATCTAGTGTCTACAAATGCCATAATAGCATCAGTTAAGAACGGCGATCAATAGTATGAGATTAAAGGACCCATCTTTTGACTGATAGTCGTAGCGTAAATAATAAATAAAAAATACAAAAGAAAAGAAATTTTCCCAGTTTTTTTTTTCTTTCAAATCTCCTGAGTTTTATTATATTTAATTTTCTTTATTACTATTTTTCTGCTATCGGTAGCCTATTAGCTTCCCTTGCCTCTTATTAGAATTAGGTCAGTTGGACTGGTTCTAGGATCAGGTAGGAGCCAACGCCTGAAGTGGTCAAGTGTATTTTTTTTCTAGGGGCAAAAGTGGCGGTAGCAACATAGGGAAAAAAAGTGGTTAAGACATAAAAAATAAATAAATAAATAGCGTAGTGGGCAAGGCGTTGGACAATGACGCTGAAGGTCGGTGGTTCGGAACCTGCCACTACCTAAACTTTTTTCCCTAAAAGGGTTTCAGACACTCTTATTAATTTTTTTATTATTTAGAGTATTATTTTGGTCCAAAATGTTTGCAAAAACTTATAAAACTATAAATCTAAAGTGGGCCGTAAAACACGTCAGTGCGATTTTTTTATGTCCTGACGGCCCGTAGTACACGCAGCTACAAGCTGCACTCGCGGCTTCGTTGGTGGTTCGACAAGAGCGGCGTTCTCGTGCTTGCGTGGCACGCACGCTGGGCGTGTGTCACGCTGCGACAATAGGGTGTCGCGTGCTTCCTGGAAGACTGATGGCGACAATGGGGCGCCTTACAGCTGGGCGCCCTGGCCGGCTCACCTGCGGAGCGGCCACGTGGGTGGTCGCGCGCGGGCGCGGACACCCTGCGCGATCGACAATGGCCGCCTGCCTAAGTAATAACGCCCGTCCCACAAGCGAAGCGCGCCGCCACGCCACAAACGTATGTATCTCATTCCCCGCGTAAGTGGGCCCATTAGTCGGGGTCGCGAGGCGCTAAACTTTTGAGATACAGCGCGCGCGGGCCCGTCCCGGCCAGGCAGCAAATCTAATGTGTGCTCCGGAGCGGCGCGTGGGTGGCGGCCAGCAGGTGCAGGAATCGACGCCAGGCGCGCTTGTTGCGCTGGCCGGCTGGAACGGGAACTAACGGAGAACACCGCTGTAGCTTAAGGGGTGGCCTGCGTCTTACCGCAACGAGACCCTGTCTACAAATCGCAGAGGGAGACCAAGAGATGAATATATTAAGGAAATTCAAATGGATGCAAGTTGTCGTTCTTATGATGAGATGAAGAGACTTGCTCAGGATAGAGTAGGGTGGAGAGCTGCATCAAACCAGTCTCCGGGCTGAAGACCACAACATGTTGTTGTTGTGGTCTTCAGTCCGGAGACTGGTTTGATGCCTGCCCAGTTCTGTTCAGTACCTCCTCATTAGTTACGCGATCCACCCACCTAACCTTCAGCATTCTTCTGTAGCACCACATTTCAAAAGCCTTTATCCTCTTCCTGTCCGCGCTGTTTATCGTCCATGTCTCACTCCATACAAATGCCTTCAGAAAAGACTTCCTTAGGCTTAAATCAATATTCGATGTTAACAAATTTCTCTTTTTCAAGAACGCTTTTCTACCCATTGCTATTCTGCATTTTATTTCCTCTGTACTGCGACCATCATTTGTTATTTTACTGCCCAAGTAACAAACCTCATCTACCTCCTTTATTGCCTCGTTACCTAATCTAATTCCTTCAGCATCACCTGATTTTCTTAGACTGCACTCCATTACCCTAGTTTTGCTCTCGTTAATGTTCATCTTATATGCACCTTTCAGCACACTGTCCATACCGTTGAATTGCTCCTCCAGGTCCTTTGCTGTATCTGACAGAATTACTATGTCGTCGGCAAAACACAATGTTTTTAATTCTTCCCCCTCAACTTTTAATTCCTTCACCAAATTTCTCCTTGCTTTCCTTTATAGCTTACTCAATGTACAAATTGAACAACATTGGAGAAAGGCTACAACCCTGTCTTACTCCCTTTCCATCCACTGCATCCCTTTCATACCCTTCAACTCTGACAACCGCTGTCTGGTTTTTGTACAAGTTGTAAATAACCTTAAACTCCCTATATTTTACTCCTGCTTGCTTCAGAACTTTAAAGAGTTTATTCCAATCAACATTGTCAGAAGCCTTCTCTAAATCTACAAAAGCTAAAAATGTAGGTTTGCCTTTCCTTAATCTATCACAACAATAAAAGCGTTATTTTCCGAAAACGGCACTTTGTGGGCACCTCATACCGGATTTAAGTGAACTACGGTTCATATTGAAGCAGAATATCTAAAGTTGTTATAGTTATATTAAAGTAACATGACGACAATTAATTCGTTGTCAAAACTTTTTATTTATTTATAAAAATGCATTTTTCATAAGGATTAAAATTACATAGACAGGAACTTCTTTTTATAACACGTTGATTTTCGTTTTCAGTATTATGGAGTCCCTTATCTTCAATGTGTAAAATAATTAAGTAGCACGCTGCACTTACAAGTTAGACTGCGGCGGGCTGCCGTCCGCCAATCAGCAGGGGAAGACTCCTGGCCTCGCAGCTGGACTCAGCTGGTCAACAGCGGGCGTCCGGACTGAGTGGGTGCATGCTACACTGCATAGCGGAGCCTTTGTAATACGGTATAGCCTAGCCTGAAGATTTGGCGTAGTTTCTAAATACATTTTATTTTTTCTACATCTCTCTATTCGAGATACCATAAAACTGTTTACTGATGCTGTTTTTAAATCAAATGCTGAACAATACGGCATGTACTCGTATTTTGTTACATTCAAAATGCATATTCTACAGACAAAATATGTCAAATGATGAAAACTACAGTACATGACATATAACTATAAAATACGACATAAATACCACATCAATCTACACAATAGTGCCTTCATTATGGAATTTATTTGAAAATTTTAGCTTGAATAGTTTCCGAGCTATGAATGTCATAAATCGCGTAATTTCATGAAATTTCGTTACTTTCGCTCCTAAAAACAACCGGAAGCGTTTTCCTATCATAACTGCGAGAAAAATGAAACCCCATAATGCAAGGTTTCCTGCTGTCCCATTTGAAATGGAATAACCCACATGTAAAAGGACGCTTCGAGTACTATAGCAGTGAATTATCGGCAGTTTGCTTTTGCTTCGATTATTTGAAAGTAGTGAACCTGTAGGGTTTAGTCGTAATTTCAAGGAATAAACAAACACATTCAGAACATAAGAATATAAACTGAATCACACTTGCAGCAGTTTTATTATTATTATCATTATGAATGAAAGTAATAATAAAAATAATAAGCATAATTAAAGTAATATACGAATAATAACTAAAATAATAATAATTAGTTCAGGTCTCGCACTTTTACATGGCCCCTCTGTGATCGGCCGAAGTCGGCAGAGTTCGTCTGTCCTCGGAATGTTTATGCTCTCTGCCAACCTCACCTAGGCAACAGCACTGTGCACCGCAGCCATCGTCAATGTACTGTTGATTCGTGCGTGGTATTTATTGTTGTCTTCCACGATGTTATTGCTAAAATAACTTCATAAACCCTGACGACTCCTTTTAGAAAAAGGAAGGCGATCATTGAAAGTGGTGTGAGGAATGTAATCGTGATTGTTATTCAGTGCTGCGACACTAAAAAGAAGAAGAAAACGTTTCTACACTCGCTTAATAAGTCCCTTAAAATATTTATATTTCATAGATATTTAATCTCGTGTTCTTTCTATGGGGCTTTAACCCCTTAAATGTTGTCTCTATTAAAACCTGTACGTTCGCGGCACTGGGAGAAAGAGACGGGGCTGGTACTAACAGCGAATGCGCTTCGAGCTGAAAGCATGCTTCTGCTTCCAACATTCTCCGCTCTGGGGCCACGTAAAACTGCGTGATCTGTACATGAAGTTCAGACATGAACGCAAACACCACCACAGACGCACAGTGTCGTTCATTCAGGACGAAGGTTTCACAACAATGGTTGTGTACAATGATGTTCAAAATGTTCAAATATTTGTAAATATATGGGACTTAACTGCTGCGGTTATTAGGTCCAAGACTTACAAACTACTTAAACTTACGTAAGGACAAACACACACACACACACACACACACACACACACACACACACACACAAGCCCGAGGGAGGACTCGAACCTCCGACGGCGAGTTACGGCGTGCTTCACAGCAAGGCTCCTTGGAGCGCTCGGCCACGCCACCGCGGCTGTACAAAGATGTGTATGAAACAATCTGATGATCATCCAAACGGGATTGTAGAATGGAAGATAACATACTTCTATAATATCCGAACAGTCTTTTTAGTTTTACAAGTAAGCAAAATGTTGTCCCATATTACACTAGGTGTACGTAGATGTAGAACAATTTCCAAATTAATATAGAAAAAAAAGTTTGCACCACACAGGACCCGTGAAACAACAAACGTACGCTCTATCGATTTCCCCATGGGTACTCAACACGACACACACACACACACACACACACAGATATGTTTTCCTGTACTCCGTAGGAGAGGTGCTACTTATTATCTCTCGTTTATGTACGTTCTCCTGGACGGCAGCACATGGCACGGTTTATATTGAAGTTCTGGTTGATATTTTGTCGATACCGATCTTTTCTGACATCTGAAAGTATGGATGTTTGCTTGAAAAACTGGTTTCGCTTTACGAAGAGCGTGATCTGAGTGGTGAATCGTCCATCTTACACCACAGACCGTCAGCAAATAGCTACGTATAAATTCCTAATTAGTCTTGTTCCCGTTCTGGTCTGGTTACTAAATGTAGTATCGGGTAGGGACCAGAATTTGTAGCATCTACTTCTGATTAAATTAGCATGTATTTTTGGTCAAATTAGCATCTGTTTTTCTTGCAGTGATTAGACTGATAAAATAGCCTGATCACTCACTTTTACGTCTTGTTGTTGGCATCTGTTTTAATTAATACTACCATATCATCAATGAATTTGAAGAATATAAACATATTTCACAGGAGACCTGACGGATGTTATTTCCCTATTTCTACACTACTGGCCATTAAAATTGCTACACCAAGAAGAAATGCAGACGATAAACGGGTATTCAAATGTTCAAATGTTTGTTAAGATTAAGGGACTTAACTGCGGGGTCATCAGTCCCCAAATTTGCAAACTACTTATGACCTATCTTATACTAAAGACGACACAAACATCCATGCCGAGGGAGGATAAGAACCCCCGACCGTAGCGGCCGGGCAGACTGTCACTAGAGTACCGCTGACCGCTCGGTCATTGCGGCGGGCCAAACGGGTATTCATTGGACACATATATTATACTATAACTGACATGTGATTGCATTTTCACGCAATTTGGATGCATAGATCCTGAGAAATCAGTACCCAGAACAACCGCCTCTGGCCGCATTAACGGCCTTGATACGCCTGGGCATTGAGTCAAACAGAGTTTGGATGGCGTGTACAGGTACAGATGCCCATGCAGCTTCAACACATACCACAGTTCATCAAGAGCAGTGACTGGCGTATTGTGACGAGCCAGTTGCTCGGCCAATATTGACCAGACGTTTTCAATTGGTGAGAGATCTGGAGAATGTTCTGGCCAGGGCAGCAGTGGAACATTTTCCGTATCCAGAAAGGCCCGTACAGTATATGAAACATGTGGTCGTGCATTATCCTGCTGAAATGTAGAGTTTCGCAGGGATGGAATGAAGGGTAGAACCACGGGTCGTAACACATCTGAAATGTAACGGCCACTGTTAAAAGTGCCGTCGATGCGAACAAGAGATGACCGAGACGTGTAACCAATGGCACTCCATACCATCACGCCGGGTGATACGCCAGTATGGCGATGACGAATACACACTTCGAACGTGCGTTCACCGCGATGTTGCCAAACACGGATGCGACCATCATGATGCTGTAAACAGAACCTGGATTCATCCGAAAAAATTGACGTTTTGCCATTCGTGCACCCAGGTTGGTCATTGCGTACACCATCGCAGGCGCTCCTGTCTGTGATGTAGCGTCAAGGGTAACCGCAGCCATGGTCTCCAAGATGATTGACCATGCTGCTGCAAATGTCGTCGAACTGTTCGTGCAGAGGGTTGTTGTTTTGTAAACGTCCCCATCTGTTGACTCAGGGATCGAGACGTGGCAGCACGATCCGTTACAGCCATTCGGATAAGACGCCTGTCATCTCGACTGCTAGTGATACGAGGCCGTTGGGATCCAGCACGGCGTTCCGTATTGCCTCCTGAACCCACCGATTCTGTATTCTGCTAACAGTCATTGGATCGCGACCAACGCGAACAGTAATACGATAAACCGCAATCGCGATAGGCTACAATCCGACATTTATCAAAGTCGGAAACGTGATGGTATGCATTTCTCCTCCTTACACGAGGCATCACAACAACGTTTCACCAGGGAACGCCGGTCAACTGCTGTTTGTTTATGAGAAATCGGTTGGAAACTTTCTTCATGTCATCACGTTGTAGGTGTCGCCACCGGCGCCAACCTTGAGTGAATGCTCTGAAAAACTAAACAGGTGCATATCAGAGCATCTTCTTCCTGTCGGTTAAATTTCGTGTCTGTAGTTCGTCATCTTCGCGGTGTAGCATCTTTAATAGCCAGGAGTGTATAATATACCATAATCTATAGTCACAAAAACAAATTGTATCACACCAGCTCTATATCTTCCTTTGTGGGTACTAATATTCCAAATTATTCTGTACTCTGTTCTTACAGTAATTCCTTATTTAGTTGAACACTATAATTGAATATGTTTATTTTCACCGTTTTCTGCTCGAGTCCATACCTCCGATTTGTTAAGCTTCTCAATTCTCCAATGCACTCCACCTATACCCTCGTATGTTTTGAACAACCCGAGAAAAACGTCAGATTCTTGTTTAATTTTATTTTTATTCACTATAGTCATGTTGTAAGAATTTATGTTTGCACTGTTTCTCTATGTATGGTATTTATGTTTCCTTTTTTCAGTACTATTAATTTACGGATTTCATTCAAATATTTATTTACATTGTAACTGGTCCACCAAAGAAGTTAATTTACTTTTCTGCGTGTAACATCTCTTCTGGTTTACTGATAACACAGGTTCTTTGACTGAACTTCAGTAAATGTCTGATGATGCTCTAATAAACCGAAAATCGATTCTCAAAATAAACAAACCTTTAGAACAAACACAAATATGTGTATTTTAATTTTCATAAAAACCTACGTACTTTGGAGTCATGAGAGCAAACACTGAATTAGAAGCAGACAGAACAATTTATGAAGGTATATAACTCCCCTCTGACCATCCAACTAACCGCGAAACGGCCGCGATCGCTCATGACACTGGACGCAACCACCTTAATGCAGGCAGTAACCACCCCAGCATGAATGCAGGTCCACCTAACACACACCTCCAAAAACTTCCACCTGTTCTGCCGCCCTACAATGCACATAACCAAGTTATTGCCACCACTAGTCACATCATCAACAACAACGAAGAACATCCCTGAATGCTGCAGATTCCAATCGACCAAAAATTATCTCTATGAAAAATATGAAACATTGTATTTACACCAGCCTTTTCGTACCTATTGATAACCGCCAACCTCCCATTCTGACAATGTTTAGAGTGATGTATTCAATAAAGTGTTGATCAGTAGCTAGCAATTCCTCTGAACATACCACTCCATGCTTCCAACACCCACAACATTTAACAACAGCGGCTCGCATCTTCCTTCGATCCTCCGCACACAGCCCGTTACTCTCGATAAAGGCCGGAACACTCGATAGTTTCTTCTATCATATAAGAATCTGTAGAACATGAACTGTATGTTACACTCATCATAGTCACAATCATCGAGAAAACGGAGACCTTTAGAGAGAATGTTAATATCAGTTCGAAAGCACCAATAACTTCCGCCATCCACAGTTCATCAGATCTTATTCCCCATACGTTAAACAGTCACGTGTGCAGAAGAATGCAGTCTCTCCAACTACTCACTTTACATCACACACCTCCCGCCGCCTATAGACACTACCGCCACACTCCAGTCCGATGATGCTCTCGACATTACTGTCGGTAATGTGCGCCTCGGTTGCACAGTGGTAGAGTGCCAGACTACAAATCCAAAGGTCGCGGGTTCGATCCCCGCCAGGTCCTAGGATTTTTATCTGTCACTTTCCACTTCTTTCACCTCTGGCAGTATTGCTCAAGTGAAAAATACCGAGTAGCACCGTGGTTCGGAACCCACGTTAAACTGTAGGTCCCCCTATAACTGGCTGGGTAAGTCAGTTCGAAGGTCGGAGGAAGGCAACGGCATACCACCTCCAAACAGGACCATGCCTAGTAAAGCACTGTTGTGTTCAAACCAATCTTCGGATTGTTGACTGCTTTACCTTTAATCAAGGTAATACACATCAGATTCTCAACTACACAACAGCCCATACACTCTATGAGTACTCGATATTCCTCCTCAAAGGATGATTCTCTCCATCCATTTACTAATGTCCACGTGCACATTTAAGTAAGTTACAAAATGAAGGACCTTCTGACGATTCAAGACACAGCGATAAATGAATGTAACACCACCATTACATCGTAAAATCGATGACACACACACACGGTGAAGCTTACCAGGAGAGATTTGTCTCTACACATGCCACATGGCCGTACTTTTAAGATTTCTTTAGAGACCGATTGTAACAGATTAACATCGATAAGAGCAAACAGGCATTGCTTCGATTAACTGGAGTAATTGTGCCACTTTTTACTGAAGTTATGATCATATTACACAAGTACAATCAGGTAACCTCTTCCCCTCCCCTGCATATCAGAATACACCATCCAATTAATAGCACTCTGACAAGGACACCAGTTTCGCAGTCCCGATTTGTTTAGGCTGGCCTGCCCTCACTGCCCGCCCTGTGAGAGTTTGAGCACATTTAAGGACATTAAATGATGACTATATAACCGTCCATACATAATGCTGCATTAAAACAAAATGTGTAGGAAGTAATGTTATTGTAACATTCCAACAGTAGAGAGTCAGTTTTCTGATGCAATTTCCAAGCTAAATAACAGATGAACTATCAAAAAATAGGGTAAATAAAGTGTAGCCATTAACAAGTAACCTTAAATCCCAATTTTGCGTACACGAGAGGGCAGCACTAGTGTGGAATTAAATTACTGCCGAAGATTACTTTAAAAAAACGTAATGCCTTTGAACTCAAAATAGTAAGTTCTGTGATGCCATTTCCTCGCTGAATAAAAATAAAATATGTCAAATTATAGTTTCCAACAACGTTGCTGACTCTTTTTCATCACATAACCTAAAAAAAAAAGAAAAAAAACCTAGGAGAGTACGATTACTGTACCAGTTACATATTCTTACATAGTTTTTCCTGAATGATTTAAAACGCAGATATACGTAAATTAAGAAGTTCCTTCTACACAAATTCCATAGTAGTACAGAAAGTATGCAAAAAAAAAAAAAAAAAATATTTCCGCTAAAAATGGAAACTTTACGAACTGTGAAATTACATCAATCATCGCAAAGTAATCATAAAATTTATCCCCAACATACTTAAAATTAATATCTCCTAGCTACATCCAAGCCTAGCAGACCTAATAAAAGTTGAAAGCCTTGCAAAAAGATGAGAAATCAATCGTTTTCATAGCGGTATGGCCTAGCCTTCGTTTATATCGATTGTCACAATGTCAACCTAAACGTAATACCTGAAAACCGTACATACAGTATCCCCTAGCTAATTCCAGACCTATCAGTCCTAACAATCGAAGAAATTACTGTAATCAGCAGTGAATAACATTTTGATGTGTATATTGCCTAACTTTGACAGTGGTTGTAACTAACGCGAAATAAACGCTATCTTGACACAAATGAGTCATTAAATTAAGTATTTTGCACGTAGCTGATGCCTATTGACAGATATTTAAGATATAAAATATTCCTCGAGAACAAACAGTATATGTCACCGCCAGATGTAATTAGTGAAATATGACTTTAGATATTGTTGTTGTGATCTTCAGTCCCCAGACTGGTTCAATGCAGCTCTCCACACTACCCTGTCCTGTGAAATCCTCTTCATCTGAGAATACGTAAGGCAACCTACATCCTTTTGAATCTGCGTACTGTATTCGTCCCTCGGTCTTGCCTCTACGATTTTTACCCCATACACTTCCTTGCAATGCCAAGCTGACGATTCCTTGATGTCTCAGAATGTGTCCCACCAATCTATGCCTTATCTTCGTCAGGATATACCAGAAACTCCTTTTCTCCCCAACTGTGTTGAGCACCTCTTCATTAGTTAAGCGATCTACCCATCTAATCTTCTTCATTCGTCTATAGCACCACATTTCTTTTGTATGAACTCCTTATCGTCCACGTTTCACTCCCATGCAACGCTATACTCCATACAAATGCTTTCAGAGAGGACTTCCTAACATTTAAACTAATATTGGATGTCAACAAATTTCGCTTCTTTAGAAACGCTTTTCTTCCCATATCCATTTTGCATTTTATATCCTCTTTACTTCGGCCATCAGAAGTTACCTTGCTACCCAAATAACAAAACTCAACTACTACTTTTATTGTCTCATTACCTAAGCTAATTCCTTCAACATCGCCTAAATTCCATTACCCTCGTTTTACTCTCGTTAATGTTCATCTTATACCTTCCTTTCAAGGCACTGTCCATTACGTTTAACTGCTCTTCCAGGTCCTGTCACTGACAGAATTACTATGTCGTCAGCAAACCGCAAGGTTTTTATTCCCTCTCTGTGGACTTTAATTCCATCTCCAAATTTCTGCTTGCATTCTTTCACAGTTTGCTCAATGTACAGATTGAACAACATTGGGGAAAGGCTACAACCCTGTCTTACTCCCTTCCCAACCACCACCTTTCGTGCCTTTCAACTCTAATAACTGCTGTCTGGCTTTTGTATAAGTTGAATATAGATCTTCGCTCCCTATATTTTACCCCCACCTTCAGAATACTAAAAAGTGTATACCAGTCAACATTTTCAAAAGCTTTCTCCAGATCCACAAATGCTACAAACGTAGGTTTCCCCTTCCTTAATCTAGCTTCTAAGATAAGTCTTAATATATTGCTTCACGTAATCCTACATATCTCCCAAATCCAAACTGATCGTCCCCAAGGTCGGATTCTACCAGTTTTTCCATTCGTCTGTAAACAATCCGTGTTAGTATTTTGCAACCATGACTAATTGAACTGATAGTTCTGTAATTTTTACATTTGTCTGCACTTGCTTTCTTCGGAATTGAAAACACTATACTCTGCTTGAAATCTGAGGGTATTTCCCCTACTTCATAAATCTTGCATACCAGGTGGAACAATTTGTTCATGACTGGCTCTCCTAACGATAACAGCAGTTCAGACGGGACATCATCTACTCCTGCGGCATTGTTTCTGCTCAAATCTTTTAGTGCTCTGTCAAATTCTTCTCGCAGTATAGCATCATCTCCTATATCACCTTGCCCCTCGTCGTGTTCCATTTCTAGAATACTGCCTTCAAGTTAATTTCCTTTGTACAGGCCTTCTATATATTCCTTCCATTTTCCAGCTTTCCCTTCATTGCTTAGTACTGGTTTTCCATCTGATTTCTAGATATTCATACCGCTGCTTTTCTTGTCTTCAAATGTCTCTTTTATTTTCCTGTGGGCAATAAAATGTTCAGATGTTTGTCAAGCTTATGGGACGTAACTACGGGGTCATCAGTTCCTAAACTTCAAAACTACTTATAAACTAACTGGTACTAAAGACTACATAAATATCCATGCCAGAGGGAGGATTCGAGCCCCCGACGGGGAACGGCCTTTCCTAGTTATACATTCTTCTACGGTCTTGCGTTTGTTCTCAAGCCACTCCTGCTTAGGCAGTCTGCACTTCCTGTCAACCCTAGTTTTGAGACGTCTGTACGCCCTTTCGACTGCTTCACTTGATGCATTTTAATATTTTCTCCTTTGTATTAGCATGTGCAATTTTAGAGTGAGACTCACATAATAACTTACGTTTTCACTCTTTTGTAATCGCTCATGTATATTTTGCAAAATTTACCATGAGAACTATCATGGACTTTCCGTAATGTTATCATCTGCGTTGCGGATTAATTATATGTGAGATGAACGTTTATAAAGCGACATATTATGTACTTATAGCGAACATGTTGCTTCACAGACTTTTAGGAATCGATGATACGTCATTTTTCCCTCTGTATTTGATAGAAGCACATTTGTTGGGAAAGTTGGCTATGAAATGTCACTGGAATTTTTATGGACCCGAACTGCGTCCACTGAATCTACTCTTGGCAACCTCAAAAATTATCTTCATACGACATTTTTTGGTATACTGCGACACTTCGACGAATTTTGAGTGGTGTAATAAGTACACTCATGTCAATAATATTTATCCTTTTGCGTATAGTACTGCTTGATATATGACGATTGTTAAAAAGAATAAACAGTTCTTTAAAGTACATTTTTGCGACGAGACATATGTTTTAAAGATAGTCTTCCACGGCTTCATTCAGGATAATTGCTAAAAATACCATGAATATCTTTCTCATAAACTTTAATTACGATTAATTATTGCACGCTGATGTTATGGACAATTTTCTTTCTCTTATACACACCAACTTCGTATAAATACATATTTCATATTGAGTGCACCTGACCACTAAAATATGCATTATGGATGATCAGCGCCATTTTACTACGTTGTCCTGAGCATTTCATCATTTTAAAAATTTATTATCTTTTGCGGTATGTGCAGTTATTGTGTAAATAAAGCCTGGTATGGTGTCCATATCTTATGCTTCCTTGCTTTATAGAGCCGATGGTGACATGTGTTACTTTACCCCCAGTGCACCTGAGCACTGATATATAAGTATGTCTCGTATTACTTTGCGTACGACTGAGCACGACAACAAAAACTATTCATGACGTACATGTCAGATCAGCAAACTATATAAATATTGCAAATAATGTCCTCTTTCTAAGTTTGTTTCTTAAACATTTTCTTTATTCATTTAATACCTTTTTATGGATATAACTTCGTTAAAGAAATTTACAGCACAATCAAAAATAGCTGTTATTGTTGTTGTGGTCTTCAGTCCGGAGACTGGTTTGATGCAGCTCTCCACAATACCCTATCCTGAGCAAGCCTCTTCATCTCCACATAAGAACGGCAACCTACACCTGTCTGGATCTGCTTACTGTACCCATCTCTTGGTCTTCCTCTGCGATTTTTACCCCACACACTTCCCTCCAATGCTAAATTCACAATTCCTTCATGTCTAAGAATGTGTCCTACCAATCTATCCTTTCTTTTAGTCAAGGTATGCCAGAAATTTCTTTTCTCCCCAATACTGTTCATTGGTTACACGATCCACCCACCTAATCTTCAGCATTCTTCTGCAGCACCATATTTCAAAAGCTTCAATCCTCTTCCTGTCCGCACTGTTTATCGTCCATGTCTCACTCCCATACAAGGCAACACTCCATACAAATGCCTTCAGAAAGGACTTCCTTAGGCTTAAATCAATATTCGATGTTAACAAATTTCTTTTTTTCAAGAACGCTTTTCTACCCATTGCCATTCTGCATTTTATATCCTCTGTACTGCGACCATCATTTGTTATTTTACTGCCCAAGTAACAAAACTCATTTACCTCCTTTATTGCTTCGTTTCCCAATCTAATTCCTTCGGCATCACCTGATTTTCTTACACTGCACTCCATTACCCTAGTTTTGCTCTTGTTAATGTTCATCTTATATGCTCCTTTCAGCACGCTGTCCATTCCGTTCAACTGCTCTTCCAGGTCCTTTGCTGTATCTGACAGAATTACTATGTCGTCGGCAAAACGCAATGTTTTTAATTCTTCCCCCTGAACTTTAATTCCTTCACCAAATTTCTCCTTGCTTTCCCTTATGGCTTGCTCAATGTACAAATTGAATAACAATGGAGAAAGACTACAACCCTGTCTTACTCCCTTTCCAACCACTGCATCCCTTTCATGCCCTTCAACTCTGACAACCGCTGTCTGGTTTTTGTACAAGTTGTAAATAACCTTACGCTCCCTATATTTTACTCCTGCTTGCTTCAGAACTTGAAAGAGTTTATTCCAATTAACATTGTCAAAAGCCTTCTCCAGATCTACAAAAGCTAGAAATGTAGGTTTGCCTTTTCTTAATCTATCTTCTAGGATAAGCCGTAAAGTGAGTATTGCCTCCCGTGTTCCTGCATTTCTCCTGAACCCAAACTGATCTTCCCCTAGATCGGCTTCTACCAGCTTTCCCATCCTTCTGTATATAATTCGTGTTAATATTTTGCAACCATGACTTATTAAACTGATGGTTCTGTAGTTTTCACACCTGTCTGCACCTCCTTTCTTTGGAATGGGGATAACAACATTTTTCTTAAAGTCTGTGGGTACTTCTCCTGTCTCATACATCTTACACACCAGGTGAAACAGGTTTGTCATGGCTGGTTCTCCCAGAGACTTCAGTAGCTCTGAGGGAACATCATCTACTCCAGGGGCCTTGTTTCGACTTAGGTCTTTCAGGGCTCTGTCAAATTCTTCTCTCAGTACAGTATCACCTATTTCATCTTCATCTACATCTTCTTTCCTTCCTACAATATTGTCTCGAAGTTCATTTCCTTTGTAGAGCCCCTGTATATACTCTTTCCACCTTTCAGCTTTCCCTTCTTTGCTGAGAACTGGTTTTCCATCAGTGTCCTTGATATTCATAGAGCTGTTTTTCTTATCTCCAAATGTTTCTTTTATTTTCCTGTAGGCTGTATCTATTTTTCCCCTTAAAGAAAAATTATCAAGTAAAATTCTGCGTGGAGAGACTGTGGGATAATGAAAGAGGTTTGTTAGAATGTTTTTCTCGGTAACTAACCGAAATGTACTGGTTTTGCTTGTTCGATACAGTTACCGAGAAACCTCAATGGTAATGATTTACGTGAGCAATCTTCGAGATTGAAGCATCCATACTCCCGCTTGTAGGCTCCACGGCGTAGGTGTAACAGCAGCACATTCACCTGTTAATAGCGGCCAGGTGGATCTCCGAAATATTGTCTAGATAACTTCATAATCCGGCAGGATACTCAAGAATAGTAACCTATCAGTTTTTACTCTTGGAAATATAACCTCTTCAGTCTGTAAGTGCACATATGTGCACCTTGGTTCGTAAACTGTTTTCTCTGTCTGTGGCATATTTTGTGTGCTCAGACAGCGAGTGCACAATCGTGTACCTATTTGCTTTCATATGACGCCACTTGTATAGCCCTTGCAGCAGTACTTCTGGAGCTACACGAATCATACGTTTGATGTTAGTGAAGCTGGCAACCCGACAGTGTCGTTAAGTAACAAGTAAATAATACATAAAGCTTAATGTGTTTATCTTTTTTGTAGTGAGTGATAAGTGAAGTTTCAAGAATCATCTGAAATACAGCTAATGTGAATTATTTTAATTTTCCTGGGCAATAAATGCCTTTTCATAGTACACATCTGTTACCTAGGTTCTTGGTGTGCACTTTTACAATAGCTCTGTACTTCATAACGTACCATATTTTGGCAGCTCATGTGCTAAGTAATGAAGAGGTATCACGCACACTAAAGGGGAGTGTAGTAGAATATTCAAATTCTGTATCTGAGGATGATTTAATTGAAGCAATGAATTGACAGCGTACGAATTCTGACTCCCCACGTGATGCTCCTAACGAAATTGAGTCTCAAAACATTGGAGACTTAATGAATGGTAACATTTTAAAAAATCCATAAGAGGTTTGACGTGAAGAGCTATTTGGTTAGTATTGCTATATTTTGAAGAAATGTATTTTTGTTTCTTTCTTTATTTGTAACAAAATGTGTACATTTTCACATCAAATTTTAAGATCAATGTAGGTTTGCTGCCTATCCATGGTTTGTTCGTTACTTTTTTAGCATCCTTGACATTGGCGCATCTCTGGAGAGAAAAGTGGTTCCAGTGCGCCCAAAGGAGACCTGGAATCTTTCACTGAATTCTTTCGAGTTGAATTATGAGAGGTTGTGACAAACCTCAGATCTGTTCAGACTAGTTCACTTAATTTCAAACCAATCGCATCAGAAATTTTGCATCATGTTGGGACTGAAGTTGTAATGGGGACTCATACAAAACCATCTGGCAGTAACAAATACTTGTCAATATGTATTGTAAAATTTCTTATTGTAAATAAAATACATAGGTTGTGCAAATACAACATACTGTAATAATTTTACCCTTAAATACAGGATTTTCCCTTAAGAAAATTTATGAAATATGTTTACGATTGAAACCCGAGGTACACATGTGTGTACCATCAACGTTCAAGAAATGAAAATTTTCCAAATTGCAAAAGAGGGAAATACGGTGCCTATGCAACATAATAAACAAACAAATATTGACGTTTTCAAAATTTTAAATTAACTTTGGCACTGAGACTTAAGAGGTTAACGTAGTCATTACGCTTTAACGTTTAATGAAGTTAACCTTTTATCAACGAAAGAATAATTTAAAAAACTACTTTTTTATCAACGGTACACAGCAGTTCATATGCATAAGGCGAGTTCTGCAAAACTGGCTGTATTCTTTGTCCTATAAGTGCGAAATAAAGACGATTTTGTGAAAGGTAGCTACATGAGCTTGAAGAGGAAGCTGAGCAGTAACACAGAATAATATTATTTGAAAATGCATAAATCTAGTGTGCGAGAATGGTCCTCGATTGTGGTGTATTTCGACTGGAGGTGGACACAGAAGCGAGAGTGTAGGAGAGGTGTGTATTCAGTTGCTACTGCTCATGCCTCCGGTGTACTCTACGATGGATATCTGAGATATACAACCTATAAACCTTCGTTTATTTTTCAATTGAGGCAGATAATTTTGGAAGAAAACTATTTAAAAAAAATAAGTTTTATCATCTGAAAATTAGGCGCTAAGCGATTAGATATCGGTACAATAAAACTGAACCATCCCAAAAGCGAATGGTTACAGCTATTTGTAGAAAACTTCAGAAAAAATTCTGCTTGACAACTATTTATAGCCGGGCACAACAGTGTAGCCGTTAGCTGCCTACGGGAACGATAATGCAACTACCATTCTAGCTTTCTCTGTACTTTAATGCGATGCCAACCAATCCGCAGAATGTAAGCTAATCATTCTGTCATAAAAGCCAACGTCCTTTTCACCACACACATCGAACGAAGTGCCTTTGTTGTTTCTACTGTAGCTCATGTACTCACAGTGCCTTATTAAGGGAATACGTTCTTGCAATAAAATTTTTTCATGCACACTCTTAACGGTCTGTGCTGTAGCCTTATTGTCCCCATCCGGCAATTGAGGTTGTAAAGTTGTAAGCGGAAGAAGAATAAACTTGTACGACAACAAACTAGCGAACGGAAAACAAACTGACACAAAATGAAAATGTACTCTACGATGGATATCTGAGATATACAACCTATAAACCTTCGTTTATTTTTCAATTGAGGCAGATAATTTTGGAAGAAAACTATTTAAAAAAAATAAGTTTTATCATCTGAAAATTAGGCGCTAAGCGATTAGATATCGGTACAATAAAACTGAACCATCCCAAAAGCGAATGGTTACAGCTATTTGTAGAAAACTTCAGAAAAAATTCTGCTTGACAACTATTTATAGCCGGGCACAACAGTGTAGCCGTTAGCTGCCTACGGGAACGATAATGCAACTACCATTCTAGCTTTCTCTGTACTTTAATGCGATGCCAACCAATCCGCAGAATGTAAGCTAATCATTCTGTCATAAAAGCCAACGTCCTTTTCACCACACACATCGAACGAAGTGCCTTTGTTGTTTCTACTGTAGCTCATGTACTCACAGTGCCTTATTAAGGGAATACGTTCTTGCAATAAAATTTTTTCATGCACACTCTTAACGGTCTGTGCTGTAGCCTTATTGTCCCCATCCGGCAATTGAGGTTGTAAAGTTGTAAGCGGAAGAAGAATAAACTTGTACGACAACAAACTAGCGAACGGAAAACAAACTGACACAAAATGAAAACAACGAAAGATGGCTGTGTAAGTCATGTCCGCACATTAAGGTACGTCTACTTCGAATGGAACGAGAAAACACAGTTTGAAATGGTTAACTTCTTCGGTGACCTCTGCAACTGTAAACAAAGGTTATTTCGTGCACAAATACTAACAAACAAAAGTATTACCTTTTTCATCAACTAATTTTCAAACCATTACAATTTCATTGACAAAGTTTTTAAGAGATATTCGAAACTAAAACTAAATATTATTTCAGATAACCGGTTTTGACAAACTTGTTTGTCATCTTCAGATCTATATATTTTAAAGAATATTACTTCCTGTACGTTATTTACAACTGGACAATTCAATCGTGTTGTGTCATGATTTATAGAAATTTGCATCTGCTCGTCAATTATGATATCTACAACGTTATATACCCTCGATGTATTACAATTTAACATCATCTGCCATAGCTCGTCACTTTTAAAACACACTTTTCCCACTTCTTCACACCTGTATGTTGAGCAACTGTAACTGTATTACGTGGAAAGTCGCTTCTGTTGAGAGCGTCTAATGTCAGGGAACCGACTAGTGTGTTAGGCGAAATGTGTAGTAAGGTCCTTGTACATAAATTGGGTTGGAGGTGACAATATCACCTGAATTATTATCATATCAGTAACACTTTCGTTTTTACTTTTATGCCATTAAACGTATGACAAGAACATGAATTTTGAGAAAGAGATGTCTGAAATATGGCCCATTACTAAAAGGGGTGTAAATATCACTTCATATGCACAATAAAAATGCCTTTTCTACATTATCCTGCATTAACTGTCGTAAATTTCACCTCCCATTGCAATTAAAATCCGTGATAGCTGCTACATGTTATGTGATCCGTTCTAGAATTTCTCATCAAGAACCGTTTAAGCCGCGTGTAGATTGTAGAACCGTCTTCAAGTAGTCATAGTCTTCATTTGTGACGCATTTATCTACAGCCAATATCTTCCAACAACTAAGGCGACTGAAGCTGTTAACAGGCGCCGCAAGTATCTAAAGTGCAGGCACTTGACCGGGGTCATTACGTTAGCGGCTTGACAATGGAAAACCAGTAATAAAGTACCGTACCAGGGGACGTTAAGAGAAGAACCATTAACAGCGCATTTGGAAACTTTACTGGATGCCGAAGCCTCTAATTACAGGAATCCATTTGTGACGAAACATGTTATTATCTTTGGTCGCCGTAAGGAGAATACGTCATGGTAAAAATCTCTATAAAAATCAGTACCCAGAATGCTGATAGAATAGTGCGACCAGAGGAAGTCTTAATAATTATAATCTCTTTTTCTAAGTGCGGTTTCATGTCTTCTGATAGCAGCGCATATTTCTTGAAACATTGTATTAACGAAATTAAAAATTCCCCCCTCCCCCTCCATGCACGAGAAATCGTATCTTAAAATTGTGTTAATAATATAGTGTTTTGTAGACAGAGAATCAACCTGTCATAAAGATACACGTGTTCATACGCCGAAGAATACATACCGTTGCTGTTATAGTCTTCAGTCCTGAGACTGGTTTGGTGCTGTTCTACACGCTACCCTCTCCTGTGCATTCACCTTTGAACATGAACAGGAACCTACATTTATTTCAACTTGCTCACTGTATTCGTCTCTCAGTCTTCCTCTGGGATGTTTACCCCACACACTTTCCTGCTCTGATAAACTGACGATTTCATGATGTCTGAGAACTTGTCCCACCAATAGATCCCTTCTCTTAATCAAATTGCCAAAAATTTCTGTTCTCCCCATTTTTCTACAGCACCTCTTCATTAGTTACGCGATCTTGCTATATAATCTTCAGTATTCGTCTGTAGAATTTCCAATGTTTCTATTATCTTTTTGTATCAAGTCTCTATCGTCCACGTTTCACTCCTGTACAATGTGCACTCCAAACAAATGCTTTCAAAAACGATTTCCTAAAATTTAAATTAATATTGGATGTCAACAATTTTCGCTTCTTCCGAAATACTTTTCTTCCCATAGCTATTCTGTATTTTATATCTTCTTTACTTAGGCAATCAGATTTTGCTACCCAAATAACAAAACTCATCTACTACTTTTACTGCCTTATTACCTAATCTAATTATTGAGTTGCTATAATTTAAAAAAAAAGGTCCCATTGATGATGGAGAAACTTCAAGGAAACGTGTTTGGGTGAACAAAAAATCTAAATTGAGTTTACTCAAGGCAGAAACTATTATCCTTATCATATATTAGGAAGCAAACTCAGGAAAGAAGAGCTTGAACCACAATATGATTAGTATTGTAAATATATACCAAAATTTCCAGCTCCAGAGTACGCTCAGGTTGTTATGCAAGTATTGTCATATAAGAACTTTTAGTGGAAGCAACTGTTAGCCGCGGTGGAGTAGACGAGCGGTCTAAGGCGCCTCGCTACGGAGTCCGTGGTTGCTCGCCGTCGGAGGTTCGAGTCCTCCCTGGGGCATGAATGTGTGCGTTGTCCTTAGGTTAGTTTACCTTAGTTTAAGTAGTTTGTAAGATACGGACTGATGACCACGCGGTTTGGTCCGATAGATTTAAAAACATTTGAATTTGAATTTTCCGGTTATTAACAGGTTCGTCCACATCAATCGATCTGAAGTTTGGTTATCCCGCTTATGAGCGAGCAGGAGTTGCACAAACAGATGGAATGTCTAGGCCTGGGGCTAAAAAGAACACATCATTCACCATTAATCACTAAGTTTTATTATAGCCTTGTTGATAGTCACGTACTTATATATTCGTTAATTTTCACAAATGTTCTGGACATATGAACAATCATGTAATCATGTAACAGGGAGATAAACAACACACTAATAGCAAGGTTCTGCTTTGGGATCTAAGAAAAACAGGAACAATAAAAAAACGTTGACCTTAATGCAGCAGACCATAGTAAATTCAAAGCACCCCCTACAATTGAAGGGTAAAAGAAAAATCTTAAGCAGCAATATTTTTTAATCCAAAAGGTGAATATGAATTGCAAAAGTGTCCTCGCAAACCAAAGGAGGAATATAACAGACAATATTGGTGTCTTAATCCAAAGCAGGTTACGTATTAACTTCGATATCTCGTTTGCAGTTTGAGTGTGAAAAGGTACAGAAACGTTTTAAAAACTTAAGGTTGAATGTTATCTGTTAATGACCCCATTTGCAAATCAAAGTTTAAAGATTCTAAGGAACCACAGTAAGGGTTTCAGCTTGTACAGATTACACGCCAATTCGTACCCACAGTAAAGGCGTGTGTGGAACACCCATTTTACTTTTAAAAAATTGCTTAACTCAGTACTTTTAATGGACTTTACCTTTCACCGTAAATTCCCTCAATTATGATACGAAACTGCGCCAATAAATTCATATTATTTAAAAATAAATAAATAAAATTTAGGCTCTAGCTTAAAATCATTAAGAGCAAGATTCATGGCTTAAAATATGAACTAACTAAATTTAAGAGGAAACTCCTGTACCCAAATTACAATACTTTAACATTCTTTTGCTACTTTATGTGCCTTCTCGTTTGACCACAAGTTGTATCAATCAACCACAACATGCATGGCTAGATGTAGTCTAAGGGCCAAGCCGTACATGTAGGCTTTCATGGCTCAGTAACTGCAATAGCTACAAATGATACCGTACCTTACGCCTGTGAACCTGCAGTCAAACAGTCTATGCATAAGCTGAAATCTGCGAAATAATAATCATATAAAAAGTACAGATAAGTATTAATTAATAAAAAGGCTTTCGTATAACGCGTGTGAATGAAATAGGCAACGTCAGATAATTCAGTTGAATGATCTATATTCAAACACAATATTTAACTGCTGGAAGTGGTCCTATGCAAATAGAAGTATTTAATTAGAAATAAACCTTTTAAAGTTACCTGAACAGATTCTTTGACTGCGTTATGAGAGAAGTAACAAAATCCTCAACTAAATTATCATTGACGAAGCTCAGATACTAAGTCAATTTCGCATTCACACAATACGAAATAAACGTCACTCATAATAGTTCAAGTCTTATTCTGACAAACAACATATCAAAACTCGTAAATTCTCATGTAGAATCATATACACTGCTCAGCAACAATTCCGAAATGGAATCGGAAAAAGTTAAAGTAAGACATTCGCCTTTTGCAAAATTAAAGTTCCGACAAAGCGCTCGTTCCCACGCATACCAGACCGCTCCTCTTCCTTCCAAAACTAGACATACACTTCTATCCCCCAAGGAGCGCTCCATTCACAACGTCAAAATATATTTCTTGAACACCGCGGTGTTGTGTCCTTGCCACATTCTCATTAGCAGATCGCCATCCCCTCCAAATGTAGTTCTTAACAGGAATGATTTGTTTTGACTTAACTTTGACCATTTCCACACTAACGGAACATTTCACAAAATTAAATAAGAGAGCTATAAACAGTACCCTGGGCAACGTTAGGAGTCTGCCTGATGGCCAATTCTTTCAACACCAGGACACCACAAAAAGGCTTTTATCAAAGCCAGCTTTAACGATAATGACCGTAAACAACGAAGGAGTTTCGCCTGAGAAAGAAGCATATAAAACTCACAACTGTGATCTCTTGTTAATCGAAGAGACCATAGTGGCCCCAATAACAGAAGACCGAGATCCAGGAATGAAATTAGTAAGTGAAAGACCGCACGCACAATACGGTAGCCCGGTCTTCGCCAAAACTAGCTTAGATATTATATCTGCAGAACTGACATCTCAAGAAGACATCAAAATCCTGACTGTAGATATACAATCCTGCACTGTGACATCTATAATAAGCCCCCGAATAGTGAGTTCCGATTCAATGAACCACCGAACCAGCGAAATCCCTGGTCTGTACTTTTCACCTGCGCTATAGGGAGGCCAAGAGGAAACTCAACATGACCTGGAGGGGATAGTGCCTCTCTCATTGCGACACAACAAAAAATCTTGCAGTTAAACTCGGCCGTGCTCTCAGGTACAAGGAACACTGTGTGCACACAACACTGAAAGTGAGTGCCAGGAACAACATCATGCCCAAGCTCACAAATAGTAAATGGGGGAGAACAACCCGCAGTTCTCCGTACGTCAGCTCTAGCGTTATGTTTCTCTGCCGCGGAGTATTCGGCACCTGTCTGGAAAACGTCCACCCACGCGAGACAAGTAAATATAGCCCTGAATGAGACAGGAAGCATCGTAACAGGGTGTCACCGCCAAACTCCCATAAACCAGCTGTACCAAATCATGGGAATAGTCCCTCCTGACATAAAAAAGAGAACATCTTGAGAAATCGAAAAGTTTAAACAGGAAACAGATCCCAGTCATCCGCTGTTTGCTCATACACTCCAACCTCCCAGGCGTAAATCAAGGAAGAGTTTCCTACAAACTACTAAATTAACTCTTCTATCGCCTAAAGCAAGATGAGAGGAACTGCGGCGAAATTTGGAACCAGAAAGACCAGGGAAGAGCTCCAGAGAATAATCTGCAGCTGGTTTCGAACTTCACATTACGATCTGGAAAGCACTGATTAGACTACGAACGGTAGTAAACCTGAAGAAATGGGGCTACACCAGGGCAGACGAGCCCTGCGAGTGATGAGAGCTGCAAGACCCATAACAGCTACTCGTCTGCAAGAAGCTGGACGAACCTTGTGTGATGGAGGATTTACTCGCAACAAATACACTCCTGGCCATTAAAATTACTACACCACGAAATGACTTGCTACAGACGCGAAATTTAACCGACAGGAATAAGATGCTATGATATGCAAATGATTAGCTTTTCAGAGCTTTCACATAAGGTTGGCGCCGGTGGCGATACCTACAACGGGCTGACGTGAGGAACGTTTCCAGCCGATTTCTCATTCACAAACAGCAGTTGACGGAGTTGCCTGGAGAAACATTGTTGTGATGCCTCGTACAAGGAGGAAAAATGCGTACCATCACATTTCCGACTTTGATAAATGTCGGATTGTAGCCTATCGCGATTACGTTTAATCGTATCGTGACATTGCTGTTCGCGTTGGTCGCGACTCAATGACTGTTAGCAGAATATGGAATGTTCAGGAGGGCAATACGGAACGCCGTACTGGATCCCAACGGCCTCGTATCACTAGCAACCGAGATGACAGGCATCTTATCCACATGGTTGTAACGGAACGTGCAGCCACGTCTCGATCCCTGAGTCAACAGATGGGGACGTTTGCAAGACAACAACCATCAGCACGAACAGTTCGACGACGTTTGCAGCATCATGGACTATCAGCTCGGAGTTCATGGCTGCGGTTACCCTTTCCGCTGCATCACACAAGAGCGCCTGCGGTGGTGTACGCAACGACGAACCTGGGTGCACGAATGGTAAAGTGTCATTTTTGCGGATGAATCCAGGTTCTGTTTACAGCATCATGATGGTCGCATCCGTGTTTAGGGACATCGAGGTGAACGCACATTGGAAGCGTGTATTCGTCATCGCCATACTGGCGTATCGCCCGGCGTAAGGGTATGGGGTGCCATCGGTTACACGTCTCCGTCACCTCTTGTTCGCATCTATGGCACTTTAAACAGTGGCCGTTACATTTCAGATGTGTTACGACCAGTGGCTCTACCCTTCATTCGGTCCCTACATTTCATCAGGATAATGCACGACCGCATGTTGCAGGTCCTGTACAGGCCTTCTGGATATCGAAAATGTTGGACTGCTGCCCCGGCCAGCACATTCTCCGGATGCCTCACCAATTGAATACGTATGGTTAATGGTGGCCGAGCAACTGGCTCGTCACAATATGCCAGTCTCTACTCTTGATGAACTGTGGCATCGTGTGGAAACTGCATGGGCATATGTACCTGTACACGCTATCCAAGCTCTGTTTGACTCAATGCCCAGGCGTATCAAGGCCGTTATTACGACCAGATGTGGTTCATCTGGGTACTGATTTCTCAGGATCTATGCAGCTAAACTGCGTGAAAATGTAATCACATGTCAGTTCTAGTATAATATATTTGTCCAATGAATACCCGTTTATCATCTGCATTTCTTCTTCGTGTAGCAATTTTAATGGCCAGTAGTGTAACAAAGCCATTGGCCCTGCAACGTATTGGGCTTCACGTGGAATATGAATTTTGTAATCCCTGATAGAATTACATCAGATCTTTTAAATGTTTCATTGTCTTCTGTTTATTTTCTCATATTTTCGATATATTGCATTTATTTTTAACTTCCCCACTAGCATGTATTATACTGGTTTATATCCTTCTCCTCTACTCTAAGGTAATTATTGTATTGTATTGTTGTAAGATAAGTGATGTCTTGGATACGATAAATAAATAAGCAGTACCAATAATGTAGGTAATCAATAAATAAACAAGGAAGTCTTCAGGAGTTTATCGTTCACACTACACAATTCATTTGCAAAATAGACAATTACTTATTAAATAGATATATGAACATGAGGATAAGAGGTGCATATCATACTGTTTGCAATGAATTCTTAAATGAATAGATAAAAGTGTATTGCTTTCAAGATGATAGCTTCAGGTATTAAGTTATCATCTGTGACACAGTTTGTTGAAATCATATGAATTTTTCAAAAGTTTGAAACACGTTCACTGATTGTGTCGTCGTGTTCCATTTTGATTTATTCTTTAACCTAAAGTGTTTCTGCACCATTAATGTTATCTATCTTTGTGGTAATCATTTTACTCTTTTTATTAATGATCAGTTTATGTATGTTTGACCCATATTTATAAATGTTTCCACCCGTGTGATTGAACATGTGTGTTCATGTGAATGTGTGCTCTCAATACTGACTGACTGCCTCGAAATGGCTTACAGACGCCGCCTCCCGCTTTAAGCCTCGTTTACTTTAGTTAAGAACGCGTGGCTTCGTTTGTCGTCTGCGCTGGCGTCTGCTGGCTGGCCGGAGACAAGCGTACTTGGCAAGTGGCGAGGTGGCCGTGTTCTTAGTGTCGTACCAACCTAATCTTGGAAGAAAGAGGTGCAGGAGACCTCTCTGGGAGCGGTTGAAGAGGGAATTGTCTTGGCCAGGTAGCAAGGGTTGGTAGACACAAACACACGGACACTCTGCTTTATATATAAAGAGTATAACAATAACTATGTGCAATAACTAAAAGAAAACGAGTCCAATATCATGCAGAAATATATATATTCTACCGAATAGTTTCTGCAAAATCGACTTAGAAAACTGTGTTAGCGCAGAACACGCACAGATCCGAAAATAGTGTATTTTATTTTTTTGCGCAAAAGATTTCGAGATAAACTAAATACAGAAATAAATACATATATTCATCTACATGAAACTTTATTTTTTCAAATTATATCAAATGACTTGAAATTTCACTTTGTGGCAGAGGTGGAATAGAGACGCAGGGAAACTGTGAACCTCAGACAACCCCGACAGAGGCCTGACCAAGGAAACGCTTGGCTGCGTCTCTGCTGCGTTAAGTGTGCGGTGAGCCATTGGAAAGCGTGTTTTACAAACGGCGGTCCACCTATCCTCTGCCTGTGCCCCGCCTGTGCTGCCTTATTTTCACGGTTCAACACTACTCTAAGCACATTCGATTGGATGATTGATGCCTGGAGCGTGCTGTCGTGGATTTAGTAAAGGTGACGCACCAATGGCAGACTGGCGTAGGAATACGCCGGTGTGCTGTGTGCCGCATCCTTCAGCAAAAAGAGGTACCGGTAAGCAAGCTGATGTTGAGTTTACCTACAGCTCGCCGGGTGTGTAGGCTGCCCGGAACTCTTTCGTGTAGGTTGGGTTGTCGGCCATTCAGGGGCTATGAAGGGCCACCAGAACAGTAACGAATTGCGAATAAAACATATATGTGTTTTTCCCCCCCTACTATTCTCTAAATAACTAGTATTTACTGAAAAATAGTATTTAATCATTAGAAAATAAGTTTGGACTGTTGTTGTTTTTGTTGTTATGGCCTTCAGTCCGCAGACTGGTTTGATGCAGCTCTCCACGCAAACCCCTGTCCGGTGCAAGTCTCTTCATCTGAGAATACGTTCGGCAACCTACACCCTTTTGAATCTGCTTACTGTATTCGTCCCTCGGTCTCCCTCTACGATTTTTACCCCATACGCTTCCTTCTAACGATAAGTTGAAGATTCCTTGATGTCTCAGCATGTGTCCACCAATCTATCCCTTCTCTTAGTCAGGATATGCCAGAGACTCCTTTTCTCTCCGATTCGGTTAAGCACCTCTTCATTAGTTACGTGATCTACCCATCTAATTTTCATCATTCGTCTGTAGCACCACAGTTCAAAAGCTTCTATCATCTTTTTATCTGAACTCCTTATCGTCCACGTTTCACTCCCATACAATGCTACACTCCAGAGAAATGTTTTAGAAAAGACTTCCTAACATTTAAATTAATATTGGATGTTAACAAGTTTCGCTTCTTTAGAAACGCTTTTCTTCCCATAGCCATTTTGCATTTTCTATCTTCCTTACTTCGGTCATCAGAAGTAATCTTGTTACCCAATAACAAAACTCAACTACTACTATCATTGTCTCATTACCTAATATAATTCCTTCAGCATCGCCTGATTTTCTGACATTACATTCCATTACCTTCGTTTTACTCTTGTTAACGTTCATCTTATATCTTCCTCTCAAGACACTTTCCATTCCATTGAACTGCTCTTCCAGATCTTTTGCGGCCTCTGACAGAATTGCTGTGTCAACGTCAAGCCGCAAACTTTTTATTTCTTCTCTCACTGCTTGCTGAATGTACAGATTGAACAACATTGGGGAAAGGTTACAACCCTGTCTTACTCCCTTCCCAACCTCTGCGTCCCTTTCTTGCCCTTCGACTCTAATAACCGCTGTCTGGTTTTTGTATAGGTTGAATAAAACTCTTCGCTTCTATATTTTACCCCTGCTACCTTCAGAATTTGAAAGAGTGTATTCCAGTCTACATTGTCAAAAGCTTTCTCCACATTGACAGACGCTAAAACCGTAGGTTTCCCTTTCCTTAGCCTATATTCTAAGATAAGTCGTAATGTGAGTATCCTGTTCTGAGAATTTATTATCATTATTTTGAAGTTGCGATTCTTTATGTAACTCTCTTACATGATGAAGGGAAAAAGGCTCGATATTCACCGAAGTTACGAAACTATTATTATAATTACACTTTGTGGTCGGATCACTGCAGCTCTTTACGAAACACACACGAAATTAAAATATTTCACACTTACAGTGATCCAGAAATACGTTGCTATACAGAAGAATGACTATTTATGCAATATCCCAGTTCATAATATCAAATATGAGTCCGTAATCTAGAATTTTCTTCAAGTTTTAAAAGTAAAGTCAAACTCTTATTCAATTTAAATATTAGTTCCAAGGAAAGTTCTTTGAGCGTATTTCGATTTATCAGTCCTGGAAAATAAATTACTTATTTGAATAGATCAGACTTATTTACAAAATGCGACTCCAATGACCGCTGCCCAGAAATAGCGCTTACGTTTTACCGTATATAAATGTCACTTTATGAATGAAACAAAATCGCCCTGAAAACGGCATGTTTATTGAAATTCTTTAATGCGATGTTGCTTTTCTTTTGCGTAATAGTGTACTATAATTACGAAAATGGTGAAAGACGGTGCACGAGTCTAGGGACTACATCACGTGGTCTGTGCTCATTTATCGTAACAAATGACCTTCAGTTCAAAGTAATGTACCGTATTTGACGGATTTCGTATTTAATCTTACTAACTACGAACATTTGGAGGGAAAATAAAACATCGCATTAACGATCTTTCCAAACACGCATTATAAGACGAAGTATATTGAGAAAAAGTACTTAGAAGTAACATTTACATACAGTAAAATTTGCCCGAAATCGCTGACATCATCTGACAAAATGACTGAAATAAAATTTCTACCCACACCTAAATGTTGATGTTAAGTTTATGTCTACCTACCAACAGAAAGTCAGACACTCTTCTCATAATTATATTCAAATTAAAGGCCACAAATACACACCTTACTTGAAGTCGATATATGTAACGATAAAAGAGAAATAAGAGTCAGTGAAATCGCTTTCATAGAATCTTCATGTCCTCTCTACAATAATCATCATCGATATTATTGTTACAGAAAGGAATACAAAATATCAAAACACTATTTCCAGCATTACAGTCTTGTATATATATGTATATATTAAATGTTTTAGTAGAGTTTAGTAAAGTTTTCTTATGGATATCAGTTTTAGAATCTCCAAGGGGACATTATGTATACTATCCCCTCCACAGAACAGCGGGAGTGCCATTTTTCTGTTAGAGTAACTTCACCTCTGGGGACATAACGCTGTCATTTTTTAATATGTCAGCATTAAATACGCGAGGTATTTCCCTCGAGGACCTGGGTTCTGGCCCCAGTGCTCACCTCCGTTTTATGGGCTAGAACGGATTATACTCCGCCTCGTAAGATCAAATAACAAGCTGCTTGAATAAGTAAGCACACGTGTAAGACGTCGGGATCGCGTGAAATGCACCGCAAGCACCGGGGTGAGAGTTGCAAAACATTTACTTATCTTTTTGCACTACGACTCTGAAATAATGTATCCCAAGATATCAGAGACATCACAGACCTACCACGTATACAGGAAGGTTGATGATAGACCGCCTGTATCAATCGTAAAGCTTCTCATGGGTCTCTACCCGGTCCACTCCACGCTGTCTTCTTGAGTTGCCTTTCCTCATCATTGAAACATCCTCTTCCACAACACCACCATCTCTAATTAAAAAAAATTCTCTCACCTAAGGCCTATTTACAAGATTCGACAATTACTAGATGAGTTAAAACTATTTAATCCTGTTGTTCAGAAGAAATAGTTCTAATTTTATCGCCAGGTCTCTTTTGATTCTTTTTTATTACTGTTTTCTATGTAATTAAAACTAAGTAGTTGTATTGCTAGACCCTGCAGTTCAGGTGCGTGAATGTATAAAACATGTGTAACTTCAAAAACTATTTACATCTATATAAATACTCTGCAACTCACACTGAAATGCATGGCAGACGGTTCATCAAAATTCTGTTATGATATTTCTCTATCGTTACATTCCTTAATAGCGATCGGGGGAAAGGAACACATAACTCTTTCCGTTTTGGAATTGATTTCTCGTATTTTATTATGTCTCCCTATATGGGTGGGTGCTAACAAAGTATGTTCTCCTTCGGAAGAGAAAGTTGGTATAAGAAATTTTTCAAATAAATCTTGTAGCAACGAAAGACGCCTTTCTTTTAATGATGACCACCCTAACTCGTGTATCTTTTCCGTGACACTCTCTCCTCTATATCGCTATCTTCTCTGAACTTCCTCTAATTCGTCCGTCAGTCCCATGTGGAGGGGATCCCACAGTGGGAAGCAATACTTCAAAATTGGATGAAAAAGTGTTGTATAGGCTGTTTCTTTAGTAGATCTGTTACATGCTCTAAGTCTTGTGCCAATGAAACATTGCCTTTGGTTCTCTACAATATTTGCTATGCATTCTTTCCAATTTAAGTTGTTCGTTATTGTTATTCCTAGTTATTTACTTGAATTTATTGCCTTTAGACTGATTTATCGTGTAAATGAAGTTTAGCGGATTTATTTGACTGCTCCTATGGATGACTTCAGATTTGTCATTATTCAGGGTCAATCGCCAAATTTTTCGCCATGCAGATATATGTAAATCATTTTCCAGCTAATTTTGACTTGCGGGTGATTTTACTAACAGAAGCCGTGGTGGAGAAGCCGAGCGCATCAAGGCGCCTTGCTGCGGTGCGCACAGCCGTTCCCCGTCGGAGGTTCCAGTCCTCCCTCGGACATGGGTGTATTTGTCGTCCTTAATTTAAGTTAGTTTAAGTAGTTTGTAAGTCTAGGGACTGATCACCTAACTAATGAATCCCATAGGAATACAAACATTTGAACATTTACTAACCGATAAACGACAGCATCATCCGCGATCTTAGACAGCTGCTCACTTGCTCTCCTAAATCGTTCACCAAGATAAGAAAAGGCCTTATAACGCTTCCCTGTGAAACTCCAAATATTACTTTCCTTTTACTCGATGACTTTCCGTCAGTTATAACGTACTGTGTCCTTTGGTAGCAAATTGGAGTTCTTATTTTGTTCTCTGTCCGACGACTGTTTTGACTGAATGCGATAAATTTGCGCTTCAGGTTTGCGGTGAGCACTGATTTGAAATCCGCTCCTTTCAAATGCAAGTCCGATTTAGACCTCTCGGTAGAGAGGATGTGGCTGAAGGTATCCGGGTTCGTAGTTTTAGTACAGTTGTAGTACAGGAGATAATAAGACATATTGTGATTAATGGTAGTAAAATGAAAACGAGACAGATGGCAATGTGAGTACATTTATCTCAATTCAAGACTGTCAAGGTCTTCGTGACATGTATGTCTCCAAATCACAGTTTGCACGCACGCCTAAATACGCCCGATCCCTTACATAAATACACATACAAGATTTCATTTATTTTACAGGATTTGTACCAAAAGTTTCCTGAATTATTATTGGTAGTTGACAACGCTGGCTGGTGGGACGGAGATTCGGGAGGATTGGTCTCTATTGTAACAGTGTCGAGCGAAACACGGACCTCCTTTTGGAACAGCGTTACGCAATAATGTTTTGTGTGAAACTTCTTGAAATTCTTCAGAAAGGCTACGTTGATGGAGTGATGAAACAAAGCCAAACTTTTTTGTACAACGAGAGGTTCCGGGAAGGTCAGGAGTCCGACAACGAACACGACTACACGACATCACAAGAAGACTACTCACAAGTAAACGGTCCGACATGTGGGTCACCGATTACGATAAAATTTTTCATGGGTGTTTATACTGAATATAATTAGATACGTGTTTCGGCTTTTTTTCTAGGCGCTCAATAGCTTCTGAAAAAAACTCAAATTTGATAATAAAAATTGCATTTTCAATGCCATACACCGAAAGATTGTCTGAAGATGAAGTTTGGGTAATTTTCGAGCGCCGTCGCCGGTCGAAAAGCGGACGGGACTTTGATTGTCAAACCGTGGATCTAGGTTCGAACCTCCATCATCGTAATTTTTTTTTTGTGAATTTGTTAATAAATATCGCATTGTAATACCTTGTTTTGCCTTATTTTTAATTAGACCATCGGGAAGTATGGCTGATATTCAATTAAGTGTATTATTTGTTTACAACTGTTTCATTTGCGACAAACAGTGCAAAAACAAAAACAAAAAATAAAAAGCTTCTAAAGTATATTATTACGTAATTCCAATTACTGGCCGTCTATCGTAAGCGTTCTCATAGCCAGCAGGGTGAAACTAATCATATAACTAACCAAAACAAATATTTCTTACGCCATGCTTGTAACACTCCCCTCACTAAGCGGTTGATTAATCCTGTGTCAGATTAACGTTAAAATGACCCGTGTGTTGCCTACAGTAAAAGTTGGACAAGGCTATCTTTACCGAAAAAATATTGTGCAAACGAAAACACACTCCCACACGAAAGTATTGCAAATTATAGGAAGCAACAAACAATGAAAAAGTACAAATTTTAAAAAATTAACACCGTCGCCAGCCTAATTGGGCACTCAGAGTGTGTTGTAATTAACCACGACAATTATGAATGGGTAATCACTCACTTTAGTGTTGCCCAACAGAAGGTTGGCAAACACTTTTGCAATTGAATAACTTTTACGTAAAAGATGCTTTGGTTTTATCAGTTTATTGTAAGAATAAAAATAAACCACGTAATAATTTTGCAATGAACTGGTTTAACTCGGAAACCAATATTGCACGCAATTATTAACGTCGCTTCACTAAAACTCACCTGCATGAGAATTACACAGTGGGTAGCAAAACACTAGATTGGCAGAATAGTTAATATTAAGATTACCAAGAAAGAAAATATTCAGAATAACTTGCAACTAGATCACAACTGGACAACGCCAAAATACGAACCGACATAGCAAATCAACTTTACACATAACATTTACACCAATGAAATATTAAATAGTAATGAACCAATAATTTCAGAATTAATATTTTCGCTTACTTAGTTGTACCAACTTTGTTTTGTTTTACAAGAAAGCAGTTCTCTCATTCCAGAAATTTAAAATGTTGAAACTAGCTTTAAGTTTAAAATTTAGTTATTTAAAATTGTTCTTTACAGCTTGTCACTGAATTTAATATTCTTTTCACTTTCAACGACACTCGGGAAACTTCTGGAAAGGATAGGACCCTACTTGGTAACAATGTCTCAGGGCAATGACGTGGTAGAAGTTCTTTAAATTTTAGGTTATTATTAGGAAAAATAGTTTCTCAAGTTTAAACTCTGTGTGGTCGGAAATTATTGGAGCGGTCTTACATTGCGTCATCGTTGTTCAAGAGCAGGGTGCGCCGACTTCGACAATGCTGCAGGTCACAATACAGGCACGGATCCAATGCAGTGAGCAATATGAGGGCAGAATCTTGACATACACAGATGAACTTCCGTGTGCCCCCGCTCATATTGGAAACACGTGCGCTAATTATGGAACTCCGCCAACAAGGCCTGGTGACTGCAAAGAGCGAGGCGCTGCACGCTCCCGCGCACTTGCTAGCGTCAGAATTGTTCTAACGACAGAGCTCAACTCCCTCTGAGTCCACAGCTACACTACTGTTCCCGCTCTGTTGCTCTAAAGACCACATACCACACACACCAAATATGTTTCCCAATTTCCCTATCTACGATTACCCAGATACATAAATAATGCGAGATGCCTTCAATACTTACCACAACGAAACCCTTTCTCGAAGTTTGACTGAAAACCCAAAGAGATTTTGGTCATATGTCAAATACACTAGGGGCAAAACACAAACAATACTCTCACTGCGTGATAGTAATGGCTCAAAAATGTTCAAATGTTTGTAAATCTATCGGACCAAACTGCGTGGTCATCAGTCCGTAGCTTACAAACTACTTAAACCTAGGTAAACTAACCTAAGGACAAACACCCATGCCCCAGGGAGGACTCGAACCTCCACGGCGAGCAACCGCGCGCTCCGCAGCGAGACACTTTAGACTGCTCGGCTACTCCACCGCGGCGATAGTAATGGCGATCCTGCCGATTACAGCGCTACTAAAGCAGAGTTACTAAATATAGCTTTTAGAAACTCATTCACCAAAGAAGACGAAACCAATATTCCAGATTTCAAATTACGAACAGAGGCCGTAATGAGTAAAGTAGAAGTATATATCATCGGAGTAGTGAAGCAACTAAAATCGCTTAACAAGAACAAGTCTTCTGGTCCTGACTGTATACCCATTACATTTCTATCTGATTATGCTGAAGCGATAGCTCCTTACGTAACAGCCATATACAACCGCTCTCTCAAAGAAGGATCTGTACCAAAAGATTGGAAAGTTGCACATGTCACACCTATATTCAAGAGAGGCAGTAGGAGCAACCCACTAAACTACAGGCCTATTTCATTGACGTCAATTTGCAGCAGGGTTTTGGAACATATCCTGTATTCGAATATTATGAATTACCTCGAACAGAATGATCTATTGACCCAAGGTCAACAAGAATTTAGAAAATATCGTTCATATGAAACACAACTAGCTCTTTATTCACACGAAGTGATGGGCGCTATCGACAAGGGTTCGCAAATCGATTCCGTATTTCTTGATTTCCAGAAGGCTTTTGACACCGTACCTCACAAGCTGCTTTTTATCAAATTACGTGGTTGTGGTGTATCGCCACAAATTTGCGATTGGATAAGAGATTTCCTGTCAGAGAGGACACAGTTGGTAGTAATCGATAGTGAGGCATCGACTAAAACAAAAGTGATATGGGGCGTTCCACAGGGTAGTCTTATTGGTCCTCTGCTGTTCCTTATTTACATAAACGATTTAGGAGAAAATCTAAGTAGCTCTTTTAGGTTGTTTGGAGATGACGCCGTCATTTACCGTCTAGTAAAATCATCTGAAGATCAAAACCAACTGCAGAACGATCTGAATAAGATATCAGTATGGTGTAAAAATTGGCAGTTGACTCTAAATAATGAGAAATCAACATACAGAAGACGGAGTTCATCACCAATATCAAGCAGGCTTCCTCTACAATCCCACTAGGAAACAATAATATCTGTAAAGTTCCTGCAGTCAAGTACTTGGGAGAATGGATTTCAGCAAGTGAGAGTGAAACCCTGGCCATATACGCCAGGTGCACCAAGTTAGAGAGAGCCTATCATTCATGTAAGAATATCTATACCTCCAAGTACCTATCTAAGAACTTAAAACTTAAGCACTACAACTCAGTAGTAAGACCCTCTGCACTCTATGCCTCCGAGTGCCTCTTGATGAATCGAAAGGGCCCACTCAGGAAATTAGAACTTAAAGAGAGGAAGATCCTGAGGAGAATATTAGGAACCATAAGAGAGGAAGACGTACTTACAGAATCCGGCACAATAACGAACTGTATGAACACCAGGATGACATAGTCACATGTATGAGGAAAAGGCGACTGACCTACGGGCACATGACCCGCCTGAATCACTCAAGGCTAACCAAGAAGATCCTCACAGTGACAAGCAGGGGAAAGGCGTCCAAAGCCAAGTGGTTCACCTCTGTTAGATCAGACTTAGAGGAATTGCAGATCCCACTACAGATAACCGAGAACCGAACGCAATACCGTCAGGCCATCCTACAGGCAGTCTTCCCACTATCTCTAACAAGCAAGAAGTGTACAGGCACCACCAGACCTAAATGGACGGATGAGAGGAAGCAGGCTCACAGCCTGAAGATGAAGGCGTATTGGGCCAAGAAAAAGCAGAAGACCCTAGCTGAGAGTTAAGACGTAGGCCGAAAAGAGCCCAAAAAAAAATGTCCAAGCTTTGAACCACTTGACCGGCGACGTTGATAGGAAAGTCGGTGATTTGTACGGGTACCCAACCTACAGCATGAAAACACAAAAACGTTAATTACTCGAACGTCGTTACCTTCTGAGCCCATACATAACGGTGAAAAAGTGTTCATCTTCAGACGATCTTTCGATGTATAACATTGAAAATGCGAAATTTTTGGACTGACACATGTGATCCGTGGTACATCCTGCTGTAATCTGTAATTTCCGAGTATAATCACAGACTATTAATGTTCCAAAAGGATACGATGCTAAAACCATTCGTACGCTCTTCGCAAAATTTCAACGAACAGGCAGCGTAACTGATGATCTAGTGGAGCATGTTGGCCGCAAGCAAACCGCAGCTACGCCTGAAAATATCGCCACAGTTTCTGGAATTATTCAGCGGAATCCAATGTCATCCGTCCGTAGAATTGCATCTGAGACTGGTTTGAAGCTTTCCAGCAGGAAAATATTGATAAAGAGCCTACACATGTTTCCATTCAAAATTCAAACGCACCAGGACATACCCGTACGAGCTGTGCAACAAAGGGTTGCCTTTGCTAATGAGATGCTCACAATTATTGATAGTGAAGGATTTGATGTTGGCTGCATATGGTTTACAGATGAAGCACACTTCCACCTGAATGGATATGTGAATAAGCAGAACTGGCGATTTTGGGGTTCCGAAAAGCCATACTGGTGTGAAGCGAAACCCCTGTATTCTCCTAAAGTTACTGTGTGCGCTGCAGTATGCAGCAGAGGCATTATTGGTCCTTTTTTCATTCAAGAAACGGTCACTGGTGCACGTTACGTTTAATTTTGGAACAATTTGTGGCCACACAGCAAGCGTTAGAGGATCGACCAGGTACTGAATGGTTTATGCAAGATGGAGCCTGACCACATCGGACAGAACAAGTGTTTCATTTTCTTGAGGAATACCTCGGGAATCGAGTCATTGCTTTTGAATATCCCAAATTTACTGGTGCAGGCATGGATTGGCCTCCATATTCGCCGGATTTGACTCCCTGTGACTTTTTTTTTTCTGGGGCACAGTGAAAGACATGGTCTACCCGAAGCATCCCGCCACGCTGAACGAGCTTGAATCGGCGATCTCTGTGGCATGTCAATCCATTTAGGTTGAGATATTACGAATTTTGATGGCGAATTTCATTCTTCGTTTGCGCCACTTCCGTAGTGCCAATGGTGAACATTTTGATGTGATTGTTTGCAAAGAGTGTTTTCATACCATTATTTCACTTATGTATGTTGATATGAGCTGTACAGCGTACAGCGCCATCTGTTAGCAGCTTTTGTAACAATTATTTCAAACTCCTGTATAAAGTTCTTACAGATTTCATAATAAACATACCGTTTACTGCATTCCTCTATCGATCTTTGTTTTCGAGATATTTAATTTTGAAATCAGGGAGCTCTTTTCTGGACACCCTATAGTTTCAGATGATTTTGTGCATCGTTGATGCCTTGGGCAATCAGTGCCATGTCTTCAGAAAATGTTAAACAGTCTAATTCTGTATCCCTACGTTTGGGGCCCAGTCTTTGTGTTGGTGCACCAGCACTCCTCCATTCTCTGTACGACGTTTTCAAGCGGAAAATTGAAGTGCAACAGTGACAGTCCACTCCCTTGTCGTACCGCCGCCTCTATTTTAAATTCTATTAATTTTTAATTGATTACATATTCACAGAATATATGACTTCAACTGCGATTGGGCAGAGTTGAAAATATGTACCCAGCCGGGATTCGAACCCGCGTTTCCTGCTTTCTAGGCATTTGCGCTGACCCTTACACCACTGGGAACACAGTGATCACCGCACCTGCAAGGACTACCTACGCACGCCTCCCGTCAGACACAAATTTCCAGCTTTACCCTGCCCACAGTACTCAAACTCGTAGTCACTGTGTGCTAATTCCCGTAAGGGCTCCAAATTTGCCTACCCCTCCCCACTAACGAAAGATAATTGCCTGTCACTGGCATATATGTACATGTGGCGTCTATTCTGAAAGAACAGACGTCACTTATGATCCTAGTACATAGTGACTATGAGTTTGAGTACTGTGGGAAGGGTAAAGCTGGAAATTTGTGTCTGACGGGAGGCGTGCTTAGGTATCCTTGCAGGTGCCGTGTTCACCGTGTTCACTGTGTCCCCGGTGGTGTAGGGGTCACCGCAACTGCCTAGAAAGCAGGAAACCCGGGTTCGAATCCCGGCTGGGTAGACATTTTCAGCTCTGCCCAATCGCAGTTGGTCACATATTCTGTGAATATGAAAACAATAACAACTGCAGGATCAGAAGTGACGTCTGTTCTTTCGAAATAGACGCCACACACACACACACACACACACACACATATATATATATTATTGGTTAATTAATTAATTTATTATTATTATTCACGTTTTTAGAAGCTACTGTGTTATCTTGATTTTTAAGGTCTGGGTAGAGGAGGAATTGTTTTGAGATGAAACGAAACTTTTTTTTTCCCCATTGCTGCAATAAGTTACACATAGAAGAGTCATGTCTGAAACAACTGTGGTTACACACATTAGTAAACACTATTTTTACTGCGTGCCGTTACTACCTGAATGGCACCACAGGCCACAGGCGAAATGGTTATCCCGAGAAGCACGCTGCCTACCCCGCTGGGAACGGCACAGTTCGTGGAGCCTGGCGGGCAGTTATTGGCGTCCATTTCGCCAGAAGCGCGCCACCCACTGCGCTAAGCGGCCCCGTTAGCACACGGATCGTGTGCCGCGGACGCCACCGTGACTGGCTTTTGATCCGCACCACAAAGCGGAAGCCGCGAGCCACCCCGTCGTTTCCTCGCCGCATTCCCACATTCAGCCGGCGACAACTGGAAAAATCGCCTTCTCCTGGCTCGGAATGTGCCTATTGTACTGTCGAAGAATCATTTTAATGATCAAACAACAAAGGCTGTGGTCACAGTGCCTCCGATATCGGTGGGTTTTACCGACGACAGACATCGTCGGATAACGGCCGATCGTTTCAAATTTGTACTCCTCTATGGGCATGGTCACAGTGTAGCCGATCTCATCGCCCGAACGTAGACTCTTGACCACTCTAAGGCTGTGGTCAAAGTGGCTCCGATATCGGTTAGTTTTACCGACGACAGACATCGGCGGAAATTCAGATGTTTGTAATTCTATCGGACCAAACTGCGTGGTCATCAGTCCGTAGCTTACAAACTACTTAAACTAACCTAACCTAACGACAACACACACACCCATGCCCCAGGGAGCCGGCCGCGGTGGCCGAGGGGACTGGGGCGCTTCAGTCACGGTCTGCACGGCCACTACGGTCGGGGGTTCGAATCCCCCCTCGGGCATGGATATTTGTGCCGTCTGTAGTCTTAGCTAGTTCATAATAGTTTGTAAGTTAAGGGACTGATGGCCCCGTAGTCAAGTCCAATAAGCTCTACAAACATTTGAACATTTTGAACATGCCCCAGGGAGGACTCGAACCTCCACGGCGAGCAACCGCGCGCTCCGCAGCGAGACGCTTTAGACCGCTCGGCTACTCCACCGCGGCATCGGCGGAAAACGGCCGTTTGTTTCAGATCAGTGCTCCACTATGGGCACGGTCACAGTGTAGCCGATCTCATCGCCCGAATGTAGGAACTTCGGACGACAGTCGGTGAAATTAAAATCAGTCTGTTTTCTTCGGTCAAATCGACCGATGTTCTCACATGCTAGATATGGACAGTGAGAAAATGATATGCTTAGTGAAAGAAAGAAAGAGATTGTGGCACGCAGAAGACGATAAATATCACAATCGGGATATAATTCCGAATCTGTGGTCTGATATTATAGTTTACTGGAAACCCCAGGATGGTCAAATCCTTCATCAGAAATTTTAGGCGTAAATTATAACCTCAAAACAATGTGTTCTATTCGGGATTGTGGCTTATCTTAATGTTATTGTAATGGCTCTCTTACGTTGTTTTACACTGTGATAATCGGGTATTAGCTGTCCAAAAATTATTCTTACTGATTATGTGGTTCTTTAACAAGGTGATGAGCTTTCTATGAAGTGATCTGCAAATGTGGTGCAGACCTACGTGTGCTTCCGCTTTTCAGTGGTTTCTGTGTTCAAAATTATTCTTAATTTCACACTAGTCTTTCATAAATATTGAAATGACAGTCATGTACCGTAACGTCATTTCTTTTGTCATAATCGGATGTTTCTGGTTGGCCTTATACGTGTTCTTCATGGATTTAAATACTGAAAAACTGCATCCGTTATGTATATTTATGCTTAGCACAACGCATTTCGAGAATTTTTCTTGCCTTTAGTGCATTTGTTTACATCAATACATCGTGACATTTCCATGTGTGATTTTATGCAGCCCTTGCACAGATGTACTCTTTTTGAGGTTATTGTAATGAGGGAAATCGTAGCATACATAATAAAATCTTGACAACTTTTTTACATACTAAATAGTAAGTCTGTCTATACTTGCAGGTATTGTGTCTGCTTCATTAAACTGGATATCACAACACAAAAATCGTCTCTTACACTGGTTTTTGTACACAGGTAGGTCTAAGTCACGACTATTATGTTGCATATTCTGAGTAATGGAAGAGACACAATACCTTTAAGCAGACAGAAAAAGTTATGGTTTCTAACATTAGGATAAAACACACACCTCAATATTTATTCTGTCCGATTTTTCGGACTTATGTAGCTAACCTAAGAGAGACAACTGCAGTGCAAGTGTGCCAGGAAATCGCACATTGAAACGTCGAAAAAGTAGCGCACTTATGTAAACAAATGCACTAGAAGATGTGAATAAATCCTCGAAATTCGTAGTGATGAGCAATAAACTTCCCTAACTGGTGTCGTTTTTCATTATTTAAAGTATGGAGGTTAACTGGTGTATCTCTGCACAACTTCAAATAAATTCAGCAAAACTGTAAAATTGGTTGTCAGTGACGCCACGAAATCTCAAGTATGTAATAGACATTTCTACTTTTATCAGTCCCTCACATATTTGTAAAGATTGTGTGGGAGTAGCAGTAACTGAGAACAGTACACAATCCTCGTCACTTTCTTCGTTCCATACGGGTGTAGCTCATTCGTATGCATTTGAAGTCTTTATTAATAACAAAAGCATCATTGTAGCACTAATTTCGCAGCATAAAAATGTCGGTGGAATCCATTGCACCCCAGGGAATTGAAATCTTATATATTTCAGACACAGAATAAATTCAAAACTAATCTTTCTTCTTTAACCGGACCAAGTGACAAGCTATATCGGATGCAGTGTGACCACATCGTCGGTCGATGTTTTCAGTCGACGGTCTGTCGGTGCCACAGAGAACACAGCCTTACGGGTGTGCTGCCGGGTGACGTCGTCGACAACCGCCGATATTTCGACAGGAGCACAACCCTCTTGTTAGTTTGTTCAGTCCAATAGTAGGTAAGTGTGAACACCACATTAAGAACTCGGCGGATTTCTGAAATCGATTGCAGGGATTGCGTTTGAATGACTGATATTTTAGTGAGTTTTGATGTGGTTTCTCTCTTCACTCGCCTTCCTCTGCCTGATTCGTTGCAGCTAATTGAGGTTAAGTTTGGTGTAGAGGTAACAAATCTTTTTCGACGTGTGCTGACTTCCGCTTGCTTTTTATTCAATGGTCAGTATTACGAACAGACTGATGAAGTTGTAATGGAAAGCCCGTTGTCACCTATTGTGACCAATTTGTTTGTGGGGGATTTCGAGGAACGTGGTTTGGAGTCAGCGACCCTGAAACCTGCGTGATTTTCAGATATTTAGACGACTCTTTTGTCGTTCGGCCTCAAGGTAGCGAGAATTTAAACGGTTTTTTGGAACATCTAATTCAATCCACCCGAATATTCAGTTCACTATGGAGGTTTAAAAGAATGGCTGTCTTCCTTTCCTTGATGTGTTGGTCAGAAGGAAGGTTGATGGTACAGTGGGACATGCTGTTTATAGGAAGCCTACTCACATTGATTTGTATCTGGGAGCTGATAGTTGTCACCATCCAGCTCAGAGTGAAGGAGTACTTCATACCTTGGTTCACAAGGCCCATGCCATTTCAGACACTGAAAGTTTGTCAGCTGAGTTGTTTCATCTCGAGGTCACCTTTCGTCAGAATGGTTCTAGTGAGAAGCAATAAAACGTGCTTTGCAATATCAGTCTACTGTGCAACGGGTGAGTGACGATAGCATTTCCAACAAGATTGGTCGTATTTTGCGGAAATATAATGCAAAATGTGTTTTTCGACCAGCTTCTAAGATAAGGCCCTGTTAGGGCCAGTACATTATGATCTTGGTTTCCGTAAGGCTGATGTCTATGATATTCTTTGCAGTTGTGGCATGTCATATATTGGTCAGACAATCAGGACTGTTCAAGACCAGTGTACTGAACACAAACATTACACACGCTTACAACGGCCAAACAAATCCGCTGTTGCAGAACACTGTCTTGGCACCGGTCATCCTATGGAATATAACAACCCGGAGATTATGGCATGCATTACCACCTATTGGGATAGTTTTATTAAGGAAGCTGTTGAAATTAAACTAGCAAGCGGCCTTATAATCAGAGATGGTGGTTTTTGTTTAAATTCTGCTTGGAATCCGGCATTGTCTCTCGTCAAAAAACAGAGGGACAGAATTAATGCTACCTCACCTGTTGATTAACAGTCACTATCCATATTTTTGATGTTTGGTCATCTTTGGTTGTGTTGACTCTGTAGTGACGTATACTGTGTGTGTGTTATTTTGCTTGTTTACCTTTGCAAAACGAGGTTTTAAATTCGCTAGCACATTGCTTCCTTGAGTGCAGTTGTGCCTTGAGAATGGCAGGGTGTGGTCCTGTCGAAATACCAGCGCTTGTTCACGACGTCACCCGGCAGCATGCCCGTAAGTTGTTTGAACATTCATTACGCCGGGAAACGTTAAGGCTTCACTAATCATTTTAATGATCGTCAGATGCACTAGGACTGACTAAGGTCCATCTACATATTATCTTTTCTTGCTCTAGACAATGCTTTAATAGTATAAACAAATTGACCTACTTACAGAATTTTTTAGTAATTATATTCATCAACAATTGAATCGTGCCATCGAATAACGCTGTATGGCACATTTTGACATTTCCTAGAATCGCGTTGAATAATTATGTAAGCGACAGTCTGCATCGCCTGCTGTAAAAGTTGACCGGTTTACCGTCCGAGGGCAGCACTAAACAGCGAGGAGACCCACGAAGTTTTCGCGCCTCTGCTGGAACAATGTTGTATGTTACAATAATGGCGGAGTGTAGCAAGGTGACGCATACCGAAAGCGGGTTGAAACGCGCTAATAACTCGCGGAAAAGGAAAATTAACATCGCTAATTGGCAGGATATTAAGAGGAAGGCTTCGTGATGCTGGAATGGAATTTAAATCACGGAAAGGAAAGGTAGTGTTTGGGAAACAACCTCCAACACAGGTGAGTGGAATAATGCTGTATGGGTTCCGTGAACATCAAATAAAAAGTTTACCGTTGTCTTTTGGTTTTCGGTTGCTTTACAACGGGGCACTGGCACTTCAGAAGGAGAAGAAAAAGAATCTGTTCGACATGACAAAATATATGGATACAAAATACTGGGATTTTTACGAAACCTACAGTGTGACAGCTGAGTTTGGCTTATCAGATTTGTGTCTCAACTTTAACACACTCATGTACTACTACTTTTTTCAGACCAATGCAATCAGTTTACAATAAATATTTTTTGTATCTTGTAATAATTTTCTTACTTACACTTTTTGGATTCTAGACAACCTTACCATTAGAGCAGAGTACACAGTGATACGGAATAAAGCTGTATATCCAGTGCTATACAGCGTTTATCCATTTTAAAACTTACTAATTTTCAAAAAAACTATACTTAGTGAAATTTTGGAAAGCACAACCAAGTATTTTTAAGAGTATGTACACACAAATAATACGTATCTACTTGTATATTATTATTTTCCAACAATTCTCTGGAATTAACAGTTTTTTTCGATTTCCCGTAAACTGCAAAATGTGCCATACAGCGTTATTCGCCGGCCGCGGTGGCTGAGGGGACTGACGCGCTCCAGTCACGGTCCGCACGGCCACTACGGTCGGGGGTTCGAATCCCCCCTCGGGCATGGATATTTGTGCCGTCCTAGTTCGTAGGTAGTTCATAAGTAGTTTGTAAGTTTAGGGACTGAAGACCCCGTAGTTAAGTCCCATAGACTATACAAACATTTGAACATTTTTGAACAGCGTTATTCGATGTGACGATTCAAATTATCGAAGTTTTCTTAAAAAAAAAAAAAAAAAATCTGTTCTCTTTTATTTAAAAAGATCATAAATATTAGGTCAGTCCAATCTGATAAGTAGTAACTTGACGTAAGTCTAGGTAATTGCAACAACAAGTATCCACACGAAGTTGAAACTTTTCCAGAGTTAAAATGACAGTTAAGTAAAACAGGCGCAAGATTGAAGTCCAGCGATAAAGCAAACAACTAAAATCTCAGCTTGCAACCTGGCACAAGGAAGGGTGCCTTCCTAATGCAACAAGAACTTAACTGAAGAGAAACACGCAATCCCACGGCGGTCACCTAGACCTCGCGTTACGATGGAAACACCGCTCGTTGTATTCGTCTTCGCAGGATTGAGTGGCTCCAGAACATGTAACAGCATAACAACAAGCACATTAAACTAAGTCAATCACCAAAAATAGTTCAATAAAATAACAAACAGAAAATTGCCAGGAACAGATAATCTTAAACAAGCATTAATACTAAAATGTTAATGACCCAAGAAAGCACTATGCTAAAGATTTTCTCATGGCCTTCAGCCCCAGTTTTCAAGTATAAATCACGTAAAGTTCACCTTAAACTGAGGGCTACGAGATTAATCACTTTAGTCTCACTAGCACCCTTCGGTTTATTAAACAAGCTACCAAATACACCAAATAGCTATAACCAAGGTATTGATACAGACCAAGCGACACTGTAATAAGCCGTTGTGGCGGTTAGATCTCGTGTAAGTTTCGAGTGCCCAAGTTCACTCGGAAACAACCAATGCCAGCCACGGAATGAAACAGATCAGAGACTGCTTCTGAAACACATCAATAGTAGATTTAAAAAAAAGTTCAAATGTTTGTAGAACTTATGGGACTTAACTACGGGGTCATCAGTCCCTAAGCTTACAAACTACGTATGAACTATCTAAGACTAAGGACGGCACAAATATCCATGCCCGAGGGGGGATTCGAACCCCCAACCGTAGTGGCCGTGCAGACCGTGACTGAAGCCCCTCAGTCCCCTCGGCCACTGCGGCCGGCAATAGTAGATTAACCCACACGCTCAGAACACCTTCCTCAACACAATAAAGCTCACATGAATTGTGCTGCCATGCAAAAATGCTTAGACGCAAACAGAGGACGCACTACACTGTGCTTAACTATTGTGACTCACCGAACTCTCGCGTGCTTGAGAAATCACAACTAACGGGCACGCATATACAATCAGGGGTACTGCTCCGAAATGCACTCCTTGATAAGACACTTACACCGGTTACCGCCGACACCGTGAATTCCAGAACCCAGGAGGACAATCAGAGTCAAGTATGCCAGAATAAATGGGGATACACAGCAAATAAACGTGAATCAAACCCCTATGTGCGATTACTATCGCTCTCTAAGAGACACACCGTACTTGCATGACAAGCTCTCGGTATGGACTCTCCATTCACACACACTGCCCAATAGGCGGCAGGATGTCAGTGACAAAAGACCTTACAAAACCAAAGATAAAATTACTCCAGACAAATCAAGGTATCGAACTCACAGTTGGCCTATGATCTCGGAACTCTCTATTCGCACACACTCCCCGGCAGGAGGCAGGATATCAATGACGAAAGACCTTGAAAGATGACCGTCTGTCGTCTTCCATATATTTTTTTGTATATTTCTGAAAAGTTATGATTTATTTAATGTCACTAGATTATCATTTTGTTAAAACGTGAACCCCACTCTTTCAAGGCTTGAGGAATAGCATTTTTATTTCATGTGTTAAAATATTAGTTAATATTGCTAGGTTCTTCTTATTTTGTTATGTTAATAATTTATTATTATGTTAATTAATGTGGCATAAATGTGACTTCTCCGCTACGCCACTGTCCCTGTGTGAATGTGTACTTGTCTTACTTTTAAGTGGATGTGCGAGAATGTATGGCTGTCTGAATGTGGAGGGTGATAGCTCGCTTTGCATCGTTCTCTCTCTCTCTCTCAAAGTCGATAGCTGCTGAGGCCACCAAAGAGGTTTCTACACCCTTTGTAGGCCAGACAAATCGTACAAAAAAAGGGGCTAAAAACGCAAATCGTGATGTAGTTCTAATTTTTTGATATGTTGTTAGGACCAGTTAGAGTAGTATGAAACCAAGTTTGCAGCTTCGAAAACCCTGTGCTTCCCAAGTTATAAGTGAAAAACTCCGAAATTTTCGGACTTTTTTTAGATTTTGCCTTCTAACGCATAAACTGCGAGTTTTACGATGTTAGTAGTTATTACCATTTCCAAAGTACATAGAATATGTAACAATTTAAGCCTAACCGCAGCGTTATACGTCCAATAGTTTTCTAGATGTGAAGCGTCAAAAATGGGCTTATTTTTACCAAACATGAAAATTTTAAGTTTTGCTCTGATTTCGAGCTGAATTTTGGCATAACCGCTCTACCGGCAAGAATAGACATGAGAATTGAAGTTGTAGTAAATTTTGTTAGCTTTAAAGTAAGCACAAGATGAACTCTCTAGAGCGAGTAGTTCGCTTCAGATTGTAAAAAACGGAAAGTCAGGAAACTGAAATTTTTGAAGAAATGAGCCTAAACTAATGACAAATTGTGGCCATTCAGCGAAACGTTCGATTGTATGTTTACATGAAACACGAGTATTATAAAAATTGTAACGACCTGTGGTGCAGTATTATCGAATGACTGTACTTATGAAGAGATTTATTCAGGCAGAGAGGATGATACAATAAGCAAAATGCTTCCTATCTTTCACTCAGCGGGCCATTTTTTTACGCTAAGAGTGCTCGTCTATATTTACAGGACATGAGTAACCTACAACACCGAATGGTCCCAGAGGAATGTACTGTATTCACTAGAGGAGACTTCACGATTCGCAGATCTCATACATTTTGGTCAGGGCTGTGCACAGATTTAACTATCGAACAGGTTCTAATGAGATCAATGAAGAGACAGGGAGGATTAACTCACGGCCGTGGTATATCCAGCAGAGTGCTTTCGCGGTGGACAGGAGGAATGGTGTACACTTTAAACCCGTGCGAAGAGCTGGAACGTTTTTGGGACATTTCTTCTGTAACATCAGAACAACACATTGACATGAGATCAGCACAGATGATACGAGACACAGCTGACTTAGAAAAACTTAATAAATGGTTCAGTATCCATCATCCATTTCCATCTACAGACAAAATAGAAATTTAACAAGGCAGGAAGTACATGTTATTTCTTATCTTTAAAAGTCAATCAAGTCGCTAGCACCGTTGTGGGGTTGCAGGAACGAACATAATCTTTCTACACAACTCTCTTTGTAGGTTATGTAAAAAGTGTTGTCAATGGAAAAAGTGGGAAAAGTAAAGAGAAACATATTTTACTCCTCTCAAATAGCACCAAAGGATGCTAATGTTTCCATCCATCCAACTGATCACCATCAGCAACGGAATCGTGGGAGGTGCTGAAATAAATTGCCACCTAGCTCAGGAAAAAGGCATTGAACGGGTCAAGAAAATAATTGGCAGCTCGTTTGGCAAAGAAACTTTGAAAAGAAAAGACAAAGTGGTCACTTTGTCGACAATCACGAACTCCATTTAAGTACACAAGAAGCATGTCGACGTTAGTCCACTCACCATTTTTCAAAGGATGTGTATCACAAAAAAGTCGGACAGTGACCTGAAAGAGCATTTTAAGTTCGAACTGGCCCCTTATCCACTGGCATTGTTCAACGAAGAGGCGATGCGTAAGGGAGCGAAGTCAACTTTTTATGCCGCTTTCGCACCACTTTCACAAAACATTTCTCTTGGAACCAGGACATTTGTAGTGGTCGATGGGGGATACCTTCTCCACAAGGCTATCTGGCACAGAAACGACTCGACGAAGGCTATAGTTGCTACCTACATTATCTACACTTTAAACAACTTTGGTAGGAACGTCGCTATGGTGTTTGATGGATATCCTGAAGATGGAGCCCTCAGGAGTACTAAAACTGCAGAACGATTGCGACGCTGCGCTGTCCTTTCTTGCAATGAGATCGTATTTGACTCTTCAACCATCATCAAAATGCCCCAGGAGAAAGCGTTAGCCAACAACTCATACAAAAGACGTCTCACTGACCAACTGCGCTCTGCGTTTCAACTCGAGTCAACTCGAGGGCATTGAAACTAAGAGAGCAACAGAAGACGCAGACCGCGACATTATCTGCACTGCCCTCGATAAAAGCGTATCCTACGAGAACGTGATCGTGGTTGGGGAGGATGTGGACTTACTCGTTCTCCTTTGCGGCTTGGGCTCTACCGTCCGAAATGTTTATTTCCAGAAAAACAATAGAGGCGAGTCAAGTGGTACTCAGTTTTCCACTACTTCTTTCTGTCGAGGAGAAATAGAATTGCCCCCACACATTTGAACTCTTCCTACATGCATTTAACGGATGTGACGCAACTTCCGCTCTTTTCTGGCAAGGAAAAACAAAATTGTGGAGTGTTCTTCGAAGGTATAAGTACCTGATTGACCTGGACGCTGTGTTTCTGTTGCCAGATACTAGTCATGAAACTATATCTGATGTTGGAGTAAATTGCCTTATCGCTCTGTATGGAGGGGACACATCCTTCGACATCCTACACGGCCTTCGATTCCGCCTGTTCGTCAAGTCAGCAGCCAGTGCGAAGGTGGACCTGGAACGTTTGCCCCCGACCAAAGAAGCTGCTTCCTTCCATTCCTACCGCACATATCACCAAGTGCAAACATGGTTGGGAGTGGCGAAGGATGCCACACAGTGGGGTTGGTCGAAGAGCTCCGTTGGTCTATTACCAGTAACAACATTATGTGAACCAGCCACACCTAAACTTCTCAGATTGCTCTCATGTAAGTGCAAGAAGGGATGCATGGGAGCCGGGCTTCAGTGCTCAGCTTTGTGCACTCACTTCTCTGGTACCACTTGCTACAACGTCACTACGAGTCTGATCTACGAGGATGAAGACGATTACGATGATCTCCCGCCTTCGGACGAACAGCCAGGAATGGATGCAGCACCGCAGGAGCCTCCTTATGTCCTAGAACACGACTGTGAGCAACCAGGACCTTCTAAGAAACCAAAACAGTGAAAGTTTTCAGTTATTGAAATGTATGTTTGTTATTACACAATTTCATTTCTTTAATGACAGTGGTATACATTTTTATTTCTTTGCATGCCCAAAATTTGTCATTAGTGTTTAGGCTCATTTCTTCAAAAATTTCAGTTTCCTGACTTTCAGTTTTTTTTTTTTTTTTTTTTTTTTTTTTTTTTTTTTTTTTTTTTTTTTTTTTTTTTTTTACAATTTGAAGAGAACTATTCGCTCTAGAGAGTTCATCTTGTGCTTATTTTAAAGCTAACAAAATTTACTACAACTTCAATTCTCATGTCTATTCTCGCAGGATGAGCGGTTATGCCAATATTCATCTCGAAATCAGAGCAAAACTTAAAATTTTCATGTTTGGTAAAAATAAGCCCCTTTCTGACGCTTCATATCTAGAAAACTATTGGACGTATAACGCTGCGGTTAGACTTAAATTGTTACATATTCTATGTACTTTGGAAATGGTAATAACTACAAACATCGTAAAACTCGTAGTTTATGCGTTAGAAGGCAAAATCTAAAAAAAAAAGTCCGAAATTTTTGGAGTTTTTCGCTTATAACTTGGGAAGCACAGGGTTTTCGAAGCTGCAAACTTCTTTTCATACTACTCTAACTGATCCTAACAACATATCAAAAAATTAGAACTACATCACGATTTGCGTTTTCAATGTCTAATTTGACTGGCCTATTGGTTACAGTCCAGTCGTCGAGCCTACTCTAGGGCGAATCTCTCCGTCCCCACCACCGCTGATCTTGGTTTTTCCGGCTTCCGGTGGCTTCCCGCGTCTTGTGGCCGCTCGGTCTGGTCATTCTATAGTGGGCATCTGGCAAGGTAAGTTTGGTTCTGCTCTTGTGTTTGGAGAAGGTAGCGTTTCATTGTCTAGCACTTCTAACATAAATTCGTGAACTTATATTTTTTTTTTTTTTTTAATATTTTCTCAAATCGTGTGCGGAAATGTGTTCTAGTTTTTCAATTCAGTTATTTCCAATAGATATACGCGGTCCGTGTTATTCTAGTTGTAGTTTGATAACGGCTTGGTATGTTAAAACCTTTTGTGACCATGTGGCGGTGTATGAACTCTGAGCTTTGCGGGGCCCAATTTCTAATAGCTGATATGGTCATTTTTGTACAGTGCATGTAAAAGTCTTCTCATCGTTTCCTTCCGTGAGTGATAATGTGTTCCACATGGTTGGTTCATAGAACAAAGCCTTCAGCTTCCACTCTTGTTTGTTCCATGCCCATCAGGCAAGTAACTATGCGGGTATCCGACTGATTTCCACTAATATTTCGCGAACTTCTCTCCCCGCCTATGTTAATTCTACTGTTTCTTCTCCAACTTGTAGTACGCACTCTATCTTCAGTAATTCTCTCTGAACCGTTTACAACCTCCTTCAATAGCTTCCTTATGTAATTCTAAACATTTCTATGGGTTCCCGCCAGTAGCGTTAAATCATGTATAATTTAGGCTGGGCACCGTCCGCATTAACCCATGTAAGAGAAGCATTTTTATTGTATTAAAAACATTGGTTCCCCATTTTGCTTGTTTTCTATCTGAATAAACAAGTCTAAGTTCAGCATAATCCGCAAGTTGCCTATAAATTGTAGTTTTAGTGCACCTTCCTTCTTTTATTTAATATTGTTCTTCACAAGTGCTAAGAACAAGCTCTGATGCAATTTTTCTTATGTCTAAATTCCGTTGCGCCATAAATATTTTCTTAGCCACCTTTCTAAGATAACTTTAATTGTGGTGGCTTGCTTATTAATGTCTGTGTGTAATAACGTGTGAGCTGCTATGTATATTGACCACTGTAGTATTAACTTCCTGTTATTGAAGTAATTTAAACCCGTCAGTTCTCAGTTTGGGCCAGGAAACAAGATTTTATAGCAGGGAGTAACCGATAGTTCACACGGACCTTGTTTACTAATTTTAGTGATGAAACAAAGCTCTTGTTTCGTACAGTGGTCGACTTTTAACCTTACACAATCAAAGATAAAACTACTCCAAACAAACCAAGATATCGAACTCACGGTTGGCCTATGATCTCGGAAATCGGCTGGAATCAGGTGAAAATTACCCTGTTCGGTTATCCGTTTTAGTTGTTGTTGTTGTTGTTGTGGTCTTCAGTCCGCAGACTGGTTTGATGCAGCTCTCCACGCTAACCTGCCCTGTGCAAGTATCTTCATCTGATAATACGTTCGGCAACCTACATCCCTTTCAATCTGCTTACTGTATTCGTCCCTCGGTCTCCCTCTACGATTTTTACCCCACACACGTCCTTCTAATGCTAAGTTGACGATTCCTTGATGTCTCAGGATGTGTCCCATCGACCTATCCCTTCTCTTAGTCAGAATACGCCAGAAATTTCTTTTCTTCCCAATTCTGTTGAGCACCTCATCAGTTACATGATCTATCCATCTAATTTTCATCATTCGTCTGTAGCACCACATTTCAAAAGCTTCTATCATCTTTTTGTCTGAACTCCTTATTGTCCACGCTTCACTCCCATACAATGCTACACTCCAGACAAATGCCTTCAGAAAGGACTTCCTAACATTTAAACTAATATTGGATGTAACAAGTTTCGCTTCTTCAGAAACGCTTTTCTTCCCATAGCCATTCTGCATTTTATATCTTCTTTACTTCGGCCATCAGAAGTTATCTTGCTACCCAAGTAACAAAACTCGTCTACTACTTTTAGTGCCTCATTACCTTATTCAATTCCTTCAGCATCGCCTGATTTTCTAACGCTACATTCCATTATCCTTGTTTTACTCTTGTTGATGTTCATCTTCTAACCTTTTTCAAGACACTGTCCATTCCATTCAATTGCTCTTCCAGATCCTTTGCGGTCTCTGACAGGATTACTATGTCATCGGCAAACCGCAATGTTTTTATTTCTTCTCCGTGAACTTTAATTCCCTCTCCAAATTTCTCCTTGCATTCCTTCACTGCTTGCTCAATGTACAGATTGAACAACAATGGCGAAAGGCTACAACCCTGTCCTACTCCCTTCCAAACCGCTGCGTCCCTTTCATGTCCTTCGACTCTAATAACCACTATTTGGTTTTTGTATAAGTTGAGTATAACTCTTCGCTCCCTACCTTCAGAATTTGAAACAGTGTATTCCAGTTGACATTATCAAAAGCTTTCTCCAAAGCTACAAACGCTAAAAACGTAGGTTTCCCTTTCCTTGGCTTATCTTCTAAGATAAGTCGTAATGTGAGTATTGCCTCCCGCGTTCCAACATTTCTTCTAAATCCAAACTGATCTTCCCCAAGGTCGGATTCCACCAGTTTTTCCATTCGTTTGTAAGTTATTCGTATCAGTATTTTGCAACCATGATTTATTAAATTATAGTTCTGTAATTTTCACATTGCTTTCTTTGGAATTGGAATTACTATATTCTTCTTGAAGTCGGAGGGTATTTCCCCTGTCTCATATATCTTGCGTACTAGGCGGAACAATTTCTTCATGACTGGCTCTCCTAACGATATCAGCAGTTCAGACGGGATGTCATCTACTCCAGGGGCCTTGTTTCTACTCAAATCTTTTAGTGCTCTGTCTAATTCTTCTCGCAGTTTTGTATCTCCTCTCTCACCCTCCTCTACATCCTCTTCCATTTCTAGAATACTGCTTTCAATTTTATTTCCTTTGTACAGACCTTCTATATATTCCTTCCACCTTTCAGCTTTCCCATCTTTGCTTAGTACTGGTTTTCCATCCGAGTTATTGATATTCATACCGCTACTTTTCTTGTCTCCAAATGTCTCTTTTATTTTCCTGTAGGCCGTATCTATCTTTCCCCTATTTATAAATTCTTCTATGGTTTTGCATATGTCCTCAAGCCACTCCTGCTAAACCAGTCTGCTCTTCCTGTCAACCTCATTTTTCAGACGTCTGTACTCCCTTTTGCCTTCTTCATTTGCTGAATTTTTATATTTTCTCCTCTCATCAATTAAGGTCAGTATATTCTGTGTTATTCAGGGATTTCTATTAGGCCTTGTCCTTCTGCCTATATGATCCTCTGCAGCCTTCACTACCCTATCTCTTAGAGCTACCCATTCTTCTTCTACGGTATTACTTTCCCCCGTTTCAGCCAATCCTTGCCTAATGCTCCCTCTGAAACCCTCCACCACCTCTGGTTCCTTCACTTTGTCCAGGTTCCATCTCCTAACTTTTCTACCTTTCTGCAGTCTCTTGAGTTTTAATCTGCATTTCATAACCAATACGTTTTTAGGGTGAATCCAGGTTCTGTACGTGTTGCATACAAATATACAGTTTTGTTCCAATCCTTATGAAATTTTGCAAACGTAAGCTTCAATTCACGAGGACGGTCGCCGTAAGTGTAAGAATCACTTACGATACATAGTTCACTAGATATGACGTCATAAACAATGAGATGCGAGAAAAACTGCTGTATTTAGCCACAATACTGCTCATTTTCTCATAAATCACTGGACCGATTTCGACCAAATTTGGTACTCACGTTCCTTACAGTGAGATAACAATTGCTGTAGGCTTAAGAATGACATGCGACACTTGGTTCAGAAGATATGACGTCATAAACAATAGCAATCACCAAAAACTGCCACATAATGCGGCGAGACTTTATAAATACGCTATACGATAATGAGAGAACTTAGCGAAGTGCAACAAACTTAAAACATAATTTCAAACCGCTATTAAACTTTTTCTCGCTGAGAATCATAGCAAAATGATAAAAGGAAAAAGGTTTCTTGCATACTACTTTTCTGCTGTTTATGGAGTAAAACAACGGCATTCAATATGACGTTACAAAATATTTTTTCTGAATCTTGTAGAAGAGCTTTCTTTACAACTGCCGAAATAGTTTCCACATGTGAAAAGACCCCTTTCCCTCATGTTACGAAGTATAACTACATTGTTGCGATATCGTTTCCAAATTGGACCTCAAAATATTCATCGGAAATCTAATACAATGTTTTTCTTCATGTAGCAGATGTAACAGCAAACAAGCATGTGTCGATGTTATACAGTGTAAAAAATATAGTTGAGAGAAATGAGATTACTTCAGATATTGGAACGGCCGACGGCTGTCACCGAATACTAACTTTCGATCTCTAACCGTTGCCACTCTTGGTCTATAGTTGTACGAGAGAAATGTGTATTCGTTTCGTCGCCAATTCACTTGGAGGATGATTGCCGCGGTGTGTCAAAGCAGTCCTGTTTAAGACCAATAAGATGACGCTCTCAACAGCAGGTCCAATGTGAATGCTGCCTATTAACATTCTAGATTTGAAATTTTTCCCCCTTTCTTTTAGCATGAAACCAGGCTGTTCTTAAAGTAGAGTCAAATTTTGGCAAGGATCAATTTCGGGGCACCAATTTCAAAGCCCCATAAGTCTCGAGCCCCTCCTATTTTCGGCCCCTTCCAGATTTTGCCCGCTTCTCCCATTCCAGCCACCCGCCCCCAAACTTCACCCTCCCAATTCCATCCCATATTGTTGACTAGCTGTGATGACATTATTTAACATACGCTGTAGGTCTGGCATATTTTCAGCTAGAAGTACTGTATCGTCCGCATAACGCAAATTGTTCAGTCGAACGCCGTTGATTCGTATTTCACCAGCATCATTTTCGAGGGCGTTGGTGAACATTTCCTCTGAGTAGACGTTGAAGAAGAGTGGTGAAAGGACGCACCCCTGTCTGGCTCCCCTCTTGATTTCGACTGCTTTCGCGAACAGTCGCGATACAGTTTTACTATCACTCGTAAATCTCTTGTTCAAGGTTCTTTCGTTTCTATGCTTCCATTAGTTGATTGTGTTTCAATTTATCAAATGCTTTGTTATAATCAATAAAACAGGTGTATACATTTTGGTTGACATCAAGACACCGCTACATCAAGACGTAGCTAACAAAGCTTCCCTTGTAGCAAAACTATTCCTAAAATGCAAGACCTGCAGCGTATGTTGAATATCATCACAGCTAGTCAAGAATATGGTCTGACACTGAATGTTAAGACCAAATATATGATTGTCACCAAAATTGAAGTGCCAAATGAACATCTTTATGTGGAAGGCGAAAGGCTGGCAAGATTCGAGAGGTGTGACTACCTAGGTACGTCTGTCAGCTGTTCCATGGATTACTGTTCAGAAATAAAGATTCGCATTGAGAGGGCCCGTGCGTTCTTTATGAAGATCAGGAAGCTGCTCTGTAGTCGCGATTTGAGCCTGGACCTAAGAACTCGGATGCTCAAATGTTGTGTGTTCCCAGTGCTATTGTATGGAGTAGAAGCTTGGACCCTCAAAATATATTGTGAGCAGAAAATAGAAGCCTTCGAGATGTGATCCTATCGTAGAATGATGCGAATATCATGGACAGAACATGTTACCAACGTGGAGGTTCTGCGAAGAATGGGGAAAGACGCAGAGATCCTACAGGAAGTGAAGAAAAAAAAAAAGAAAGAAAGAAAACTACAATATCTCAGCCATATCAGCCAAAGTATGAGACTCTGTAACTCATAATACAAGAAAAGATAGAAGGAAAGAGATATGTTGGAAGAAGAAGAATTTCTTAGTTTGGGAACCTGCAAAAATGGTGTAATGTCTCGACATCTGACCTATTTAAGGCCGCAGCTTTCAAAAGTAAAATAGCTTTGATGATAGCCAACCTCCGAAATGGAGACAGTACATGAAGAAGAATTCCACCCCCCCCCTACTCTCCCAATTTTGGGTGCTCCTTATTTTGATGGCCTCCAATTTCGCCTAGCCCCAAAGCTCGGTGTCCCATTCTATGCCCCCCCCCCCAGCCTTCGAACCCCTACAATTTTGGAGCCCCTCAGTCTCACACCCCCTCCCCCTGCAACTATAGTCTTTGCTATATTCTTAAATCTGTCCTGGGAATACTCCACGTGACTCATACTGCTGAAATTACTTGATTTTTTTTTTCGACGTGCGAACCATCTATTTACCTTTAAAAATTTCTGAAAAGAGATACTACCCTTGAATCTAATCTTTTCTATTGAGAAATATATCAGACAACACGAAGTTGCTTATACATTTCTGCTCATATAGTTAAATAGGGCAGTGAGTCTGAAGACAAAAAAAGATAATTTGCTCAAATCTATCCTTGGGTAATATATTTTCATCCAGACGGAAATTACTAAGCAAACACAGATTTAATAATATTATTCTGCTTTAAAAGAGTTGAAGACTCATATAGTTTCTCGAATCTTCCTCTGTTGCTTCTCATCAACTTCTTTACAACTTTCACTTAACGTTTAGTCATAACCAGGAAAAAATATTATTAAGAACCAATATTAGTAGATTAGTAGAAGAAAGTCAAAATATCTGAGGGGGGGAGACACTGTGCGGTGGCTGGTTGTATGTCTCGAAATGAAGATAAATGAAGAAAGAAAAGTGGAATGCTAACTTCAGGGTTGGAGGAAACAGAGAACGATAGAGAGAGAGAGAGAGAGATGTTTGGCTCAGTTTGCGACTTTAGAAATTGCAAACCAGATCCACTCTATGGAAAAATCTAGAAAAATGTTCATTGACTCATAATAAGAACCGTCCTGATTGCAGATTGTTTTATTCTTTAATTAATGAAGCGTTTCGCCCTTTAGGAGTGCATCCTCAGATTATAATGCGCTCTCCGTGTTAAGTCGGCGGTGCAGCAGACAACGCCCGCCCACCACCCGTGAGCGCAATTGTAAAGCCGGCTGCGGTGGCCGAGCGTTCTGCGGCGCGTCAGTTACAGTCTGCACGGTCACTACGGTCGTGGGTTCGAATCCCCCCTCGGGCATGGATATTTGTGCCGTCTTTAGTATAAGCTAGTTCATAAGTAGTTTGTAAGTTTAGGGACAGATGACCACGTAGTTAAGTCCCATAAGCTCTACAAACATTTGAACATTTTTGCAATTGTAAACATGGGTCATCAGGGACCGCAGGTTCTATTAAGGGCTACAAGGAAATCCACAATTCCAAAATATAAGAAACACCGCAAAACAACTTAACGGTGTCAGGCCACGGAAAACGCATTATAATCTGAGGATGCCCTGATAAAGAACGAAACGTGTCATTAATTAAAGAATAGAACAATGTGTAATAAGGACGGCTTTTTACTGAAGGAATATTTATTCTCACTGATTGGTGTACACCATGGACGGGAAATCATTTTACCGGGTGATCAAAAAGGCAGTATAAGTTTGAAAACTTAATAAATCACGGAATAATGTAGATATAGCAATAAAAATTGACACACATGCTTGGAATGACATGGGGTTTTATTATAACCAAAAAAAAAAAAAAAAAAAAAAAAAAAAAAAAAAAAAAAAAGCAGAGTTAAAAAAATGTCCGACAAATGGCGCTTTATGTGATGAGAAAAGCAATAATTAGCGTAACAAATTAAGACAAAACAAAAATGATGTTCTTTACAGTATGTTCACCATCATTCCTCAACAATAGCTGTAGTCGAGGAATAATGTTGTGAACAGCACTGTAAAGCATGTCCGGAGTTATGGTGAGGCATTGGCGTCGGATGTTGTCTTTCAGCATCCCTAGAGATATCGGTCGATCACGAAACACTTTGCGACTTTAGGTAATGCCAAAGCCAATAATCGCACGGACTGAGGTCTGGGGACCTGGGAGGCCAAGCATGACGAAAGTGTCGGCTGAGCACACGATCATCACCAAACGACGCGCGCAAGAGATCTTGCACGCGTCTAGCAATACGGGGTGGAGCGCCATCCTGCATAAAAATCGTACGTTCCAGCAGGTGTTTATCAGCCAGGCTGGGGATGATGCGATTCTGTAACATATCGGCGTACCTCTCACCCGTCACGGTAGCAGTCACAAAACCAGAATCACGCAGTTCCTCGAAGAAAAAAGGCCCGATAACGGAGTGGTTCTAATAAAACACCATGTCATTTCAAGCATGTGTATCAATTTCTACCAGTCCATCTACATTATTCGATGATTTATTAAGTTTTCAAATTTATACTGACTTTTTTATCACCCTGTATATTAACGAGGGATGGACGAACCGGCCCTTATGCCGTCCTCTCACGGGACGTGGATGATGATGATGATGATCGTGTGGCATTTATGACCGTTAGACCCCAACTGGGGTCGTGTTCAGCCTGCCTGGTGCAAGTCTCTTTATCTGACGCCACTTCGGCGACTTGCATGTCAATGATGATGGGATGATGAGGAGGACGACACAACACCCAGTCCCCGAGCGGAGAAAATCTCCTACCCAACCGGGAATCGAACCCGGGCCCCCTGCGTGGCAACCAACCACGCTGTCCACTGGACTACGGAGGCGGACACGGGACGTGGAAACGCAAGTGGAGTAGAACGTGGTGCCGTTGCAGCGTGGAATCCACGTTCCACTGCCATGTGAAGCGTGGAATGAAGGATCCAGCATGTTCGATTTTTGCTTCATGGAGTGGAACGTGGCCAATGAGAAGCGACCTGGTTTTCACATGACAAGCAGAACGTTTGAGCCGCCATATTGCAAACGCAACTCCGTATTTCGTGCCTTGTTTCGTTGTAGTGTATGATGTATGAATATAATGTTTTTGAAAGCGTCAGAACATTCAAGAAATTTTGAAAAGGCGTCATTTTAGATATGATTTGTTACAATTAATTACCGGAAACACCATTTTCACAGCTTTAAAGGTTCTCGTTTTTAACGTGTGTCAGTGTTATAATTTGTACAATGTGAAAGAATATCGTTCCTTTGCTACGATACAACGCACTCTCTCAAAGAAGCGTCTTTGTGATGCTTCGTCATCCATAAATAACATATTGCAACATGTTTTAGAAGTGCATTATATCTGACTTCAGAACTACCTACCCGAGAGAATAAAATTCGATTCTGTGCACCCCAGAAATATTTTTATATTTTCCTTCTTTGTTTCCTTAACGTTTCTGGTTCTTTCTTATAATTCAAGTATAATATCCGATAATCGTTGTTATTTTTTAAGACGACTTATTATCGTAGTGATTAGCGTCACGAGCTGCGGAGGAAAAGAGATGTAAATAACAGGTTTGTATCTTCATTCTCCAAGATATTTTGAACCATTTCGTTTAATTATGGTTATTGCAACTTATTTGTTAATTTAATACAATTATAATATTTGGTATTCGACGTTGTTTATTAGAAACAAAAACGAACTTTGTCCACGAGAGAATTTGTTGAGTTTTTCGTTCTAGGCCACAGCAACAAATAAAATTCAAGGTAGTACCCTACGTCACTCGGTTTTCCCCACGGTGTTTGAATTTAGTTGCAGTTCAGTACAGTGGTGGAACAGTTCCGTTTCACAGTGCAGAGTGGACATGGCTAGCGCGTGGTTATAGAAGCAGATGCAGTGTATGAGGAACAGTGTTTACGTTCAATATCAAAAGCAAAAAATATCACAACGAGCATTGTGGAGATGAGGCATTGTCCCGCGTGTATAACAAGTAAAATATATGGTCAGAACCTATTCTCTCGGAATATACAGAATATGTACAACGTGGAAAATGGGAATATAAGAGCTAGACAACTGGAGCTGGTGCAAATGATGTATTTCACTATTGACAGTTTTTCGTTATTATTCTAACCGCTTTCAGATACATGTACCGTCCTTATGCTTCTTGAAGGAAAAAAAATTTCGTAAGAGTATTTATTGCATACCACATGCAAGAATAAGAAAGCATTTCGGTTTTTCCGACGATGGGTAAGAGAGATACCGTTTAATTTTACGCACATCCATCTTTGTAAACAGAATGATCAATGCGCCAGCCCGCAACGGGCACTGGAAAGAGCTGCGGTCGCAAAGCAAATCACGATGAGCAGCACGTTATGTTCCGTGGGATGTAGCGGGTCATTTCAGAGCGTGCTGTAGCTAGGTAGACAGCACGTCTGGCCTGCGCCACGTTGGGACAACACGTCCCGTGTGAGGACAGCTTTAGTGCGAACGGCGGCTAAGGGAATATAATCTACTCCAGTAGTCCTATTACGTACTGTATCTCACACAAATTACAGTTCTAACCAATGTTATATCAACATTTTTAGTTCCTTTTGACCTGTTTTTCTCACAGTTGCTATATTATAATATTATAGTGTAGGTATTTCAGTTATCTGTCTATGCAAATGATTTAATAAAATATTTTATTGCCATATGTATTTCGTCTTTATTTGGAAAGCATCATCAGTGGCCTGTAATGTAAACATGATTATGTTTTACAAATACTTTATATTTACATTTTTCAGTATTTTTAGGTTATGAACAGTTTGATGCGTTATTTTGGTATAGTATTGATATCTGGATGCTGTACTTAGAATATTTCGTGGATATAGCTTTACATCTGGTGCTCATTGGTTGCTTCCAGCTGTTCTGCTTCAATTCTGTGCATTTTGCTGTGTTTGTTGTTCCAGCATTATATCACCCGATCCCCTAATTGTTTTGAGCGGTGTGGACAGATCTGGAGCATCGCGGAGCTACGAATTCCGGTTATCGCCTTGGCATATTCCACCTGCCTCTTCCGGCAGTTTACACGCTATTAGCAGAGCGGCGCGCGACTTTCGGTGCGCGGGTGGTCCCGCTCCCGCCCCCGCGGGGTGTCGCTGTCCGCCTCATTGTCGCCGGGGCCGCGGCGCGGGCCACGCGCGGCGGCGGCGGCGGCGGCGGCCACGCCCTCCGCGGTACCTGCCTGCTGGCGGCTGGCGGCTGCCGCGATAATGAAGAAGCCGCCGCAGCAGCAGAGGGACCACCCACGTGGCGCGCCAGGCGGAAATCCGACGAGGCCGCTGGGCCGGGCTGGGCTGCGGCTGTGGCGCGAGTGACGGCCCCCCCCCCCCCCCCACCGCCTGTCACTGGCGGCCACCCACGACGCGGACCACACAAGTGGAGGGCTCCCCACCGCTGCCGGCGTAACCCGCCCGGATTAGCCGCCGCGCCGCTCCTATTAACAACTGCGCGTAATAAACTAAACCACCTCACCGTGATCTACAGCGTGCCGATGAATGCGCCTAATGAATATAATTCCCGGCCTCCGGAACGACCAGAAAAGCGGCCGACCAACAAAACCGCCGCGCCGACAAAGCTATCGCCGTTTTGCAACACTATTACATTTAATTATTATCGTGTTTTTTTTTCTATCTTAACGCTAGAAGCACCAGACTTTCCCGTGCCACTAGTAGTACCATGTGGGTCATTTTTTTACTCATAGTAGCAAACTACCCTTTTATTGAAACTTCCTGGCAGATTAAAATTGTGTGCCGGAACCGGGACTCGAACCTGGGACCTTTGCCTTTCGCCGGCAACCGCTCTACCGACTGAGCTGTCCCGACACGACTCACGATGCTGCCTCACAACTTCACTTCCGCCAGTACCTCGCTTCCTACTTTCCAAACTTCACATAAGCTCTCCTGCCAAACTTGCAAGACTAGCACTCGTGGAAGAAAGGATATGGTGGAGACATGGCTTAGCCACAGCCTAAGGGATGTTTTCAGAATGAAACTTTCACTCTGCAGCGGAGTATATGCTGATATGAAACTTCCTGGCAGATTAAAACTGTGTGCCAGAACCGGGACTCGAACCTGGGACCTTTGCCTTTCGCTGGCAAGCGTTCTACGGACTGAGCTATCTCGACACGACTCACGTTGCCGCCTCATAACATTACTTCCGCCAGTAACTTTCCAGAATGAAACTTTTCACTCTGCAGTGTAGTCTGCGCTGATATGAAACTTCCTGGCCAATTAAAGTTCTGTGCCGGAACCGGGACTCGAACCTGGGACCTTTGCCTTTCGCGGGTAAGCGCTCTACCGACTGAGCTATCTCGACACGACTCACGATGCCGCCTCACAACATTACTTCCGCCAGTCACTTTCCAGAATGAAACTTTTCACTCTGCAGTGGAGTCTGCGCTGATATGAAACTTCCTGGCAGATAAAAACTGTGTGCCGGAACCGGGACTCGAACATGGGAACTTTGCCTTTCGCTGGTAAGCGCTCTACCGACTGAGCTATCCCGACACGACTCACGATGCTGCCTCACAACTTCACTTCCGCCAGTACCTCGCCTCCTACTTTCCAAACTTCACAGAAGCTCACCTGCTAAAATTGCAAGACTAAAAAAATTACTAAACATTTCCGGGCTGTTATGCTGTGGTCTAGTGTTTTTATTATTAAAACCCAACGTTTCGTCCCCGACTGCGGAGGACATTCTCAAGGGGAATCGTGACACTTTTGGATGTCCGATTCACACCCTGTCTCGCTACTGACTGAAGCCAAATTCCGTTTACGAGGGCTCGCGCGCAGTGGTGTGACGTCAGATGTTTTTTGACATGTGCGCGCAATTCGTCGTTGCCGATTGCCTCCGTCCGTTAATGTCGTCCCATGGTGGAAGACTGTTACATTTCTTCTTCAAAACCGGAATCCAGATATCATTTAGTTTCACGCCCTCCTCCATCCTATTGAAATTATTGGGGTGTTTTACAATTTCTATAGCCTCTCTGTACAGTCTCTTGTGGTATCCATTTGTGGCTGCTAAAACCTGAGTCTTATCAAATTGAATAAGGTGGTCCCCTGGTTGAAAAACTTGTTCAGCAACAGCTGATCTATCAATCCCCCCCCCCTTCTGCAGTTCCCCTTGTGCTCATCTAGTCTTTTTTAATTATTTTTTTCCCCTATAAATTTCTGCTTTTTCCAGCGGTTTGCGAGCATCCTTTGCCGATTTCAGGTGATCCTGTATCTTCCGAGTAGGTTTGTAAATAACGGCAACATTCCGTTTCGTCAAATTTCACCAATGCGGTCGGTGACTTCCTTAATAAAAGGTAGGAAAACTTTAGATTTCACATGAACCCTTTCATCGTTTTCAACTCTAAGTGTCGGTCTCAAAGCTCTCCTTATCTCTGTAGACGAATAGCCATTCTTAAGTAAAGCATTACTCAGGTGTTTCAATTTCGCGTCGAGTAATTACGGTTTGCAGATGTTCCTTGCTCTGTCCGCCAACGTCTTTATAATGCCCCGCTTTTGCTGTGGGTGGTGGTTTGAATCCCGGTGCAGACAACGGTCTGTGTGTGTGGGCTTCGAATAAATTGTATGGCCCAATCTGCCGTTCCCCTTTTTGAAAACTGACACGTCAAGAAAATTCAGTTTTCCGTCAACCTCCTTCTCCATGGTAAACTGGATGCTAGAAATCCCCTTGTGGTGTTGGAGAAAACGATCTAGTTACTCTCTACCATGCCTCCACACAACAAACGTATCGTCTACATAGCGAAACCAAATAGTAGGTTGGAAGATACAGGATCACCTGAAATCGGCAAAAGATGCTCGAAAACCGCTGGAAAAAAAGCAGGAATTTATAGGATTTTACGTGGGGTCGTTTACCTCTTGTACGCCTAGTTATTCATTCACCTCAATTTAGAATTTTTAGTAATTTATATGCAAATAAATTATAAGTACTTGACAAGCACCAAAGTACGTTTCTCAGTTTTAGAGACTCATTTGTAAGAGGAAACCGAAACAAAAACAGACGCTTATGATTTCTTATTTCTCCATGAAAATACTATACGGTATACAAGTAATGAATGATCTGCGAAATGTAACATTGTTTCCCGAGAAGGAAAAATGTTGAGTATGACTGGTGTAGAGTGTTGCCCTGTATGGAAGTCAAACATGGACGGTAAACAGTGCGAACAGGAAGAGGGTAGAGGCTTTTGAAATGCGGTGCTGCAGAAGAATGCGGAAGATTAGGTAGGTAGATCGCATAACTAATGAAGAGGTACTGAACAGAAATGTGGAGAAAATGAGTGTTTAAGCATACCTTGACTAAAAGAAGGGATCGATTGGTAGGACACATTCTTAGACATCAAGGAATTGTAAATTTAGCATTGGTGGGAATTGTGTGTGGGGGGGGGGGGGGGGGATAGCAGAGGTAGACCAAGAGATTCAAAATATTTGTTTGTTAAGCTAATGGGACTTAACTGCGGGGTCATCAGTCCCTAAACTTACAAAATGCTTATGAACTACCTTATACTAAGGAAAGCACAAACATCGATGCCCGAGGGGGGACGGCCTCGCGCATAGGAGCATAGAGCCACAACGCGGTCGGTTACTCCGGTGTTACGAAAGCAACATCAAATAGTTAGCTCTGTACTCAGCCACTGATTATCATCATTGGGATTATATTACAGATTATAAACATGATTAGATGTAAAAATCCCATTTCACTTACGATAAATTGTACGCAAAGTCAGCTTTCAGTTCACGATTCATTTTTTCCATGTAGAGAGACTAATACATTCCGTAAGTCAAATTTTATTTTTTCAATATCATGGAAAAAGTAATCATTTCCTCTATGACTGCAGAATCATATTTTAGTCTGTCTGAACCTGCATACACTTCACGCTCTGAATTAGTATCGCGATCACTAAATATCTCTAAATCAGGTCCTTTATCGCAGTTATGAAATTCTTTATCTGAAGATTCACCAAAGCGTTCTTGGACATCCACATCTGTGTCGCGTTAAACACGTTGCATAGAAGGTTCAGTTTTCGTTGCCATAAATAAACAATAACATTTAGTAAAAGCATGAGACGCAAACACTAAAGTACGTCTCTGAGACATCTCAGACTAATAAATACGAAAACAAGAGCAGCAACAATGCAAGAATGCTGGCTCGTCTAGCTTGCCAACCAATAGGAAGGTACACGGAAGAGTCCATTTATCTTTGCAGGGGCGTGTGAAATATTTCAATACAAAAATTCGTAGCGGTCTGAGAGACGTCGATAGTAGTTACGGGGTCCATTTGTTATTACTGGTGGTAATTGGAGGGGGGAAGGGCAGTGGATGGGCGTAAACTACGATGTAGTGCTTGCTGTATTCTGCTGGTCTTCCTGTATGGTTCACCATGTTGTTTTGCGAATACGGTATTTACATGCTTATGAACAGTCTCAGCCGGCCACGGTGGCCGAGCGGTCTGCGGCGCGCCGGTCGCAGTCTGCACGGCCGCTAGAGTCGGGGGTTCGAATCCTCCCTCGTGCATGGATGTTTGTGTCGCCATTAGTATAAGGTAGTTCATAAGTAGTTTGTAAGTTGACCCCGCAGTTAAACAGGTCGGTACAGTAAATTTGAAATAGTATACATATAAAGAATCACAAGGTAACTATAACTTGCCAAGCACTAGTAAACGTGACAATGGGTCTCCAACGTGATGCCGCCACTGAGAACGTGTGCTGCTGTTACTGTGAGCGGTTTTAATGCCGCCGCGACCGGCTTTGATGCTGCCGCTATTGTTACTGCTATGCTGAAGTTACGAGCCGATTGTTCATATGCGGGACTCGCTGCTTAGAAGGTCAGTGGCGCCATCGAATGGAATCTTATGAACAGCAATAGTGTTATTGTATCATCATTTTGTAGTTTCATTTCATTTTGACACATAGTCCAGTGATAATTAAACTGTAAAGACCTTTCTCTTTGGCTAGTAGCATAGAAGCTGCTTCATTATTTTACGAGCTGATTATGTACACTCCATTTCCACCACGTTGCTCCTCTTCCACTTTCAAATTAATGCGAGCTTATTCATTTTATTTCTTGTTCAATTATTTTCGTAGTATTTAATTGGTTAAATTATAAAAAGGGTAAAAATAAGCCAGATTAATAAATTCGACAGACTTAATTTTTAAAAAAATTACCCCCTCCACCCAGAACCAAATCCTAGTTGCGCCACTGAACAGTCTATAAGTGTGATACAAACAGTTAGTGTATAAGAAGCGATGTTGTCGGAGGCTGTCGGAGGCCCGGGGCGACGGCGAAACAAAATGAGCCCCCCCCCTTCCACTTCTTGCAAATACATGTATTACTATAAAAAAAGAATTGGAGGCACCCCAGGACGAGAGGCACGCGACCGTCTAAAAAAATATAGCTTTCGAGATTTGGAGGCCCCAGCAAAACGAGATTCAAAGTACGATGGCAAAAAAAAAAAATAAAAAATAAAAAAAAAATAAAAAAAATGGTTTTAACGTATTTGTTTGGAGGCCCCCAAGACCAGAGGCCCAGGGCGGTCCGCCCCCTCCTCCCCCCCCCCCCCCAAGTCAGCCACTGTGCAGCAGCTCCATCAGTGCACCAGAGATGCAGAAGTAATCTTGGACCATGAAAATTGTGGTGAAACCATTCGCACCATACAGGAAGACCAGCAGAAAACAGCACTACGTCTTAGTTTATGGCCATCCACTAACAAACAGACTTTCAGACTTTATGTTACTTACAATTTATTTATTGAAACACTTCCGTAAGTACAAAAAGCGCCTGATGATGAACAAAACATGCTCGAAACAAGTTGTCCTTTGTTAAACAGTAACAAATAATGTAATAATGTGACTGATAGCAGAAATACGAGTGTTTATTTATTGTTTCATACAGTCACGGTTTCTAAACTTAGCCATCATGGCTACAATTAATTATAAAGCATCGTCCGTTCAGTGGCGTACATAAGAGAAGGGGGCAGGAGATACGGGCCACCCCCGAAATGATGAAAATAAAGAACAAAAATAAGTAGGGTTGAGATACGATGCCTCAAAATTTTTCCTCTTCCAACCCCGCCCCCGCTCCCCCAGCGAAACTATATCTTAGCTTCTGTTATGCCTTAAATATGGATAAACGTCGCTTTGAAACAGTTATCTTGAGTGACACACAACCATGCCCGAGGGAGGACTCGAACCTCCGGTGGGAACGGCCGCCCAGTCTGTAGCATGACACGTTACAGGGCGGGCGCAAGGCACGTGCGAAACGTGCGGCTGCACGGAGTGCACATCAGCGGGGCGGCACCAGACAGAGGCGATGGCGGCTCTGGCAGTCTCTGCTGGACAAGGAGAACGGCAATTCTGTAACAGCTAATGTCTCCGTTTTTAGAGCAGTCATTGTGGTGTTTGTGTGGACGTTGACTATGAAAGTTATTTTTTCAATTGCTGCCTTTATTTTTAGAAGAAACATCCTACCCATTGGGCCGTATGAATAAAACGGAGTATCTACTTTATACTCAGAATTCCAGAGAACATACTCAGATTCGTATGAATAAAGTGAGTCGGAGAATATACTTCAGCCGAGTACGTTCTCGGCGTGAGTAACAGGGTGGGGGAAGTTGCTCACAGCAGAGAACATTCTCCAATTTCGTAGGAATAAAACTACAGAAGTTTCTCAACACCGGAGAACATTCTCAGATTTCTGAAGTGAGCTCTCTAGCATACTCCGTGCTAAGTAACTTCTATTAAGGTTACGTTTTACTGTGGTTTATAATAAAAATGACAACATTTGTGTTACTTAGGAGGCAAAAACAAGTTCATTTATACGTAGTGTTTAAGAAATACCAGGGGATCTAAAAAGTTAATACAAATAAAAACATTTTGTTGACGAGTATCTTCCTTCAGAAAAATCTTGTGACACTTCCAGCATTTTATATAGTGACGAGAGTGATGTAGAGGTATGTTTACATTACCGACGTAAAAATGACACACAAATTGATTCAGCTGCGTGTTTTACGCATTTGTTTGGATTGTATATTTACAGTTGTAAACAGCTACATAGCAAAATAATATTGTGTTTTTAAATATGGTCTATTAGTAAGACCTTATGCTGTTAGTTCCAAATAAAGTGTATCCCAGGACTTCACAGTTTCTATTACAAAATAAATATTGCTGCAATACCAGGTAGGCGTACTGAAGTACTGTTTCTATCCAAACCGGTTGGCCTATTAATGATTCGTTTTCTGACTTCGTAATCGTAACTTCTGGTGTGTTAGAGGTAAGTAAACACGACAGGAAAATTAATAACTGATTAATTACATACCTAGAAGCCTGTTTCTTGTTTAAAATCGCATGGCCTAATGCTTTTGGGCAAACCATTGTCATATTTAACAATAAGTAAGGCCTATCTCATGTTAGAACACTCCGACAGTATTTCACGATGTAACAGATGAATATGTGATGCATTCTTAAAATTTCGTTCGCAAATTGTGCTAACCCTACTTCATTAACAAAAACGTTTCTCGCGTGACAAAAATTTTGTGTCGTCAGGAGAATACGTTTCCGTAAAAAGTGCACATTTAGTCTTAATAATATGCTCCTTCACAACAAACTAATATCTGAACATAGTACAGTTCTTCCTGAATAATTTGCCTGACTGGGCTAGTTTAAAGAAATACACGATTGGACAGCTGATATGTGGCGGACATGACATGCCGAGAACTTACTCAAGGAGGAGGGGAGGTTGCGAGAATGAACTACCTGCTCAGAGCATATGCTTCGAAGATTTTATTCATACGAAATTGAGAACTTACTCAGAGAACGTTCTTTTGCTCTGAGAATCTTCTGTGGAGCATTTGCTCTTTTTTATTCATACTACCCATTGTTGCGTTCTTTACAAATGAAAAATACAGGATTGGGAGGAAATATAAGTAGCTCTATTAAGTTGTTTGCAGATGATGCCGTCATTTACCGTCTAGTAAAATTATCTGAAGATCAAAGCCAACTGCAGAACGATCTGAATAAGATATCCTATGGTGTAAAAATTGGCAATTGACTCTAAATAATGAGAAGTGTGAAGTCGTCCTCATGAGTACGAAAAGAAATCCGTTAAACTTTGTTTACAAGATAAATCAATCAAAAGTGTAGGCTGTAATCTCCACAAAATACCTAGGAATTACTATTACTTCAGACTTAAACTGGAAAGAATACGTAGATAATGTCGTGGGAAAGGCGAAATAGAAACTGCGTTTTATTGGTAGAACCCTTAAAAGATGCAACAGAACTACTACAGAAACTGCATACACTACGCTTGTCCGTCCTTTTTTGGAGTATTGCTGCCCAGTGTGGGATCCTTATCAGGTGGGTTTGACTGAGGACATCGGAAGAGTCCAAAGAAGGACAGCTCGTTTTGTATTGTCACGATACAGGGGAGACAGGGTTACGGAAATGATACAGGATCTCGGATGGGAATCATTACAACAACGGCGCTTATCGCTGCGGCATGGGCTACTTACGAAACTCCAATCGCCAACATTCTCCTCCGAATACGAAAATATATTGTTGACTCCCACTTACATAGGTAGAAACGATCATCAGAATAAAGTACGAGAAATCAGAGCTCTAACGGAGAGATTCAAGTGTTCTTTCTTCCTGCGCGCTATTCGAGAATGGAATGGGAGACAAACAGTATAAAGGTGGTTCGATGAACCCTCTGCCAGGCACTTGAATGTGATTTGCAGAGTATCCCATGTAGATGTAAATGTAGACGGAATTCATATTTGCAGTTGGCCGATGGAGTGAAGACCGATAAGACGCAATTTTGTTTCTTTTCCTAATCTTGCAAAAAGAGGTGTGTCACAATTTGTTGTAACTCACGATTAGAGGCCATAATTTTCTTTGATGTAATAGGGAAGTGCTTTTCATGTCCAGTACAGTTACACTTGCCAAACTGCAAGAGTAAAATATCTGAAAAGTATATCATAATGTCGGGATTTTGGAACTGTTATCGAGAGAAATAATTTTCATAATTAAAATATTAGGCTACTTTTTACTTTACAAATCAATTTCCTAAGAATGTCTTAAACTAGTGGTAGATAATTAATCTACATTTAATTTCTAAGTTCATACTCGCACTTTAGATTTTATCGATTCAACCAATCTGGATTCTATAATAGTATTCAAAAAAGACTAGAGGACCCGTGCGAATACTTCGCACCGTTAGTGGAGTGACAAACAATGGATGTAGAGTTGAATGTTGACGCATAGCTTTCTTCTGAATCAATCAGTGCAAGAGTTTAAAAGCGCAAATGAAAGAGCTTGATCCACTGACCGTTGTTAGATCAAGAAGAACTGCATACCTTAATTCGAACCAAAGATATCTTAAAACAAACCGATTAAAATATTCAATGCAACGGTGGAAGGATACCGTGTATGAATAAAAATAAAAGATGGAGAGACTTAGTATAATTCTGATACTTGATGACAAATCTGCGAATGAATGCCTGTCGTTTAAAGCAAAAATGAAGGAATTCGGTTGAGTAGAACAGTCTTGACCGACTGGCTTTAGTACACAGCAAGCACATCCCCATAAAGAAATATACTGAAGGAAATCGCGTTTGAGTATAGAAAAAGGAAGGTAAGAGTGATAATTCTGATTCTTGATTACACATCTGTGAATGAATACCTTTCGTTTAAAGCAAAAATGAAGGGTATCGGTCAGGTAGTTTAGTCTGGTCGACTTACTTTATTTTTCGTAGATTCTTTTAATATATAAGATGTAACATACAAACAATTTGCATAAAATTTCAACCTAATTATGACCTCGGCCTTTTGTTAAAGACAGACACAAGAGAATTTTCGACTTGCTACCATTCGGCTTTGAAATAAATAAATGGAGAAACATGAAAATGTGTGGTAGGCCGTGTTTCGAACCCAACTTTCCTGTCTTAGCATTTCACAGTAAAATCGTGCTGCATGTTGTTTTACAACAGTTTTGCATCCATTCGTCACTTATAAGATCTATAACGTCATACAATTGCATTGCTTATTCAAGTCAAACAAGTGAAAATTGTGTGGTGTAATAGCTATTTAAAAAATATCGAACTGGAGCACATTATAATAAATCATGACACAACGCGATTTTATGACGTTATAGATATTATTAGTGAAGAGCAGATCCAATTTTTTTTTTGCAAATCAGGACACAGTAGATTGTAGTGTGGAATTATTAGTGATGTGTACAGGTGCAGTATTTTTAATTGTAGAAGTAATGTAGTTACAAATCCGAAAATAACAAAGTTTTGTCAAAACCAGTAATCTTGAATGAAGTATTAAACGGCGGTCTTGAGATATGTACTTCATAACAATTTAAGGATATACAACAACAAAATATATATCAAACATGGGCGCTAAACTGCTTACCTCAGAGCTCTGAGCATGTCTTCATATTTGGTCCTAAAATATTTACAAGTCTCTTTCTACTGAATAAGTGCTTATAGCTCTTAAGATATTCATTGTAGATTCCATGTTTGGTAGATTGTTTTGGTTCTTGCTGCCTCCTCCCAAAATATGGAAAGCAAAGAGCTTGCAGTAGAAGAGATTTGTTTCACAGTGACCAAGATAAACAAGTGCCGATAATATCACTGGACGAAGTTTTAGGACTGCTCGACAATATATGTACCTACTCTCCTGTACGAGTATCTTAAATCCCTTTATATTTCAGATATATAACCCATGTCCTTCAGAATATTCATCAAAATGTTGAAAGTAGCCTGTTAAATTATTTAAACAAGATGGAGTGTGCGGCCGTTACACGTGGCCTCCTCCTGTCGCCTGGCCACGCGCTCATGCGGTTCGTTAGCGTGGTTCCAACTCTAGTTTAACGGCTGCGTGGGGTTTAATTCTATCCGTTCAATCCTTTGCACGACATCATCTAGCGTGCTCTGCACACTGGTAACCACAACGGTCACCATATCAACGCAGCCAGAAACCGCACCGATACTGGTTTGCACCGTTTCTACTAGTTTTTTCACGAGTTCACGCACAGTGTTTACCTGTGTCAGCACGTCGTCGACACGCGAATCTACAGCTTCAACGTGTTCGGAAAGGCCGCTGACTTGCGTGTCTGCACTCTCACTGCATGATTTAATATTTTCTATCTACGCGTTGTTCCAACTTAGTCCCTCAGTCAGTTACTCTTTCATTTCATCTATCTTTCGTGACTGCTATTTCATTTATTTAGTAATCTGCACAGTCATTTGTTTGATAAAGGCGGTGAGCGCTTCAGATAATGCGGCTGGGATATATCCATAATCCGTAACAAAAAAAAAAAAAAAAAAAAAAAAAAAAAAAATGTTTGTATAGTCTTCGGGACTTAACTACGGGGTCATCAGTCCCTAAACTTACAAACTACTTTTGAACTACTTACTAACTAGGACAGCACAAATATCCATGCCCGAGGGGGTATTCGAACCCCCGACCGTAGTGGCCGTGCAGACCGTGACTGGAGCGCCTTAGTCCCCTCGGCCACCGCGGCCGGCAATCCGTAACACAAGAGAAGGCCGGGTCACGCTTTCCGGCCGGCTTCTCGTCTCTAACCAACCCATCGCCAACACTATGAACGCGGTTTTCTACTGAAAGATTATTTCCTGTATGAAAATTATCTCCCACATTCGCAGTGTCGGTTAAGGCAACATGCTGATTTTCATTAGCCATTGAATCTATCCCCCCGTGACCTATCGTGCTTTTCCCTTTCCTGTTCCTTAAGAGCGGCTCGCCTACGTGTTTCATCTGCTGATACAGTAGAGCTATCGATTTTCAAAAGCACGTTGAAATATTCACAAGCAGGTCAAAATATTCACAATGAAATACCAAAACACAAGTTCTTGGGTCCCACGTGGTCAGAACACGCGGTGTCTCTTTAAGAGTTTCACCCGCAAAATTGTTTTCGCACGTACTGCACTCGTAATTGCACCCGTGTTTCACACTGTGTAAACTCGACAATTATTTCCCCCCAAAACTGCACAAAAATACACTTGTTGATCGTTATTGAAAGAGAAAACAAATGCACTGGCAATGCACAGCTGAAAACACAATGGAAGTACACTAGCGCTTGTAATTCTACTCATTGACACACACACATTCAAAGGATGGGAGGGCAAATAAAGAAACAAACAAATTTTAAAAATGAAAGCAGGAGACGCCAGAAGGACTGCTGCTCTAAATTTCTTTATGAGTGGCCACAGTACATGCGCAACAGAAATTTATCTAACTGCACACTCCTTAAGGGAGCAGCCAACATTTTAACAAATACAAAATTAATGTTAAAAAATGAATAGATAATTAAACATGGGACGGGGAGAATGAAATTATAAGTAAAGCTTTGATACTTTAAATCATCATCTATTCAATAAAATGAACAAGCAAATAAATGTGGGAATAACAAATTAAGCACACACAAGACAGGAAAGGCTAAACTGCAGAGTTTATAATTCAATTAATAACAGCATATCAACATAAAACTTAAAACACTTACACATTTTATACATATCCTAGAAAATTCAAAATAAATACAGAGCTCAAATCTTTTATGACTTTACTGTATCAGTGTTCGAACAAGAAGAAGGAAATAGAGATGCATCTCCTGTCTTTATAGTTAGAAAAAATTGAATCTGGACATTGTCTTTGTATTCTTTGCACAGAGGTTTACATACATTAATCAATCTTCAAAGAATATTATGTCCATATGACAGTGAGAAATATATTAATATTTACGAAAAGCTTCAAATATGCAAATATGAAACTAAAGTAATTTTAAAATACTGGAAACAAGAACCTTTTGGTACGTAGAGGCACATGTAACATTGAAAGTAGCCTGCTACATCATTTAAGTAAGATCTCCGGCAGTAGAGATCTGCAAATGTCAGTTAAAACACTCAATACTGCTCTAAATTACCTCACAAGTGGCAATGGAAATTTATCCAGCTGCTCACTCCTCAAGAGAGCAGCCAACGTTTTAGCAAACACAAAATTAATGTTAATAATAAAATAAATAGATAATTAAATATGGGATGTGGAACATGAAATTAGAAAGCAGAGGTCTGATACTTTAAATCATCATCTATTCAATAAAATGAACAAGCAAATAAATGTGGGAAAACCAAATTAAGCACACACCTTGAACAATAGTGAATCAAATCATAAAGTTACTGCCCGTAGTAAAAGTATTTCTGCCCTTTATAAATTTGGAGGTAACATGTGAGGAAAATTGCAAACACCCAATGGATACATGAAAGCACATTCATTCATTCAAAGCCAGATACGCTTATAATGCTTACGGTACATTACTCATGCTGGAACGGTTCATTGCTGCAATAAATGAAGTGTCGGCAGCATTTTGACGAGATGGTGTGTGTCATGAAGCACAAATTTAAAAATCACTATGCACCAAACGAACTCATGTTTGGAAAGGCAGCGGCATCCTCTTCGTAAGTACCACGTGGTGTGCGACCATGGCAAATTGAATTTACAGAAAGAAATTAATTTAGAATAAGCAAATATAGCACACACAAGAATTCATATAGAAGAAAGCTAGAATCATTAAAAGCAGGAATGAAGTCTGACGTAATGACCGTTATGCAAGCATGTGGTGCAATCAGTCATACAAGACAGGAAAGACGGAATCAGATTAGAAAATCTGAGAAGTATTTAGCATACTCACAGATACAGACACGATGCGAAGACATTAGTTAAAAACAGCAAGAAAATTTAAACATACTAAGTTTACATAAAGGCTGAAGGCCACACACGTGAAATCTAACTTGAGAAAAAATAGAAACAAAATCATCACTGGAATGAAAATGCAAATACTAAATTTACACTGAATTACTCGAGTTCTGTAAATTAAGAAACACTTCGCCTCACATAGCGAAAGAATCACTCAAGAAAACTATCACTGATAAACCAACACTGCCTGAGCATAAAGAAAGCTAAATTCTAATAGCATGCCTCCCCCTCAGCATGATTTGATGAAGTACTTACTTCCAAGTCGCAGCAAGAGTGAAGCTCTAAGGCCACGTAAAAATCTTCTCCATCAACCACCGGATGTAGAGCGCGCTAAAAACCCGTACAGAGCATAGTGTCTACCAACTTTCTCTACCTGAGGAAGATAATACCCTCTACAACCGCTCCCAGAGAGGTCTCTTGTCACCTCTTTCATCCAATATTAGGTTGGCATCACACTAAGAACACAGCCACCTCGCCATCTTGGCAAGTAAGCGTGTCTCTAGCCACCCAGCAGACGCCAGCGCAGACAGCAAACGAAGCAATGTGTTCTTCATTAAAGTAAACGACGCCCTAAAGCGCGAGGCGGCAACTGTAAGCCATTGCACGGTGGCCGAGGAGCCTGAGGCGCTCCAGTCACGGTCTGCACGGCCACTACGGTCGGAGGTTCGAATCCCCCCTCGGGCATGGATATTTGTGCCGTCCTTAGGATTAGTTAGTTCATAAGCAGCTTGTAAGTTTAGGGACTGATGACCACGTAGTTAAGTCCAGTAAGCTATACAAACATTTGAATATTTGTAAGCCATTGCACGGCAGTCAGTCAATATTAAAAACAACCTTCCATGAACACACAAGTTCAATCACACAGGTGGAAACATATATAAACATGGGGCATTGATCAAAAAATGTTCAAATGTTTGTAGAGCTTATGGGACTTAACTACAGGGTCACCAGTCCGTAAACTTAAAACTACTTATAAACTAGCTTATACTAAAGACGGCACAAACATCCATGCCCGAGGGGGATTCGAACCCCCGATCGCAGCGGCTGTGCAGACCATGACTGGCATGCCGCAGACTGCTAAGCCACTGTGGCTGGCTGGGAATTGATCATTAATAAAACGAATAAAAATAATAAACATACTAATAGACAAGTGCAGAAATACTTTAGGTTAATGAATAACTCAAAAATGGAACACAACCACACATTCAGTGGACGAGTTTCAACAATATTACAAGGAAACATGCCGAAAATACAGAGAAACGCTATGAGGTACCAAATTGGCCCTGTTGTCCTTCTAGAGAGTAATCTTAATATTTAAGAATCTATTTGAAGTAGTACACTCTAAAAGAGGGTGCACAATACTTACATAAAGTTGAAAAAATCACAGAAGTCAACTCATTTCATTTGACGGTTTGATCAGAACACATGGGAAAAACGGTAAAGGGCCCTTTAATTGCTTGCAGAAGTTTGCCTCCTATACCATAATCTTGTAGAACTGAGTAGCTTCCTCCTAGGAACACGGTCATAAGCCTTTTCTAGATCTATGAAACATAGATACAATTTACTGTTTCACTCATAGCACTTTTCCATTACCTGCCGTAAGCTAAAGATCTGGTCCTGACAGCCTCTAAGAGGCCTAAACCCACACTGATTTTAATCTAACTTGTCCTCAATCAATACTCGCACTATGCTTTCAACAATACCTGAGAATGACATGATGGGTTGTCGGGTGTTCTGCTGGCTGTCAGTGTCTACTCTGCACAATATTTCGGCTACGTAACTCGTAACCTTCATCAGGTGCGACCTGAGACTGCTTTGCGAGTGGACCTGGTCCAGTATTTATGTCTGTGTCCTTCCCCCTCCACTGGCAGTTGTAGGTGCTCTCTCTGTGGTCCGCGCCCGCCCCCGACCGGTCTTTTGCGGTCTGGCGCTCCATCTGCAGTGTAACCCCACTGACAAGGTGGAAAAGAAGACTAAGGCTCTCCTGAAGGAGACAGGAATGTCTGAGAAGATCATCAGACAACTTAAGGTGAAGGCACCTGTACCTCCTAGATTGTACGGCCTTCCTAAAATAGACAAGGATGGTGTGCCCCTACGTTTAATTGTCAGTAATATTGGGGCACCCACGTATGAAACAGCCAAGTATTTGAAGAATCTGCTTTCTCCACATGTGGGGGAAATGTGTTCACCACATCCGCAATTCAGAAGACTTCCTGCAATGCCTTAAGCAACTACGCATCACAGACTCAGACATCATGGTTAGTTTTGATGTGGTATTGCTGTTCACCAGGGTCCCACTGCAAGATTCACTAGACCTGATTCCAGAGAAATTTGACGGCGCTTTATTGGACCTGTTTAGACATACGCTGACCTCCACATACTTCCTGTATGGGAACTAATATTATGAACAAAAAGAAGGTGTAGATATGGGCAGCCCCCTGTCTCCTGTGGTTGCCAACATGTTCATGGAGAGTTTTGAGGAGAGGGCGTTAGAGACAGCCAGATATAAACCCACCTGCTTCTATAGGTATGTGGATGATACATTCGTGATCTGGCCTCATGGGAAAGACAGGCTCAATGAGTTTCTTGAACACCTTAACTCATGCCACCCCAACATCAAGTTCACCTTGTAACTGGACGAGAATGGACAGCTGCCATTTCTAGATGTGCTAGTTAGAAGGAAAGCAGATGGATCTATTGGCCACAGTGTGTATTGGAAACCAACACACACTGACTTATACCTGCAGGCCAGCAGCGGCCACCATCCTGCACAGAAGAATGGGGTCCTCAAGACATTGGTCCACAGAGCAAGTGCCTTGTCAAACCAAGATAGTCTACCTGTAGAAATTGAGCACCTTAAAACAGTGTTCTACAAGAATGGATATACGACAAGACAAATTGAGAGGGCATTCCAACCAGCCCCCACACCAGATGTTCCAGAAGCAGAGGAAGAGGAAGCGAAGAAGACGGTGTATCTGTCTTATGTTGGTTCTATTTTAGCCAGAATTAGTAGGATTCTACGTAAACATAATATCAAGTGCATTTTCTGTCCACCAAGCAAGATCAGGAGCTTGGTGGGAAATGTAAAAGACGACCTGGGGTTACGGAAACCAGGGATTTATAGTATCACTTGTCACTGTGGAATGTCCTACATTGTCCAGACCACCAGAACAGTGGACATCAGGTGCAAAGAACATCAAAGGCACACCCGATTAAGGCAAGTGACGAAATCAGCCATTGCTGAACACTGCCTGGAGCTGGATCATGTCATGAACTACAATGACACTAAGATTCTGGCACAGACCCCCAGATTCTGGGACAGTTTCATAAAAGAGTCCACAGAGATAAAAGTGGCTGACAATCTCATGAACCGAGACGCCAGCTATTAGCTAAGTAGGGCCTGGGACCCTGCTCTGGAACTATTAAAGAAGCAACGAGGACAATATCAGTATACCACAGACAAAAGTGCTGGAGGCATGGACATGCAGAACGATCCCCAAGCAGAGCACCAGGAGGATGGGACTGAAGATACAACATCGAGGAGTGGTCACAACAGGCGCGGACCGCAGAGGGAGCGCCAGATTGAAGATGAAGCTTTCAGAGGCGGGTACGATGGGCGCGGCCCACAGAGAGAGCACCCAGGGCTGCAACGGACGGAAAACAGAACATCACCGCCCCAGAACACCTCAGCGAGCGGGAGCGGACCGCAAACGGAACGCCAGACCGCGGATGGTACGATCGGAGGGGGGAGGGGGGATTGGCGGGCGCGGACCACAGACGGAGCACCCAGGGCCACCACTGACATCAGCGCCCCTGAACAGTTCAGCGAGCAGGCGCGGACCGCCGATGGAGCACCAGACCGCAAAAGACACGGTCAGGACAGGGGCGGACCACAGAGGGAGCACCTACAACCGCCAGTGCAGGAGGAAGGCCACAGACATAAATACTGGACCAGGTCCACTCGGAAAGCAGTCTCAGGTCGCACCTGATGAAGGTTATAAGTTACGTAGCCGAAATATTGTGCAGAGTAGACACTGACAGCCGGCAGAATACCCAACTACCCATCACGTCACTAGATCGCCGGAAAGCCTAAAGAGTTACAATACCTGAGAATATTTTGCCTACAACGCTAATTAAAGAGATACCTCGATAGTTGTTATAATCTTTTCTGTTTCCATGTTTGAAAATTGGCGTGTTATCGTTTTCCTCCAGTCAGATGGAACCTGTCCCGATTCCCACGCCCTCTCAGTTATCCTGCTTAACCATTTAAGATCTGATATTCCACTGTATTTGACGAGTTCCAGCTTATTTTCATGCACCCAGCCGGTTTACTGCATTGTAATCTATTGAGCATTTTCTCCATTTCCTCAAATGAGATCCGGTTTCCATCATCATTCCTATCCCATTCTACCTGAAAATCTGACACATCATTGAACGGTTCTCCTACTTTGAGCGATTCTTTAAAATATTCCCTCCATCTGCTCAAGGCATCCACAGGATTGACTAGCAGCTTTACTGACCTGTCCAAAACACTTGTTAATTCCTTCTTCCCTCTCTTTCGAAGATTGCTAATTACACTTCAAAATGGTTTTCCTGTGGATGACCCAGAGTTTCTAGCTTATTTCCAAAGTCTTCCCATGATTTCTGGTTAAAGTCTCCAATTATCCGTTTGGCTTTGTTTCTTTCTTCAAGATAACTTTCTCTGTCTCCCTGATTTCTAGTATGGAGACATTTTTGAAATGCCTTCTTTTTCTTTTTAGAGGCTGCCTTGACTGTGTCATTCCACCAAACTGTCTGCTTCTTCCTGCCTTTACACACTACATTTCCAAGACATTCTCTAGCTGCTTCCAGTAGTGTGTCCCTGTACCTTGACCACTCCTCTTCCAGTGACTGTAAGTCATACATTCAACTAACTGGTACCGTTCCGAAATCATTGTTATTTATTTGTGCCTAATTTCCTTGTCTTGAAGCTTCTCCACTCTTATCCTTCTACACATGGATCTGACTTTCTGCTCTTTTAGCCTGAAAAAAACAATATCACTGCAGATTAAATAATGATCAGTATCATCAAAGAACCCCCTTAAAACACGTGTGTCCTTAACTGTCTTCCTGAATTTCTGGTCTTTTATTATATAGTCAATGACAGATCTGGTTCCCCTTCCTTCCCACGTATAGCGGTGAATGTCCTTATGCTTAAAGAAGGAGTTTGTGATAACTAAGCCCATACTGGTGCAGAAATCCAAGAGCTGTTTTCCGTTCCTGTTGGCCTCCATATCCTCTCCAAACTTACCCATAACCTTTTCATTACCTTCTGTTCGATTTCCTATCCTGGCGTTCAAATCACCCATGAGTAAAATCCGTATCCTTCACTCTAACAACTACATCACTAAGTGCATTGTAAAATCTGTCTGTTTCATCTTGATCTGTCCCATCACAGGGTGAATACACTGCCACAATCCTAATTTTCTTGCTGGAGATGGCCAAATCTATCCACATAAGTCGTTCATTTACATACGTTATTGCAATTATGCCGGGTTCGATTGCTTTCCCGGTGTAAAACCCTACACCCCACTGTGATCTTCCAACTTTGACTCCTGACAGGTAGACCTTGTATTCTCCGACTTCGTCCTCTTTCTCTCCCCTTACTCTAACGTCACTAACAGCTAAAACATCTAACCCCATCTTACTTGAAGCCTCCGCCAGTTCTACCTTCTTCCCAGTGTACTCCCCATTGATATTAATAGCCCCCCCCCCTTTCTCATTCCAGATCGTTTGCCAAGTCGTATCGGAGGAGTCCCAGGTCTGTCAACTAGAGGTGGGACTCCATCACCTCGAAAGGTCCGAGGCATTTTGCACTGATTATTGCCAGCATTATATTGAAGTACCTGGGAAGCAGGTTACTAGCCTTACTTGCCCAGAGCCCCACTAGGTTTTACCCCTAACGGTTGAGGGACTAACCGGTGGATTTGGTAGTCTTTGCCATCTGAGCACAAAGGTGGCCACGACTCAGAATATGTCCGAGGTGCCCAACCTTATTTCAAAGAAACTGGTATCCCAACTGTCAGGACCACTTACTTGGCCATTCATACGTTGCCCGAGGTTCATGAACTAGGACTTGACTACAGGAACCCACACCATGAACCACAAATATTAAAATTATTAATTTTACCGTTATTACCATCCTACACATACGTGGTACGTTGAAAGAGCTTCTCGGCAATGTATATTTTTTCAGGTGGAGTGGGGGAGAGACCGAAAACACGAACTGCCACTGTCAGAATGGAACCCGCGATCCGCTCCTGTCTCAATGAAGGAAGTCTTCACACATGAAAGTGATTTCTGACGTGTTCCAAGACAGTATTATAGGCACATTGTTTTTCACAACATATATAAGTGACCTCGTAGATTTCATCAAAATTTCAGTGAGGCTTCTTGCGCATGGTGCTGTAGTTAATCTAAGAGTCGCAATACCGAAGAAGGGTAGCGAAATACAGGATGATCTGCAGCGTATCGAAGCATGGTACAGGGAGTGGTACACAAACCTCAACATTATATAATGTGCTGCGTGTACATGGAAAGAAAGTAAATATCTGGAAGTAGACATGAGCATTTGTAACGAGAAGGCCATATAAAACTAATCTTGAGAAAGTCAGATGCCAGACTGACATTCATTGGAAAAATCCACAGGAACTGTAGATCGTAAACAAAGCAGGTAGGTTCCAAAACTCTCGTTAGGCCATGGCTTGAGTTTTGCTCATGAGCGTGGGAGCCGTACCAGGTGGGGTTAATAAAAGAGACAGATAAGATCCAACGGAGAGCGACACGCTTTGTTACGGGCTCATTTAGCAAGCGCTAAAGCGTCATTGAGATGATTAAGAAACTGCAATGAAAGACACTATAAGAGAGACTTTCAGTGTCGCGGCACGGGCTTCTGTCAAAATTCTGAGAGCATGCGTTTCTCGAGAAGTTCAAATGTACAACTTTTTGTAAACCTGTTGAACCAAACTGTCATGGTTATCAATTCCTAGACTTACAAACTAAAACTTATACTACGGATAACACACAAACACGCCCATGATTGAGGGAGCACTCGAACTTCCGGCGGGAACGGCCGCCCAGTCCATAGACACCTTAGACCACGCGGCCATTCCGTGCGGCCTTTCGAAGAGTCAACCAATATATTGTTTCCTCCTACCAGTCGTATGTATATCTCTCTAAACGGCCGTTGTTGTTGTTTTTGTTATTGTAGTCTTCAGTCTTCAGATTGGTTTGATGCAGCTCTCCACGCTACCCTGTCCTGAGCAAGCCTCTTCATCTGAGAATACTTTCGGCAACCTACTTCCTTTCGAATCTGCTTGCTGTATTCCTCCCTCGGTCTCCCTCTACGATTTTTACCCCACACATTCCCTTCTAACGCTCAGTTGACGATTGCTTGATGTCTCAGAATATGTCCCACCAACCTATCTCTTCTCTTAGTCCGGATATCCCAGAAACTCCTTTTCTCCCCAATTCTGTTCAGCACCTCCTCATTTGTTACGTGATCTACCCATCTAATCTTCATCATTCATTTGTAGCATCACATTTCGAAAGCTTCTATCAACTTTTTGTCTGAATTCCTTATCGTCCACGTTTCACTCCCACATGATGTTAAACCCATACAATGCTAAACGACCACAAAGATAATAGTAGAGAGAGTAGGTCCAATTCGGAGTCTTAACGGTAATCGTTTCTCCCGCGAACCATACGCGACTGGAATAGGAGGAGGAAGTGACAATGTATTTAAATTCAGGTGGGGTGGGGGAGAGACCAAAAACAGGAACAGTGGCCTGTGACCCTCTCCAGAATCGATCCCTCGATCCAGCCCTGTAATTTGCAAACAGAGATCAGTAGTGTTCCAAATTACACTGCTTAAAACAATTAGGGAATAGCACACACAATACACATATGGCAACGTATTTTATTCAGATACTAGTTGCTAAACCCGGTATTGCCCGAATATATATGCATTTTTCCAGCCTTATATTAGAAACGAAAATAAAAATTCGGAAAATATTTAATCTTCATGTAATTATAAAAACAGCTTATAAATTATGAAACAGTAAAACAAAGAAGTATGCATATTGTTCAAAATTATAAATGCGGTATTCAAAGAAAGAATACAAACGATGTATAACATTAATTTATACTGACTTTTTGATCACCCGGTATATGACATTTTAATGTCATAATAACAGCTATACGTAATAATTTGTGTACGCCAGTAAATAGCACAAAAATTGAAGGAATGGAGGTTAGGGATTAACGGCCTGACAGTACAAAACGCCATGTTATTTAAATCATCATCTTTAGAATGGTTTAAAAGGCTTCAATGCAAAATCATACAAATTTGGTTATCGGTTGCGATTCAGTTTCCTTCCATGATAGATGTAACTCTTCAAATCAAGCAAAAGTTTTCAGAGACCAAAAGCGTGTAATACGTATTATTATTTGTAAAGCAAACTCACTGACATCCAGTGGAAGACTCTTCAAAGAACTGGATATACTAACTATTGCCTCTCAGTATATTTATTCCAACAAACAGCTCAGTTCATACGTACATTACTAGGAACAAAAACAACCTAAACAATGAGTTAAAAGCACTTACGTAAGTTCAAAAAGAGATCCACTACTCATGAACACACATTTTCAATAAATTACCAGCAACCCTAACAAATTTAGCTACAAATAAAAATTAGTTTCAGAGGAGCTGAAAGACTTATTAGTGGCCAATTCATTATTCTCCATAGACGAATTTTTGAATAAAACGACATAATGTATGTATTCATAGCATATTATTATATCAGCTTGTAAAAAAAGTAGTTGTATATAGACATTTTGCCCATCCACGAGGATTTCCTCAATATGGATCTACGGAACGAACAACTAATCTAATCTACTCTACTACACACTTCCCTCAAGTGTCCATACTTCTGCTTTACTTTGAACTGAAATGCTGCAATCCATTCTACCCGCAGGTATACATTGTTTACAAACAACATCAGAAGTGATCATCCGATCGTTACAGAACAGTTACAATAGCACCCCATCTACAAGACATATCGGAACGATGGAACACGTTTGTTGAAGTGTGAAGTTCACTACACAAATTTCCGGTTTTAATGACATAGAAATGTTTGTGGATGGTTATACGAGGATGCCAACGTAGTGGAATGAGAATCTAGGTGACCCACGTATTGTGAACAAGTGTTCGATGGAGAAGACAAGAAGAACACTGCAAGATCGAAAAATAAGTAAAACAGAATATTCTAGAAACATTTATGATTACCTGGAGTTTGAGCATTTTGTAATGAATAAAAGCAAGGGTGGTGGAACGAAGGGTCAGAGGGGAGGGAGAATGGCCCACTTTTGCTCCCCTGGCGAACCCCTTCGGGAGCGAATAAAGAAAATGTTAACAAAAATACACCTTCTTTAGATCGGTAATGAAATATATTTACTTTCCTTTACTAGTTTCAGTTATTTAAATCATCATCTTTACAATGGTTTAAAAGGCCTTCACTGCAAAATCATACAAATTTATTTACCATCTGTAGCGTGTGTTTGTATACAAATGAAATAATAGTTAAAGTTTACAAAATATTTAATATACCTTAGAAGAACATGTCAAACAAAGAGTTTCGAGATATAAAATGAATAAAAAAGCATGATCAACATGATAAAAAATGCCACCAAAATGGTTCGTTATATCAGATTAAAGATAAAATGTGACAAAAATACGCTAGAGATGGTAACCAAATTCGTATAATTTTGCAGTGAAGGCCTTGTAAACCATTCTGAAGATGATGATTTAAATAATTAAAAACGGTAAGTGAAAATAAATAAATATATTTTATTAGCAGTCTTGGGGGCAGCAATCTAAAGAAGGTATATTTTTATTAACATTTAAACAGAATGCTCCCCACTGGTGTAACATACCAGGTAACTAAAAAAAAAAAATAATAATAATAATAAAAAATAAAAAAAATCTGTAGTTCTCTTCGTTGCGGACGCTGATCGTTTTTGTTCTGTATGTTGTTGGCTCAGCTTTTTTATTACAGAGGGCGTTAAGCCCCCTGACCGGTCGCGCTGAGCCACGGCGCCCGGCATAAGAAAGACGTAGAACATTCTGGAATTGTTAATTTGCTACAGCTGACAGGTACGAACTGTGTTCTCTAATCTTGTACTATTGATAGTCATTGTTTACTGATGATAATATGGCATTTGTAGACACTAGATTACCATTTATCGTACGAAGGACGACGTGTTTTTGTTAATTCTTCAGTGCGCCATTGCTTTGAAATGACAACTTGTAAGTTACAATAAGAAAATCATCAAATATGCAACGCAAGATGGCGTATGCCACAGAGAGTTCTGGGCGAGGAATGACACGTGACATCTGCGAACGGCTGGTTTTCGTTAATTCAATGAAACGTGTCAAAACTCTTTGCAAATATCTCTCAAACGATACGAGATATGAAAAAAAACATATGGGAACAAAGTTGTAGAGAATTTTCTCCTCTACAAATTCGTTTATTCGATTTTCGCGTCAGATGAACGGTTTATTTGCAATTAAAATTACATTACAAACGGCTTTTTTTGGTATTACTAACATATTTCTTGTCCGAAATATTTCAAAAAGCGAGGTTCTGGTCTCTGATAGCCAACAATTATATTTGTAAAATTTGGTGCCGATCGGTTGAATGGTTCGACCTAAAAAGTGGGAACACGTTACAGACAGACAGACATCGTCAAATCGCCGTTATTTTTGCAAATATCTCTGCAACGATGCAAGATATTAAAAAAACATAATAGAGCGAAGTTAGTTCCTCTACCAATTAGGTTATTCAATTTTCGTGTCAGATGAACGGTTCGTTTGCAATTAAAATTATATTACAAACGGCTTTTTTTGGTATTACTACCGTATTTTTTGTCCGAAAAATTTGAAAAAGGGAGGTTCTGGTCTCTGGCGGCCTACAATTGTGTGAAAAATTTGGTGCTGATTGGTTGAACGGTTCGTCTTAAAAACAGGGAACACGTTACGGACAGACATACATCCAGAAATCGCCGTTATTTTTGCAAATATCTCTGAAACGATACGAGATATGAGAAAAACATAATAGAGCAAAGTTGTAGACAATTTTCTCCTCTACAAATTCGGTTATTCAATTTTCGTGTCAGATTCATGGTTAAGCCGTTATTTTGATTTAAATTTCGAGCTGTCAAAAGACGATCGCAAAGGCCCACTTTAAGTGTTACTACCGTAACCCAAAGTGGGCCCAAATGGAAACGTCATATCTCTAAACTACTTATGTATAGTGGTTTAATTTCGTTTTAATCAATTCATCCAAATCCTGCATCATCTGAAGATTAACGTAAGCATTATCAGGTGTGTAGCTATTTGTGTTATGCAGAGATTCTTTGGCATTATTCATTGAAAATACAATGATACACTAACGTCATTGTATTAGGTAAAATTTCGTTCCAATAGAATCGATAGCCTGTATATTTATGTCTCTCTATTAAACTGTCCCTTGTGTTAGAATGCAACGTTTGGCATGGAAATGACGAAAACCATTGTCCTTTTTATGATCGAGTATTTTTGTAAGTATGTTAACTTTCGGTTCCGAGTCTTTTAAATCAACGATGTACGTTCTCAGTTGAAACAAGGCAGACACATAAAAAATAAAAAATAAATTTAAAAAAAAATCTATGTGTCGTCTGGAAATGGAGCATTGGCTGCAAACCGCATAAAGAGAAGTAAAAGTAAAAAACATACCGGTTACGGTTTCATTTTTCCATGTCACAGTAGATAAACGTCGCTTTAGTTCCTTTAGGCGTTCCGTCTCCAAGCCTTCTTTTCAAATGGAAATTCACATGCTCAAACACAGTAGCACAATGGCCCATCATTACAGGCTTGCACGTCTCACTGACGGATGACAGAACGGTCAGAAAGTGCGTGGGAGGGGCAGGGGAAGGAGGCAGGGTAGGGAGGTGAGAGAATCGGCTTTTTCTTGTCGGGGCAGACTAGCAACCGGAAGGGAATGAGGACGAGGTGCACATCAAAGACCGCGTGAGAAACGCCAGGAGGACATAAAAGCAGACTCGCTAGTTGAAGACGTAACACGGGCAAATCTCAGAATCAGTTGCTCACTGCTTCGCATTTGTAACGTCAAAGCTTTGAATGAACCATTTTTCCTGTACATCTAAAAGGACTAAGTGGAAAATAAAAGTCTGTGTAAATAACAAACAATTTGCAAACAGATATCAGTAGGTTCCAAACTACACTGCTTAAAACAATTAGGGAATCAGGTGACATAGCACACACAATATACATATGGTAACGTATTTTATTCAGATACTAGCTGCTAAATCCGGTATTGCCCGGATATATATGCATTTTTCTAGTCTTCTATTAGAACCGAAAATAAAAATTCGGAAAATTACATCTTCACGTTGAAATGTTTTACGATTCATAGGGGAAGGTCACAACTTTATAATTTTATTGCGAGTCTTTTATCGCGTCTTTCTTTTCGCCGCAAAAAATACCTCGCTGTGCGACTTTCTTTTATTCCCTTGTTGCGAAAGAAAGACGTTCGTTCGTTGTCTGTTCTGCTCTTTCCGTTGTACTGGAAGGACGTGTGTATTCCCGCTCCTAAAAATTCTATATTTTTAATGCATGATTTTTCCCGAGATTAATAAATTACTGTTAAAAGGTGACTGAAATAATTATTAATAATTTTAGTCACCTTTCTTCAACATTGGCGTTAATGTTTCATTACTTAGTCTTATGGTGAATCGGACGCCATTTATGGTGAGATGTATCATGTACAATTAATTGGTTTTCGTATAGTATTTCATGAATAATGCAACAATTCCTTATTTCTCATTTTACAGTACCTTTAGAACCTGTAGTCATTCCTTTCTGTTGCAAATTATTTATTTATTTAATCGAAGTCCGATACATATTCATGAAAAAAAATTTCGCTAAATTCCATTGTTACGATCAGATCCAGAACATTCTACTCAGTCTTGTTGTACATGATACTATACTAATAACTGGTCCGGGTCACTAGGAATACGTTACCAACAATACGATTTTAGATTTACAGCATAAACGACGGCAGAATGATGCAGTAGCAGCATTTACAAGAACATGAGCTAACTTTATTCCTAAGTTTTGTAGTGTTACCCGCCGACTTATTTACGACCTTCATGCTGAAATTATATACTAAATTATAATCAGTTATCATTTTTAGGCTTTATTTATAGTTCAGTACATTTTCTCTAAATTTTATTCGCGATCTTTTGCAAGGTCTTAGACTTTAAAAAAATTCCGTAATCCCAACAGACAGTAGCATTATAACTTAATTATGAAAACGGCTTATAAATTATGAAACAGTAAAACAAAGAAATATACATAATGTACAAAATTATAAATGGAGTATCCACAGAAAGAAAAATAAGTAATAAAATACAAATGATTTATAACATTAATTTAACCCGATGCGTGATAGGACGGTTTTCCATGAACGTTATTCTTTGATTTATTAAGAAACTGTCTCCGAAATGTATTGCCAATAGAGTTGATAGTATAAACACGTAATGAATTACAAACTCATGCGCCATGGGGCGGATTTTTATGCACTTTATTCTTTTCAACGTCCTATCTCCTTAACTATGTGTAAATATGATGTAATTTCGGAAGCATATTCAGAAGTATATTAGCATACTGTCTGCAAAATATGTCAGAATAGAGTTAGTAGTAAAGACGTAATACATCGAAACCTTATGTGTAGTGTGGTGGTTTTGCATGAACCTAGTTGTTTGTGGCGTCATATCTCGTGAACTACCTGTATTTATTCCTTTCTTATCTTAGTCCATCTCGTTCTTCCCTTTCTGTCCATCGGCTTCTACCTTATTATTTGTCCATTTCAGTTTCGTTTCCATGCAGCTTAATATTTATGACATTACACGTCCTTGACCATGTATCCTACAAAAATATAATTTTCCAGATTTGTAGAGAGGAATATTGGGAAACTTTCTGCGATGAATAAATAGTGTATGAATGAAGTCTGGTAAATCACGCGTCCCATGTGGGAAAATTTCTGTAACTTATTGTTTATGACGTCGTATCTCCTGAAGTACGTGTCGTAGTAAGCCTTTAACCTCACAGCGATTGTTCTCTGATTGTAAGCAATATGTGTACCAAGTTTATTTGAAATAGGTCCATTATTTTAGGAGGAGATGGATAAAAATAGCGCATGATGTAACAGTTATTCGGAAATTTCATTGTTTATGACGTCATAACTCCTGAAATATGAGTCGTACTATGACGTAAATTCGAAGGTACATTCAGTGGTATATGTGCCTAATTTCTGCAAAATATGTCGTGAATGGTGTTAGCTGTAAAGACGAAATAAATCGAACCTCATGCGATTTTTCATGAACCAAATTGTTTATGAACTAAATGTCGAACTGTGATATAGTATCGAAGGAACATGCAGTGGTATGTATGTGTATCGTCTGTGAATTGTCTCGCGAATACAATTTTCAGTGTAGAAGTAATAACTTGTAACGTCATGCCAAATGAATTGGTCGAGGAGGAACAGTTACTTGGCCTGTCAGGTCTCCTGATTGAAATCCTCTGGACTTTTTTTCTTTGGGGGGTGCATTAAAGACGTTGTCTGTCGCGATATTCCAACAACTCCAGAGGACATGCAGGAACGTATCGTGCTTGCTTGTAATTCTCTTCAGCCGGCAACACTGGAAGCAGTAAATAATTCTTTCATTCAACGAGTCCACCAGTGTATCGTTGTCGAGGGTCACCAAATTGAGCACCTTTGAATGTTTTACTCCTGGGCAATGGTACAGAAGAGTAAAAGTCAATTTTGTGTTATGTTTTTACTTGTTTTTTATTTGTTTTCTGACAACTCCAGCAAGTGGATGAGATTTTAATCCTAGGTTCAAAGTCAATGTTGTGTTATGCAGTTAATAACGTTGTGTTTCAGTGAGTGCTACACTGTGATACATTTTTGAATAGGTCTTTAAGAGAGGAAATGAAATACCGAATTAAAAATACAGGGCGCCATTTAAAAAAAGTCATACCGCTGTTCATATCTTTGTAAAAAACAAAGCTACAAAGAAGGTAATTATGATGATGAATGTCTCCCTGGTGACTAAAGAACATTTTGTAATTTGCATCTGGACAAACAATAATTTAGAATGGCCAAGCTAAATGGGACACCCTGTAGATTTCTAGACATCAAGAGTGTCACTATTCTCTCTTAGCCACACAAATTTCTTCTACCTACAGATGCTCTAATGAAGTCAAAATGTCGATAGACTCTCTATACTTTCGAGAGGCCAGACAAGTCTTGCACTTGCTCCCACAAGCTACATCCGTAATAGACATGTTGAGTGGAGCCGAGAGGCTACAAAGCATTGCACTATCTATGGCAGGCGCACAGATCTACAATACCCAAACAACATGGACATACAATTATATGTTTTTGACGACGTTACAGCGTTCATTTTTAATGAAATAAATGGCAATTTGCGATCACTTATGGCTTCACTGTACTAGGTTTAGATGTAATACCAATGTGCGGCGAATGAAAATTTGTGCCCGGCAGGGATTCGAATTGTGGATCTCCTAATTACTTAGGCAGACGTGTTGACCACTCCGCCACCGAGGTCACAGTGACCAACCAGACTGCAGATGACTTCCCAGCACGTCTCTCGCCACTCCCAAATCTCCATTAGCCACGCTGTCTCCTTCCTATTACCACAACCTCTTAATTCTGTAATGCTCGCAGCCACAATACTGTATTCCCGCATCAGGGAGAACAGACCATGAGGTATCGAGACACAATTGTCGTCAGGAGCCCAGCCTCGGCTTGTATACAATTATCTATTTTGACGACGTTACAGCGTTCATTTTTAATTAAATAAATCGCAATTTTCGATCACTTATGGCTTCACTGTACTAGGTTTAGATGTAAATGTGGTAACAGGAAAGAGACAGTGTGGCGAATGGAGATTTGGGTGTGGCGGGAGATGTGCAGGAGAGAGTCCTCTGCAGTCGGGCTGGTCACTGTGTCCTCGGTGGCGGAGTGGTCAACGCATCTGCCTACTAAGCAGGAGCTCCTGGGTTCGAATCCCGGCTGGGCACGAATTTTCGTTCGCCGCACATTAGTATTACATCTAAACCTAGTAGAGTGAAACCATAAGTGATCGTAAATTGCGATTTATTTAATTAAACATGGGCATACATAAATACACCGAGAGCCATTCAAACTACTTGCAACAGGTAGATGACATAGCACATTGGCAGGGCCCTGCCATTTACATATAGTTCATTTATACAGTAATAATTCATTTTAATATTTATTAATTCCACTCTACAACATCAGTGTGCGAGTAGGGTCGGATACCCGCTGAGAGAGCCAGGCCTCTAAAAGAAGTGTAGTGCACTTCGGACTACGACTCGTGAAGTGCTGTAGTGTTCGTACTAACCTTGAGGTCTCCAACTGATTTATAATTGTACTACCTTTATGTGAAATGTGTTTCGTTTCTTTGTGACACATCTGAATTTACTGTCCATGTAAAGGCATGCACTGACTTGCCTCTGGCAGCTGGGTGGACCGTTCGCCGACATCTTTTCCTTTTACTTTATTTATCGTACTTATTTTGGGATGATTGCTGCCTTGCTTGATGCGGAACGAAGTTGATGCCCCTCGCCCCGGTGTTCTGCAGTATAACGACAGGCAGCTAGAACAGCCCGCGAGGTTTTTACTGCTCGTAAAAAGCGCCCCTGTAAAACTGAAGCATATACAGCCGTATACTTAGCTGGCAGAAGGAATACAAATAAAGGCTTTTAAACACAATAGCTCGCTAACTCAACAGCGCGCCACATGTTGCTGGAAATACCTCCTGCCGTGTATACACGGGCCTGCGCGAACCGTAAAACGCAGTTTTAACAGTAGTACAAATGGGTCCGGACCGGCTTTTTTGCAGATGGCTCGCTTTATGGAACCCCCTAAATAAATACAAGACGCGAGACAATCGCTCTCTGGTGCTGTCCACACTAGAGTTACACTTCTTGGCGTAACCCCTGTCATATTTATTTTCTGCCAGTCCTTTTCGTGAGGGTTGTCTTAGGAGTAAGGACCACCTGGCTAGAAGAGATCGCACAAAATACAAATAAAAACATTATGAGATACACAAAAATGGACAATCTGTTCATTTCTCTCATCACATTTCTGCGAACTCTTCCACTATTTTGGAATGGTTGAATTTCAGCCTAATGCATACTATCTTTATTTAACTGGTTATTAATGTCCGTAGCTGCTTTAGAATTATGATTTTTTTTTCTCTCTTCGCCATAAGCTTCTCGTTTTATTGAATACTAGCTTAATGCCCGCTGCTTAGTGCACGTAGTCCGGACAGCCAGCCCAAGTTGTTTCTTCTTCTTAATATAAAATTTGCATAGATTTAGCTGAAGTGCTATCATAATAGAATATGCTTAGTAGCAACATATTTTCAAACATTAATTAATTAAATTTCACTCACCTCTCTGCGTCGTAAGCCAGCATATGCAGATTTCGTCCGTCAACAAAATGTATAATTTGTGAGAAGGAAGTCAGTATTAAACTTTGACTGTGGAAAGATCGGTAACTCACTTTAGAACATTAAGCTCGAAGTTTATTTGTCAAATGTTGTTTGTTTGCATGTCACAATGAACCAGAAACGCGTTTCTTGCATTTACATAACTATTCCTATCAATTCTGCTGAAAATTAATAACTAATAATAATAGTTTTTTTTATTCCTCATGGTATATTTGCCAAAAATAGTGAGACACGTACCATTTTAATTCGAGCCACTAATTTAAATACCAATTTATGTAGTTCTGGCTTAAAAATTGCCTTAATGGTGCCGCATCTTCAAAAAAACCTTCAACCTCTATTTCACCCATTTAATGGTTGAAAGTCCAAAAATAACCAAACATATATTTTTTTTTCTTAAATTCCAGCCAACAAAGTGTAGACTCTTTCTCAGTATTTTCTGCGTGCTGGAACGCTTCAAACCAGTCTCAGATGCAATTCTACGGACAGATGCCATTGGATTTCGCGGAATAATTCCAGAAACTGTGGCGATATTTTCAGGCGTAACTGCGGTTTGCTTGCGGCCAACATGCCCCACTAGATCATCAGTTACGCTGCCTGTTCGTTGAAATTTTGCGAAGAGCGTACGAATGGTTTTCGCATCGGGTCCTTTTGGAACATTAAATCGTGCTTGCAAACTTCCCCTTGTGCCGGAAGACTCTCTCCTAACCTGTGGTACTCTATCACCAGAAAAACGCGTTGTTCAGTGGAGTACATGGTTTTAATCTATTCCTTCGATACGCTAACCTCCTTTCACGTTTCAATAGTGGAACTGTTCGCTCTGGGCTTCGGATCACTATTTATACTAGGCATTACGTATGGCGAATACAGCTCCATCTGTTAGCAGCTTTTGTAACTATTATTTCAAACTGCTGTGTAAACTTCTTACAGCTTTCACAATAAACATACCGTTTACTGCATTCCTCTATCGATCTTTGTTTTCGAGATATTTAGTTTTGAAATCAGGGAGTCCTTTTCTGGACACCCTGTAATATAATTAGAATCCTACTGTAACGTTACAAAATGTTCTTCGTTCTATTCGAATACTTCAGCCATTTAAATATAAATTTCATTAAATGTATGGTAGTTGACACATATCTGATCGTTATTAGAATACTTATTACGTAAAATCACGTTGCTTCAGGAAACAGGCCGTTATAAATAAACCTTAAAAATCAAAATTCGTCTCTAAATGCTACATTTTATACAAGATATTCACGTTTTTACATATAAATGTTCTCTTTGTCTAAAATCGCTCTCTTTCACGCAAGATAAACATAAAAACGTAAAAAGTAAAAATAATTTTCGAGTTGGCGTTAAAAAATTTAAAATCGCGTTTTTATTTTTGTAAAGTTGCATTTAAAAAATATAACTACGAAGATGAACTCAAAAATTAAAAACCTCTCTAAATAAAAAATTTATTCAATATCGTTACAGCCGTTTCCGGGATACGCGAAATATCAATGTACAACAATTGCTCGTTTAAATATCTATATATATAAAAGAAAGTCGTGTTAGTTACACTATTTATAACTAAAGAACGTCTGAACCGAGTTGGCTCAAAATTGGCGGGGAGGTAGCTTAGAAGCAGGAGACGGACATAGGATACTTTTTGTTCTGTTTGACCGCGTATTATATCAGAATTTGAGAAAAACTGAAAGTACGCTTGCAGCTGGGATCATTTTCTCGATTCTCCAACAATCAGATTATTCATTCGCTACTCGCCTAGCGACCAAATACGCTGTAACAGAACGAACAAATACGCCAAGGAGGTTAGAATAGAGGGAGATGGCGTTATGCACACAAGGTTAAAACTGCCAGACAGATTTAACATGAAACGTTGTTTCTTTACAAGCCCCTCCGTATTATTCTTACCTCCATGATGTTACTGGTCTTTGGAGCAGTGCAAAGATAGAATTGATGTTATTTCGTGGTATTTTTGAGAGTTACAAACAAATTAAGTACAGATCGTGGTTTATTTTTTAGAACAATGCCTCCATTTCGTCGGCGTAATATCGGTCGGCGTACGTGCAAAGCAATCTTACTACGTGATCGTAGTCAATGAGACCGACGAAGATCGTACACAGCGCTTGGAGGTAAACCGAAAAGAAATTCTCAAGCGCGATCTGTTATGACTATGAAACAAAGGGTACAGTCGAGTTCGACTCCCTCAGTTCCAGTTTACGCACGGAATAATTTGGGTCGTCGACAAAACAGACGGCCACGCGTGGCAATTATAATTGAACGTTTGGGGTACAGATACAATCCAGCAGTCGATTACGCAGCGGGTGCATCAGTTGACTTCGGAACAAACTGTCGCCATCTAAAATTTCATTGGATATCTCAAGCTTTGCCACGATTGGTCGGCTTCATTCCCACGATCTAACAGCTGTTGCCAAAATAGCTATACCACGCATGTGTCGCGGATTGTAAAATTTTACCGGTATGTAGCAATGTTGTTAATCGTCTTTTAATTAGATTCCTAATAAGACAAGAAATGAACGCAACACAAAGACTTTCGAAACATTGTATTGCCATCCCACTTATTTTATTTCAATTAATTGTTTTGTTCATATGGAATTTTTATCATTAAAGTATGATTTTGCTACAATTACCTTTTATCTAATTCAAGAGAGAGAGAGACTTATTCTTTTCATTCTCCACTCCGAGGAGTGGAACGGGCTGTTTGAGATCCGGCCCATAAAGAGTCGCGGTTCTATTCAGCCAATTATCATCAAACTGATCAGGGATGGGTCAACTCGAGTTACCAAACCGAGTTAACTCGGGTTAGGACTATTTCGGGTCAACTCGAGTAAGACTACTACCAACTCGAGTTGCGTACGTGTGCTACTGTCACCGTCACGCCGCCGAAATCCGAGTTTACCCGAGTTGTCGCGCCGAAAGCACCCGACTCAGAATGTGGCCGCGACGACACTAGCGACACGTAGCAGGTAGCAGAGGCACTAGGCAGCCACTGCTTACTCGAGTTGTCCTAACCCGAGTTGGCCCGGGTGCGACGCAGTAGGCAGCACTGCGCATGCGCGCAGGCCCGAGTTGGTCTAACCCGAGTTGGTCTAACTCGAGTTCGCCCTGGAAGGACGCAGTAGGCACTCTTACTCGAGTTGGCTCAGCCCGGCACGCCAGGCAGCTTACTCGAGTTAGTGCGACCCTGCCCGTCGGCAGTGGACGCACAGCTACCTCACTCGACTTGCCCCGCACGCTGCAGTGGCTGTAACCCGAATAGGCTCGTACAGTGTCGTGGGACATACATACATTCAAAACGACTTTCATCCCCTAGTTTTGCCCTTGCCCGTAATTGCACAATAAAACACTAGACAAACTGGAGTGATGTATAATCGAAAGAAATGATATTTGACTACCTTGTACAAATTATGTTTTTTTTTTAACAATAATAATGAAAATCAATTTACGAGTTATATGCAGCAAGTAAATTTTAGGCAAAAGAGGCCGATAAAATCTGCACTCGGAAAAGTTTCAAAGTTCAGCAACATGATTTTACATCCCTGGGACGAATGGGAAACTTGGCATGTTATAAACTAGTAACACAATCCAATTATAAAGGTTCATTAATGTACCACATTCGAATGATGATTTTTTTTATTTTCGATGTGGTTTTGCAACACACTATGTTCTATAAAACTTTTCCAACTGCTCTCCCTACGATATGTGAAGTCAAAATTTGGACGCCAATTTATTCGGGCGATTTGCCTAAAATTTACAGGATGATGTGCCTCTTACATTCGTTTAACTATTATTTTTAGGAGAATGCATAACGTTGTACAAGACCGCCAAATTTCATCTCTTTAGTTTAATATTTCCAGAGTTATAACAACTCAAATTCGGCAGAAATTCATGCTCGCTCTGTGCAAAGTAGGGCATGGATTCAAACAAGTGACAGTTATTGTTTCAACGAATGTTAACTTCACCTATCTCCATCGGGACAGGTGCGAATGTTCATTTGAATTTCCACCGAAATCTATGACGGTGTCGAGCACAGTGGCCTGGTTGACTTACCGGTACTACGACACTTGTGCTTCAGTAAAAATATTTTGTAAAAACCTGAAATTTTAATTATTAAAGCAAACAACACGTGTTTCGCTTAGCCTTGGCAATTACAACAAATGAATCTGAAGGGTAAAAATTCGCTAGATAACATGCTATTCGTAATTACTTGAAGTCAAACTTCGCGTGTTCTAATAACTCCATGCTTTTGCGTAGTTTAATTAAAAGTACTTGATTCCTTGCCTGTTGTATGGTTTCAATAATCATTATGCAAAAAATAAAAAAATGACTACAATGTTTGTCAACACATTGATAGCCCAAATATCCATCCACTTCGTACTGATTCCGGTTTGCTAACTATGACGCAAAACGCAAACGAAAGTTTTTATTTTATTTTTTATTTATTTATTTATGTATTTATTTATTGCTAGTTAATTCTATCGAATGCTGTATAATTATTTCTGCAGATCAATTTGGTTAACTAAAAGGCGAATGAAATTGGCGTTAACGTACATTTTTGCTCTTACTCGGGTTACCCAACTCGAGTTAACTCGGGTTAGGCGAAATTTCTACTCGGTTAACTCGGGTTGACGTGGAACCCGAGTACGCCCATCTCTAAAACTGATAGTGGGGCATAGGGGGAATCCCAATTTGGAGTAAGTGGGAGGGGCTTACCAGTTCCGGCATGTGCCTTACAACCAAGGGAAACCTCCCGAAAACCTTGGTCAGAACCGGGGATTCGATATACAAATGTTATAAGAAACATTTCTATACTGCTCGCTGCGAGAAAAATATGCTAAGCTGTGCTGTAAACATGTGCGGTTTTTTTTTCTTCCCCGTCATTTTTAACATAAAACAGGAAAGTTGTTTTTATGCCTACACTTAAAATCATACCTGTTCGTGCAATGCAACCATTAAACGTGCGGCCATTGAAGCCACTAACCTCACAGATAGAGCAGCTCGAAAGTCTCTCTAATAACCCGTTTCCAATTCATTTACCTGTCCATTTTGACATCTATCCCTAATCAAGTTCCCGATTGCAATAACAATATGTAAGATCAGAGAGCTGGGAAGGAGGAGACAGAGTATGGGGGAATGAAATGGATTTAAAAAGGGGAGATGATGTAGACGCAGAGAGGAAGGGGAGGAGATGGATATGGTGTGGGGTAAGAGGGAGTGGTGTGAAGGTAGGGGGAGGAGGAGATGGACAAAGGAAGGGAAAGGAATGGATAGACGTAGGGAGAAGCTACTGCGAAGCGTTGCCGGGTTTGCTAGTATTACATGTAAACTGTATAAAGGACGCGAGTGTGTTTCACTGCCTCTGGAACGCATAAGCGGTTGATTTATTGATGTTAATCATATGTATTCGCTTCTGTGTATTTCGCTGCGTATCGCTTCTGTCATCTGTAATTCGTGAATAGTAGTTAACTGCTCACAATCTCCTTTCTGTGCATCCTTTGTTCCCCCGCGTCCTCCTCCTTGACTGTTTTCTAGCTTTCGTAATCATTCGGCACGATTCGGAAGCTGCCTTCGTTTCATGAATCGTTGCATCTTGGGATCGTCACGAGACAGACGATTCTTTTGAACGACGATTAATCCCCCTCTTGAACTGCTATCTAGCATTCGTAATCATTCGGCACGATTCGACTTGATTCGGCAGTCGCCTTCGAATTATGGATCGTTGGAACAAGGAATCGTCAGGAGACGGACGATTCTTTTGAACGACGATTCGTCCGGAATATGATTCGATTCTTTATTTGTATTCGTTCAAATGCATGATTCAGTTACGAATAGCCACAACTCTACTTGGAAACCGCAATTACTGCACGAGAACACGTTTCGTTGTAAACGTATATTGCAAATAAAGAAAGTAGAGATGAATTTGATTTTCACATTATTTTAATTAATAATGTTCCTTACTTCCATGGTTCACGGGTGTCGCGTCGGATCGTATTGTGGAAATGCACAATATTTCCACGAGGCAGCTGCTCGTCATCTTCAGGTGCTAACTAAACTGCTGCATCTACGTACTAGGACTCCATCTTCAAAGAAGCAGTCGAAATAGGTATTTCGAACGACGTGATTAATAGAGACACGGGCTTTCAGCTCAGCAAGGCATGGGAACCAGCACTGGCTGTATTACGGCATCGCCGGCCGCATTCAGACGTATCCAGCGAGTCGCCGCAGACGGGCCACCGAAGCGACAGCATTTGAACTGCGCGCCACACTACCTGTGCTGGGCCCGCGACTTGCGACCGCGCTTTCCCGTGTCGTGTACGCGGAGACCACCAGAGGGCTCTATGTTTTCATCTATGATTCGCCTACAATGAGGTCATTGCCTCCCACCACCGTCTGCACGCCTGTGCTTTTCTAACCAGCCACAGCACCTGAAGATGATGAGCAGCTGCCGCGTGGAAATATTGTGCAGTTTCGACAATACAATCCGACGCGACGCCCGTGAAACATGGAAGGAATTAATAGGTCGGGAAAGCCTCAAGCAGTTCCATAATGTTCCTCATTCTTTTACAAGCTTTGGTGAAAAGTGACCGAAGACCCCCTTCGAAGAATCGGCGGATCCCTAAGAGGTCCACTGACAACACTTCGGGAGCGCTGTGCTAGAGGAACAATGTTAATCGGTGCTTCTTTGAAAGTTAATTCTTCCACCTTTTACTAATCCAGACCCTCAAGAGGAGAGATTACAGCTACAGCTACTTTCATCAGATTACAAAGTCCCGCTGTCACTGTTAATTAACTTAGGGGCGTTGGCCTGCCTCGCCCGAATGTCTGGTCCACCTCGCCGGCCAGACGATACGGAGGCACGTTAAATGGCGACCGTGGTAATCGCTTTTAAATTCGGACGCACACGCGCGCCCTGCCACAATTACGGCATTAGGGCTCTGGCCGAGTGTTGAAAAAGGAACCGTCCGCTCCTATTACGGCAGAACACGTTCCGGACAAGCCGTCTCCCGACCGCCGGACTACACGCTTGCATATTTTAATGAAATAACTACACGCATTTTAATTGGAAGGCAAACATTTAAACGACATTTATAATGCGGAGCTAGCCTGAGCGTCGACCCAAATACGGCAAAACCAGTTTTTCTTTCTCTTTTTCAGTTGTTTTTTTGGAAACAAAATGATACAGATTGTCAATTAGAAAACAGTGGTTTTTTTTCCTCTAACTTAACTGCAGACATCGTATGTAAATACATTTATACACTGTTCAAAACAATTAGGGTATCAGGTGAGATACACAATATGCATATGGTAACATATTTCATTCAGATATTCGTTACAACTGCAATGTTACAACTGTAATTTATGTGTGATAGAGTACGCTATTTTGCTGACTCGACTCTTTACTTGAGTATTTAGATTATCCATTACGGATGTTTCAGAACCCGTGACTTATTTTCAATATGATTTAAGAAAACTGCTCCAGTCACTTTTTCTTGAAATGATGTTTATTCCATGAACCGGTTTCAAACCTTTTCAGGTTCATCATCAGATGGATCATGTTACAATATCATTTTAAGCGTCATGTTGGATGCTGGCTTACGATTGTATGGCTGGATTTTTGTGGTAAATTTCCATTTCTTGCGTCTCCTTTTATTTAAGTCCCAATAACAATCACCTTTTTCTGTTGGGTTTTACACTGCACTATAAACACTGCAGCTGTAAAAGCACATGTTGGACGCTGGTAAAGTGTTGTTTATAATGCAGTGTAAAGCCCAACAGAAAAAGGTGATTGTTATTGGGACTTAAATAAAAGGAGACGCAAGAAATGGAAATTTACCACAAAAATCCAGCCATACAATCGTAAGCCAGCATCCAACATGACGCTTAAAATGATATTGTAACATGATCCATCTGATGATGAACCTGAAAAGGTTTGAAAACCGGTTCATGGAATAAACATCATTTCAAGAAAAAGTGACTGGAGCAGTTTTCTTAAATCACATCATCTTTACTTGAGCTTTACATGGCGTTTACTTAGAGCAATCCGCGGCGGAGTGGCCAAGCGCATTGAGGCGCTGGTGCTGCGATGCGCGAGGCTGCTCCCCATCGGGGGTTCGAATCTCCCCTCGGGCATGGATGTTTGTGTCCTCTTTAGTATAAGGTAGCTCGGAAGTAGTTTGTAAGTTTAGGGATTGATGACCCCCCAGTTAAATCCCTTAAGCTTAACAAACATTTGAACATTTTGAACTTAGAGCAAGGCACTCTGGGGCTGCTACAACAGTGAAAACTTCATTCTCGTAGCCCTCTATCATGGTGTGTGATCACCTCGGACGGCCAGTACATTTGCAGACCTGCGTGACACGGGCAGTATGAGGTAATAAATTAGCTCTTGAGGGATACTTGATCATTCTTCCATGAGTGCCATATCCAGCTCTGCAACCGTTGTGGAAGGTGCTAGTCTGGCTACAATGCGTCTGCCAAGTGCACCCCAGACATGCTCAAATAGGTTTCAATCCGGTGAACAAGCTGGCCACTCCAGTCGTTCAGTTCCCTCAGCTTCAGGCATGTTGTTCACCAGTGCAGCTCTGTGGGGACGGGCGTTATCCTTCACCAGATGGACCACCTCCTGTGGCACCAGTGAAGGACGAACAGAAGGTCGAAGGATCTCGTCTCTACACCTCTGAGCAGTCAAAGCGCCTTTCTGAATGACATGTCAGTACGTCTATCAATATTGACTCCTGTCCACGCCATTCGTCCACCACCATGATATGGAGATGTTTCTTGCACAAAAGCAGAATTACTTTGAGTTCCACGTTCTCTCCAGATGAGGGAACGACGATTGTCCGGCTGAACACAAAATCTTGACTCACCTGTGAACAGAACCCAGCGCCATGATGTTCCTCCTCCCAGTTTCTGTGGGCTAAAAGGTGCTGTGGTTTTAATGGGACATACACGATAGGCCTCCGTGCGTAGAAATCACATTCCCAAAGGCAATGTCGGACTGTTTTTGTTGATATAGACGCCCTGTTGCTGCCTGGTGGGTGCGTTGCAGCTGAGTTGCGTTCAGCCTCCTGTCTCGACGAGCTGTTAACGGTCATATCTTGCTGATGTTACCCGTGGACGACCTTGGCCTTGCCTTCTTGTAACGGTTCCCGTTCTCTGAATTTGCGTCCAGGTCCTGGAAATTACTTTGGGACACTCCAGTAGCTGCAGTCACTTCCCTCTATGTCTGTCCCGCTTTCAACCTTATTATGGCTCTCCATGCCACAGCTTCGGGTAAGTCACGTTGTTATTGCATTACACAGACTACCTGTTAACTACACTATCTGAACCCAACTGCTTGTGTAATTCGTTTGGTAGAGTAAACCAAACCCCTCTGCAGCAACTTATTACCACTATCGCGGTTGCCGCAAAGTTGCATCGAACCATTTTAGTTCATTCTGTCGATGACAATACGTCAGAACCTAGATATCTCAACTGATCCCCTTATCGTTCTGAACGGTGTAGATCTTGACAAGATACAGGCGAGTGCCACTGACGAAACTGTACGTTTAGTAGGTTCTCAGCTTTAAAAGGCATACAGTGGATGGACAAAGTAATATTAACGCCTTGCAGTTTCCTACATCATCTTGCAAGCTGGTGCCTCTGCATGCTTGTTACACAGACGCAACCGCAGTATACAATTTGTTACGTAACTGTTAGGAGCATAATATATATTACTCTCGATAGAACAGTACAGGAATGTCTGTCTGAGAGATTCTTTGCTTTGTTCGATACCACCCGTCAGCTTTGTCCCAAGGCTCCTGTAAGTACGAGCTGACGCATCGGCCATTTTCATTCTTGTGGCTCGTAAGTTAAACACACTGCGGTGCTATAGGACTTTCGTCACGGCACTTTAGCACGATATTACGGGTGGTTGTGTTGCCATAAACTGCTCAAATGCCGGCCCGGTGGCCGAGGGGACTGCGGCGCTCCAGTCACGGTCTGCACGGCCACTACGGTCGGGGGTTCGAATCCCCTCTCGGGCATGGATATTTGTGCCGTCCTTAGGAGTAGCTAGTTCATAAGTAGTTTGTAAGTTTAGGGACTGATGACCCCTTAGTTAAGTCCCATAGACTTTACAAACATTTGAACATTTGAAGTGCTCAAATCATTCCAGAGGTGGCTACAGAACGTTTAATTTCCCGGGAGATTCTAAAAGAAAAAATGGATCACTAAATGTCGGCGCAAAAACTGGGAACACGAACGACGCCCAGAGTTATGTATTGTAAGTAAATAGTTATTACGACTTGAAGCAAAATTTAATAGTAAATATCGTTTGTGATATTTGAACTTACGGTTTTGATTAGCTCTTCTGAAAGTACTACCTCTTAACAGAGAAGCTGCCTGTATGGAATTAGCAGCCGCAAGATATCATATTACAGCAAAGCATCCCAGAACATAATGTTTTTAGAGCACAATATGTGTGTCTTATATAGTATATTGAGAAATACACCCATCAAAAAGTTTTGTATTGACATTGCACAAATTGTTGAAGATGCTTCTATTACGTTATTGCGAGAAAGTATTACAAACACTAAAACGGAAAATATAAATATACTGGGCAAAAAGTTTCGGTACGGCTGTGGCAGCGTACTGTGCTGATAAAGGCAACTACCGTTGAATGCTATTTGTGGTATTTCGAGGTTTTAGCGTCGCAACTTGTGGTATACAATTTGACAGAATAATACGGTACGTGATGTTTTATCACAAAATACACCCTCAATTCAATTCCTTATTAGTAAATGCCAATATTGACGCTTATCTATGAGAGGCTGTAACATAACTGGCAAATAATACTGGGTAAATTTTACTTACGGCTGCGGCGGCGTAGTGTGCTAATGTTGGCAACGAAATCTTTGCTTTATAAGGATTATTAAGTTACTGACAAGACATGGGTATTTTTACATACGAAAAGCTGTCAACCTTAGAGAAGGAACAGAATTATTTATTTATTTCATGCTCAACACATTCTATACGATTAGTTTTTCAAATAGCATTCAAAGGTTGTTGCCAACATTGGCAACGTGTGATTCTACAACCGTAAACTTTAGATCCTGTACACTAATATTCTTTTTAGTTTTAGTGTTTCTCAGTAATATAATAGAAGTACTTTCAGCAATCTGAGTAGAAAAATCCGACGTGGTGAATTGGTCACAGCAGATAATAATCCCTTACTGCAAGACGGCAAACAAACCTCGCATATTCACAGTCATTATTCAAATAGAAGCCATGATCGCTTAAAATTTTTATCTAGATGACCAGTTTCGGCAGCATTAAACGTAGTACACGATTTTTATCACATAAATATATGTTTCTTGCTCTCTTTTCTGTATTTGGACAGAAGCAGCAATACGTAAAGAAAACGCGATATTTTTGTGTCTGACCCACATATCGATGTAAACAAGAGCGGAATGCAAGCTCAAAGTAGCACGATCTAAGACTGTATGCCGGGCACTTGTAAAATATTTCAGTAAACTTAAATAAAACAATACTGTCCGCATAAGCGGCGTGCTGTGCATCCGCAAGAATGAAAATGGCGGATGCGCCAGCCTGTGTTTTTAGGAGCTCTACTTTGTTCTATTACGTCATGTATTACGTCAATTTTTCACAGACGATTTCATTTATAATTATTACTAGTCGCTGATAAAACTGTAGACATGTCAGAGATAATATTTATTAGGATGTGTATGTGTATTTATACATTTCGTGTTCGCGTAATAAAATGCTACTGAGGAATACCAAATAATATATGCTTAATCGTTCTGAGCGGTGTAAAACATTGGTTTGTTATCTTAAAGCGATATTTTATTATTATTATTTTAGTTGTAAATTGATCATGGAATCGTTGATAGTGGCATAAAACGTCGTTCTCTTTGTATCACGTAATATTTTTTAACATTGCAATGATTTTGGTATCGTTGTTATTTGCATAAAATATGGTTTGCTACCATTACGTGTTTATCTATGAAAGCAACACACGATATTACCTTTTCGTATTTTTAGTTCAGAATTATCTGGTATTAGTAATTAGATCTGTTTTATATTGATTGAGACGAAATACAGTTATCAGTTCGTCGAACAGCACACTATAATAGCATTAGTCAGCGAATAAGTAGTCATCCAAACAACACTTCCTCGCCGCGGCAGCATGCAAATAGGAATGGTTAGCGTTCAAATTTAAATATGCATATCGTATAGTAAGAAGCAAAGTTATGCCTTCACATGCCATGCCGGCTCATTTATTTGAGTGTTTGTCAACAGTATATTTGTTTTTTACTGATACGCCACATTGTAAAGAAAGTGTTTTATGAAGATTGCTGATTTATTGACTTGACAAGGGGGCATCAAGATCCTGTCTACCATTGAGCATTTCGAGAGCAGTATTTCACAAAGATAGCTGATTTCGTGACCGGACACGGTTCATCTAGATGCTGTCATAAATAAAGCAGAAACAGTAATAATTAATTTCCCCAAATTTGTTGTGAATTTCGACGGCACCGGACAAGGGTACAGAGACGAACCTGTCAACCATAGAGCAGAACAACATTAATTAATTTCCCCAAATTTGTCACGAATTCCGAGGGCACTGTTACGTTCGGAAATTGCAGTGGGCGAACATTCATAAGGATAAAACCTGTAAATTTGCAGCTTTTCTAGTCAATCTTTTTCCTGAATATGTTTGGACTAATCAGTATACACTCCTTACATTACAGGTAGTAAAATGATTATCTTTAAAACAAAAAATAGTAATCGATAATTGACAATTCATACAAATATTACCTTATAATCCTGAACCTCGGCGAAATGTGTTCTGCTGCATTCGAACTCTGCTTTCTCATTGGTTAAACAGAAACACCAAAAGCAATCCATCCACTTTTTATCATCACCTACAAACAGAAAAACACGAAATAGGGGCCATAAATGAAACGTTAAAAATTCTTCATATCACGGAAACGTTACCAATCATGAATATCCTTGAAGAAATCGAACTATATTCACATGCCTAAATAAATCCCATAAATATACCCAATGAGCAGACAGAGCTAAAACACAAAAAATACACTGAAAGTTTTATTCATATTTTCAGCCACGAAAATGGATATCCAAAAACATGTCACAAATATTCACTCCATAGTAACAACATAAACGTCAACCACCAAAGTTATAACATCAAGGAAAATAAATTAGCTGATAACTACAGTAATCTCTGAGTAACCATGTAAACATAATGTCTTTAAAACACTTTGAAAATAGCTGTCCTTTTTAATCAGGCAGAAAATAAAAAATCCGTTACAGGCATTTAAGAAAGACGAGTGGATCCTAAAATTTTGCGAATCATTAGACTCCACACTGCACCGAATATGTGTCAAAAAATCTTTGTCATAGTAAGAACAGACCATAATAGAAATGTATGTTTTCTTATGTTTGTATTCTACTTATTTTCAGCGGAATAAGCTGTAAATATACTCATATTCGTAAGTATTGGTTCATGACGAAGTTCTTCGGCATACCATTGAATAAGTGAAGTTCGGCTGTTTCTACATTAAATTCCGTATTATGTATGTCTCTTGCTGTTTTACTACTGCTCGTAACGCAAAAATTACACTATTTCGTTTATTACGTACACAAATAATTATAAACAAACATCACTTTTTCAGCGGCTTGCGCACCACTAGGAGCGCTAGTGTCGTTGCAACTGTCAGTTGGTAACAACTTGGTATTATCTCGGCCAGTTCAATAGAAAATTTTTAGTCACAATGTTTCGCCTTCGATTTAACCATGGGCGGTTCAGGCAACATTTGTGCCGACTGAATCTCATTGTCTCGCCCCTGTCTGAGTGTGGCTCGGAGGAGAATGCTGATCACGTTGTTTTCGAATGTTCCCAAAGATACGATGCAACAGTACTTAGTGCAAAACAGATATCACCTACCTACTAGTGTAAAGACGTTACTTGCAACACAAGATATATCAGTGTACAAACATTTACTTCAGTTTCTGGCAACTGAGCTCATAAAGATATAATTTTTGTGTTTAATTAATTCATGTTTTGTAACTTTAATATAATTTATAAATAAGAATTGTGCTTGGTTACAACTGTTAATTGTATTCAATTATGTATTAAAGATTGGCTGAATGGATTATGCCCAAAGGCATTAAAAAAATACGGAAAACTTTCACAGCAGTGAGTGTCGCGACTGTATATGTTAGACTGTGGTATTGCCTTGGCCTTGGCTAAAACGAATTGCTGAAATGTAAGAATGATTTTATGGAAGTATTTGCCAAGAAAATGTTTTTGCCAAAACTGGGTATGGAAGGTTTTATTTTGTGGTTTCCTTAGGTTTCTCTCGTCCAGCCATTGTTTAAACATTGACACACAGAGATCTTTTTGATGATGCAGTTTTACAAACGATTACAATATTCAGACTAAAAGCCTATCATAATGTTTGACAAAATATAAATGTTCAGTAAAACATTCCCACACACAGATTTTACTGAGGTCAGTAAGTAACTAAAAACTTTTCCTTTATATCCACTTAGTGCTTAGTATAGTTCCTTATTTTATCAAAATGAAACTGTGTAGTGTGAGATTTCGAAACAGTGTTTCGAAACCATGAAACAGTGTCTTTTGAAATATTATGGACATGTTTATTGTACCCTCGTCAATGTGTACTGAATAATTATTGCTATAGAACCATAAACAGAGGTGCCCACAGGGGGAGGGGGAGGTGAAAAATGAGTACTTTTGGCCAGCCTGGGGTGGGGGCCTTATAAAAAAAATTACAAAACGGGAAATAAAATTAAATGGCAAAACCATCTTTATTAGGCAATAAACTAGAAATCTAGGACCTAATATCTCGGGTGTGGGGGAGTGGGTTGGTCGCATTTTGGGGGGGTGGGGGGCGGCACCTCTGACCATAAACATAGTGCGAGGACAGCGACTATAGGAGAAAAATTTAATCTTTTATTTAAATGCCGCAGCAGTTTTATATTTCCTGCGCCGATTAAATTTTACTTACCGTCCTGGCGGCCTCGTGTGATAATGTTGGTAATCACGTAACAACGCAAATGTTTTGTCGTAAAATCTTCGTTTTACGAGAACAATTACTTTTACTTAGTGGATAAGGCTATATACAAAAACCTGTCAACCATAGAGCATGAACAACATTATTTATTTACTTCATGGTCTGTACGAAACACCAATTAAGTCATTCATTGTGGTAGAGATGGGAAAAATGAAACATCTGACGGTTTCGGAACAAATGAAACCGTACAGTATGAGGTTTCGGCTTCATTTTACAGTCCGTGTCGCGGCGCTGTGTTTTGTGTTCAGATGTTAGCTACGGCCGTTGCATGTGAAGTACGGCAGCCATGTTCTTTTTCTGAATGTTTTTTTTCCGGTGACGATTACAGTTAATTTAATGAGAATCTGTCGACCACAGATCAGGAACAGCATTAATTATTTACTTCATGGTCGGCACGAAAAAGTAATCCCATCACTCTATACGATTCTGTTTGCTCCGGTCGCTGCCAACATCTGAACACTCGACACTACACTGCGACACGAACTGTAAAATTTTATGGAGGTTTCGGATCACTGTTTCGAACACATGAAACAGTGTATATTTTGTAATAGTATGGGCCTGTTTACTGTAACATCGTCAATGTGTAGAATTGCGTTAATATTTTTCACGAGCTACAGAGTAAATGTTATTGCAGCTCGTTCCACTCGCAGCAAAATTAATACTGTACCTGCTCCATGGTTGACACATTCTAGTATGTACCCTTGTCCGCTCAGAAAAAAAAAATAATTTTCGTTTTAATTGAAGTTGTCACGAAAAAACATTTATTGGACATCTGAGTTGCCGTCATTACCGTTGGTGCGAACATAACCATTGCAGCGGTATTGTTATACCACCACATAGTTTGAGGCCAGCAATTGTAGGAGAAAAAAAGTAAACTTTTACTCAGATGCCTTGGCAGTTATATATTTCCTACACTGGCAAAATTTTATCTTCCACCCTGGCGGCCTCACGTGGTTAAGTTGGCAACATCAATAACACAGTAGAAAATGTTTGCTAAGATCTTCGATGATGTTTATATTATTGCTGCTCTGTGGTCGACATGCTCTTGTATGTACTCTCAGTTAAATAATTGTCCTCGTACAACGAAGATTTCATGACAAAACATTCGCATTTTAACGCGATTCGCTAATGCCATCGTTACATGATTGCCAAGATTATCACGCGATACTGGTAGAACGATAAGCGAAATTTAAACCCTGTACCAAATGCACTGCTTTCCCATTAGCTGAGGACTGACGTTTTTATTTCTAATCCATTGGTTTTTTATCAAAGTAGATATAATTAATAAATTTTGCTTTTCACTAATCTAGTCTGGGGCAGGCCAGTCACAGTCTGCACGGCCGCTACGGTCGGGGGTTCGAATCCCTCCTCGGGCATGGATATTTGTGCCGTCCTTAGTGTTAGCTGGTTCGTAAGTAGTTTGTAAGCTTAGGGACTGATGACCCCGTGGTTAAGTCCCATAAGCTATACAAACACACACACACACACACACACACACACACACATATATATATATATATATATATATATATATATATATCAAAAAATTTATATATTTATTATTCGATTTGCAGATATTCCTTCGTCACTCACAAATGTTTATTTATTTGCTTCTTGTCCACTGTGTTTCAGAGCTACTACTCAGTTTCCAAAACCTAATAGGAGTTACATTTCCTTCAGTTTAAAGCCTAGCAGTAACAGAACAGATGTTACTACATCTAATGAGGATTTTATGTGAGAATACTTGAAAATGACAGATAGCAAGGATCTATTCACTAGCTAACGAACTGACTTGTTCTCATTTTCTCACATAATAAAGCACTCTGTATTGAGATATTTAGAATATCCTTTTCATATAACTGAATAATTGATATTGCATATTACATAGAGACACAACACTTTTGTAGTGTGCAACTATTAAATTTAATGGGTTAAAAGAAGTCAGTACCAGTATCTTCAAGTATGGATGTTATGCAGTAACAACATGTGCCTAATTATTAGGAGCTCTAATACGGAAGATGTCTTACTGATAGAAGGGCAGGCGGATCCCAGTGCGTCATATTTAACTGATATTATCTCACGTTATACGTTTCTTACAGAGTTTCTGTTTGGAGAGGATGAAAATTTGATGCATTTTGAACATTTCATTCGCATATGTGTTCAACTAACTTCAAAAGAAAAAAAGTTTCTCGCATGTCGAAAATTCCGTAACGTCGTCAGAAAGTGTATGGTCGTAAACTATCAGTATATGCTGTTTATAAATTATTGCCATAAATAAAACTAAAATGAAAATGTAGTGTAGTTCTTAACGAACACATTGATGAGAGTTTCACGTTGATACAGTGAGTAGTTTGCGAGTGTGAACGAGTTGAATGAAACGCGAGGTAACGCATGAGCTTCGTCAGGAACGTGGTAACTCCTACAGCTTGGGGAAAAAATGGCGGATAGTTCAGCTCGGGTTTATAGGAGCCTTACTCGGTACAATCTATTGATCATTGACGTCATAAACGCACTTCCGATGCGGTTGGTGGCTGATTTACACGCAGGCGCGAAAGGCGCAGTCGAATTTCGGCAGAAAGTGGAACGTATAAAACAGGCTTTTAAGGCTGCCTCAAACGTGTCCGGGGCACTGTCGCGCGAATCCTGACGCTCGATAACCTGTAACAATTGAAATAAAGTCTGAGCTGCAGGGTTGAGGATCTGCTCTCGAATGCTCCGACACATGGTATGTAATGGTGTGTTCAAATATAATACTGTCCAAAAACACACTGAAACTGGAATTGTCCTGTTAATGCCTATAGTTCTGCGATCGAATGACGGAATGTCTGATTAGGCTGCTTACGCAAACGAAAAATCTTATAATGAAAAGCAGCTACTTGCACTTGGTCCTCATAGTACGCGGCGTGTTTTTTACGAAAGTACCGTTTTGAAATTTAAAAAAAAGACGTGCTAAGATATCTAAATAATTTTATGCGAATTGGGTACATACATCTGTTGTCTACGCACTGTCGCCATTACAGTCTGATTCTTTCTTGTTTATGTTGTGTACTGAGTGTTTAAGATGCCTCCGATAATCGTTAGTCCCGTCGACTGTGCAGTAGGGGCTGTTATAACATTTCTTAGTGCTATAGGCCTAAAAGCGATTGATATTCATCGTGAGATCTGTGCAGTATACGGAGGAAACGTTATGAGTGATGGGATGGTTAGAAAGTGGGTAAGAGCATTTAAAGGTGGCCGCACAAATGTGCTTGATGAACAACGGAGTGGGCGTCCTTCGGTCGTTACTGGAAGTTTGGTGCAGGAATGGTAAGAAGGAATGGTAAGAAAGGAATGGTAAGAAAGGGTAAGACCATTTATAGATGGCCGCACAAATGTGCATGATGAACAACGCAGTGGGCCGGCCGCGGTGGCCGAGGGGACTGAGGCGCTCCAGTCACGGTCTGCACGGCCACTAAGGTCGGGGGTTCGAATCCCCCACCCCGGGCATGGATATTTGTGCCGTCCTGGTTCGTAGGTGGTTCATAAGTAGTTTGTAAGTTTAGGGACTGATGACCCCGTAGTTAAGTCCCATAGACTTTACAAACAAACATTACAACGCAGTGGGCGTCCTTCAGTCGTTACTGGAAGTTTGGTGCAGGATGTGGTCAAAAAGGTGAGAGAAAACAGACGCTTTACGATTTCCTCCTTGCGAGATGACGTTCCTAATGTTTCTCGTAGTGTTTTGTGTGACATTGTGACCGAGCAAGACAATGACGAAATCAAAACAGTTGCGATGCAGTGGTTAACAAGTCAGGTGGCAAACTTCCATGAGGAGGGTATGCAAAAACTGGTACAATGTTGTGACAAGTGTCTCAATATTGACGGAAATTATGTAGAAAAGTAGATTAAGGTAAAGGCTTTCATGTAAAAATAAAATGATTGAGATATCATAGCACGTCTGGTTTATTTTTTTTTTTTTATTTTTTTTTTATTTTATTTTTTATTTTTTATTTATTTTTTTTTTTTTTTTAGTTCAAAACGGTATTTACATAAAAAAAACAAATCCGAGTACCGACTGTCAAATGTAATTTTACAGTACCTTGAACTTGATGTGTGACGCAATGAGCTTCACATTGGGGGTACCACGAGTTGATATCTTGCTGTTGCTCGTTGAATGCTCTGCGGTTGTTGCCGGCAAATGTGGCGCAGTTGACGTAGCAGCAGGTTGCAACGTTAGTAGTTGCTGTACAGCCGTGAGAAGCTGTTTCATCTGAAACTGAATAAAATGCATTATCAAGGCCAACAGCAGCCTGAGGCAGTAGCGCATCTTGTGCAGGAGGCGTGCTAAGAATGGCTATCTACATAAATACATTGAAGTGCATGGCAGAGGGTTCATCGAACCTCTTTTGTGATATTTCTCTACAGTTCCATTCTCTAACAGCTCGCGGAAAAAGGAACACCTAAATCATTCCGATTTCTCTTATTTTATTTTGATTTTTTCACCAACTTTCTCTTCTGAATGCAAATATATTTCGTTAGCTTTTTTTATTTTGTTGATCATGTGTATGTGAGTGTAATTCGGGTTGCGATCATAACCGTCAAAGCGTTCAAATTGCACTTCGCACAATTCCAAAGGAATCTGACAGGCAGTCATATTTTCGAATTAGCCAATGGACAGTTCCGCCTAGTCTGAACAGAGACAGAGGAAATGCTTCTTACCGACTCCAAAGAATTTACGAACCTTGCTCCAAAGAGATAAGCCACTAAATACGCAAAGACTTTCGTATGCAATATCGTTGCCTATTCGTTGACGAAAGGAAGTGCGAAATTCCGGCAATTCTTTTAAAAATCCAGTGGACAGTACATCGCATCATTTTGACTTAATTTCCATTGATTTATTCATGAAACACTGCACGAGTTACGTATGTTTTCATGCTTAGCAGGACAAGTTTTGAGAACGAATCACTGTCAAAATTAAGTTTATTTTTTCTGTAAATATTATGTTTACAATCCTTCTTGAACTGGCTGGATGTGTGCATGTTCAACTGCTGGTAGCCTTACCATCAGTAACAATTAACTAGTTTTAATTCCCGTCAGTAACACGTCTCCTGGGACGCCACTCCTGATTAGTTACGTTAAGATGTCATTGTGCAAAGCCGATGGGTTGTATTCTCATATACACTAAATCCTTGAGTATAATAAATATGAGTTTCAAATCTGTAAATTATGGCTATATTTTGTTGTATATACGCATGTCTAAATCTTTATTTTCTCGATTTTCTAAAAATACCCATTTGACTCATTTCTTGTGGAATGAGCAGGTAGGCCTACCGTCTAAAATTTTTTCCCGCCTAGCAGAGTACCGCCTCTCTCTCTCTCTTTTTTTTTTTTTTTGCTACTAAACCACTCGTGTGGTCAGTTTCTTTAGTAGACATAAAATGACATAAAATAAAACGGTTTCAATAGTTTCACAGTTCATACTTCTCAAAGAAAAGAAAGTTATTTTTTATATTACACAACATTTTTAAAACTTTGTAAAACTTTGGAATTTTTTATTATTTATGTTTTTCTCAAACATTTATTTCTACTAAAATACATTGTGAGACAATTTCTAACAATTTTGTGCATTTCCTGGCATTAACAGGAGTACGTCATTTGAATAGGCAAAAAAAAAAGTAACATTTTTTTTTCATCGGGTGTCAAATTGTCTCGATATCAACCCAATGTATCGTATACGATACATGGCCTTCAACAATATGTAAAAAAATTTTAAAAATTATTCATAAATATTTTACCATAAGTGGTGCCAATCAACGCATTAAAGGTTGTTTGGTTCAATTTACTGTATAAATCTGGTTTCAGGTCTATAGAGGATACGTCTGAGGCACAGAAAATGTAGCAAGTCTTCATTTTGACAGTTCAAAACACAGGTCACGACCTCACAAAAATATGTACAATTGATTGTGAAATATTACGTATATTAGCTAGCATAAGTAATGTGTATAATTTGACCTTTCTTAAACCAAATGTTAATAAATAATAATAAAGTTTATTGAAAACCATATGTAACGTGATAAGAAGTATAAACTTCTCAACGAATGTAGTAACCTAAGACCATGTGTCTATATACATCTTCGAGTTAAGTGTCTGAAAATCAAAGAAGGTATTTGGAAAAGGTTTCCTCCGCCTGACCCTACAAAACTTGTGAATGGATTGGGCCTTCCCAGAAAACTATGGACGTCCCTGAACCAATTCCACACAGGGCATGGAAGATACAGCGCCTGTTTGTATGAATGGGGATACTAAGACGCCCCAGCGTGTGACTGTGATGCTCCTTTGCCAACAGTGCAGCACCTAATTGAAGAAAATTTCCTGGAGGACTCAGTGAGCTGCATTTGGTGACAAGAAGAACTGTAGAGTGGTTAAGAGACAGAGATATTCAACTATAGTATTTTCTCTGATTTGTTTGTTTGCTTGTTTTTATTATGTCTATTTGTACATAGTTTTTGTGTATGCACTCCTTTATCTATGAAAATTTTCAAATAAGACTGAAATATGACGATGTAAGCCATACGAATAAATAAATAAGAACAGAAACAGTTCAATTGTTTTAACCAGAATTATGGAATTGTTCTGCCAAGAACTGAAAAATATTTTTTTTAATTGCTGTACATGACTCGCTTGGAGTAGATACTGAACTGAAGATGTTCGTTCAATGAAGGAAATGTATAAGCTATGTTTTAAAATAAATCTTTTATATCATAACCAACATACTGAAATTTGGTAATTTCCTAGATCCCGTGTACATCGATGGAAACGGCATTATATATATATATATATATATATATATATATATATATATATATATATATATATATATATATCTCGAAAGTTCGGCTCTCGCTTCGCTACCATTGACGATTTAGTGTTTCTGAACCAGAGATTCGGGCCTACGCGCTCTCACGTACTAAAAGAAGAACTTCTTGTTTAACCTATACCTAACCTTCTTAAGGCTACGCTACAGATCACTTTTTTTTAAGTTAAGTTAGGTATAGGTTGAACAAGAAGGCTTTTTTTTCTATTGTTATTAAAATTATACCTGAATTCTTCACTTATTCAGCCAGCTACATACTGGGAGCAAGCGTGTATAGCAATAACAAGTTCTAGAAAGTGTCGTTGTCAGTCCACGCGCGATCTCGACTGGTTGGAGCTATTCGCCGATTTCCGGCCAGTGTGCGCGCGCATGGTCGATGTGACGCGCGATACCTGAGTCGAATGCGGCAGTTGCGACTGGGCAGCACGTCTCGTCGGCGCTTGTGAGCGGCGCGCGACGTGACGCCGCCACGCGGCGGGCGCAGGAAGCAGCGGCGAGCGGACCACCGGCAGAGCGGCTGGGCAGGATGTGCGCCCAACTGGCGCTTATCTGCAGCGCAGCAGGTGCGATCGGGTGGCGGCGAGAGGCGGCGAGAAGGCCCGGTCAGCACCTGGCAGGGCCGGAGGAGCTAGTCCAGGTGGCGGGCGAAGGCCGCGCTCGCGAAAGCCCCGGCCTCCAAGCCCTGAGCCGGATGTTACTTCCTTGGGAATCAAGAAGGGGCCGGGCTCCCGTATCCTGTTGTCATCGTGCGCCGGGACGGTTTTAATCCAGTTTCCGAGTGCGTCATCTCCTTACATCAGTGGTTCCCAAACTGTGGGTGGCGGCAAACCAGTACGTGCAGGGATGGCGAACCTCTGTAGTCATAAACAATGGCGGACGAATGCTGCTGGAGGCCCAGGGCGGCGGCGAAACAAAGTGAGCCTCCCCCCCGCCCCCGATCACTTGGAAATACGAGTTTTACTATAAACAAGAATTAGAGGCACAGGACAGTCACCCCCACCCCACAAAAAAAAAAAAAAAAAAAAAAAAAAAAAAAAAAAAAAAAGGCTTTCTAGATTTGGAAACCCCAGGAGATGCCAAACATAAAAAAAAAACACCTTGCTCTCGAGGTATTTGGAGGCCCGGGGCGGACCTTCCCCTCCGCCATCCCGTAGTCCGCCACTGAGTCAAACGTGCCATTTGTACCAAAAATGCATTTACTGTGACTAAGGCGCGCTCTGGCATAAGCCTTTTTTAAAGAATACACGAGAGGGAAAATAAGTGTCTATCGACTGTGGTCAGCTGCGTTGTTGTTGTGGTCTTCAGTCCACAGACTGGCTTGATGCAGCTCTCCACGCTACCATGTCCTGTGCAAGCCTCTTCATCTGAGAATACGTTCGGTAACTTACATCCTTTTGAATCTGCTTACTGCATTCTTCCCTCAGTCTCCTTCCACGATTTTTACCCCACACACTTCCTTATAATGCTAAGTGGACAATTCCTTGATGTCTCAGAATGTGTCCCACCATCCTATCCCTTCTCTTAGTCAGAATATGCCAGAAAATCCTTTCCTCCCTAATTCTATTGAGGACCTCCTCATTAGTTATGTGAACTACCCATCTAATCTTCATCAGTCGTATGTAGCACCACATTTCGAAAGCTTCTGCCATATTTTTGTCTGAGCTCCTTATCGTCTACGTATCACTCCCATACTGTGCTACACTCCAGATAATGCTTTCAGAAGGGACTTAGTTATCTTACTACTTTTATTATCTACTTTTCTGAGACCACATTCCATAAATCCTCGGTTTACTCTTGTTAATGTTCATCTTATACCTTTCTTTCAAGGCACTGTCCATTCCGTTTAATTGCTCTTCCAGATCCATTCCTGTTTGTGACAGAATTACTATGTCGTCAGCAAACCGCAAGGTTTTTATTCCCTCTCCCTAGACTTAATTTCCGCTCCAAATTTCTCTTTGGATTCGTTCACAGCTTGTTCATTGTATTAGATTGAACAACATTGGGGAAAGCTATAGCCCAGTCTTACTCCCTTCCCAACCACTGCGACCCTTTCATGCCCTTCGACTCTAATAATTGCTGTCTAGTTTTTGTACACTCTTCACCCCCTGCTACCTTCGGAATCTGAAAAAGCGTATTCCAGTCAACATTGTCAAAAGCTTTCTCCAGATCCACAAATGCTAAAAACGTAAGTTTCCCTTTCCTTAATCTATCTTCCAGAATAAGTCGTAATGTGAGTATTGCCTCGCATTTTCGTTCATTTCTCCTAAATCCAAATTGATCTTCCCCAAAACAGAATTCCACCGGTTTTTCCATTTGCCTGTAATTTTCACATTTGTCTGCACTTGCTTTCTTAGGAATTGTAATCACTATATTCTTCTTAAAGTCTGAGGGTATTTCCCCTGTCTCATACATGTTGCATACCAGAGTTGTGTATGAAAGGGAAAAAAAAAAAAAAAAAAAAAAAAAAAAAAAAAAAAAAAAAAAAAAAAAAAAAGAGACGTTAAATATAAAACATCTTTATTTTTCGACATAATTTGCAAGTACATTGAAACATTTTTCAAACCGCTGTAGGCCTATACGCTTTAACAAGTCGTCCAGGAAAAAAAAAAGAATCAGGGCGTTGCACATGGAAGAAGCGTTGAACGTATATAGGCGAAAGACGACACAGCAGGTGAAGGCGCACGTGCGAGACAGCGATACACCAATGGGTAGAGGTCAACCATGAATGTGGCAATAACTTTCTGACTCGGATTATGACCGGGTATGAAACGTGGGTCCATCATTACACGCCCGAATCGGAGGCCGCATCCATGGAGTGGAAACCTCCGTTATCACCTGTCCGAAAGAAGTTCAAAAGCACTCCGTCTGCAATTAAAGTGCTACTCCACGGTTTCTGGAAAGCCCAAGGAGTTTACTTCTTGGAGAATGTAACCATCAATGCTGCGCGGTACTGCGCCATTCTGTCGAAATTCGGGAAAAGCGGCCCCTGACCTTCTTAGATCAGGAGTTCTGCTGTTGGATGACAATGCAAGACCACACGGCAACGCAAAACCATATTGTAAATCTTGGTTGGGAGCGCCTACTCCATCCGCTATACAGTCCTGATCTCGCATCGAGTGACTTCCATCTGTTTATCTGTTTCCAGCTTTGAAGAAGACTCTCGACGGAAGGCGCCTTGGAAGCAATGCTAACATCAAACAAGCCATTCAACGCTTCTTCCCTATGTAACGCCCTGATGTTTTCCTGGACGGCTTTTTGAAGCTTATAAAGCGGTATTACAAATGTCTCAATGTAGTTGGCAATTATATAGAAAAATAAAGATATGACTTTATTTTTTTTATTTTTTTTTTTATTTTTTTTTTTTTATTTATTTATTTTTTTATTTTTTTTTTACAGGGGAAACTTTTTTCAACTCGCCCTGTAATTGTCCTTCAAAGTAGTCACCAGCGTTATGCAGAATCCGTTGCTAGTGATGTGGAAGGCGCAGTATACCGTTTGCAGAGCCTGTTCTGTTGATGGTTAGAGGACCTCGGGAATACACAGGAAGTGTTTCAGTCTCAAAGGGTACAGGTCAAAGGTAAAATATCAACACACTGCAAAAAATGGCATTGAACCGTAATACTGAGAAATGTGAAGTCATCCGTATGACAACTGAAAAAAATCCATTAAACTTCATTTACACGATAAATCAGTCAAATTTACAGGTCGTAAATTCAATTAAATACCTAGGACTAACAATTACGAACAACTTAAATTGAAAAGAATATATAGAGAATATTGCAGGGAAAGCGAATCAAAGACAACGTTTCGTTGAAGATGCAACAGTTCTACTTAAGAAACTACCTACACCATACTTGTGCGTTCTATTTTGGAGCCGACCGCAGTGCCCGAGCGGTCGGCGGCGCGCCAGTCACAGTCTGCACGGCCGCTACGGTCGGGGGTACGAATCGCCCCCCCCCCCGGGCATGGATGTTTGTATCGTCTTTACTATAAGCTAGTTCATAAGTTGTTTACTGCGGTCGGGGGTTCGAATCCACCCTCGAGCATGGATATTTGTGCCGTCCTTAGTGTTAGCTAGTCCGTAAGTAGTTTGTAAGTTTAGGGACTGATGACCCCGTAGTTAAGTCCCATAAGCTATACAAACATTTGAACATTTTCATAAGTAGTGTGTAAGTTTAGGGACATGACCCCGCAGTTAAATCCCTTAAGCTTAACAAACATTCTCATTCTCTCCCTATTTTGGAGTATTGTTGCGCATTGTGGGATCCTCACCAAGTGAGACAGACGATTTAGACGAACGCCAGAGGAAGTCAGTTTTTCGTCTTCGGAAATAAATCAAAGTCACAAGGACTTAAGTCCAAGGGGTATGATGGATGGTACATTACTTCCCAATTCCATCTACCGAATAGGGCAGCCACAGCTTGCGCTATACGCGCCCGCGCATTGTCGTGCAAAATGATGGGCGGGTTGCGCAGAAACTGTTGGCGCTTCTTTCGCAAAGCTGGTCGCAGGTGATGCTCCAAAAAACGAACAGTAATACTGGGCATTGACAGTCTGCCGTGGAGGAACGTAATGCGTTAGGTTGAAACTGTTACGTTAGACCGCTCGCTCACAAGTGACTGACTTCTCAATTTATATATACAGTATATCAAGATTAAAGTTTGTTTGTTTGTCTTTTTGTTCGTATTTTATGCATGGCCATGCCGTACATCCGATTGCGATAAAATTTTGTCAACTTATTGCTTGCATGAAGGTGATAAGCATACTAAAATTATACACATGTGGCGTCTGTTGCGAGAGAACAGACGTCACTTCTGATCCTGCAGTTGTTATTATTTAATATTCATAGAATATATGACATCAACTGCGATTGGGCAAAGCTGAAAATGTGTACCCAGCCGGGATTCGAACTGCCTAGAAAGCAGGAGACCCGGGTTCGAATCCCGGCTGGGTACACATCTTCAGCTTTGCCCAATCGCAGTTGATGTCATATATTCCATGAATATTAAATACTAATATTAATTAAGCGTATGGCAGAATGCGCTTTAGAATTAGTTAATTCGTTTCTTACGCCTTCGCGCTGAAATGGCTGGATGGATATGACATTTGAAACAGAGGTAGCTTATGCCCTGATTAATACAAGGGCGACCTTCCGTAAGCCGCCGTATGGTGGGTGGCGGAGGCTACGCTACAACCACTGATCTATGGGTAGTGGCATTGGTCCTGTGCTGTTCCTTGTTTACATAAACAATTTGGGAGAAAATCTAAGTAGCTCTCTTAGATTGTTTGCAGATGACGCCGTCATTTACTGTCTAGTAAAATCATCTGAAGATCAAAACCAACTGCAGAACGATCTGAATGAGATATCACTATGGTGTAAAAATTGGCAATTGACTCTAAATAATGCGAAGTGTGAAGTTGTCCACATGAGTACGAAAAGAAATCCGTTAAACTTTGTTTACAAGATAAATCAATGAAACGTGAAGGCCGTAAACTCCACAAAATATCTAGAAATTACTATTACTTCAGACTTAAACTGGAAAGAACACGTAGATAATGTCGTGGGTAAGGCGAACCAGAGACTGCGTTTATTGGCAGAACCCTTAAAAGATGCAACAAACTACTAAAGAGACTGCATTCACTACGCTTGTCCGTCCATTTTCAGAGTATTGCTACCCAGTGTGGGATCCTTATCAGGTGAGTTTGACGAAGGACATCGAAAGAGTTCAAAGAAGGCAGCGCGTTTTGTATTGTCACGATACAGAGGAGGCAGCGTTACGGAAATGAAAAAGGACCTGGGATGGCAATTATTACAACAACGGCGCTTATCGCTGCGGCGTGGTGTACTTACGAAACTCCAATCACGAAGATTCTCCTACGAATGCGGAAATATATTGTTGACTCCCACCAACATAGGTAGAAATGATCATCAGAATAAAATACGAAAAATCAGAGCTCGAACGGACAGATTCAGATGTTCCTTCTTCCCGCGCGCTATTCGAGAATGGAATGGGAGATGAATATTATAAAGGTGGTTCGATGAACCCTCTGCCAGGCACTTAAATGCGATTTGCAGAGTATCCCATGTAGATGTAAATGTCGATTCCTATACTACGTGGATGTTGAACTACAGATATCTGAGCGTGCCAGCCAAAGATGTTCATAATTCATATTCTGATTCTTGACGAATTACAACATGACTGCAATGAAGTTTTACAAGAAAACGAAAAAGATATATGTTTCGAGTCTGTACTCACGACAGTTTGCTAGTTCATATATTGACATAAATTTCAAATCCAGCGGTAATCTAGCAATTATTCGTTACTTACTAACTGATGAAAATTCGTTTAACTAATATTACAACATGGTGGACAATGCAAATTCGTGTGCAAAACATATGAATGTTCAGGTACGCTACAGTTCTGTAGTCAGGCACCAGAGTTGTATAGAGGTAGTATAGAGATCACTGGTTAGGCTACAACAAACACCCAAATTGTTTGACTGATAACCATGAAAGTCAGCACGTAAATTTATGTTTTCATGAAGGAGATTTTTATAATCTGCAAGCCAGTGAATTTAGCATGGCGGAGGGTACCTTTCGACTTTGACACCGTTTGACCAGTCACCATGAAACTTGGCGCATATATGTATGCTTTCATACATAGGATGGAGAGGAGTAGATGGAGGAGGAGACAGACAGGAAAGGAAGGGAAGAGACGGACAGAGAGAGAGGGGGGTGACAGGGAGGTGAAAGGAAAAGAACAGATGGAGGGGAGGAGGAAATGGAAAGAAAAAGGGACAGGAGGAGACGGACTAATGGAAGATTGGAACCTCATAAATATTTGTTATTTTGTTCGTATTTATGCGTTGCCATGACGTTCATCTGATTGCGATAAAACTTCGTCAACTTACTTTTTAGTCTTACGAGAAGGTTATGCACATAGTACAGGTAACTTACAGTAGACGGCGCGCGTGTCGTACCGGCAACTTAGTTACACAAGCTAGGACTTTCAAATTTCAAACGTTATTTGCATCATTATTTCTTCTGTGGCAGAAAAGCACCAGGTACCAGCTAGTATCTATCAAAAATTACTGCGACCAAGACCTTTCTGTATATTTAATAAGTGCTTCAAACATGGAAAACGTGAAAAGGGACACTGGCTACTTAGAAAATCTCTGTAGCGGCAAAGCCCAACAGCTTTGGCTGCCTGAGGACGCGGGTTACGGCGGGGGTGAAGATAGAAAAAAATTATAATCTTTAAACCAATCAATGTTATGGTTAAAGTTTATGTTATCAAGTCCACTTGTGCGTTTTCTTGACTCTTTCCTATCTTCCCTTAACCTCACCCACGTTACCGCGAGCAGCGTACTAACTCATCTAGTTGTAATAGACCAAACGCTGCACGTGAGGCTCGTAGGCGGTTGTCATTTAATATTTGACTAGCCTGGTTTCTTCTCTCTCGTAGATGTCCCCAGCGCAGAAGCAGCACACAGGTCGTAGACTCTGTGATGAGGCTGAAATTGAAAGTGGTGGATACTGTGGCTCTCTGACTACCATTAACGAAGTCGATGAATTCTTTCAGAGATGCCAGTGGCTCTTTTATTTTTACCAATCACACGAATACAGAAGCCACAAACTGCTTGTTGTCGGAAAATTTAAAAAAAATTAAAAAAATAAAATAATAAATAATAAAAAAATACGTTGTTACAGCCATAACACACTGTGACATACATTGCATGCACTTTACAAATATTTTTAGCCCCATTATCGACCGATTAATACACGACTGGTTATCGCAAGTGCCGCTAGATGTTTACTATGTCGGGGCTCGCAGTGAACTGACTGGAGCTGAGCTCCACGCTAGCGCCTAGAGTTTTGGCGCCAACCGACACTTCTAGAACGCCACACTCACTCTTTATCTAAAATACTTAATTTAATAAATCTACAAACAAGTAATTAACACACATTATGGCAACAGAATTAATAACTGAATTTTTATTTATTAAATCTAATATATAAAGCAGAGTGTCCGTATGTTTGTACGTGTTGCATATAAATCTACAGTTTTGTTCCAATCTTTATGAAATTTTGTGCACGTAAGCTTCAATCCGTGAGGACGGTCGCCGTAAGTGTAAGAATCACATACGATATATGGTTCACGAGATATGACGTCATAAACAATGAGATGCACGAAAAACTGCTGCATTTTGAGACAATGCTGCTCATTTTCTCCTAAACCATTGGACCGATTTCAACCAAATTTGGAACACACATTCCTTACCGTGAGGTAACAATTGATGCATGGTTAAGAATTACATACGGCACATGGTTCAAAAGATATTACGTCATAACCAATAGAAATCGCAAAAAATGCCATATAATGCGGCGAGACCTTACAAATACGCTATATGAGAATGAGAGTACTTAGCGACTTGCAATAAACTTTAAACATAATTTCAAACCTTTATTAAACTTTTTCTCGCTGGCAAACATAGCAAAATGATGAAAGGAAAAAAGTTTCTCGCTTACTACTTTTCCGCTGTTCATTGACTAAAACTACGGCTTTCGGTATGACGTTACAATTTATAATTTCTACACTACAAATGGGACCCGCAGGAAATTTTACCGACAGTATACACGCATAAATTGAGTTTACTTTTTAAATTGATTTTTAAATCACAGAATGACTCGTAGTTCATGAGATATGAGCACACAAGCAGTAAAGTTCATGGAAAACCGCCCCATCACGCACCAAGTTTTAATCTATTACTTCTTTGCTGCTAATTGTATTCCCAAGAGATTTTACAGACATACAGTCCTTATACAAATGAATATATACCTATGAAATGGCAGGAATAATTAAACAAATACCCGGGCAGCGCCGGGTTTTTAGCTAGTTATTAATAAAATATCTGGGAGATTGTGACGCGTAAAGATATAGCAACAGCCAATCAGATCACTGTTAGAGAAAGGGGCGGAGTTTTCCCTTGGGAGCCTTTTTCCAGTACCATCTGGCTACTATCTTGCTCATGCCACTTCCTACTCTTCCATACAAGTAAATGAAATTATGAAATAAAATAAAGAAATGGCTGCTGCCTTACAAGCTAGTACCGCCACAGGGTCTTAACCTTGTGATGCATGAATTACCAGAAAACGAGGAGAAATTTTTGAAATGGTTTTTATACATGAAAGAACGATGTCTATTATCACAAAAAATTAAAAATTTGTAGTAATTTACCATCTACATGGAAAAATTCCGTTATGTCCACTGAAGTGGACACTGCGCACTTTAAACCTCAAGAGTTCTTTCTGTTTCTTTTCTTTTCTTTTTTCCCCTATGGAAACATTCCTAGAAATTTAGACGTAGAGAATCCTTGCATTTAGAGCAAATTTCATTTGCCTCTTCTTTGTGCAACTGGTCAAATGCATTTCGAAACCGCCGTTCCCACATCACGGTCTCCATCTTGACACGTACTGCCTTCGGGTGAAAAACTGGGGCTTGTCAGTTTATCTGGCGATACCCAGCCTAAGGGTCCCCTGGAGTGGACTCCGTGAATAATAAGCTCTAAAAGCGTCGCAGAAGCAATGAAACAGTCCAATAACAGACGTCCAGTAGAGTGGACGCTATGCGCCACAGGGTCGAGCGTGTGTGGCACGCAGCACAGCTTCACACAGCTGCCGGATGCGTCTGTCGAGCAGCGGCCGCCGAGGCCGTCACTCGACACACACGAGGCGGCTCTTCCGGCAGCGTGGGCGAGCCTCGGCACACACCAGTCACTAGCGAGGGCCCTGCACCCCTCCTTCATACCGTACACTCACCAGCTCACGCGACCTTCATACCGTTACTCTCCAGCTGTCACAGAATGTGTGTCGCTTGGGGCGAGAGAGAGACAGGAGATGAAGGGAAAGAGAGACAGACAGAGAGAGAGAGAGAAGAGTAGGAGAAGGGATATATATATATATATATATATATATATAATTATTTTATAAGTTACAGAGGCAAACACGCTTAGTGAAAATGGTGTTTCACTGTGTTTGCCTCTGTAACTTATAAAATAATAGGTGACGGGAAATTTTAATGGCCGAGATGACTGAGACGCTCCAGTCACGGTCAGCACGGCCACTACGGTCGGGGGTTCGAATCCCCCCTCGGGCATGGATATTTGTGCCGTCCTAGTTCGTAAGTAGTTCATAAGTCGTTTGTAAGTTTAGGGACTGATGACCCCGTAGTTAAGTCCCATAAGCTTAACAAACATTTGAACATTTGAGATTTTAATGCGGTAGGTCAACACAAGAAGTGTTACACTTTCTGCGGAGCTATGAACATAGTTTATTGTATCATTTTCCAAATAGTTACACCACAAAGATATATTTTTTTAAATGGAACAATACAGAGGATATAAAAAGCAGACTGGCAATGGGAAGAAAAGAATTTTGAAAAAGAGAAATTTGCTAACATCGAATATTAATTTAAGTGTAAGGAAGTCTTTTCTGAAGGCATTTGTGTGGAGTGTTGCCTTGTACGGGAGTGAAACATGGACGATAAGCAGTGAGGACAGGAAGAGGATAGAGGCTTTTGAAATGTGGTGCTACAGAAGAATGCTGAAGATTAGGTGGGTAGATCGCATAACTAATGAAGAGATACTGAACAGACTTGGTGAGAAAATGAATTTTTGGCATACCCTGACTGAAAGAAGGGATCGTTTGGTAGGACAAATTCTTAGACATCGAGGAATCGTAAATTTAGCATTGGAGGGAAGTGTGTGGGGTAAAAATCGCAGAGGGAGACCAAGAGACGCGTATAGTAAGCAGATTCAAGTGGATGTGGGTTGTCGTTCTTATGAGGAGATGAAAAGGCTTGCTCAGGATAGAGTAGGGTGAAGAGCTGCATCAAACCAGTCCCCAGACTGAAGACCATAACAACAACAACAAATGGAACAATAGTTTTTTTATCGTGCATTGGATTCGTTGAAACCAGCTGCGTCCAAATCAATTTAAACTACATTCCTATCACTCTTAGTTTGGGAGCTACAACCCTTCAAAGTTTCAGGGGCAGATACCACACGCTGTACATAATACATGGCTGTGTGGTGGGTGATGGATATTATGTCGGTGGGAAGTTGATTTACATGAGATGTTCAAATTTGTGTCCATGTTCCTCAATGCATAATGCAATGCGCCGTCGGAAGGATCTGCGGACAAGATGTAACATCGCCGGTGTGACGGAGCGACATGCGTCCTCGATGCGTCGTTTTAGATCATCTGGGGATGTGGGCTCAGTGACATAAATACGATCCTTTAGATATCCCCACAAAAAGAAATCTACTGGTGTTAAATCGGGCGACCTTGCGGGCCATGAATGAGGACCATGGCGCCCCAACCATCTTTCTGCAAACCTGCTGTACTCGTTGTTAGTGTACGCTATCGTCATCCGATGTCAGTAACTGTGGTATATTGAACCCCTGTTGTTTGTGTGTATTCAACTGTCGGGTATACGGCCGTGTGCGGCGACAGTCGGCAGTGTAACAGCGCATCGAGGAAGCTTCTCGCTCCGTGAGACCGGTGACGTTACAACTCGGCCGCACCACATTTAGAAGGCGCATTGCATTATGCGCAGCGTATCTGCCCATGAAACTTTGAAGGGTTTTAGCTCCCAAACTAACAGTGATAGCAATTTAGTTTAAATTGATTTGGACGCAGCTGGTTTCAACCAATCCAAAGCACGATAGAAAAAACTATTGTTCCATTTAAAAAAATTATATCTTTGTGCTGTAACTCTTTGGAAAATGATACAATAAACTATGTTCATAGTTCCGCAGAAAGTGTAACATATCTTGTGTTGACCTACCGCATTAAAATTTCCGGTCACCTATTATTTTGTAAGTTACAGAGGCAAACACACTTAGTGAAACACCTTGTATATACAGGGTGTTACAAAAAGGTACGGCCAAACTTTCAGGAAACATTCCTCACACACAATGAAACAAAATATGCCGGCCGCGGTGGCCGAGGCGACTGAGGCACTTAAGTCACGGTCTTCACGGCCACTACGGTCGGGGGTTCGAATCCCCTCTCGGGCATGGATATTTGTGCCGTACTTAGGATAAGCTAGTTGATAAGTAGTTTGTAAGTTTAGGGACTTATAACCCCGTAGTTAAGTCCCATAAGCTTAACAAACATTTGAACATTTTTGAAAGAAAATATGTTATGTGGACATGTGTCCAGAAACGCTTAATTTCCATGTTAGAGCTCATTTTATTACTTCTCTTCAAATCACATTAATCATGGAATGGTAACACACAGCAACAGCACGTACCAGCGTGACTTCAAACACTTTGTTACAGGAAATGTTCAAAATGTCCTCCGTTGGCGTTCCAATTACGGCCGAATTGGCACAATTGCTTGTCATGTAGACAGTCTGTAGTGGGTGCAATGGGACACGACAGGAAAAATCATTTTTGTGACACAGTGATCTAAGCTGGAGTATGTTATTACAGTTCAATGTGCTTTTCACTGTCAGTTTAGTAAACAAACTGCTTCAGTATAAGCAGATTTACCATCTGGTACCATATTGTGAGTTAGGCAGCTAATTTTGTCAGTTTTGTCTTAACTTAGTGCGACCACAACACATTAAAGCACGAGGCTTGTGATAATTTTTTGTTCTTATGACAAACCAACAATTATGTTGTTATAAGTATGTTTTTAAAAGTTTTTCTTTGTTCGGTGCTGAATGAAATGAAAGATGAGAATGTGGCTGTTAAATATGCCGAAACAGGTCACTTATGTGAAAAATTATACGGAACCTTGACTGTTTTCCATATTAAACTGATTGAACAGATCGCCCCCAAATATGACTAACTTTTATGAAAATTCTATCTGTTCTATTGCCAGACACGTTGGAATTCTGTGTCTATCTTTCGTAGTTTAGAAACAATAAATGCTTGAAATATATTCCTTATTTTTGAATAGCTCTGTATAGTAGCTAACCACTGCCAAGAAATCAAGAACGCCGGCCGCAGTGGACGAGCTGTCTGCGGCGCGCCAGTCACGGTCTGCATGGCCACTGCGATCGGGGGTTCGAATCCTCCCTCGGGCATGGGTGTTTGTGTTGTCCTTAGCATAAGTTTAAGTTAGTTAAGTAATTAGTATGTAAGTCTAGCGACTGATGACCACGGAGTTTGGTCGCATATGACCTCACATACATTTGAACATTTTGAAATCAAGAACAAATTAGTGGTAGTGGTAGTAGTAGTAGTAGTAGTATTTTTCAAAAGTTTATCTAATAAGATAACATGGGCCGCGACCCAGTGTTATTTTCTCAGACAACGTGGCGCTCCGTCACATCGTCGGCGGCGGCGGCTTTATGACTCTTGAATTTGCGCCGCCCTTGCTCTTGCGCCCCTGGCAGTGGCCAGGTACACCCCTGGGAAGAAAACAGACGGCACTATGGTTGGCCCGCTAGATGGCGCTGCTATAGCTCAAACGGATATTAACTTCCTTTTTTTAAATAGGTACCCCCATTTTTATTACATCTTCCCCTAGTACCTAAGTAAATATCAGTGTTTTATTTGGAACACTTTTTTCGCTTTGTGATAGATGGCGCTGTAATTGTTACAAACGTATAAGTACGTGGTATCGCGTATCATTTCGCGAGTGCTCCGTCATCTGTGGAACCTTCTTTGTGCTTCCGTGCGAGTGCTTCAACAAGTGTAGTGCCTTTTAGTTACATTATTTTATTTTTACAACAGTGAACGGCCAACCCGCTGCTGGAACCATCAGTTTTAAATTGTGTGCTTCTCCTTGTGCTTGATGTGTTTTTCGTTTTCATTCCACACTAGCGGACGGTCAAACCATAGCCACCGCTCTGCGCTCACTTTAATTGTACGTGTGCCGCTGACCCTCAAGCAGCTGTTTTTATTCTCCACCATCGGCGTAACAAATCTTCTATGACGCCACTGTTTCGCTCCATTTTTGTTACTTTGTTTTATCTCCACTTAACATCTCCGTTTTATGTGTGTTTTATCTCCAAAATTTTACCTCCTTTATATGTCTACTTTCGTATGTCTACTGTGTCAAATTTGTTTTATTTCTGTAGGTTGAAGTGCGCCTGTGAACGCTGCTAGCCTGCCCCCTTTTTAGGGGAATTGAAATTACAATTTAAAAAAAAAGTAACATTTCGCCAGTGCGGACAGTATTTGCTTCGCGATTCATTACTCGTGTTAAAATGGACCGTTTACCAATTGCAGAATAGGTCGATATGGTATTTACGTATGGCTATTGTGATCAAAATGTTCAACGGGCCTATGCTATGTATGTTGATCGTTGTCCTGGAAGACATCATCCAAGTGTCCGGAACTTTCGTCGGACAGGTGAAACGTCAACCACGACCTGCAACAAATGATGATGCCCAAGTAAGTGTTTTAGCTGCAGTTGTGGCTAATCCGCACATCAGTAGCAGATAAATTGAGCGAGAATCGGGATCTCAAAAACGTTGGTGTTGAGAATTCTACATCAACATTAATTTCACCCGTAACATATTCCTATGCACCAGAATTTGCATGGTGAAGACATTGAACGTCGTGTACAGTTTTGCCATTGGGCACAAAATAAATTACGGGACGATAACATATTTTTTTTCACACGTATGCTGTTTAGTGACGAAGCGTCATTCACAAACAAAGGTAACGTAAGCCGGCAGAATATGCACTATTGGCAAACGTAAAATCCACGATGGCTGCGACAGGTGGAACATTAGCGACTTTGGCGGGTTAATGTATGGTGCGGTATTCTGGGAGGAAGGATAATTGGCCTCTATTTTATCGATGGCAATCTAAATGGTGCAATTTATGCTGATTACTTACGTAATGTTCTACCGATTTTACTACAAGATTTTTCACTGCATGACAGAATGGCGATGTACTTTCAACATGATGGATGTCCGGCACATGGCTTGCGTGCAGTTGAAGCGGTCTTAAATGGAATATTTAATGACAGGTGGATTGATCGTAGAAGCACCATACTATGGCCCGCACGTTCACTGCATCTTACATCCCCGGATTTCTTTCTGTAGGGGAAATTGTAGTATATTTGCTATCGTGATTCACCGACAACGCCTGAAAACATTCTGAGCATTTATTGAAGTCATGAGGTAATTACAGGTAATCACGTAGTAACAGCATGCGCTCTCATAATGCATGATAATTTCAGAAACGTACATGTATCACTTGGAACAACCGAAATTAAGTTCAAACGTACCTACATTCTGTGTTTTAATTAAAAAAAAAAAAAAAACCTACCTGTTACCCACTGTTCGTCTAAAATTGTGAGCAATATGTTTGGGAATATTACAGCGCCATCTATCACAAAGCGACAAAAGTGTTCCAAATAAAACTTTCATATTTATTTACATACTAGACGAATATGTAATTAAAATAGGGGTACTTATTTTAAAAATGCAGTTGACCTATTGCAGCACCATCTAGCGGGCCAACTATAGCTCCATCTGTTTTTTCCCTTCAAGCTGGAAAGGTTTTCTTCTTTGTAGTCTTTTCGTTTGATGCTTATTTCGTGAGATATGTGGCCCGGTCACTATCAATGGACCACCCTGTATACTATGCGCTATATGGAATCTGTCGTCATCGGATCAAAATCAACGTCTTCTTTCCAGGTATACTAATTATGTTCCAGTTTTATGCAGTAATAACATATTATGTGGAACTCTGAATGTTCACAAATAATGCACAAAACAGAAATCATATATGAAAACAACAACAAAACAATAGAAAATGCCGAAACGGTTTACTGCGTGTCCCTTCATGTTATTCGAAAATTAATTGAAGACCTAGGGGGAAAATAATGATAAACCTCATTTATAAAGTGATGATATATGACGACTTGTATGTTTGAAAAATAGTTTCTATTACATGTTTTAATATTTGTTTTAACATTTATATTTGCCATTTCTCGGCAGCTTCATGTATTACTTGAAGAAAATGAAACATTCTGTCGGATATGATTGTTGACACCAAATACATTAAAAATACATAAGTTGAGGGTTGTCATTATTTACCCCCTAGGTCAACAATTTCTAGACTAAAACACCGAATAAGAAAAATCGTTCATTCCTAGGTACAATATTTTCCCGGTACGGCACCCTCTTGTACTGTTTGCTTGTAATGTATATTATCTTCAATAACGAGCAGAACTATTTGTCAGAGAACATTTTAAACAAGACCCAAAAATCAAGGAAATTAACACTAAATTAACGCATAACCAACATAACGAAAAGAAAAGAATGCAAATCGATGATGAAAATCTTGTATCTCTATTTTCTTATACTTATATATTTTTTGTAATTTTTACTCTTTAAGTTGTGACACTTTTTGCATACTGTTGTAGAGGGCAACATTGTGAACTGTAAATCTTTCAAATTTTAATGTATATTGCATTTTAGACTTTGTTTTATATTCTACCATATATATATATATAACTTTATTTCCTTGCTGACCACATCCTGTATCTCAAGTTAAATTTTATATTATGTCGTCTAAAAAGTATGACTTATTGTAACTTAAATTTTATAGAGAGGGCGCTGGGTGCTATTCGCACACACCCAGCTAGGTTTGTTAGCTAAGAAATCAGATTATGATTGACATTCTACTTATGTACTGCCTACATGATGTTAATATGCAATGTGCAAGTTTTTTTGGGCCCACAGGGCTTGGATTCTAGGTATGATACTGTGTTGTATTTTTTCTTCATATTGTGATAGCCTATAGTCCGAATAGTATCAATTACGTTTCTTAATTTTTGTTATGACTTCTAGAAGCCGATTTTGTGTTCTTTTGACTCTTGCAGCAACGAGGAAGGCTAGACACCGACCGAAATCGATGTGTATTATATATAAAAAATAAAGATTTCAATGCGGCCAAAGCTGGTTCTTCCAATTTTAATAATTTTAATGCGGTCGCTCTGCACCAGACTCCGGATGGAGTCGCCTACATGACACATAAATACGCTACACGTGAAACATTGTTAGTAAGTGATCTGAGAGGCCAAATTCTTCGTCAGGAAGAAGCATAATATGTTACTGGAATTAAAGGGTCGTCACAGGCAAATGGAGGTACGAATTTATCATAGTCTACCATCGAACTAAACGCTGGAGCCATAGAACCAATCGCTGACTTTTTGTATTTAGGCTAATGGGGCACACTGAGTGGAAAGACTGCCAAAGAAGCAAGCGGAAGGGTAACAATGAATGTTTGTAAATCTATCGGACCAAACTGCGTGGTCATTAGTCCGTAGCTTACAAACTACTTAAACCTAGGTAAACTAACCTACGAACAAACACACACATCCATGCCCCAGGGAGGACTCGAACCTCTACAGCGAGCAACCGCGCGCTCCGCAGCGAGACGCTTTAGACCGCTCGGCTACTCCACTGCGGCGGTAACAATGAACTGGACTAGTTTTGGTAAAATACATAGCGCCTTCAAAATGACATTTGCTGTCTGTCTGAAAAGGGAAAGTTAACGTTCAGTATGTATTACCAGTTTTAAATTATGACAGTGAAAATCTTTAAGAAGACTGACACTCCTCTCAGCCTTTAGTCCCACGCGAGGCAATAATTATCTCAGTGTTTAGTTTTGTAATGGCCTACTTAGCTTCATTTGTCTGAAACAGGTCTCTATCGAATTTTCATGAAATACATGTATTCGTCGATTAGGTAAGAATGGCATGTCTGTCTGAGTTGCATGGATAAGCAGTGGAGCTGTAAAATACGTGATCGCTACTAGTCGTGGTTAGAAACGTTCCCCGAAAAGGCGTATTAAGTGTGGGCTCCAGAAATGCGAAACGAGAATTATGGATACTTTTATTTGATTCCTTTTATGAGATGATTCAAGGCTTTTATTTCATTTTCTTCGATGAGATGATTCAGACTAAAGAAGATTTTATGTTGAAAAGGTAAGAAAGCTTTTCGCTTCGTAGAACTTCTCAGGCAGCCATTGTCTTAATGATTAGTTTTCTACCCTCCAGACAAAAAGTTAGCCAAATAATGATGATGATGATGATTGGCGTTTTAGGGCGCTGAACAGCGAGGTTATCAGCGCCCGCCCAAATAATGAGATTAAGAGGTTATTTTGGGTGGGGGGGGGGGGGTGGAGCTGGGAAACTGATGTGACTTTTTATTATAGTTTTAACTGTAAATGAATATTTGTGGAAAATTGAGGAAACAATCGTTCCTGTTTTGTGCAAACTTTGATGTCACTAAAATACAGTTCATGCCTTAAAGTCGAATCCATCCGGTGTAGCGCATATGATTTACTTCTCTGCTATTTTTTTATTATTATTATTATTTATGAAACTCCACTTTTTCGAATACATTAGGCTTAAAATGCTCGAATGTTTGTAAACCACTGGATCAAACTGCTATAGTCATCAGTCCCTTAGACTCCCTAGACTTACAAAGTACAGGGTGATCAAAAAGTCTGTACAAATTTGAAAACTTAATAAATCAGGGAATAATGTAGATAGAGAGGTAAAAATTGACACACATGCTTGGAATGATACTGGGTTTTTTAGAACTAAACGGTAACTGCTACCATGATGGGTGAGAGGTACGCCGATATGTTATAGAATCGCATCATCTGCAGCCTGTCTGATAAACACCTACATGAACGTACGATTTTTATGCAGGATGGCGCTCCAACCTTCTTGCTAGACGCGTGAAAGATCTCTTGCGCGCGTCGTTTGGTGATGATCGTGTGCTCAGCCGCCACTTTCGTCATGCTTGGCCTCCCAGGTCCCCAGACCTCAGTCCGTGCGATTATTGGCTTTGGGGTTACCTCAAGTCGCAAGTGTATCATGATCGACCGATATCTCTAGGGATGCTGAAAGACAACATCCGACGCCAATGCCTCACCATAACTCCGAACATGCTTTACAGTGCTGTTCACAACATTATTCCTCGACTACAGCTATTATTAAGGAATGATGGTGAAAATATGGTGCTTTTCCTGTAAAGAAAATCGTTTTTGCTTTGTCTTAATCTGTTATGATAATTATTACTTTTCTGATCAAATGTCTGTAGGACATTTTTTAACTTTTTTTTTCTTCTAATAAAACCCCATGTCATTCCAAGCATGTGTGTCAATTTTTTCCTTTCTATCTATATTATTCCGTGATTTATTGAGTTTTCAAATTAATACTGACTTTTTGATTACACGGTACTTTAACTTACACTAAGGACAATACACACACACACACACACAGACACATGCCAAAGGTAGGACTCGAATCTCCGGCGGGAATGTCCGCTCAGACTGTAGCATGACGCCTTAGACCACGAGGCCATTCTGCGATGTTCCACATCCACGAGGATCTCCTCAACACGGATCTATGGAACGAAAATCTAATCTAATCTACCATCCTTAGCAAATCTCACATTGCACATTACGGAAGTTAGTAGTTACATTTGGCTTGCTGCTTTAATTTTGTTTTGGCGCAGCGTGGCCACCTTACTGTTGTATAAGGACTTAATTACTCTTCTTGCAGACAGTTAGGTGGTTAAAGTAGTTTCTTTATTGAAACCAAATTTAGTTACAGAAAAACGATACATACGCCGCTAACATTTATACTAATCAAGCAGTCGTTAGTTTTTCATTATTCAAAAGACAATTACAAAACAATGTTGTCAATAAAACCAATCAGCATTTACAACAGATCAATACTTCTGCAGACGGTTACACTTTTTCTTTATTGGCAATCAGTTTCACATAAATAAGGAATTTCCAGATTTGAAATCTCATCATAACTGTGGTGAGATGAACAGAGTACGTTTACACCCTACACTTGTGGTGTTGTAGTGGTCTTCAGTCGGCAAACTGGTTTGATGCAGCTCTCCATACTACCCTGCCCTGTGCATGCCTCTTCATCTCCAAATAAGAAGGCAACTTACATTATTTTGAATATACTTACTGTATTCGTCCCTCGATCCCCCTCTTCGATTTTTACCCTACACACTTCCTTCTAATGCTAAGTTGATGATTCCTTGATATCTCAGAATGTGTTCCACCAACCTATCCCTTCTCTTACGATATGCCACAAACGCCTTTTCTCCCCAATTCTGTTGAGCACCTCCTCATTAGTTATGTGATCTACCAATATACTCCTCATCCTTCGTCTCTACCACCACATTTCAAAAGCTTCTATCATCTTTTTGTCTGAACTCCTTATCGACCACGTTTCACTCCCATACAATGCTATACACTCCAGACAAATGCTTTCAGATAGGACTTCCTAACATTAAAGTTCATATTGGATGTCAAGAAATTTCGCTTCTTCAGAAAGGCTTTTAATCCCATAGCCATTCTGCATTTTATATTTACTTCATTTCGGCTATCAGAAATTTTATTATTCATTATCAGACACCACTCCTGTACTCGCCTATCTAGAAATCCTGTTCATCCTGCCACCGAACTTCACTAATCTGCACGATATCTAACTTTAACCTATTCATTTCTCTTTTCAAATTTTCTAAATTACCTACCCGATTAAGGGTAGAACATTCCACGCTCTGATCCGTAGAATTCCTATTTTGTTTGTCTTGATGACGTCTTCCTTCTGAGTAGTCCCCGTCCCCAGATCCCAATGGGGGACTATTTTACCTCCGGAATATTTTACTCAAGAAGACGCCATCATCATATATTCATACGGCAGAGCTGCATGTCCTCGGGATAAGTAACGGCTGTAGTTTCCCCCCCAGCCGTCCGCAGTAACTGTGTGGCAAAGCCACATTAGCTGATGTTACAAGGCCAGCTCAGTCAATTATCCAGACTGTTTCCCCTGTAACTACTGAAAAGGCTGCTGCCCCTCTTCAGGAACCACACGTTTGTCTGGCCTCTCTACAGATACCCCTCCACTGTGGTTGCACCAACAGTACTGCTATCTTTATCGTACAGGCACGGAAGCCACGGCACCTCGGCAATGTAGTTCTTGTGCCTGGCTACACTTGCTAGATAAAAGAAAAAAACATAATTAATTAATTAAAATATAAAGCCTCAAGTTTGACCCCCATGAAAGTGCAATACGAGCCAATGTTTTATCCATACTGTGTGTAATGGTTCAGAATTATCTATTGAATTGTCGTTGGGTATATTTTTCTGGTAAATTTACAGGGCAACATTTGTATAACTGGTTGATAGTGATTATTTTCCTTAGGAACATCACCTGCTTATTTTAATATCAGATAGTTGTAGAAAACTTTCACGATTCTACAGTCAGATTGTTCATCTACTTAATTAAAAGGTCAACTTTTTCCATTGTGGGTGGTGTTACTTGAGATCATAGTTGGATTACTGAAATGATAGTGAAACTTTGTCCTCGGTTCCAGTGTCAGTGGACCGAATTACGCTCCGTCTACGGAAACATTTCGGAAGGATCGTTGAATCTCTCTGTTTGCCAATGGGTCTTCGGTTTTTATTGAGTGGCTGGTATAACGAAGGCGGTTCTGTTCTAGGTATGTGTGATACGGTCAGATCAGTAATCCTGGCGCTGATATACGGGGTGCATTCAAGTTTTAAGGCCTCCGATTTTTTTTTCTCCGGACTGGAAAGAGATGAAGCAAGCGCATTGTTTTAAAATGAGGCTGCGTTCATTGTCAATACGTCCCAGAGATGGCAGCACCGTACGGCAGATTGAATTTTACCGCCAGCGGCGAGAATGATAACTGTTTTAGATACTTAAAATGGCGACGTTTTCCTTACTTGAACAGAGTGCCATCATTCGTTTTCTGAATCTGCGTGGTGTGATACCAATAGAAATTTATCGACAGGTGAAGGAGACATGTGGTGATGGAGTTATGGATGTGTCGAAAGTGCGTTCGTGGGTGCGACAGTTTAATGAAGGCAGAACATCATGTGACAACAAACCGAAACAACCTCAGGCTCGCACAAGCCGGTCTGACGACATGATCGAGAAAGTGGGGAGAATTGTTTTGGGTGATCGCCGAATGACTGTTGTACAGATCGCCGCCAGAGTTGGCATTTATGTGGGTTCTGTGCACACAGTCCTGAATGACGACCTGAATAAGCGAAAAGTGTCATCCAGGTGGGTGGCACGAATGCTGACGGACGACCACAAGGCTGCCCGTGTGGCATGTTGCCAAGCAATGTTGACGCGCAACGACAGCATGAATGAGACTTTCTTTTCGTCGGTTCTGACAATGGATGAGACTTTTCAATCCAGAAACAAAGCGCCAGTCAGCTCAATGGAAGCACACAGATTCACCACCACCAAAAAAATTTCTGGTAACCGCCAGTGCTGAAAAAATGATGGTGTCCATGTTCTGGGACAGTGAGGGCGTAATCCTTACCCATTGCTTTCCAAAGGTCACTACGGTAACAGATGCATCCTACGAAAATGTTTTGCACTGCAACAAAAACGTCCAGGAAGGGCTGCGCGTGTGGTGTCTCACCAAGACAACGCACCCGCACATCGAGCTAACATTACGCAACAGTTTCTTCGTGATAACAACTTTGAAGTGATTCCTCGATGCTCCCTACTCACCTGACCTGGATCCTAGTGACTTTTGGCTTTTTCCATCAATGAAAGACACCAGTGGCGTAACTAAGGGGGGGATGAGGGGGATAGAACCCTCCGCCCCCAAGAACCCAAAAGAAGAAGAAGGAAAAAAAAGAGAGAGAGAGAGAGAGAGAGAGAGAGAGAAGAAGAAAGAAATCTTATAACAGCAATCTGGTAAAGGTAAAGATTGAAAACTTGGAGTGTTTTACCATAAGCTTTCATTGGATGGGAGTCAATTAGTTTCTTCAACGGGAGTGGTAGATGGTAGTCTGTCTAGAAACTGACTAAAATTTTGCTCGTCAAGCAGATCTATCCCCCCCCCCCAAAGCCAAGTCCTAGTTACGCCACTGAAAGACACTCTCCGTGGCCGCACATTCACCAGCCGTGCTGCTATTGCCTCAGCGATTTTCCAGTGGTCAAAACAGACTCCTAAAGAAGCCTTCGCCGCTGCCATGGAATCATGGCGTCAGCGGTGTGAAAAATGTGTACGTCTGCAGGGCAATTACGTCGAGAAGTAACGACAGTTTCATCGATTTCGGGTGAGTAGTTAATTTGAATAAATAAATAAATAAATCAAAATCGGAACTACGACGGTAGTTCAGTGGAGCATTTTTTCGTATCGTTTTGTTGGTGTGTCTTCCCAGTGAGCAGGGACAGTCTAAATGTTCAAATGTTTGTAGAGTCTATGAGACTTAACTACGGGGTCATCAGTCCCTAAACTTACAAACTACTTATGAACTACTTACAACTAAGGACGGCACAAATATCCATGCCCGAGGGGGTATTCGAACCCCCGACCGTAGTGGCCGTGCAGACCGTGACTGGAGCGCCTCAGTCCCCTCGGCCACCGCGGCCGGCAGGGACAGTCCACCTGCAGGTGTTTTTTGGCAGTGAGTCTGGCAGGCAGGTGAGAATGAAGACAGTTTCTGCGAAGGGAGACAGCCTGGGAAGCGGGGACCGCCGTCAGGTGGGTTCCTCCCCCTCCCCCCCCCCCCCCTCCCCGGCTGTGGGGGGTCGGCCGCTGCCCCTCGTCAGTCACTGTCCGGCGTGTGAGCGCGGCAGAGGCCGCGGCTCGTGACGGATGCCGCAATGGCACAATTAGGGGGGCGGCTCGCCGCATATTTCACTGCTCCCTGCTCCTGCCTCCCCGCCGCCACCCCCAAACGGCTGCAGCGCTACCCCTAAAAGGCCAACGTCGCTGCCACCAAAGCCCCACACAACGCCGTTCCGCCCAGTGGGAACTTGCTCACTTTGTCAAAGGAATGACGTCCACAGTCCGTGTTTTATTTTTCTTATAAGAGGCGATCAAAAAGTTCCCGTTCGAAAAGCGTGCAGTTCAGAAACGGTATGCCAATCAGTCAAACTGCCTGGGCTTTGAGGCAATTATCTCAGCGCCGCGCCCGGTTCAAGATTCCTTGATTGGTAGAAGACCGTGTCCTCAGCGCTGGCTATAGGGTGAGACGAACCAGGCGGTCGCTCAGGGCGGAGGGAGAAAAAAACCACCGCTACTGTTATATCAGTATTACAACTGACAATTACCCATTCTGCGGAGCTACAGTATTATTCCGTCTCATTCGACATCCTCCGCTAATCTTTGAAATTAGGGTAGAAGAAGAGGAACAGGCTGAATGCAATCTCCCTATTGCTTGCATCCATCCATGTTACACGCAAGCCGGCAGAGGTGGCTGAGGGGACTGAGGCGCTCCAGTCACGGTCTGCACGGCCACTACGGTCGGGGGTTCGATTCCCCCCTCAGGCATGGATATTTGTGCCGTCCTTAGGATTAGCTAGTTCATAAGTAGTTTGTAAGTTTAGGTACTGATGACCCTGTAGTTAAGTCCCATAAGCTATACAAAGAAATTTTTTTTTTTTTTTTTTTTTTTTTTTTTTTTTTTTTTTTTTTTTTTTTTTTTTGTTACACGCTACCTTTGTGTGACGTCACAAGCTGCCACGTGGAAGTCGAGAGTGCTACAGCGCCTCTCTTATTATTTTAAGAACTGCAACAATGAAGCATCCATAGAGCAGCACCATCTTTCTTGCGCAACAGAAACTAACTGTCGAGAAATACGGAAAGAAAATACGCTAGGCCTGGCCGACCATATAGGCAAACTAGGCAATTGCCTAGGGCGCTCGAATTTGGGGGGCAGCAAATTTGTCGTGCACGCCGAATCCTCGTACGCTTGCGGTGCGCTTTACTTTGCTGTTGCGCTGCGGTTCCAGGAGCGACGAATTCCCTGTTACTACACATATTCAGAGCAACGGGTAAAAGACAAGACGCAGGTCGATGTTACATGCATTCTATTTGGCTCATCAGAATTTTGCTAGTAAGCATTTGATGAATATACGAGTAGCAGTTAGCTGCTAATCATCCCGTGATCAAAGCTGGTGATACTGCAGTAAATTCAACTGACGAGAGATTTAATCAGATTAACAAACTAAATCGGGTCTTTGGCTGTCTGTACAACATACATGATGTACAAAATAAAACTCCCAAAGCTGTTCGTGAAGAATGTGTTAATTTAGAAGTGTTTCAAAGACTCTAAAGACATTGATGCTACTGATCTATGCAATGAATTACAAGCCATTGCTAGCAGGTACCCAATAACTCAGGGTCACATGACGTTCTGAGTTATAATAATAAAAAAGGACTTATAGACATTGTACCTAATTTATTTACTGCACTAAAGACTGTTGCTTACTCTTCCTGTGTCTGTAACCAGTGGTGAGCGCAGCTTCTCAAAATTAAAACTATAAAAACATATCTGCGATGCACAATGACTCACGAGAGACTAGTGGGGTTGGCAACTTTGCCAATGAAAGGAGAAACAATTTATATGAAGGAGATCGTCTCAGATTTTGCAAAAGCCGAGTCAAGAAAAATTAAAATTTGTATGACTCTTTGTATAATGAAGCTTATGATTGTATCAATTATTGTAAACTATCAGCCAAAACCTTTTTAAAAGACAAAATGTAAACACAATGGAAAAAGTAACATTATTGTATAAAAGTGTATCACGTGTCGCATTTTAATGATGAAATATATTTATGTAATGTATATGTTGTGATTATGTGTTTGAATAAAAAAAGATGGCGTGTGTATTTTACATTCATGTCTTATTGCGATTTTAGTAAATGGGGCGCCATTAAAATAATTTGCCTAGGGCGTCGAATTTGTTCGGACCGACCCCGGAAATACGTATTGTGAAATAGGCATTACAGCATGCTTTAATACGAATATATTTATATATAATATTTTAACCTATGCCTCATCTATAATTCGTTGCTCCTCCTCAATTAATAGATCATGGAGTGCATGTACGTCATTCATGGAAAGTCGTAGCGCACGTCCTGAGCCTCAGGCGAGAACCTGTACCTCTCAGGACGTACTCTAGACGCGCGTTTCGTGTATTTCAAGCGCCAACTTTGATTCGCAATGTCTTGGGATGTAATGGGCGTGTTGCGATGCATTCAACGCAGTTGTTTATGTGATTTGTAAGGCTATAGATTGCTGATGAAATAATATACGGTGCCCATTTAAAAACACATATGCTTTCGTTTCAAAATGTTTCAAAATAATTACATTCATGAGCCCCTAACTTATATTGATACCGGCGAAAGTCGGTTTATAATAGCTGTTGTTTTTCAGGAGATATTTTGGGTGGTCCAGATAAATGGGACTCCCTGTATACAATTCACGAAGATATGCAAATTTTACAGTGTGTTATTCTACAAGTAGAACTAAAGAAAAACGTTGATATAACCATAGGTCTGCTAATGTATAGTTACGGAGTTATGGCTAATAAAAGATTTTGCCTGAAATTCAGGAACCTTGATAATATAACGCCATCGTAAACCCGTACGAGTTTAAGTAAAGCACGATTGCATTTTATTTTGTTGTTACTGATCTGGTGAATCTAATAAAACATGTCTCAGACGTGTATCTGCAGTAGTTTCCCAGAAATTCCAGAGAAACGAAGAAATAATTTGGGAAAATGTGTATTTTTTTGAATACTTGGCTCTTTTTTTTTTAATTCCAGAGAATTGCACAAAGTGTTGAACAGAGAATTTAATTTTGGAAAATGATGGTAATAAAGTTAACTAAGACTGTATGACTGTGTCATATACTTTGCTTTTATTAATAACATAGCACACGTGAATTAACGTTAAACCGGAAAAAATGTGGTTTTACTTAATACAATGTTGTCATTAGGTTCTTTTACTGAACAGTACACAAAAGTAACTCGTTTCAAGGTTAGCAAACATATGAAACCACTTAGTAACGGTTCCATTCTTGATGAAAAGTTAAAAAAATTCCTTGAATAATATCTGCAATTTCCTTGTATAATCTCTGAAATTTCTGGAAAACTACTGCAGATACACGTTTCGGACATGTCATTAGATTCACCAGATCAATGACAACAAAATAAATGGAAATCGTGCTTTACTTTAACCTCGTATAGTTTTGCGGTGGCTTCATTTCTAAATTCTAGGCAAAATTATCAACAGTAACTAAACATTTGCGGACCCATGTTTATATGAACTTTTTTCTTTAGTATCACTTGTAAAATAGCGTATTAAAATATTTGCATATCTTCGTGAATCACCCTGTAACCGGGGTGTCAATTATTGCCCACTAGTTCCTCTTGCCCACAGTTTATATTCCTCCAAGAGATCGAGCATATTGATGCGTATGCACAGAAATTATCTAACTGTCTATGGGCCCCCAACAGGCACTTGGCAGTTTCAATACTGACGCAGTAATACGCTCGATCGCTTGCGGGAATACAGTATACGCTGCGACTAAGTGGAATCGAATGGGCAGGGGGCACTACAACCGTAGTGTGCTACAAGGTGAGAATATGGGTTGGAAGGGAAGCGTGCCTGGATACCCTAATCGATTTAAGGCCACCGCTTGCCCAAAGCGAGAAATCTGGGTTCGAATCTCGGTCCAGCACAAACTTTCAATTTCAGCATTGAATTTATTTCAATGCCATGTAACGATGAACGTGATGGAATATTTCGAATTCTTAGTTCAATAATGATCACCCTTTAAACATGGGAACACGAAGGTAATCTTCTTTGGTCTGCAGGTGGATAACGCCATCTTGACACGATATTTCGGCCCGTCAACCGTCTGCTATCTTCAGGTGAGTAAACTGAATACACTGACTCGCCGGAAACAGTTTAGGACATTTTTTTGGTCCTTTACTGGTGTTTTCAAGTCCCCAGGTGGGGCAGGGTGGCAACAGTCTGTCCGCCGCTCTTCAGTCAAGAGGTACAATTTATGAAAACGTGAATTTACAGTTTTGATACGGTGATGAAAGGGAGAATTAAAATTTATACCTATGGTGAGAGTGGCGAAAAGTAACGTTAACGAGAAACAGACATCTTCAGAATTTAAAATGGCCCCGTTGGCTAAAAACACCGATGTTGTCACAAATACACAGAAAGGTGATGAGACGATGAACACTGCATAAAATACAACACAGCACTTGTTCTATCTCTTCTGCGGTTGCTCAAGTTTGAAAAATAACACAGAAGCACTAAATACTATTTCACTGATACTGTTAGAGTCACTGCTCAGGCCCCGCAGGTGACAAGGAGAGGAAGGGAAGGGCGGAAAAAGAAGTTGAATTATCTCGAACAGAATGATCTATTGGCCCAGGGACAACACAGATTTAGAAAATATCGTTCATGCGAAACACAACTAGCTCTTTACTCACGCGAAGTGAAGGGTGCTATCTACAAGGATTCGCAAATTGATTCCGTATTTCTTGATTTTCAAAAGGCTTTTGACAGCGTACCTCACAAACGGCTTTTAATCAAATTGCGTGGTTATGGTATATCGCCCCAAAATTGCGACTGGAAAAGGGGTTTCCTGTCAGAGAGGACACAGTTCGTAGTAATCAATGGTAAGGCATCGACTAAAATAGAGATGATATCGAACGTTCCACAGAGTAGTGTTATTGGTCCTCTGTTGTTCCTTATTTACATAAACGATTTTGGGAGAAAATCTAAGCAGCTCTCTTAGGTTGTTTGCAGATGACGCCGTAATTTACCGTCAAGTAAAATCATCTGAAGATCCAAACCAACTGCAGAACGATCTGAATAACATATCACTATGGTGTAAAAATTGGCAATTGACTCTAGATAATGAGAAGTGTGAAGTCGTCCACATGAGTACGAAAAGAAATCCGTCAAACTTTGTTTACAAGATAATTCAATCAAAAGTGAAGGCCGTGAACTTCACAGAATACCTAGGAATTACTATTACTTCAGACTTAAATTGAAAAGAACACGTAGATAATATCGTGGGAAAGGCGAACCAGAGACTGCGTTTTATTGGCAGAACCCTTAAAAGATGCAACAGAACTAGTAAAGAAACTGCATACACTACGCTTGTCCGTCCATTTTTGGAGTATTGCTGCGCAGTGTGGGATCCTTATCAGGTGGGTTTGACGGAGGACATCGAAAGAGTTCAAAGAAGAGCACCTCGTTTCGTATTTACACGATACAGGGGAGACAGCATCAAGAAAATTATATAGAATCTGGGATGGAAATCATTACAACAACGGCGGTTATCGCTGCGGCGTGGGCTACTTACGAAATTCCAATCGCCAACATTCTCCTCAGAATGCAAAACTATATTGTTGACTCCCACATACATAGGTAGAAATGATCATCAGAATAAAATACGAGAAATCAGAGCTCGAACGGAAAGATTCAGGTGTTCTTTCTTTCCGCGTGCTATTCTAGAATGGAATGGCAGATAAAATAGTATAACGGAGGTTCGAAGAACCCCCTGCCAGGCACTTAAATTGATTTGCAGAGTATCCCATGTAGATGTAGATGTAGATGGGAGGGGGAGGGCGAGGGGGGGGGTAGTGGGTGATGATGGGACGTAAGGCGGGTTTAGGACACGAACGGCGGCCCCTTTATACAGCGCTGACGACAACCCACCGTGCGTGCGCGAAACTGAAGTAGACCTCCTCTAGGCGCAATGGATTTAATAGCCCACCGGCGGAGAAACTCAACAAAACCGACGGGTCGGAACAAGTACTATACTCCGTTCACCGAAACGAGAGACGTACTGTAAACGCACTGAGCTACGTGACCAGGGGTGTACAAAACAGGCTCGCTCGCTTAATTTCGCTGCATCCGTTTCAGGTGTAAGGTCGTTATGTGTTTCGTTATATAGCTGTGCTATTAGAAGCCAAACGTTTAAAATTCATTTCTTTTAATAGTTTATAAAAAGTAATTTTCTCCGAAAATTTCCGAAATCTGCATCTTCGCTTACCACAACAAGACTTTGTCAAGTGTTGGAAATTTCTTACGGAAAACTTTTCTTCGTATCGCATTTTAAAGTCATCAAGACTTTTTTTTTCCTTTTTTTCTCTTGCAGTCTTCAAAGACTGCGAGGCTTTTTACTGACTGTTTTCATAACAATATCAGTCATTGCCTGTTCTGGACACAACAGCTCCGTTTTATACACAATAGGAACCATGTGTTTGTCTAAAGAACTTTATTACTTCTTCATCGAACGCTTCTTGAGTGGGCTCAAATACAAGGATGACATAATGAGGTTACTCTTACGTGAAAAAGAGACATACAGACTATGAATGCTGATCGTTTTCGTAAACACTAATACGTTACTCATCAGCAACTGGTCCTTGAAGATGACAGTCAACTCCTATTATCACTGCTATATAACAACACACACAACGACCTTACACCTGAAACGGATGCAGGGTAATAGAGCGAGCGTCCCTGTTTTGTCCACCCCTGGTCACGCTCCTCGGTGTGTTTACAATACGTCTCTCGTTTCGGTGAACGGAGTATAGACAGAAAGGAACTGCAGGTCGAAATGACGGCTGTTGTTGTTTAATATCAGATAAAATTGGATTCCAAGTTTACTTAAACGGAAACCCTTGTCGCTATCTAATATATAAAGCAGAGAGTCCATATGTCTGTGTGTACGTGTTGCATACAAATCTACAGTTCTTTTTACAATCTTTAAGAAATTTTTTACACGTAAGCTGCAATCCACGAGGACAGTCACCGTAAGTGTAAGAATCACGTACGATATATAGTTCACGAGATATGACGTCATAAACAATAAGTTTCGCGTAAAACTCTTCATTTAGCGACAATGCTGCTCAATTTCTCCTAAACTACTGGGTCGATTTCAACCAAATTCGGTACACACATTTCTTACCGTGAGGTAAGAATTGCTGCAGGGTTAAGAATCACATACTACAAATGATTCAGAAGATGTGACGTCATAAACATTAGGAATCGCAAAAAACTGCCACATAATGCGGCGATACTTTATAAATACGCTATATGAGAATGAGAGTACTTGGCGACTTGCAACAAACTTTAAACATAATTTCAAACCTTTATTAAAATTTTCCTCGCTGACAACCATAGCAAAATGATAAAAGGAAAAATGTTTCTCGCTTACTACTTTTCAGATGTTTATGGAGTAAAGCTTCGGCATTTGGTGTGGCGTTACAATTTATAATTTGTACACTAGAAGTTGTAGCCACAGGAAATTTTACAGACAGTATACACACATATAGTTGAATGTACCTTCTAAATTGTATGACAGTACGACACATAGTTCATGAGATATGAGCACATAAACAGTGACGTTCAAGGAAAACCGCCCCATCACGCACCAAGTTTTAATTTATTACTTCTTTACTACTAATTGTATTCTTAAGAGATTTTACAGACATACAGCCCTTATAGAAATGAATATATAACTAAAAAAGTGCAGGAATAAAAAAATAAATACCTGGGCAACGCCGAATTTTCAGCTAGTCTTTATATAAAAAGCAGAGTGTCCGTGTGTTTGTGTGTACGTGTTGCATACAAATCTATAGTTTTGTGCCAGTCTTTGTGACACTTTCTACATGTAAGATTCAATCCATGAGGACGGTCGCCGTAAGTGTAAGGATCACGCACTACTTTTAGTTCACGAGATATGACGTCATAAAAAATGAGATGCGTGAGAAACTGCTCCGTCAAGCGACAATGCTGCACATTTCTTCCTAAACCACTGCACCGATTTCAACCAAATTTGGTATACATCAATGGCGGCGTGTCCTATGTGTTCACTGGTTCAGTGAACCCCCAGAAAAAAGCTCGTCGTGGAAAAAGTAAATAAATAAATAAGTAAAATAAAAAGTGTTTTTAAACAAAGCGATTTACGTTGCGGAGACAGCACGTACACGAGTCGTAGCGCTGCCACTTAATATAGGCGGCAGTGACCGCCACGTTGCAATGCGCATGCGTGGCTGAGGTTCAGATTCTCTTCTGAATCCCCTGAAGTCAGCATAAGGGAGCCCCCGCGGCAGGGAAGGGCAGGGAGGAAACACTGCTTTTAGAATTGGCGTTGGAGCTGGAAGAGACACCAGTTCCTACCTACTCGAGCTCTGGTGATTAGACATGAATTTTCCCATAGCAAGACAATGGAGCAACATAGAAAGACATGATCATCAAAATAAAATAAGAGAAATCAAATTGAATTCGAAAAGATTAAGGTGTTCCTTTTTTCCCACGGGCTAAAGGAACGCTATCATAAAAGCGGATCGATGAACGCTCTGCCATGCACATCAGTGTGAGTTGCATAGTATTTATGTAGATGTAGATATGTCCTCTAATGGTTCAACCTGGCGGTCCAAACCGAAGCGCACGACAAATTAGTTGATCTGTTTAAATGTAACCTTAAGATGGTGTAGTGCTTCATTGAAATATTGTGCATCGGACATCTTTTCACCAAAGTCCGAAAGACTCCCATGCGTTATTGTGGAGGACAACAACTACTCGCATGAAAGTAAAGATGAGAATGCGTAGGTTTTCGATATACACTATGTCCCAAAGTCCCATAATTCTAATTTATGATCCAAAACGTCAAATAAACAAGTTTTTAATCTACTTTTGTAATATGTTTACCAATAACGGTCTTCATTTCGACCTATATTTACATTAGTACTTGTTTCATCCCATAGTTTTTGTCGAATTTCTTCGCCGGTGCGCTAATTGGTCCATTGCGCCTTAAGGACGATTACTTCAGTCTCGCTCACGCAAAGTGGGTCGGCGTCAGTGTATAAAGGGGCTGCCATTTTCGTCGTAAACTATGTTTCCGGGGAGTCAGTGCATTCGACTTACTCACCTGAAGATGGTTGCCGGTTGATCACATAAATACAGAGCAACTGAACAGAATGGACAGTGTGTTGAAAGGAGAATATTAGGTGAACATTAACAAGAGCAAAGCAAGGGTAATGGGATGTAGTGTTAGAAAATCAGGTGATGCTGAAGGAATTAGATTAGGTAACGAAACAATAAAGGTAGTAGATGAGTTTCGTTACTTGGGCAGTAAAATAACATATGATTGTCGCAGCACAGAGGATATAAAATGCAAAATGGGAATCGGGCGAAACACAATTTTAGAAAAGAGAAATATGCTTACATCGAATATTAATTTAAGTGAAATAAATCGCTATTTGCGATTATTATGGCTTCACTGTACTAGGTTTAGATGGAATACCAAAGTGTGGCGAATGAAAGTTTGTGCCCGGCCGGGATTCGAACCTGGGATCTCCTGCTTACTAGGCAGACGCGTTGACCACTCCGCCACCGAGGACACAGTGTCTAGCCCGACAGCAGAGGACTCTTTCCTGCACGTCTTCCGCCACACCAAATCTCCATTCGCCACGGTATCTCTTTCCTGTTACCACAGCCTATTTGTTCTGTAATGCTCGCAGCCACATTACTGTATTCCCGCATCAGGCAGAACAGACCATGAGGTATCGACACACAATTAATTGTCGTCAGGAGCCCAGCCTCGGCTTGTATGCAATTATATATATTTTTGACGACGTTACAGAATTCATTTAATGAAATAAATCGCAGGGAAGAGTCCTCTGCAGTCGGGCTGGTCACTGTGCCCTCGGTGGCGGAGTTGTCATCGCTTCTGCCTAGTAAGCAGGAGATCCCGGGTTCGAATCCCAGCAGGGCACAAACTTTAATTAGCCGCACTTTGGTTTTCCATATAAACCTAGTACAAATGAAGCCATAATAATCGCAAATTGTGATTTATTTCATTAAATGAATTCTGTAACGTCGTCAAAAATATATATAATTGTATTAATTTAAGTCTACGAAAGTCTTTTCTGAAGGCATTTGTGTGGAGTGTTGCTTTATACTGGAGTGAAACTTGGACGATAAATAGTTTAGACAGGAAGAGGATAGAGTCTTTTGAAATGTGGTGCTACGAAAGAACGCTGAAGATTAGGTGGGTAGATCACGTAACTAATGAAGAGGTTCTGAAAAGAATCGGAGAAAAAGGGAGTTTTTGGCATACCTTAAGTGAAAGAAGGGATCTTAGACATCAAGGAATCATAAATTTAGCATTGGAGCGAAGTGTGTGTGTGGGGGGGGGGGGGAATTGCAGAGGGAGACCAAGAGATGAATACAGTAAGCAGATTCAAATCGATGTGGGTTGACCGTTGTTATGAGGAGATGAAGAAGCTTGCTCGGACAGAGTTGGGTGGAGAGCTGCATCAAACCAGTGTACGGACTGAAGACGACAACAACAACAACAGTTTTTTGAGACGCTGCACAACGTAAAATATAAATAAATGTTGTAATCGTTACAGAAGTGAGAATATACAGGGTAGTCGGAAGTTTCCGTTACATCCTTCTAGGACTTGTAGAGGGTAGTGAGTACATAACGTTTTGAATAGGAGCCCATGTCCGACGGCTCAATTGAGATGATTACTTCATTCACTGCTACTTTAGGAACGTATTTAGGTGTTACCCAGTGTAATTGTTGCAATCAATTTGAAAAGAAACTGAATCGTTCCGTTTTTGTGCAGCGGCCAGAATTCGTTCCTGCAGATATTCCTCTGTCTCTACAGGTGTCTCATAACTTAGGCTCTTCATACGACCCCACAAGGAGTAGTCCACAGGGGATAAATCCGGCGATCGTGGCGGCCACGTGGTTGTACTACCACGGCCTATCAAGCTTTCACCAAATGGTCTGTTGAGATGGCTCCGGACAGCCAGTGAAAAGTGAGGTGGTCCACCATCATGCTGAAACCACATTTCCTGGCCCGCCACGGTGGCCGAGCACGTCGGTCTGGACGGCCGCTGCGGTCAGGGGTTCGAATCCCCCCTCGGGCATGGATGTTTGTGCCGCCTCTAGTATAAGGTAGTTCATAAGTAGTTTGTAAGTAGGGACTAATGGCCCAGTAGCTCTACAAACATTTGAACACATTTCCTGACGGACATTCAATGGCACATCTATCAAGAACGGATCCAATACGTGTCGTAGGAAGACTAAGTATGCGGGATCCGTGAGGTTGGATGGAAAGGGGCATACCTTGAGTGAAAGAAGGGGTCGATTGGTAGGACACATTCTTAGACATCAAGGAATCATAAATTTAGCATTGGAGGAAGCGTGTGGGGGGAAAATCCCAGAGGGACACCAAGAGATGAATACAGTAAGCAGAATCAAATCTATGTGGGTTGCCCGTTGTTATGAGGAGATGAAGAGGCTTGCTCGGGACAGAGTAGGGTGGACAGGTGCATCAAACTAGTCTCCGGACTGAAGACCATAACAACAACAACATCGAATATTGATTTAAGTGTACGGAAGTCTTTTGTGAAGACATTTGTGTAGAGTGTTGCTTTGCACTGGAGTGAAACTGGGACGGTAAATAGTTTAGACAGGAAGAGGATAGAGGATTTTGAAATGTGGTGCTACAGAAGAATGCTGAAGATCAGGTAGGTAGATCGCATAACTAATGAGGAGGTACTGAACATAACTGGGGAGGAAAGGAATTTTTGGCATACCTTGACTAAAATAAGGGATCGATTGGTAGGAGATATTCTTAGACATCAAGGAATCGTAAATTTAGCATTGGAGGTTGTTGTTGTTGTGGTCTTCAGTCCGCAAACTGGTTTGATGGAGCTGTCTACGTTACCCTGTTCTGTGCAAGTCTCTTCGTCTGTGAATACGTTCGGCAACCTACATCCTTTTGAATCTGCTTACTATATCGTCCCTAGGTCTCCCTCTACGATTTTTACCCCACATGCTTCCTTCTAATGCTAAGTTGACAATTCCTTGATGTCTCAGAATGTGTCCCACCAATCTATCCCTTCTCTTACTAAGGATATGCCAGAAACTTCTTTCTTTCCCGATTCGGTTAAGTACCTCATCATTAGTTACGTGATCTACGCATCTAATTTTGATCATTCGTCTATCGCACGACATTTCAAAAGCTTTTATAATCTTTTTGCCTAAAGTTATCGTCCACGTTTCACTACCATAGAATGCTACACTCAAGACAAATGCTTTCAGAAGGGACTTCGTAACATTTAAATTAATATTGGATGTTAACAAGTTTCGCATCTTTAAGAACGCTTTACTTCCCATAGCCATTCTGCATTTTATATCTTCTTTACTTCGGCCATCAGAAGTTATCTTATTACCCAAATAACAAAATTCATCTACTACTTTTATTGTCTCATTACATAATCTAATTCCTTCAGCAACGCCTGATTTTCTGACATTACATTGCATTACCTTAGTTTTACTCTTGTTAATGTTCATCTTATATCTTCCTTTCAAGACACTGTCAACTCCATTGAATTGCTCTTCCAGATCTTTTGCTGTCTCTGACAGAATTGCTATGGCATCGGCAAACCGCAATGTTTTTATTTCTTCTCCCTGCACTTTATGCCCTCTCCATATTTCTCCTCCCATTCCTTCACTGCCTGCTCAATGTACAGATTGAACAACATTGGGGAAAGGCTACAACTCTGTCTTACTCCCTTCCCAATCTCTGCGTCCCTTTCTTGCCCTTCGTCTCTGATAACCTCTGTCTGGTTTTTGTATAGGTTGACTATAACTCTTCGCTCCCTATATTTTACCCCTGATATCTTCAGAATTTGGAAGAGTGTATTCCAGGCGACATTATCAAAAGTTTTCTCCAAATCTACAAACGCCAAAAACGTAGGTTTACCTTTCCTTAGCCTATCTTCTAAGATAAGTCGTATTGTGAGTATTGCCTCCCGTGATCCTACATTTTTTCTAAATCCAAACTGATCTTCCCCGAGGTCGGATTCCACAAGTTTTTCCATTCGTCTGTAAATAATTCGTGTTAGTATTTTGAACCATGACTTATTAAACTGATAGTTCTGTAATTTTCATACTTGTCTGCACTTGATTTCTTTGGAAATGGAATTCTGATATCCTTTTTGAAGTCGGAGGGTATTTTCCCTGACTCATACGTCTTGCATACCAGGTGATACAATTTTTTCATGAATGGCTCTCCTAACGACTTCAGCAGTTCAGACGGAATATCATCTACTCCAGCGGCCTTGTTTCTACTCAACTCCTTCATCGCTCTGTCAGTTTCTTCTGGCAGTATCATATCTCCTATCTCATCTTCCTCCACTTCGTCTTCCATTTCTACAATACTGCTTTCAAGTTTATCTCCTTTGTATAGGCCCTCTATATATTCCTTCCACAGTTCAGCTTTCCCCTCTTTGCTTAGTACTGGTCTTCCGTCTGAGTTTTTGATATTCATACAGCTGCTTTTCTTGTCTCCAAATATCTGTTTATTTTCCTGTTGGAATTATCTAGCTTTCCCCTAGTTATGCATTCTTCTACCATTCTGCATTGGCCTCTAGCCACTCCTGCTTAGCCAGTCTGCACTTCCTGTGAACCTCATTTTTCAGACGGTTGTACTCCCTTTTTCCTGTTTCACTTGCTGAATTTTTATATTTTCTCCTCTTATCAATTAAATTCAGTATATCCTGTGTTATCCAGGGATTTCTATTAGGCCTTGTGATTGTGCCTATGTGGTCCTCTGCAGCCTTCACTACCCTATCTCTCAGAGCTACCCATTCTTTTCCTACTTTCCCCCGTTTCAGCCAATCCTTGCCTAATGCTCTCTCTGAAACTCTCAACCACCTCTGGTTCCTTCAATTTGTCCAGGTTCCATCTCCTAACCTTTCTACCTTTTTGCAGTCTCTTAAGTTTTAATTTGCAGTTCATAACCAATAAGTTATGGCCAGAGTCTATATCTGCCCCTGGATATGTCTTACAGTTTAGAACCTGGTTTCTAAATCCATTACTTACCATTATAATAAAATACGTAATGAATTACAAACTCATGCGCCACGGGGCGGATTTTTATGCACTTTATTCTTTTTAACGTCCTATCTCCTTAACTATGTGTAAATATGATGTAATTTCGGAAGCATATTCAGAAGTATATTTACATACTGTCTGCAAAATATGTCGAGAATAGGGTTAGTAGTAAAGACGTAATACATCGAAAGCTTATGTGTGGTGTGGTGGTTTTGCATGAACGTAGTTGTTTGTAGATGTAGGTGGTTGGATTTTTCGCGAGGGGCAGCTGACTGAGCGCTAGCGGTGGCGCCGTGAGGTGTGCTCGGTGTGGGCCAGACGGCGTGTCGCGGTGCTGCACTTCGCCGCTGGCTCGGGGCCCGCTGCGCGCGCTAGTGCGAGTGCGAGTGCGTGAGCGCGCGCACATACTTCTCGGCACAGTCCTTTACGGCGTGGCTTCCTGCCGCCAAGGTCGCCGCGGACCACCCGCGCAGCCGGCACGCGCCCCACACAGCCGCCAAGAACGCTGCCCCTCACCTCGCGCGCGCAACTCACTGCTTAAGCCCGTTCTACACGTTACGTGAGACACGCACTAGAAAGTCATCGTCTTCTCCGGCGCTTCTTGCTACAGACCATGAAAGACGACCGTCTGTCGTCTTCCATATATTTTTGTATAATTTCTGTAAAGTTATAATTTATTTAATGTCGCTAGATTATCATTGTGTTAAAACTTGAACCCCACTCTTTTCCAGGCTTGAGGAACAGCATTTTTATTTCATGTGTTAAAATATTAGTTAATATTGCTAGGTTTTTCTTATTTTGTTATGTTAACAATTTATTATTATATTAATTAATTGTGGCATAAATACGGCTTCTCCACTATGCCACTGTCCCAGTGAGAATGTGCAATTGTTTTACCTTTAACTGCGTGCGTGAATCTATGGCTGTTTGAATGTGGGGAGTGACAGCTCGCTTTGCATCGTTCTCTCTGGCTCAGTATCTATAGCTGCTGATACTACCAAAGAGGTTACCACACCCTTTGGGTGCCAGCTGGTTGGCGATTCTCTCGGTCACCACCACCGCTGTTTTCGTGGATTTTCCGGCTTCCGGTTGCTTCCTGCGTCTTCCCACGCCCCAGTGGCCATGCAGCTGAGCATTCTATGCTGGGTCTCTGGCGAGGTAAGGTTGGTTCTTCTCTGGTATCAGCGAGATGGTAGTGTTTCATTGACTAGCACGTTTAACTTAGATTCGTGAACTTAGAATCATTTTTTGGAATATTTTCTCTGATCAAGTGCGGAAATGTGTTCTCGTTTTTTAATTCAGTGACTTCCAATAGATAAACGCGGTGTGTGTGATTCTAGTTGCAGTTTGATAACAGCCTGATATATTAAAACCTTTTGTCATCATGTGGCGGTGTATGAAAACTGCGTAAATACTTTCTAGCTTTGTGGGGCCTGATTTCTAATAGGTGATATGTTCATTTTATACAGTGCATGTAAAATTCTTCTCATCGTTTCCTTCCGTGAGTGATATGTGTTCCACGTGGTTGGTTCATAGAAAAAAACCTTCAGCTTCCACTCTTCTTTGTTCCATGCTCATCACGCAAGTACCTATGCGGGTCTCCTGATTTCCACTAATATTTCGCGATCTTCTCTACTCGCCTATTTTAATTCTGCCGTTTCTTCTCCGACTTATAGTACGAACCCTGCCTGTGTCAGTAATTCTCTCTGAGTCTTGTACAACCTCCTTCAATAGCTTCCTTATGTAATTCTAAGCATTTCTATGGGTTGCATGCTGTAATTCTTAATTTTATTTGTCCGACTTTGTAATTATTTCACTTTTACGAATTTTGGAGTCTGGACTTCATCCGTCTCTGTAATCGCTCCCTATCGCGTGTAGCTGCATTTCTTTCACTTCTTCGTGTGATTCTGAACATTTCTATGGGCTGCATGCCGTAATTCTTATTCTTATTTTTCCGACTTCTTGATTATTTCATTTTTGTGGTTTTTCTGAGACTGGACTTCATCCGTCACTGTAATCGCCCCCTATCGCGTGTGGCAGTATTTCATTCGCTTCCTTATATAATTCTAAGCATTTCTATGGGTTACATGCAGTAATTAATTTTCTTTATTTTTCGGAAACTGATTTTATTCAATTTTAACCGTTTTCGGAACCACGTAGGTCCGGGCACCGACTTCCGGGGTTTGCAGCTAGTCGCCTGAGTTCACGCCACTTCTCATATAAAACCAGTACCTACATCGATTACTGACAGACTGCAATTTAAGAATCCACCGTGATTTAGTGTAATGAATCCGATTTTCTACCACTTCCCCTTCAGTGGAGTGCGTTCGTGTAAAGTAGCCGTGTGTCGCCGTTAGCGTGTTTGCGCGCGGTCCAATTCATATGTAATTTAACTTGCTATACACACGCACCATCTCAAAACAGGCACGGCAGACCAGAGCCATCTTCAAAGTTTTGTATATTGTGTTCTGTGTTACCTCCGACTTGCTGAATTTCGCCTACGATAACGGCGTCTGCTTCCGCCTCGTCTCAGCACGCTAATTTTGGCGAGTTCCGCTGTGGCATTGCGTGTGTGAGAGAGAATGAGTGTTGTTTGTGAATCCTTCCCCCCAGTAGCGTTAAATCATGTATAATTTAGTATGGGTACCGTCCGCATTAATCCAAGTAAGAGATGCATTTTTATTGCGTTAACGAAATTGGTTCCCCATTTTGTTTGTTTTCTATCTGAATTAACAAGTTTATGTTCAGCATAATCCGTAAGTTGCCTATTTTTAATTGTGGTGGCTTGCTTATTAATGTCTGTGTGTAATAACGTGTGAGCTGCTATGTATATTGACCACTGTAGTATTAACTTCCTGTTATTGAAGTAGTTTGAAACGAGTCAGTTCTCACTTTGGGCCAGGGAACAAGGCTTTATAGCATGGAGTAACCAGTAGTTCACACGGACCTTATTTACTAATTTTAGAGACAAAGCAAGGCTCTTGTTACGTACAGTGGACGACTTTTGTCCAGAAGTCGGCAAGTAATCTTGGATGGGGTCTGGATACTTTTGAAAATTTTTAACGAGGTCCAGAAGTAAAACACCATATTTCTTATCATTTTTTTATTTTAATTTTCAGTCTCAAACAAATATGAAATACAAAAGATGTGAAATAAAAATGTGTAATAATCCAGTAAAACTTATATTATTTGCTATTTATTTGTTTTTATTTTCACTCACAAGAAGTATGATATAAAATGTGCAGTCAAATGTATATTGAAAAATCCAGTAAGATGTCATATATTAACCAGACTATTTTTTTTTTGTTTAATTTCCACTAAAAAAGGTATGAAATACAATGAACTGTGCGTATTTGGTTTAGAAAAAATCGATGCGAGAAATTACATTTGCGGTCTTTAGCCAGTTTCAAGTTAGGTTCGCTAGCGGAGCAGCTTATGCGAATAGTGTCTTCAAACTGGGTGGCCGTTAATCTTGAGCGATACCTACTCTTCAAGAAATTAATTTTTTAAATCAAATTTGACAAATATTTGTGGAGTCAAAGATGGTAGCCAGGTAGATGGCTAATGTTTTGCAATTTTCATATTTTTCCGGGACATGTTCACTCCACAATTCGTCAGTGGAGTCATTTTAACACGTTTTCAAGGAAATGTAGTCCTGCAAGTCTATTATCTGTATTTGGAGTAAACACTTTACAAGGTAAAAAAAACTTTCTAGCTACATCCGTCTATTATGCTGCTGGAGAAACCCCAAAAGAAGATTTTTAAGAGCACAAAAATGGTGTTTAAATGGATATGCCCAGACCGCTTAAACAGAGGTGTCAGAGACTTTAAGAGTATGAAGATTTGCAGAATTTCCTTGTACATTAAATAAAGTTCCCGTCCTGTATTCGTGTGTACAGGGCTTTTATGCGGATCACCGGCCAGCTTGTTCCCTTTTGCTGCCGCTTGTCAGCGTACTCTCCAGCGTCGCACATCATAGACAACCATTTATTTAACCTACCTATAATAATCACTAAGTGTTCTATTTATTCAGCACTTAATTGTAAAATTCTAGAAAAATTATAAGGGTGGCTCTTATACCAATTGTTATCTACAGAAAGAAGTCTTTATTAAATGATTTGAATGTGTAACTTATACTTTCAAAATATTTTTGGCAGTCCAGTTTTTGGCCTACCGCGGCCCGCCGTTGCCGACCGCTGTTATACACCGTCCAACTACAAAGTAGCGTTTAAACGGTACGCATGTGTCCTGTCGTCTGCGTCACCTGTACTCTTCCTTTGTTGTCAAATTAGAGTGAGTGAATCGCCGACTTAAGTTCACTTTTCGAGACTGCCAAATACAGGGTCCCGTTTCAAACCTACAGGACTTGTAGAGGGTAGTGAGTACATAACATTTTGAATACGAACCCATGCCCAAAAACGCGGAGGAGCGGCCGAGAGCATTGAAGCGCTATGCTACGATGCGGGAGGCCGTTCCCCGTCGGGGATTCGAATACACCCTTAGGCATGGATGTTTGTGATGTCTTTAGTATAAGTTAGATCATGAGTAGTTTGTAAGTTTAGGGACTGATGACCTCGCAGTTAAGTCCCTTAAGCTTAACAAACATTTGAACATTTGATTTTGCACCTTCGTTTCTTTATTTTAAGTGTATTTCGTAACTTGTTTCCTAAACCGAACGACGCTAGTGAGAGTTTAATGATTAACCTCTTAGCCCTCAGGGTAAGGTGAACCTTATGTTATTTATTCCTGAGAATTGTTGCTGAAGGCGATGAACAGTTTTGCTTAGTGCTCTCTTGCTTCATTGAGGTTTTAGTATTAAGGCTTTGTTTAAAATCACTTGTCCTTGGCATCGTTTCTGTCTTGAACTATTTTTGTGCTTGACTTACTTTAAATGTGCTTGATGTTAAGCCACTCAGCCCTGGGGAGCCGGACGCAACGAGCGGTGTCTTCCACAGGGAAGCGTTATAGGTCCCCTGCTCTTCCTTGTGTTTATAAACGATTTAGGAGACAATCTGAATAGCTCCCTTAGACTGTTCGCGGATGATGCTGTCGTTTATCGGTTAGTGAATTCAACAGAGGATCAAAATCAACTGAAAAGCGATTTAGACAAAATTTCTACATGGTGCGAATATTGGCAATTGACACTAAATAAAGAAAAGTGTGAAGTAATACACGTGACCACTAAAAGAAATCCGCTGAACTTCAATTACACGAAAAATCAGTCAAACCTTAAGGTCGTAAATTCTACCAAATTCCTAAGAGCTACAATTACGAACAACTTTGCCTGGAGAGAACACATAAAAAATATTGTGGGGAAGGAGAACCAACGGTTACCTTTCATTGGCAGAACGCTTCGAAGATGCACCAGCTCCACCAAACAGACTGCCTACATCACACTTGTGTGTCCTCTCCTGGAGTACTGTTGCCCCTTGTGGAACCCTCACCAGGTGGGACTGACGGAAGACATTGAGAAGGTTCAAAGAAGGGCAGCTCGTTTTGTTTTATCACGTTACGGGGGGAGAAAGCGTCACGGAAATGTTGCACGAATTGGGGTGGAAATCATTACAAGAAAGACGTTATCCATTGCGGCGTGACCTGTTTGCGAAGTTTCAATCACCGACTTTTCCTTCTGAATGTGGAAATATTTTGCTAGCACCCACCTACTTAGGGAGACATGACCATCCCAATAAAATAAGAGAAATCAGATCGAAAACGGAACGATTTAGGTGTTCTTTCTTCCCGCGTGCTATTAGAGAATGGAACGGTAGAGAAAATTTATGAAAGTGGTTAATGAACCCTCTGCCAGGCGACTTCCTTTTTCATTCCTCCTGCCCAGTCCATATTCACCTACTATTTTTCCTTCTCTTCCTTTTCCTACTACCGAATTCCAGTCTCCCATCACAATTAAGTTTTCCTCTCCCTTAACTATCTGAATAATTTCCTTTAGCTCCTCATATATTTCTTCGATCTCCTCATCATAAGTATTAGTATAAGTTAGATCATGATTAGTTTGTAAGTTTAGGGACTGATGACCTCGCAGTTAAGTCCCTTAAGCTTAACAAACATTTGATTTTGCACCTTTGTTTTTTTTATTTTAAGTGTATTTCGTAACTTGTTTCCTAAACCGAACGACGCTAGTGAGAGTTTAATGATTAACCTCTTAGCCCTCAGGGTAAGGTGAACCTTATGTTATTTATTCCTGAGAATTGTTGCTGAAGGCGATGAACAGTTTTGCTTAGTGTTCCGTTGCTTCATTGAGGTTTTAGTATTAATGCTTTGTTTAAAATCACTTGTCCTTGGCATCGTTTCTGTCTGTTATTTTATAGAACTATTTTTGTGCTTGACTTACTTTAAATGTGCTTGATGTTAAGCCACTCAGCCCTGGGAAGCCGGGCGCAACCAGCGGTGTCTCCGTCGTAGCCCGAGGTCTAGGTGACCGCCGTGGGATTGCGTGCTTCTCTTAAATCCTTGTTGCGTTGCGGAGATACTGCTGGCCTCGGTGGCCGAGCGTTCTGCGGCGTGCCACTCACAGTCTGCACGGCCACTGCGGTCGGGGATTCGAATCCCCCCTAGGGCATGGATATTTGTGTCGTCGTTTGTATTAGCTAGTTCATAAGACGTTTGTAAGTTTAGGGACTGATGACCCCGTAGTTAAGTCGCATAAGCTCTACAAACATTTGAACGGAGATACCGTTCCTGGCGTCAGGTTTCAATCTGACTGTTTAGCTTTGGTTACTGCAGGCACTTCAATCCTGCGCCAGTTTTTTTTTTTTTTTTTTTTTTTTAATTGTTTTAACTCTGGAGCTTTAGATGCGAGTGCAATTAAATTATTCCTGGTTGCTCCTTTGGGTTAGTTACCTGGTCAGATTATTTCCCTCAACATTTGTAAGTTCACCTTGTTCATGCGAAACAGTGTACCCCCTCCTCCCCCCTTCCCCCGAAAGTTGCACTAACTTGAGATTAATAGTGACGTACTTTAAAATTGTATTTGAAAATTTGGTAGTTAGTGGTGAATATATGTTGCTGCTATTATCTAAGCTTATTTCAAGTTATTACTAATCAGGTGTCCAAGTTGGTCTGTCCATTTTAATCTTCGTTAGATCATTCTAATCCTTGAGAGGATGTGTACCCTATGAAGGTTGCACTGACCTAAAATTTATTATCAGTCTTTTGTAAATTAAAGAGAACAGAGAAAATTGTATTGGTGGATATTACTGCTAAAATTTCTATGTTGTTATGGTCTTCAGTCCGGAAACTGGTTTGATGCAGCTCTCCACGATACCCTATCCTGAGCAAGCCTTTTCATCTCCTCATAAGAACGACAACCCACATCCACTTGAATCTGTTTACTATATGCGCCTCTTGGTCTCCCTCTGCTATTTTTACCCCACACACTTCCCTCCAATGCTAAATTTACGATTCCTCGATGTCTAAGAATGTGTCCTACCAAGCGATCCCTTCTTTTAAACTAAGTCAATTTGATTATAGTTATATGGTCTTGAACAAGGAAAGATGACAATGTACTTAGGTTTGGTTAGGTCCTACACTTCCTTAGACAGTGCGAGTGCATCTTGCGATTACAATAATTACAATACAAATACCAGGTTCCCCACACCTGGCACAGGCGTGATACCGCCACCACCATATTTTGCAGTACATGCCATATTAGCAGGTTCCAACTCGGTATTTCCTCATTTCCACAGTAAAATACGTCCATCGTGATGGAGAAGGTTGAACTTGCTCTCGTCAGAGAAAATATCTCTGTTCCAGAATTCTGAGTTCTTGGTCACATACTGATTTTCAAATTGCAATATTTTCTTCCTGTTTGCCTTGCTTCTTTCTTGGAACTCGAGGTTTGTTGCCGGCTCGATGACACATCCTCTTTGAGTGAACGTGTTTCTCATAAAGCTCGTGCATTTGTGCCGCAAACTCTGATGAACTCATTTTAGGTGTTTTCTTAATAGTCCTTCTCTTTCTGTAAAGTGACGTGGTCTTCCAATACGATGCCCATTAATCAATATTTATTTATTTACTATTATCTTCCTCTCTTCTTGAGTTGTTTCCTTCCCTTTTCTACCCATGTTGTTGTCAGTGGTAAATTTTCTTGTACAACCTTACGGCCAGTTCCCGGTTTCACCTTCTGGCGAGTTGGGCAATCACCGTAGAGCAACTGCCGCCTGGCAGGGAAGTCGGAAACTGCAATAAATGCATACATCTACGTAAATAATCCGCAATCCAACGTAAGGTGCGTGGCGGAAGGTACACTGTACCACTACTACGCATTTCCTTTCCTATTCCATTCCCAAATAGAACGAGGAATTTCTCTTATCTTGTCATTGTGATCACTACGCGCAATGTAAGTAGGCGGCAGCAAGATCGTATTACACTCAGCTTCAAATTCCGGCCCTCTAAATTTTCTCTACAGAAATTCACGAAAAGAACGTTGCCGGAGCATTTCCGTGACACTCGCGCATTGGTGGAACTTACCAGCAACAAACCTAGCTGCTCGCCTCTGAACTCCTTCTATGTCTTCCTTTAAACTGAACTGCTGCAGATCCCAAATACTTGAGCAATACTCAAGACGTGGTCGTTCAAGCGTTTTATACGCGGTCTCCTTTACAGATGAAGTACATCTTACCAAAATTCTCCCAATAAACCGAAGTCGGCTGTCCGTCTTACTCACAACTGTCCTAACATAGTCATTCCACTTCATATCGCTCTGCAATGTTACGCCTAGATATTGGAACGACGCGACTGCATCAAGAAGCTCACTACTAAAGCTGTATTCCAATATCACGGGACAGTTTTTCCTACTCATGCGCATCACCTGACATACGATCAGCATCATGGCTGTAGAGGTGCTTCACGGATTCCACACCGACACTATATTCTTTAACCATCCTACCACGTGGCAGACGTTACCGTTGTACAGTAAGATGGTTGCATCGTTCTCTAGTACGAGGCTGTGTAGATCGCTATGCGGACCTCAGGAGTGGACGGCCCCTGCGAAGTGATAGCGCAGGCAACCCGCAGCGCGCTCATAGCCGTGGCAAATCCACCGCGCAGCTGGAATTCCGAAACTTCCGACCACAAGAGGGCTGGCTAGCTACGAGAGCAGCAGCATTTGGCACTGAAAGTAGGAACACAGCAGCTGTCAGAATCTACCAAACAAGTCGTGAAGACAGCCAACAGTCCAACCCCGATTAAGGGGTTCACCGATTTGTGACTGGCTGGAAGACTTCCAAAGTAATAGAACGCAGTACGTTGTTCTCGACGGCGAGTGTTCATCAGTGACGAGTGTATCGTCAGGCGTGCCCCAGGGAAGTGTGATAGGACCGCTATTATTTTCTATCTATATAAATGATCTGATGGATGGAGTAACTTGTAATTTGCGGCTGTTTGTTGATTATGCTGTGGTGTATGGGAGGGTGTCGTCTGTAACTGACTGTATAGCATACAAGATGACTCAGAAAAAAAATTCTAGTTGGTGCGAAGAATAGCAGCTAGCTCTCAATGTAGAAAAATGTAAGGTGATGTGCATGAGTAGGAAAAACAACCCCATAATAATAGTGAGCTTCTTTATGGAGTCTCGTCGTTCAAATATCTAGGCGTAACATTGCAGAGCGATATGAAATGGAACGAACATGTAAGGGCAGTTGTGAGTAAAGCAGACAGCAGACTTCGGTTTACTGGGAGAATTTTGAGAAGATGTACTTAATCTGTAAAGGAGACCGCGTATAAAACGCTTGTACGATCACGTCTTGAGTATTGCTCAAGTGTTTGGAACCCGCAGCAGATCAGTTTAAAGGAAGACATAGAAGCATTTCAGAGGCGAGCAGCTAAGTTTGTTACTGGTAGGTTCGACCAATGCACGAGTATCATGGAAAGGCTCCGGCAACTCAATTGGGGATCGCGGGAGAAAATACGACATTCTTTTCGTGAATTTCTGTTGAGGAAATTTAGAGGGCCGGAATTTGAAGCTGAGTGTAGTACGATCTTGCTGCCGCCTACTTATATTTCGCGTAGTGATCACAAAGACAAGAGAAATTAGGGCTCGAACAGAGGCATATAGAAATTCTTTTTTTTTTTCCTAGTTGTATGTGGGAGTGGAGTAATGGTACAGTGTACCCTCCGGCACGCACCTTACAGTGGATTGCGGAGTATGTATGTAGATGTAGATGTCGAAGATGCTGTTGTTTGACATAAATTTCGTAACACGAACGAAGTTTTCAAGGTAATACCACAGTCTAACATGTACAGCTACGACACTCTCACTGATGTTGTTATACTTTGGAACAGGAGCGCTGCAAAGCGATCGGAAAGCTGTATTTATCAATCCGGTATTGGATAAGTGAAGTCAGTAATATGGTTCATATTGATTTTAACATACTTTTTACAATACCAAGCGTTTTTAGTGCCATAAAAATCGATAATAACTCAAAATATATCCACAGTTCTCCTTAGGTTTCCTAAGAGCACTGGAAAGGAATGAAACAGTACATAACATGACAGTTTATTTACTATTATCTTGGAACCTACAGCTTTTTACTGAAGAATATCAAATTATATTAAAATAAGAATAAGTAGGGATGAACAGAAGACTTGCCATCTGGCAGAAAGATGTCACTTTTATACTCTTGAACAAGGTTTCTTCACTACTATAACAGAAAAATTGGTGAAGGTAGAAACGTAGAAAGCAATAATGTACCAAATCAGCCACCACAGCTGTAGCTGAAGGAAAAACATGACAATAAAACGACAAAAGCAATCAAACCGTTTCCCAAAAGAGAAGAAACCAATTGCATAATTCATATGCACGGAATGTATGACATTAACTGCGAATGGGATTCGAACCCGGGTCTCCAGCTTTTTGGCAATTGCGCTGACCCCTACACCATTGGGGACACAGCGACCATCACAACTGCACGAAATTACTCAAGCACGCCTCCCGTCAGATACAAATTCTTAACTTTACCCTGCCCACTAGAACTCCAACTCGTAGCCACTGTGTACTAATTCCCGTAAGAGCAAGAGCCTAGAAGTGCCTCCGCTCTGAATAAAGGATCATTGCCCGTCATCGGCAAATTATATAAGTTATATGCAGGGTGAATCACCTAATACTTGCACCGAAAATATTGCGGAAACGGAAAGTGCGATTGATGTGAGGTTTTCACAGACTGGAGTAGTAGTCAGGGCTCGTATTTTTAGCCTACAAACAGATTGTAATATTACTTAGAAAGTGTATTTTTTATACAAACATTCATTTTTTTTTAATGGAACAATGGTTGTTTCTATCATGCATTGGAATTTTTGACACCAGCTGTATACAAAGATTTTTGAATGACATTTTTATCACGTTTAGTTTGGCGCTACGATAGCGTAGCTAACTGGCCGAGTGGCTAGCTCCTGGGGCACGGCGCACTGTCTCATGACACCAGCCAGTGTGCTACCTGTAGCCTTTGCCTCCAAAACTTTGAATGGTTGTAGCTGCCAAACTAAGCGTTATAATAATGTCATTCAAAATTGTTCGTACATAGTTGGTATTAAAAATTTCAGTGCATGATAGAAACAACCATTGTTCCATTTACAAAACTGTATTTTTGGATAAAAATACACTTTCTAGGTATTTTTACAATCTGTTTGTCGGCTAACAATACGAGCCCCTGACTACCCATGAATTCTGTGAAAACATCAATCGCACTTTCCGTTTCCGCAATATTTGTGGTGCAAGTGTTAGGTGATTCACCCTGTATATGTTGTGTCTGTTCTTTCGGACATACGTGTAACTTATTCCATAATTATTGCTACAGCTGAACCACAAACGGTAGGAATCTTAAAGACATTGGCTTTTCAAGCAAAACTAATTACGCTCAAAAGCATATGCGCGTATAAGAAACGCAAGTGAACTGTAAAAATGTGCGAATTATTAAACTCCATACCTAATTTATACGTGCCAAAAAAAACTGCTTGTCATAGTAAGAACAGATCAAAATAGAAATTTCTGTTTCTCTTATGTTTATATGCTACTTAGTTTCAGCGGAGTAAGCTGCAAATATACACATATTCATGTGTAAGTGATACCACTTACAGTCAAATTCGGCTATTTTTATTTGAATTTCCCGATTATAAATATTTGATATTTTAATACTGCCTGTAATGCAAAAGTTACAAAAACTATTAAGTTAATAACGTAGATATTATAAACAAATATTACACCTACGACGCTTTGCCGACCACTAGGAGCGCTAGTGTCGTCGCTACTGTTAGTTGGTAACAACGTTCACAGCAGTGAGTGTTATCCCTGCGTATGTCTAACAACACTCACTGCTGTTAAAGTTGTTACCAACTGACAGTAGTGACGACACTAGCGCTCCTAGTGGTCGGCAAAGCGTCGTAGGTGTAATATTTGTTTATAATTTCTACGTTATTAACCAAATAACCACTGGGTACTGACCTGTCGCCGTGTCATCCTCAACCCGAGGGCGTCAACGGATGCGGTATGGAGGGAGATGTTGAAAGCGCCCCGTACTCCCTGCAGTTATGTGAGTTTTCGTGATAGGAGCGGCTACTTCTCCATCAAGTTTGCCTCACAAGGGCCGAGTGCACCCCGCTTGCCAACAGCGCTCGGCAGACCCGGACGGCTACCCATCCAAGTACTAGCCAAGCCCAATAGTGCTTAACCTCGGCGATCTGGTGGGAACCGATGTGTCAACTGCGGCACGGTCTATTTTCATTCGGTTGTTTCATTCGACTGAAAAAACAGACTGAATGACAATTCAATCGACTGACCAATAGGTTAGTAAAAAGAGTAAATACTACCCCAATGCCCCAATTCCCTCATCATCCTCTGGAAGGACTCTGTCCTCATCACCCTGCCTCCTACCTTCTTTAACAGATCCTTGCTGCCACCATGCTGCCCATCAACCATTACTGCTGTCATAATGAAACTGAGTACTAGGATCATGAAGGCTAAAGTGCTGGCAAGGCTCAGTCGCACCCCACCATCCGCCCTCTCTGCTGCATTGGATGATGTGATGTGGCCCACCTACCTCATGTGCATTTTCTCTGAAGAAGTGCCATCCAGAGAATGGCTTATAACCAAGGGACCCCTCATCTTCATTCACCGCCACAAGGTTGACCCCTCCTGTGCCTTGCATCACCCTGACTTTTAATGATCATCTCACATTGTAATGCTCCCCCATTTCCTGAATAACTGTCCCAGCCTTGCCGTTCCCCCTTCTTGCACATCTGCAACAAGGTTCACTCCACCTACTCCTGCAGATGCAAAGTCCGACCCGTTCCTACCAGTTCTGAACTTCCCGTCCCCACCTGTCCAATAGATCCCTCCCTCCGTCGCACCACCTATGCCAAAGACATCACCCTTGCACTCCAAAGATGAACGGCTTCCAGCATGCTCATTCCCTCCAACAAGTCTCCCTCGCCTCCGACTTCATCTTCCACCTAGACATAAAAGCCACCTACTCCCACAACCAGGCCCACTTCACCTTCTCCCATCCTGACACTCTAATTTAAGCTCCTTTCCATCCTATATCCCTCACCTCTTTTCTCTTTCCCTTCCATTCATCATGGCACATCAGCATTATTCCCTTCTCTAGAGCAACATCTGTTTGCTTCCCACCAATAAGCAACTCCTTGTGCACACCACGTGGACGTCTTTCTTCTTTATGATATTATCCTCCAACTCCACCACACCATCATCACTGCTCCTTAACTCATCCACCATGCTCTCCATATCCCTTAAGTTAGGTGGGCTTGCTATCGGCTACTCCAACTTCACCTAGTTTGGCCTCAAACCTCCTTAACATTCCGAATACGCGATCCACAACCTATTACTCCCCTCCATCACTGTGCTACCATCCATGCCCCCCTAAGACTTCCTGACACACATAGACCATACCTTTACGACCTATGTGATAACTGCCAACAAGGGCGGATTCAGGGGGGGGGGGGAGCACAGGAGCACGTGCCCCCACAGACGATCCGACGAAAAATGAGAGAGAGAAAAGATGGGGAGAGAGAGAGGGAGAGAAGGGAGGAGAGAGAGAGAGAGAGAGAGAGAAAAGAGCAGAAAAAGAAAGAGAGAGAAATATATATATATATATATATATATATATATATATATATATATATATATATATATAGTGAGGAAGGGAGGGAGGGACAGATTCTTAGCATTAGAATAATTAACTTTCAGTTACGGGAAGCATGTAATTGTGGGTTTAAAAATGCAAAATCCCTGTAATTAACATAACGTAATTTGACTTTTTGTGGTGTGCTTCCATTTAATAGCTTCTTGTCAGTAATTTGCGATAAAAATAATTAAAAGTTGTTTATTGTTTCGTGATCGCTTGGGAGATAAATGAATTATTGTGAATGTTTTACTCATATGTAAATAGTTAGAGGCTTTAACTCTGTAAAAAAAACTGAATATCAAGGGCTGCGTTCATGGTGGAGCATTCAGATGATTTCGGTAAACAGTTTATCTGATTCTTTTCCTAGACAATAAGAAATGGTACTCCCACCCATTATAAACAGTTTTATTTGAGGCTACACGTTTCATTATCCCTGTTATTGGGGCAAATTAAAAATTTCAACTGCATTTTTCCACATATAAGATACAAAGGATTTTCAAAGCCACAGTCGCTTCTTACAAAATAACTTTTTAATGCACTATTAGTTTCTGCACACTATGGTGTCATTTTCAAATTGTTATGATCACAAAAACATTATAATGATTCAATCATTAAACAGTGTAAATTTACCACAAATAATTAAAAAATCAGAGAATTTAGAGCGTGAATGCTCTGTGTTCATCTGTGGGCACACTTGTTTCATCCTTCATCATCATAAAGGATGAAACACTTGCCAACAGCTGAACCCTGGGCATTCAGGCTCTGAATTTAATTCAATATGTAACTGATTCTGAGCTTCGCCAGGTGGGTATATGCGAATCCCTATACAGAGGAAGCCATGCGAAATTGGCATAGGTTTCTCTACATATTTACAACTTTGGAATAATTGGACTATAAGAATGACCACTTGAAATTTCAAACAATTGTACAATATGATCGACAAATGTTTTGTACATATTAAATGAGCCAAATGACTTAATTGTGATTCTACAGAAACGTAGGACAAATTGTTTCAAAAAAAGTTCAAATGTTTGTAATCTGAAGGGACCAGACTGCTAAAGTCAAATGTTCAAATGTTTGTACAGCTTATGGGACTCGACTACGGGGCCATCAGTCCCTAAACATGTACGTGTAGTAGAAATTCTTCTTGAAACAAAGTCAAATATAATTTTCAGAATGAAATTTTCACTCTGCAGCGGAATGTGTGCTGATATATAACTTTCGGTCAGATTAAAATTATGTGCTAGAACCGGGATTCGAGCCTGCGACCTTTGAATTTCGCGGGGAAGCGCTCTACCGTCTGAACTATTCAGACACGCTTCACAGTCCGTCGTCACAACTTTACTTCTGCCTGTTCCTCACCTCCTACTTTCCAAACTTCACGGAAGTCCTCCTGCGAACCTTGCAGTGCAAGCGCTCCTGGACGAAAGGATATGGTGGAGACATGGCTTAGCCACAGCCTAAGGGATGTTTCCAGATTGAGGAGTGCTAATCCCGAAAGGTTCACGGGAGAACTTCTGTGTAATTTGAAAAGTAGGAGGCGAAGTACTGGCATAAGTAAAGTTTTGTGGACGGACCGTGAAGCGTGCCAGGATTGCTTAGATGGTAGAACGCTTGCCAGCGAAAGGCAAAGGTACCAGGTTCGAATCCCGTTTATGGCCCACAATTTTAATCTGCCAGGAAGTGTCAAGTGTAATTTGGTGATCTCGTTTTGCATAGCAACTATACAAAGAATGAAAAAGGAATTGATTCAGTGCAACGCAAACACAGGAAATCTGATTTTCAGTTTTGAGTGAATATCAAACTTAGCGCGACATACTCGTATTCACTGGCTGTTAGTTTCTGACTCTTAATTGGGCGAATTTTTAGGACACGCTGTTTTTCCAATTTCTGAATTGTCTGGTAATGACATAGCTACTCCGGTTACTGTACTGTTCATCGACGATAAGTTGAAGATTCGTGCGCTGGCGTGTAATATGGCTGCCGTGACCCGGGGGGGGGGGGGGGGGGGGGGGGGGGGGGCGAGCATCAGCGAGCAGGAGGCAGCGACGCAGTGTTTGAAACGTTACCGGTAACAATAATATGTGTGCAGTAATATTTCGCGTTTAGGGGCAGGGTAACGTTGACAGCAATCCGAAATAAAAGGATGTCCTTCAAGTAGTGTAGATGTTTTGTGCTGCTGGCATCACCAACTAAAACCGTCTTCACTTGTCAAATTAATATACTTCCATCTAATTACCAATGCATTACTAGTTTCGACGCACTATGAAGTCATCCTCAAGTTCCTATGATTAAAAAAATATTACATTTTAATAATTTATCAAAACATTGCGCCGCACGGGAATGGCCGTGTGATCTGGGGTGCAACGTCGTGGAGTACGCGGCCACTCTCACCTGAGGTCCGAGTCCTTCCTCGGGTATGGGTGTGTGTGTTGTCCTAAGAATAAGTTAAATTAGATTGTAAGACTAGGGACCGATGACTTTAGCAGGCCGGCCGCGGTGGCCGGGGGGACTGAGGCGCTTCAGTCACGGTCTGCACGGCCACTACGGTCGGGGGTTCGAATCCCCCGTCGGGCATGGATATTTGTGACGTCCTTAGTATTAAGTAGTTCATAGGTAGTTTGTAAGTTTAGGGACTGATGGCCCCGTAGTCGAGTCCCATAAGCTATACAAACATTTGAACATTTGACTTTAGCAGTCTGGTCCCTTCAGATTACAAACATTTGAACTTTTTTTTAAACAATTTGTCCTACGTTTCTGTACAGTCACAATTAAGTCATTTGGCTCATTTATTATGTACAAAACATTTGTCGATCATATTGTACAATTGTTTGAAATGTCAAGTGTTCATTCTTATAGTCCAATTATTCCAAAGTTGTAAATATGTAGAGAAACCTATGCCAATTTCGCATGGCTTCCTCTGTATAGGGATTCGCATAAACCCACCTGGAAAAGCTCAGAATCAGTTACACATTGAATTAAATTCAGAGCCTGAATGCCCTGTGTTCAGCTGTTGGCAAGTGTTTCATCCTTTATGATGATGAAGGATGAAACAAGTCTGCCCACAGATGAACACAGAGCATTCACGCTCTAAATTCTCTGATTTTTTAATTATTTGTGGTAAACTTACACTGTTTAATGATTGAATCATTGTAATATTTTTGTGATCATAACAATTTGAAAATGACGCCATAGTGTGCAGAAACTAATAGTGCATTAAAAAGTTATTTTGTAAGAAGCGACTCTGGCTTTGAAACATATATTTTGTGTTTCCTATAGCAGTTATATTTGACAATAACTATAATGAAATTTGTGTGTGTGTGTGTTTTAAAATTAGTCTCACAAAGTCCTTAAGGACATCTTCACTCTCCTCAGGCTAGTGCCGCCCCCCCCTCCCCCAGAAAAAAATTCGGTATCCACCTCTGGCTGCCAACTTTAATGTTCACACCCACTCACCTCCCAACCATCCAAGGCAACATCATCCCTCTGCCCCATCATACCTGCCCCATCAGCAGCACCACCCCATATGTCATCATCGTCTCCCTCAACCTCCTCGGGCGCATCACTGCTGAAGTCCTTGATCCCTTCAGCAATGATGTGACCCATCCTCCTCACCTTTTCTCACAACCCCCCCTGCTCCCCACCCTGCCGTACCTCCCACACTACTTCATGACTATTCCCAAGTGGACTGGAATGCATAAAGGTAACATACAATCCAACAGGTCGGAAGTCACCCTCTCTCTCCCCATAGCCCCGATAATACTGACCACACTGCTCAGACATCCCACCTCTATTGTTCCTTTCTCTGTACTAAATGCTGGGATACACTCCTTTGCCACTGGTAATTACAGCGGCAGACGTGTACACAGCTTAATCCCCTACTCTACTCCTCAAGGTACTGGAATGACTTCCACTGTTTTACTGGGCACTCCTGAAAATCCCAAGCTTGATTACTCCCTCAGCTTCCAATACTTGAACCATGTCGCCCCCTCCAATACACCCATCACTGTATGTTATATGCAGCTGATACTTCGCATTAAACATACCACTGCTCCCTGGCCACGACTGTCTGACCTACTGCCTCGTCAAGGAGATTCCTCTCGCAAGCCTTACTGCCCTTGCTTTCCTCTACAACGTCCACTTTACCAGTTTCTATCCTAGCCTATCGAAAATCTCATGCATCCTCATATTTCCCATACCAAACAATCACTCTGAGATTTCTTCCTACCGTTCTATCTGTCTTACTGTAGTGTTCAGCAAGGTATTATAAACCATCCTTTCCTGCCACATGTATTACCATCTCAACAAAAACCACTTCCTTCCCGATGCCCAGTTTTGCTTTTGACCTTCCTTCTCTACCACAACCAACTCCATTGCATAATACACCTGGTCTTCCTACAGCTTCACTTCCGTCATTCTGCAATTTTTGTGTCCCTCCACCTTGAGCACGCCTAGGACTGATGTGGCATTTCAATCTGCTTTTCAAACTCCAAACTTCTGCCGAGGAGTTCCATACTCTAGGGGAGGAGAGGGTGTGGGTGGGGTTTTTCCCAAGGTTCTGTCCACAACTGACTCAAGACATTGTGTTCATCCGTACATTCGTCGTTTCCACATCTGGAGAGAACGTGGAACTCGAAACAATCCTGCTTATGTGCAGGAAACATCACCAATAATGGTGGAGGACGAATGATCTGGGCAGGAGTTAGTATTGGCGGATTTACGGACCGCTATGTCCTTCAGAATGTTGCTCTGATGGCTCAAAGATAAAGAGATAAGATCCTCGACATTTTGTTATGCCCTGCGCTGGTGCCATAGGAGACGAGTTCCTTCTGGTGGACGATAACGCTCTCCCCCACAGATATGCACTGGTGGGCAACATGCTTTAAGCAAAGGGAATTGAATGAATGGAGTGGCCAGATTGTTCACCCGACTTAAACTCGATTGAGCACGTCTGTAATGCATTTGGCAGACGCATTGCAGCCAGACCGGCACCTCCCACAACGGCTGCAGGGGATATTGCACTTATGGAAGAATAGTTAAATTTCCCTCAAGAGCTGGTTGATAACCTTATGCTGTCCATGCCACGCAGGTGTGCAACTGTACTGTCCGTCTGAAGTGATCACACACCAACGAGAATGGTTTTTTCACTATTATAGCTGCCCCATTGTGCCTCACTCTAAGATAACGCCATGTAAACCAGAAGAAAACAGCCGAGACAGCAAAATATCGTACAGTATCACACAAAATTAATTACGGTAGCATATGCATACTGTGACTGATATCTCGCCTAATCCGTTAATTGTGTTGAGCAGTGTACAGTCGTCCACAGAATTCGCGAGACCCCTCGTCTAATCACTATGCACAACGGCAAATCTTCGCTGCCTTTTTGTAAGTATAGAGAACGAGGGGACACGATCGTACATACTGTCGATTACACATGAATCTGACACGAAGTCTGAGAGGCAAATAGTTATCTTCCAGTATTGTAGCTAGTTGTAACAACAAGAGCGCTTTCTGTGCGACGTGAAGGGAACTTTGCAAATGGATTTTAGAAACTTCTTTGCGTTATTTTTGTCTTTCTTTTCCATAATGTTTTAAGCTATTTCCGACCGACACATTCCTTTCCACATTTCTTTTCTTATAGTTTCAGTGAACGAAGACAGCAATAAGAACTAAGATAATGCAGTTCGTGAATATTGTCGGAAGTTACTGACATTCGAATGAAAAATGTGCAAGCGTAACACAGGATTAATTGAATTACAACATAGGAAGCAAATAATCGACATTAGCCACACCCGTCGGCCGATATCCATGCCCTCACCGTTACCGATTCCGTGCCATTTCTTCGCCAACTGTAAATATATTGGGGTTCTATCTGTCACCTTTTGGCAGGTAAACGAGTACTTCATGTCGATGCCGTACAGAAAACATTTTTATCGGTGAAAACCTCTCGTCTCCAAAACGCAAGAGGTCTGTCGATATTTGCTGCAGCAAAAGCAAGGCGGGCTTCTCTGTGGGAAGTAGTTGCGACGAGCACCAAACTGAGGCCGTTCGTTCAGGTTACCATTCTCTACTGTCCGTTTGAACCACTTGGCAACCGTTGACTTACGAAAGCCCATAGTCCTTGCTATGTAACCATTCGAAAATCCTTCTCCATGTAGTACTACTATAGCACCCTTGTCTGCTTAAGCCAAATGAGACATTTGGTGTGTATAGAAAATTACGTTGTGTATAATACCCTCTGCGAAAGCGCTGCTAGCAGGGAACAGACTGCGACAGCGCTCGCTCGCTTGTTTTGACCCACTGCACGGCTGCAGTCGTAACGCTGATTGGTAAAGAATGTAACATGAAAATACAATCTGTAATTTTGCTTACAAGATAGTGGTGCGTCTCGTTATATTTGGACAGAAATGTTCAGAATAATAAGAGGAAAAGGATATTCACCATCAAGTCGCCGCCAGCTTTCTGATGCTTTTCAGGACGCTTGGAATGAGTTACTTCAATGTCCACGTTACGTGGGTAGAGTTGTGGGTTCACTGCCCGACAGACTTAGAGCCGTCTTTGGGGCAGAAGGCGGCTTTACGCGATATTGAGCAGTATTAGTAGAGATTTTTTAACCTGCCAGAGAATTTATTTTTTGTAAAGAAGTGTTATTTACTTTTATTTTAAACTGGAAGCACAAACTAAGTTTCATCAAGATTCGTAATATTTATTTTTCCGAGAGAAGAAGTATTCATTTTCTAGATTCAGTCAATCTCTAAAAATACATGGCTGTACAGAACTGTTTTAAACATCCGTATAAAGTTTAAATATGCAGTAGAAGATGCTGATTAAGGTGTAATTTGAGGTCGAAGTTCAGGCTAGAAGGGAAGATACGAAGGCCCGCAGAAAAAGAAACGAGAATTTGCAAGTATATATGAAGGAGGTGCACGAAGAAGATTTAAGGAGGAAACGGTTGACAGTGGCTGTATTAGGGCATTAAAATTAAAATTTCGATAAATGACAAAGTGAGCCGGACCGGGAATCGAACTCGGGCCTACCGCTTCGGCCATGTCCGAAATAACAGGCACCACGCCAATATAATAATAAACAAGAATACCCAAAGGCTTCGAATAGTTGCGGAAGCAGAAGGTGGCTATACGTGATTCTGAGAAATGTTATCAGAAGTTTATTTATTTATTATGGTTTAGTATGTAACGGTATAAGAGTGCTACCCATAAGATCCACCTTTTGTATACCATAGGCAAAAAAGCAAAGGTTTCAAACACTTTTTGAGAAACACAGATTTTCACTAGAACAGAATCAAGATTTCACCAAGGAAATGAAACGATTTTTAGTTTATTTCTTTTAAAGCGCACGCAGTATATTTTAACGTTCTAATCCGTGATTTCATTATATTATTGTGTATTTTTTCAATGAGAGAGATCAGTATTAGGTTTCAAGATTACTATAGGGAATAAATTAATTAACATATTGTGAACAATTATCGTTCAGAAGACGAAGCAAGTATAAAAAACATTGTGGAAGGGGCAGGTTGGTCTGGAAGGGTGATGAAGACCAAATAAAAAAATTATATTATTTATCATAACTATTGTTGGTGGCAAGCAACCATAAGCGATATGCGATTTCTTTTCTTTCGAATCAGAGGTTTTTCACTGTATTTTTTTCTTCTCGAAGTCGGTTGCAAAGCTCCTTGTACGACATATAATATTTAATTTCCCGGTATATCGGTAATATACAAGATAATCGCCACGAACTTTCGTCGTGGTGTAATGAAAATTATACGAGATTACTTTCAAATTCTTCTAGAAGCTGTGTCCAATACGCACTTCTGAACCAGCTGACAGATACAGAGACTATAACTAGAGGTTCGAAACTCATTATATTTATTGCTATTACAACAGCACACTTTGTTTCACCATCAGGTTTCCCGCAGGTTAGTTCTTTGTTTGCGACTGAAATTATGAAAATTATAAAAAAAAACTGCAAACAAACAACCTCGATGTTCAAATCAATATGTAACTGCCATATCATCATTAAGATATAGCTCGAAATCTGCTTCGAGTTTAATGTATAGATATTCAAAAGAATACAATTTTGCTAGACCACACATACATTTTTAAAGGATCACGACTTGTTAATGACCCAACTTAAGGAAGTTATTATACTCTTATTTATCAATGTCAGAATAACTGCTAAATCTGGCAAATGTTCAAACGTTTGTATAGCTTATGGGACTTAACTACGGGGTCATCAGTCCCTAAACTTACAAACTACTTATGAACTAGCTAACACAAAGACGTCAGAAATATCCATGCCCGAGGAGGGATTCGAACCCCCGACCGTAGTTGACGTGCAGACCGTGACTGGCGCGCCGCAGTCGCCTCGGCCACCACGACCGGCTAAATATGGCAACTAACAGATGGGCTATCCGAAACCTACTAATAATAAAATTTTTAATTCAGTGCACAATAATAATATACATTAGTAGATCAGTATCAGTAAAACCAGGCCTCATGAGGCAAACTGTCCATATAAGAAAGACAGGTCCAAACTCATCCGTGAACAGTCAAGGAAAGGCGAGGCATTCCTCTACTCTGCTCAATCGCAGCGAATGTCTCGTCGTCCAGTCAGTGCTTGGGGCCGGCAAGAGGTTTGACGGAAGTAAACAGAACACTTCCCAGCACACCGAGCGCGTGTAAACAATGTTTCAAAAAAAATGTTCAAATGTTTGTAGAGCTTATGGGACTTAACTACGGGGTCACAAGTCCCTAAACTTGCAAACTACTTATGGACTAGCTAATACTAGGGACGGCACAAATATCCATGCCCGAGGGGGGATTCGAGCCCCCGACCGTAGTGGCCGTGGAGACCGTGACTGGCAAGCAGCATACCTCTCGCCCACCGCGGCCGGCAAACAATGTTTATTACACGACAACATACTACTGCTAAATCTTACCAAATGTTATTCAGTATGGCTCAGACGTTTCTAAAACGATTCTTTCGTTAGATGTGCCGATGATATGGAACTGTTAAATAATAACTTAGGGTGCCACAATATCTGACAACCTTTTCCTGGTAACTTACACGCTTCAATTTTTTTAAATACTGGTCTGGTTTCAATACATTAAGAGGAAATACAACACCGATTGATAGTAGAATGAACACCTCAATATACCAAGAACTTGCATATGGGTGTTTAGAAGCCTGAGTGGTCAACATATGTATCCCACACTTTTTGTCCTAAATTTTTCACAAAATTACTCTCCTGTTACCGCATGCGCCTTTCAACTATAGAACAGTTACGAGTCAAAATACCGCCAGAAATACGTTCGTAGTAATGATTTAGATTCGTTGCTGTTTCGTAGGTGGGGCATTCGTAGCTGCAACGGAAAGTTTCTTTATAAATATAAAGAGACAAAAAACTCCATTCACTTTACTCCCACAATTTTTACGACTGTAGCTGCAAGAGGACCCTGAATGTCGCATTCATAACACGTCTCAGTCCGTCGACAATGGACGACGATGTTCTTACTCCTGGAATTTTCACTCACAAGGAGAGGTGCGAACTTTCCCTCAACGATTCGACCTCATTCATTTTATACCGTGTAACGTTCTTGACTGACCACAGTAGATCGCAGGACGGGTTTCACCGATTTATTTCAAACCCTGCGAAGCAGACGAACCTTTCAGTTTTCCAAAATATCTCGTCCGAGTTGGCCAAAGGGAAAGCTAATACGGTCGCGAAAGTTGCCCACATAGAAATAGGTGCTAATGAAGTTGCTCTTGAGGAACGGTATTGGACTACTGTGAGTAGCGTATTGGACAAGTGCTTGGATTGCAAAATTTGCGGGCAAAGGTCGATTGCTCGTACTTTTTAGATTTTTGTTCATTTTATATAACTTCTCGCATGGTTAACCATTTCATTACGAAATTTAAATGCACTTCAACATTTCAGAAAGTTGATGTCGAGAGGAGACTCAATTAAAACACATTCAATCGTACAGCATCAGTTCAATGTCCCTGTTTCCACTCGGTATGCACCAAAATCAACAGTGGAAAGTCATTTACTTAAAAACTCAAATGAATTATGCTTTGCACCGAAGCATATTACCGATAAAATTTCTTGCTTAAAATACGTTGATAAAGTGTGCATAATGTGAAGTTTATGTTCCTTTGACGATGAACACCCTAACGAATGTAATATAATTTCGGCATTTAAATACCTGCTACAACTTTTGGAAATACTATTTCATTTAAAACTTCATCGAATTATGCTAATTAAATGATTAAATAAGGTATATGAATTACTTAAATTAGTTATAACGAAACCTAATATATTAATTATGCACTGAAATTTCATAATTAATAGTTGAAAATGCAAGGGATAATATAAAATAAGAAAAATATTTTGGAAGGGGCGGGTTTCGAACCCGTGCTGTTTCATTCAAAAGCTAATCGCTTAGTCACTACGCAACACCGTCATCAGGAATGCTGATCCTCAAGATTAGCTGATATTGCGCCTATCTGTAGTTGGAAAATTGCTGGCAACCGTTTTCTCTTTTCCTATGCCCCCCATAGGGGAGATATTGGAGAAATTAAAGAGGTTCATATTCGTGTTTCTTCTCGCACATTTTGGGACCCAATCAAAAGTGGCAGGCCTTATCTGGAAGCCACGCAACCTTTTGACGAAAAACCGTGATTTTGTATTGTGCATAGTAACTGAAACCCACCGGTGTCCAATGCTGTCCTACTACATCAGCGTTCGTATAAGAATAAACGGCGTCGGCTTCTAAATCCAAAAGATCAGCGTCGAATGATTTACTCCTTTATTTTTTTATTCATTTGTCTCCTTATTTTCACACAGTAAGGCTCTTGCTAGAACACCTAAAGCCGACTCTTATTCTCAGGATAGTAGAAGTTACTCCATCACCTTGGTTTCGCTGTTTGCAGTGTAAAATAAATGTCTGCTTCTTGGAAATGATGGCCGACTTCATTCTAAGGTGATTGATCGGAGGTCTACTTCCTACGTGATTAATTCGTAGGCGTGGATGGTTTGGCGGGTTCATGTTTTTGATTTTTGTGTGGGAGACGACACGTCTTCGATACTCGCCAGAGACAAACTCATACCGAAAGATCTCCTAAACCTATGAGGATGCCAAGTGGCGAACACCGGGCTTGCCGTTATTCGGAATTCTTGTCCTCGTACTAACGTCTGGAGTGAAACTGGATTAGATTAAACTACAGAGGAACTGAATGTCACAGCGATTTAATATTCCCAATGTTGCTCAGTCAACGAATAAATGTTGCAGCGTGACTCCAAGTGTGCAGAGTTTTGGCACCCACTAAACATTTGTCGACTTGCACTTGTGTGTCGAGGGTTATTTAAGTAGTAGTTAATGTCGATAATTTACTTCCTATGCTGTAATTCAGTAAATTCCGTGTTGCGCATGCGCATTTTCCATTCGAATCTGTCAGTAACTTCCGACAATGTTCACGAACTGCATCATCTCAGTTCTTATTGGTGTCTTCGTTCACAGAAACTATAAGAAAAGAAATGTGGAAAGGAATATGTCTGTCGCAAATAGCATAAAACACTATGGGAAAAACGCAAAACAGTTTCTAAAATCCATCTGCAAAGTCCCCTTCACGTCGCACAGAAAGCGCGCGCGTTGTCACATCTGGTTACGATACTGGAAGATAACTGTTTACCTCTGAGATTTCGTGTCAGATTCATGTGTAATCGACAGTATGTACGATCGTGTCCCCTCGTCGTTTATACGAGGTACGTCCACAAAGTAAGTTCCGTTTGGTTATATAAACCAAACGTGAAGAATATTTATTGTATAAAAACCTGCAACTGTTCAACTACTTTTCTACATAACTTCCGAAATTTTGTAGGCACTTGTCATAGCGTGGGACAAGTTTTTGTGTGCCTTCTTCATAGAAGGTGCCGACTGTTTATTCAACCATGTGGCAAACATGTTCTTTCAGCTCATCATCGTTGAAGTGTTGACCACCAAGGACAGATTTTAGGTGTAAGAAGAGATGAAAGGAGTCTTCTTCTTCCCTTCATGTTGTCGCCCGACCTCACAAGGCGAATGTGACCAAACAACTCTTACGGGAATTTCGCTGGGACGTATTTGATCATCCTCCGTACAGTCTCACTCCTAGCGACCTTCTTCTTATACCTAAAACCTGTCCATGGTGGTCAACACTTCAGCGATGATGACGAGCTGAAAGAATATGTTACCACATGGTTGAATACACAGGCGGCAACCTTCTACGAAGAAGGCATACAAAGACTTCTGTCACGCTATGACAAATGCCTACAAAATTTCGGAAGCTATGTAGAAAAATGGTTTAATAGTTGTATATTTTTGTACAATAAATATGTTTTCTGTATCTGTACACGTTTCTTTTATGTAATCAAACGGAACTTACTTTGTGGACATACCTCGTACTTCCTAAAAGGCAGCTAAGGTTTGCGGTTGTGCATAGCGATTAGGCGAGGGGTCTCGCGAATTCTGTCAACGACTGTTCAATGATAGGATATTCTACCCTCTGTGAATAACTGCAGAATTAGCTGTTTAAGCCTTTAAATTTAATAGCACTGATCAACAAATTTTTCCCATTAGATTCCATTCATTGAATATCCCCGTAAAACCAGAAGTGTAACCGTAATCAATCCGAAGATTGGTTTGAGGGCTACAGTGTTATACTATACGACGTCGTGTTGTAGGCAGTTTGCCGTTGCCTTGGTCCGACGTATGGTCTGAGTTAAAAGAGAACCTACAGTTAAATAAATGCCAGAGGAGAACTAAATGGTAAATGACAGATAGAATAAACCCTAGGCTTGAGCGAGGATTACTAAACGGCGAAAGCTCATTTAAGGTGCTACTTCCCTGAACATTTTCTTTTACACACTCGTGTCACGGCATCTGGTCATGTTGTCGTGACAGTAACAGGCTATAAAATGCATGTTGCTAGAAGTTCTATGGAACAAGTAGCCATGAATCAATGGACTCTGGCGGGAGCTAGCGTGTTTCTTATTCAGCCTGCGCATTCACAAGAAGGACTCGACTTCCAATAAATTCTGTGTTATACCGTACAGCGTAAATCTTCATAACGGAACAAAGCCGTCCAGAATACCTCCGATAGTAGCGCATAATCGCGTCACGTTCTGTTTCCGCATTCCCCCTCCGCATGCTGCCTGTGTTTCAGTAGACAATAGGTCATAACCAGTCGGCACGAACGGAATATTTTGCATGTTTTGGCAGAATCCCTGAGGGCTGCATGATTTTGTAGCCCACCATCGCTTTCCGGTACATACGATCTCCATTCAGTCCGTTTCCTTGTACACTGTCGTCCACTGTGTTAATACACTGTTCAAATCAATTAGGGGATCAAGTGAGATATACACAACCTACACACGGTAAAGTATTTTACTCAGATATTGGTTGCAATTGTAATTTGTGTGTGAAATAGTTTACTGTTCCAACTCTTTACTTGAGGTTTGTATAGTACTTACTAAGAGCAAGGTGCCATAGGGTTACCGTAATAGTGAAAAGCCATACTTGTTGCTATCTAATATGAAGTGTGATCATCTCGGAAGGCATGGGTAGTATGAGGTTATCTATCACCTCTTGAAGGATATTTGGCAATTCTTCCATGAGTACAATACGTCTACATCTACGTACATACTCCGCAATTCACCGTAATGTGCGTGGCGGAGGGTACACTGTACCACTACTGGCATTTCCTTTCCTATTCCACTCCCAAATAGAACGAGGAAAAAAAGAATGCCTATATGCCTGCGTACGAGCCCTAATTTCTCGTATCTTGTCTTTTTGATCTTTACGCGAAATGTAAGTAGGCGGTGGCAAGATCGTACTACACACAGCTTCAAATTCCGGCCCTCTAATTTACTTAACATAAATTCACGAAAAGAACGTCGTCTTTCTTCCAGCGATCCCCAATTGAGTTGCCGGAGCATTTCTGTGACACTCGCGCATCGGTCGAACCTACCAGTAACAAATCTAGCTGCTCGCCTCTGAACTGTCTCTATGTCTTCCTTTAAACTGATCTGCTGCGGGTCCCAAACACTTAAGCAATACTCAAGACGTGGTTGTACAAGCGTTTTATACGCGGTCTCCTTTACAGGTGAAGTACATCTTCCCAAAATTCTCCCAATAAACCGAAGTCGGCTGTCCGCCTTACTCACAACTGTCCTTACATAACCACCTCTTCAACCGTTGTGGGAGGTATTGGTATGGCTGCAATACGTCTGACGTATCCCAGACATGTTCAATCGGGTTTAAGTCCGGTGAACAAGCTGGCCACTCCATTCGTTCATTCCTCTCAGCTTCATGCATGCTGTCCACTAATGCAGCTCTGTTGGGACGAACACAACAAAGGGTCGAAAGATCTTGTCTCTATACCGCTGAGCAGTCCAAGCGCCATTGTGAACGACATAGAGGTCAGTACGACTGCCAATACTGACTCCTGCCCACACTATTCGTACACCACCGTGATTTCCTGCTGGACTGTTCCGAGTTCCACGTCCTCTCCAGATGAGGAAAGACGATTGTCCGTCGGAATACGAAATCTTGACTCATCTGTGAAAAGAAGCCGGTGCCATTCGTTTCTCCGCCCAGTTTCTGCGGGCTAAACGGTGTCGTGGTTTTAATGGGACACACACACCATAGGCCTCTGTGAGCTGAGGCCACATTTCCGAAGGCGATTTCGTACTGCCTGTGTTAGATTAGATTAGATTAGTTGGTTTGTTCCATAGATCCATGTTGAGAAGATCCTTGTGGACAAATTTTTACTTGCTGATAATATAACAATACTAATAGTATGAATACAGATAAATGCATCATTTGGTTCTATTTAAGAACTCGTCAGTGGAGTAGGAGGAGTTGACCACTAGAAAGTCTTTTAGGCTCCTTTTAAACTGATCTTTATTTGTAGCTAATTTTTTATGGTTATTGAACATATGTCTTCCTGAGTAGTGGACCCCTTTTTGAACTAAAGTAAGTGCTTTCACGTCCTTGTGTAGATCATTTTAGTTCCTAGTATTGTAGGTATGAACTGAGCTGTTTGTTGGAAAAATGGATATATTATTTATGGCAAATTTCATTAAGGAATAAATATACTGAGAGGCAGTAGTTAATACACTCAGTTCTTTGAAGAGGCTTCTGCAGGATGTCTGTGAATTTACACAACAAATAATACATATAAACGCTTTTGGACTCTGAAAACTTTTGCTTGACTTGGAGAGTTACCCCAAAATATTATACCATATGACATTATGGAATGAAAGTAAGCAGAGTATGCAAGCTTTTTTTTTATTTTTATGTCTCCCATGTCTGATACCACTCGTATTGCAAATACAGATTAGTTAAATCGTTTCTGCAGTTCTGTGGTGTGCTCCTCCCAACTGAATTTATTATCAAGCTGTAATCCCAGGAATTTTATACTGTCAACCTCTTATATCTGCTCTTCTTCATATGTTATGCATATACTGGATGGGAATCTCTTACGTGTTCTGAACTGCATGTAGCGAGCCATTTCAAAATTTAATGTCAATGTGTTGACTTCAAACCATTTATTAATGTTAAGGAAAATATCATTAGCACACCTTTCCAGAACTATGCTCAACATGCTATTTATTGGAATACTTGTATCATCTGCAAACAAAACGAACTCTGCTCTGGCAGTGTAACTGATGAGAGGTATTAATGTACACAATAAAAAGCAATGACCCTAAGAAAAAAACAAAAAAAAAACAAAAAAAAAAAAAAAAAAAAAAAACAAAACAACAAAAAAAAAAAAAAAAAAAAAAAAAAAAAAAAAAAAAAAAAAAAAAAAAAAAAAAAAAAAAAAAAAAAAAAAAAAAAAAAAAAAAAAAAAAAAAAAAAAAAAAAAAAAAAAAAAAACAAAAAAAAAAAAAAAAAAAAAAAAAAACAAAAAACAAAAAAGCAAAATATCTGCTGCTTGTAATTTATTATCTAATGAATTAAGTGCATTCTCACTGTAGGCGTAAATAGTCTTCTCGATATTGGAAACTTCAGAAGTCCAAACTGTGTTCTAGACAATATGCCATTTGAGGTTAGGTGGTTGAGAAGTTGCTTGTACATTAGCTTTTCTAGAATTTTTGAGAATGCTGGTAAAAGTGAAATCGGTCTGTAGTTTGATGGTATCTCTTTATCCCATTTCTTGAACAGAGGTTTCATATTTGCATATTTTAACCAATCAGGAATTGTTTCAGTTATAATAGACTGGTTAAATAAATAACTTAAAATTGTGCTAAATTCACAAGAACATGCTTCAATTCACTTTATGATGTTTTATCATAACCATTGGAATGCTTTGTTTTTAAAGATTTTGTTATGGAAGTTATTTCTTGTGGTGAAGTGAGTGACATAGTCATGTTCCTGAAGTTATTTGTAAATGCTAGTTTCAAATATTCAAGGGGATTATTAACTGGCCCTTACAATCCCATACTATCAGTAACAGATATAAAGTACTTGTTAAAAAGATTTGTCACACTATGCCCATCAGTTAATAATGTATCATCTACTTTTAATGCTACCTGCTTCTGTTCCTTTCTGTTTCTACCAGTCTCCTCTTTCACTGTGTCCCATATTGCTTTTATTTTGTTGTCTGATTTTGCTACCTTTTACTCATAATGCATTTGTTTAGGTGTCTGATTTTTTAAAATATTTTACAGTATTCCTATTATTGAGTTAAGTCATCATCATTGGAACTACTCTTAGCTGATAGATACATTTTCCTTTTTGTCTTACGTGAAATCTTTATTCCTTGTGTAATCCATGGTTTCATTATAGCCTTCTGTTTAATTTGAGTTACTTTTAGAGGAAAACAGTTTTCAAACATTATACTGACATTATTAATGAATATGTTATATTTTACATTCATGTCATGAGCACTATAAACGTCATTCCAATTCATATTTTTGAGCAGTTTTCCAAACTTCTCAATTTTTGGGTGGATTGACTACTCTACTATATGTAGATTTAGCAATCTTCATAATCTGCTTAGAATCTGTACCTAAAAGAAGGAGCTACATATCATGGTCTGATAAGCCATTAATTATTTGTTTTATGATATGATTTTCTTCCTTTGATATATCTATAAAAATATTATAAATATAATAAATGATGCAGTTATCCTAGTTGGAAAGTTTACAGTTTGAGTTAGATTGAAAGACAATGTTACTGGCTGCAATAAGTGTTTACTGGCAGACTGAAAAGAAAATCTGTATTAAAGTCACCAGCAACCAATATTTATTTGTTTCTTCCTGTTAAATAATCCAATAGAGCTTCTAGATGATTTAGAAATAGATTATAATTTTCTGCATGTGCTCGGTAAATAGTTACTATTATATAGCATCTGTTATGGAACTCTACTTCTGTTGCACAAGCTTCGAAATGCTGCTCTGGACAGAATTTATTTATATCAATATTCTTGAATTTATAGCAGTTTTTAATAAATGTGGAAACTCCTCCTCCCTCCATATCTACTCTACTGAAGTATGAAGGTAAATGAAATCCTGGAATATTTAACATATCTATACCAGTGGTCACATGATGTTCAGAGAGGCAAATTGTATCAATAGGGTTAGAGGAATCTATTTCATCAATACAAATGAGTAGGTCATCAAGTTTATTTCTGAGTCCTGTGATGTTCTGGTGTAATAAAGAAAACTGATACTGCATGCTAATGGTAGAACAAAGATTTACTTGCAGATTCTGAGTACTTTCTGTTAAAGATTGTTTGCTAAAATCTATCTCCTGTTTATCTGTTTTCTCAAACTGAGGGTGTTTTTCAAGCTCTCTCAAAACTGGTTTTCTTTCCCCCCTCCCTATTCTAAAAAGGATACCCCTCTGACACCTGTAACCACTGGTATTTTACCATTCATGACAGTGCCCCCCATAAGTTACTTGCAATGAACCCAGACAGTTTTCCCTTCCCTTTCCTCTTGAGATGTAGGCCATGCCTAGTGTAGTCCCACCTGCAGATAGCATCTGCAGAATTCAAACCAATATGGGATCCCATCTCTGACATGAGCAGCCGTCCCAGCTCCAAGTTAACTCTCCTTATGGGAGAGTTCAAATGAGGCTGATCATGGCGTCTCAAAACAGACACAAATCCCACACTAGTATGCCTCGTTGCTGATGCTACCTTCACCAGGTCTCTCTCTATGGAATATTCAGAGTCTTTGTCAGTGCTACTACCCGGACCACCCACTATAAACACGCTATCCTCCTTTGTGAAATCTTTGCATAAAGAACCTATATCCCCTATTACCCGACCCAGACCCACATCTGGTTTGAAAAAGTTTGTGACCTGGTACTCTGGACCTAGCTCTTCCTGCAGTAGTTGGCCAACACCTCTAACATGAGAGATACCTAACAACAAGACTTTCTTTCTTTTCCCAAATTTTCCTACCTTTTCCAATCCTTCTTGAAAGTTTGTTGTGCCCTTTCTACATGAGGCTCATCGATTCTGACTGAGGCAACATGTCAACTCTATTTTTTCAGATTAATGACAAAGCTGTCTGAAACTGTCCTGAGCCTATTCCCCCTGCTACTTGTTGCCACTTCCCACCGCTGTTCACCCTTCTCCTTCTTTAACCTGCTTAGGTTCTTGCTTGCCTTATCTAATTCAGCTTGAAGAGCTGCAATTTTCCCCTCCTAATCCATTATTTCCTATACCTAGTGCAGATCCTACAAAACCACTGGTGAGCCTCATGTACCTCCCCTTTTGCCACACAACTACATTCGTCCCAGTGAAAGAACCAACTACAACTATCACACCACACTCCGGAATTAACGATACTACAACATATCACACACTTCTCATCTATGGTAAAAACAGAAATCTTAAAAACTTTATTAAGTATTTACAAAAACTTAAAAAGTTATACCAAGAGATATATGGCCCGCCAGGCCCAGCCCTGATTTAAGTAAGCAACAATTAGCATTTCGCGGTCATGATGAATCACTAGACGCCATAAATCGTAGGAACTTTAAGGAACTATTGACGTTACTGGTATCAAGGAGTCCTATAGAAATACATAACCAATACTGCAAAATAAGAAATGTGTTCAGTGGCGAATCAAAAAGTATACGGAATAAACTAATCGACTGCATATCAGACTACATCAGTGACTATGTAAAAACTAAGTTGGAAAGTACTGTCGAAGTCGCAGATGGTAGTCGCCGCGAGTACACAATGCTGCCACTATGTGTCAGGCTCAACAAGTTCATACGGAAAATAACTGCAGCGTACATCAGCTGTTTTCGGAATTGTTACACACTCTGTATATGTTTGCTGTTTGATGAGACAGTACGGAGCATTAATTTTACTTCAATATAACTGATTATCACATGACATACAGTATGAACACGTAGATGTCAAGTTTACCATGTTACAGTAGCGTAATGAAGAGAGTCACAGGTTCAAACCTGACTTCTAACTAATTATTTTACTTATTTTCATTTCAATTATATGTTTTCTGTCTTCAAGAAATCAAATATGAATAACTTTCTAATGAAAATGATATATTATTTTGTATTTTGTACTGTTCAATACAGACACACGAAATGACTTATGTATACCAATAATAGATACTGTATAAAATTCCCAATTTTCAGTGGCGGGAATGCTGATAGGAAATATTTTTGCAGCTTAAAATGAGGTTAATTTGGCAGGAAGTTTCATTAATAGCACTAGTATAATTCGTACATGCTCGTTTCGCCACAGAAGGAAGGAATTATTGGACATTAGCCTCACACAGATGAAATATGAAACAGTGGACCTGCAAAGCTCCGCTGATCAACTGCATGTGCATGTTTCTGGGGTATTTGAAATCTCCTCTGATTTCTGCTAATGCTCAACAATCTCGTCTTTCTTTCTTCTTCGCAGTGTCATGACCGAGCACATTGAGGCGCTATGTTCAAATGTTTGTTAAGCTTAAGGGACTTACCTGAGGGGTCATCAGTCCCTAAACTTACAAACTACTTATGAACTACCTTATACTATAGACGACACAAACATCCATGTCCGATGGGGGATTCGAACCCCCGACCGTACCAGCCGTGCAGACTGTGACTGGCACGCCGCAGACTGCATGGCCACTGCAGCCGGCGGAGGCGCTATGCTACGATGCGCGAGGCCATTCCCCATCGTGGGTTCGAATCCCCCCTCGAGCATGGATGTTTGTGCTATCTTTAGTATAAAGTAGTTCACAGGTAATTAGTGAGTTTAGGGACTGTTGACCTCAAAGTTAAGTCCCATAAGCTTTATAAACATTGAACATGTTTTTTTCTTTCTTTCTTCCGAGGAAAAATCAACATGTGTGAATTTCACCAACGTTATTGATGTAGTTTCATGGCAGATAAATCTCACTTCATTCTGCAAGGAAATTTTGTTTCAGTATGTAGGCTACTCCATTGAAAAGTGTAGATTGACATCTAATAATTATAATTTCGAGTTCACTGAAAATATAGGATTGAAATAAAAGTAAGTAAATGAAGTTCGCAGAATGCAGTTTTGTACACGGTACCAATTTATTGCAAATCAACTATCGTCTTTTAGCCACCAGTACAAGCGACGATTTTGAGAAAATAGTTAATAAGGTGATTTCGTGCGATAAACGCTTATAATTATGTTTATAAGAAGTAAAATTAATACGTTGTACTGTCTGACCTGACAACAAACGCATACAGATTTTGTAATAAATCCGACAACAGTTTAAATACATCGCACTTATTTTTACGTTATGAAAAGAACAGCTTGTTACGTCTGAAATATAGAGGCAGCACTATGTACTTGGCGACTCTGCGACTGCGACCTTCGCAATCCAAAGAAGCTCAGGATTTAATGTCCAGTCAAAAAACACCTACCTTTGGGGAATCACGCTAAAATTCAATGCATTTGGATGCTTTGTACCCCAGTTTCGACAATTATGCCTCTTTTCTTTCCCATTAGTGTGGAAAAGTGGCGTCATCGCTAAAAATTAAGCGATCAACAATGCCATCCTCATCCCCATTCAATTGTTGCTACTCGGAATGAGACTCAAAATGCTTGTCTTAGTCGTCGTCATTGAGCTTCTGCACTAGCTCCAATTTGAATGGTTTCATAAACAGCTTCTGTCACAGGGCTTTCGCAATGACAACCATCCATTTCGAGTTCATGGGTTTCATGACGTAACGATTTCTTTGGACTCTTTATGGACGTCTCTCGTACACGCTCCACATTCACTTCACTCACACTGGGACATCCTCTTCTCTTTGTCGGGCACAAGCAACCCGCCGTAACGAATTTGTTGTGCCAGTGGTAAATGGCCTTCCTTGTTGCTGGCTTCTTACTGTACATAGTTCTAAACATCCGTTGAACAGCTGTAGCACACTTGTTTTTTGTCGAACTCTAACACATAGAAAGCTCGCTCTGCACCTGAACTCGCCATGTCTGCGACTAGCGCTATCGGCAAATTATCAAAACTACACTGTGGCAGTATTAAAAAAAGCGTTCAGAGTTTCTCTTCAAAATGACATACATATGCTATCTTTGGTTCTTGTGCAATAAATAAATGAAAGTGTTACCGGACTTCAGAACACCCAGTTTACATTACAATTATTTATGTGGGGAAAACTTAACATGTGGTAAATATACCGCGCCTTTTTATATGCAAGCGATTGCACATACATCAACACCTTCTTTTGATGCATCCGATTGACGTCCAGTAAGGAACAATACATGATGAGAACATGATGCAGAGCAGTTCCAGTCAAGGAGGTTAGAATAGAGGGAGATGATCTTAACGCTACAGTAGTGAAGACGTTGTTGCCATATTGTTTGGCCAATAATTTTGTGTTATTAAATCACAGTTTACCTATTTGGAATGTCTGTACTATATCAAACATGTACCAGAAATGACAGTTATTTAAATGTATGAAAGTTAATAGGGCAAGAACCACACAGTGCTTTAATCTGAATCATACAAGGAGGTTAGATATCATACTTCGTTGACTCCACAAGATGGCGGACTGCTTCAATCGACAGATAAGCTTTTCATACCAGCGCCATCTCCCTGTATTTTAACCTCCTCGGTTACAGGGAAAATTATGGAAACACATTGTAAGGTGGAGCGCTGCCGGTAGTGTGGACTGCAAGCACTGTGTCACAGCCAACTGACAACATCCGCTGGTCGATCCATCGGCTCACCATCCCTCACTTTATGCCTGCCTTAGACTCCATTGTATAGAAACACATGTCAACACTCTTAAGAATGCTGTCTATAACTGCATCCATCTCACCTCCACTCTGTAAGCGGTTTACTGCGCTATCTTAAATGCCACAAAATTATTCAATGAATATTACTTCACATAAACATGGTAGCAACGAAACATGTTTCTGCTCAACCATTATTATTTATTTAATTTCGTTAATCATCTATGGGTTACGTTTACACAACTTCCCTCACTTTCTAAAGTTCTCTTCCTTCCTTTTTCGCCAGTACTCCTTCATCCGTTGGCTCACTCGTGCACGTTCTTCGGTCGAGAATACTCAGTTCTCCCTCATTTTCTCCTCCAAGAAATTCTTCACCTCTGCAAACTTTTTCCTAAAAATCTACCTGTTCACAATTTCTTCTGCTGTGATCCAGCTTTTTTCTAGATGTCAGTGAACTTCTCTCTCCCATGGAACTTATAGCTTCCTTGTTATCTAGGAAGAGTTTGCGAGCCTCTCTGATTCCAGTCTTTTAATATGTCTATAGAAAGACAGTCTTCTTTTCTTCATTGTGCCGGTGATATTTTCAAATAGTTGATACAGTTCTTGATTTGATCTTAGGCTGAACGTAAATTCAGTTGATATTTTTCTTGGCCCCAGAATCTTTCTTATGAATTTCTTTTCTTTCTTTTCCAAGTCTGAAAGTCCCTTCCTCTCTATTATCTCAGATGCATATAAACATTCAGGCTTATGACTGTGTTGTAGTGTCGGAATTTGGTCTGGTATGAGAGTGACATAGATTTGTATGTGTTCTGACACAATCTGAACGCTCTTTCCATTTTTTCTTGCCCGTTCTTCAATTGATGCCATTTCATTGTTGTTTGGAGTCAAAATCTCTCCTAGGTACTTGAACCTCTGAACTCTTTTGTTGTCGTCGTACTTGGTCCTCATTGCCCAGACTGGATCAGTGATATTTATGTTCATATATTGTGTCTTCTGAAAAGATATTTGCAATCTTGCCTTCACTGCTGTTTCCTTGAGGACTTCAGTCTGTTTAGTTGCAATTTGCAGATTCTCTGCAAAAACACGACATAATCAGTAAATGTCAGGTATTGAAATGTAAGCCCAGACTGTTTCCACCTCTCCCTGAAAACTTTTTTCTAAAACACAGTTGAACAAGATCGGAGAGAGACTGTCTCTTCATCTCAATCTTGTTTTGATTTCAAAGAGCTCTGATAGCTCTCCTAAAAATTTAATTTGTGATCAGGTGTTTGTTAGTGTTTGCTGGAAAGGCCTCATTGTCTTTTCATCTATTTCAAATTCTTTCACCACTTATATTACTGTGTCTTTATCTACTGAGTTGTAAACCTTTTTAAAGTCCACAAGTGTCATGACCATTTCTTATCAGCTGCTAGTGTCTTCGTTTTGATTAAGGTTGTGATGGTAAACATCTGCTGTGCACACAATCTTCCTGTCCTAAACCCGGCTTGATATTCACCTAGTTGTTGATGTGTGCTGTTATATTCTATGTTTGAGAGCAATGGCAGTATGTTACTGGTAGAAGTGATATTCCTCTGTAATTATTGACATTGTTGTGCAATGGGTAGATGACAATATCTCTCCATTCTTCTGGGATCTCCCCCATGAGCTAGATTTTTTGAGAGTCTTTCAAGTTGTTCCAGGGAACTGTCTTCTTTGTTCTTCAAAAGTACTGCAATAGTTGAATCTTTGCCTGATACTTTGTTGTTTTTCAAGCCCTTGTGGTCTCTCGTATTTCCTTTTTGTCTGGTGGGGTGGAATCAGGATGTTTGTTTTGTGGTTTCTGGAAGGTTAATTTTTCTGGTTATGGGTCACAGTTGAGAAACTCTTTGAAGTATCTAGCCAAGTGTTCACAATACTGTTGTTCAACCATTATTATTATTTTATACTATTTAAGAAAAGAAACTCAGATGCACAACTGTCCTAAAATAAATAAGTTTAGTACATCTGAATACAGGGACGTTGCAAGTAACCATTTTATTCCCATCACAATTCTATAGTTACTACTGACCAAACCAAGCTCAGAGTAATTCTTGAAAGCAATTATTCAACTTCACCCTTGAACATTGTTAGTCTCTAGTGCACAAACATTCGTCAACATATTCGTCTGCTTGAACAAGCTCTCAATCTATCATATCTTGGAATAACCTTTCAAACACAAAACTTACCAAATTACGTTCAACTCCAAACATTTGGAAACTATTAGTTTCTATCGATCAAGCAGACATCAATGTGACAGTCAGTTTAAACAAGTTCTCTACGTACACATCTCAGAATAAGCTTACACAATACACTTCGAAATTATTCATCCAACTCCACACACTCTGAAATTATAAGCCTCTGTTAATCAAGAAGATATCAGTGTGCCCATCTGTTTCAACAAGCTCTCATTCTATTATATCAAGGAATAACCTTTCAAACACACAACTTATCGAATTGCATTCAACTATAAACGCTTGGACCTTATTAGCCTCTACCGAACAGTAGCGCCGTGGTTCAGAACCCACGTTAAATTGTAGATCCCCCCTATAACTGGCTGGGTAGGTCGGTTCGAAGGTCAGAGGAAGGTAATGGCATACCACCTCAAAACAGGACCATTAGAGCCGGTCAAAACGGCCGCCACTCCCGCTCGGTTCCCGCAGCGCTCGCGCGTCGCTCTCGACGGCTGATGGCGAGTAAAGGGTTGGTAGAGGGGGAGCGATGACGTCACACTTGCGAGAGCGAGACGTATCGGGCAGGACTAGTCACGATACTCCCGGGTTCACGCGCGCCCGCCGGGACGAGTTGAGCTTGGCTGAGACGCCTCAGCCCAGTAGGCGCACGCCGCCGGCTGCGTGTGCCGGACGTACCCGAGACGAAAATAGGGGGAAAATACACTTTTCGATTTTCACGTTGTAAAAATTGTTGATGATATAGACGATCACGCTACATCGTTTTATGAAATTAGTTTTTCCTTACTAGCTTTGCCTTGCCCGTGATAAAATAAAAAGACTAATTTTCATTCCGCATGAGTTTTTAGTTCCGTAACGCTCCTCACTCGATTTCGATGAAACTATGCGTTTAAAAAATCTGATTTTTGGACACATTATAGTACAACATCTTAGCTTTCGTATAAGACATTCACCTTTTCGTAATTCCTAACAGTCGTTTTCAAATGACGCTATTTCTCAAGTATATGCACTTGATTTACAAATCGTGTATTGAAAAAGTTAGATAGCGGGCAGGGTACTGTTCTATTATTTTTAGACCATATATTACAGCGAGTGAAATGGAGCTAAAAGAACAAAAAAGTTTTTGAAATGGTAATCGCACTGATATCTACCTCCTTTCACAAGTAATTGCGAGTTATCTGAGCGCCCTCGGGCCGCGATCACAAGTTTACGAACTCAGCCTGTGTTGAGCGTAGCGTGAAGCACTGCAGTGCCGAAAAATCTGAATTGCTGGCTACGTTTGTTGGTACCTCGTGATGTGTTAAAGATCCGTAATCAGAGAATAATAATGAACTAATTTTTCTTGGGTGGCAACCGATTACAATGGACAACTATCTGCTACGGTTTTACAGCAGTTCATACTTGACTTTGAGAGGCATACATCTGGTTTTTTCCACATAATACAATTCATGGATTTTATACTTCGTGTTTGGAACTACAAGAGAAGAACAAAGTAATCTAAATTGCGACTTTGCTCTTAATGGACTGAAATAAAATTTTGTGACATTACAGTTAAAGGCTTTCTAGTTGCAGATGCATCTACTCCTAAGACACAATATATACCTTTTCGCTTTTGTAGCTTTCAGAAAATGTGTTCCCACAGGGTGAAAATTATTGTATGCAGTGTGTCCGAGATAAATGCGATACTTTCACGTCTGAGATGAAAGTAAGAATGAACTGAGTTGCTTTTAGTAATATGTCTGAGACGAACAACGTTTCTAAGAACATTTTGCTGTATCATTTGAAGACAATTTTCTTTGTCTGCAAGATGGTACTTTCGAATTTTCAACATACGCTGGTTTACTTTAGCCTCAGACACTGCAGGACAGGTCAGTAAACGATGAGAAGCGTCTGTCACTTTTTTCTAATTTTTTTTCCGAGGGAAGGGGAGAGCTTGTCCGAGGGAAGGGGAGAGCTATAAGGAATCCCAACACACTGTCAGCAGAAGATCGATTGCTGGCCACTTCAAAAATCCAGCTAACAGTTCATTGATTTTATTATATTGTATATTAAAAGAATCTACGAAAACTAAAGTCAGTCGGACGGACTAAACTACCCGGCTGATCTCCTTCATTTTTGTGTAAAACTAAAGAAAGGTATTCATCCACTTTTTCTACACTCAAACGGGATTTCCTTCTGTATATTTCTTATGGGGATGTCCTGGCTGTAAACTAAAGTCATTCGGTCAGGTCGTTCTATCGGCCCCATTTCCTTCATTTTCACTTTAAACGAAAGGTATTTATGAGCAGATTTGTCATCAAGTATCATAATTAACTTAAGTCTCTCCTTCCTTTACTTTCATGCAAACGCGGGATCCTTCTGTCCTTGCATTGAATATATTAATCGGTTTGTTTAAGGATATCTTCGGTTCTAAATAAAGTACACAGTTCTCTTTGACCTAACAACACTCAACGTATCAATATCTTTCATTTGCGCTTTTAAACACTTCCACGGATTGATTCTGAAGAAAGCTATGCGTGAACATTCAACTTTACTTCCATGTTTTCTCAACGTTTTAGTCATTCCACTAACGGTGCGAAGTATTCGCACGGGTCCTCTATCTTTCTTATATATTAAAAGAATCTATTTTAGAATTATAATTGATTTTAAATAAGTGTTTTGATATGAATTTAAGAAAACACCAGCTTATATAATATTCTGTATATTGTTACTATCTATAATAAATATTTTAAATGGTAAATATTTAATTTTACTTATTTCCGTTTCACATGACTAGCCATTAATGGTGCAAAGTATTTGCACAGGTCGCCTAGTTTTATTACTATTGTTCTCACACTGTAGTGAACCGTCGAATTTTATGAACATAAGAAATAGGTGGTAATGCACTCGTTCCATCCATAAAGACTAACATTTAGGAGAGTATTTCCTTCCTTTAACATTCGATATGTTTAACATTTCGGTGCGAGTCGGCGCCGCCACGAACCGATTGGGGTATGGTGTTGGTTCTGCAGCACAAGTATTACAAATCTCCAGCCTGTTTTCAGCAGAAGCTTCTCTGCATGATTTTTTTTTCAATTATACTTATGATAATATGTTTATTTGCCTTCTATTGCTATTTAATTCTGTAATATGAATTTAAAAAATTAAGAAATGTTTAGTTTTTCACATAAGGAAAAACTCTCCTAAATGTTGGTCGAAATTAATGGGATGGGTCCATACAACATATTTCTAATGTGTTTATAATTCTATCACTACCGTGTGCAAACAATTGTAATAAAATTACAAAATCAATTAACAGCTGGCTCAAAGTACATGGCAGTGAAAAAGTACTGGTCACTAAGAACGAAAAAGCAAATCACAACATGAAACAAATGACACCTGCTTCTCATCCTTTACTGATCTGCACTGTCTGAGGCTAAACTAAATCTGCGCGGTTTCCTTTCATTTAAAGTATAAAAATCGATATGAAAGTACCATGGAGACAAGGAAAACTGTGAGATTCAGGAAATGTTCATAGAAAAGCAGTTCCCATCAGACAGCTTCCTAATAAAATAAATAAAAATTCTGAGAACCGTGTAGAGTTCTTTGAAAGTGGAGATGAGCTGAAACATAGTACAGCGTGTACCACATAAATCTGGCACATCTGACGAACCCCCATGACCATAAGTTGCAGCTTCCCTTATCAGGAGGTAAATAAATGTCTTTAATTTTACTGTTATGTAATCCTACTTCAGTCTCGGTCTGAGGGATAGCTGCTCTTCTATGTGAGACACTGTATATAAATTGTTTCACCTTGTGGTAGAACATTTTAAGAGAAGGTTCAAATGTTTGTTAAGCTTAAGGGACTTAACAGCGGGGTCATCAGTCCCTAAACTTACAAACTACTTATGAACTACCTTATACTAAAGACGACACAAATATCCATGCTCCAGGGTGGGATTCGAACTCCCGACCGTAAAGGCCGTGCAGACTGTGACTGGCGCGCCGCAGTCCCCTCGGCCACCGCGTTCGGCTTCAGAGAAGGCTAAATAGTATAATCTTAGGTGTAGATGCATCAATAAATGTAAGTATATTTTTGTGTTTCTTCCGTTTATTATCCTCAACTTGAAAGTCATTGAGTAGAATTTCAGAAATTTTATTTCAGTCCATCAACAGCAAATTCGCAGTTTACAGTAATTGTTTCTTCTCTTGAAGTTTGAAACACGAAATATGTATTCCATCAATTGTGCAATGTGGACAACAAATTACTTGCATACCTCTTAAGTGAAGTATTACCTTACATAAAACCATAGCAGATCATTGTCCATTGTAATCGGTTGCCACCCAAGAAAAATTAGGGTATAGCTATTTTCTGGTTATGAATTATTAACACATTACGATGGACCAACATACGTGGCCAGCAAATAATATTTTCGGCGCTGCAGTGCTTCACGCTACGCTCAACACACGCCGAGTTCGTAGACTTGTGGTTGCGGCATGATGCCGCTCAGATAACTCACAATTACTTGAGAAAGAAGGTAGATATCAGTGCGAGTACCATTTCAAAAACTTTTCTGTTCTTTTAGCTCAATTTCACTCGCTGTAATGTATGGCCTAAAATGCATAGTACAGTAAGCTGCCCGCTATCGAACTTTTTCAATACACGATTTGTAAATCAAGTGCGCATACCTGTCAAAAAAGCATCATTTGAAAACGATTGTTACGAATGTCGAAAAGGTGAATGTTTTATTGGAAAGCTTAGATGTTGTACTACCCTGTGTACAAAAATCAGATTTTTTAACCGAAAACTTTCATAAAAATCGAGTGAGGAGCTTTACGAAACTGAAAACTCGTGCGGAATGAAAAGTAGACTTTATTTTTTTCACAGGCAAGGCAAAGCTTTTAAGGAAAAAATAAGTTGATAAAACGATGCGATGTGGTCTTATATACCGTCATAATTTCTTACAACTTGAAAATAGAAAAAATTGTTTTTCCCCCCTCTTTTTCGTCTTGGCACATCCCCGCTTGGCTCGGCCCGGCCGGCAGTGTGAATGCACCGCCGTAGACGTGTGCCGGACGGGCGCAATATTTAACGGTTTCGTGAGGAGGGCTGGCCGTGCGCATGCGCACTGCTGTCGGCCGGGAGTACCGAGTCTTCTCGCTCCCGAGACTGCATTACCGGCACTGCCGGCTCCCGGGTACGGCGGTCACGCTAGCCGCTCCCTCTGGCGGGAACGAGCGGGAGCCAGGCAGCGTTTGACGGCCTCTAAGGACCATGTCTAGTAAAGCACTGTGGTGTTCAAGGCAATCTTCAGATTGTTGACTGCTTTACCTTTTACCTACTGTACAAGCAAACATCGATGTACCCATCTGTTTTAACAAGCTCTCGAAGAAACACAATACTTTTTGAAAGTAATTAGTCAACTCCACATACATACAAACAAACACATACACATTTTGAAATTATTAGCCTCTATCGATCAAGCAAACATTAATGTGCCATTGGTTTGAATGAGCTCTCAACCTGAAACACTTCAGAATAGCCTTACACTTTAATTTTCAATTCCCTGACTTACAGGATTATGTTCAATTCCACGAAAACTGACATTATTAGCCTATGTCGATCAAGCAATCATCTTCATACCCACCAGTTTAAACAAGTTCTCAAATTAAGACATCGTCACCCACATACCCACAAAACATCTAATAGTAAGACAGTGCAGTAGAAGAGACCAAAACGCCTATTCCATTCCATTGGAAAGGGGACCCTTCTTGATGGTAGATTTCTGTACTGGAGAAATATGCCTTCTCTTCTCTTCTATTCTGCCGGCCGCGCTGGCTGAGGGGACTGAGGCGCTCCAGTCACGGTCTGCACGGCCACTACGGTCGGGGGTTCGAATCCCCCCTGGGGCATGGATATTTGTGCCGTCCTTAGGATAAGCTAGTTGCTAAGTAGTTTGTAAATTTAGGGACTGATGACCCCGTAGTTAAGTCCCATAAGCTTAACAAACATTTTTTCTTCTATTCTCAACAGTGCTACTACTCACACAGCAGCCAACGTCCTGTTAGGTTAAAACACCATATATCTTGTCTATTCTAGAATCACTGTATCTGTTAATGAATTTACGTAGTACATCTTCTGCAACACGAGCCAAACCAAAGTTCCCAGTGAGAGAGGTGTGTCATGTCTTCGACAGATAGACGGACATTAAATTCCATATTTATTAAAGTTTTTGCCTGCAGCACAAGTGCGTCATACCTATCAACACAGCGTTACGTACAATGCAGCGATAGCACACGCTTCTAACATTCCCCAGCGAGAATTATCGAGACAATCATCTGTCCTTTATATTCCTCTGCCTTAAACAAATATGAAAAATACGGGTACCACTCTCTCAGAAGTACACACCATGTTTAGGAAGCTATTTCCTAACCATACTGATGCTGTTCAACTTTCGAAGAAACGGCTGTCACGTCATGCAAACCGTGTACTCCGTATCAAACACGAGTTCTCAATCTATTCACTATGGGTGCTGTTGCAAGAGCAGAAAAAGTGGTGGGGCATACAACTCAATTTTCACATTCTATTTTTAATCATAATTTCAGTGACTCTGCCATACATGTCGACATCCTTAATCTGCTACAAACGTTTTTCCCCACTTCAAAGTTCTCTCATTACTGCGCACAAGTATCTTACTGCAATCAAATACCTCTCCAGTATGAAAGAAGCTCCATATAACACCCACTACCAGTTCCCCCCCCCCCACCCGCTATATTGCAAATAACCAATTTATTGCCTCCATCAAGCACATCACCTACAACAAACTACATCCTAGTATACCGAAGACCCCAATGCATCCAAAATTATTGCTGTAAAAAGTATGAGACTTTGTATTTATGTCATTCAGTTCATAGCTTTCAGTAACATCCAACCCATTCTGACAATGTTTAGAAGTGATCCTCTGTATCTGCATTTAATAAAGTGTTGATCTATTGCTATCAGTCCCTATGAACATACAATTCCAAACTTACAAGATCCACACCATTTAGCAACAATGGTTGCACCTTTTTACAATCCTTGACACACAACTCAATACTGTAGATAAAGACACATAACACTCAATAGGTTCATCTACATTTTAAGGTTTTGTGAAACAGGACTGCATGTTACAATCATCTTTCATCATCATTGAAAAAAAAACGATGACTTTTACAGAGATGATTAATACCCAGTCGAAAGATCTGATAACTTACACATACAAAGTTAGCCAACAGAGCATATGTCTGAATCGCTTTCTATCTTTCCACCCAGAGACTAGCAACATAAGTTAAACAGTCACTTGTGCAGAAAAATCCTCTCACTCTAACTAGCCGGTTACAACACACTCCTTCTGACCACTGCAGATATCACACACCCCAGTTCAATGGCGCACTCTTCTTTACTGAGCATTCTTGACCACATTTTTATATGGCAATACATAAAAACACTATTTTAAATGAAAAACTTAAATGCCTCAATGCTCATCATATATTATATCGGGCACCAGACAATGGGCTCAGTCCAAAACATATTGTGCATTTATAGTAAATAATCTACTAACAACAACTGATTATTCAAGCAACCTATGAGCAATTTTAGAATCAATTTAAAAAAAAAGCACCAAATATATTCAACAGCATTCTCTGAGGGAGCAAAGTTGAACTGTCCAGAATCATAGGATTGCAACCAGAGGGCTTACAGGTGGAGTGAATGAGTGTGAAATAGTAATTAACATTATAAGTAATAGAACAATCAGAATACATACCTGTGGCATTATGTATGCCCCATCTATATGTGCAATGTTGTGTGATATATGACCTGTAATTAAGGTTCAATGTATTCCATTACTGGTACCTAAACTGAATGTATAGACTTGAAGTATTCAGTCTTTCACAAAGAGAGGTCACAAACGATTTCCAAAAAACGAAATGTTTTTTCGGAAATAGTTAATGCATACACAGTTCCCTCTGAAATGTTTGACATTGATGATCGTTATTTAAACAATTGTCACTGAATGTTTCAAAACAATACTGAGATCCAGCATTATGCTGCTGCTGGTGCTGCTGCTGATGCCTACGACTTCACTCAATAAAGTCTTGGAGCGGATTGAAAGGGTTGTGGTGTTGACATAAAACTTTGGATTATTGCCAATAGCATTTGAGGAAAATTCAAAGTTCCTGGTATATGTCATTTTTATTTTCGTCACAGGGGAAGGGGAGGAGGGGGCGTGCTCCTGGGTTTTCCCTGGTGAGCATTTTGTTCCAGAATAGGAAACGGTGCCATCTTGGATCTTCTATCTTGATGGCGACATTGCCACATCGGTACCGAAGTGGCCAAAGAAGGAGCAGGACATCTGGCAACATTGTACTATTCCAGAATGCCCATCATCCCATTACTAGCATGGGAGAACTACAGATAACACAAACTGTGTACTTCCTTCCTGTTGTTATTACTGGAAATCATCGACATTCTTACCAACTCTATCATATAGACACTGCTCATGTGTGGTTGTTAATATATTTATGTAGGTTGAATGACATCTATGGACACTCTAAGAACTTGATGCAACGTCTGTGTTCAGGAGACCTTGAAACCAATGTGATGAAGCACTTTTTTATTTGTGTATTCGGCCTAACAGACACAGGTCACTTATAAGTATGACAAGTGTTGTATTGTGTCTTTAGTGGTGACACAAGACATGGAATTGACTTGTGTGATCAGTGTGCTGCAGTAGAGTAGCCACATTGCTGTGGAGCATGCAGTTGCCCACTGTCAGAGGTTTCAGTCCTCACCTGGGTATGTGTGTGACTATTGTCCTTAGCATAAGTTAATTTTAATTAGTTTAAGTAGTGTGTAAGCTAAGGACTGATAACTGCAGCAGTTAAGTCTGAACATTACTGATCAGTGACCAAGAGACACGGTATTAGTTGTCGTCAGAATGACAGTCTGTGTGGTGCTGCTACAATAGTGCTAAGATTTAGTGATCTCCTGAACAATGGACCAGTTATGGAATGATATGGTTTGTATCATGGCCTAGAGATGAAATGCTGTATTTTCTGTAATCGTCCAGGCAACAAGTCTCAATGAGTTTGTACCCTTGCATTCTAGATTTTTCTTTAATTGTTATTGACAAGTATCCCACTGTGATTTATTTTATCCAGCCACATTTTGCTTTCTTCTGCTTCAAGGCATCGTCAGTGGGTTGATTTATCTAGAATTTACATTTTTGTTCTCAAATGTAACATTAACAGATTATAAACAGTTAATATTGTATTATTCAAAATAAATAATTGGCTACTCACAGGTTATCATCTTGCAAGTTTGATCATTGATGATACTCCTACTCACATGCTGAAGTCGTACAACTCATACAGTTTGGCCATTTCTAATGCATTTATTCACTTTTTGAATATGGTATATTTCTCTGTCTTACAATCTTGCAGCTGTAACTGTTTTCTGAATTCATTTGCTTCCTATGTGTTCCCAACTTAACGTTGTGTATGTTGTGTATGTATGCAGGTGTGTATGTATGCAAAAAATGGAATAAGGATTTTTTTGTGTCTTCCAGTGAGTGTGTGTGTATGTTTTTGTTTGTGAGAATTTTGTGTTTTGATCATATGAGCATCGATTTAAATGTTTTCTGTAGGAGTTAATGAGAAAGTGAGGGAAGTAATACTTTTTTTAAAATTTTATCTTTTAGTGTAAGCAGTGAGTTTTTTGATATGTGTACTTGCAAATATGGAGTAGTTTGCCCATACTTCCAGGCCATAACTTGTTCCTTGTATTTGATTTCAAACATTCTGCTGGTTTGTTCTATATATTTGCCATCACAAGTGTAACATTCTAATTGCTGCATTCTAGCTTTTATGTATATGTCTGAGTCTTTTGTCTGAAATTCAGTGTATATTTTTAATATAATTGTTTTTTGTGTTTGCTACATTTATGCCCTGTCTTTGAAAAAGTTAGGTATTTTATTTGTGATTTTGTGCCTGTATGTCAATTGTACCATTTTGTGTCTTCTCTTGTACATTTTTTAGTATTCTGGGTAGTTGTTACGGTATTTGGTGTCTGTGATTGTGTGTGGTTCTGTTTTTCTGTGTCTGATTTTTATTTTATTCTGTTGTTTAGCTTTGTGACTATGTAATACTTGTGACCATTATTTTCAACTATGTGCATTATTATGTCAAAGTTATTTTTTGTACTTTTCGTTGTTGAGTGTGTACCAAAAGATCAGAAGATTTTATTTGAATTTCCATAAAACGCCACAACATATAAAATTCAATAACATATTAAAATATAATGATCTTTGATCGAATTATATAAACATAAAGATTAAAAACAGTTCACCCAGTGATGGAAAAGCAATTGCAGACACCAATAATACGATCATTTTCGCCCAACTGCCCAACAACATTGGAAGTCATGCAAAACTGCAATAAAATAGTTTAAAAAAAGGCAAATCAACTCAAATACACCAAAACCACATAAAAACTCTAACCACAACAAAAAAAAGCACACACACAAATTCTACCCAAGATTAGTGAATGTTACAGACTCACAATTAAACTGTAAAGAAAGAGAAAGGATTAAAATACAATACAAATTCTTAAATAGTTTACAGTTACATAGAAAATCTAATTGTAGAAGCAGAAAGTGTGCTGGACATGTAAGAAAATATATAATAACCAACATGAAAACGAAACACAAACACAGAAACTGTAACACGTAGAAAACTCAAGGAAAACTTCAAGATGCAAATGTGATCATCTCAAAAGAAGACTCGAGCAATACAGTACTTCTGATAGACAAAACACAATACCTTGAAAAACTTAAGAATTCATCTCACAAAATAACATTACAATTCTTAAGTCAGACCCAACAAACAAATCCAGGAAAAAACTCTCTGAAAAAATATAGACATTGTACTAGCAACACAGAAAAAAGAAAGTTAACACAGAACAATCCCACTGCACCTATTTTCTGAAGCCATCCAAGACTCCATAATCAGAACATCCCCGTCAAGTTGGTCATGAATTTAGGAAAATCCCCCAAGCTTGCAAAATTGTTAAAATTACTGTCAGACAACTTTAAAATACAAGAAGACTAAATCATTAAAGAAGCTATCCCTGCCAGGTTCTAGGATTTTTATCAGTCACTTCCCACTTCTTTCATCTCTGGCAGTGTTGCTAATGTGAAAAATATCGAGTAGCACCATGGTTCAGAAACCCACGTTAAACTGTAGGTCCCCCTATAACTAGCTGGGTAAGACAGTTCGAAGTTCAGATGATGGCAATGGCATACTACCTCCAAACAGGACCATTCCTAGTAAAGCACTGTGGTGTTCAAACCAATCTTTGGATTGTTAACTGCTTTACCTCTTACATCCAATACAACAAATAAAAGGTGTAAAAAGCCCTCTCATTCCATATAGAAAACATTCATTCCAACACTCAGGTACTCAAACACTAGACTTCACATAAAAATTCCAACAACATGCAGTGAAACGGAGAAGGTGAAATAATCCCAGGGAATTATCAGTCTTATGTTACAAGATGTGAAGGAACAAATAGATACTAATATGCAGAACAGAGATAGTTAAGTCCAAAATTTGAACAGAAAATTGTTGATACAATAAATAAAATCGAAACGTAGGTGTTTAACAACATAAAGCAACTTGAGTCTAACATGTCAGAAAATTCATTTCATGGAAAAAAAAAAAAGAGGATTTGAGTGCTAGAGGAGGAGGAAAGTGTTCTTATTTCTACCACTGTTATGCAGGAAGCTAGATGTATTTGTTTTAATAATAAGGAAAACTCTGGGGAAGTCCAGAATCTACAGCACGACAGTAAGTCATCGCCTTCACAGTGATATTGAAGGAGGGTAGATGTCGTAGAGGCAATAAGAATGTGACTAAAAGAAACGAGTTTTAATTTTCCTAAATTTAAATCAAGAGGATCTGTATATCCCATAATATATCTGAAATCATTTCAAGGGGCTTTTCCTTCATCTTGGGGACAAAGACATTGTTTACAATTGGTAGTAAATCATTTAGAGAAAGAGTCATTACAATGGGGAATGCTAAACTTATCTAGATTTAAAATTGAGGAAGATTTTAACAGTGCTTTCAAAGCTAAGTATTGGTCAGAAAGTATGTAGAATAAGTTTAGACTAGAATTGGTTAGACCATAAAATTATAATGATATCTAGGGAAGTTATAGGCATTTTGTCGAATACCATCAAGAACAAGATCTATATTTAGACAAGACAATTAACTGAAGTATTAATACCTAGTTTACCTGATGAAATTGGAAAAAGTTTAATCAGGACTAAATGGTCTGACAATCAAGTAGTGTTAGAGCTTTTAGATCAGTTAGATTAATAGAATATGCAACACTAGCTTATTTTATTTGGGTGCGGCGGGAGACGTGCAAGGAACAGTCCTCTGCAGTCGGGCTGGTCACTGTGTCCTCGGCGGAGGAGTGATCAACGCGTCTGCCTAGTAAGCAGGAGATGCCTGGTTCGAATCCCGGCCGGGCACATATTTTCATTCGCCACACTTTGGTATTCCATCTAAAACCTAGTACAGTAAAGCCATAACTATCGGAAATTGCGATTTATTTCATACGTATATCAAGGTGTTTTAGGGTTCTGGACCTAGGTCAGCAAAAACAGAATCCTGTTGGCTAGCTCTGTCAATAAACTCAGTTCTCCTAGCCAAGAAGTCAAATGTAAGTAGAAGACATTGTCAAAAATGATAAATGTTCATAAAGTTGTTCATACAAAAAGTGAAATTAATTTAAGTCAATACTCCAGAATGATGTAAATTCAATGTTAGGTTGTGTTCATAAAGTTAAGACTGTGATGTGTAATTGTATGTTTGGCATAAACTTCTGAAAACATTTCTATCACTGAGATGACAAATAGTAAAAATTATAACCATGCCATGTATTGGTTCTATGGTGTTGTACTAACTGTTTACCTCTCACAGTAAATATATGCTGAAGTATTACTATGTTGCAGTGTTGCACTGGGAACAATGTAGTTATTCTGTATGCAGTGCTCCCTATTACCGAAAACTGAACAATGCTCAAAGTCTGGTAATTCAATCAACATAGAAGTTCATGTCTGTTTAAATAAGACATCATGGTGGTGTCAATGTGCGTTAAAGTAAGTCTGGGTAAATGTTGAAGGAATGGCGTCAGCTGTGTTATCAACATCGGCCACTCTTTCAGCTAATACATGTCCCCACATCCTGCAGTGATTACTTTGTAAAGCACGAAGATGAAATCAACTTTGTGTAATAGAACTATATATTCAGAAGTCGGATTATAACTGTAAGTACAATTTGCAAAAGAAGACGTCTTTCTCTATTTTAATATAGTCTACACCAAAAGTAAGTAATTACAAATTTTAAGCACAATATTGTACCAAACAATTTTGAAAGCAGAGAGGTTTCTGATAAATTTGTCGCATTGAGGTAAGAATAAACGTTGGCGCTCTGACGCCACAGCTGTGAAGCCAAGGGTAGCCATCTAGATCCGACCAAAACACTGCTGTATTTACCTTGTTTGCGTATGCTTGTCGCTCGTTTTTGAAAGGATTTTGCACTGTTATGGTGACTTGTGTGATGTTTATGTGTACAGATCGTTCTGATTGTGACGCGAAATCGAAGGAAATACCATTTCACGTGTAAAGTGCCTTGATAAGGTGTGATTTTATTGTGGACGAATCTATACAAAAATCTATACAAAATCTTTACTTGTAATGTAGCATTTTTTTATGTCCTAAAGATAAATTTACTTCCCCACTTAACATACTATTTATGAATGAATAAGGAATAAAATATAAATTTGATTTTATTAAGTCAATGATTCCAAAAGCAAAACCTAGTTTCACGATTAATGACATTTAGTAAACAAGGGAAATGTATCGTCACAGTGTTCGTAAATCTGGCCTTGGTTCACTCAATATAATTATTTTATATGACGATCATCAGATTAGTTAAAGAAAGAACCCACGTCTGTGATTCGTAATATTACAGTAACTGCTATTTTTAAACAGAATAAACGCGAATTTTTTTAGTTTTTCGACTTTTTATTGTGAACAAAAACTTGAAACAACCAGTTTGAGAACGTTACATGCGTTTATGATGCAATTAGCGATTATAAATACAGACACAGCTATAACACACTGTCAGTGTTTTGGTCGGAAAGTCATGGCTGCCATGGCTTCAAAGCGTAGTACGACTGGGATACATAGTGCCACTTCCCTTTATTCTTACCTCAATGGTTTGTCACTCGCATGTGTATAGTATCTCTAGTGGCAGGCACAGAGGAATCTCTGGAATTAGCATTCAGATGTGCAGAATAGATTTTGTGTCCACAGTATTAAGGTGGAAATGTTACATGATGTTGGGAAAAATCTACTAATCGCAGACTTTATCTTGTTCGGTTAAGTGGGGTACTATAAGTAAATGGCCCTTTTAGCGATGCATCCTCAACTTTCTTCTTGCTTCTGTGACACATTTATTTAGATATTATCTCATGTTGTGTGATTGTGAAAAGGAGATGGGGCTTCTTTGCAGCCAAAGCACTACAAACCAATCATAAATGCAAATAAATGCGTGGAAAGAGTGGATTTGTCTCAATATCACATGGTAATTCCATGATTGCAGCTTAATGTTGAGACATGCACAGATTGCAATTCTCACTTCGTAGATATTTCTACTCTATGCACAATTTAGTGGTTATACCCATAGAAAGATGCACTTCTTTTCTTTTCATGACATTGTAAACCATATGGGACACAGCTAGGAATAAAAACAAATTTTTTGTGTCCTACCTGAGTTAAATTTTACTTGCAGTGGCAGCGGTTTAGTTTGCTATAGTTGGCAACTAACTATTCGCTTTAGGAGGTTGATTAATTTACTGACCAGAACAGCATAAATTATTTATTTAATCGTGAACATAAAGAATTATTCCCTTCATTCTATGTGACAGATCTTTTTAAAAAACATTCAAAAGCTGTTGCCATCATCAGCACACAACGCTGCCACCATAAGTAAAATTGTACACCTTCTTGTAGTGTATTACACCATAGTTATTAGAGTGAAAAACAAAACACAGCAACGCCATAATTAGTTATTTGGTGTACCATGTAACTAACATCTCCTCACTTTGTCCTTTCCTGTATCATGGCGTTTTTGAGGCATTCCTAAAGAGAATGCACTCAAAATTAATGAGGATACACCGAAATCAGAAAGGGAACTACATAAATTCGATTACCTTACAAAGAATTCTGCTCAGGCAGGCAGGTGCTAAAAATGTTGAAAAATCAAATATTTCTCAGAGAAGTAAAGTAAAAGATAATGTTAGCATTTTTCACCAGAATATTGGGGGACTAAAGAATAAAATAGATGAGCTTTTAGTTTGTTTAGATGCTATAGAAACTGATAATGTAATAGATATACTATGCCTGTCTGAGCATCACATTGTCACCGGTATGGAAAATGTGAATGTCAGTGGATATAAATTAGTCTCAAATGTAAGTAGAGATAATAAGATAAGAGGAGGAGTTGCCATATATGCCAAAAGCTATAACAGTGTAAAAAATTTAGAAACAAAAAAGTTTTGTGTAGAGCAGCATATTGAAGCATGTGCCTGCCAGCTTAAACTTAATGATGATTATCTTATAATTGTAACAGTATATAGGTCCCCTTCAGGGAACTTTCAGTTATTTCTGGAAAACTTGGATGCCTTGTTGTGCTATCTGTCAGATAGGGGGAAGCAACTTATTATTTGTGGTGATTTCAATGTAGATTCACTGAAAGAGTGTAATAGGAAGAAAGACCTGGAAGACTTACTTGGCTCATTCAATCTGACATCCGTTATTGATTTTCCTACTCGGGTAGTAAAGGACAGCAGCACATTGATAGATAACTTTTTTATAGACCAAGATAAGTTTAACAACATAAATGCTTGTCCCATTGAGAATGGTCTTTCCGATCATGGTGCACAGCTAATAACAGTATATGAAATAGCTCCGTTCAGCTCGAAACTGTCCACCAGAATAGTGCGCTCGATTAATGACTTAACAACTAAAAATTTCAAAGAAAGTCTACAGCAGTTAGACTGGGATGAGGTTTACAAGGAACCTGATGTTAATTTAAAATATAATTTATTTCACGATACATTTGTAAGGGTACTTGATAACTGTTTCCCCAAGAAATTAGTAAAATTTAATTCTAAGAAACCATGCAAAAAACCATGGCTTACTAAAGGTATAAAAATATCGTGTAACCGAAAAAGGGAACTATATCTGTCCGCAAGAAAGAGTAATAACCCAGAAACAATAAAATATTATAAAAGCTACTGTGCTACATTAAGAAAAGTTATTAAAAAATCAAGAAGCATGTGCATCATGTCTGAGATTAGCTCCCCTGATAATAAAATTAAAACAATTTGGAATGTTATTAAAAGGGAGACAGGGCAACCAAGAGCAGAGGAAGAGGGTATTACCATCAAAACAAATGAAAACTTTATCAACAAAAAGTCAGAAGTTGAAAACATTTTTAATGATTACTTTTTAAATGTTGTGGAGAAAATAGGATCTAAATGTTCATTAGAAGGAGCAAGGCAATTAATGGAAGAGGCCATACCCACACAATTTGATACAATTGAAATTCCACCCACCTCACCTTCAGAAATTAGGAAAATAATAAACTCTCTCAAGAGTAAACGGTCATATGGAAGTGATGGCATTTCCAGCAGGGTATTAAAAACTTGTTCCCAGGAGATAAGTAGGATTCTCAGTCATATTTGTAATAGCTCATTAAAGCAGGGTATTTTCCCAGATAGACTGAAATATGCTATCGTTAAACCTTTGCATAAAAAAGGGGATACATACGATGTCAACAACTACCGGCCCATCTCACTTCTGACAGCTTTATCAAAGATTTTTGAAAAAGTTATGTATTCTCGAGTTGCTTCACATATTAGTATAAATAAAGTTCTAACAAAATGTCAGTTTGGTTTTCAAAAAAGCTTTTCAACTGAAAATGCTACATACACCTTCACTGATGAAATATTAAATGCTTTGAATAACCGGACATCACCAGTAGGGATTTTTTGTGATCTTTCAAAGGCTTTTGATTGTGTAAATCATGGGATTCTTCTAGATAAGCTTAAGTATTGTGGGATGAGTGGGACAGTGCACAAATGGTTTAAATCATACTTAACTGGAAGAGTGCAGAAAGTTGAAATAAGCAGTTCACATGATGTAGATGAGACAATTAATTCTTCTAACTGGGGAGTTATTAAAAATGGGGTCCCACAAGGTTCGGTCTTGGGTCCTTTGCTGTTCTTAATATATATTAATGACTTGCCATTCTACATACATGAAGATGCTGAGCTAGTACTTTTTGCTGATGATACAAGTATAGCTATCACACCTGACAAACAGGAATTAACTGATGAAATTGTAAATGATATCTTCCAGAAAGTCATTAAGTGGTTCTCTGCAAATGGACTCTCATTAAACTTTGATAAAACCCAGTACATACAGTTTCATACAGTAAATGGCATGACACCATTAATAAATTTAGACTCTGAACATAAATCTGTAGCTAAGATAGAATATTCAAAATTTTTAGGTGTTTGCATTGACGAGGGACTGAATTGGAAGAAACATATTGAAGATCTCCTGAAACGTCTGAGTTCAGCTACTTATGCTATCAGAGTCATTGCAAAATTTGGTGATATAAATCTCAGTAAATTAGCTTACTACGCCTATTTTCATTCACTGCTTTCATATGGGATCATATTCTGGGGCAATTCAACATTGAGTAAAAAAGTATCCATTGCACAAAAGCGTGTAATCAGAATAATTGCTGGAGCCCACCCAAGAGCATCCTGCAGACATTTATTTAGGGATCTAGGGATACTCACTGTAGCTTCACAATATATATATTCACTCATGAAATTTGTTATTGACAATCCGACTCAATTCAAAAGTAATAGCAGTGTGCATAGCTACGACACTAGGAGAAAGGATGATATTCACTATTCAAGGTTAAATCTAACTTTGGCTCAAAAAGGGGTGAATTATGCTGCCACAAAAGTCATTGGTCACTTACCAAGTAGCATCAAAAGTCTGACAGATAGCCAACTAGTATTTAAAAAGAAATTAAAGGAATTTCTGAATGGCAACTCCTTCTACAATGTAGAATATTTACACCTTTGTCTTTCTTACGTTTCCTGAGATCCCTGACAGGATACGAAACGCTACATTGCAGCACAGTTTATTTACATTATCTTGTAACCCACACGATTTTACAGAATAATTTCATATACTATTAAAAATAGCAAAATGGCTAGGAAACACCAGAAGACCTGTCATTTTGCAGAAAGACGACGCTTTTCTATTAAAGAACGTTTACGTTTCTTCACTACCGGTACCATTCCAGTGAAATCGGTGAGGGTGGAACGTAGGAAACAAATACAGAATGCAATAACTACGTTATTTAACATACCAAATCAGCCACCACCGCTGTATCTGAAGGAAAAACGTCACAGACGTGGCAAGAAAACGGAAAAAGCAGTCAAACTGTTTCAACAAAGAAGAACCCAAATCCACAACTGTTGGTACAGCTGAACCACAAACAGCTTGAATCTTCAAGACATTGTCTTCTTAAGCTAAAGTAATCACACTCAAAAGAACATTCCCATATAAGAAACACGAGTGAAGCCTAAAAAAATGTGAATCATTAGACTCCATACCAAAATTACACATGTCAAAAAACTCTCTGTCTTTGAAAGAACAGACCATAATTTATGTTTCTCTTATGTTTATATTCTACTTACTTTCAGTGGAATATGCTGCAAATATACACAAATTCGTAGGTATTTGTTCACCGCTGAATTGACTGTTTTTGCATTCATTTGCCGAATATGTATGACTCCTCATACTTTACTAATTCTTGTAACACAGAAGTAATAGTATCTGTTTCGTTAATTACATTTAAAAATAATAGTAAACAAACTGCTAGGAGTGTTAGTGTCGTTCCAAACTTCCATCTGTCTGCAGTGAGTGTCGTGACTGTACATGTTATTATGTTACACTGTGGAGCTCACTCTGAAGATGGTTGGATGGTACGAGAGCCGAAATATTAGAAGAAACACAATTTATGCAGCATGAAGGCCAATTCACACTGTCCGTCACGTCAACGTCACGTTACGGAACTGTGTCAAGTTGTATTCACACTGTCCGTCCGTGTCCGTCACGTCAATTCGTCCATCTCAATACGCGATGTTGAAAGTGAGGTTATGAGTGGCGATCTGTTATGTAGAAAGTCATAGTTTAATACTGGAAAGGGTGAACAACAACGCTAAATGTTATTAACGGCCAAAGAAAACTTTACAGTGTATGTTTTTGGCCAACTTACTGGGAACTGAAACAACATTTCAAAACATCGACATCTATTTTCAAGCAAAAAAATAAACATATGAAGACATCAAACCAAACTTGTAAGAGCATAAATAGCGCCTGTATAACCATTACGATTTGCATGCTGACATTGTTAATACGTCGTAAACAACTGAATTTTTGTCTTTCATTAGAACTGACATTTTCATTTAAAGTGTTATTTAATGAAAAATGCGTAATCAAATTACAATCTTTTTCAAATAAACAGTTTGTTTCAGTCGATTCTGTTGCATTGTTACATAACATAAACCATTTTTTTGGTTACAGATATCCGACCTCGATTTTAGGGGGACACTCAATTGACAAAAATATTTAAGTCGTCATGAAACATTTGAGATTTACCCCTAAAACGAGGTACAACAACAACACAAAGATGAATAAGACACATTTGCATATAAAAAGTGCAATCGTCGACTGCAACATGTAATTCGCGTGACGAAAATAGGTTAACTTCCGATGTTAGCAGACGGCCGTTCCGTCAAAACATTCTTCTTGAGAAAGCTTGACCGACGTTGACGTGACGTGACGGTCCAGTGACGGACAGTGTGAATGCCGCCATTAGAAATACATTGCGGAATGTTCTGACGGACGGTGACGTGACGTGACGGACAGTGTGAATTGGCCTTGAGGCTCCACAAAAATAAAGATTCTGAAGTCGTTTTATTTCTGCAGGCAGTATATTAAAGGTCGCCAGTATTATAACTAAATATAGCGTGGCATTCTGTTGATAATTCACTTCTGGAAAAAAAAACGAATTTCGCAAATAGTTCTTCTTTGTGTTGTTTACATGTTAAAGCCAGCGAATTCTCTAATCCATTCAAATCTGGAAAATAACTGTTTTTGTTCGTGATTTAGTCAGCACCAAAGACCTTGTAAAAATAACTAGACTCCCTGACGGCGCTGCTGTCGCGGGATAATTTGAACCTTTGCCCAGCCGCCATGGTAGTGGCAAGCATCAGATAAATACGAGTGTTGTTAGCAGGTAAATCGTGTATTAAATAGCTACTGCGGGATATATACACAATTGATAGTCACGTTTGTATTGTTTGACTATTGTAGTGTAGAAGAAGCACGATGGTGAAGAGGTGCTCAGCGTTCAAATACATAAATCAATTTAAGAAAGGAATAAAAAGATCGAATACTGTATTCCCATTTATATTTCTCAGGACTAGAAGTAGCCCTATTACTTGTGTTGAGAGATAGTTACTCTTGCTTGACAAACTGTTAGTCAAGACAGTATAGGGTTGAATGAAATAAATAACAGTTTTTTACAATAGTGGTAGCTCTTAAAAAGGAGCTACTTTTAGGAAGTACTACTGGACAGGAAGTTCAAAAAGTTTCATTTTATGATTGTGTAATATAACTATTGGGGTCGTGAAATTAGTTGCCTCACTGCAGTTCGAATTTGTATGTATGAAATTAATATTAGCAACTTGTAAAGCAGAATTTAAAGGTAATCTGCTTTACATATAGGTATAACAACTGAAAGGGGTTTGCAGTACTGTGTATCGTTCCATAAATGAATGACACATAGCCACACTGGATGCACATTGTGAAGTTCAGCCCTGTGATGATAGTTGCTGACTTTTGAGGAGTTCACTCTGGCTTACAGCATTAAAAATGCTAATTCTCTTGGTAGATACCCTAATGCTAATGTTAGATGCCTTAGTTAAGAAAAATTTATGGCATACTTTGTGTTCTTAAAAGAATTTGGTAGTGGCTGGTTGCTCTATTCACAACGTAAGAAGCTATTTTTCAGTTATGTACCTGATGACATATTTCACTTTCCCAATCGATTTTTAACATTAGCTGTTACAGGCATCCCTGTTTGAATTTTGATGCTATGAAATACCTAAATATTGGAGAATACAGCACTAAAGCAAAGATGTAAAGTGTGAAACTTTTCCGAAATTAATGTTTGTACAAAAGTTTCACAATCGTAGAATATACTGAGAAAGAGCCAAAAAATCATGTCTAACGATAAATTCCGTTCATGTACTGCACTATAAAAAAACTACATGTTATAGTTCGGTTTCGTTAGGAAGAGGAAACGTTGTTGGTCAATTTCTACACCGTATGTGTAATAAATTTACGCACAACCGATAGTTGCTGTATATTCAAAGAGTTTGAAGCTATTTTGTAGTTATATATTTCAATTAGACATAGTTTTCGCGAGTTAACTCAAGAATCAATAGAACCTTACGCACATTTAAAGTTCGCGCGGAAGTTTGCCACCACAATGGCCGCCGAGGCGCTCTTCAATTTGTCCGCTGTTCGCAGTCGGCCGCTTACGGGATTGTGGGGGCTTGGTCAGCACAATCGCTGTTTCTCTTTGACATATTCATGCTCAGTCTATTGCTGCGGAAAAAGTCACTCTGTCCATATTAGCGAAAATTCCTTAAAACCTGATAACGCGAGCACCAGTTACGTTTACATGGGCATAAAAATGAATTGTGAAAGTGAAAATCGGCTTACCAGAATCGATTTTGGTGTTAAAAAAATAAAAGTAAAGTTTGCCACACTAATGCTTCCATTTTCCTATAATGACACACCAACGAGCAACAAACTATGCGCTTTAAAATTGAAGGTGGGTTGTATACCAAAGTTATAGTAGTCCTGAAATATTTCGCATAACAGTAACATAGGAGGTTACGGTATATATTCCAACTTTTTATCGGTAAAGGTGAACAGTTTGTTTTTCAATCATAACTTATAATAATACAATCATTTCATCAGCATTAACGCTACATAATAAAAAGGCGCCAGGGCTGTTGTAGTATTGGCGATCGAGACATTCTCTTTTGTAGCATCGTGCCTTTTTCCAAAGCGACTTCAGAAGTAATTTCGCAATCGGACGGCAAAAAAATTGCTCGTTCGTTACCGGAACTAAACGTCGTCGCTATGGAGATATTTGTACATAGTAAAGATGTGACACCGCTGCCAATATTCCACCTGTTGGTAAAATGAATGAAAACGGATTTCTTCAGTAATCATCACATTATGGACAGTGATGACACAAAATGCTGATTTTCATAAATATACACTCGCAGAAAGTAATACGTATTGATCTGTTAACGAACAGCACAATATAAAATATACCGCATTAATGCAAGACGTTCAGTGCCTCATTTTGATATTAGGGTTCTATCAATGATATGGAATGATGTATTTTCTCTTCGGTATTTTCTGCTCTTCTTGTTTTTGACAATTCGAAGTATATTGCTATCTTTGCAATGTTCGTAGGAAGTTAAAAGATGTCAAGTTTCCGGTAGAAGCCACACATAACCCCTATCCTCTTTAACTGTAGCCACTAATTTTCAGCGTTAAAAATTCTGTACCAGCCTTGGGACGCTGGGAACCGAGCTGGAAACCTATTAAGTACGTTATTAAATGAATAAAATACATAACTATAATTGTAGTATTCCGACTGACATTTTTTCTACTTGTTTTTGTGCGTGTCTTGTGTGTTCATACAAACCAATAACGCCGTTTCGTGGTTTTATAGTCGGCACTTAGGATCGTGGCATTCAATGGTGAGAAGAGTTCGTGTAACTAGTTTCATCTGCGAAACGGCGGAAGCCACGCATTCCTTCTGCAATATTACATAGGTTCGTGCCAAGTGTAAATTTTCAGATTTATGAAATTTTGAGAATGTACAGTATAGTAACGCATTGATAAAATTATGATTGCAATAATATTCCTGAAATTCTATTTAAACTATAGCTGACTGTACTTTTACATAATGCACTAATGGATTACCGGTATTTCATAGACGCCGACGCTGCATACTGCTAAGTGTAAACAGCCGATTATGGGCAAACCAGGTCCTCTTGACATTTGCTTACTTTGCAAAACGTGACAGCTCTCTGCCTAAAAATAAATTGAAACTAGTTTTCGGTATCGAGAAATTATAGGTCGGACTGGCTAGTGTTTGTGTCGGTTTGATGTACAAATGTATCCATGGTTATGAATTTTGAATAAACATGCAGCTACTTCGTGTTTATTTATTTGCCTCCCACGTAAACTAATGCCAGTTATTGCGAGTATTCTCCACAGTTTGTAAAGAAAAGTGTTTTTAATTAATATTTTAAGGAATAGTGTGGCAGTTAAAGATTGTTCTAGTCAGGAAAGCATGCTGATATAGCCCACTCCTACGTTCCTACTGCCATAGTGTATCTGACATCTATTTCACTGAATTATGTCAAAAATAACTGTTGTACAGAAATTGCTAAAATAAAAGAAAAATATATATTTAAAAATTTGTGGCAATTAAGTATGTTTTATTAAGTGACGATGTTTGTTGGTAGAATGTAAATTAGGTCCCCTACAAAAAAACCAGGTTACATAGTATTTCCGTGCTTTATTCAATTTATACCGATATCGTCAACCACAAAAAGAACATTGTCAGTACATGTGACAAATTCCTGTTGTTGGAAATAAGGGTTCAAGTCATAATATGTAAAATAGAAATGTGTTTTAAAATGGAGCTTTTACACTTCATTTGTAGACTCTCACTAGACTGCTTGCACTCTCTTCTAAATGTTTATTGCATAAAGTGTAGATGCAAAGTTTATTAGTCCGTAGAAAGCTACTAAAAGGTTTGTTTTAGCATGTTGAGTGCTGCACACTTAGTGGTTAAGTTTCACCCCTCCACCCCAGCCAGGAAGGCAGCGAAGTCTTAGGTTTAAGGCTCTGCCGTAGTCACCGGCAATCTACGTATTAATGATAGCCACTTATTTGTTGTTCGGAATCATTCTGTGAGGTCAACTGAAGTAGACAATACCCTCCGTTAGCTGTGATCCCTGACGTCGGTGTGATATGTTGTTTGACTCTAGAAATTAATAATTTTCCTTTTTTTATGAATGTGTCATTACTTTTTACTACATAAACTGATCAACTTAACATTCCCCCATCCACCTACCCGAGCCCTATGTTGTAATTAACAAATACTAATCACTTAAAATGTTGATTGTTTGTCATGGCAATTACTTGACAGAATGCTATTGAAAAGGAAACTTTTGTTTTATGAGTATTGTTTCATATTTAAAAATGTTTCTCCCCCACCCATTTAGTTTGTTTCCGCCAATGATGTCATGGGTCTTAAGCAGGTAGGTGGTATCAGGTCCTTCACATTTGCCATTATATTTGTATACCTATTGCACTCCATAGCAACTTCTAAGCTTATTAAGCTGAAACTCCCTCTTACTTTAGAACTCAATGTTTGTATTTAACACAGTATGTGGATATCAACTCTTGATTATTATACACCTCTCTCTCTCTCTCTCTCTCTCTCTCTCTCTCTCTCTCTCTCTCTCTCTCTCTCTCTCTCTCTCTCTCTCTCTCTCTCTCTCTCTCTCTCTCTCTCTCACACACACACACACACACACACACACACACACACACACACTACTTTATGATGTGATTGCACCCATCTGCTTTGACCATGACGTCATCAAAATGGTGCCAATGACCTATGCACTTGTAGCCAATATGACAATCAAAATAGGCTACTCAAGAAACATGCATTTGTAAACAGGCGAAATTAATGTAAAATGACACTAACGGGCGGGAATGTGGGCGTTTTGTTTGGCGACATTCTATGCGGGGAAATTCAGCAAAAAGCCTACAGAAATCATGGGGGGGGGGGGGGGGGGAGGAATTACAGAATACATGAAAATATGTAAAGTAAAATATGAAATCGACCTAAAATCTATGCATGGAATCGAGTAGTTCCCTTGATCTAAAAAGCAAATAAAAAAAAACATAAAGATAGTACCAATGAACACTGTTGCCAAATAGCATAAGAATAGTATTGAATACTTCAATTAACTTATACAACACATAAAATCAAGGCCCTTCCCATTCCCATCAACATTAAAAATGGTATCAAATACTAAAATTGACCTATAATACACCTAAAGTGAAGAAGGCGATAACAAATCAAAGGCATTATTTAATGAAGCGATTCTGTTTTGATCCATGACATCAACCTGCCGGAAAACCCATATATGGGATAATATCATAATACTTATGTATGTTAGATAATAAATAATCTGTATTTATCATCATAAATTACAGATTAGAACAAAATTTGCCACCAATCACAGGTCTTGGCCCAAAAATTCACGCCTTCAGCACTCACTTGTGGAAATACCAAAAATAAAAAAATCTGTTAACGTATACCTTACCATCAGAGTGTAATATAGATCACTTTTTAAACACAAAATCTTAATGTATAATCTGAACCTTATGCAAACCCACCTGCTTTGACCGGTAAAAGTTACGTAATGGGGAATCCCCCCCCCTCCCCCACCCACTTGCGTTTTTCAGTATGTCGGCAACATAAACATTAGATTTTGAAACTGGTTAATTTTGTTACCACAACCATCACTTGGCTCTCACATTCACTGGCTTTGTCAGCTCAGAACCAAGCTGTTACATCCCAACCTAACCTAAACCTCTGGCTGCGCCACAGATCAACCTGTCAACACAACAAAGATTTCAGGAGTCAGATTTGTTACCACAACCGTTGTTTGGCTTTCAGATTCAAAGGCTTTGCCAGCTCAGCCAAACTGCTGCATTCCAACCTAACCTAAACCTTGGGCTGTGCTACAGATCAGTGTGTCACCACAACCAAGATTTCAGGATAAAACTGAATTTGTCAGTGGCTATTGCTCATGCTCACTAGGTTACGAACAGCAGAGCAGCCAATGAGGAGTCATGTTGCCGTAGCCAGTAATAAAGAGCATTTACAATTGTACTGTTTAAACAAATTGAAGACCGATGGGATTCATTTTTCATGCCAACCATGGAGTAAATAATTAATGCTGCTCTTCCTCTATGATTGACAGGTTCTCGATGTACCTTGTCTGGGACAATACTTTACAATATGATTTAATGTGTCTTTGAATCATTACGTCATCAGTATGGGTGGCAATGACGTAGTACTTGTAGCCAGTATGGTGACCAAAACACTTGCATAACACACACATATAGCCACGCAAAAATTAATGTAAAATGACACTAACGAAACAAGTGTGGGGCTGTGGGAGTTTCATGTGGAGACATTGTGTGTGGGAAAAAAAGGACATAAAACCAACCGAAAAAAAGGAAAAATATAACCATGAAAATATTCGAATTAAACGAAAACGACCTAAAAAATACTATGCACGGAATCCAATAGTTCACTCGATCTAATAATCAAAATGACAATGATACCAATCAACTCCAGGTAGCATAAAAATAGTATCAAATACTTCAATTAATCTACACTACATGTAAAAGCACCAAAACGATATCAATCAAGGCCCTCATAATTCCCATCAACATTAAAATGGTATTGAATACTAGAATTGACTTATAATACACGTAAACTGAAGATGGCAATACCACTTCAGTGGCATTATTTTACAATGCGATTCCATCCATTTGCTTTGACCTATGACATCAATATGGTGGATTTATTACGTATTGTAGATAATTAATAATCCCTGTTTAACCTCAAAAGTAACATATTTCAACAACAGAATGTACCATCAAAAACAGGTCTCAGGCCAAAAATTTGTGCCTTCGGCATTCACTTGCGAAAAAAGAAACCTCTCTGTCAACCTACACCTTACCATCAGAGTGAAATACAGATCACTTTTTAAATACAAAATCTTAATGTATAATTTAAACCTTATGCAGACCCACCTGCTTTGACCAGTAAAAGCACATTGAGATCCCCATCGCATTTTTCAATATGGCAGTGACGTAAACATTAAATTTTGAAACCTGTTGAATTTGTTACCACAACAGTTATTTGGCTTTCACAATCACTGGCTTCGACAACTTACAACCAAACTGTTGCCTCTCAACGTAACCCAAACATCGGGCTAGTGCAATATCAAATTTTAATCACTTTGACCTATGACAACATCAACATGTTGGACAACCCGTATACTGGATAATATCTTAATTATTGTGTATTGTACATAGCCTAATAAATAATCTGCATTTATCCTCATAAATTACATATTATAACAACAGAATTTACCATCAATGATAGGTCTCAGCCCAAAAATTCGCACCTTTGACACTCACTTGCAAAAAAAAAAAAAAAAAAAAAAAAAAAAAAAAAATCATCTTTGTTAACATAAACCTTACCATCAGAGTGATATAAAGATCATTTTTGAACACTAAATCTTCCCAATTACCACCAACCCCAACAGAAACAACAAAATACCCATTCTATGTAACATCCACCACAAGAGAGCACCACGTGATACTTACACGCGCCATCTATAAATAAACACGTCCCCAAACTACCGTGCATTGATGACATACAACACAACACGTTGATGTCATGCGTTAAAGCCAACGGGTGGAGCCGCGTCCTATAAATGACCTGTTATGTCTTTGTTAACATGTTATTCCATCCTTGCTGTTCCTTTATTACCAAGTTCTCTCTTCGCTTAAACCATAGGTTTAGGCCTATCTATATCAAAACATAAAGTAATACCAATTATAACTTCTCTTCTGAAAATTTATAGGGCTAAATTATAGAAATGACAGTGCTGCTCTTGATCATGGTGTCAATGTTGGCAATGAGTCTGCTACTATGGCAGTCAATTTATAGTCAGAAAATATGAAATTTTGGGGGAAAATGGTTTTGGTGACAGGCTGATCTATAGCTTAGCCCAAGATTGAAGTTAAGCTGGAAAGCGTTTGGAACTGTGAGTTCGCAAAGCTAACAAACATTAAAGCAGAAAACATGATTGTGGTAACATAAGTTATTGTGCATGAATTTAAACCACATACTAGCTCATAAATCAGCTGTTTTGCTATATTAGCTTCCCATCATCTCTCACGAGCAGGTGTTACCAACTTACGTGACACAGTAAGAACACATGGTGCCTTTTCTAGAATTTTACCTGTTAGTATAGTGTTGTTGCATGAGTGAATCTATATTTGTCCCTGTTATTCTTATGGGCTTTGAAATTTTATTGCAGTCAGCTTATAAATTGACACATTAAGATAGCCACATTTTACAATGCTGGAGCTGTTACACAAGGATTGGAGATTTTTCATTAAAAAAAAATAGGGGTTACAAAGAAGCATGTGTTATTACATTCAAATCCGCTTATAACAACATTGAAGGAACTAATGGTTTATGGTTGTTATAGCCAGTAGTGGCACAATCTAGGTTTTGCATGTGTGTTTTTTTAGTTTCATATCTTTAAATTTTAGACTATCATAGTCGAAATTTCAAAAAGTAGCAGGAGCACACATTAAACAGCTGTAGTATTTGCAGTATAGTACTTGTGGAGGAGGACTAAATAGAAATTTTTCTTGTAGTTGTGCAGAATGCAATGATGCTAATAAGATGTAAGTGAAGCAGGAAGCATGCCACATTAAAGGCTTACTCTACGTGTGTAGAGTATAACAATCACATATGATAAAATTTTAACACTGGAAAATCTGATAGGAATATCAATAATGGATGATAGGTAACAACTCACCATAAAGAGGCTCACGGAGCTGCTGACAGACATCTCCATCTCACTGACAGTTCCATCCACACCTCCATCCACATTAAACCTACTAATTACCAACAGTACCTGCACTTTAATAGCTGCCATCCATTCCACATGAAAAAATCCCTCCCATACAGCCTTGCCACCCGTGGACGGTAAATTTGCAGTGATGAGAAGTCCCTTAGTCCTTATGCCGAAAGCCTCACAAAGGCCTTCACAGACACACATTACCCTCCTGACCTAGTTTGCAAACAGATTTTCCATGCCATATCCCCACAACCCACCATTCCTCCCCCCAATCCCAGTAACCAGTCACAATGAAGTCTCCTCCTTGTCACCTAATACCACCACGGACTGGAACAACTTAATCACATTCTTTGTCAGGGCTTTGGTTATCTGTCATCATGCCCTGAAATGAGAGACATTGTAATATTGCACTCTTTGTGACTTCTAGGTGTTGCTGTGATAGTTAAATTTAACATGCAATGTAACGTTTCGGGAATTTAATGTTGAAGAATAAGTACCTTTAGGTAAAATTGCAGATGACCTATGTAAAATTGAAGATGGTTCCACTTTCAAAGTTTATCGGCGGTAAAAATTTTGGATAGGGACAACACCTGAGCACATTACATAAGAACCCAACAGAATCCGTACTTTACCTGACATGTTAGATTTTCTGCAATTAGTTGGTCGCTTGCTGGATTAACCTGCTTTGAAAGACATACTGCATTTTGTAAGATTATGCTTGGTTTGTTTAGTGGTGGATGCATGAACCAAATGACCGTGAAAAAATACTAAGTTTATTTTGATTGTAGCAAAATTTGTTGAAATTGATCGAACTTTGTTTAACAGTGAATATTTTTTGCAGGCATTGCAGTAAAAATCTAGTCACAAAGGTTACTTCAAATAGCATCCAGAAATTTCCATCAAATTATAATAATAAGTCCAACAATGGCTACAAGCATCATTTTATAAGTCAATGATACTACTGAAAAAATGGCATGATATTAATGTGGTAATGAGAGGTCATGGTAAAATAAGAAAAGATATTCCATGTAACTTAATTATTATTCAGATATTTTTTACACCCTAAGCTCACACACTTACATGAAATTGTAAAGAGATCCAAGTGCTGCGTCTGTATCGTGTGATGGCTAGAACAAGATCCTTAGATCCTGGACATAGGGGGTAGACAAAATAATATGAACACCATGCAGTATAATATATCTTGTTGCACTTTAGCACTACTACATATTTGTAAAGACTGTTGCAACCACACTACACAGTGGATTACGAAGTCTTGGGCGTTTGTCTGCAGTTTTGTTCTGTGTCAATTAACACAAATGATTAGTGAAATGCATGATCACTCATAGCACCAAAGAGGCCAACCACTTTATAGTTGCTTATGGTCAATGGGAAGAACAACGACCAGTAAGTGTGTCAGTGGCTCAAGCCTCTTTAATGCTGTCTTGAAGATCTTTTCACAAATGATATGACAAAGGAAGTAAAATTTTGCTTCACTCTTCTGGGAACATTCACTCTTGGAACTTTGTAGTTCGTATCATGATACAGAACACATCACAACAGATGCAGTATGTTTAGTTAGTGTATATCTATACTGATAAGTGTGAAGGATGTAGTCAAAAATGTGTTTGAGTTCAGTAAATAGTCAGACATAAAAAAAAAATTATCAATCGATTGGTATAAACTATGTAAAGAGTTTATTCACAAAATTGTATCTTATGGTAATATCTGATTAAAACTATATTGAATGGATAAGTTATTATATTGAATTGTTTAAATTCATTTTTTGTCTCCTGAAAACAAGAATATGGACTTAAATCCTTTATACTTATTAGTGCATAACTAAACTCAATGAACAAAATATATGCCACCCAGATTGCATGCACAGATAAATCATTATGACTTTCCAGATGGCACAGTCATGAAATTGGTGAACTTTTTGGATATATTCTCAGCGAGTGGCTTAACCTGGATGCAATGTAACTACTACTATAGGTTTGAGAGACACTTCAATTGACGATACTTTCTGGCAATAAAAAAGTACTTCATCAAAAGCTCATCTATATTCATAAAAATGAATGTTTGTCTGTATGTCCTGTATGCATTCATAAACCATTCATTCAATTGCAATAAAACTTTGATGAACTGTTCACCATATGCCCACGAAAGTTCCTGACCCAAAAACAAAAGAGCACGACACATAGCTCAGGAAATATGACGTCCTAAATAATGAGAGGCGTGAGAATACCTGGATTTATTGGCCAATTATTTGAAAATGGGAGTAGTTAGGAACCTGCAACAAAGTTTGCATGCAATTTTGGACATTTATGAAGCATTTTGTAACTGACCCCCCCCCCCCCCCTACAAAATGATGAAACAAAAAGGAGTCTATGGCTCACAACAGTTTCATTGCAGACGCCGTAAAACAGTCACATCACGAATGATCTTGTATCAAATAAAGTTAGTATTACAGATTTGTGTGATACTATTTATTTTTGTCTGAAAGTCTCCCTTAATTCTCTTGCATCCAAAATTAAGCAATCTGTTTTCTTAATATCTATCTATATAAAAGCGAAAGGACACTCACTCACTGACTAAACATGAAATCTCGAAAACTACTTCACCTATGAAGTGGAAATTTGGCAGGAATGTAGTTTATAGGTAGAAAAGTCAGCTAAGAAAGTATTCTGTGATAGATGCATGGCAGAGCATACTTCTACTACAGACCCATGAAATCTACAGTTCTTCACGAAATTTTGCACACTTGACCTTCAAACAAGAGGCAGGTCACCGTCTGCCTTACATTTCATACGGTGCATGAGGGAGGGTACTTAATAGGGTTGTGTCCGAGTGGTTCGGCCGAATCCATTATTCGCCGAATCTAGCACACTGGCTTCGGATTCGGGATTCGGCGCATAATGGCCGAATACTACCAAATCCCGAATCCAAAGTGTTATATGGAAACTTTCAGTTATGAATGTTGTAGTTTACTTTGCATAACAGAGCGCTTTCGTTTGCGTTATTTCCTTTATTTTCCACAGATCCGTTGAAAGACGCGATGTCATAAAACGAAACGACCTCACTTTGACCAGTTCTGATAAGTGGCGCTAGGAGCCGCCACAGGTAACTCTTTCCGTCTAATATCAAGCAGTGCTACACAAGCTTGCTTAGCAGGCGCAAATATACATACTGGTTAAAAGTTTTGCGCTCGAAAAAAATAAAGCCTTTCAAATATAAGTAGCAACAAAAATAAATTTCTTCACTAAATACCAACAATACAGAAGGCTTTACGAATCTTGCATGAGTTGCCTCATTCTGATTTCACGCATTGTTTCGTCGAATTTTGTGAAGTGCTGGGGTATGTGAACTGTAATAAAGCAGTAGGGTAGGGGGTATTAAAAATCCTTAAGATTTAAAATAAAAATCTAAATGAAATTTTAATTTCTTAAGCTTTACTGCTAATATTGTCATTCGGGATTCACCCCAGAAGGCTTTATCGTCATCACTGGCTGTGTTAGGGTAGTAATTCCTTTTAAATACATGTACTTGATTTGACAGATTATTTGGGTTCGAGATTCGGAAGATTCGATTCGGGTTCGGTATTCAGCACATATTTTATTTAAGATTCGGTATTCGGATTCGATTCAGTAAAATTAGGGTTCGACCCATCCCTAGTACTTAACATACAGAATTTTACAAAATGCATAATTTTGCTCCAGTCTTTATGAATTTTTGCTCACATGACCTTTAAAACAAGAGGAAGATCACTGGGTACATAAATGTTTGTATGTTACATGACAGAGAGTACCTTGCAGAACACTTTGCCGAGAGAGGGAAAGGTGGAAACGAACAGAGAGATGGATGAGAAAGAGGTGCATGCAGAGAGAGGGTGAAAGGGGATGTGTACTACGAGAGTGTAAAATAAATAAACTCCCAGGAAACATTGGGTTTACAGCTAGTAATTAAAATATATATGTATCTATACTTAACTTTGCAGATTTCATGTTTGGTAGGCATAAAAAGTAACACTCAAATGCATTGTGATACTTCTTCTTTTATTGCTGAACTGACTGATACACAATTTAAGATTAATAATCCAAGGCTATCAAAACAAGACTCTCTCAATTGGCGTGATGTGCCACAATTTATAGGTTTATGACAATACATCTCATTATTGACACACAGTCATTAATTTCATACAATTTATGAATAGCTAGAATATGTTTATTGAACAGTTTGATAAGTTTTGACATTTCAAATGTTAATATCTAATTAGCAATTTAATTACATACATCAGAAGTTATATGTTCTTATTGACAGCTAATGAGTAGCTTCGCAATTATTGTAATTTTTTATAGAAATATAACAGATTGGATAAAACTGACAGTTCCAGCCAATCACAAGTAAATGTTTTAATTCCTTTAAAACTAAATTATATTCATTTACATATATGACCATTTACAGATAATTATGCAAATTACAACAATGCCCAATAAAATGTTCCAGCATGACATAATCTATTTCTGACTAATTGACATGGTTTTTCTGTAGTACAAAGGTTCCAGCAGATATCTTAAAGTATTTATTATCTTCTGATGTATGATAAATAATTAAAATGACCATTGTAAACCGGATACATGATATATGCTAGGTCATGCTATAGATATATTGCTGAACAGTAAGAGATAAACAGTATCGGATGAATGAATAAAGATGTGGTATCGAGAGTTACAGAATAGAGGATGGAATTGGATACTACTGTAGTCGCCTGCTCTGAGTGTTACATTACACTGCACAACCTTCTTACTGAATCCAGGTGGCTATTAGTCTAGGGATGTGAAACCCTTATCTTCCTTTCTTCCAAAGTTGGCATGTTTCATACATGACTCTAAAAAATCAGTTTGGTGTTAATGTGTGTCTATAATTCATTCCACAGCAATGTCAACATGTGCCACTGAACACACTTATAATTTTATATTATTGTATGACACTTGGTTCAGGGAGATACATTGTCGTAGCCATTGACATTTGCAAAAGCTACCACTACATGCATGAGTGTTTAATTTATTACTTCTTTATTACTTTTGTATCACCTACGAATTTCCCAGACAGAAGGCATACACCTCTGACTGCACCTGCAACATCATTTTATGACATATAATTCAGGAGATTTGATGTTGTAAACATTCACTAAATAAATGAAACTGCAAGGCAAAATTTGTTATCAGTTCACATGGCTGAAAACAATAGTTACAGTTTACATCCTATCCACAGTTGCATGGTGCAAACTGAGAGAAAATCAGACTGTATCAGTATATGTGACATACACTTGTGTTCGACATCTCTTTGTACATTCATGAATCAATATATTTCTTAAAAAGAGAAACTGATATCCTAGCTGTTTAGTCCTCTCAAAATAACAACAGCAACTTAAAAAGATGGTGAGGGGTGGGTGTAGGAGACAAATAGAGGAGGTGACCAGACAGAGGGCAGAGTGGGATGTAAATGATAAATCAGTCAAATCTGAAGACCATAAATGCAACCGAATATCCATGAACTGTAATTATGAACAAATTAAAAATTGGAAATAACACACAGAAAGTATCAAAGGGAAAGCACCAAAGGCTATGTTTCATTGACAGAACACTTAGAAGGTGCAAAATTTTACTAAATGATCTACCTACACTACACTTGCCGTTCCTATTTTGTAGTATTGCTGTGTATTGAGAGATACTCACTGGATGGGATTGACATTGGGCATAGAGAAGAGTCAGAGAAGGGCAACTTTTTTTGTGTTATCATGATACAAGGAAGAGTGTGTCACAGAAATTATGCTCAGGTGGGTGGAAATCATTAAAAGAAAGGTGTTTCCAGACCAAATTAGAGGAAGGAGGAACTGGATGCCAGAAGGGAGGCGAGGAGACTGACAGAGATGAGGAAGAGGAGGAGGTTGTCAGAGATGAGAAAATGAGGGGAAGTAGGTAGATATAGGGAGAAGTATGTTAGGAACACAATAATTCCGATTATTAGAAAACATCAATTTCTCTCATGGGCAGTTATACATCACATGCTCCAAAGTCAGTAAACTATTTTACTTAATGCGGAAAACTAACAAACAAAATGGCTTTGTAAACAATGATTTTCTGCAAAAAAACATATTTTGTCTTCTTTTCCTTTCATTCAACAGAGCCACAGCAAAGCGCAGCAGAGAAATAATTTGAGTAATGTGTGTTCTCAGTGAATCAATGTTCACAAGAATACTATAATTTACTTTTCCAATCATTTGTATCAGACTGAGCCAAAGCAAAGTAGGGTGGGGTTTGACCACCACACTCTTAAACACGTATATTTTATATAATCTTTGAAGGTCGGCACTCAGTCTGAAATGGAACATACTTCATGTTTTGGATGGCAGCCAAAATTAATATGTTCCATGATAACTGGCTCATCAATATTTTGCTAAATTAGTCACCTTGATACTTTATGCACGGAAAGAATAAAGATAGGAAACTTCATCTGAGAATAGTTGCGACAATATAATAGCACATAAACCATGTTTCAGATACAGAAATAAAGCCTGGTAAGTTGCTCAGTGCAGAAAATGTACATCATAATTTAGGAAATAAGTGGCGAGTAGAGAAGGAAAAAAAATCTTCAATATAATCAATGTTATGTGAATTTATTATTATTATATGAGGGTTGGGGCAAAAGTCATGGCAACTTTTTTTTTCCACAGATACCAGTCCAGTTGGAAAATGTGACATATACAGACAAAAGAACAAGGTATTAACTACATGTCCTTTTGTTTGTATATGTCACATTTTCCAACAAGACTGGGATCTGCAAGAAAAACAATAGTTTTCATGACTTTGCCTCAACCATCATGTTATCTTCTGATTAAGTTGTGAGACAAAAGAAATACATTGTTTTAATGAGAGGGAATAACATTATCTATAGCAGAAAGCTATAGGTCCCCTGACTCTGATTTTAAAATATCTCTGCACAAGCTAGAAACAGTTCTATGTTCACTTCATGGGAAGTATGAAAAAAGTTTGTTTTATATTGTGATTTTAACATCAATTGTGATTGTGAAAGGAAAAAGATGTTTTTAGATCTCTTTAATCCTTATTGCCTGTTACAAACAGTTTTCTTTCCTATGAGAGTGCATGGGAACAGCAGCACAATCAGAGATAACACTTTGGTTCTCTCTTATTAGAGGGGCATTTCGTTAGCAGAATAATAAATGGTCTTTCAGACCACAATGCACAAATTTTAACTTTAAAAGGGTTTAATGCTCAAACATCTGTTAAATATTATTATAAACTATTTAAAAACCAAAACCAGTCGCAATAGAGACTTTTCAAACCTAATTAAGGAACAAGATTGTCAGGGTATTTAGAGTTCTGATAATGTAGACAATAAACATATTGTGCCCGTTGGACACTATAGACCAGCAGTACACACGTGGATATTTTGATTATCAAATACACCGGGAGAAACTGAAGAATCACAATAAACATAATGTTTTCCTTAACACATGTTTCATGCTTTTTGAAAGCCTATTTCCATTAGAATGCTCAAAAAAAGGTACTACCATGGACAAGGAGCCTTAATGGCTGACAAGAGGTGTAAGTATATTGTGTAGAACGAAGTGGGAATTTTATTAGAAGCAGTCAGAATCTTGCTGCAGTAGTCCATTACAAATAGTATTGTAAGGTTCTGGAAAATGTATTTAAGAAGGCAAAAAGTATGTGGTATGCAACAAGAATGGCTAATTTTCAGGATAAAATTAAAAAAAGTATGATCTACCACAAAGGAAATATCTGTTCAGCAGCACAAAGTGAGGTTCTAAAGTCAGTACATAATATAATTTTTTTCTATTATAGTTAAGTCAGATATATGTACAGTATTTAGCAATGACTTTCTGAATATACCAGGTAAATTAAAGAGAACCTTAGCTCCTACAGGTAATTATATAACACTGGTAGAAAATAGCATTCTGAGACTGTTAACTGAAGTAGTCCTTTGTGATATTGACAGTGGAAAGATTGAATCAATAATTACATCAATAAAGGCTAAGGACTCATGGCTATGATAGGATATGTAGCAGAACACACAAGTTTTATTCCATCTCTGTTAGTCCAGTACATATTTGTAATTTTTCCTTTCAAAATGGTCAGTTTCCTGACTGAGTTAAGTACTTTGGCATATAAATGATATGCCTTTTAGTATAACAAGTAATTTTAAGATATTTCGGGATGCTGTTAACACCAACTTGGTAGTGAAGGAAGTTGTTGGCAGTATTGATGCAGTATCTAATGTTGTTGTTGTGGTCTTCAGTCTGCAGACTGGTTTGATGCAGCTCTCCACACTACCTTGTCCTGTGCTAGCTTCTTCATCTGGGAATACGTTTGGAAACCTACATCCTTTTGAATCCGCTTACTGTATTCGTCTCTCAGTCTCCCTCTACGATTTTTACCCCACACACTTCCTTCTAATGCTAAGCTGACAATTCTTTGATGTCTGAGAATGTGTCCTACCAGTCTATTCCTTCTGTTAGTAAGGATACGCCAGAAACTGCTTTTCTCCCCAATTCGGTTAAGCGCCTCATTTGTTACGTGATCTACCCATCTAATTTTCATCATTTGTCTGTAGCATCACATTTCAAAAGCTTCTATAATCTTTTTGTCTGAACTCCTTATTGACCACGTTTCACTCCCATACTATGCTACGCTCCAGACAAATGCTTTCAGAAAGAACTTCCTAACATTTAAATTAATATTGGATGTTAACAAGTTTGCTTCTTTAGAAACACTTTTCTGATCGTAGCCATTCTGCATTTTACATCTTCTCTACTTGAACGGCCATCTGAAGTTATTTTGCTACCCAAATAACAAAACTCATCTACTACTTTTATTATCTCATTACGTAATCTAATTCCTTCAGCATCGCCTGATTTTCTGACATTACATTCCATTACCCTCGTTTTACTCTTGTTAATGTCATCTTATATCTTCCTTTCAAGATACAGACCATTCCATTCAATTGCTCTTCCAGATCATTTGCAGTCTCTGACAAAATTATTATGTCATTGGCAAACCGGAAAGTTTTTATTTCTTCTCCCAGAACTTAAATTCCCTCTCCAAATTCATCCTTGTATTCCTTCTCTGCTTGCTCATTGTACACATTGAACAACATCGGGGAAAGGCTACAACCCTGTCTTACTCCCTTCCCAACCTCTGCGTCCCTTTCTTGCCCTTCGCCTCTAATAACTGCTGTCTGGTTTTTCTATAGGTTGAATATAACTCTTTGTTCCCTATATTTTACCCATGATGCCTTCAGAATTTGAAAGAGTGTATAACAGTTGACATTGTTAAAAGCTTTCTCCAAATCTACAAATGCTAAAAATGTAGGTTTGCCTTTCCTTAGCCTATCTTCTAAGATAAGTCGTAATGTGAGAATTGCCTCCCGTGTTCCTACATTTCCCCTAAATTCAAACTGTTTTTCCCTGAGGTTGGATTCCAGAAGTTTTACCATTTGTCTGTAAATAATTTGTGTTAGTATTTTACAGCCGTGACTTATTAAACAGATAGTTCTGTAATTTTCACATTTATCTGCACTTGCTTTCTTTGGAATTGGAATTATGATATTCTTCTTGAAGTCTGGGTATTTCCCCTGTCTTATACATCTTGCATACCAGGTGGAACAATTTCTTCATGACTGGCTCTCCTACGATGATAGCAGTTCAGACGGAATATCATCTACTCCAGGGGGTCTTGTTTCACTCAAATCCTTCAGCTCTCTGTCAAATTCTTCTTGCAGTATCATATCTCCTATCTCATCTTCCTCCATTTCCTCTTCCATTTCTAGAATACTGCCTTCACGTTTATTTACTTTGTATAGGCCCTCTATATATATTCCTTCCACACTTCAGCATTCCTCTCTTTGCTTAGTACTGGTTTTCCTTCTGAGTTCTTGATACTCATAGAGCTGATTTTCTTGTCTTCAAATATCTCTATCTATCTTTCCCCTAGTTATACAATCTTCTACGGTTCTGCATTTGTCCTCTAACCACTTCTGCTTAGCCAGTCTGCACTTCCTGGAATCTCACTTTTCAGACGTTTGTACTTCCTTTTGCCTGCTTCACTTGCTAAATTTTTATATTTTCTCCTCTCATCAATTAAGCTCAGTACATCCTGTGTTATCCAAGGATTTCTATTAGGCCTTGTTCTTCTGTCAATATGATCCTCTGAGGCCTTCACTACCCTATCTCTCAGAGCTACCCATTCTTCTTCTACTGTATTACTTTCTCCTGTTTCGGCCAATCCTTGCCTAATGCTCCCTATGAAACCACCTCTGGTTCCTTCAATTTGTCCAGGTTCCATCTCCTAACTTTTCTACCTTTCTGCAGTCTCTTAAGTTTTAATCTGCAGTTCATAGCCAATAAGTTATGGCCAGAGTCTATATCTGCCCCTGGATATGTCTTACAGTTTAAAACCTGGTTTCTATGTCTATTCCTTACCATTATAAAGTCAATCTTGTACCTTCCAGTGTCTCCTGGTCTCTTCCACGTATACAGCCTTCTTTCATGATGATTAAACCAAGTGTTGGTGATTATTAAATTGTCCTCCTCGCAAAATTCTACCAAGTGATCTCCTCTTTTATTTCCTTTTCCCAGTCCATATTCACCTATTACATTTCCTTCTCTTCCCTTTCCTACTACCGAGCTCCAGTCCCCCATCGCAATCAAGTTTTTGAAAGATTTCTTTTATCTTCTTATAAATTTCTTAAATATCCTCATCATCAGCTGTGCTAGTTGGCATATAAACTTGCACTACTGTGGTGATGTTGGTGTTGGTTTTGTGTCTATATTTGCTACGATAATATGTTCGCTATTCTGTTCATAGTAAATTAACCACATTCCTATTTTCTTATTCATTATCAGACCTACTCCTGCATTACCACCAGCTGATTTTGTATTTATAACCTTGTACTCACCTGACCAGAAATCCTGTTCATCGTGCCACAGAACTTCACTAACCCCCACCATATCTAACTTTAACCTATCCATTTCTCATTTCAAATTTTCTAACTTACCTACCTGATTAAGGGGTAGAAAATTCCACGCTCTGACCCGTATAATGCCTGTTTTGTTTTTCTTGAAGACGTCATCCTCCTGAGTAGTTCCTGCCCAGAGATCCGATGGGGGACTATTTTACCTCTGAAATATTTTACCCAAGAAGACGCAATCATCATATATTAATACAGAAGAACTGCATGTCCTTGGGAAAAGTAAAGACTGTAGTTTCCCCTTGCTTTCAGCCATTCGTAGTAACTGCAATCATCATATATTAATACAGAAGAACTGCATGTCCTCGGGAAAAGTAAAGACTGTAGTTTCCCCTTGCTTTCAGCCATTCGTAGTAACTGCATGGCAAAGCCATGTTAGCTGAAGTTACAAGGTCAGCTCAGTCAATTATCCAGACTGTTGCACCTGTAACTACTAAAAAGGCTGCTGCCCCTCTTCAGGAACCATACGTTTGTCTGGCCTCTCCACAGATACACCTCCACTGTGGTTGCACCTACAGTATGGCTATCTGCGTCATTGAGGCACCCCACCTCGGCAGTGTCTGTGGTACATGGGGCGGCAGTATCAAATAGTGCAGTTAAATAAAGTTCATAGTTTGTAGAAAATACATTGAAGCTGAATCACAGTAAGGCTCAGTTTATAGCACTCGGAGATAGATAATGGTAAGCAACACATCAAGCTAAACAAGATTTCTATGTTTTTTGTATCTGCTGGCAACCCACTGGCGGAGCGTATTTTAAGAAAACAAGAGACGGCAGCACAAGCACTGTTGCTATGTATTGCACGAAGTCTCAGCATGTCATTTTTGTGCTTTAGAATGGTAAGCCACAGGAAAGATGGCAACTTGCAGAGGAAGTAGCGCAAGCTGTTTGGGCAAAAAAAAAAAAAAAAAAAAAAAAAAAAAAAAAAAAAAATTGCATTCTGCAAGTGAAAGAGAAGCCAGTTGTTCTGTTAGTGAATCCTCATATGATGACACTGTTGTATATGTGGATTATCAGCCTAATTCAAGTGATATCTTATTATCAACAGAGGTAAGCATCAACAAAATGTGGCATACCGTATTGTAGCGTGTGGCAATATGGCTTATGGCAGAGCAGTATGCTCTAAATACTAATATTTAATGCAACCATGAAGTGTAGGACAGCTTCAAATATATGTATCTGGAGCCCATTAACCGTAAATGATAGTTATACTTGTTATGGGCAACACTAGGTGCCTTGCTGTAGTGATTATTATGACTGTCCATTATATAGCTACAAAATTTCTGTGTTTTATAGGGGTTATTGTGGGTTGCTATTACATATCTATGTAATTTGGTGTAGATATTAATGAGACTCTAAGAATAATACAAAAAATGAAATCTTTCACATAAATAGTAGCAATTATTAATAATATTATTTTGGAGAACCAACATTGAATATTTTATATTATCATTATTATTATTATTATTATTATGACGACTAATCAGTTTGTTTTATAAAAATGCTGTAACCATTATCTAGTCTGAGCACCTCAATTCAACAAAAACTTTTACACAGAATATGCACATAGTAAGTGAGACTAAACATTTCAAATTTCTAGGTGTTCAAACATATAGCAAGCTGTCATGGAAAACCCGTGTTCAGGATTTCATTCAAAAACTAAATGCTGTGACATTTACCATTAGAACAGCATCTGAAATTTGATAGTTCAACACAAAAAGTAATCTATTTTGCTGATTTTCTATCACTTACGACATATGGTGTTATTTTTTGATTCAAACAGGATATTTATTGCACATAAATCAACAGTTTGAGCATTATGTGGTGTGAGCTCATGAACCTTTTTTCATCATATGTGGTTATTACCAAGAGTTAGCAGATTTCACTCAGTTAACACTAGGCAGAAATTGAATCTGCGTTTAGATCACACCTCCTTTGTGAAGAAAGGTGCGCAGTATTCTGCCACATCCATTTTAATAAGCTGCCTCAAGAATTCGAAAAGCTTAGTAGTAATAACAATAATAATTATAATTTGATTATTTACCAGATACCTAAAAGGTATATGGTTGACATAACTATGAAACATTTTTCATATAGATGTAGACTTCCTCAAGGAAATAGATGGAAATTTCAGTTAAAATTTGTTTTAATTGTTTTATTTATTTATTAATTTGTTGCTCAGAAGGACTGCAAGGCTTTTTGGTAGGGCATTGGTAAACTTCAGTCCAGCGTTTAGACAATTTTTTTCATATAATGTTGTCCTGTGGCTATTTAAGTGGTATCTTTGTTTTTGTCTTGTGTTGTGCTGGTGTACATAACAGTTTTGGTCTCAATTGATTGTTTTAACATACATGCTTATTTTTAATACATATACACCTACAATGGTAAGTACAACCAATTTTACAAAAAGATTCTGACATGATTCTTTGGGTTTGGTTCCACAGATAATTCTAGCAGCTTTTTTTCTGGAGTTTACCAATATTTTAAGACGGGTTGTGGTTTTGCACTCCAAATCTCTATCATATAGTTTATATTGGATTCATATAGTAAATGGTATGCAGTCTTTAGAACATGCATATCCTTACAATGTTTGCTGATCATGTTTATAGCAAAGATACTTTTGGTCAACTTATTGGGCAACGGAATCTCTGTGTGTGTCCCACTTGAGGTTGTCTTGGATTGTGATACCCAAGAATTTTGTACATTGTTCTCTTTTACAGTTTGGTTTCCTTTAGATAAATTCATGTCAAATCAGTTTGCTCCCTTGGGTTAAATTTCACTATTGCAGTCTTTGATGCATTGACATTTAGCTGGCTTTCATTGAAATACTTGACTATTTCATTGATAACATTGTTGCATAATACCTCCAAGCTGTTGTGATCATTGAGCTTGCATACAATTGCTGTATCTTTTGTATACATTATTATTACATCATTTGGTCAACGTACTAACTCCAAAATGGAGGACATAGTAAAAGGTGTTTCCAGTCTCAACATTTGTTGCATTTACCAACTCACAATCAGACAGACATTACCAATCTAATATATACCTTGAGTCGCTCTATAGATCAGTTAGATTAATATTATTGTCGCATTGAAATGGAAGCAGGCTTGACTTCGAAGGCAACTAAACATAGCACTTATACTGAAAGCACGTTTATTACGAACTCAACATACACGCAGCACTGACTGCCTCTGTGGTCTTGTGGCATTATATATATTATATGCATTAATATTGTATATATTAATAACCTGCCATTCTATATTCATGAAGATGCAGAGCTGGTTATTTGCTGATGATATAAGTATAGTTATCACACCTGACAGACAAGAACTAACTGAAGAAATTGTAAACGACATCTTTCAGAAAATCATTAAGTAGTTCTCAGCAAATGGACTATCATTAAATTTTGATAAAACACAGTACATACAGTTCCATACAGTAAATGGAATAAATATATCAAACATAGAATATTCAAAATTTTTAGGTGTATGCATTGATGAGGGGTTGAACTGGAAAAAACACATTGCTGAAACGTTTGAGTTCGGCTACTGATGCTATTAAGTTAATTGCAAATTTTGGTGATATACATCTCAATAAGTTAGCTTACGTTTCCTATCATCACAGTAAGTTAGCTTACTTTGCCTATTTTTATTCTCTGCTTTCATATGGCATCATTTTCTGGGGTGAGTAAAAAAGTATTCATGCCACAAAAGCGTGTAATCAGAATAATTGCTGGAGCCCATCCAAGATCATCCTACAGACACTTATTTAAAGAGCTAGGGATCTTCACAGTATATACAGGATGTTTCACTAAGTGTTTTTGCCTCTGTAACTTATAAAATAATAGGTGACAGGAAATTTTAATGCAGTAGGTCAACACAAGAAGTGTTACACTTTCTGCGGAGCTATGAACATAGTTTATTGTATCATTTTCCAAAGAGTTACAGCATAAAGATATAATTTTTTAAATGGAACAATGGTTTTTTTCTATTGTGCATTGGAATCGTTGAAACCAGCTGTGTCCAAATCAATTTAAACTACATTCCTATCACTGTTAGTTTGGGAGCTAGAACCCTTCAAAGTTTCAGGGGCAGATACCACACACATGGCTGTGTGGTGGGTGGTGGTGGTGGATGTTATGGCGGTGGGAAGTTGATTTACATGAGCTGTTCAAATGTGTGTCCATGTTCCTCAATGCATAATGCAATGCACCATCGAAAGGATCTGCGGACGAGATGTGACATCACCGGTGTGACGGAGCGACATGCGTCCTCGATGCGCCATTTTAGATCATCTGGGGATGTGGACTCAGTGACATAAACACGATCCTTTAGATATCCCCACAAAAAGAAATCTACTGGTGTTAAATTGGGCGATCTCGCAGGCCATGAATGAGGACGCCCCAACTATCTTCCTGCAAACCTGTTGTTTAGTTCTTCCACAACAGCATGCGCAGAATGGGCTGGGTGACCATCGTGCTGCATCCACATATGGACTCTCGTGTGTAGACACACATGTTCAAGGAGACCACCCAAACTATCGGCTATAAAAGTGTGATATAACTCACCTGTCAGTGTACATGGGAACTAGTGTGGACCGATGATTTCATCCCCAAGGATTCCACACCACACATTAATAGATCACCTACGTTGATGGTCGACAGGTCGTACCCATCAAGGATTGTCTGCGGCCCAGTAGTGCATGTTGTGGGGATTCACTGCACCATAATTTGTGAATGTGGACTCATCAGAGAACATAACACTTTGTAAAGACTCCAGCGTGAAATTACACATGGCCTACTCACAGAATGTCACTCTTGCACAGAAATTGTTCCCATGCAGCTCCTGGATCAGTGACAGGCGGTACGGGTGAAACCTGTGGCCGTGTACTATACGCCACACACTTGTGAGACTGACACCAGCAACTGCAACAACAGCTCGTAAGCTGACATGAGGATTGTGGTGTAATGCAGCTAAAACAGACACCTCCGTCTCCTCACTTCTTGCAGGTCTTCGTCTGTTACTGCGGCGCATTACCAAGCTGCCTGTTTCCCGAAGTCGTCGTTCGGCACGTAAGAATGTAATGGCTGCCGGGGCTCTTTGCCTAGTATATCTCACGGCACACTTCGTGGCTGCTTCAGTGGCATTGTGTCGGCACTTGCCGAGCATCAGCAACATGTCAACGTACTCGTTGTTCGTGTATGCAATCGTCATCCGATGTCAGTAACTGTGGTACATTGAGCCCCGGTTGTTTGTGTGGCTCCAACTGTCGGGTATACGGCCGTGTGCGGCGACAGTCGGCAGTCTAACAGCGCATCGAGGAAGCTTCTCACTCCATGACACCGGAGACGTTACAACTTGGCCGCACCACATTTAGAAGGCGCATTGCATTATGCGCAGCATTTGTGGTATCTGCCCCTGAAACTTTGAAGGGTTGTAGCCCCCAAACTAACAGTGATAGGAATGTAGTTTAAATTGATTTGGACGCAGCTGGTTGCAACGATTCCAATGTACGATAGAAAAAACTATTGTTCCATTAAAATATATCTTTGCACTGTAACTCTTTGGAAAATGATACAATAAACTATGTTTATAGCTCCGCAGAAAGTGTAACATTTCTTGTGTTGACCTACAGCATTAAATTTTCCGTCACCTTTTATAAGTTACAGAGGCAAACACACTTAGTGAAACACCCTGTACATTCACTTATGAAATTTGTTATTGCCAATCCCACTGAATTCAAAAGCAATAGCAGTGTACATAACTATAACACTAGGAGAAAGAATGATCTTCACTATTCAAGGTTAAATCTAGCTTTGGCACAGAAAGGGATGAATTATGCTGCCACAAATGTCTTTGGTCACCTACCAAACAGCATCAAAATCCTGACAGCCAACTAGCATTTAAAAATAAATTAAAAGAATTTCTGAATGGCAACTCCTTCTTCACTATAGATGAATTTTTAGATATAAATTAGTAGATCTGAAAAGAAAGTATTGTGTCATGTAATATTTAGTACAAAGTAATAATTTGTAAAGACACCTTTCATTAACCTGACATATTCCACATCATTACAAAGTGTCGTTTATGGAACAAGTACTACTCTAATATAATCTAATCTAATCTCGAGTGTAGAGAAGCAGTTGAGAGAGCTAAATACAATCAAATCTTCTGGTCCGAATGAAATACCAGTTCGGTTTTACAAAGAGTATTCTGCAGCATTGTCCCCTTACTTAGCTTGCATTTATCATGAATCTTTAATTCAGCACAAAGTTCCTAGTGATTGGAAAGAAACGCAGGTGACACCAGTTTATAAGAAAGAAAAGAAAACTGATGCACATCATTATGGGCCAATATCGTCTATATCAGTTTCCTGTAGAATTTTGGAGCATATTCTCAGTTTGAATATAGTAAATTTCCTTGAATCAGCACGGGTTTAGGAAACATCGTTCATTTGAAACTTGACTTGCCCTTTTCTCACATGATATCTTGCAAGCTATGGATGAAGTGCAACAAGCAGATTGTGTTTCTCTCGATTTCAAAAAGGTGTTCGATGTGGTGTCAAATGCTGATGAAGAGATGAGCATATGGAATAGGTTCACAGAGTTGTGACTGGCCTGAAGACTTCCTAAGTAATAGAACACAGTACATTGTTCTCGACAGCAAGTGTTCATCAGAGATGAGTGTATCGTCAGGTGTGCCCCATTGGAGAGTGATAGGACCACTGTTATTTTCTATCATAAAAATGTTCGAATACAACATTAGTAGTAAGCTTCTTGATGCAGTTACATTCTCGAAATATCTAGGCCTAACATTGCAGAGTGATATGAAATGGAACAAACATATAAGGACAGTTGTGAGTAAGGCAGACAGCCGACTTCGGTTTATTGAGAGAATTTTGGAAAGATGTACTTCATCTGTAAAGGAGACCGCTTGTACGACCATGCCTTGAGTATTGCTCAAGTGTTTGGGACCCACGGCAGATCAGTTTGAAGGAAGACATAGAAGCAGTTCAGAGGGGAGCAACTAAGAAATTAGGGCTTGTACAGAGGCATATAGGCATTCTTTTTTTCCTCGTTCTATTTGGGAGTGGAATAGGAAAGGAAATGCCTAGTAGTGATGCAGTGTATCCTCCACCACACACCTTACAGTGGATTGCGGAGTATGTATGTAGATGTAGATATTTTAATGTCGGGAAAACAGTACTTTATGTCATTAACATAGATCAGGAAGAGGAGGGGTCCCAAGACAGAACCCATAGGCACCCCATATTTCAGATCAGTAATTTTGGATCCCTGAACTTTCAAGGCTAAACTGCAGAGTTTCCTCGTGACTCACTCTCTCTCAGTTCTGCCTAAGATTTCCTGAAAACATTAAATAAAAAATTAAGTTTATTTCTGTGTTACAGTGTTGCTTCTTTTTACTTATGCTTAGGTCTGTCGTGTGCACAGAATTGCTATATATTTCACTTTAGCTATTATTACTCTCTTGTTAAACTCTGATGTGCTACCTTGTTCCATGACCATGGAGACTTGCTCCACAATTTGGTCCCTTGGAATGTGATAAATATAATTAAATAAATGCTTCAGTTTAAGAAAGAGACCACCCACATCTTAGAAACTAAAATACTATATTCATTAAATATACATTCAATGTGCAATTGAACAAATGAATTAGAACAAATGGTGTAATATATTAAATGTTTAAGTCACAGGATTTATTTTAAACAGAAAAGTAGAATAAGTTTATTTTGCAATTTAATAATATTTAACAAGTGTACAGACAAAAAATTAAACTGAGAAATATTAGTTGTTTGATGTTATGTATTAGAGTGAACATTTTACCTGCTTAGTGGGTGTGGATAGAACAGCTGCACAATAAATAATTGAATACAAAACTGTATCTGCAAATTTTTGTTGGCAGGTGAAACACATTTAACTACATTTGGTGGAACTATTAGTGCTGGGGTGAAATAAGGTAATGACTACTGATCTCACACTATTTACTTTTAATAAAAATGTAAGTAAAACTGAACAGATGTTGGCTATCTGGTGAAAAGGATACTATTGCCTCTATCTCATATCTAGCACAGCAATCACAACATTAAGGCAAGACATTAAGATGCATAGTAATGCTTACTAAGTCAATCTGGATGCATAACCCTGGACCCTGAGCATAGATGTGCAGCAAAACCAGTACAGTGATTTGTTTGGCTCTACCCACCATGCTGTAATTTGGTGAATCAATTTCCATGGAAATAATTAATAACATATGTGGATAGTACACTCGGAAAGAGGAAATTTAACATCCGGATGGAACAGAAATCAATCAATTCATATGACTAATAGGGGAAACACTACCAATGACCATAAAAAGTACCTTCTATTGTGGAATGTACAGTGCCATTTGGAGAATGAGATCCCCTGTACCCCAAAAATCTGTTAATCATACACAAAATTTACACAAGTTACAGACATATGGTGCACAAAACACTTTCATCTTTGACTCTGTAGCTGCACAGAAAGGTATTAGTCACAGAAAGAAAATAGTGTCAAATTTATTATCCATTACTGCCAGTCATGTGCTTACTCCAGAGGAAAGTGATAGTGATATTTTGTGAAAAGTTAGGTTTAAAAGTTGTTCTGCTGATTATATGTGCTGAAAAATATGTCCTACTGATGTTGCTTGTCTTTTAATTCATTGGTTCTTTATACTTCCATACCTGCAAACATTTGCAGTTTATAAGTAGAATTCACAGAAATTGCAATATTTTACGGGTCTATGGATGGATGGTTTTGTTTTACAATTTTGTAGACAAAAATTTGAAAGTGTAGCATTTGATAATCATCTCATTTATTATTATTCTTTTGCATGGTTCAAAGGCAAGTTTACAATAGTTTATAACTCATTTTTTATGTAATTTGTGTCATCATTGGAATTGAATTGAAAGCCAGGATAACATTCTTCCATGTGAATCTTTGATGTTGACAGCCTCTGCTCTTCAAATTCTTTATTCCACTTCATTCACTTGTTGTGTTTAAAATCACATTCTTTGACCACTTGATTGATTACTGTGTTCACATAGTTGGTGTTTTTTCCTGGAAAAGTTTGCTATAAAATTATGTTAGGAAGACAATGAAACTACAAATGAGATTCAGAGGCAATATACAGCTCTTCAGATAGTTGATACTTTGGTTGCAAGTCAATATGCTGCAAGTTATTCCAGTGGGCATAAATAGCAAAAAATTTTAGATTCAATGGGCATCTAAAGTGTAACCGAATTTCGACAGTAAGGCTCTTTATTTTCACCACATCCCATAGCTACACAGAATGTAAACATCTTGTCAGGAAGCTAAAAAGGATACAAATATGACTTTAAAGTGTAACTAATATCTGAAATGCAGTGTGTATTCTTGTCTCTGTTATCTCGTATCTGCACAATTTATTAGGGAAGTCCTGATATGAATGCTCTAAACCAATATTCACCGACCCTGCTGCTGCATAACTTGGACTTTTTTAAATTGTTATGTGCATGTACAAATCAATGGTGTATGATGTAAGTAGATGCAATATCATTGAAGTATCCTGTTTAAAACATGAATTATCATATTTTGTAGCTTAGAAGTATTAGTATTTTTATCAAGCCTGCTTATATCGAACATTGTTAGATTTTTGTTGCATGTGAGTTTTGCTGATGGCTTTTTCAAAACTTACCAGGTATGTGCTTCTAAGCATGCCTTGAGAGTTGAAATTGTATCATTATGGATTCTACACCTGAGTAAGTGAGAAAATATAGTGTACATACAATTTCCAAAGATGGTTTGCTCTAAGAGATCAGAAATGAGTTCCTTATACTCCCTTGAAACTCACCAATCGGTTTTCTGACAGCATCTCAATACTTGCTGCATGTGTACTCACACACTCATCTCACTTGTCTCCACCACTGCCATTGTAACAAAACCTTGTCTCCTGGAGTCTGCTGTCAGATACAGATGGACTCAAGCACACACAAAGTGTGTGTCAAGTAGTGTCCATTTGTTTGTTAATTATACAAATGTACAGTTTTATTCTGATCTCAATGAACTTTTGACACTTTACATTCAAACAATAGGAGGTCACTATTTATACATAAAATTCCATATGGTGCATGCTTCAACACCATTGTACAGTTTTATTACAATCTATAGAAATTTTGCGCACTAGAACTTCAAAACAAGAGGAAGATCACATTTTCTAGTATGTCACATGGCTTCTTAACAGACTTTGACACTGTTTAGTCAATCTCCATAAAAGTGTAAATTTTTTGACACAGTAGGAGGAATGGTGGACTGAGGAAGTGAAGGAGATGGAAAGAAAGAGGGGGAAGAGATTGGGACAAGATGGTTGAAGAGGAGGAATTGAACAGAGAGATGAGGGAGGAGTTGAACAGAGAGAGAAGGAAAGAGGAGGTGGTACCGGGAAGCGCAGAGCGCACTGTATTACAAACATTGGTGCATTGTGCAAGAAGAATATCAGATGCCGACAACCTGCCCCATGAATTGAACCACTTACACAAAGTGTTCAGGACCAGTGGATACAGTTGCCATGAAATAAATGACATGATTTCAGATAAAAATCACTGTAAGAACACAGGCGAGGAAAAGAAGCTTGTTTTCTTGCCATTCTGTGACTCTGTGCCAGGCAAGATAAGCCACCTGCTGAAAAGACAAAATCAAATCAGTTTTCAGACATCCAGCAAACATTTGTGAATTACTGAGCCCACTTAAAAGATGCAACAGGTCTCAGAACACCTGGAGTCTATAGGATACTGAGTGAATGTGGTCAGTCTTACATCGGACAAACTGTGTGAATCATAGAACAATGCAGGAAGGAACATGATAGGTGTAATTGCCTGCGCTATCCAGAGAAGTCAGATTTAGCAGAACAAGCATTAGAAAAGGGCCACCAAATCAGGTTTGATGATACCCCGGTTGTGTCCCGCACCAACAGTTTATGGGATTGTGTAATTAAGGAAGCAACAGAAATTTAAAATCAGTGATAAGACACTCAATAGGGACGGCCGCCTGCAGCTCAATGCGGCGTGCAACCTGGCGATTGTGAAGTTGAAGCGAACACACCGGCCACCAAGCCAAAGCCAAAACATTACCATATATGGAGATAGCGCAGGCACCAGTGACATCACGGCTGGCAGCTAGTGTATATAAGGCCACACCGACAGCCACCAGACAGTCATATCACTTGACAGTGGCCGAGCAGTGCTTGGCTGAAAGCTCACGGAATTTTAACCAGTTTATGCAGTCGGAAACAAGACTTTTAAATGTCAAGGAATAATCATCATGGGTACTACAAGTAAACTGTGTGTGTGTTTTCTTTCTTTCTTTTTCTTTCTTTTCTTTTGTACAGACTGGCAAAAGTATTCAAAATTATAAAATCTAGAATTTCATGCTGTCTGATGGGAGTAAGAGAATCCGTAAAAAATGTTGGTGTATGCAACATTTGACAAATATTCATTTTTGACACCACCATATTTGATCCTGTTCAAAGCATTAACTTTTTAACAGTATGTCAATTGAACTTAATCGTTGGGGTTCTTTGATGACTCCACAGAAAAAATTTCACCTTCAAGTACGTCATTGTGTTTTCACATAATCCTTCTTACTTATGACTATACTTAAATGTCACTAAGTTCGTCTGCATTCTTTTGAGTTCCTTTGCAGTTGCTATGTCATTTATCTGAAAAAAAAATTGCAGGTCATTCCATCTTTAAGAATGCGAAAATATTTTTCAAAAGAGAGTGGCTGGCCTGTACTTCACTTTGTTTGATACTGCCAATAGTCACACACACACACACACACACACACACACACACACACACACACACACACACACACACACAAAACTCACAATGTAGACAAAATTAAATGTTGGCACTATTTTTCGGAAATACAATATTTTTCTTAGTCAGGTAGGAGAAAGGAGGGGGGGGGGGGGGAGACAGAGGAGACAGAAGGGAAAGGTTACTCATAACCTAGACCATGGGGTAGGGTTGGGTGATATGTGGAAGTTGGAAATATTGTGTAAGAAGTACGAAGCCATGCCAATAGTATACCCAAGAGGATAGATCAAGAAGTGTACTGAATAATGCTGATTGGGGGTGGGGGAGGTTAAAATTATTTAATTGAAGCTTAGAAGCCCACAAGAGAGAGTGAGAAATTACTAATGAATACCTAAGTGAGTTGAGGATGGTGGATGGGGAGATGTTAATGTAGGTTTAGGTCAGGAAGATGGTGGGAGGAGAGGATGTGTTGGAGGGCAAGTTCCTATCTTTGTAGTTCTGAGGGACTGGTGCTAGGTGAGAGTATCCAGATGACAAGCATGGTGTAACACGTGCCATTGTTCCTGGAGCCATGTCAGAGGGTATGCTGTGCCACACGATATTGATTGCCCTCCAAGTGAAGAGTCCGTCTGTGACTGTTCAGCCAATTTGTTGGTAGTCATACCAACATAAAAAGGCTGTGCAGTGAACACATGTCAGTTGACTAATAACCACACAGTTGAGTACGATAGATTTACAAGCAACATGTCAGTTGGTAGATGACGTGTTGTTTCGCATGTGACCCTGCCTTGAATGGTGTAAGGGTGTTTTTTCTTTGTTTGTGGCTGGAGTAGGTGGTTGTGGGAGGATGCATGGGACATGTTTTGCAGCAGAGTCGGTTACATGTGTACTGAGCATGGTTTTGGGATGTTGTAAGGTTTGATGAGGATACTGCAGATGTTGGGAGAATGATGAAAGGCTACTCTGGGTGGTGTGGGGAGTATACTTTGGGGAGATGATCTCATTTAGGGCATTACTTGAGAACGTCATAGCCATGACAGAGCAATTTGTTGAGGCATTCCAGTCTGGGATGGTAGTGGATGACTAAGGGGATGCTTCTGGATGGTCAGGGGTTATGGATGTTTTTACTGGAAGAGCAAGAATGAACTGCTCAGGACATCTGCTTGCAGACAAGGTCTGTAGTATAGTTGTGACAGAGTAAAGCATTGGATAAGTTGTTGGTGTACAGGGTGAGGGATTAATCATTGAAACAGATATGTTTGCCATATATGCCTAGGCTGTAGGGAAGGGATCATTTGATATGAGCCGGCCGCGGTGGCCGAGGGGACTGAGGCGCTCCAGTCACGGTCTGCACGACCACTATGGTCGGGGGTTCGAATCCCCCCCTCGGGAATGGATATTTGTGCCGTCCTTAGTTGTAAGTAGTTCATAAGTAGTTTGTAAGTTTAGGGACTGATGACCTCGTAGTTAAGTCCCATAGACTCTACAAACATTTGAACATTTGATATGAAAGAGATGGCAGCTATCAAAGTGGAGGTACTGTTGTTTGTTTGTAGGTTTGATATGGATTGAAGTGTGGATGTGGGACTAGACAAGGTGAAGATCAACATTTAGGAAGGTGGCTTGATTTCCGGAGAAGGAACTGGTGAATTTTCCCACACCATCTAGAGTAGCCCTTTGCTGTCCTCCCAACCTTCACATCATCATTGTTGAAAACCATACAGCATTCCCAAGCCACAATCTCTACATAAAGGTTACTACCCATGCAACCAAACCTTGCTGGAAAATCTGGCCCATGCATCCCTCCTTAATCATGTACTCCAGCTACACTACAGGGAAAACTTAAATCATTCAAGGGAGCACCACATTGTCAAACAATAGATGTCATTACCAAATGGTATGTGTTCATTACACAGCCTTTTACATTGGTATGACCACCCAACAAATTGACTGAACACATGTATAGTCACAATTGGACTGTTGTCCCGGGGGACATTCAATATCCCGTGGCAGAGCATGTCCTCCAACATGGCTCCAGGGACCTTGACATGTGTTATACCACTCATCACACACACACACACACACACACACACACACACACACACACACACACACACACACCCCTAGACCAATCCTTCATAACTATGTGAACTACGAAAATGGGAAATTTCTCTCCATCACATCCTCTTCTCCCACCATCCTCCTGGCCTAAAGCTATGTTAATCTCTACCCCTCCACCATCCTAAACTCACTTATTCATTACCCATTTGTAAGGTGACCAATTTTTTTTCAACGAAAAGGACGGAAAAATTTAAGAAAAAAAATACAATCTAAATAAATTAAAATTTTTGTATATTTACACTAATTATATTAACAATCCTTTTAATTGCTTAACTAGATGAGTATTTTTCTTTTGAATGAATACTTTTTGTCAGTGTATCATTTTCTAACAATATATGGAAATTTTGGAGCAAGAAATACCCTTCACATTGAATTTTACGATAAATGCTTCAGCTAGAGTATCAGCATTCAATCTTGACTTCTCAGGTGTCCAAAAGTCATTCCCAATTGCAAAAACTCCATCAACTGCTGCATTAGTTCCACGGCAGCACAACGTGAATTCAACAAGTATAATTAACTATGTTTGGTTTTGTGGCCATCTTCCGCAGCAGCTGTTAAAATTGATTATAAGAGGTAATCCGTCTTATGCTGACAGCAATAAAGAGATTTATTTTACACCAGACATGTTTCGCTTTTTATTTTAAAACTTTTTGTATCATTTACAGACCACAGAAGATGCTTTTAAAATAAAAAGCGAAACGCGTCTGGTGTAAAATAAATCTCTTTATTGCAGTCAGCATAAGATGGATTACCTCCTATAATCAAGAATAATTAAATTTTATTACGGAATGTGTTCATTTTTGAAATGATTAAATACTTCCATCCACCTTTCTTCAATTTCAACACGTTGATTTTTGCATTGTTCTAATCTATCAGTATTTAAATATGTATTCAGCCATATAATTTCTTCAGACATTGTCGTCATTTTAATATCAGGCATTTTTTTCAATAAGAACTCAACACAATTTTCAATATCTGCCCAATTTATCTGTGATGAAGTCAAAAAACACCATTGAAAACTATTATTTCCTGTGAAATTAGTTTCAGACCACTCATCGGTTACTGAAAACATGTTTGGTAAAAATTTTGCACTACTTTGGTGAACTTTTCTGTTATAGGGAGCCTTATATTTCAGTGTGGCATCTCTGAATACAGAGATTGACAGATTAGTCTTAAGATATTGAAAAGAAGGACAGGCGATTGGTAGAACTCATTCTTAGACATGAAGGAATCTTAAATTTAACATTGGACAGAAGTGGGGGAGGGGGGGGGGGAGATAACAGAGGGAGACCAGTATAGTAAGCAGATTCAGATGGATGTGGGTTGCCGTTCTTGTGAGGAGATGAAGAGGCTTGCTCAGGATAGTATAGGTTGAAGAGCTGCATCAAACCAGTCTCTGGACTGAAGACCACAACAAAAACAACAACAAAATTTTTAAGAATGGGTTGTCAGCCAGAGGTTTGATAATTCTTTTAAACTATAGGCCTATATCTGTGACATTGGTATGTGGTAGGATTCTAGAATGTGATTTATGCCCAAGTATTATACCATTTCTGGAAACTCAAAGTACCCTCTGTAAAAATGAACTTAGGTTCCGAAAGCAACAATCATGTGAAATCCATCTTGCTCTATTCGTCCATGATAGCCAAAAAGCAGTAGATACAGACTCCTTGACAAGTGCTGTGTGTCTTTACTTTTTGAAGGCATTTGGTATGGTTCCACACTGTCACCTAATGAACAAAATATGTGCACATGGCATATCAAACCAACTGGGTGATTGGACTGAAGAGTTTCTTGCTAGAAGAACACTGCACATTTGATGTCTTAGGTAACATCAGAATTTCAGTGACAGTCTTTGAGTATGATGCTCTTGTATATTGGGAAGGTGCAACACTGGAGCAGCAAAAAGAAGGAAGATCACAGCACATCAACACTTGGTGTGTAGAGTGATAATTTACTCTCGACATAAACAGATGTAATAATTGTGAATACACAGAAATAATGGGTAAGGTAGATGTCAGACAGTTGAGTTTGAAGAATCCTCAGGATGTGTAGTCTGTGAACAAAATAAGTGACTTACAGAACACTTGTCTGGCCAATACTTGAATATTGTTCATCAGTGTGGGATTTGTTCCAAATAAAGTTGATAGAGGAGATAAAGAAGATACAAAGGGTGCAACAAGTTTAATTAGAGGTTCATTTAGAAAGTGTCACAAAGATGATTGGCAACTCCAGTCATAGACACTGCAATAGAGGTGTTCTGCATCACTATGTGGGATTCTGAGAGCATACATTTCTAAAAAATTCAACCAATATATTGCTTACTCTTACATATACCTCACAAAAAGACCACAAGGATAAAATCAGAGAGATTAAGGACCCACATGGAGGGGTACCTGCAGTCTTTATTTCCCACAAACCATACAATAGTGGAATGGGAAAAGGAGTGAGTGACAGTAGTGCACAAACTGCCACACTCCTTGAGGTGACTTGCAGAGAATAGATGTATATTCTCTCTCTCCTTATAAGTTGCTTCTTAGTGTTATCAAACCTAAATCAAGTATTACAATATCTCATTAGATTTATCAGTACACACTCATTAGAATGATTAATAATACTTCTAAATTGACATCCAGAAGGTTTTTATGAGAATATGATGGTGAGGGAATGACTACATTAATTACTTGCATTTGCATTTTTTAGGTTTTATTTTTGGCAACTATTACAGTAGCATTGAGAATTATCACCGTCATCTGAGTAATTGTAGTATTAGTCGAGGAACCTGACACTTTAAATATACTTGTACTGAGTGCTGAAATTACTGAACGAATTAAGAAGAGTAAATATGTTTGGCTGTTGTAAATTTTGTAGATAAATCTTTATAATTTGATCCTGACATCATCAGTGGTATAACTGAAAAACCATGGTGCCTTTACATCTGAAAGTCTTAAATTCTTTGTAAAACCATTAAGAAAAAGGGAGAATGGAAACACTGCCTGATATGCTCTTTGCATTTCTCAAGAAGACACTTGGCATGCCAGTTGAAGGGAGTGACAGAAGCAACAAAAAGTCACATGAAGGTTTATACAACTTTTCACAGATTTTCAATGGTTTTAGGTTGCTACTAACCATAGTCCAGCACACACTGCTTTGTCTTGACATCACTGTGCTGAATTATGTTTTGTCTTTTATTAACATCACATCACATCACATTTATTTTCTTATGCAAAAGCAGTCAAAATGACCAACTCACTGATGTGTGCTAATGTAGTCAATCCATCGAGGCCACCACATTGAGTGTTCTCTTTGAGTGTGCAAACAAAGTAGGGTGAGTCAGAAACAATTTTATTACTTTAAAATGATACAGAATTTTTTTAGATGACTTACAGTATCAATCATAGTATGCTAACATACACAGGACCGCATGTGATTGCTTTTGTTATGACTTGCGCATTTCAGATACATTCACATAACTGAACTAATATTCACCTTTGCCATTTCAATCATCACTTTCCAAATGCTTTAAAAAGCTCCACATTTTCTATATTGCAGAATTTTCTATATGTGGAATAACAATGAGAATTTTTGCCTACTTCATATGTTTTGAAAATTATGTATTTGATTAAAGGGATCTCAGTGAAGAGGATGCCTTGGTATTCTCATCATAAATTTTTTAATGGTATACCATCAGTTTGGGGCAACCTTTAATAAAATAAAGTGACCACTTCTTAAAAAAAAAACAAGAATGTCAGTTGTATTTCTGAACCTTTCAAAAACATGCTTAAATTTTTTGCAAAACAAGATCTCATTTACGAAGCAATTAGGTATGTAAACCATTGCTCTCATGCTTATTTATTTGATAGTTATGGTCAGCTGTCTATAATACAGAATGATGTATCTGATAATGAGGCATAATAAGATATTCTTTCTTACAGTAGGCCTATACAGCACAATGGTGAAAGAAAATCCAAAGGCCATGGTTATTTGTGGCCCATCTGGATGTGGAAAATCCACTTTGTTGAAGAAGCTATTCGATGAATTTCCAGATAAGTTTGGTTTTTCTGTGTCTCACACAACACGAAGTCCTCGCAGTGGTGAAGTGGATGGTGTACACTATAATTTTACAACAAAAGAGGAAATGAAAGCTGCTATCAACAACGGAGAGTTTCTTGAATCTGCAGAGTATAACAATAATTTATATGGGACAAGGTATGCCTAATCTAATGGAGTCAATAAATAAATTACAAAATATTGTGTCTTACATATAATAAATACTGAATGAAGTATTTGACGCTGAACAGTATTTTATATTTCAGCAATCATGTTTTAGCCAACCATCAGTCATGCAGCATTTGCTATAGTATTAATTTTCACAAAAGAAATAAAATCATTGAAAATGGATTAGGCTATTTAGTCTGAAATATTATACACATTTGATGTGTTTTCTACTTGTTGCTGAAACATAAATTTAAGATGTACTTTAACTTCACAGATACACATTACTGCCTATCTTGCCACAGTAAGAAAAGTAGCTCATCTGGAAGACATTGTCATCTGGTGAAAATGCTCAGACACACACACACACACACACACACACACACACATGTTTCTTCATCTCCTTTTGAATGGAATTGCATTTACAAAACTACTAGTCAGAAATACAACATTAAAATATGTTTTTTAATCAATTACAACTTAAAAATCTTCTTGTATGCAGTCATGCTTCCTCTTGCTTTTCGTTTAAAATAATAGACAATGCTTGTCAAAATTTTTCCTTTTGAACTCTGGAAAATTACAATTTGTTTCTCATAGGTTACTTTGTGGGGGGGGGGGGGGGGGGGGAGAATGATGATATGGATCTGCAAAATGTACATTTTATGAAAGTGAATATACTTCACAAGGAAATGAATATTGTAAATTCAGGAAGCACAATCAGAAACAAAATTACTTTAAATTATCCATGGCACACTTAACCCTCACAGTACCAAAGTATTTTTCATGAAGTGGACTATCAAGGGGTGGAGGGTGTAATTTATGACCACCCTAAAAATGTAAAAAGAAACTTAAAATTTTGATTAACTGTTGTCATCATCATCATCATTAGAGACTGATTATGCCTTTCAGCGTTCAGTCTGGAGTATAGTACCTCTAATAAAATTCCTCCATGATCCCCTATTCAGTGCTAACATTGATGCCTCGTCTGATGTTATGCCTTTTAATTCAAAATCCTTCTGCACCGAATCCAAGTACTTTCCTCCTGGTCTACCTCGGCTCCTCTTACCCTCCGCTGCCGAGCTCATGAGTCTCTTAGGGTAAACTTGCTTCTCCCATGTGTGTAACATGACCCCCACCATTTCAGTCTGTTTGCTCTAAGTACTTCATCTATGGTATTCGTTCCCAGTTTTTCTATGATTTCCCCATTATGGACACCCTCCTGCCATTGTTCCCATCTATTAGTACCTGCAATCATTCTTCATTCTTGCTACTTTCATATTTGTAACCTCTACCTTATGAATAAGGTAACCTGTATCCACCCAACTTTCACTCCCATACAACAAAGTTGGTCGAAAGATAGAGCGGTGCACTGCTAACTTAGTCTTGGTACTTACTTCCTTCTTGCAGAAGAGATTATATCTTAGCTGAGCACTCACTGCATTAGCTTTGCTGCACCGCGATTCCTGTTGTTGTATTACCTTAAAAACTTACTTTTAAAAGATGCACTGATCAATAAGTAGGATCAAGAACTTGTAATAAACATTTAGTGTTTTCATAATATCAAGATGCGGTACCACCACAAACAAAAGTTTTAAAAATAATATCTTCATTGTTAACTTTTACTCACAATATACTTTTTAAAGATGTGTGTAAATATGGTCTTGAATCTAAATATTATTGAATATGACATCTATTGTAAAGGTCTCATTTACTACTGAAACTTACTTTTTTTATTAATTTAACTGATTTTTTGCTAATTTATGACAGACAGTTAAAAACAATAAATATTTTTCGGGTTAATGAAATAGAAGATATAATAATAGAAAGTCCAGATCAGAATTCAACAACATAATGAAGATAGTATGCATATCACTACAAAGACATTCATCAAGCTACAATGACCCTGTCAAGCTGTAACAAAAACTCATGCGCAAGTAACTTAAAAGCTTTTCCTCCTCTGTCTTCCTCTGAAAAAGACACATTCTCATCCATACAACTACATATACACATATTATTTCCAGCTGCTGCCGTCTTAGCAGCTGGAGATTATGCTTTTGTGTGTGTGTGTGTGTGTGTGTGTGTGAGAGAGAGAGAGAGAGAGAGAGAGAGAGAGAGAGAGAGAGAGAGAGAGAGAGAGAGAGAGAGAGAGAGAGAGAGAGAGAGAGAGAGAGAGCTTTTTTCTCTGAGGAAGTCTTTGGCTGAAGGCTTTTAAGTTATGTCTTTATGAATGTCTTTTTCTTTGTGTGCCTGTTAAGGCTCAATGAACGTTTGTGTAGTGAGTTGCAGCAAACTATCCTCATTATACTGTTGAATACATATTTTCATAAGGTGAGCATGGGCATAAAGTACCATCCCCTGATATTACCAGGAATAAAAAGTGCAATGTATACATTTATACAAGTGAAGTACCTTTGTAGGAAACAGAATGTTCAAGTTAGTAAGGATTTCTTGTCTTCTCTAAGATTCAAGATTTGAAAAGCACTTTTTCATTTGTGGGCTATACTGCTCAGCTTCTCAACCATGCCTGATACATTGAATTTAGGCCCACAGTCGCCAACATTTGGAGGATGCACAAAATGTATTTAGAGTTTTAGTTAGCCTGAATGGTCCACTTCACATTTTCAGTTTTGTAATGTTTGACTGGTAACAATGGTAATTAATTATTAATTATGTGAAAAATATGTTGAACAGAATGAAACTTTACCTCCGAAGTGGAGTGTGTGCTAATATGAAACTTCCTGGCAGATTAAAAGTGTGTGCCGGAACCGGGACTCGAACCTGGGACCTTTGTCTTTCGCAGGCAGGTGCTCTACCACTGAGCTATCCTGACATGAAAGTGGAAAGTAGGAGGTGAGTTACTGACAAAATTAAAGTTGTGGGGTGGCATCGTGAGTCATGTCAGGATAGCTCAGTGGTAGAGCACTTGCCCGCAAAAGTCAAAGGTCCCAGGTTCGAGTCCCAGCTCCGGCACACAATTTTAATCTGCCAAGAAGTTTCTTATGTTGAACAGTTTGTAAGTTTATTTGTGGGTACCAATGACAACTGAGAATTCTATTCTTCATTGAAGTGACCTGATTTTGAAATGTATTACTCAAGGAAAGAAATTCTTGGAACAACAATTTTCTGAGAAATAATGTTCGACACATGAACAAACTTATTGAAACTTCCTGCCAGATTAAAATTGTGTGCTGGAACCGGGACTCGAACCTGGGACCTTTGCCTTTCGCGGGCAAGCGCACTACCGACTGTGCTATCCCGACACGACTCACGATGCCGCCTCACAACTTTACTTCTGCCAGTACCTCGCCTCCTACTTTCCAAACTTCACAGAAGCTCTCCTGCAAACACGCAAGACTAGCACTCCTGGAAGAAAGGATATGGTGGAGACATGGCTTAGCCACAGCCTAAGGGATGTTTCCAGAATGAAACTTCACTCTGCAGCGGAGTGTGCGCTGATATGAAACTTCCTGGCAGAGACCCTCTGGGTCTTATGGATAAGGAGCATGAGCTGGATTTCACATGATCATTACTTTTGGAACTCACATTGATTTCTAAAGAGATCTTTGGTCCCCATAAATGTCATCTACACACATACTCCACAATGCACCACAAAATGCATGGGGGAGGTTACCTCATTCTGGCTATTTCCTTTTCTGTTCCACTTCCAAATAGAACAAGGAAAAAATAAATGTTTGTATACTTCTGTAAAAGACCTACTTCCTCTTATCTTTTCTTTGTGGTCTTTTTGCAAACTGTTGCCCTGATCGAACTTACCAGTAACATTTTCATCTTCTTTCTTTCCAAATGTTACAAATGTCTGTCTAGGTGTGTTTGCATTTGGATATGTGTGAGTGTGTGTGTATTTGTTTACCTTCCTCTTTTTCCCCTAAGGTAAGTCCTTCCACTCCTGGGATTGGAATGACTCCTTTTCCACTGACTTAAAACCCATATCCTTCCCTTTCTCCTCCCCTTTTTTCCTCTTATCCTGAAGAAGCAACCAACGGTTGCGAAAGCTTGTATGTGTGTGATTTTATTTTTGTCTATCGACGAGCCGGTCCTTTGGGTAAGTCATCTGTTTTCTATTTTTTCTATTTGTTTATCCCACCAGGAATGTTTCCTTATATATATATATATATATATATATATATATATACACACACACAGTTCTACAGTATGTCTGCCTAAGTGTACTTGTGCCTGATGAAGCAGCTAGGCTGCAAAAGCTAGCATTTTTGTGTGTCTGTGTGTTTGTTTGTTGCTGTTACTGCCTGTGCCCTTCCGCCTGGTAAGTGTACTTCATCTGTTTTTTACGTATATATATATATATATATATATATATATATATATATATATACGTAAAAAATAGATGAACACTTACCAGGCGAAGGGGCACAGGCAGTAATAGCAACAAATAAACACACAGACACACACACACTCAAAAATGCTAGCTTTCGCAGCCTAGCTGCTTCATCAGGCAGAAGGGAAGGAGAGGGAAAAGGAAATGATGAGGGATTTAAGGAAGGGGGTAAGGAGCCATTCCAATCCCGGGACAGGAAAGACTTACCTTGGGGGAAAAAATGGAAGGTAAATAAATGTGCATTTATTTACCTTCCATTTTTTCCCCCAAGGTAAGTCTTTCCTGTCCCGGGATTGGAATGGCTCCTTACCCCCTTCCTTAAATCCCTCATCATTTCCTTTTCCCTCTCCTTCCCTTCTGCCTGATGAAGCAGCTAGGCTGCGAAAGCTAGCATTTTTGAGTGTGTGTGTGTCTGTGTGTTTATTTGTTGCTATTACTGCCTGTGCCCCTTCGCCTGGTAAGTGTTCATCTATTTTTTACGTATATTTTTTTCCTGTTAGGAATTTTTCCTCTATAATATTCGTATCATAAATATATATATATATATATATATATATATATATATATATATATATATATATATATATATAAAGATTGTTTGACTTACCCAAAGCATAGGCTCGCCGATAGAAACAAAGATGCAAATAAAATACACAAACATTCAAGCTTTTGTCACCACTGGCAGCTTCTTCAGCAAAAAGAGGAAGGAAGGAGAGGAGAAAGGGAAGGATACGAGTTTTAGGGAAGTGGAAAAGGAGTCATTCCAATCCCAGGAGTGGAAGGACTTACCTTAAGGGAAAAAAGGAAGGTAAACACACACACACACACACACACACTCTCTCTCTCTCTCTCTCTCTCTCTCTCTCTCTCTCTCTCTCTCTCTCTCTCTCTCTCTCTCTCTCTCGGCGAGAGGAGGTCAACCTGGCCTGGTTGCGGATCGGTCACTGCTGATTCAGCCACCGTCATTTGCTCATCATTTGCTCACTGCTGACCCTGCACTGCTGTGCTCCTGTGGTGAATTGCTGATGGTGCGACATGTTTTATTGTCTTGTGTTAATTTTAATCATCTCCCATCTCCGTGTAGCCCTTAATTTGCCTTCTACTCTGGAGGAACTTTTAGCTGATGACACACGAGCAGCTGCTTGAGTTTTCGTTTTATCAACATGGCTATTTTATCTAGGGATATTTAACCCTTCTATTAGTTTCTTTTATCCTTCTGTTTTAACTTTCTCTTGATACTCTCCTTTCTGGCAGTTATAAATTATTTCGAGATCTAGCGAATCTCTGTTCCGAATTGGGCGCTAATGACCTGAGAAGTTGTGCGCCCTAAAACCACAAAAGAAAAAAGAAACAAAGAAAAAAAACATACTCCCGCCGATCATGTACCATGGTCGTGGATCCCTTGTCGGCTGGGGGAATGACGATGGAATGGTCAGCCTTCAGATCACAGATAGCTCGGGATTCAGATGTCTTGCTGCCACTGAACAATTCTGCCTGGTGAAGCATTTTTATTTATTTATTTATTTTTTAAAGGAAGAACTGTTTTGAAATTAAAAAAAGATGTGCTAAGCTATATCAGTAATTTTATGCACTCTGGGTACCTACATCTGTTGTCTACGCACTGATGCCATTACAGTTTGATTCTTCCTTGTGTATGTTGTGTACTGAGTGTTAAGGATGTCTCCCATAATTGTTAGTCCCGCCGACTGTGAAGTACGGGCTGTTATAAGATTTCTTAGTGCTAAAGGCCTAAAAGCAATCAATATTCATCATGAGATCTGTGCAGTTTACGGAGAAAACGTTATGAGTGATGGAATGGTAAGAAAGTGGGTGATAGCATTTAAAGATGGCCGCACATATGTGCATGATGAACAATGGAGTGGGCGTCCTTCATTCGTTAAGGAAAGTTTGGTGCAGGAATTGTACAGTAAGGTGAGAGATTTCCTCCTTGCGTGATGACTTTCCTAATGTTCCTCGTAGTGTTTTGTATGGCATTGTGTCCGAGCAAGACAATGTCGAAGTCAAAACAGTTGTGATGCAGTGGTTAACAAGTCAGGTGGCAGACTTCTATGAGAAGGGTATTCAAAAACTGGTACAGCGTTATGATAAGTGCCTCAATATTGACAGAAATTATGTAGAAAAGTAGATTAATTCACAGGCTTTCAAGTAAAAATAAAATTATTAAGATATCTTAGCATGTCTTTTTTTAAATTTCAAAACAGTACTTACTTAAAAAACACGCCTTGTATTTGTGGTGACAAACAACATTTTGTTGGACCTAGGCCAAGTTTGTTACTAGTGGTTTCATCCTCTTTTTTTCTGGGTGTATGTAGTTTAAATGAAACACTCTTTCACTTCTGCACATTATTTTTTGTTACAAACATTGATGACAGTGTTTAATGAATCTTCACAGGATCTGCAGTTCTTTTGACTACCTTTGTTAGAAGTAGTAGGGTCACACCATTCTCTCCCTTCTTCTCCAAGAACCACACATGCACTGATTGCATAACCCATGTTTCTGACCATGCAAAATATAAACAGATCACTGATCATTCCATGTAGCAACCACACTTTTCTGCATACTTCCACTACAAACTTCGACATTCCATAGAGAAAATTAAACTCAATGCACAAAGTAACAAGGCACACACTGAAACAGATCACAAACTAATATCAGTCATGAGTATCATCTGCAACTAGCTATAGCAACTCCTACCTGTATATTTGCATCCAAATTATAAAGTGACTGATGTGTAACTGTCTACAAAGCTACTAATACAGCAAGAGACGACCAGAGAGAGGACTCAGTTCCACAGCCTGTTCCTTCACCATTGTCAAATCTCCCTATTACTACAAATATTGGCTGCTATAGCCAGTTTTCTGTGTTTGCTCTGAAGAATATTGTCTGAAATTTTAGTGATAATTCCAGCCTTGTTTACTTGCCTATCAATCATTTAATGCCTTTATTATATGCTGAGCTATTACCTTTACTCCTATTGATTCCATGTATAATATATTATGAATGCATATGTTTTGTTTAGTTGCATCTAAGTGTATTTACCATGTCTCTTTGGAATTGCATTTTATAAGACATCTATTTTGTTTTGCAGCAAAACAGCTGTTGAAAAAGTAAGCCAGAGTGGTAAGATATGTGTACTGGATATAGAGATACAAGGTGTGAAACAAATAAAACAGACTACTTTAAAACCATTATACGTCTTCATTAAACCACCTTCTTTGAGCACACTTGAAGAGCGTTTAAGAGGTCGAGGAACTGAAAGTGAAGAGAGCTTGCAGAGACGCTTGGCCATTGCAAAAACAGAATTGGAATATGGTACGATAGTAGCCCAATTCTCATATTTTTAAATTTAAACTCTGTGGTTTTTCCCAAAGTAAACTGATTGAAAAGATGTATGTGTTCTAAATTCTCACTTTAGTCCCTCAGTGCTTGAAGTAAAAGATAGCCAAGAGGGAAAAAGAACACCCTTTACTGTGCATACATGGCACAGTTTTATAAAATAGGGAACTTAGTTGCTGTTACTTTCAAGTCTTCCATAAACTTCTCTCAATACTGCAATACTGAATGATGCAGAATATAACTACTGCCAAACCATGCAGCTGCACAGTAGAAGCTCAGCTGTTGCTATTGACACAAACAGTATATCAGTAATTTCAATATTTATAATGCTACCAAAAATAGCACTGCCAGGTACATAACACAAACAATACATTGTACTGCTGAACCATGACCCTGTGGACTATTGTTAGATGTATGTGCACAGCAAAGTTATGATTTAGTTCACCATAAACTAATGATTCTTTTGATATCGGGACACCAAAATCAAACCAAAATTTTAATATTTCCCCTCTCCCGTCGCTGTGCAGGACATGAATTCCAACTTGGAAAATATTCAGTTCGGAATCCTGATGAACATCTACATATTGACTACGTGTTTTTTAAATACTCCCTGTGTTGTGTATAATTTAGAATGAACCATAATGTGCTTTTCTGTTGCATTTTACTATGTTTTCCATGATTAATTTATTGTTTCATTATTCATAGTTCATGATAAATGTATTTTAAGAAAGAATTCACTTTGTTCCCATTAGTTAATTATCTGCTTGAATACCATTGAATTGTTGCTTCCTACTTTAATAATTGTGGAATGTAATATGCTTGTTGTTCTAATATGTGTGTATTTGTGTAGTGAAGTAACTCTGCACTGAAGTTTATTATGCAGTTAGCCCTTATAGAATATTTATATTAATTTAAAAATATTTTTCAGGTGAAACACCAGGCAATTTTGACATTATAATTGTCAATGACGTACTCGAGAAGGCCTATTCTGAGCTACGAGAATTTGTACTGAAAGAGCTGCAAAGATGTAAAGACATCGGTTAGTAGATAAATCTTAATACATACATACATTGCTATGAATTTTTCTTCAGATTTAATGACTGTTGATGAGAATATAGAAACTGAACCTTAATGGAAAATCATATTTAACTGATCAGTACCAACAAGGAAGATTGAACAATGAAAAGTCCAAACTTGTGCTAGAGCGGTCAGAGATGATGGTCATGTGTGCATTAATTATGTCAAAGAGATTGTGTTAATGTATGTGTATCTTTTTCTGATGAAAGCTATGGCCGAAAATTTTAGTTGTGTGAATGTGTCTGTCCATTCTATGTGCCTCTCTGCATCTCAGCATTAATCTTTATGATAAGACAGATTATAAAAATTATTATACTTGAGAATATAGAAACCTCTTACCGAAAAGCAGAGGTGTTGAGCCATTGATAGTTGCACATAGAAAAGAGAAGACTTGCATGCTAGGTTTTGGATTAACCTTCTTCAAAACAAGAGTGAAATGTTGAATACTCTCTCTCTCTCTCTCTCTCTCTCTCTCTCTCTCTCTCTCTCTCTCTCTCTCTCTCTCATGACACTACATAGTAACTACTGAGTACTCAAGGCAGCACAGCATTTGGTAAGTGGGGTGAGAGTGGAGTGGATTGCGGAGTGGTGCAGAGGAATGGAGTGCAAGATGATATGCCACCAAAGATCTCATTAAGTGTCATCCTAATTCCCAACCCTCTACCACAAGAATCATATCCTTATCGAATGATCAGGTGCAAGACTGCCCAGTCTACCTACTCAACATTTTCTACTGCAGTTCTGTCAAAAGATTTATCCTACCCTATTTGATGCCAGACCATCTGTAGAAGTAGCCATGTCATTACCAGCTCTGTCACTATCATTTTCCAGCTTTTTATATTGATCGGAATACCAACCAGCTGTCCACCAGAATGAATGGTCACCATCATACTATCATCAAGAGCAAAGTGGACCACCCTGTGGCACAACATGGAGCAGAATATAAGGTGTTTCATTTCAATGGGGCCTTGTCTCAACTTCTGTTAACCTTCTGTCGCCTCACCATCCATGCAACCATTTCCCCCTCCTCCATCCTACTACCCCCTCCCAAATAATGTCTGCATGCTACTATCATTGTGCACTGTTTTGCATCATCTCATACTCGTGTGCCTCTGATGAGTAGCCTGCACAACTGCCACCTCTCCTTTCCACATCCCATCCACCTACCTCATTGTGTCTGCTCCTCTCCTTACCGAAACCCTCCCCCCCCCCCCCCAATTCCCATTCACCCACCTCAATTAACACCTCCTAGACCGCAAGACCTCACAACAGGCCATGTCAACGTCACACCAAGAGGCTGGGAGAGCCAGCTAACTGGATGACCACTGGGCCATGCCCACCACCTCATAGCAGCTGGCCAGTTAGCTATCGTCCGCGGCCTGTTCGTGTGATGTCAACATGGCCTGTTATGAGGCTTTATCTTCTAAGAGGTGTTGCCTCAATCAACCTCACATAACTCCCTCCCAATGTAGCCCACTTACCAATTCTAGTGTCACTCAAGAGTGTCCATCCATCACCATGTAATGACACAGGCATGTGTTTGCAATCATATGTATGCATATTTCCATTCTTCTGTTTGATTAAGGAAGAAGGAATGTTAGTTTAATGTTTAATTGATGTCATGGTCATTAGAGACAGAAGTCACACTCGGAAATTTGGATAAGGAAGGGAAAGGTAATCGGCTGCGCCTTTTCAAAGGACCCACAGGCACAAGCAGAAAGGTTTTAGAGTCATGTAACTACGAAAATCTTCAGGTGTTGAAGCTCCAGTAAGAAATACAGTAATCATAGGTTTGGTGTTTTCGCTATTGTTGATGCCTGACAAAATTTAGGTGTATTTACTTTGAATATTTTAAAAAATTGTAACAATCTGTGCTGCACTCCAATAGGGACAATAGGGAAAAATGATGACAAGAACAGCAAGGTGGACTTTAGTATTTGAAGCATTTTTCTACATCATCAAATATCGTCTGGTCCAAAGATCAAATATGTTGATGCCTTAAGTCATTGTGTAAATGTATTGTTTGGTTTCACAGATCTTTTAATAACTAGAATTTCAGAAGTTGGAGAGAAAGAATCAAGAGCCAGTTTCTATACATCATCATCAGTGGCAGTTTATAGGGGGGTGTAGCAAAATAATTGCTATACAGAAATAATTATGAAATTATGAAAAGTTCCCATCAATCACGTGTGTGCAAAAACTTTTACAGAAATTCAAGGTTTGCAAAAGTGTTTTATTTTTTGGTGAAACAGTTTTATGATGAAAATAGCTCAGACAAAAATTGCAGATTGTGTAATTATCTCCAAAAACTGCTCTCATACTTTTTCCCCTCATATTTACTGTTTCTGAGAAAAAGCCACTTTAAAGTTGTCATTCAATTATATGCATACTTTCCCATGCCACCTATAAGGTAGTGTGGTTTCCCAATAGGCCTACCCCACAATCTACTTTACTGGTTTAATGAAATCAGTCTTCTTCTTCTTCTTCTTCTTCTGCATCCTCCTGAGTTGACGTAAATTATTTTATCAGTGATGCATCAGTTGTTTCATTGTTGATGTATCTTCTTCTGTTCGAGATTCAACATGAACTGGCACATGTTGTTAAAATAAGCCCACTTGTCTGTGCTGTAAGGTTACAGCTTACCACATGAAGAATGTTTGTAAGAAAAATCCATTTTCCTCTCCTTAAGAATAGAAAATCTGTCATAGACACATTCATTGAAGTCTATGTATATAGTCATTCTCGGTAGAAAGCACTGCTAGTACTATTTGCCACTCTTGACTGATAGTAATTCACTGGAAAGTTTTTATTCTCTTCAGGGTAGAGAAAGATCACTCTCCTTCACACATTGTCATAGGTATGGTGACAACCACTTTCAGGAGTTTGTGTCTCACTAAAAGGGCCCTGAAAATTATTTTCTATGAGGAATTGCAGAAGTGGAACAGTATCTGTGAGTTTCCTAAACTCATTCCTAGCATAGAGTAACCGTAGTTCTGTCCTCACCTTGTTGCATTCAAGGAAAGGGTGTATTTCAGAAGACCTTCGGAGAAATGTTTGTGGAAATTGATGTGTGTAAGAATCAAACTTTTTCAGAATAAAATAAAGTTGCAATGACAAGATGCCTTGTGAATTCAAAGCATTCAGCAACTTGAGCAACAATTGAAGGGGTCAGAGAGATATAGTCATAAGCCACATCAGACTAGTTTTGAGATACAGCAACTTTAAAGTTCTATGGAAATCTAAAAATGTTTAACACAAAATAGAAACCTTCTTTCTACTGCAAACACTTGCTAAGCATGTTGTGAAATAGCCAACTTTCTTCATGCCACATAATATTAATTTTAGAGTGATTTTAATTAAGATGTAGTCAACAGTGGTTTATGACTATGTCTCCCAGAAAATAATTTAAAACATAAAATATGAATTTGGAAGATTTATTCTTAAATAATCTTAACACAGCAAGTAGTATTCATAATCCGTACACATTAACATTAATACTTACATTACAGATAACTAAGTGATATAAATTACTTTTCATTAATACAGTTACATCAAGGAAATTCCTCTATCTCATCATTGTTCACATTATATCCGGTACATGATCGAAATAAATGTTGATTTGCTGCTGGTATGTATGGCATAAGAGATACTACATCACCAATTTTTCTGATTGATCAGTAGTGTGTTTCTATACTTTATTGGCAGTTGATTTGAATCTGTTTCAACAAGCCTTTCTTTCCTCTTGATTCGAATATTCACTGACGTGAAAGCTCCCATGTCCAAATAACAGTGCTTTACACTTAGCTTGAAGGGATCTTCAAACTCAAATATCTCTGAATTTACTTGTAGAGACTGTAGGATCCTGATTTTCTTTGCTGTATTCGGAGTATTTATCCCGATATAATGATGCAGTTGTGAGATGCAATCCAAATACACTTTTTTGGGATTCTGTTGCCTCCTGTAATGACTGTTATATTTTGGTATGGCATTGAGAAAGTCTAACGCCTTGTACAGCTTCGTCTTCAAATTTATGTGGGTATTTTCCATGTTTTTCTGAAATAAATAAAACATTTGTGTTTATATTATCTTCTTGATATAAATGTTTCTACTATATCCTGTCTGAGTAAATGACGTAGTAGGCTACAGACTAACATACAAACCTCTTCCATCGTCTTTTGACACTGCAAATCCCTGTTTCATTTACTGTTGTAAATTCCTCACTCTTCGCACATGTCTCTGTAAGCCATGAACCTTTAAGAAAGCTTCTTTGCAGCGTATGACTTCCATTCCACATACCTTCATGTTATATGAAAAGGTAATAGCCCTGGATGATGTTTTCTTCCAAGTCTTGTTTGAATAGCTTTAAAAGAAATTATGACAGATATAGCAAAATGATATTAATTTAAAACATATCAACACAATTTACAGCAGATATTCCTTGGCAAGAATTTGCACATGTGCAATAGCCAGCAGTAACGTGAACGAAATGCGATGAAAACCGAGCTCTAGTAATGGTTCATTCATACTGCACAAAAACCCTAGGGGAACTGATTTCTTGGAATGTCATTCAAATTATTTCTGTGACCTCAAGGTTCCTATTTAAAAGGAAGTTTTAATTTCTTTGTTTTTTAAGATCAAGTAACTCTTTTTATCTTGTATAGTTAGCATGAAATTGAGTCACTACTGCTTTGAATTAAAGACTCAACAATTTCGTTTTAAAGTTCAAAGTTTGTGTAGACTTAAATTAACATATGGTAAAGACAACATGCACACAAATGCCTGAGGGAAGACTCGAACTACCAACAGGAGCGGCCGCGCAATTCGTGACATGCAGCCTCAGACTGTGCAATCATTATATATTATGACACTTTGTTGCACAGTGTATGTATATCTAAATTTACAGTTATGCAGAATTTTGCATATACAAGTAGAAAACTCATTTTTTGGAGCTGTGATATAAATTTTAAGATTAGAGCATGACGAAAAGCCAGAAATTGAGTTCGACTGTGGCCAGAAAGAAGGAAGGCAGGGGAATATACTCACAGCTAATAAAAGTACTGAGTTCCATAGATCCATAAGAATTTCAGAATTTTCATGAGGAATAACATGGTCTTTTTTGAACACATGCTGTCTGTAAAGTTGTATCCATATTACTGAGGAACAAATGATCTCTGACAACTTGCTATGATGCAAAAAGTCATGTGGTTTATACAAACACCCTTTCTCCCTGTATGCCTAAATGAAAACTCAATGGCTCTATGTTCCATTTCATTTCTAAAGTATGAAGTAACAAATATAAAAACTCCTTTTCATAAACATTTAATATAAAAGTCTGCTGGCAAACAAATATTGTTTTCGTTTAATTACTGCATTTATGAAAATCTGCTAACTGACAAAGTTGGCAAAATCCACAACACAGAAGTCTGAAATCAGTCCTAACCGTGAATGGCAGAAAGCTTCCTGCAATACCCACTTCTGCGGAAACGCATGATAGTGCTGCCTAGTACACATGTGTGAATTCATGAGAGTTTAGAAATGGTCTCTATTCAGGGTTGCAGATAAAGTGTCTGCTAATAATCATGGTTCCGCAGCAGTTCCACATGATCTGCTGCTAGATGGCTGTTGCGCTAGACCTGTTCCTTTTGTGGTGGATCATCATGTAATACCCCCGCAAGTCTAGGGACTGATGACCACAGTAGTTTGGTCCAATAGGTTGACAAACACTTGAACATTTTTTACTAACTTGATATCTGGTGTCGGTCTCTCTAGGTCTTTCATACAAAGCTTCTCTTCAAGTGAAACGGAAGATAAATTAGTCTCCCTTAGCCTCTGCACTGTATTATTACAGATATTAACTTCACATGAAGACACTACATAACTAACAACTCATGTCTTCAAACACTCAACTGCATATTGAACCCTCGCACTGCTGTGTGTTGAAACATTTTAATAGATTTTAAGTAATTACAGTTATTTTCTACCACTTTCCAACATAATACTCATCTTGTCAACATTTCAATGTATGGGGGTTCTGCTCGCTGCAACATTATTCTCCTGGGGCGTCGTGGTAGAAATAAATACTTGTTATGTACAATTTTTCACTTCTTCTTTAATTTAAATCAAACTTCTTCTCCACCAAAACATTACAATAACGTACACAAATTACCACAACAACACAGACTGACATAGATTCCAAAGTACTCGACAAAAGACAAAACTCTAACTCCTCCACGCAAGGCGGTGAGGCAAATATATAACCTCGACAATAATAACATTGCATTATCCATTGTTCATAACAATTGAATATACTGATTTACAATTACCGAACAAACAAATAAAACATTTCATGTACACAAGAATAATCACAATATAAAATGAAAACTATGCATACAATAATTTTAGATGGCGCATGTATTTTTAAGACGAAATTTCCGATCTTTCAGTTGACAACAAAGTGCGATGTTAAATGTCAATTAATTTGTTAACATATTCCTAACATATATTGAACTATCAAATCTCATGGCCATTCACAAAATATACTCAAAATCTCACGTCAGTCAATATATACAAAGAATTATAATATTTAAATCTTGCCTATTAAATTAATTAATACAATTAGCTGGTGTAGACAACTTGTTTATGAGCCTAACATACATACAATGCTATTAATTTTCATTTCTTTTTGTTTTCTACAAAAGATTTTACAATTCGTCTGTTTAAGTTTTGGAATAACATACAATGACACAACTATTGTTTATAGAACTGTCTGGAAAGAAAATATATGAATCTCTTAATTAATGAAATCTATCACTTGTTTTGATCACAGTATCACTAAGACACTGTCCTACACTGATTTCTAGACTGACTATATTGTTTTTGACTAACTTCACACACAACTTTTATCACAATTGAACCACACGATTCAGGATCCGACGCAGACGGTATTGTATGATAACAATGAGATGAGAGGGCCAGCAGTATCGTCACAGTGTGCCCAGCTGTAAAAGCTGGCCACAGTCTTGGTAACTTCACTGCAACAAATAACAGAACACTCTTGTCTGTCATTGCTAATTAGATTCTACTTATTTTTGGAGTTTAAGAAACTTAACTGTTAGCAGGGATCAATGACAATAAGAGATATTATAATGCTACAGAAGAGTGTAGATATGAAATAGATGCGGATTCTTCTATCTGTGTGTAATGTGTGTAATGATGGCTGAAGAACTGGGGAGAAAGAGGAACTGCAGGCTGGCGAGTTGTGGCAGCAGGAAGGGAAATGGAGGCTTTGGTGGAAAAAGGAGTGAGCGTTGCTCCAATGCTCAGGATAGGAGACACCCCCTGCCCCCGCTCTCTTCTCCGCCCTCGCCTTCGCTACAGCATTCCAACATGCGGTCGCTGGGGGTGCAGAACTTGATTTTATGCTAAGGCTGAAGCAGCAAAGCAGGCACGGAAGAGCTGACCACCAGTTTCAAACTTGACTGCAGATATAGGTAGGTTCTACATCTACATCTACATACATACTCCGCAATTCACCGTTAGGTGCATGGTGGAGGGTACACTGTACCACTACTAGGCATTTCCTTTCCTATTCCATTCCTAAATGGAACGAGGAAAAAAAGAATGCCTATATGCCTCAGTATGAGCCCTAATTTCTGTTTTCTTGTCTTTGTGATCTTTACACGAAATGTAAGTAGGCGGCAGCAAGATCGTACTACACTCAGATTCAATTCCGGCCCTCTAATTTACTTAACAGAAATTCACGAAAAGAACGTCGTCTTTCTTCCAGCGATCCCCAATTGAGTTGCTGGAGCATTTCCGTGACACTCGCGCATTGGTCGAACCTACCGGTAACAAATCTAGCTGCTTGCCTCTGAACCGCCTCTATGTCTTCCTTTAAACTGATCTGCTGCGGGTCCCATACACTTGAGCAATACTCAAGACGTGGTCGTACAAGCATTTTATACACGGTCTCCTTTACAGGTGAAGTACATCTTCCCAAAATTCTCCCAATAAACTGAAGTCAGCTGTCTGCCTTACTCACAACTGTCCTAACATGTTCATTCCATTTCATATCGCTCTGTAATGTTACGCCTAGATATTTGAACGACGCGACACCATCAAGAAGCTCACTACTAATTCTGTATTCGAACATTATAGGATTGTTTTTTCTACTCATGCACATTACTTTACTTTTTTCTACATTGAGAGCTAGCTGCCATTCTTCGCACCAACTAGAAATTTTGTCTAGGTCATCCTGTATGCTATTACAGTCAGTTACAGACGACACCCTTGCATACACCATAGCATCATCAGCAAATAACCGCAAATTACAACTTACTATGTCCATCAGGTAATTTATATAGATAGAAAATAATAGTGGCCCTATCACACTTCCCTGGGGCACGCCTGACAATCCACTCATCTCTCATGAACATTTGCCGTTGACAACAACGTATTGCGTCCTATTACTTAGGAAGCCTTGCAATCAGTCACAAATCTGTGAATCTTTTCTATAAGCTCGTATCTTCGTTAGCAGTCTGCAGTGTGGCACCGTGTCGAATGCCTTTTTGGAGTCGAGAGAAACACAATCCGCCAGTTGCCCTTCATCCATGGCTCGCAAGATGTCATGTGAGAAAACGGCAAGCTGAGTTTCACATGAGCGATGTTTCCTGAACCCGTGCTGATTCATGGAAAGAAGCTTTTCCGTTTCAAGGAAATTTACTATATTCAAACTGAGAATATGCTTTAAAATTCTACATGAAACTGATGTCAATGATATTGGCCTGTAATTGTGTGGGTCAGATCTCTTTCCTTTCTTATAAACGGGAGTCACCTGTGCTTTTTTCCAATCACTAGGAACTTTGCGCTGAATTAAAGATTCGCAGTAAATGCAAGCTAAGTAGGGGGCCAATGCCACAGAATACTCTTTGTAAAACCGAACTGGTATTCCATCCAGCCTAGCAGACTTTTTCATATTTAGCTCTCTCAGCTGCTTCTCTACACCAGAAATACCTATTGCTATGTCCCCCACTTTGGAATTAGTACGTTGATCAAATGATGGTACATTTGTGCGGTCCTCCTGCGTGAAAGGTTTCTTAAAGGTTAAATTTAGAACTTCAGCTTACCGTTTGCTTTCTTCTATTACTGCCCCGGAATGATCAACGAGTGACTGGACAGTGGGCTTTGACCCGCTTATCGATTTTACATAGGACCAGAATTTTTTCGGGTTCTTGGAAAGATCTTTTGCTAATGTATGGCTGTGATAATTATTGTATGCTTCGCGCATCGATCTTTTTATAGACGCACGAATCTCTACTAACTTTTGCCTGTCATCATTTGCGTGTTCTTTTTTGAATCGAGAGTGCAACAGCCTTTGCTTTCTCAGCAGCTTTCTAACATTATTATTATACCACGGTGGATCTTTTCCATCCTTAATTGTCTTTACTGGTACCTTTTATTAACAATGCACTTAAATTTAGTCCATAATTCTTCTACATCCATAGTCCCAGAATTAAACGATGTCCATTCATTTTCTAAGTGAGATCGTAACATTTGCTTATCGGCTGTTCCCAATAAAAACACGCTCCGAGCCTTCTTGATTGGTTTATGAACTTTGGTCACCATCAACGCTATGACGATATCATGATCACTAATTCCTGTCTCTACACAGACGTCGATAATAAGGTCAGGCCTGTTTGTGGCTCTAAGGTCTAGAATATTTTCATTGCGCGTGGGTTGCCGGTTTAACTGCTCAAGACAGTTTTCGGAGAATGTGTCCAAAAGTAGCTCGCAAGACTGCTTGTCTGTACCACCTAAAATGTAACTAGCGAGGTCCCAATCTATATTCTTAAGGTTGAAGTCTCCTCCGACTAATATTACATGGCCTGGATACCTATGCACTACCTGGTGTAGACTTTCTTTGAATGATTCTAAAACTGCTACAGCAGCACTGGGGGGCCAGTAAAAACACCCAACTATTAACTTTACTTCTTTTAGATCTGTTATACGTGCCCAGATAACTTCACAGTTACTTTCAACCTCAATCTCAGTAGAAGCAATATCTTTGTCCATAGCGATGAACACTCCTCCTCTAGTTGTATCAGATCTATCTTTCCGATATACATTCCATGCTTCACTAAATATTTCTGAACTTGCCACATCATGATTTAGCCAGCTTTCGGTGCCTAAAACTATCTGAGCGCATAAACTTCCATGCAATGCGGCAAATTCGAGAACTTTGTTTCTAATACTCTGTAAGTTCGCGGCTAATATTTTGATGTTCGAATTTTTGTTCCGAACGTGGCCTGAATTCGCTGTTTGAATGCTGACAGGCGAGTGCTCATCAGAGTTAGCGCCTAGCCTAAAAAACCCCCATGTGCACTCCACAAGTACTCTGCTACCCGAGTAGACACTTCCTTAGTGTGTAGTGCACCCCTGATCTATCTAGGGCCACCCTACAATTCCCCACCCGATAACGCAGATCCAGAAATCTGCAGCCATGACTGTCACAGAGTCGGTGAATCCTTTGGTTCAGACCCTCCACTCGGCTCCAAAACAAAGGACCCTGATCAACCCTGGGAACCATGCTACAAATAGGCAGCTCTGCTTGCACCCCGCGTGCGAAGGCAGCAGCCTTCACCAATTCCGCCAGCCACTCGTAGGTCCTGAGGATGTCCTCAGAACCCAAGCGAGAAGCATCATTGGTGCCGACATGAACTACGACATGCAGTCGACTGCACCCCGCACCTTCGATAGCTGCTGGCAAGGCTGCCTCCACATCTCAGATGAGGCCCCCCGGCAGACACACAGAGTGCACGTTGGAATTCCTTCCAGATCTTGACGCTATCTGCCTAAGGGGCTCCATCACACGCCTAACATTGGAGCTCCCAGTAACTAATAATCCCCTCCCCCCGTGCACCTGCTCAGACCCTGCTGAAGGAGTGGCCACACATCCACTCACAGGACGAACGGGCGCGGACGGACGTCCAGCCTCCACATTGGCCTTCCGCCTCGAGTGACGCGAACGCCGTACAACCCGCCACTTCACTTGCGGAGAAGGCAGCTCGACGACATCCAGTACACCTGAAGGTGCCTCGGTAGCAGGGACAGAGAGCAAAGCATGAGACACCTGAGGTGTCTCACTCGACGCACCAAACTCCCCACTATTGCCGCACCCTAAGATACCAGCCTGAAGACGGCTGACCGTAGCCAACAGCACGCTCAGCTATTCACGAACTGCGGCCAACTCCTCCTGCGTCCGCACACAGCAGGCATACATCCTATCCATCATATCGATACAATTAACTGCAGAAAGTAGAAAACTAAATAATCAACTTTTAAGTAGCCTAGTACTCTAATAAAGGTGGCTGGCTGCTGACTGAACTGTGGTCAGTGGCAACTACACTGTCAAATCAACAAAACTGAGTCCGGCAGTTTGCAAAATAAACAAGAATATCTGTGGAATACACCGTTATCAAACGTGCGGGAATATAAGCTTAGCGCTGTTTATGATGTGACACTGGTGGCAGCTGGCCCTGGACTGACTGATAACAAGCTTTAGTAACAGTCTCTGACTTGTTTTGAAATACAACAAAGACGAAGAATAAACACAACGGTATTTATCAAATACAATAGAATAAACTATTAAAACAATAGTACAAACGAAATTTGCCAAGTACGCGGGAATAAACCTCTTAAAACAGAACGAAAATGAACTAGACCGGCAAATTAGATTTGACACAAATTAAATTAAGATACTTAGTGCTGTTTACAATGTGACACTGGTGGCAGCTGGCATATACATTACTAAATAATTGTCCTTCAAGAAGATGGAAGAGTAGGTTATTCAAAGTTTAACATCATTATATGCTGTTCAGATTTCTCAGAGGTGAATATTTCTGTGGGGGTTCATTGTTCCGTTGTTCTGTAGGATAACCACATCTGATTATTATCATCAGTGTTCTGCCCTAAGGTAGTTCTTCACATGCAGCTCTCCATGCAGTCCTGTTTGTTGCTACCAGCCTTGTTTTCTCACAACTGTTTCCTATCATTATACTGGCAACCATCTGGTATCTGCTTCTTCTTGTTCCTCCTCCTCCTCCTCCTCCTCCTCCATTTGCTGTTCCAAATGTTCAAATGTTCAAATGTTTGTGAAGCTTATGGGACTTAACTACGGGGTCATCAGTCCCTAAACTTACAAACTACTTATGAACTACTTACGAACTAGGACGGCACAAATATCCATGCCGAGGGGGGATTCGAACCCCCGACCGTAGTGGCCGTGCTGACCGTGACTGGAGCGCCTCAGTCACCTCGGCCACCGCGGCCGGCTTTGCTGTTCTCTCCATATTATCCATCAGGTGACAGTCTCTTCTCATCCGGCGCCCAAGCCAATTATATTTCCTCTTTCTTACTACCCTTAAAATTTTCTTTTTTCACCCGCTCTTCTCAACACATCCTCATTTTTCAGTTTGTGTACCCACTTTATCCCGTCCATCCTCCTCCAAGTCCACATCTCAAATACATCTAACCTTCTTTTGTCCTCTCTTCTCAGTATCCATGTATATCTACATCTACATGGGATACTCTGCAAATCACATTTAAGTGCCTGGCAGAGGGTTCATCGAACCACCGTTAAACTATTTACCTCCCATTCCATTCTCGAATAGTGCATGGGAAGAAAGAACACCTGAATCTCTTTGTTCGAGCTCCATGCAAGTCAACAATATATTTTCACATTCGGAGGAGAGTGTTGGCGATTGGAGTTTCATAAGGAGCCCATGCCACAGCGATAAGCACCGTTGTTGTAATGATTCCCATCCCAGATCCTGTATCATTTCCGTAATGCTGTCTCCCCTGTATCGTGACAGTATGAAATGAGCTGCCCTTCTTTGGACTCTTTTGATGTCCTCTGTCAAACCCACCTGATAAGGAGCCCACACTGGGTAGCAATACTCCAAAAAAAGACGGACAATAGTAGTATATCCAGTTTCTTTAGTGGTTCTGTTGCATCTTTTAAGGGTTCTGCCAATAAAATGCACCATATAGTGCCTCATTCCACATAAAAAATTTTGTCAGTCTCTTCCTGTCTCTTCCTCAGATTCATGTTTTGGAACAGTAGTATGTAAAGGCAGGAAGAAGCAGACAGCTTGGTGGAATGACACAGTCAAGGCAGCCTGTAAAAAGAAAAAGAAGGCATTTCAAAAATGGCTCCATACTAGAAATCAAGCAGACAGAGAAAGTTATGTTGAAGAAAAAACAAAGCAAAATGGATAATTGCAGACTCCAAGCAGAAATCATGGGAAGACTTTGGAAATAAGCTAGAAACTCTGGGTCAAGCCGCAGGAAAACCATTTTGGAGCGTAATCAGCAATCTTCGAAAGTGATGGAAGAAGGAATTAACAAGTGTTTTGGACAGGTCAGGAAAGTTGCTAGTCAATCCTGTGGATGCCTTGAGCCGATGGAGAGAATATTTTGAAGAATTGCTCAATGTAGGTGAAACATTCAATGATGTGTCAGATTTTCAGGTAGAATGGATAGGAACGATGATGGAGACAGGATCTCATTTGAGGAAGTGGAGAAAATAGTCAGTAGATTACAGTGCAACAAAGCGGCTGGGGTGGACGAAATTAAGCTGGAACTCATCAAATACAGTGGAATATCAGGTCTCAAATGGTTACACAGGGTAATTGAGGAGGCATGGGAATAGGGACAGGTTCCATCTGACTGGACAAAAGTGCTAATCTTGCTAATTTTCAAACATGGAAACAGAAGAGATTGTAACAACTATCGAGGTATCTCTTTAATTAGCGTTGTAGGCAAAATACTCTCAGATATTGTGGAAAGGAGAGTGCCAGTATTAATTGAGGACAAGTTAGATGAAAATCAGTGTGGGTTTAGGCCTCTTAGAGGCTGTCAGGACCAGATCTTTAGCTTACGGCAGGTAATGGAAAAGTGCTATGAGTGGAGCAGGGAATTGTATCTATGTTTCATAGATCTAGAAAAGGCTTATGACCATGTTCCTAGGAGGAAGCTACTGTCAGTGCTACAAGATTATGGTATAGGAGGCAAACTTTTGCAGGCAATTAAAGAGCTTTATGTAGACTGTCAGGCAGCAGTTAGAGTAGATGGCAAATTAAGCTCATGGTTCAGGGTAGTGTCAGGGGTAAGACAAGGCTGTAACCTTCACCACTGTTGTCCATACTATTAATGGATCATATGCTGAAAACAGTAGACTGGCAGGACAGGATTAAAATAGGTGAAAACAAAATAAGCAGTCTCGCATATGCGAATGACTTAGTTGTAATGGCCGATTCAATTGAAAGGTTGCAAACTAATATTTCAGAGCTCAATCAGAGGTGCAAGGATTATGATATGAAGATCAGCATCTCCAAAATGAAAGTAATGTCTGTGGGAAAGAGATTTAAACAGATTGAGTGCCAAATAGGAGGAACAAAGTTAGAACAGGTAGACAGTTTCAAGTACCTAGGATGTATTTTATCACAAGATGGAAACATAGTGAAAGAACTGGAATCAAGGTGCAGCAAAGCTAATGCAGTGAGTGCTCAGCTAAGATATAATCTCTTCTGCAAGAAGGAAGTAAGTACCAAGACTAAGTTAGCAGTGCACCGCTCTATCTTTTGACCAACTTTGTTGTATGGGAGTGAAAGTTGGGTGGATACAGGTTACCTTATTCATAAGGTAGAGGTTACAAATATGAAAGTAGCAAGAATGAAGAATGATTGCAGGTACTAATTGATGGGAACAATGGCAGGAGGGTGTCCATAATGGGGAAAGCAAAGAAAGACTGGGAATGAACACCATAGATGAAGCAGTTAGAACGAACAGACTGAGATGGTGGGGTCATGTTACACGTATGGGAGAAGCTAGGTTACCTAAGAGACTCATGAGCTCGACAGCGGAGGGTAAGAGGAGTCGAGGTAGACCAAGAAGAAAGTACTTAGACTTGGTGAAGAATGATTTTGAAATAAAAGGCATAACATCAGACGAGGCATCAATGTTAGCTTTGAATAGGGGATCATGGAGGAATTTTATCAGAGGTACTATGCTCCAGACTGAACGCTGAAAGGCATAAACAGTCTTTAATGATGATGATGATGATTCCACAGATTCCTGTCCATACTCTTCTTGTTAAATGCCTCCTTGGCAATTGCTATGCAGGTTTTCACTTCCTTGTGGCATCTCATATCTTCCATAAGTATGCTTCTCAGGCATTTGAAAGCACTAATTTGCTCTATTACTTCCTGACCTAGTCTTATAGTTGTTCCTACTTTTCTTGCACTTGTAACAATACATTTTGTCTTTTTCTTGTTAATTCTCATTCCAAATTCTTCACACATCTTATTGAAATCCTTTAACATTTCAATCATAGTTCTTTCATTCTCTGCCAGTTGCACCATATCATCCGCAAATCAAATACCTTCGATTCCCCGCCTCTGTCCCCTACAGTTCTGTTTTGTTTCATACATTTCTGCATAACGTGTACCAGATGTATGTTAAACATGATTGAGGAGAGAGAGAGCAGCCTTGCCTCACTATTGTGCTTTCCTCTGTCATTCCATTCCCAATATGTACTCAAATTTTCTGTTGCAGGTATGCAGATTCTTAATAAGTCTTCTGTCCCTCCAGTCGACTCCGTTCTTCCTTACTATGTCTATTAACTTATTCCTTGTATTATATTGAAGGCCTTCTCCAAGTCAATGAAAACAGTATACACTTCCTCTTTCAATGTATCTCTCACCTATAATTCTTAGCAGTTTAGTAGCATCTCTTATTCCTTTCCCTCTTCTAAATTCAAATTGCTCCTCTGCAATGCTTGTTTCCAGTCTTCCATCAAGTCATCTATTTATCTCCTGTAGCTGTGTGAAAAATCAAACTTATGGTTCTAAAGTCCACACATTTCTTGTCAATTATTTACTTCTCAATCAGTATCATTACTGCTGAGAAAAATATCAGGCCATTCATCTTTTTTGTATACATTATTATAAGTTAATTCTTGCACACTACTAATCCTAAGGGTCTTAAACAACTCTGCTGGTAGTCCATCAATGCCACTTGCTTTATGATTCTTCATCTATCTTAAAGTTTTTTTTACTTCTACTTCTAAGATGCAACATCCTTGATCCTCTTCAGTAACTCTTGTCTCCTCTTCCAGTTCAATATTGTTCAGTTTTTTTTTTAATCATCATATACACACTCTGTGTTCTTGCCACCTTCCCAACACTTCATTCAGTTTATGAACCGTTGTGCCATCACTTCTTCCTATTTCAATACTTGTCCTGCTTTTCTTTGTTTCAAAGACTAAGCAGCTAATCTACACATCATTTCATATTTTCCTTTCTCTTCTAGTTCCTCTATTTCCTTACATCTCTTATTTTAACCATGTCTTCCCTCTTCTATTTTTCTCTTTAATTCATCTTTCAGCTTCCTATACATTCTTTTCCCTTTCACCCCTGTCATTTTTTACTTTCCAGTCCAAATCTTCCAACCACTCCCTTTTATTTTACTGATCCTTGATTCCTCCAACCTTTTCATAATATTCTTCTATTTCCTCATCAATATGTTGACTTGTTGTCATGTATATTTGTTTTAAAACGACATCCGTATTGTCACCCTTAAATCTATTCATTATCAACCTTTCATCTACATACTCCACTCTCAATACATTTTTATCAGCCTTTTATCATTATAATTGCCACACCATAGCTACCATTCTTCTCCATGTCTTACTAAACAATTTGTACTCTCCACTATCCATCTCTCCCTTGTACCCCATCTCACTTCATACATTCCGATTACATGCAATCTGTCCTTCATCTTTTCCTGTTTGGTATTTTCCAGCTTCCCAGTCTGCAATAGTCTGAGCACATTCCACACTCCAATCCTTAACCTCTCTTCCCTCTTTCTAATCTGCTTCCTCTTTCCTTCTTCATCCACTTCCATTCCCTTCAGTATTTGATCTCAATGTATTTCCCTCTCAGAGATCCAAATGAGGGAAATTTTAGCCTCCAGATTATTTCACAAAAAAAGCCGTACCATTTGTTTCCTAGGGAAAAGTAATGTGGTAGTATCCCATTATCCACATAGCAAGTGGTTTTCCAGCCAAATTTAGACACTGTTTGTAAGCGCCTCTCTGAGAGCAGTCGCTACAATTTTCCTCTTCTGCCATCTACGCCATACTGGAGTCAACCTTTATTGCTGCCCCCCAATGTTAGACTTAACTAAGGGTCCATATGGCTGCCACCCCTCGTATTCCCAAGGTGGGAGCCCCCTAGGGTTGGGTAGTCTCGAAATTGGAAAAGTTCTAAGGACTTAGACACGGTGTCATTAAAGCCTAAATGTTTCTTCCAATACGTTGACGATACATTAGTTATTTAGCCACACAGACATGAGAAACTTGATGAGTTCGTAGAACGTATGAACAGCATCAATACTAACATCCAGTTCACCATGGAGGAAGAAAAAGAGAGTACATTGCCCTTCCTCGACGTTCTCATCTGTCGCAAAAGGAATGGATGCCTTGGTCACAGCTTCTATAGAAAACCTTCCCACACTGATCTGTACGTGCACGCCATAAGCCATCATCACCCGGCACAGAAGCGCACTGTATTGCAAACTTTGACACATTGTGCAAAAACAATATCAGACGCCGATAACGTGTCCCATGAGTTGAAACATCTATGCAAGGCCTTCAGGAATAATGACTACAATGATTGTGATATAAGTGATCCGATCTCAGAAGGAAACACAATAAGACCACTAACAAGGAAGAAGAAAAGAAACTTTTTTTGCCATTCTATGGTTCTGTGTTGGGCCAAATAAGCCGCCTGTTGAAGAGACACAAGATCAAGTCAGTCTCCAGGCCCCCGACTAAAATCCGGCAATTACTGAGACCATTTAAAGACGCAGTAGGTCTCAGAACACCTGGGGTCTACAAGATACTTTGTGAGTGTGGCCAGTCTTATGTTGGACAAACAGTAAGAACTGTTGAACAACACAGGAAGGAACATGAAAGGTTTTATCGTTTACGGTACCCAGACAAATCTTTTTTAGCTGAGCATGTTTAGTGAAAGGTCATTGCATCAAATTCAATGAAACTCCATCGTGGCTCACATGAACGGCTTCTGCGACAGTATTATTAAAGAAGTCATCAAAATTAAAACATCTGATAACAACCTTAACAGAGACGACGGCCTGCAGCTCAGCATGGCGTGGGATCCAGCAATCACGCAGTAAAAACAGGCACATCAAACACCGACTCAAAGCATGCCAATATATGACAATGTTGTGGAGCACCAGTGGCGTCACAGCCGGCAGATAGTGTATATAAGCCTGTACTTGCAGCCACTAGGCAGTCAATACCACTTGACAATTACCAAGGAGTGCCTCGCCAAAAGCTCATGGAGTTTTAGCCACCTTACGCAGACGGAAACCCGACAACTTTTTATTCACGAGAAGGAACTGTTCCTCCATTTGGAAAGGATGTGCAATCAACAGAGGGAAGATCCAAAATTCTTGAAAAAGTAATTATTCTAGAGTAGTTTCACACATAGGTAAAAATAAAGTTGTAACAAAATGTCAATTTGGTTTTCAGAAATGCTTTTCATATATATCACCAATGAAATATTAAATTCTCTGAATAACTGGACATCACCTGTTGGGATTTTTCGTGATCTCTCCAAGGCTTTTGATTGTGTAAAGCATGGAATTCTTCTAGATACATTAAAGTATTGTGGTATGAATGGAACAGTGTACAAATGGTTTAAATCATACCTAACAGGAAGAGTGCAGAAAGTTGACATAAGTAGTTCACATTATATGCAAAAAACCACCTGATTCCTCAAACTGGGAAACAATCAAAAATGGGGTGCCACAAGGTTTAGTCTTGGACCCTTTGCTGTATATAAAGACTTGCCATTCTATATTCGTGAAGATGCAGAGCTGGTTCTTTTTGCCGATGATACAAATATAGTTATCAGACCTGACAGACAAGAACTAACTGAAGAACTTGTAAACGACGTCTTTCAGAAAATCATTAAGTGGTTCTCAGCAAATGGACTATCATTAAATTTTGATAAAACACAGTACATACAGTTCCATAGAGTAAATGGAATGACACCATTAATAAATACAGCAAAGGTAGAATATTCAAAATTTTTAGGTGTATGCATTGATGAGGGATTGAACTGGAAAAACACATTGAAGATCTGCTGAAATGTTTGAGTTCAGCTACTTATGCTATTAAGGTAATTGCAGATTTTGGTGATATACATCACAGTAAGTTAGCTTACTTTGCCTATTTTTATTCTCTGCTTTCATATGGCATCATTTTCTGGGGTGAGTAAAAAAAGTATTCATTGCACAAAAGCATGTAATCAGAATAATTGCTGGAGCCCATCCAAGATCATCCTGCAGACACTTATTTAAAGAGCTAGGGATCTTCACAATAGCTTCACACTATATATATATTCACTTATGAAATTTGTTATTACCAATCCCACCAAATTCAAAAGTAATAACTACAACACTAGGAGAAAGAATGATCTTCACTATTCAAGGTTAAATCTAGCTTTGGCACAGAAAGGTGTGTATTATGCTGCCACCAAAGTCTTTGGTCACCTACCAAACAGCATCAAAAGCCTGACCTAGCATTTAAAAATAAATTAAAAGAATTTCTGATTGGCAACTCCTACTACACTATAGATGAATTTTTTAGATATAAATTAGTAAATCAAAAAAAAAAAAAAAAAAAAAAAAAAAAAAAAAAAAAAAATAAATAAATAAAATTACTGTGTCATGTAGCATTTAGTACAAAGTAATAATTTGTAAAGACACCTTTCATTAACTTACACATTCCACATCATTACGAGGTGCCGTATTCATGATCTAGGGAACAAGTACTAATCTACAAATTTGGAAAGTTCATAACTACTCTTTGGGAGAAGGAGAAAAAACTTACCATCAATTCAAAGTTTGAGTTAATAATAAATCCCTTTAACTGAAAAAGTTGTCATGTATACATCTTACCTTTCATATAAAACTCCTATAAATGAGACAATAACATGCTGATTTTTTTTGTATTAGAATGAACAATATTTTCCAAAATACAGAAGTTCTTACTTCTCGCCCCCCCCCCCCCCCCATGTACTTACCTGTTTACTTACTCATACCTGCCAAGTATCCGATTTAGGCAGGAGTCTCCTAATTTTTCACTTTTTATTCCGCCTTCCAATTTTTTCATTACTTTTTGTGATTTTTAAATTTCATCATGAAATCTAAGATTAGTACAAAAATGAATAAAAAATAATAAAAGAATGCTCACCAATAGGCGAAAGTCATCTGCTCACTGGTCAGTTTCAAAATTCATAGAAATTAGGAGTCACGCATGACTTGGATATTAATAAATATGAAGCAATGAATTAAAATTGGTGGTGCGGCCGGGAATCGAACCCGGACCTTCATGCTTACCAGGCAGACGTCTTAACTGTTAGACCACCACACCACTAATGATTAAGGTGCCTTGGAATAGTCTATGTACGATTTCCCTCCACGTCACAAACTTTAATTCAGCTTCGGTGAGCCTTGGCAGTAGTGGCAGTTATCTTTGGAACACAGAAGCTGAATTAAAGTTTGTGACATGAGGGAAATCGTACTTAGACTATTCCAAGGTGCCTTAATCGTTAGTGGTGTGGTGGTCTAACAGTTAAGACATCTGCCTGGTAAGCATGGAGTTCTGAGCTCAATTCCTGGCCGCACCACAAATTTTAATTCATTGCTTCATATTTATCAATAATGTCTTTGACATATTTGAGACGAAAATCCGTCTCAGGGATTGTTTATTTGTATTAAATGTCCGAAATGGAGGACATAGTAATAGGTATTTCTGGTGTTGAGAAGCAGCTGAGAGAGCTAAATACGAAAAAGTCTGCTGGCCTGGATGGAATACCAGTTCGGTTTTACAAAGAGTATTCTGCGGCATTGGCCCCCTACGCAGCTTGCATTTATTGGGAATCTTTAATTCAGCGCAAAGTTCCTAGTGATTGGAAAAAAGCACAGGTGACTCCCGTTTATGAGAAAGGAAAGAGAACTAACCCACACAATTACAGGACAATATCATTTGGAACATATTCTCAGTAAATTTCCTTGAAACGGAAAAGCTTCTTTCTATGAATCAGCATGGGTGTAGGAAACATCGCTCATGTGAAACTCAGCTTGCCCTTTTCTCACATGACACCTTGTGAGCCATGGACGAAGGGCAACAGGTGGATTGTGTTTTTCCTGACTCCAAAAAGGCGTTTGACGCAGTGTCATACTGCAGACTGCTAATGAAGATACGAGCTTACAGAAAAGATTCACAGATTTGTGACTGGCTGCAAGACTTCCTAAGTAATAGGACACAGTACGTTGTTGTCAATGGCGAGTGTTCATCAGAGATGAGTGTATCGTCAGGCGTGCCCCAGGGGAGTGTGATAGGACCGCTATTATTTTCTATGTATATAAATTATCTGATGGACAGAGTAATTTGTAATTTGCGGCTGTTTGCTGATGATGCTGTGGTGTATGGGAGGGTGTCATCTTTAACTGACTGTAATAGCATACAAGATGACTTAGACAAAATTTCTAGTTGGTGCGAAGAATGGCAGCTAGCTCTCAATGTAGAAAAATGTGAGGTGATGTGCATGAGTAGGAAAAACAATCCCATAATGTTCGAATACAGCATTAGTTGTGAGCTTCTTGATGCTGTCGCATTGTTCAAATATCTAGGCATGACATTGCAGAGCGATATGAAATGGAACGAACATGTAAGGACAGTTGTGAGTAAAGCAAACAGCCAACTTCAGTTTATTGGGAGAATTTTGGGAAGATGTACTTCACCTGTAAAGGAGATTGTGTATTAAATGCTTGTACGACCACATCTTGAATAAAAGTAAAGAACTAGATTTATTACTGTCAAAAGTAGCAACCATAATATGAATATACTATCGCTGCAATTTTAATCTTATGTCAGTTTCTTATAAATTTATAAAGAATTGTGGCATTATTTGTGTGTGTGTGTGTGTGTGTGAGAGAGAGAGAGAGAGAGAGAGAGAGGCTGAATTTTATTACATTATTTGCTATTTATTTTACTACTCTGTAGTTTTGTTAAATTAAATTTTCTTCTTCCTGATTTCAGATGGTGATTCTGATTCTTAGTGAAGCTAAATAGGAAACCGGGAAAATATCATTCCAGTTTGACCACTGTAGTTCCATGCATGTTTTACATAAATATTCTGTACCTGACAAACATTGATACTAAACAATTGCTTAAACAGTGACAAAGATAGCTATATTAGCTTCTATAAGATAAATTATTTTTAGCACTTGAGTAATAGAATTGTATATTATGTTGTTGAATTCCAAGATAAATGAGGGTGTAATAACTGTGTTGTTGATACATCAAAAGTCATTGACCACATTGAACTGTTAAATACTATTCTAATTAACTGGATTTTTCTATTAGACTTGATTAAGAAACTTTATCTACTTTTGTAAATGTATAGAACCTTTCTTGCCAGCCAATTTGTGATAACTTTAATAACTAAAGCAAAAATGGTGTACCTAATTAACTTGCCTTTAATGACTTTTATGAATATATTAATGTATCTCCATTCTATGTGCTCTTGGAAGTATGTTGTAGTGGTTCACAGTGAACATTAAATTAAAAACTTGCAATCAAACTGTGCACAACAGTTAAGCTAAGTCTGCTACATTCCCTCATAAATAGTCAAATCCACAGTAACAAATTTAGTTAGAAACAAAATAAAATGTTCACAATCAGTACCTTTTATTCATTGGTTTTTATTGTAGCTTGTGAACTCCCCTCTCTTTAGCAATTCCTTGTCACATTGTTGAATTCAATCAAAAGAAGTAGATACTTGTTTTCTCCTTTCTCCAACCATTTTGATTACAATAATTTTTTCTTTGTTTAGCTTGTTATATTAACCAACCTGGCCTTGTAAACACTCCATAATTATACAAGAAACATAGTACTTGAAAGATAATTTCAAAGATATTGAATGGAAAGATGGCAGTTCTACTTTGTGTTTTTGTTTCAAGAATAATTGGAATGAGGTAATTATCAGTGTACTTTTTGAAGCAATGTTGTACTTACCTCAAGGTGAATCATTTTTATTTCTTTAATTTCAAATAAGGACCGATCGAATATTCGGTTTTGGCCAGTTTTGACCAAAATATTGGTTTCTGACATAGTTTGTTTCAGCCAAAAATCAGATGAACCTCAACTTTTCCAAAACTAGCCTTCTTAAACTTACTGATGAAGTCGGGTCGCATTCGGGATGGATTCAGTCAAAAATAATGATTTACCTCAGTTGACAGTGCACCGTTTAACTGCTAGGATCCTACCCTCGCGTGAAAAAATGGTGGTTGTTTTGTTGTTCAGCAAAATATAACTCAATCATATCTTATAGTAATATTCTTATACTAAAAAATAGATGAAGTCTACTTACCAGGTGAAGGAGCACAGGCAGTGATAGTAACAAATAAACACACACACACACACACACACACACACACACACACACACACACACACACACACACAAACGCTAGCTTTCACAGCCTAGCTGCTTCGTCAGGCAAAAGGGAAGGAGAGGGAAAAGGAAATGATGAGGGTTTTAAGGGAGTGGGTAAGGAGTCATTCCAATCCCGGGACAGGAAAGACTTACCTTGGGGGAAAAAAGGAGGGTAAACAAATACACACACACACACACACACACACACACACACACACACACACACACACACATATTTACACAGATGCAAGTACACTTAGGCAGACATACTGTAGAAAGCAAAGAAGTTAGAAGTTAGACAGAGATGCCACTTGAGGCAGAGGCTCTGTCCAGAGAACCGAGGCAAAGATGTTAAGATGGTGGGTGGGAATTCGAATTTAGCGGAGGTTGAGACCAGGTGGGCAACGGGAAGAGAGACTATGCTGAAGGGCTAGTTCCCATCTCCGGAGTTCTGAAGGATTGGTGTCGGTGGGAAGTATCCAGATAACCCGGATGGTGTAACACTGTGCCAAGATGTGCTGGTCGTGCCCCAAGGCGTGTTTAGCTACAGGGTGATCTTCATTACCAACAAACATTGTCTGCCTGTGACCATTCATGCGAATGGACAGTTTGTTGCTGGTCATTCCCACATAGAACGCTTCACAGTGCAGGCATGTCAGTTGGTAAATCACATGGGTGCTGTCACAAGTGGCTCTGCCCTTGATTGTGTACAACCTCCGGGTTACGGGACTGGAGTAAGTGGTGGTGGAAGGGTGCATAGGGCAGGTTTTACAATGGGGGCGGTTACAAGGGTAGGATCCAGAAGCTGGGAAGGTGGTTTGGGGATTTCATAGTGATGGACTAGGAGGTCATGAAGGATGGATCTCATTTCATGACATCCTCCCCACTCCTCCGAGAGTGTCTTTCCGTCTTTCCGCCGCCCACCTAACCTCCGTAACCTCCTAGTCCATCCCTATGAAATCCCCAAACCACCTTCCCTACCTTCTGGTTCCTACCCTTGTAACTGCCCCGTTGTAAAACCTGCCCTATGCACCCTTCCACCACCACTTACTCCAGTCCCGTAACCCGGAGGTTGTACACAATCAAGGGCAGAGCCACCATCTTAACGTCTTTGCCTTGGTTCTCTGCACGGAGCCTCTGCCTCAAGTGGCATCTCTGTCTAACTTCTTTGCTTTCTACAGAATGTCTGCCTAAGTGTACTTGCGTCTGTGTAAATGTGTGGGTGTGTGGGTGTATTTGTTTACCCTCCTTCCCCCCCCCCCCCCCCAAGGTAAGTCTTTCCTGTCCCGGGATTGGAATGACTCCTTACCCACTCCCTTAAAACCCTCATCATTTCCTTTTCCCTCTCCTTCCCCTCTGCCTGACGAAGCAGCTAGGCTGAGAAAGCTAGCGTTTGTGTGTGTGTGTGTGTGTGTGTGTGTGTGTGTGTGTGTTTATTTGTTACTATCACTGCCTGTGCTCCTTCGCCTGGTAAGTAGACTTCATCTATTTTTTACATATATTTTTCCTGTTATACTAAGTTAGTTACAATTTAACTTATTCAGTACAGTAAGTAATGGAACAGGTTATCATATTGTTATGCTGAAAAGTTTTATTAATGTATTTTCTAGAAAGCTATCAGTACAATAGTGGCCTAACCCATATCTTTGGAAAAAAATGAGATATTCACACAGAACATCACTTTACACCCAACCATTACAGCCTACAATTGCCAGACATGTATTTAGACAATGTGGAGTGTCAGATGTTGTTTATGCACCATGCAGTGACATACAAAGTAGGGCGTAATAGTGGCCTGTGCCACATAGGCCACTATTGCACCATGTAAGCATAGGGAGTAGGCCAGTGGGACAGCGTACCATATGTCATACAGCATGTGACGGCCGTCGGAGGACACAGCTGCATTATAGACTCACAGTATTGTGAACAACACACCCTGAATCGTCATTAGTGTGTGTACTACAAAATGACATGTGCAGCCCTGGTGATGATGTTGAAGCCACACTGTGAGGTGAGGATGGTGTTATGTTCCCTTGTTGGACTCGTATGATTTGATATGGACACCGATGCAGATACGGAACATTTCCATTTCAGACCTATTTGGATCGGACACTAGTACTGATGCCTCAGACATGGAATGTGCACCTGGCCGATTCAGCCAGTGTGCAAGTGGTACAGTGGATGAGTTACATGTCATGTTGGCAAAGCCCAATCTACCCAGTACATCGAAGGGTACCACACCCACTACGTGTACCATGGACGTATTGGGAGGGATCGTAGTACTGGTTCCGTAATTACACAGCAACAAGGTAGAAAACGGTGCAGAATGCACACCTATGGGCATGGAACATTCAGAAAGAAAAGTGATCAAAAGGGGAAGAATTCATTAATGTGAAGAAAATGTAGTGCTAAAGAAATGTCTCACACTTGGAGCCTGCTTGTGTCAGAAGGAATGTGGTTGACATTTTTTATCTGGACACCGGCAACATCTGTTTGACTCATTCTATGCATTTGGTAGTTCCGACTTGTAGTCAACATAAATTTTTGCTATAGTGAAGGTAGTCCCTACAGCACGCGCATATTCCTCTGGTACTACAGAGTCGCAACTTGGAACCACATGCCTATACTATTTCCCTAATGAAGAGTGAGTGGACGTGAAGGTGTGTAAAATGTTCTTTAAGAAAATTTTGCAGATATCAGACAGTAAGATTACAAGGGTTCTTTCACACAAAGTGCAGCACCAGGCGCCAGCCGCGGTGGCCAAGGGGACTGAGGCGCTCCAGTTACGGTCTGCACGGCCACTACAGTCGGGGATTCGAATCCCCCCTCGGATATGGATATTTGTGCCGTCCTTAGTGTTAGCTAGTTCATAAGTAGTTTGTAAGTTTAGGGACTGATCACCCCATAGTTAAGTCCCATAAGCTATACAAACATTTGAAACATTTGAATTTGCAGCACCAGGCCCCAAACATCAACAAGCGAGGCACATGCCCTGCTAAAAACAAAAAACAATGGCAAAGACTGTTGCAATAGAGAACTTCATAAAACGGTTTTCAGCATATCAGAGCCATTATGCACGAATAAATGAAACAGCGGATCATAAGTATTTGTGACCAGACCTGAGCATGGGGAAGTTATAAAATTTATATAAAGCCAAGCATGATGGTCGGGTCTTGTACTACATGTTTGGTCAGATATTTAATACAAAATTTACTCTGTCCTTTCGTCCCCCTGTAAGTGATTCCTGCTATAAATATGACCTCTATAACATCAAATATGCTGCAGTTTACACCGCAGAAGAGAAGGATAAATGAGTACGTGAAAGAGACTTAGATCAACGAAAGACCGAGAATATGCAGACAGGAATAAATCATGAAGCAGCAGAAGGGAGGCATCAGGACAATGATACAACAATGATTACTGTACAACAGGTATCTGTTACTAGAAATGGCGATTGTGGACATACTGCCTTGGAATATGTGACCAATGCACCAAGAAAGCTACCATATATGTATGGAGTGAGGGTGAAGCATCCTGAGGACCACAAGAAATTGGATTGTCTCTCATTCATTACATTAGACATAACATCCAAACAAAGCAACTGATTACGTACTTGGATCAATGTGGCGGGCAAAATCAGAATTTAAAAATGGCCTTAACTGTGTCAATACATGGTTTTGCATGCAGATTTCACACCGTAAGTAATCCACCATACCTACCATGTGACCAGGACTTCAGTATCATTGCAAAGAACAGGAAATTTCACCCGAACATATGTACACCATCTGATTGGATAAATAACATTATCACTGCATGAAAACAACAACCCTTTGCTGCTATACTGATAACAAGGAATGATTTTGTGTACACAGTACATTTAGAGAGAAACATACATAACCATAAAGTGTAGACACAAAATACCAGAGTGCAATGGTTCAATATTCAGTGGCTTCAGTAAATAGCATCCTCTTTCCATATCATGTTTTATAAGAACTCCAATGATTCAGATGTCCAGTTTGCCATTGTCAGTTTTGCTAAATGAGGGTCAAAAGTAATTGAGACTCTGGACATGCTATATCCCAATGGACACACTATTAGTGCATTGGAAAAGACTGATTTAATGAACTTGCTGCAATTTGTAACCCGAGTGTACAATGGATATTAGTATAACTTGAAGATATCTGCACAACTGTGTGGTGTCACCATCCCTGTAAATGATTATATGGATGATGAACATTAACACCTCATGTGTATCTTGTCCAGTGTTTGAATAAAGTGTGTAAAGCAATAACGGCTTATCCCATATGTTTTGTGTATTACAGTCAAATGTGCCACACAAAAAGTGATCTAAAAACACAATTACAGTAACTACATATATAGCTGTTTACCAGACACTGTACCACAATCACTACCTTACACATCAATTCTGCAAACATCAATATCTTTCAGTGGCCATTCCCACAAACCAGTGTGCTGTGGGTTAGGCCACTATTGTGCTGATAGTCTCATATGGGTTTAGGAAACATTGATCAGGTGGTATACAGCTTTTCCTGTTCAGTTTGCATTAATTTATCCTGACAACAATCATACTGTTAGTCGGAACTGTCACATTTTTCGAAATACTTTCTGCAGCACTGATTGAAGCTGATTTACTGATTGTAACTTACATGCATTGTGTGTTCAGGAATGCCAAAAAGGAGATAACTAAAGTTGTTTTTTTGATCAGAAAAACGGGACTGAAGATGGCAATAGAAAGCTAGTGCTCCCAAGGAAAGAGTTGTAAAGAGGCTGCTTATGAAGTAAATAACTTATTACTTCCTGCGTATTTTGTATTGTGGCATTTCCAGACTCTAGCATTTCGTAGTATCTACTTGGCATGTTTGTTGCATACCTTAATAGTATCTTCCTACAAGTGAATATGCAGGACTGGGCAATTTTTTTGTGGTAGCTGTACAGTACAGTTTCGTTAGTTCGAGCTGAACGGGACCAAAACCACCTCAAACTACCGACATTTATTGGTGAAAAAGAAGTAAATCAACCTTGAAAAGAATACATGTGTTAAGAAATATGAACCTCTTTCAGACAAAGTGTTTAAATAGGCATTTACATTGGCAGCCTGAAGCATTTAAAGACTTTTAACTATTTACTTCATGATTAATGCTGGACTGCCTTTTTTGGTGAAGATAGATTGTGCCCTCAATTTTTGTTTTGTTTTATGATGCTCAGATTTATGCGAAACCCATAATTCTGAGACTCAAAATATGGAGTCTCTACTGGCTCGAGTTCAGTTTCCTTCTTCTCTAACTTACTTTAATTTTAACAATGGAAAATCCAATTGGAATGTCTATAATTGAGGACAGATAACTCACTGTAAAGAGGCTCGCAAAGCTGCTGACAGGCTTAAAGGTAGATAATCACATTGACACAACTTAAATTTTCAGCCAAGGTATTTGTCAGGAAAGGAAACACATTTATTCACGCAATCACTCAGACAACTGTACAAACACAACTACCATGTCCAGCCACTCCAGTGCCACAAGCATCTAGACTGTGAGTGAGGTGGGGAGTGGAGGGGGAAGGATGCCAGGTAAAGGTGTGGATGGAAAGTTTGTGTTGCATGATGGGCTGTAAACACTCTGGTAGGCGGGAATTTGAATAGCAACAATGAACACAGTGAAGGGAAGGGGGCGGGAAAGGATAAAAGGGAGGTATAGAGGAGTGTGGGGAGGAGTTGGTGGTGGTGGTGGTGGTGGTGGTGGTGGATTTGAAACAAGAAAAAAATAAAAAGTAATTAACACTAGAATTACCAGATTTTTCTGCACCCTAGTAGTACCATGTGGGTTATTTTTTACCCACACTAGAAAACTACTATTTTATTGACATTTGAGTGGTGTTTTTGGTTTGTACATGTTGACATTACATTCAGGGATATTCTAAAGTACAATGAAAACATTTGTTCCCCAAAATGAATAGTACACAGCCAAAAGAAAATTTTAAGAAATATTTATTTATTTATTTATTTTTCATTTTACATTTTATAGAAGAGGTTCCACAGTATTCTATCAAACATCAGTCAAGTAAGGAAAACAATTTTACAATGTTTATCTTTATTGAAAGATAAAAACAGAGTTGAAACATAAAAACAGAGTTGAAACATAAAATATTAATAATATTTTTTACCTTTACTGACATAAAAGTACGAGTTTTTGCAAGAGTCTAAAATGCAGCAAGCTTTCTTCCTTATGGCAATCAAGGGACAAAAATATAAGAGCAAAGAATTTCTCTATAATTGTGTTTTGGAAATATTTAGGAACAAATAGTTGACAGTATTTTCTATGGTCGGTTGAGCTCACAGTTCAGACATTGGACAAGAGTTTTGGATTGGCAGTTTTTACACACATACTTGGAGTTGAAACATAAGTTTGATGTTTCATTTCCATGTTTATAGGAAACATGATTTTGGCAATGCTTTTTATTTCCATATTAGCCTTTTCCAGTGCCAAATGCTTGCAAGGGGAGATTGGCTCCTCTGCAATTTGCAGAGGGGAGGAAGCTCTTCTGCTGCTCTGACTATGAATTCTTGCCATGAAGTCTCCTTGCATATACGCAACTTAAATATTGTGTCAGCATTGATCATTCCAAGGTCAAGAATGTTGTAAAAGACATCGACAGGCCATCAGTGGATGCTGGCTTGGACACTGTAATGTCTTGCCATTTGTTCAACTATACCAGTTCCACCCTTGGTTTCATTATAAAACTACACTGTTTCTGCAAGTTTCTTCTTAGTAGTGTCACTGACCTGAAATCCAACATGCATGTTACTCAGAATTAGGACACCTGAAGAATAGAACAAAGAAAGACATACAGTGGACTGCATGATTACTAGTTCAAAAACTTGGAATGGTATATTTTTATGTTGTGCAGGAGGTAAACCAGTTTCATATGTCTTGGATTCTGTTTTACAATCATGTGATACATCTGAATCACTTGACTCAGCAATTTCCACTGGAACAAAATTGTCATCATCCTCTGCAGTTGTCTTAATGCTGGATTCATCACTTTATTTTGGTGGTGAAATGTCAATGGTAGCACATTTCGTCATTCATGAGACCATGTCGCCTTGCGATTGTATCTTCAAACACACAATATCGCTACAATAAACCACAAGCTCACGCCGCTGCCACCAGGAATGACTGAACTGTGCCCATTTGGCTTGAAGAAAGGCAAAGATAAACAGACAGGAAACTTCTGTAGGGACAATGCAACTGACATCTGCTGTTGTATCATACGACTAGTGGCAGTCCCTCAGAAAGAAGTCCAGTTATTCTGTGACTTCCCACTTTCACTTCATAGGTCTGCATGACGCCAGTCTACAGAAAACCAAAAGCCTCAAAGATATAAGGCTTCACCTGATCTCCAAATATTCGATTTTCTCGTTATTTTTGGCCTAAAGTGTCATAACATACACCAACATCACATCAATAATGTCAAGACATCCCAGAAATTATTTCCTGCCTAAAACTGATATCAGATTGTGTTAAACTGTTAAATGACCCACACAGTAAACAGATAAATTATTCATACCAAACTTTTAGGTGGCCTAGAAGGATGAAATTTTGATGAGTTATACAACACAGTTCCATCTGTACTGCTATTATCGTTAGAAGAGCCAGTCATGAAAAAAATGGTTCCACCTGGTATCCAAGATATATGAGACAGGAGAAATTCCCTCAGACTTCAAGAACTTAGTGATTCCAATTCCTAGGAAAGCAAATGAAGACAAATATTAAAATTACGGAACTATCAGTTTAATTAGTCATGGTTGCAAAATACTAACACAAATTATTTATAGACAAATGGAAAAACTGGTGGAATCCAACCTTGGGGAAGATCAGTTTGGGTTCAAGAGAAATGTAGGAACAGGAGAGGCAATATTCACATTACGACTTATCTTAGAAGATAGGCTAAGGAAAGGCAAACCTACATTTTTAGCATTTGTAGATTTGGAGAATGCTTTTGACAATGTAGACTGAAATAAAGTATTTCATATTCTGAAGGTAACGGGTAAAATATAGGGAGCGAAGAGTTATATTCAAATCAGACAGCGGTTATTAGAGTCGAAGGGCATGAAAGGGACGCAGAGGTTGGGAAGGGAGTAAGACAGGGTTGTAGCATTTCCCCAATGTTGTTCAATCTGTACATTGAGCAAGCTGTGAAGGAATGCAAGGGGAAATTTGGAGAGGGAATTAAAATTCAGGGATATGAAACAGAAACTTTGCAAAAGACCCGGAAGAGCAATTAAATGGAATGGACACTGTCTTGAAAGGAAGATATAAGATGAACATTAACAAGAGTAAAACAAGGGCAATGTAATGTAATGTCAGAAAATGAGGGAATGCTGAAGGAATTAGATTAGGTACTGAGACAATAAAAGTAGTAGATGAGTTTTGTTTTTTGGGTAGAAAGATAACGTCTGATGGCCGAAGTATATAAAATGGAGAATGGCTATGGGGAAAAAAGGTGTTTTTGAAGAAGCAAAATTTGTTGACATCCAATATTAGTTTAAATGTTAGGAAGGTCTTTTTGAAAGAATTTTTCTGGAGTGTAGCATTGTATGGGAGTGAAATGTGGACGATAAGGAGTTCAGACAAAAAGATGATAGAAGTTTTTTAAATGTGGTGTTACAGATGAATGATGATTAGATGGGTAGATCACATGACTAATGAGGAGATTCTCAACAGAATTGGGGAGAAAAAGGAGTTTCTGGCATATCCTGACTAAGAGAAGAGATGTGTTGGTGGGACACATTCTGAGACATCAAGGAATTTTCAACTAGCATTCGAAGGAAGTGTGTGGGGTATAAATTGTAGATACATGATTAAAAGTCACAAGAGGGTTTAGTCCTATGAAGAAAATGATGATGGGTAGGGTTCACAAATCAGCCATATGGGTCAAAAATGACCCATGTGGTACTTCTAGTGTTAATTAAGGGGATATTGTAAGTGGTGAAATAGCCATTGAAAACCATAGCGCTGCTTCGCTATCTGAGCCATGTGGATCCTCCCCTCCACCACCAGTTCTTCTGAATTGCACAGTTGGGAGTTTTCCTTCAACACATTCTACAGTCCCGCAACCATCCTGACCTCAACCTAAGATAACTTCCCATTCCCACATCTTATGCCTAACATCTCTTGCCCCCACCCCTCCCCCATCTTACTTCCCCATTCATTATCCCGTATCTCATGTCTTCCTTGCTACCGTGTGTCGCCACTTACAATATCCCCTTAATTATTTTCATTTACTTCTTGTTTTTTTCCTTTTTACCTATCTTTTTCCTCCTATTTTCATTTTTCCCTTATTATTTTTATCATTTCAAATCCCCCAACACTCCTCTACACCCCCTTTATCCTTTCTCACTCCTTCTCTTCACTGTATTCATTGTTGCTATTCAAATTCCCACCAATCAAAGCCTTTACAATCCATAATGCAATGCGTAACTATCCATCCCCACCTTTGCCCGGCATCCTTCCCCCTTCACTACTCACCTCACTCAGTCTAGATGCTTGTGGCACTGGAGTGGCTGTATATGGTGCTTGTGTTTGTATAGTTGTCTGAGTGATTGCATGAATGTGTGTGTTTCTTTTTCCATGGCTGAAAATTTAAGTTATGTGAATGTGATTATCTGTTTTTGTGCCTGTCAGTAGCTCAGTGAGCCTCTTTCTTTCTTTTTATTTTATTTTTCTAGGTAGAAGATATCACAACAAGGAGAAAAATAAGCCAATTTGGAAGTACTTTAATAAAAGTATAATTGATGTGTCTAAACCTGCTTGCCTTCCATGTCATCTTCTACAGACTTTTGGTGAGGCTTACAGAGACTCAAGAAGGCTTAATACTGGGGGTGGGGGAATCTTGTGAAATACGAAAAACTAGTGATTTGTGATGTGTAAATTTACTGAAATTTTAACTTAATTATGCAAGTTTCAGCCAAAACTAGAAGAGGAACAGAATATTCGGTTATGGTTAAGGCTGCAAATCATGATTCGGTCAGACTAATTTCAAATAATTGTCATAATTTGTGAAAGAAGATGAAGTCAGTTTTATTTTATGTGAAACTCCAGTGCAAGAAGAACTTTATTTTAATCCACAGTATTTCTATACGTACATCTCAAATTTTGAACATAATCAGATGATTGATCATTATGTTTCCAATGTAAGTCCTTTAATTAACAACCATTGCTGTAGATGTAGAAAGTAATCTGATATGGAATCTCATACTTATGGGACAATCTTTGTTGCTTTTACTCTTGCTTTGTTTCGTGAAAATTTTGACATTAAGTTCCATGGAGAAAGGAAACATTTTCTTGCATAGTCTGGCCTTTTATTTAACAGAATTGCAGTGTATAACAGTATTCAAGTTATATAAGGCATCACAATAATAACATTTGTCTAAGTGTAAATCAGATAATAGGAGTTATTACAGAAATTCTGCAACAGCAAAAGAGACAGTCTCAACTTTACAAATTCGAAATATTTAAACGTTTTCAACTGTTTCAGGGCTTTGATATAAATCCAATGGTAAAGATGAAAATTTGTGCTGGACCGGGATTCGAACCCGGATTTCCCGGTCCAGAACAAATTTTCATCTTTGCCATTGGATTTATTTCAATGCCCTGAAATGGTTGAAATGTTTAAATATTTCAAATTCATAAAAATTTACAGCTGTTAATGTCAACAAATGTTGTCAGTTCTTTTGGACATGTCCGAAAAGAACAGACACCATATAAATAAAAGGCTCAACTTTGTTTAGAAATAACCCACTGTCTGCATTTGAGTGTATAATTTCTCTGTGGAAGTATTAATTTACTGGCATATATATGCTTTATAACAACTGCAAGGTGTATCTGTATGCAAGAGCTTTACTGCAATCAAAATCCACTTTTAACCATGATTCATTAGGTTCCCATGTCTTATTCAGCAACAAAGATTTTATAAAACAAATTAAGTAAAGAATTGGTAACAACTCACTGTAAAGAGGCTCGCTGAGCTGCTGACAGACACAAAAATAGATAATCACATCCACAAAACTTAAATTTTTGGCCACAGCCTTCGTCAGAAAAAGAAACACATACATTCCTGCAATCATTCAGACAACTATACACATACAACTATCATGTCCGGCCACTCCAGCAACTCAAGCTCTCATTTCAGGGCATGATGACAAATAATTAAAGCCCTGATGAAGGATGTGATTAAGTTGTTTCAGTCCAGGATGGTATTGAGTGACAAGGACGACACTCCGTTGTGACCGATTACTAGGGTTGCAAGGAGGATTGGTGGTGTGTGGGGCTTTGGTTATCTGTCATCATGCCCTGAAATAAGAGACATCCTACCCAAGATCCTTCCGACCCCTCCTAAAGTGGTGTTCCGTCGCCCATCCAACCTCCGCAACACCCTAGTCCATCCCTATGCCACTCCCAACCCCAGCTCCTTACCACAGGGATCGTACCCCTGTGGAAGACCCTGATGAAAAACCTGCCCAATCCACCCACCCAGCACTTCCTATTCCAGACCCATAACAGGCTTATCCTACCCCCATCAGAGATCGGACCACCTGTGAAAGCAGCCATGTGATATACCAACTCTGCTGCAATCATTGGACAGCATTTTATATTGGTATGACGACAAATCAGCTGTCCATCAGGATGAATGCCCATCACCAAACTGTGGGGAGAGAGAGAGAGAGAGAGAGAGAGAGAGAGAGAGAGAGAGAGAGAGAGAGAGAGAGAGAGAGAGAAAAGAAGGGCATGCAACTGAGCACAGCATTCTGTATTTCAATGTCTGCTTCACTACCCGAGGCATCTGGATCCTCCCCTCCACCACCAGCTCCTCTGAACTGCACAGATGGGGGTTGTCCGTTCAACACATTCTACAGTCCCGCAACCATCCTAAGATAACTTCCCTGCACTCTATGCCTAATATATCCCCCACCCCTTCCTTCCCCACCCAATATCCTGTATCTATGTCTTCCTTACAACTGTGTATTACCACTTACAATATCCCCCTAATTTAGTACTTTTATTTTTACTTATTGTTTTCCCTTTTTCCCCAACTTTATTTTTTTTTCCTTTTTTTCCACCAACTTTATTTATTTTCCTTTTTTCCCTAACTTTATTTTTCCTCATTATTCTTATCATTTTAAATTCCCCAACTCCCTCCTCATACTCTTCTACACCTCCCTTTTATCCTTTCCAACCCCTTCCCTTCACTGTATTCATTACTGCAATTCAAAATCCTACCTTTAAAATCCATCTTGTAATTCAGAACTTTCCATCCCCACCTTTACCCAACATCCTTCCCCTGCCACTCCCCACCTCACTCACAGTCTAGCTTGAGTTGCTGGAGTGGCTGGACATGATAACTGTGTGTGTGTATAGTTGTCTGAATGATTGCGTGAATGTATGTGTTTCTTTTTCTGACGAAAGCCATGGCCGAAAATTTAAGTTGTGTGGACGTGATTATCTATTTTCGGGTCTGTCAGCAGCTCAGCGAGCCTCTTTATGGTGAGTTGTTAACTATCCTCCATTATTGATATTCCTATTGGATTTTCCATTGTTAAAATTAAATAATTTCGTATTCTCCCAAATCTAAACCACACTTGAGTGTAAGACGAACCATAAAAATGAGGTCAAAATTCAAGGCAAAAAGGTACCCGAAAAAGCTGCACCCTATTAATGGGACTCAAAATTATAGGGGGGGGGGGATTTGTAGGCCACTCTTCAAAATTGAAACACAGTTGGTTTATTCTAACACAAGATATTGATTAGATAGAATAAATGAATGTACAGTTACAGTGATTGGATTTGAGTCATAAGCTTAGTAGTTGGCCTGAAACAAGATTACCTTAGTAAGAAAGCTTTTTGTGTGTCAGAAGTTTCTGCTTGATATGTAGATGTTGATAACAAAATGATGAATCTTGGAAAATGTACATCAATCATGAGGCGTACAGACAGCCAAGTATACAGTTATTGAGACTATCCATCTGTAAACAAATCGACATCTTCATCTTACTTTCACTATGTTATAACATTCTGCTAATCACAATCCCTGAAATGTTGAAATAGATTTCTGACAAGCCGGAGTGTGAAAGTGATAGCTGTTCTATGCATGGAGCAGCATGAGAGAGATGCCACCTTTTGTAGGAGTATTAGATTAAATGTGAGATTTTTATTATGCATGAAGAAAACTCTGCTTCAGCACAACACTCCTCATTTCAAATTAACAATGTTTAAAATTACTAGTGTTTTGTAATTAAATCATGGGACTAAGAGGACTGCAGTTGATCAGTTTGTATTATCACACATAACCATGAGAATCGCAAACATGCGCTGCCAAAAACACCAATCCAAGTAATGACTTCAATTTTGGTTGTATAAATTCACATCATCTTTTGTGCCTTTTATTGATTACATGAAATATGTAAACATGTCAGAATATTTTTGACATATAAAGGTCTGTATTTTAAAGCTGTGCTGTTAGATTCCTGCGTACATCTCGTAGCTACCAACTCGTGCAAGAGTAATAAAGCCTTATTGTTTTTTGGTATTTATGTAAATAAATTTATTTTTGTTGCTATTGTGGCAATATAAATTCATTACCAACTCTGACTGATACTAGCATCTGACTGTTAGCATGAAAGCTGCACATGACGAAATTCCGATAGGATATAAGAAAATTCATGACTACTAAAATTAGTAAACACATAATTCTTACAATAAAGAAGACAGCAACTAACCTCATTTGATTATGCTATTTATTTACTAAATAGCGCTGTTACCAGTTTTGAACATTTCAGTTCATCATCAGACAGCTGTTCACATTCACATACATGTCATTTACATTTTTCTTATGCAGATAATTTTGCTTGTGGCAAAAAATCTTTGGTCGTGTAGATGTAGATAACTGCCCTACAATACAATTGCTTACTCGAGAGTAATTCCAATCATGTTTTGTATTGTAGGGCACCACACCACCAAAGACTTTTCACTGAGAGGTAGGCCGGAGGAGATCTCAAGCTAAACGTTGGTGTCGTGACAGGGGCATCTGTGGCAGTAAGACTGCATGTGATTATCAAATGCTGCATATGCCGTTTCATAGAATCGCACCCAAAGAGTTTGTAGCAGTGACTGTGAGCTCAGGAGCAGGGTCCGCCCGTGAAGGCCAGTCTGGGTGGCTGTCACTCCTTGTGACATCTGTAAGGCCAGTGTCAGTGGTGAGCAGTGCACATGCCAGGCGGCAGCTGTGGCGGGCGGAGGTGCACATACTCTGTGATGACAGCCGGTGCTGTCACTATCCGGGTAGGAGCACGGATAGACACAGCGGCCATACAGTGACTTGTATGGCTGGTACGGAACAGGGTCTTGCACTGCCAGGTGCGGAGTGTGCATTGCTTCTTGAGGCAACAGAATGTGAGGCATGTCACAGCTCATGGGTGTGGTCGGTGCATCAGTGACGGGCGTAAATGGTGACAGCAGTGGTAGAAGCAGCCAAGAGTCGCTGATCAGTGCTATGACTTGTGGGCATGGCCGGCGCATCAGTAGTGGGCATGACTAGTGACAGCAGCGGTGGAGGTGGCAAAGGTACTGTGCTCGTTGGTAAATCCAGCGGTGCTGGGCTGGCTGCCAAGAGCAGCCTTGTCAGAGAGTGTGCACGACCAGGCGTAGCCGGTGGCTGTTGTGACGGTGCAGTGGGCATTGGCTGCTGGCACGGCACGCTACTTGGACAGCTAGTATCTGGCAATTCTGCTGTCAGCTGCTGTGGTGAGTTGGCCGGCTGGGGGTGACAGTGTGGTGCTGGCACATCTGACAGAGATGCCGGTGGGAGTTGAGTGGTGGGCGGCGGCTGGTGCACCGCAGGCAGAGATGGGGAAGCCTGTACCCTTGCTGGTGGTAGTGGTGTGGCAGCACCTGGTGGCAGTTTGTAGCCGGGCAAGATATATGCCGGTTTGTCTGCCAATAAAAACTGTGGCAGGCTTGAACAGCTTGTTCCCCCACTGACGGACTTTTTTGCAGCCTGGTGTGCTGTGGGCACAGAGGAGGCTGCTGGGCGTCCGTTTGCAACATGACGTGAGACCCTGTGGCGCGATCCTTGTGGACAAAGCTGCGGTCCATTGCATGGTGCCTGGGCAGTACCAGACAGAGGCCGGCCATTTGCTGCTGGAGTTGAGTGATGTATTCCAGTGGCTCTGTGAACACTTAATCACATGGTGAGAGCACAAAAAGCAATCACTGTAGACTAGGTCAGCCATTGAAGCATCAGATCCAGCTTATGTGCAGTGTGCAAGCCTAGCATGACCATGGGCAAATCAGATGTCCACAAAGTGTCATGGCAGAAAGTGAGGTCTTTAGGCTGCAGTGAAGCCACTCAACAAGGCCATTTGATTCAGGGTGGTAAGAAGTTGTGCAGCGAACAAGGGATCCACATGTGGCAGTGAGGGATTCAAATAGTTGTGATGTAAGTTGGCAGCCACGGTCACTCGTGATGTGCTGGGACAGCCAAAATGTGCAGTCCACATACTTACAAAATCACATGCAACCGTCTCTGCCGAAATGTCATTAAGGGGAACAGCCTCTGGCCACTGTGTGAACTGATTGATAAATATCATGCTCCGTCCGAGAATGGTAACAGGCCAATAATATCAATATGAACATGAGAGAAGCATTGCTCCATAGGTGGAAAAGGGGGCAATTGATGCATTAACATGTCTGTCAACCGTGGATTACTGGCCCTTTATGCAGGTATGAGCTGACAGCGTACAATCTCGTTGTACGTCCGGCCAGGAACATTTCTCTTGTACCATGTGGATGTAAGTACAGTGCTGTGATGGGTAAGGCCGTGTTGTGAGGAACACAGTGAGCCAAGATGCAGGTGGGAGATATGGCCAGATGCAATTCGGGCATTGTTTCTGTGCATTAGTAGCATCAGACAGTGTGTTGCACCATATGCGACTGTCAGATCTGGGTACAGGGTGCAAGGAAAGTAGTGATTCAAACCATTACCATTTAATCATAAGTGTTACAAAAATTGCTTAAATTATGGGTTTACCATTGGAGTAGTTCGAATTTCGATTTTCAGGTTTAAATAACAAATTGTGTAACTTGTTTTCTGTCAGTGAAACTCTGTTCCTTTTAGTTCATTTGTGAGATGTCATCGACAAACATAAACTGGTTATCTACATGGGATACTCTGCAAATCACATTTAAGTGCCTGGCAGAGGGTTCATCGAACCACCATTATACTATCTCCCATTCCATTCTCGAATAGCGTGCGGGAAGAAAGAACACTTGAATCTCTCCGTTCGAGCTCTGATTTCTCGTATTTTATTCTGACGATCATGTCTACCTATGTAAGTGGGAGTCATGACACTATACAATGTACACAGTTTTCAGTTAACAACATTCGTCCAAAGATATTGTACTACAAAGCTTTTAATTTGCAAAATGTTCCATTTCACATTAAAGATTTTTCTTTAAATTTTTGATTTAAGGCGGGTAGACAGGCTACTAGCTTGTCAATGTACAGAATATCTAATAAAAATTCGATAACACACAGCTCTAAAACAGTGTATTTACAATGAGAAGACTATATTTTTGTTGGCTGATATATCAGTAATGTTTGAAACAATTTATACTGCAGCAATCACTTTTTACTAATATTTTAATTAGCATGATGCGTTTTGGCAGTGAGCTGCCATCATTGGGTGCATTTCACAGTTACAGGTTCATTACTGTTAAGTGTAAATATCTAATACAAAATGTCTACATGTGTTGTGTACATAACTGTGTTCTTGTGTTGTGTATGCCAGATAACAAGATTATTGACAAAACTGTTAAAATGTCCAACCATAACCTCACTGGCACCCACAACAAAAAACAGTAATGAGCCTGTAACTGTGAAATGCACCCAATGATGGCAGCTTGCTGGCGAAACACTTTGTGCTAATTAAAATATTAGTAAAAAGTGACTGCTGCAGTAAAAATTATTTCAAAAAGTTTATAATACAGTTGCAGACCTCATACCAATCCACATAACATGGATAAATTTATGTTTATCAGTAGTTTTTGTTCGATATTTGCTATATTGATACTTTTTTCAATATATCGTGGACCATTAATAATTTTTTTTTAAATATTGATATTTTAGAGTCCCTATATTTTACAAAATATCAACAGTATTATTTCAGACCGCAGACCACTACTGCAACACATACAGCCCATAAGAAAGTAAATCACTGCACCTATCTGACACTTTATTCCTGTCAACGTCCTTATGCAAATAGTGAGTCATGAGCAGCTAATACTTTTCCTGTCATAATTGTTAACACAACACTAAAGTGAGACTTACCGGAGATTGAACTTGTGACCTTACACTCAAAGAACTCCTTGTGTCTTTTGTAATATCTTGGAATCTGTCATAAAACATCCTTAGTCCACTTACCTTCCATTTAGTGGGCTACACTGAACAATGCAATCAAAATTGACACTCTTGAGGGAAAAATGCATTTCTATTGTGGAATTGTATATAAAGTTATATACTTTTTCATAATTTTATATGGCTTTGACAAAATTAACAAAAAGGCTTTTAATTTTGAATCACAGTACCGTACCATACCTTAGTACATTAAAAACATAAGTCTGTCTCAATTGTTGTGGGACTAGGTATCAGGAAAACATATGAAATTCTTTTTAAACATTATTTTATTATATTATTTTCCCCCATTTAGAGGAAACATATACATTTTAACATACCAACTATTTTGTTAATTCACAGTTAAAGTTATGAACATTATGTAAATATTATTAAAATTCACATAGTTTTATACAGAGGAGTTTATAGGTGCACTTTTGTTACAAGAAAGATATGAGCTAATATTTTTACAAAATTATTTGATACATTTCTTTCCTTATCACAGTTACCAAGAGGCAACAAAATAATGCACAGTATAAAATGCATTATCAGGAAACAAAACATACTTAGTATAGACAGGTCCACAATTACTATTCAAGAGCATCTTGTAAGTGCTGCACATAATCTTGTACTACTGAACACATTTTGCTGTATTTTAATACAATCTTATGATAATGCATTCTAGTGAGAAAAAGAAGAAAATATCACTGCAACCTCCAAAGTAGGACAAACAAATAAATAAAACACCAAAGAAATACATAATGAAAATAGGTGGTTAAGAGCACAAAATTATTGAAAATTTTGAGTTGGCAAAATACTCTTCACTACTGGGAGAGAGGAAGATAGCGGTGGAAGCACTCATAGCTGATATAGCTGGCTCCAATGATTAAAATATTTCACTTTTTTTAACCCAAGTTTCTGATTGAATCTTCTACCTTTAACTACATGAAACAACTTTTATAAAATGCTTCCCTTCTCTCTGCTTCATTTTTTTTCCTGTTGTAGAGGCCACTGCTTCTTAAGGTCATCAATTATTGTCTCTTAATGTGTCACATTTTTACTAGACTACGGATGACAAACTGTCAAAACCTATCAGAGACATTTTGTGAGTGGAAAAACCACAAACATAGCAACATGTGGTATTAAGGTAGGCCTAGCATACCTATGAAAATAATAAACTATGTATAGTAGTCTCACAATCATCTAAAGTTTTCACTGTTAATGTAAAAAGTAATAATCATTCTACTGTTAATTTGACAGATAATAAACATCCCACTGATGATGCTGCAACGCCAGCGAAACATGTCTGGGAAAAATTAAAAAACATTTGTGTTTGCTCAAGGCGGACAAAACCTGTAAAGCAAATTTACTAGCCCTGTTAAAATTGTGTGACAAATAGACATGCTTTCTTTCTTCCTACTAAACTTTTTTTTTTAGAAGGTGTAAAGTAGATATTCTACTTTATTACTGAAATAATCATTACGACTGCTGCTTTTGAAGAGAGGGCACGAAGGAGAGCAGTTGTATTTTCTTCTTTACTAGTGGGAAACAATAAAATAACTTAAATTATATGGAATTATTAAAATTTACATAATTCAAAGCTAAATCACAGAAAGAGTGCCTGCACTATTATATCCTATTTCACAATCAAGATTATTATGTACTGGGCAAAAAAATCATTTGTATAGTTATTTATGGTGCTCTATGTACTAAAAGCTTCCTTCTAAATATTCAGAAGGTGTTAGGTTCATGAGGACTTCGCTATTACAACAAATACCCTAAAATCTGGTTTCTCCTTAAGTACTAAACTTCTTATATATAAGTAGACTAGATTGGTGAGTTCCTGGCTCCTACAAATTTCAGAATTTTGATTTCCACTCTCACAATATTTTCTTTACTCTGATGTCACTACTGGTTCTGTATGTGATACTGTAGGAGACAGTTGATACATTTCCATATGCCAATGGTTGTACTTCAGTTGAGACATGTTAATACATCAGCTACCTGGCATCCTGTCAGATAGAAATATTTTTTTTTTTTAGTTAACATTTTAGAGATAAATTGCAGTTCTATTAGTAATTCCATAATAACAAAATTAATTTCAATCTATGGCCCTGTAAACTTTAAGTGTATTTACAAACAGAAATCATTGTTATCTGTTTGTGTTTTTCAGAATGAGATGAATATTTAAAATAACAACGAGTGATTGAAAAATTTTACATGGAGTGTATTATGCAAGATAGCAGCACCTCTCCAGTGCACTGAAACATAGGCAAGTGATTAGTATGGCATTTCAGTGCTTCTGATGTGCATGAGACAAATACAAAAATGACAACATTACTACCAAATGTGTCCACTAACAAGACCAATGTGCTGTTATTCTTTTCTTAGCTGTTGAAGGATAAAAATGAGCAGACATCCATAAGAAAATGAAGAATGTGTGCAATTAAGCACGTACTAAGAAAACTGTGACAAGAGGTGCTAATCCTTCATGATACAGCATATCTCAATTGCAAATGTCATAGTGCAGTGTTACACAATCTCAAGTGGAAGACATTTAAGCTTCCACCCTACAGTCATTTAATTTATGCAATAATCATGCCTTCAGTCACTTAAAAAGGCCATGAAGGGTTGACAAAGTCTTGTCTGACAAAGGCTTGCGGCAGATAGTTACAGACTTCTTAATGCAGCAGGACTGGCATTTTATTAAATGTGTACCTTCAAAATGATGTGTCTGTAGGATGATTTCCACAATGCTTACGATAATTTTGCCTGACTGGCATACAGGTTAACGGCTGTAAGGTCTTCAAACAGGAACTTTTTGATTGATCCTTACATAATAAAGCTTCAGTAATTACTATTATGGAATATACAATGGGGTAAAACTGAACAGAGATAAAGTATAATGATGTAAATAAAGGCAATGTTGGTGATAAAGTACATTCTAAAGCATAAAAAATAGATAGAGTTACCATTTGAAATACACACATGCCACTCTTTAACCTAGGTTACAGTAAATTTAATAAAAGTATGTGTTATGTAAAAATGTATACACAGTGTGTTCCAGTTTTATTAGTATTGTGGCTGCAAAAAGAAAAGTCATGGATTAATTCACAAAAATCACTGTATTTATTCAAAATAATTTTCCCTTCAATCAATATGTATCAGAAATCATTTTAAAAGTGTTTTGGAACAGTCTTTATAGTCATTATTTGGAACTGCAGTTCAATTGTCTTGGATGTCCACAACTGCATTTTAACATTCTCATTTCACTGCCAACTTCAATTTGGTGAACAACTTGCAGTTGGCCAGTGCCAAATCTGGCAAATATTGTTGGTGATCCAGGACCGACATCCATTTGCTGACCAAGAACTCGTGCACAATCTTTGCTTTGGGGACTGGAGCATTGTTGTGGTGAAGTGCCCAAGAACTTGTGCTGTAGTATTAAGGTTGAATTCAAGAAATTATCATTCACAAATGATGGAGGTTTACCGAGATAATACTCAAAAGTTACAGTTTGCTTTTCTGGTACAAACTACCCATTGTCAGTTAGAATTGCATCATCTCTGTTACTTCGGACATGTCCGAAAGAACAGATGTCTCTATATGATGCTGTATCTGTTGGAAACATGAATGTATGAAATTTTTTACCAGAGCTGGGGCTCGACACAGGACTTCCTACTTATAGTTAAAATTACAGTTAAAATCTGTATTTGCAACAGCTCCAGAATCACAAACTACACTCTCTACTGAAATCTTTAGGTCGTTCCAGAATCACTCCCCTGAGTTTATATTCCTCCTCACTCCAACTACACCCATTAAACCTATCTTATAAAGGCTCTACCTTCAGCAGCTTTCACAGGTATCTGCTACTTCTATTAATGATACCATGATTTTCATCTTTTCAAAGGTGATCTACTATTCACCGAAGATGACTATCAACTTATGAAAGTTTTATGCTTCATTATATTGTAACTGCTGCACCAGTTCCACTAAGGCATTTTTTGCAAGAAGAAGCTAGTCCGGTGACATATGTACCGGCCACAGGTTAATAAAGATGTTTCAAGGCTGCTAAACTTGTCAGATCACCAACCATGACTGGAAGAAGAAAAACAGCTATGGCTCATGCCTATCCAGCCACAGGATCAGATGCAAGCAGATTTTGAGAGTTCATTCTATGGAGGAATGTTGTTGATATTAATAGATGTTTATTCTTATTTTCCATGTGCCATTAAAAACAGAAGACGTGATGACAGAGACCATTAAGCCCCTGGTCATTGTTTTCTCTTTTGATGAAGCTATGAATGCTTGTCACCACTAATGAATGACAAATTGCATCCACCCATTTTCAACAGTTTTACTCACAGAATTGAATCAAGCCTCTTACCACTAATAATTTCACCATGTCGCTAATAACATACATTTTTCGACAGTGACCCACAATTGAAGTCCTCACTGTTACTTGATAGATCTGTTGCAGCCACTGTCAGAGCAAGAAGAAGAAGAAGCCATTTCTTTTAATGTGAGCATCTTGTTGGTGCACGTTTGAGCATTGAGCATTTACTTAGCTAAAACATCAGCCACCAAAGCCATCAGATACTGGTGACCCCACATAGTGGCACCCTTCACTGGCACCAGAAACAGCTGTTTGCACCATCTGCCCCAGTGGTGAGGACAACCCACATTGCTCATCTTTCGAATGAAACGGGAATGCAGTGTTCAGTGTTAGGATGAATTTCTAGGAGGTGGGTGCCGGCATTCAAAGTTCTCCAGCTGTTGTCTATCACACCTATGTATCTTGACCTACATGATAGCCAGGTGTCTCTCCAGCCTGTGCTTGGTCTGATAATCAAAACCATAGGATTCGTCAGATCCTGCTACAAGTCACGACTACAACAACAATCACTTCTCTCCCTTTTTGACACCATATCTGGGAGGAGATTCTCCACCACCAGCAACAGGTGAACATTTACCCAAGCCATATGTCAGACATATGCATCAATATAATTGGGCATATTTCAAGAGAAATTTATAGACACAGTTTGGAAGGATATAATTGCTGAATACCTCACTTGAAAAACACATGAAGCAGATTTAAGAGCAGTAGTGGACTGCCACAATCTCACTTGTAAATCAGTAAATGTTTACAGTTCTATGGTGTGCTTTCTCTGTAATACAATTATCTCCTAGACTGTGTTTTGAACTTAGTCATTACTTTCCAATAACATTTGGTTAGCCCATAAAATTGGCTGGCTGCCTAATACTGTCCGTTTTCACACATTATTCAAACTATTGTTAATGCTTTCACTAAACAAACAGACAGCATCGGATACACCAAGAGTGTGGTCCAACTTGAGTGGTTCCCTATTGAACTTACAAACAGTGGTTTCTGCACTAATGCTTGTGTCAATAAAAAACTTCAAGGTTCCTGAATTGACCAAGAGGTAATCACTTCTTGAAGTCTTTCACTTCTTTATTCTTTGTAATTTAGTTGACATTGTTTGTATTTAATAAACTCTAGGTTATTGAAGAAGCAGATATATAAAAACCCCAGCCAAGCTCTCACCTTTAACTTGGTAAGAACATTACTAGTGGACTCTGGAATTTGAGTTTGTTACACCTCATTCATTCTCTGTACTCTGTTTCTCTTATAATACATGATGTTGAGCGATTTTTCCCCGTATTAGCACCCAAATCCTTTGACTTTCCTTTGTCATTTAACTCTTAAGTTTAACATTCAACTACATTTATAAATTTGCATGTTCATCCATCTCACTCAAGATGATTTAGATTACCTTTAACTGACACTGAGATCCAGAATATCCAGGTGGACAGTAACAAGCAGTTTCATTGGCAACAACCATACATTTCCCTCCATTCTGACATGTATCATTATGACACTGTGCTCTTTCACAAAGATCTCCTGAAAAGACAATAAACAAGTATTTGAAAAACAAATAACAAAGCTACTTACTACATTTTTTATGAAACTCATTAGAATATTAAGTACAGATGTTAACTTAGATGTGTGTGCTTAATTAAACTAGTGATGCATAAAGTTATTTCACCATCTTTGAACACATGACATAGTGGCTGCAAAACAAAAAAATTGTTGTTTATTCTTTTATCATGCAGAGTTATCTGTCCAATGACCTGCCTTTCACTATCCCATCAGCTCAGGCAACCACTTTTAATAATGAAATATCAATAATCAGTATTGCTGTGGTCACGGGAACATATGTTAAGACATCTATGTGAATGTGTGTATTTTTGCTAGAAAAGACTTACTGCTCAAAAGCAAGTGTAAATACCATTTTCTGTTATTTATTGCTGGACTCTACGCATCAATCTGCTGTGGGTGAGGGGTTGCCTTTCCATTATTTTATGTAAATACTGCACTAAGCATCTCTGTAATCTTTTATATATTTTTGAAAATAGAATATTGCATTTACTGAGTAATGATCTTAGCTCTTATCAGAGAAATCCCCTTGGCTATCTACACAAAACTGTCTATGCTTGTGGAGGTCTTGGAAGCAAGTGGGGAAATTTTCAACTGTAATGCCAGTAAGCTCATTTGTCACAGCCAGTTGGATGTCTGTGGTATTTTGATGAAGCTTTCCTATAAATCACCTTTTCACCCATGAAAACAAGAAAAAATAACAAATCAAGAGGTCGGACAAATATGGCTGAAGTGGGTTGGCAATAAAGGAACGTCTGGCCAGATATTCAGTCTTGCATTGTCATGCAGTAAGATGGTTGGCTGGGTGTTTGAGATAGGGGGACCAAACTGCTAAGATCATCAGTTCCCCAGAGGGGAGGGGAAGGATTGAGGATAACAAAGGAGGAGAAGGGAAAGGAAATGCAGTCTAGGGAGGCAAGAAGGAAGAAAGACCGCATTAGCTCGGGACCCGTGCTCACCATGCATGTACTCACGAAAAAACCATGCAGTTAGAACCAGTCTTCAGAATGACAACAAAATCGGACAGCAAAAGTGAATTACTTCTCAAAAACATTTCAAGGATTTGATGTAAAGAGTTTGGTTCTATGTTATGGCTGGAGGAACATACTCATGGTGAACTAATCCTTCACTATCAAAGAATGCAACCAACACTGTCTCGACACTGTGTGAGGGTTACACGAGTAACACCAACATTCCTCTCCAGCAGTAATGTTCAAAAGAAATGTGGAATCTGGCACTATCCGGCAGGTTCAGTAGAAATTCTTTGTCTTTCCAATTTATGTTCATCTGTTAATGCATGAGGGATGAATATTGCATAAAGTATCCATATCCCAAAATCTTTGCATTCTTCTGATATCACAAGCACAGTTACATGACAGTCGTCTTGCAATAACTGCCTTATACACTCTTATGTTTGCATCAGTATGTTCTACAGATAGGCAACCAGGTATGGGATCATCTTACACTGAATCTCAGCCTTCAGGAAACATTCTGTGCCAGTTGAAAACATTACAACTTGAATGTGTTTCATTTGCTTATGCATGCTTAATTATTGTCCACATTTCACTAGAGGTTTTCCTCACATTATCACAGAACTTAATGTACAGTCTTTGCTCACAATAAGCATACATTATGTCATTGTAATTAATGCACCAAGAACTCAAAACAGTGTGTTGTTAAGCACAGCATTGCTTCCTAGTGAGTTTGTAAAGAAACACAGGATCAAGGTCATTTCAAGGCTGCTCATGTACCAGCTAACATTAACAACACATTTCTATTTCGTATTGCAAACTCAGAAAAAAAGATTTAAAAAAAAAATCTGTCCCATAACTTTTCTAATAAAGGGCGCATTGTCAAAAATGCCACATACAAAAATGTGGTATTAGGGGCCCCATATTTCTGGTTCAATTGACAACAGAGATAAGTGGAAAAGTATTTTAGATAGCTCTGGCCTAGCAATCACAGGTTTAAATATGTAAAGAATAAGCATACTGTAGCCATCTTATAGCTCAGGGTAAACAAATTAACATTGCACTTCCTTCAGCCCAGCCAAATTGTGCAAAACGGTTGGTTTCTGTACATCACATGTTGTCTAGGGTGGGCTTTTATACGACTTATAAAGGCATCATTTTTACATGGGTGGTTTCTGAAAAAACCATAAATACCACACTTTCTGGGTACCAAATCAACACATTGTGGGGATGCCTCTACTACAAGATACTTTTTATTTAAAGAAATCGAAATTTTTACTAGTTGTTCTTAAGATAATTTCTCAAATTACTTTTATTTTTTTCAATATATTTATCAATTATCAAGATCCAGAGGTCGAAAAAGACTGTACTTATGCACAAAATTACAAAAATACTAGCTGTTTTTGCACTATGCCCTCCCACCCCCTCACACATATATATAACAACAGCAAATGCCTCACATTTTAACAATATATTCTGTAAACATTTATCTAGATATAACATTTTCACAATTTTTAAAATCCATTATCAAGATTTCCTGGGGTGAAGGATTGATTTAATTTTCATTGTTATGTCAATAATGGAGGATAGATTACAACTCACCATAAAGAGGTTCACTGAGTTGCTCACAGGCATGAAAATAGACAATCACATTCACACAACTTAAGATTTTGGACACTACCTTCATCAGAAAAAGAAACACATATATTCACATTATCACTCAGACAACTAAACACACACAACCACCATGTCTGCCCACTCCAGCGCAAAAAAAAAAAAAAAAAAAAAAAAAAAAAAAAAAAAAAAAAAAAAAAAACTAGACTGTGAGTGAAGTGGGGAGTGGAGGGGGCAACAATACCGGGTACAGGTGAGACTGGAAAGTTCTACATTGCATGACAGATTGTAAAGGCAGGAATTTGTATTGTGGCAATGAATACAGTGAAGGGAAAGGGGGGAGGGCAGATAAACGGAGGCATAGAGAACTATAGGGACGGAGTGGGGAGATTGGGAAACATTCCTGTTTGGAAAAATATTTATAAAAACTAAAGAAAGGCGAAAAGGCACCAATTTGTTGACACAGAGATAAATAAAAACATACACATACACACTCACAAAAAACTGAGCTTTTGCAACGTCCGGTAGCTTCTTCAGAAAAAGAGCAGGGAATGAGAGGGCAAAGGAAAGGATGTGGGTTTTAAGCGAGTGGGTAAGAGTCATTCCAGTCCCGGGCGAGGAAAGACTTACCTTGGAGGAAAAAGGATTGGTAAACGAACACACCCACCCACAGGCATATACATGCACACTCACCAAGGCAGATATATGTGTGCATGCGTCTGTGTGTGTGTGTGTGTGTGTGTGTGTGTGTGTGTGTTTACCTACCCTTTTTTCCTCAAGGTAAGTCTTTCCTCTCCCGGGATTGGAATGACTCCTTACCTGCTCCCTTAAAACCCACATCCTTTCCTTTTCCCTCTCCTTCCCTGCTCTTTTTCTGAAGAAGCAACCTAAGGTTGCGGAAGGGTAGTTTTTTTATGTATGTGTATGTGTATGTTTTTATTTATATGTGTGCCTTTTCCCTGGTAAGTCAAACTTAGATCATTTAACTTACCTAAAGCACAGTATTTTCATTACTGTGCGGCATCATATTAAGTATTGTAACCTATTATAAAAAGTTTGCAGAGGTAAAAGCACATTGCGTAGATTTTGCATATGGTTGATTTTAGCTCATACATAGCTGTGTATGAAAGTCAGAGGAAATATTGAAATTTTATTTAAAATTGAAAGCACAAAAAATCTTATTTTATTCTGGAGATATTTGTCTCATATCAGGTGAATGACCCACACGGTGTGTCCACTTCTGTCTAAGCAGGCTCGACAGTCATTAGGATATACTTCTAATTCCATTTTAAGAAAAATAAGATATGAAGAAATTTTGTTTTGGACATCACAATTCTGACAATGCCTCTCATAAAAGACTGAATTTTTATTATTTGTAATTCCCTGTATATAAATGTGTCACAGCAAATAAAGCAATTGTCAAATCTTTACTGATCTAAAGAATTTATATAAAAAGTGGATATGGTTTACTTACCAGGTGAAAAAGCTGAGGTACATAAATAGAAACACAAATAAAAACACACACACACACACACACACACACAAATGCTGAACTTTCGCAACCCTTGGTCGTTTCTTCAGAAAAAGAGCAGGGAAGGAGAGGTAAAAGGAAAGGATGTGGGTTTTAAGGGAGTGGGTGAGGAGTCATTCCAATCATGGAAGAGGAAGACTCATATGTCTGCCTTGATGCGCGCGAATATGTGTGTGTGTGTGTGTGTGTGTGTGTGTGTGTGTGTGTGTGTGTGTGTGTTTCTATCTACGTACCTGTGCCTTTTCGCCTGGTAAGTAAACCATATCTACTTTTTATACATATATTTTTTCCTACCAGGACAGATCTAATGAATTTGTTTTATATAAGCAGGACACCATGCTTTAGCAAGGGAAAGAAAGGAACCAGCTGAAAAAGGCTCCTCAGTGTGCAAAGGGGTTAAATATGTCTCTGTTTAAAACGACTCCGACAGAAAGCGATGAAAAAGTTGCCTCAGTCCTCATTCTGTTCTCCTCGCCAAAATTTTGGCATGTGAACATTTTCACACAATTTTGTGATGAAAGAGAATAGCCGAGAGTGGCAACTGAAGAAAGAATACAGTGCTAATGGGAGAGGAGAGGAGAACAGACAGTCATGGTGTGGTGCGAGAAACAGTGGCAGTATAAAAAGATAAATGGATGGGGATAATAGCAGTGAGAGCAAAAGAGAGAGAAGAAGTGGCTAAGAGAGTATACAAACTTTGGAGGTGTGGATCCCACAGACCAGTGAACATTAACATATACCCACACATTAAAGTTTCTTGGTCTAGGAGTTACAAGCCTATACAAACCAACCACAATGACATGTGTAGAGACTGAAGAGAGAACAGCAGTCTGAGAGAAATAAAGTGGCATTGGAAATGTGAGAAAAAGAATGTGACAGAGGCAATGGCAGACAAAGAGTGAAAATAGCAGAGAAGAAGACAATAATAATGAAGTCAAGAGAGAAAGGGATGGAGACAGTAACAGAGGGGAGAGGGGGGGGACAGAGGGAAGGAGGAGGGAGGGAGGGAGGGGGGATAGGGGGGGGGAATAGTGCAGTGGGAGAGAGTTGCATGTAGACAGTGAAAAGGATATGCTGTGTACAAAAACTTCATTATGATGAAGAGTTAGCATGTTCCGTGTTACGAGAGTGCAAATATGTTCACATGCCAAACTTTTTGGAGAGAAAGGTGGAATGAGGACTGAGGAAACTTGTTACCCACATTTCTGTCAGAATCTCTTAAACAGAAACATATTTTCCTTTTTTGTGCTTCAAGAGGAGCATTTTACAGCTGGTCTTAGAATATTCTAAATACTTTTGTGGAACCTTGTTATATTTTTACAGGTTCATAACTTTACCTTCTCTGTGAGGTGGGCACAGGCAGATAACTGGTGCATATGGAGGACCTTGTAAGCAAGTGCCCCCTCCCTGACAAGGGTTTGGCCTGCAAGGATCAGCAGTCAACCTGAAATAAAAACATATATACACTGCTGAAATTCATTCATTCAGTTACAAGTTAGGTTCCATCAATCCCAATATTAAAGTGAGCCTTTGGGATGTGGAACAATTCAATTTATGCATCAACAAGAAAAAACAAAATACAGGCTCTTTCTGTAAAGTGTATTAACATTAATAATAAATTATGTCTCACATTATCTACTCCAAATACCTGTAATATTTATGGCAATTACTTCTGGATTACTTCATGTTTTTGTTAAGAGAAACACAGCTACTTTCAGAACAGCTCCTGTTCCTGTTACTATGCTTCAGCTATGGTCTAATACTTCAAACAAAGCATTTTAACTTTATACAGACCATCTACATACTTATAAACTCAGAATCTCTCTGACACAAATATGACAGTGAAGCAGAAGTTACATTTATAGGCCCCAGTATAAAGATATATTGTAGAATACATGATTATTGAGGTGTTCTTATTCTTTTTGTTTAAATAATTGGCTTTTTGCCTGATCTCCAATGTCATACTGCACCAGAATGTAAAACTCCTTTCTCAATCCTAGACAGGGATGGATAGTCTATTTAGAGATTACTTCTACTCATATTATGGTTCTATACTATTAGTGAGTGCATGTAAAGCACATAAGAGTAGCTGCAAATCTGTAGGTTGTAACGAAGCATGTTGGGATTTATTCCCAACTGCTTGCATTAAGGAACCTCCCGACACCACTGTTTCCTAATAATAGATATGAATGTAAGTAGTCTACTATCATTATCTTTTTCAAAACTTTTGTTATTCTTTTTTCTAATGTGCTAGCTGAAGTTACTTTCTGTTATTTGGTATTGCATAAGTTTGTTAATTAGCAAATACTAATTATACTAATTATTTAAGATAGTATGCTAATGAGTGTTTCTAATAAAACTAAGTAAATTCTTTTCTCATAATTACTGTGTTTCACAAGTAATGATAGGAAAGCTTTGCCCTCATTAGTTTTTGTATAATTACTGTTAATTACTAAAGTATTGTTGACAACCCTATTAAATTCTATTTGGATATGAAATACTATTAATTTGTATTATGAATTAACTCATTATTATTTACACTACCTTTTACTATAGCCAGTTGTTATGTAATTGTTTACTTTTCCATTATAATTAATTTAATGTACATCATTGTTTGAAAGATATAAATAGCATGCATTCATGCCATGTAAATGAGTATTGTTTCATCCATGATCTGAGGCACAACCCATGTAACTTTGAACTTCAATTGTAAACCTTATGTAAAAGAGGTGTGTAGAAAGTGTATCCACAGTGATTAATCCATATTTGTGCCACACTGTACACCTCAAACTTTAGTACTCCACACACAAACTGTGTAAATTCATATTATTATTGTGTGGAATGCACATACCTGGTCATAATTGTTGCAATTAATGAGACTTGTAAGCTGGCTATAAATGGGGACAACTGGGCTCTAATGAATCACTAAAAGTGTCAAAGAACTGCAATTCTGTGTGTTGCCTATGTTATTTGTAGTGGATTAATTTTGCCCCATGGAATTGTAGCTACCTGCTACTGAGAGCAATGATCTACGAGAGCATCAAGAAAAAAACAACTAACTATGACCAGGTATGTCACAAGGTCCCCAAAGAGGTTTCTGCAAGATCTTCAGTTATCAACTACATACAATATTCTTATTGCATACAAGTGGCTAGAAGGCAAATGCAAGGATGTAGAAGAATGTATAAATAGGGGAAAAATAGATACAGCCTACAGGAAAATAAAAGAAACATTTGGAGATAAGAAAAACAGCTCTATGAATATCAAGGACACTGATGGAAAACCAGTTCTCAGCAAAGAAGGGAAAGCTGAAAGGTGGAAAGAATATATAGAGGGGCTCTAGAAAGGAAATGAACTTCGAGACAATATTGTAGGAAGGGAAGAGGATGTAGATGAAGATGAAATAGGAGATACTGTACTGAGAGAAGAATTTGACAGAGCCCTGAAAGACCTAAGTCGAAACAAGGCCCCTGGAGTAGATGATATTCCCTCAGAGCTACTGAAGTCTCTGGGAGAACCAGCCATGACAAAATTGTTTCACCTGGTGTGTAAGATGTATGAGACAGGTGAAGTACCCTCAGACTTTAAGAAAAATGTTATAATCCCCATCCCTAAGAAAGCAGGTGCAGACAGGTGTTAAAACTACAGAACCATCAGTTTAATAAGTCATGGCTGCAAAATATTAACGCGAATTATACACAGAAGGATGGAAAAGCTGGTAGAAGCCGACCTCGGGGAAGATCAGTTTGGGTTCAGGAGAAATGTAGGAACACGGGAGGCAATACTAACTTTACGGCTTATCCTAGAAGATAGATTAAGAAAAGGCAAATCTACATTTCTAGCTTTTGTAGATTTGGAGAAGGCTTTTGACAATGTTAATTGGAATAAACTCTTTAAAGTTCTGAAAAAAAGCAGGAGTAAATTATAGGGAGCGTAAGGTTATTTACAACTTGTACAAAAACCAGACAGCGGTTGTCAGAGTTGAAGGGCATGAAAGGGATGCAGTGGTTGGGACGGGAGTGAGACAGGGTTGTAGCCTTTCTCCAATGTTATTCAATTTGTACATTGAACAAGCTATAAAGGAAAGCAAGGAGAAATTTGGTGAAGGAATAAAAGTTCAGGGGGAAGAATTAAAAACATTGCGTTTTGCCGATGACATAGTAATTCTGTCAGATACAGCAAAGGACCTGGAAGAGCAATTGAATGGAATGGACAGTGTGCTGAAAGGTGCATATAAGATGAACATTAACAAGAGCAAAACTACGGTATTGGAGTGCAGTGTAAGGAAATCAGGTGATGCTGAAGGAATTAGATTGGGAAACGAAGCAATAAAGGAGGTAGATGAGTTTTGTTACTTGGGCAGTAAAATAACAAATGATGGGCACAGTACAGAGGATATAAAATGCAGA